>CM042022.1:50925000-52175000 GCA_023525975.1 Smallanthus sonchifolius | reverse complement strand
GATCCTTGTAACGCACAACGTTAACCTAAAGTGTATTGCGTGTGAACATGAATTAATAAAATGTCTAACTCAAAGTCTAGGGTTTCAATGGATATGAGTATAAGGAATTATATAATGAGTTCGTGACGAATTATGAAAAAAAGTTGTGTAGGTGTTGAATAAAATGGAAGCAATTTGAAATGAATAGTTTAAAATATTTTTAGATTAGGGTTTGGATTTGAATAATTAAATCAAATAATTATTATTTAATTATTCTAGTTACAAAATAATGTAATTATTCGGTTTATTTAAGTGTAGCCTAAATAACCAATTTTGTTTAAATATAAATTAAATAAATAATTATTACTTTATTTATAAAGGTATGTAACTTATTCATTTAGTTATAACAATATAGTGGGTGTATTATATTAAATATAAATTTAATAAATAATCTTTACGCTATTTTTATAAAGATGATTAAATAAGTTGTGTAACTAATATTTATGTGTAGAGTTTAATAACAAATATAAATTTAATTTTGTAGGTTATAATAAATAACTTCTATTTACTTAGAAATAAGAATTTGGATCTTTTTAAATAAAGTTACTCCAAATCTTTATAAAATCAATTATTTTTATTTAAAAGTTAATTTGAAATACTTATTGTTTTTTTTAAAATATAAAATTAAGCATTCTGACAAGATTTTCTCACTCACACGACCGTGCCTGGGGCAAGGCACGATCGTGCTAGGACCACGGGCGCGACCGCGTTGGCAAGGGTGAGACCGTGTTGGTCAAACAGAAGGCAAAACAAGCCTGCTCACTAGGCACGACCAGGTCTAGCCAAGAGGCACGACCGGGTCAGAGTGTTAGGGATGACCGCTCTTGGAGTGGTGCGACCGTGTCTTCATGGAGCACGACCGCGCTAGGAGACTAGCGCGACCGTGTCTGTTCCAAAACAGAAACGAATTGCGTAAATCTTATGAGGTTAATGTTGGAAATCATAGGGCTTTCATTAATTAGTTGATTAAGAGTCTATTGGTATAGATTAATCGTATTGAAAACATGACCAAAGTCGGATTCGATTAAACCGTTTTTTAACGAACCATAGGTTCGGGTTCGTGTTAATTTCGCTATTGAAAGCCCAAATTAGATTAGGGCTTTTGATCTATAGACTAAAGCGTAGATGTAGGAGGTTTCAATTACCCGGAAAGATGATTAATCGATAGCGTATGGTAGAAACGAGTTCCCGCGACGACGGGTTTGATCTCCGGCGCTTTCTGCTGAAACTCCGGCTAACTCAATGTGTTCTGGAGGTTTAGGGAGGATCGAATGATGTATTTGTGTGCTTGTTTGAGAGGATTGCAAACAAAATCTTGAAATCGATGGTCACATGGATGGTTTTGACGATTATAATATGAATCAATCAAATGGGATGATTAAAACCTTTAACTGGGTTTGTTAATATGCGAAACGGTTACGAAATCGAATGGTCCTGCGATTAAAGGCTACATTTACGTTTCAACTGACGCGAGGCACGACTGTGCCTATAGGAGGCGCGACCGTGCCAAGGCACCGGGCGCGACCGTTCCAAAGCAAGGGGCGCGACCGTGCCTCTTAGGGTTTCTGGTTTATTTACCAAATCAGCCCTTGCAACTTCAGTTTTTGACAAAATTAGTTTGGTTAAGATTTAACAAAACACCTAACGGGGTTACTAATTGAGTTAACTCTAGAAGGTGTTACCACGTGATTATGAGTTCTAAACCTTTGAATTTAATACGATCGGCTAACTATTAATGAGGCGTAGGTTTGAACAAGTATATGATTTAATGTCGTTTTGTTATTTTATTAGTTAAAATAAATTAAAATAGGGTCGGAAAGTCAGGAATGTTACACACATGACCCAGGTTCTATAAATAGCTTGGTTTGTTTCACTTTTCATAGGATGATGTAACCCGAATCATAAGTACGCACGAGTCAGTTCTGTAACAGTCCAGAAGTCATTTCCTTGTGTCTGTACTTGTGTTTGAAACACCTTGTTATAATAGAACGTGTATTTATAGTACGATCTTGTGTTTATTGACATGTTTACATTTGTTGTTGTACCTTGTTCCACCTAGTCACGGGAATTCCGCACCTCGTGACTAGGCTACATACTCACACGATCATGATCCGACACACCCACCCGGAGGGACCTGCAGAGTGTCAAGATAATAATGCTGAGAATTCATCTAGGTGTTCGTATCAATCTGGGTTTTCTGCTAGTACATCAAATTCTTCGGGATCACAGACATCTAATTCACATCATGTGAATCATATGGTAGCTGAAGATTATATGGCAATGTTTTCATCTTTTATTACTTCGTATGAAAATTTTATTGAAGGAAAGATTCATGATCTGGAAGTAATTGAAGAAGATTATAAACAGATTGATCCTGTTGATCTGGAAGAAATGAATATTCAGTTGAACATGGAAATGTTAATGAGGCAAGCGAAGGATTTTCTTAAGAAGTGTTAGGACATAGTTTGTATTGACAAAAGCTTGTAATAGAGGTAATGTCTCCAAATCTTCAATGCGGTTTTGAATGTCGGTTTGAATACGGACACATTGAAGCATGACATGGTCCTTTCGACTCAAGGCGTCGGCTACATCATTCGCTTTGCCGGGATGGTAACGAATCTCGCAGTCATAGTCGTTAAGGAGTTCAATCCAACGTCGTTGCCTCATATTGAGTTCCTTTTGGTTGAAGATGTGTTGGAGACTTTTGTGGTCGGTGAACACCACGCACTTTGTGCCATAGAGGTAATGTCTCCAAATCTTCAATGCGAATACGACCGCACCCAACTCGAGATCGTGCGTCGTATAATTCTTCTCGTGAATTTTGAGTTGTCTTGATGCGTAAGAGATTACTTTGCCTCATTGCATGAGAACACAACCGAGACCTTGGTTGGCAGCATCACCGTAGACAACTAGATCATCATTCCCATCAGGGAGAGTCAAGATAGGAGCATTGCATAACTTTTGCTTAAGGGTTTGGAAAGCTTCTTCTTGTTTTGGTCCCCATTCATAAGTTTTACCCTTGTGGGTCAAAGCGTTGAGAAGGACAGCAATCTTTGAGAAGTTTGAGATGAAACGACGGTAATATCCCGCAAGACCAAGAAATGAACGAGTGGGAGTCTTCGGGGCATTCCAATTCTTAACCGTTTCGATCTTAGCAGGGTCAACATGAATACCCTTGTCGTTGACGATGTGACCGAGAAATTGAACTTCCTTTAGCCAAAATTCACATTTGGAGAATTTGGCATATAGTTGTTCTTTCTTCAAGAGGTCCAAAACCAATCTAAGGTGCTGCTTATGATCGGCTTTAGTCTTGGAATAGATTAAGATGTCATCGATGAAAACGATCATGAACTTATCAAGGTACGGTTTGCACACACGATTCATGAGGTCCATGAAAACTGCGGGTGCATTGGTTAGTCCAAAAGGCATAACCATGAACTCGTAATGACCATACCTTGTTCGGAAGGCAGTCTTTGGAATATCGTCTTCTTGCACACGGAGTTGGTGATAACCAGATCGAAGATCAATCTTCGAGAAGCAAGTAGAACCTTGAATTTGATCAAAGAGGTCATCAATTCTAGGTAAAGGATAACGGTTTTTGATAGTAAGCTTGTTGAGTTCGTGGTAGTCAATACACATGTGAAATGATACATCCTTCTTTTTGACGAATAAGACGGGTGCACCCCACGGTGAATGACTAGGACGAATGAATCCCTTGTCGGAGAGCTCTTGGAGTTGACTTGCAAGTTCTTGCATTTCAGAAGGTGCAAGACGGTAGGTGTAACATTCCTGATTTTTCGACCCTATTTGAATTTATTTTAATTAATAAAATAACAATACGACATTAAATCATATACTTGTTCAAACCTACACCTCATTAATTGTTAGCCGATTGTATTAAATTCCAAGATATAGAACTCTTAATCATGTGGTAACACCTCCTAGAGTTAATACAGTTAGTAATCCCGTAAATTTTCCGTTAAATCCTAACCAAGCTAATTCTGTCAAAGTTGAAGTTGCAAGGGCTGAATCTGTAAATAACCAGAAACCCTAGTAGGCATGGTCGCGCCACGTGTTGGCACGGTCGCGCCTCGTCTGGCACGGTCGCGTCTATTATTGGCACGGTCGCGCCTGAGTAACAGTCAAAACGTAAATGCAGTTTCAAAACGCTTGGTCGTTCGAATTCGAATCCTATGTGCGTTTCATTTCCTGTATCAAAGAAAATAATCGTCTATTTCGATTACTATCATCCAATTGCAAATTCTCTCAAGAAAAGCCATCCAATATTTCTCCCAAGCCTCGAATCATTATTTTCGATCCCGTTGCTACCTAATAATCAAGAAACTCAATCCTCCAATCATCTCTAAGGTTGCTGAAGGAGTTGGAACAGCCGGAATAGCAGCAGAAGCCGCCGGAAGCCACTTTCTCCGTCGCCGGAACTCCCTTCTACCGATCGCTATCAATTCCTTTCTGTTTTAGGTAATTGAATCATTCCTCTTGTTCGTTTCAATCCATATATCAAAAGCCCCATATTAATTTGGGCTTCCATTATAGTAATCATCCCGAATCAGAATCTATGTTTCATTCCAAAATGGTTTAATCGAATATGACTTTAAACATGTTTTAAAAGCAATTAATCTACACCAAAAGACTCGTAATAATCTTGTGAATGAAAGCCCTATCAATCCCGACTCCATTAATATAAGGATCAACCAATTCGTGTCTGTTTTGAAAGAGACACGGTCGCGCTAATCATCTAGCGCGGTCGTGCCTCGGGAGACGCGGTCGTGCCGACTTCTAGCGCGGTCGTGCCTCCTGCTCAGACACAGTCATGCTCGTTGGCTAGACTTGGTCGTGCCCCAGAAGCATAGACACGGGCGTGCTTGTCCAAGGCACGGTCGTGCCTAGTGATTTACTTAACTATGTCCTCTGTTGATCAACACGGTCGCGCCCTGGCTAGCGCGATCGCACCCGTGGTCCGAGCACGGTCGTGCCCTGTCTAGGCGCGGTCGTGTGTGTTGACAGAATATTTATAATTTTTATTTCTTTTTACAAATAGTATTTCAGATTTATTTTTAAAATAAAAATGATTGAAATTATAAAAATCTGTATTATTGTTTATTTAGAAAAGATCAAATATTTAATCGTAAAATAAATGGAAATTATTTAAAGTTCAACATTTAATTCATAAACTCTACTCTTAAATAATATTGTTATGTTTAAGTTACATTTTATAAATAAATGAATAAGTTAATAATTATTTATTTGATTTATAACTAAACAAAAACATTTATTTAATTATACTAAATTACATATAATACCTACGTTATTTCCATAAACTATAATTATTTAATTTACTTAAGTAATTATCCCAAAATCAAACCTTATTTAAAATGTTCTAAAAATATTCATTTCGAATCTTCTATTTTACTTTCAAGTACCAAATCACTAACTCCATCCAATTCAACCATAGACTTAGACTTAGACTATTGTGCATTATTAATGCAATATATTACACTTTAGGTTATCTTGTGCATCTCAAGGATCATTATACTATTTAGTATTTGTGCTAGCTACGCCTTCGAAACAAGTGAGTATTCACAACCCCTTTTTACTCTTTTACATTTTTGGGGTGAAACATGAACACTATTCAACTTACATGTTTACATTTACTCAAACAACACAAGTACAAATCCTATTTACATTCATGTGTGCAATTTGAGCTTTATGCCCGAGTGCTAGGTGTACTAACCTCTTGTATGCTATTATGTGCAATCATTAACTTTTCAAGCCGACGGTTTTCAATGATAGATCTATTGAGTCTGAGAAACCCACCCATGGTACGCGGTGATTGAAACCGACAACACACTTTGTTTTGCATGCTAGTTACAAAGGTTTGATTGTACGTTTGGTTACACAATAGCTGCTCCCCATAAATGCCTTATTTATCATGTTATGTAAAGGATTTGGTTTACAAACTATATGCTATCTATGTACAAACTTGTGTTATACTCACCAACTTTTTAGTTGACTTTATTTTATTCATGTTTCCGGTGATTTCATTTGAGTTTGATCAAGACATGCTACACATAGGCTTTGGACCTAGTAATATTAAATCAAAGACAAATTGTATTTCATTATGTACTTTGAACTTGTTTCGTGTTTGTTTGAATGGGAATGGATTTAATATATTACAATCTAGTCAACCTTGTGCTCATGAACAGTCTTACATGTCCCGCCCCGATGATTCCGCCATCGGTCGGGGTGTGACAGATTGGTATCAGAGCCTTGGTTATAGGGAACTAGGTTATTAGACACTCTTGACCTAGACTATAACTTTAGGACACCCATACAATGCTATACTACTACATGTTACATTATCAATTCATGTGTGATTATTTTTTTTTTCTTACATGCCAACCTAAGTACTCACACTACATACAATACATAATGACTTATGTGTCACACTACTTGATAACTCTTGTGCCTACACTCATTACTACCTACATGCTATATGAATATTTCCTATGTGAATATCTTCATATGTTATACTACATGATTACATTACATGATACAATATTCAATAGTTTATGTGCCAACTCTTCCTTCTATTCATAGCTACCTACTTAAATCATTTAAACACTATCCTAAGTTGACACACACACATACTCACCAAATTGTTCATACACATTTAGACTCCCATACATGATACCATCACCTTTATGAGCAAAGACTTAAATTATTGGGCCTAATGTCCACCAATAATAAACCAAGAAGCCCATCTATCCTTCAAGAAGAAGAAGCCCACTTAAATGTATAAATCTTACCTTGGGCCTCAAAGCCCAGTCCACAACAATTCTCATCTTAACCATGAGCCCAACAATAGTATTATTAATACGTGATGGCTGGAAGAGTGTGTAAGCCCAAGAGGAATTCTGGCTAAGGAAAGATAGGGTACTTAAGTGTGTCTTAGTGACCCACCCCTCTTTCCTGGGAATTCTCCTTAGGGATACATTACTTATAGGTCAAGTGTATTTCTAAAATACTATCGTGAAGGTTCGGCGTTATGACTAGTCAAACTCTAAAACCCATAAGAACTTCTATATTTGACACTTCATATTTCATTATCACTTACAACTTTTTCATTGTTTTTCTGTTAGACATGGACTCCTACGCTCCTCCCTCCCCGGTTTACCGTCCTGGATCAGAATCTGATTGGGAAGAAGACACGGAGACACCCGTTTATCGATCACCAACACCCCCACCCGCTAGGCCAAGGTTCGATGTAAGGGCGTACGGGATTGGGAACACCGACCCGAGACTTCGAACACCTGGATCACCCGTACCCATAAACCCATATCATACACCACACCTCCACAATCAATTGCCACCCCCACTAAGAGACCCATACCTAATGCCCGACCCATACCATCCTAACCCTTGGGTAAGACAAACCATAGCACCCACTGGTGTTATGGGGATTCCAACCCATGACCTCCATCACTATGTAAGAACCTCAGAATTTGAGAGGCAAAGGTTAGAGCAGGGGATAATACACGATTTACAAGGACAAAGAATTGATAGTCTAGCAAACCAATTAGGGTACCAAAAGGAGTTGATCTCCATCCTCGAAAAGGAAGTTCAAGAGCATCGCACGGAGACCGCCAGGGCTGAAGCCAGATCTACTACTAGAGTGACCATAGCGGTGTTCATCTTGGCGATTATTTTCTTCCTAGTGGAAAGCTACCTGAGACGTTAGAAGAAGCTTCTACTGATTTCCTTTAAATTTTCAATTTGAAAACCATTACCCTATGTTTTGAATAATGTTTAACATTTCAGTATTCAGTCAATTCCATATATTTCAACTCTACAGTTATTTTTCATTGATTTGATCCGTGGAACGTAAATTACACCTGTTATATTTTCATCAAACCTTCTCAAATATTACTTCTTTCATTCAACATGATTTAGTACATTACCAACAATCTCTTTCATTAAATAAATCATCCTATTTTTTTTATTTAAACAAAACCTCGTTATCTTGTTTAAATAAAATGTTTAACGAAATTTTAGATAATACCAAAAACATAAATTTTCCATAAAACTTTTTACCTAATAGGAAAGGTTAATGCAACCATTTTTATAAAAATATTAATTTCTTTCTACTGATAAATAATTTTGATTTTTCTTCATTAAAGTAAATATTTCTAAAGTTGGCTAAATTAATATACTACAACTTATTTAGCCAATAGTTAAAAATTTAAGTTAAAAAAATATTTTATCATAAATTGCATATCCATTTAAAATATGCGATTCATTGATCTCACTACTTTATATATCTTCAACCAAAGACATTTTCCCACTTTCTATATTCAAACAAAGGCCCGTATTGGTAAACATAATTCCCGAATAATTCCAAAACCTCCTCACTACCTTTCACTTGACGCTTCAAGAGACGATCTATACCGCGTAAACGTTAACCTTTTCCCACCAACATCAATGAGATTTGAGGACTTGAACCTAACTACCACATGATCAAGGACGCCAAACAACACGTTTGTCCGCAGCACTCGATCACATGCAAAACCCGTTAGTACACATCGCACGCGAAGTTCAAAACTCATGTATGCCCGTTTACAATATACCCAACGCAACCACATGATACATGAAACTAGTTGCCTACAAATTACAATTTGCTCGATTGATCACGTAATGCACGAAACATGTTTATTTGCAATACATATGCTATTGGATCGAGCACATGATACACGGAACTTAGATTGTTTGCAATCTACGTGATACATAAGAATTGCTTCATTGATACATAATTCTAGATTGACCACACTGTACATGAAATTTGTTTGATTACAAAGTACTTTATACTAAACGGTGTACACTATACAAGATACATGATGCTACGTTGCTAACACTATACATGAGGTCCATTTCCTTCGATACACATAATACTATGTTGTTTACATTACACGTTATGGTTTACCGATTACAAAATACAAGATGCTAAATTGTTTACTTTACATACATGAGACTTATGTGCTTACTATATACTCGAAACAAAATTTGCTTACAATTATTGCAATGGATCGATTTCATTATACACAAGACATGGTCATGCACTTTGTAAACCAAAGTTGAAGACCATGATACATTTAGACGCCTCGGGGTTTGACGTATTCTAGTTCAAACACGAGCAAGCTAAGAAACTTTCAGTGTTACTACTTTACTACTCTTTGGTTACAAACTTATCTGATTTGATGCATAATTAATTGTTAGCGACTTTTATGTGTAAACAATAGACGTGATAATAGTGAAATTGTGCCCTTACCCGCACACAATGGAATGATCTATACGGACCATACGATGATTTGAATAATTACGGGTGCACACGGAATTATAAAAATCAGCGCATGGAAACTATAGTGAAATTTTGTAGTGTGTTGTGACCTAAAACTTATCATGATATGTAACGACGAGACTGATGTGATATGACGAGGGTATGGTGGATACGCCTATGGTACTTCCTATATATAAGTGTCCTATCATATTATCAAAAGTAGCGTTGTTCGTGTCACGTGAAGTTTTGACCTAGACCAATGTTTGTGAAATCTTTTACCCTTTAACAATTTTGAGCACATTAGTCTACATCTTACACGAACTCAAAATTTTAAAATTTCCCCCCATTTCCATTTCAAATAATACATCTCACCTTCATTTTATTATTCGTCCAATCTTCTTCTTAAACAATGTCAACCGTTACACCCCTTTGAAATCCAACAATCATAATTCAGCGAGAATCAAAAACTCCCTCCTCCTTCTTGATCTTAGCAGCCTCCATTAATTAAATTTCGGGACGAAATTCCCTTAACATGGGGAGACTGTAACATTCCTGATTTTCCGACCCTATTTGAATTTATTTTAATTAATAAAATAACAATACGACATTAAATCATATACTTGTTCAAACCTACACCTCATTAATTGTTAGCCGATTGTATTCAATTCGAAGATATAGAACTCTTAATCATGTGGTAACACCTCCTAGAGTTAATACAGTTAGTAATCCCGTTAATTTTCTGTTAAATCCTAACCAAGCTAATTCTGTCAAAGTTGAAGTTGCAAGGGCTGAATCTGTAAATAACCAGAAACCCTAGTAGGCACGGTCGCGCCTCGTCTGTCACGGTCGCGTCTATTATTGGCACGGTCGCGCCTGAGTAACAGTCAAAACGTAAATGCAGTTTCAAAACGCTTGGTCGTTTGAATTCGAATCCTATGTGCGTTTCATTTCCTGTATCAAAGAAAATAATCGTCTATTTCGATTACTATCATCCAATTGCAAATTCTCTCAAGAAAAGCCATCCAATATTTCTCCCAAGCCTCGAATCATTATTTTCGATCCCGTTGCTACCAAATAATCAAGAAACTCAATCCTCCAATCATCTCTAAGGTTGCTGAAGGAGTTGGAACAGCCGGAATAGCAGCAGAAGCCGCCGGAAGCCACTTTCTCCGTCGCCGGAACTCCCTTCTACCGATCGCTATCAATTCCTTTCTGTTTTAGGTAATTGAATCATTCCTCTTGTTCGTTTCAATCCATATATCAAAAGCCCCATATTAATTTGGGCTTCCATTATAGTAATCATCCCGAATCAGAATCTATGTTTCATTCCAAAATGGTTTAATCGAATATGACTTTAAACATGTTTTAAAAGCAATTAATCTACACCAAAAGACTCGTAATAATCTTGTGAATGAAAGCCCTATCAATCCCGACTCCATCAATATAAGGATCAACCAATTCGTGTCTGTTTTGAAAGAGACACGGTCGCGCTAATCATCTAGCGCGGTCGTGCCTCGGGAGACGCGGTCGTGCCGACTTCTAGCGCAGTCGTGCCTCCTGCTCAGACACAGTCATGCTCGTTGGCTAGACTTGGTCGTGCCCCAGAAGCATAGACACGGGCGTGCCTGTCCAAGGCACGGTCGTGCCTAGTGATTTACTTAACTATGTCCTCTGTTGATCAACACGGTCGCGCCCTGGCTAGCGCGATCGCACCCGTGGTCCGAGCACGGTCGTGCCCTGTCTAGGCGCGGTCGTGTGTGTTGACAGAATATTTATAATTTTTATTTCTTTTTACAAATAGTATTTCAGATTTATTTTTAAAATAAAAATGATTGAAATTATAAAAATCTGTATTATTGTTTATTTAGAAAAGATTAAATATTTAATCGTAAAATAAATGAAAATTATTTAAAGTTCAACATTTAATTCATAAACTCTACTCTTAAATAATATTGTTATGTTTAAGTTACATTTTATAAATAAATGAATAAGTTAATAATTATTTATTTGATTTATAACTAAACAAAAACATTTATTTAATTATACTAAATTACATATAATACCTACGTTATTTCCATAAACTATAATTATTTAATTTACTTAAGTAATTATCCCAAAATCAAACCTTATTTAAAATGTTCTAAAAATATTCATTTCGAATCTTCTATTTTACTTTCAAGTACCAAATCACTAACTCCATCCAATTCAACCATAGACTTAGACTTAGACTATTGTGCATTATTAATGCAATATATTACACTTTAGGTTATCTTGTGCATCTCAAGGATCATTATACTATTTAGTATTTGTGCTAGCTACGCCTTCGAAACAAGTGAGTATTCACAACCCCTTTTTACTCTTTTACATTTTTGGGGTGAAACATGAACACTATTCAACTTACATGTTTACATTTACTCAAACAACACAAGTACAAATCCTATTTACATTCATGTGTGCAATTTGAGCTTTATGCCCGAGTGCTAGGTGTGCTAACCTCTTGTATGCTATTATGTGCAATCATTAACTTTTCAAGCCGACAGTTTTCAATGATAGATCTATTGAGTCTGACAAACCCACCCATGGTACGCGGTGATTGAAACCGACAACACACTTTGTTTTGCATGCTAGTTACAAAGGTTTGATTGTACGTTTGGTTACACAATAGCTGCTCCCCATAAATGCCTTATTTATCATGTTTTGTAAAGGATTTGGTTTACAAACTATATGCTATCTATGTACAAACTTGTGTTATACTCACCAACTTTTTAGTTGACTTTATTTTATTCATGTTTCAGGTGATTTCATTTGAGTTTGATCAAGACATGCTACACATAGGCTTTGGACCTAGTAATATTAAATCAAAGACAAATTGTATTTCATTATGTACTTTGAACTTGTTTCGTGTTTGTTTGAATGGGAATGGATTTAATATATTACAATCTAGTCAACCTTGTGCTCATGAACAGTCTTACATGTCCCGCCCCGATGATTCCGCCATCGGTCGGGGTGTGACAGTAGGGAGCTCTAGCCACGGGGTTAGCTCCGGGCACAAGATCAATGCGAAATTCTACTTGTCGAACGGGTGGAAGACCGGATAAATCTTCGGGGAACATTTCGGGAAAATCTCGGATAATGGGGATGTCTTGAATACTCTTCTTTTTGACATCTTTTTGAACGATGTGGGCCAAAAAGACCACGTACTTCTTTCGTAAGTACTTTTGAGCGGTAGTGCATGACATTAATTTAAGCCCTTTGCAAGGCTTTTCACCAAAGACTCTTAGTGTTTCTCCCGATGGTAGAGGTATTTGAATACACTTCTCGAAACAGATGACTTTGGCATGATGATTTGATAGCCAATCCATGCCTATGATGATATCAAAACTTCCTAATGGCATTGGTACAAGATTGATTGGGAATGTATGTTCATTAAGTTCTAGAGAACAGTCATAGATAATAGACTCGATTGTAAGTGAATCACCATTTGCTATTTCGACAGTTGTCACACCCCCAAATCCTTCTAACGGAGTTTTACCGTTTTGGAAGGTGACACATCAGGATCTCAGTCATTAGTTACACGGAACGACTCTATATGAATTTAAATAAACCACTAATGCTGCTCATAGTCACGAGACAACAAAAGTTCAAGTTTGAAAACGTTGCGGAAGCGTAAACATAAACCAATGTAAGTAAAAGTAAGTTGCGCAAAACAAAGCGCCCAAAACCATGCAGTTTAAGTAAATAACGTAAATTCAATGTTCGATAGTGATAAGACTCCATGCATGCCCTATGCTCGTGCTTGGATACCTTAGTGACCTGAGAAAGACATGCTAGAAAGTGTCAACACAATGGTTGGTGAGTTCATAAAGTAATGTAAGTAAATCCAATTGTTTAACGCAAGCATCCCATGCTCAATGTTTGTCAGATAAAGTAATTATTGTTTACCGATAGATAGCTAGTCTAATGCATTGCTACTTTAAGTGTTCGCAACCGAAGCTGACTATTTGTATGTTTGAATGCCTCCAGCCATGTCTACCGAACACTGGCTAATGTTTAGGCAAATTTTACACCCGTTGACCTCCAATCATAGTTAGAGCGACTAACTCGGGTGGGGCTTTGTCAAAACCCAGTAGTACTACTCAAAATCCCCTCGCTATTCCCCAATACTAACGGTTCGAAATGTAAGGACTTGTTTGGTATGTTTGTGCACTTTCAGTACGCAAGCGGTAAAACAGTAATACAGAATCCCATAATATTTGAAATGTTTGAAAGCATGTTTTCTCCCCCAAAAAGGAAAACAAGTAAAATAGGGGTTATGAAACTCACCTGAGTGCGTATGCAAGTATGAAAGCTAAGAAGCAACTGCTGGACTTCTAACTGCCACCTATAACCGTAGTCTATAAGTGCGTGTTCGTGATGTTCGATATAGACCCATATATCCAAACAATGTTGTTGTTAAAGGTTTTAGAAAATAGTTTGCAAGTGCGACTCAAGTTTGACACGACGACCCGTTGGTGACACGTTTGTGTTTTAATGTTTGAGTTGCATACGAACACATAGCACACAATTGATCATACGATGGCACGTAGCAACAAATCCTATTTGTTCTAGAAAGATAGCATGTTTCCATTAATGGCAGGTTTCCATAATTAGTAAGTTTCTATAAATAGTAACCATGTTCGGGTTTCACATCATTGTTATCATATGCTTGCAGGTTTCAATTCAAGTAGTACATAGCAATCATCATATCCTACAACAATTCTATTCTACTTAGCATGTTTGACTTGGTTCCGATAAAGTTTCTATTTTTAGCAACCTATGATGAGCATGCGCGTTATATAATCATCAATCAAGTTTACACACATTATCATGTCATGTCAAGTACAAAACCATCATCAAGAAGCAATAGAATTCAAAACAAGTGAAAGATTGAAAAACTGAAAAACTAAATTATCTTTCTGTTAACAACGATCCCTCGCGGTACGCGATAGATGAGGGGATTCTCCCTCGCGGTACGCGAGAAGATTAGGAACTCGCCCAGGTTAGCTTGTCTCCCGCGGTACGCGAGAGATGTGACCTTAGTTCCTCGCGGTACGCGAGAAAACCAGAAACTAGGCCCGACTATTCTGTCCCTCGCGGTACGCGAACGAACTGTCCGATGTCTCTCGCGGTACGCGAGAGGGCCAAAAGTCAGCAAATTGTTTTAAACATTAGGGTTTAGCCGTTTCTCATGCAATACAACGATTTCATCAGTAAAGTTCTCGACTTTTATCATGTTCTACACTATTATAACATTACTAGTTTCATTATTCAACAATTAATCAATCAAATAACACTAGGGTTTAGCAAAACATCATAAATCAACAATATGTAACAAAAACCAATCAAGCTTGCAACTTTATTATAAAAATCATTATGTTTGGATGGTTTTAGGGTCTGATCTAACCATAAGAATCAAAAAGAAATCAAATCGGTCGAAACAACTTACGTGTGGATGTTAGAAACGCAAAGAGGATTCCGAATACGCGTCTAATTCCAAGTTTGAAGCTTGAATGATCGATCCTTGCTTGGTTGCAGGTTCAATTTCGTGAGAGAGGGTGAGAGAGAGAGAGAGAGACGGCGAGATTGAGAGAGAGAGTGATTTAGGTTAGAAACTTTTATAAAAATCTTTTTATAAATCTTGTACGGGCTTTTACTAACGGGTTTGGGTAATTACGGGCTTTTAATTTAACTTTAACTAATTAATAATTAAAACCCTTTAACTAATTTGTTTTATAAAAATACAATCTTTATAAAATAGCAGATAAATAAGCAGTCCGGTAAATCTACGCGATTTAACGAAAATTTACGTAATTCACAGATAATTCACGTAGCACGTAAAAGCACATAATTTGTATTCATTATAAATTATTTATTGCTTGAATTTTTATTTATAGTTTATCACCAACGTTCCGGGTTCGACTCGTGTGTGCTCCGATGTGTGTGAACTAACTGACACATTTAATTAATCCTAATTAAATGCAATGTATGTGTGACGAACTAAGATAACTGAGTTTGTAACGAAAAATGTTTGAACTAACGAGGTTTGAGTTAACGGAGTTAACCTGAAAATGCCGGATGTCACATCATCCCCTTGTTGAAAGAATTTTCGTCCCGAAAATTAAGCGAAGTCGTTAAATTTCTGAAACAAAAGTTTGGGTTGTCACATCATCCCCTTGTTGAAAGAAATTTCGTCTCGAAATTTAGTTAGTACCTTTCGTGTTTGCCGTTGAATGTTTGAACAGGTGAGGATACTTTTTCATCATCTGATCCTCGCGTTCCCACGTGAACTCAGGTCCACGCTTCGAGTTCCAGCGAACTCTGACAATAGGTATCTTACTGCGCTTGAGGGTTTTGACCTCTCGGTCCATGATCTCAACTGGTTCCTCAACAAAACGTAGCTGTTCATCAATTTCCAACTCCTCGAGTGGAACTACAAGAGTCTCATCTGATAGGCACTTCCTTAGGTTTGAGACATGAAAGACATTATGCACCCCATTGAGTGTATCTGGCAGGTTCAACTGATATGCTACTGGACCAATCCTTTTCACTATCTCGAATGGTCCAACATAACGGGGGTTTAACTTTCCTCGTTTCCCAAAACGAATCACACCTTTCCAAGGTGAAACTTTTAATAAAACTTTATCTCCCACTTGGAATTCTAGCGGTTTTCTATGCTTGTCTGCATAACTCTTTTGACGGTCACGCGCTGCCGCCATACGGTTTCGGATTTGCACGATTTTCTCTGAGGTTTCGTGCACAAGTTCAGGACCAGTAAGTTGACTATCTCCAACTTCAGCCCAACAAAGTGGTGATCTACACTTTCGTCCATACAAAGCCTCAAACGGTGCGGCTTTGATGCTAGTATGATAGCTGTTATTGTAAGAGAACTCCACTAAAGGCAAGTGAGTCTCCCAACTGTTACTAAAATCGATCACACAAGCTCGTAGCATATCTTCTAGGGTTTGAATGGTACGCTCACTCTGGCCATCTGTTTGAGGATGGTACGCTGTGCTCATATTCAGGCGCGTGCCTAGAGCTTTCTGCAGTGATTGCCAGAAGCGCGAAGTAAAACGAGCGTCTCTATCGGAGATGATTGAAACTGGCACTCCGTGCCGAGAGACTACTTCCTTCAGGTAAATGCGAGTTAACTTCTCCATTCTGTCTGTTTCTTTGATAGCAAGGAAGTGTGCGGACTTGGTCAGACGATCCACTATTACCCAAATTGTGTCACAACCAGTTGGAGTTCGGGGTAATTTGGTAATAAAGTCCATGGAAATTTGTTCCCATTTCCACATTGGAATCTCCGGTTGTTGAAGCAATCCGGATGGTTTTTGATACTCCACCTTAACTTTTGAACAAGTAAGACACTTGCTCACATAGGTGGCTATGTCGGCTTTCATGTTTGGCCACCAATACAACACTTTCAGATCGTGGTACATTTTGTCAGATCCCGGGTGAACAGAGTATCGGGATTTGTGAGCTTCATCCATAACGAGCTCTCTCAGGTTTCCGTACACTGGAATCCATATTCGCTCTGCGAAGTAGCGAATACCATCGGATTTAACCTCTAGTTGTTTCTCCATACCACGGGTGGCTTCCAGAGTTAAGTTCTCTTCCTTTAGTGCTTCAAGTTGAGCATTGCGGATTTGTTCGGGTAATCCTGTATGAATAGTGAGTTGCAACGCTCGAACTCGTCGGGGTTTAGTTTCCTTTCGGCTTAGGGCATCGGCTACCACGTTAGCTTTGCCCGGATGGTATTTGATTGCACAATCATAATCATTTAGAAGTTCGATCCAGCGACGCTGTCGCATGTTCAACTCTTTCTGCTCGAATATGTGCTGAAGACTCTTGTGATCGGTGTAAATGGTGCACTTGGTACCGTACAAGTAGTGTCTCCAGATTTTCAGTGCGAACACCACGGCTCCCAACTCCAAGTCGTGAGTCGTGTAGTTCTTCTCGTGGATTTTCAATTGTCGGGAAGCGTATGCGATAACTTTCTCACGTTGCATAAGCACACAACCGAGACCTTGGATCGATGCATCGCAATACACTATGAAATCATCGGTTCCTTCAGGTAGGGATAGGATGGGTGCGCTGCAAAGTTTCTGTTTCAAAAGTTGGAATGCTGATTCTTGGGTTTCGCTCCAGGTATAAGGTTTACCTTTTTGAGTTAAGGCGGTGAGGGGTTGAGCGAGCTTAGAAAATCCCTCGATAAACCGGCGGTAGTAGCCAGCCAATCCCAAAAATTGTCGCACCTCAGTCGGAGTCGTTGGTGCTGCCCAATTCTTAATGGCCTCTACTTTGGATGGGTCGACATGTATTCCCTTCTCGTTGACTACATGTCCAAGGAATTGAACCTCGCGAATCCAAAAATCGCATTTGGAAAACTTCGCGTATAGCTGCTCCTGCCTAAGCAGTTCAAGGATTAAGCGCAAATGTTCTTCGTGTTCTTCCTTACTCTTAGAATAGATAAGGATATCGTCAATGAATACAATGACGAATTGATCGAGGTAGGGCTTACACACACGGTTCATGAGGTCCATGAACACCGCGGGTGCGTTGGTTAATCCAAATGGCATGACCAAAAACTCGTAATGGCCGTACCGGGTTCTGAAAGCGGTTTTGGATATATCCTCATCAAGAACTCGTAGCTGATGATATCCAGATCTTAGATCGATTTTTGAGTAAACACTCGACCCTTGAAGTTGGTCGAATAGATCGTCAATGCGGGGAAGTGGGTAGCGGTTCTTGATGGTTACCTTGTTCAACTCTCGGTAGTCAATACACATACGGAAAGTCCCATCTTTCTTTTTGACAAATAGGACTGGGGCTCCCCATGGTGATGAACTGGGTCGGATGAAACCCTTATCCAACAGTTCTTGCAACTATGTGGACAACTCCTGCAGCTCACTTGGTGCAAGTCTATAAGGTGCTCTGGCAATAGGTGCTGCTCCGGGGGTTAGGTCAATCTGAAATTCGACCTGTCGATGGGGTGGAAGACCGGGTAAGTCATCAGGAAAGACTTCTGGGAAGTCGCGAACAATAGGGATATCTGCAATTTTCTTCTCCTCGGAAGGTTTGTCAACGACAAGGGCTAGTATCGCAGTATGACCCTTGCGTAGGCATTTCTGCGCTTTCATGTAAGATATGATGCCCACGACGGCACCACTCTTCTCGCCTTTCACAGAAAGAATCTCTCCACTAGGTAAAGGGATACGAACGATTTTGTCCCTACAGATGATTTCGGCTTGGTTTTTGGACAACCAATCCATGCCAACTATTATGTCGAAACTGCCAAGTGTAACTGACATGAGATCGATGTCGAGTTTGTGACCAGATAGTCCCAACTTACACCCCTCGAGGATATGAGTTGCCTCGATTAGTTTACCGTCAGCTATTTCTATGGAATATTTGTGCTCTAACGGGGTTTTGGTCAGCTCTAAGTGTTTACTAAAGTTTTCGGAAATAAAGCTCCTATCGGCACCATTATCAAAGAGAACAGAAGCAAAATGATTGTTTAAAGGAAACATACCAGTGACAACATTTTGATCTTTACGAGCTTCACTTGAACCAATTACGAAGGCCCGACCCTTCGCACCATTACCGTTGCCATTACCATTACCACCCTGATGGTTGCCGTTTCCGTTCCCATTACCAGCTTTCTTCAGTTGAGGGCAATCCCGCTTGTAGTGCCCTTCCTTGCCACACTCAAAACACCCTTTAGGCGCCTCACCAGTCGGTGCCTGTTTAGCTTGTAGATCCCCTCTACAATCCTTGGCCGAATGGCCCATCTTCCCGCACCTCTGGCAACGGTACCTGTCGCACGCCCCAGTATGATGAAAGTTGCATTTATTACACTTAGGGTACTTACCAGCATAAGATCCCTGATTCTGCTGAGCCGAGTTAGACTGTGAATGGCTCTTAGCAGGCTCGAACTTTCGTTGCTGATGATGCTGCTGTTGAGGCGGATTGGACTGAGAAGACTTGAAATGTGGACTTTCAAACTTACGCTTATTATCTGCCAGCTTAGAAAGTGCTCTCCTGGGAGGAAGTGTACCCTGTGCGACCGCCTGATCGGTCAACCTGTGAGCCAAACGGATGGTTTGCTGGATAGTGGTGGGGTTGGATGATGTCACCATACTCTGAATTTGAGGGACTAGACCCTCGATAAACCTCTCAATGCGCTTGTACACTGGAGTCACCATCTGTGGGCACAAAGTAGCTAGTTCATGAGAGCGGGTAGTGTAGGCTTCGATCTCTGACCCTTCCATCTTGAGGTTCCAGAACTCGACCTCAAGCTTCTGCACCTCATCGCGAGGGCAGTACTCCTCTGTTAACATAGTCTTGAACTCATTCCATGGCAAAGCATTTGCCATTTCTAGAGTCAGCATTTGTACCTGGGCGTTCCACCAGGTGAGGGCTGGACCCTCCAGTGTGCCAGATGCAAACTTCACCTGGTTGGCTTGTGGGCAGTTGCACATAGCAAAGACAGACTCTGTCTTCTCCATCCAGCGGAGTAGACCTACAGCTCCTTCGGCTCCACTAAAAGTGTGGGGCTTACAGTCCATAAATGTCTTATAAGTGCAGGCCTGTTGGTGGTTGTTCTGACCTGGATTAAATATAAAGAATGCGTTCAGGGACAAATAAGATTCGGAAGTGAGTTCAGAATGAATGTTGACTCGTTAAAGTCGACAGATGATAGATTTACCTCCATTCGGGTTGGCTGCCAAAGCCTCAGCCACACGCTCGTTAATCATAGCAGTAAGCTCTGCTGGGGTCAGATTGATGCTACCACGCCAGGCGTTACGTCCACCTCTTCGTCCAGACATGTTCTTCACATTCACAAATACAAAATCATGAGCAAAAATACATCGCATATCATTGTCATACAAGTATAAGTAAATAACAGAAAATTAAACCACAACATCTAACATTTCAATAATAATACTTGATAAAATAAATTGTAAAGGCTACAAAGTACTTTCAATCAAACATCAAAATCCAGAAATATCTGTTGGATGGGAACAACCCTGCCCATCTAGGTTTAAATAAAAGCAAAATAACTCAAAGGATAGTCTATCAGTCATCATCACTGTCAACTGAAGTCACACCAGAAACAGTATCCTCATCCTCATCCTGTTCCTCATCATCACCCTGCTCTTCATCCTCACCCTGCTCCTCCTCCTGCTCAACCTCTGCAGCATTGGCAGCCTCAAGCTGCTCCTCCAGCTGCTCAATCCTAGCCTCTGCTGCCTCGAGGTTAAGGCGCTGGACGTTCACTTGATCTCGTAACTCATAGTATGCTGCTGCTAGTTGGTCTTGCACAGTGTTCAACCTTCCCTGGTTGTTAAGCAGCTTCTCCACTCTCTGGTCAGTCTTGTATCCACGCTGTAGTAGCCCGGTGATCTCACCAGCAGCCTCGCGCATGTTTCTGATCTCTCGGTCCATCTTAGCTACAAATGCAGCTAGAACCTGCTCAGGTGGATATCTCAACGGTGGCAAAGTTCGCGAAGTAGAAGAGGAAGAAGTAGGAATGTCAGCAGCAAGTGGAGGTGGAACCTGCTCCTCGCGGATCCAACTCCTAATCATGTCGGGATACCAATCCCAATGCTCCGTGTCGTCTCTAATACGCACATGGAATGGCTCGCCATACACTCTAGTATCATCAATGGGCGTCATCCTTCGCCTCTTTGGCTCGGGTGAAGGTACTGTTGGAACCTCGGGTTCCTGCTCGATCGGGGAATCTGGTGACTTGGGTGAATGAGACATTTCCTGTAGTGTGATGAGTCAGTGTACTGTATGAGTGTAAGTGTTGTGTAACTAATGCAAGTGTGTGGTTAAAGTCTAGAATGCAATGCAATTCCTAGTTCACTAAAACCAATGGCTCTGATACCAATCTGTCACACCCCCAAATCCTTCTAACGGAGTTTTACCGTTTTGGAAGGTGACACATCAGGATCTCAGTCATTAGTTACACGGAACGACTCTATATGAATTTAAATAAACCACTAATGCTGCTCATAGTCACGAGACAACAAAAGTTCAAGTTTGAAAACGTTGCGGAAGCGTAAACATAAACCAATGTAAGTAAAAGTAAGTTGCGCAAAACAAAGCGCCCAAAACCATGCAGTTTAAGTAAATAACGTAAATTCAATGTTCGATAGTGATAAGACTCCATGCATGCCCTATGCTCGTGCTTGGATACCTTAGTGACCTGAGAAAGACATGCTAGAAAGTGTCAACACAATGGTTGGTGAGTTCATAAAGTAATGTAAGTAAATCCAATTGTTTAACGCAAGCATCCCATGCTCAATGTTTGTCAGATAAAGTAATTATTGTTTACCGATAGATAGCTAGTCTAATGCATTGCTACTTTAAGTGTTCGCAACCGAAGCTGACTATTTGTATGTTTGAATGCCTCCAGCCATGTCTACCGAACACTGGCTAATGTTTAGGCAAATTTTACACCCGTTGACCTCCAATCATAGTTAGAGCGACTAACTCGGGTGGGGCTTTGTCAAAACCCAGTAGTACTACTCAAAATCCCCTCGCTATTCCCCAATACTAACGGTTCGAAATGTAAGGACTTGTTTGGTATGTTTGTGCACTTTCAGTACGCAAGCGGTAAAACAGTAATACAGAATCCCATAATATTTGAAATGTTTGAAAGCATGTTTTCTCCCCCAAAAAGGAAAAAAAGTAAAATAGGGGTTATGAAACTCACCTGAGTGCGTATGCAAGTATGAAAGCTAAGAAGCAACTGCTGGACTTCTAACTGCCACCTATAACCGTAGTCTATAAGTGCGTGTTCGTGATGTTCGATATAGACCCATATATCCAAACAATGTTGTTGTTAAAGGTTTTAGAAAATAGTTTGCAAGTGCGACTCAAGTTTGACACGACGACCCGTTGGTGACACGTTTGTGTTTTAATGTTTGAGTTGCATACGAACACATAGCACACAATTGATCATACGATGGCACGTAGCAACAAATCCTATTTGTTCTAGAAAGATAGCATGTTTCCATTAATGGCAGGTTTCCATAATTAGTAAGTTTCTATAAATAGTAACCATGTTCGGGTTTCACATCATTGTTATCATATGCTTGCAGGTTTCAATTCAAGTAGTACATAGCAATCATCATATCCTACAACAATTCTATTCTACTTAGCATGTTTGACTTGGTTCCGATAAAGTTTCTATTTTTAGCAACCTATGATGAGCATGCGCGTTATATAATCATCAATCAAGTTTACACACATTATCATGTCATGTCAAGTACAAAACCATCATCAAGAAGCAATAGAATTCAAAACAAGTGAAAGATTGAAAAACTGAAAAACTAAATTATCTTTCTGTTAACAACGATCCCTCGCGGTACGCGATAGATGAGGGGATTCTCCCTCGCGGTACGCGAGAAGATTAGGAACTCGCCCAGGTTAGCTTGTCTCCCGCGGTACGCGAGAGATGTGACCTTAGTTCCTCGCGGTACGCGAGAAAACCAGAAACTAGGCCCGACTATTCTGTCCCTCGCGGTACGCGAACGAACTGTCCGATGTCTCTCGCGGTACGCGAGAGGGCCAAAAGTCAGCAAATTGTTTTAAACATTAGGGTTTAGCCGTTTCTCATGCAATACAACGATTTCATCAGTAAAGTTCTCGACTTTTATCATGTTCTACACTATTATAACATTACTAGTTTCATTATTCAACAATTAATCAATCAAATAACACTAGGGTTTAGCAAAACATCATAAATCAACAATATGTAACAAAAACCAATCAAGCTTGCAACTTTATTATAAAAATCATTATGTTTGGATGGTTTTAGGGTCTGATCTAACCATAAGAATCAAAAAGAAATCAAATCGGTCGAAACAACTTACGTGTGGATGTTAGAAACGCAAAGAGGATTCCGAATACGCGTCTAATTCCAAGTTTGAAGCTTGAATGATCGATCCTTGCTTGGTTGCAGGTTCAATTTCGTGAGAGAGGGTGAGAGAGAGAGAGAGAGACGGCGAGATTGAGAGAGAGAGTGATTTAGGTTAGAAACTTTTATAAAAATCTTTTTATAAATCTTGTACGGGCTTTTACTAACGGGTTTGGGTAATTACGGGCTTTTAATTTAACTTTAACTAATTAATAATTAAAACCCTTTAACTAATTTGTTTTATAAAAATACAATCTTTATAAAATAGCAGATAAATAAGCAGTCCGGTAAATCTACGCGATTTAACGAAAATTTACGTAATTCACAGATAATTCACGTAGCACGTAAAAGCACATAATTTGTATTCATTATAAATTATTTATTGCTTGAATTTTTATTTATAGTTTATCACCAACGTTCCGGGTTCGACTCGTGTGTGCTCCGATGTGTGTGAACTAACTGACACATTTAATTAATCCTAATTAAATGCAATGTATGTGTGACGAACTAAGATAACTGAGTTTGTAACGAAAAATGTTTGAACTAACGAGGTTTGAGTTAACGGAGTTAACCTGAAAATGCCGGATGTCACATCATCCCCTTGTTGAAAGAATTTTCGTCCCGAAAATTAAGCGAAGTCGTTAAATTTCTGAAACAAAAGTTTGGGTTGTCACAACAGTGAAGGTTTTCTCTAATTGAGATCGTGTCTTGGCAAGTAAAGGTTCAAAGTTAAGTGACACAAAACTCTTATCGGCACCGGTATCAAATAAAATGGAGGCATATTGACTATTTACAAGGAACGTACCATTGACCACGTCATTGTTGGCTTGAGCTTCGTTGGCGTTTATGTTGAAAGCACGCCCACGAGCTCCACCTTGTCTAGCATTGGCAAATCTTGGGCATTGATCACGGAAATGGTTCGGGTTGCTACATTCATAACATGCACGCCCATTTGCAATAGCGGGAGTACCTTGATTAGTCACTTGGGTGTTGGTTTGGTTTGGTGGGTTGACTTGGCCCGCAAGAGCTTTGGCCCTACAAACATTGACCGTATGGCCATATCTCCCACAATGAGTACAAAGGCGACATGGGATACTTTGGGGATGATGATAGTTGCAGGTGGCACAAGGTGGGTAGATTCCAACATATGGCTTTTTGGCCGGTGCTTGAACCATAGGTGCAGTTTGGTTAACAGGAATAGCAGGAGTGACCACAGCAAAATTTCTAGCCTTTCTCTTCTTATTATACCGGGAGGGTTCGGTTATGGCTTCTTTGTTGTGGGTAGGAGGGGTTGCGGTGTCGAAAACTTTCTTGGTGCCCTTTTTAGTAAGAGTCTCCGCTTTCACATGGTTATCGGTTAAGGTGGCGGATAAGCGGATAGCATCCTCAAGTGTTGCGGGATCCCTTCCTAGGACAGTATCTTGAATTTGCCTAGGTAGTCCCCCAATATACTTTTCAATGCAGCGGGACAAAGGAGTGACCATGTGGGGCACAAGAAGACTCAATTCATGGAACCGAGTTGTATACGCCAAATTTTCAGCACTATCTTGGGTAAGATCCCAAAATTCGGCTTCAAGTTTCTTCACTTCATTTCAAGGACATAATTCCTCGGTCATTAGTCTTTTAACTTCATCCCAAGTTAAGGCCATTGCTACATTCACACCTATATTTCTTTTCTCCCCATTCCACCACGTGAGTGCCCGTTTTTGTAGGACACTTGTGGCATGACGAACACAAAGGTTGTCGGGCAGTCACTATTGAGAAAGATATTCTCAATGCCTTCGAACCATTGAAGGAGTCCAGTAGCTACCTCGGTACCGTAGAACTTGGGAGGATTACACGAATTGAAATGTTTGAAAGTGCATTGAGATGGGTTGTTACCACAATTTCCACCATTACCACCATTACCACTATTACTACCATTTCCACTGTTGTTACCATTGGTGGCACTATTAGCTTGAGTGAGTTGTGTCACGAGTTGTGCAAGAATAGCCGCAATGTCGGTATTGGCGTTGGCCGCGGGAGCACGACGAGGAGGCATTCTACAGATTTTCACAAGACAAGAAAAGATGTAAGAACTTATGAGAATTGTTTGGATTTAATAGAATAAGATAACAAAATAAATAGATAACCATAGTTTGGATTGTACTCAAATAGTGATAAAATCACTCGAATACTATGACACATTAAGGTTAATTAAACATATATAACTTTCAAGGAGACATGCTTTAGCCTATAAGTAAACACTCATCTCGGGAATTCCCAGGAAAGCATACGGGTCCCTCGATTGATTGGGATTTATGCGAAATGCTTTCCTAGACAGAAAACCCAAAATACAGGTGTCACTCTTCCAGATTGCACGTGTCCTCAAATAATTAACAAAGCTTAAAAACCTTAACGAGGAAATAAAGAAATTTTATGGATCTAGCTTCATGAAGTTTCCACATGCTTAGAAAGATAAAGATAGAGAAGAAGATAAGAATATTATGAGGTTTTAGGATATAGGAAAAGATATTGTTTATTTAATTTATCATTTAAGTATATACTAATGAGTCATGGATTTTTAACAATTAAGTCATCAAATAAAATAATAACCAATCATAGTAAGCATGTAGCACATAGCATGTAACACATAACATATAACAAATAGCATGTAGCATATAACATGTAATCATGAAACATAGCATAAATAGGTGTCCTAAAGTTATAGTCCAGGTCAAGGTGTCTAATAACCTAATTCCCTATAACCAAGGCTCTGATACCAATCTGTCACACCCCGACCGATGGCGGAATCATCGGGGCGGGACATGTAGACTGTTCATAAGCACAAGGTTGACAAAATTGAAATATATTAAACTCCAAATTCCATTACAATCATTCAAACAAAACCAAATCCAAGACAGAAACAATATTTCAAAACATAGACTTCTTTATTTAAATTAGCTAAGTCCAATGCCTAAGTGTAGCGCATCTTGATCAAACTCACACATTAGTACCTGAAACATGAATAAAATAAAGTCAACTAAAAAGTTGGTGAGTATAACACATGTTTGTATATAGATAGCATATAGTTGTAAAACAAATCCTTACATAACATGATAAATAAGGCATTTATGGGGAGCAGCTATTGTGTAACCAAGTACAATCAAACCTTTGTAACTAGCATGCAAATTGTGTTGTCGGTATCAATCACCCCAATCTGGGTGGGTTTGTCAGACTCAATAGATCTATCATTGAAAACCGTCGGCTTGAATAGTTAATGATTGCACATAAGTGTTCACAAAAGTTAGCACACATAGCACTCGGGCATAAAGCTAAAATTGCACACATGAATGTAAATAGGATTTGTACTTGTGTTGTTTGTGTAAATGTAAACATGTAATTTGAATAGTGTTCATGTTTCACCCTAAATATGTACAAGAGTAAAAGGGGCTATGTATACTCACTTGTATGAAAATGTAGTAGCTAACAAGAGCGTTGGGTAATTCAAGTGATTTGCAACTCACTAATTTTGACCTAGAGTGAAATAGTATAAATTTGGATTAATAATATGTACAATGTCTAAGGACATTCTAAGGTTTTCAATAGGAATGAGAGCATGGATTTGTACGAAGGATTGGTGTATTCATTTGCGTTGGTATTTGAATGAAAATGTAAGTTCAATTAAATAATGAAAGACTTAAGGTTTAATTTGAATAATTAACTAAAATAATAATTTAATTCTTTTTATTTAGTTATTCATGAAAATGTGTCAAGAGGCATTTTAAATGTATATTAGAATATAAATAGTTTGTGTAGGTTTGAATAAAACAATTATATGTAAAACTTTTATTTTAAATTTATTACTTTTTAATCCATTTGAAACGATTTAATTAATTTGTTTAATATTTCCAAGTTGATAATTTAGTTTATGAAAACAATTCTGGCTTTGGAGTTTTATAAAATGATTTTTTTATAAAAGAAAATGAGTTTATATTAAAATAACATAAGGAATAGGTTCTGACCCAAGGTATCACAACCGTGTCAAATGTACGGCGCGACCGCGCTTAGGCACGGGGCGCGACCGTGCTTAGGCATGGGGCACAACCATGTCTGGACAAGAGGCACGACCGTGCTAAGCGATTAGCACGACCGTGTCTGGATTTTCCAGGAACCAATTTTGACTATTTTTTGTATTAACAAGGGTTGAATTTATAGGGCTTTCAATTGTTGATTGTTTTCGAATATAACCATGTATTTTAATTGGATGGATATCGTGTCTAGAGTGTAGTTTGATTAAACCAAAAACGTAATAACCCTAGATTCTATTCGTGTTCAAATCGATGGTATAAGCCCTGATTAGGTTAGGGCTTTCATTCACGGGATTGAAATGAGTCTGAGGATGTGTTTACTTACCTTAAACGATATCGAATTGGTAGAGTTCGACTAAACGGAGTTCCGATTTCGGCGCGTTGATCCTTGGCGTCTTCTGCTGGGATTCCGGCACGATTGATGTGGGGAATGTGATCACAAAAGCTCGAAGATCATGCGCAGGGGTTTGATTTCGAGGGTGTCACACGATTTGGACGATATTGAGAGAAAGGAATGACTAAGTGACGGTTTTGGGTTTCTAATTGCAATTGTGGTTATTCAGGAGTTTAGTCATTGATGAATTAGTCTGGAAACGGCACAAAAGACGTTATAATCGCGGACTCGAACAGACTTTGTGATTAAGGCAGTGTTTACATTTCAACTGAGTTTCAGGCGCGACCGTGCCAGTTCTCGGCGCGACCGTGTTTACGGGGCGCGACCGTGCCAGGTCATGGCGCGACCGTGCCAAGTGATATTTTGATGATTTTCAAGACTAGTCCTTGTAGTTTGTGAGATAGCGTAGGTTTGTTTCAGTTGTTATTGTAGCAATGTAAAATGTGTGTATGTACTTTTAACATTATGATAATACTCCTTAATTGCACATGAAAATAGTAAATGCTGTGACACAACGTTTTCAATGTGAACATTAGATTGAAATTGTCATTTATTGCACAATATGAAATACTAGGAAAAACATGGATGTTACAAATGCTGATCCTACTAAGCGTGTTGCTGGTATTGGATTTATTCCTCCACCGTTTAATGCAAATTATGTGGTGGAACCTGAAATTATAAATGAAGAGGAGATAGATCCAAAACAGTGTTAAAGGTGAATCCGGTAACTGGGGAGGATATGGTGTATGAGTGAGATTCTGAAGATGAGATGTTCGATGAAAAGAAGGTTGAGGGAATTCCAAAAGAAGTGAAAATTGATGACCCAACAATTGTTAAAACTGTTACCCGGGATAGATGCACTATGACTGAACCCGAAGAGGTGAAAGTTGTTCCAACTAAACTTTCTCCAATCTTACAGTCAAGTGGGTTTGTTGCGGCTGGTTATCAAAAAGTGAATTCTTCAAAGGTGCCAACACAGACTTATGTTCAAAAGAAGCCGATAAATTGTTCTGGACATTCCTCTGAAAGTTTATACTTCTGATGGATCTTCAAATTCAAAGAAAACCTCTTATTTCAGAAATTATCAAGAAAGAAGTGTGTGTTTTCATTGCAATGAGGCTGGTCATATTCTGATCAATTGTCCTTACAAGAACCAGGGTAAAATGAAGACTATTCCTTCACAATCGAAAGTTCTGAAAAGAAAAGATGAGGGAAAGTCGTCTTCTAGTTTGGAGAAAAACATGCCTGGTCGATCTTTTGTTAAATCCCCTGGATTTAAACAACAGAATAAATTGAATGCTAAATCCTTTGTATGCAAAGAGAAACTTGAGATTCCAAAAGTTGAGATTTCAAAAGATTCTTTTCAGGAGGTTAAATTGTCTAGACCTCAAAGAAGAAGAAGAAACAGAAAATTAACGAAAATTTTGGAAACATCTGAATCTGACAATAATATATCAAATAATGTTTTTCAAAATAATAAAAATGGTTCTTCTTTGAAAAAGTCTGATTGTCAAAATTCTGCTCCAAAAGTGAATGATAAAATTTATTGTAAATTACAAGAAGTTGTTTATTTTGATCAATCTGGACGACCCAAGACCACGATGGCTTGGGTTCCTATTTCTAACTGATTCTCGTTGTTTATGTAGGGAAAACCAAGGAGGACTATCAACAATACATGGTATGTGGATAGTGGTTGCTCTCGACATATGACAGGGAATGTTAGATTGCTTGAGGATGTTAAACAAATTGATGGTGGTTATGTCGCTTTTGCGGGTAATAAAGGCGGGTACATAACTGGACAGTGTACGTTAAAGAATGACAAAGTCAAATTTGAAAAGGTGAATTATGTTGAGCAGCTGGAACACAATCTTTTAAGCGTATCATAAGTCTGTGACAAGAAGTTTTCGTTCCATTTCAACGATGCTGAATGCTATATTCTGAAACCGGGCTTCGTGATTCCAGATGAATGGATTCTCATGAAGGCTCCGAGGAGAAATGACACGTATGTCCTTGACATGAGTGTCGCCACTACAACGGATTCAATTCCAACATATTTACTCTCTAAGGCGTCGGAATCTGATTCAATATTGTGGCACAGGAAGCTAGCTCACATTAACTACCGGAAGATGAACTACATTGTTAGGAATGATTTGGTTCTTGGTATTCCGAAGATGAAATTTTCAGTTCCTGATGATTGTATTCCTTGCAAGAAGGGGAAGCAAAGAAGGAAATCTCACAAATCTAAATCAACGAATTCTATCGTAACTCCTTTGGAGTTGCTTGTAAGGCCCCAAACCCGGGAGGCCCCACTCGTTGGATTTACTCATTCACAAACAGTTCTTAAACATGAATATCAAATAACGCAGCGGAAAATTTCATTCAAACATAACGTCATCATTGTTCATACATGCGGAAGCGTAAACATTGTTTAAAACATAACTACATAAACTTAACATAAACAACTCATAACGGGATGCCAGTCTTCATGATCGACCGGGTAACTCTTCTCGCTTGCCAAGCATCACCGTCCATCGTCCATACCTGCCTTAACCTGAATGTGCATACTAAAAAGTCAGCTACGCTGGTGAGTTCTAGCATGTCATAAAAACTTTAACATCAACATTTGCCAAAAACATATCATTCATTCATTTAGTAAAACCTTTCACAAAAGCATGTAATAATAACGTCTTTAAAAAGGTTTCGTACCCATATCATCATCAACATCATAATCATAAACACCGTTAAACGGATCGTTCATTAAAAATTTTAACATTCATTTAAGTCATACATTATTATCTAAATCTGTGTTACCCTTAGTTCCGTCATTCAGTATGGTATTGCCCCTAAGGCTTAACTGCACGAAGACCGACAATACCATACATTCCGTCAATTCCCTTTTTGGTATTGCCCCCAAGGCTAACTGCGCGAGGACCGACAATACCCATTCAGTTGCCCTTATTGCTCTCATGTCCATAAACCGACAACTTCCATCGACGGCCACGGCTCACGGCCAATGACACCGTCGGATCATAATTTAACCTTACATAGGGTCACGTTAACCCCTGAGTAACCGTCGTTACTCCCTTTACCAGTTGTACAACATCATAACCATTGACATGCCACAGAGACAATGCCCCTGTTGTTCTTGTGGCAACTATGGCTCGCTGTCCATAATCTACCACAAGGCTGGGAATCTCATTTCCCAGACTTCATTCGTCAATTCCATTCATTCGACAGATTAGATTTGTAATGACTTCTTTAAAACCTTTACCTCTTTCTCTTCTCATTAAACATTTCCTCATTTAGACCGTTCATAAAACATTCGTAACCCTTTTTGGCAAAAACACTTCAAAACCTTTCCTTTCGTAAACATCGTTTCGTTAAAACATCATTTCGTTAAACATCATTCCGTAAAACATCATTCCGTTAAACATCATTTCGTTAAACATCATTTCGTAAAACATCATTTCGTTAAACATCATTTCGTAAGTATGCACACCAGCCCAAAAACATTAACAAAACATTTAAAAGAGGGCTCTAGAACTCACCTGATACGCTAATATGGGTTGTCCTAAACGAAGGTCCAACAACGTCACTGCCGATCTGAATTGATTAGTTAAATACACATCAGACCAATCCCGACTCTAACGGTTTAACCATTCTAATATACTGACTTCACTTAATCAGTTCTGATGTCTGCGCACCTACCAAGTGCGCAGACCCTGCTGCCTGCGCACTTAGCAAGTGCGCAGACCATGCTTCCTGCGCACTTAGCAAGTGCGCAGGTCCTTCCTCCTGCGCACTTAGCAAGTGCGCAGGTCCCTCCTCCTGCGCATTTGGCAAGTGCGTAGGACCTGCTCCGTGCGCACTTAGCAAGTACGCACGACCTGTTCTTCGTGAAAAACCCTAACTTTCGCATTCGGGTCTGATCATGTCAAGATCCCGAACCTGTTGCATTCAAAACGTTCGTTTTCCATTAAGGAACTCAAATCCATGATTATCTTTCAGTTTCATCCGTTCAAACCTTACCTTTTCACCCAAAACCCGAAAAACCGAAAAACGAACTAAAACTCAGATTTAGGTCGGATCGTTACCTGAATCGAGTTTCTGATCCGGAGGTTCTTCTCACGAGTTATGGAGTAACACTTTGCTGAAGTCTCGGGTCGATCCGCCAACTTTCTCTCTCTACGGTTTCTCTCTCTAAAAGTTGCAAATGAGAGAAAAAGGGTGGCATAGGCTATTTATAGCCAGCTGACCCATCCGACCCGACCCGCCATGCCTCGTTCGTTTATTCCGTTATTATAACTGTCGTTTTATTTTTGGGATGTTACAAGTCTACCCCCCCTTACAATAGGTTTCGTCCCCGAAACCTATCATAAGTCAAATAGATGAGGGTACGACTCCCTCATTTCCTTCTCCGTTTCCCAAGTGGCTTCCGATCCCTTTCGATGCTTCCATTGGACTTTAACCAATTGGATAAATTTATTACGTAAACGTTTCTCCTTCCGATCAAGGATGGCCACGGGTTCTTCGATGTAATTAAGGCTGTTGTCAACCTCGATGTCAGTAAGTGGTACGTGAGCCGATTCATCCGCCAAACACTTTCGCAAGTGTGATACATGGAAAGTAGGATAAATCCCACTTAACTCATCAGGAAACTCCAACCGATAAGCGACTTCCCCAACCCGTGCCATTATCTTGAATGGTCCGACAAACCTCGGACTTAACTTTCCTCTCTTTCTGAATCGTATGATTCCCTTCCATGGTGACACTTTCAGCATTACTCTGTCACCAATATCAAACTCAATAGGCCTTCGTCGTTTATCCGCATAGGATTTCTGGCGATCTTGCGCAGCCTTCATTCGAGCTTTGATTTGATCAAACCTTTCCGACGTTTCTTTTATGACTTCCAGACTTCCTAACTCCTTCTGTCCAATCTCACCCCAACAAACGGGGGTCCTGCATCTTCTACCATACAACATTTCATAAGGCGGCATGCCTATAGTCGTGTGATGACTATTGTTGTAGGAGAATTCGGCTAACGACAGATGACTGTCCCAACTGCCACCGAAGTCGATAATACAAGCACGGAGCATATCTTCCAATGTCTGAATGGTCCTTTCGGACTGACAATCCGTTTGCGGGTGGTATGCCGTGCTGATGTTAAGCCTTGTGCCCATCGCCTCATGAAATCTTTTCCAGAACCTCGATGTGAATCGTGTGTCCCGGTCAGATACGATCGTCAAAGGCATCCCATGCCGTGCTACTACTTCGTTGATAAACACTTTTGCTAACCTTTCCGACGAGAACGTCTCGCGAATAGGTAGGAAATGAGCACTCTTCGTTAATCGGTCCACAATTACCCAAATGGTGTCATGACCTTTAGCAGTGTGGGGTAACTTGGTTATGAAGTCCATGGTAATGTGTTCCCACTTCCATTCTGGTATATCAAGTGGTTGGATCTTTCTGTACGGCTTCTGGTGTTCAGCCTTTACTTGCGAGCAAGTCAAACACTTGCTTACATACTTCGTTACATCACATTTCATTCCAGGCCACCAGTAGTCCTTCTTCAGGTCTTGGTACATTTTGTTGGTACCGGGATAGATAGAGTAACGAGACTTATGAGCCTCATCCAAGATTTTGGTTCTAAGTTTGCCACTCATAGGTATCCATACCCGTCCATAACGTGTTCTAACACCAAGGGTGTTATATTCCAACTTGTCTTGTTGGCCAACCATTTTTTCCTTCTTTATGTTTTCTTCTTTAAGTGCCTCACCTTGAGCCCTTTCGATTTCGCTCATCACATCCGATGTTACCACCAACTGGCAAACTTTCACTCTAATAGGAGTAGGCACATCCTTTCGGCTTAGAGCGTCAGCCACCACGTTTGCCTTTCCAGGATGGTACATGATCTCACAGTCATAATCCTTCAGGAGTTCCAACCATCGTCTCTGCCTCATATTAAGCTCCTTTTGGTCGAAGAAGTACTTCAAACTTTTGTGGTCGGAGTAAATAGTAAACTTCACCCCGTACAGGTAGTGCCTCCAGATTTTCAATGCAAATACGACAGCAGCAAGTTCCAAATCATGAGTCGGATAGTTGACTTCGTGAACTTTCAACTGCCGCGACGCATACGCAATCACTCTACCGCGTTGCAACAACACACACCCTAATCCCTGACCCGACGCATCAGAGTATACCACCAAGTCTTCATTGCCCTCGGGAAGGGCCAAGACTTGAGCTTGGGTTAACCTCTTCTTCAATTCCTTAAACGCCTCATCTTGGGTCGAACCCCATTCATACTTAACCTCTTTCCGAGTCAACTTTGTCAACGGCGAAGGCTTTTTTGAGAAATCCTGGATGAATCTCCGATAGTAGCCTGCCAATCCCAAGAAACTGTGGATTTCAGTTGGCGTCTTAGGAATGTCCCATTCCCTTACCGTCACTATCATTGCTGGGTCAACCATAATGTCATTCGGGTTAATGACGTGACCTAGGAATTAAACTTCCCTAAGCCAGAACGCACATTTGGAGAACTTAGCATACAACTTCTCCTTCTTCAGAGCTTCCAATACTTCCTTTAAGTGACACGCGTGATCACCCTCATTCTTGGAGTAGATAAGGATGTCATCGATGAACACTATTACCGATCGATCCAGCATCGGTCGACAAACCCTATTCATCAAATCCATGAACGCTGCAGGGGCGTTCGTCAATCCAAAAGACATTACGTGGAACTCAAAGTGTCCATAACGTGTGCGAAATGTCGTTTTCGGTATGTCTTCTTCCCTCACCTTCAACTGATGGTACCCGGATCGAAGGTCGATCTTTGAGAACCAACTTGCGCCTTGTAATTGATCGAACATGTCGTCGATCCTTGGTAACGGGTACTTGTTCTTCACTGTACGTTTGTTCAACTCGCGATAATCAATACACATTCTCATCGAACCGTCTTTCTTCTTTACGAACAAAACCGGAGCACCCCAAGGTGAGATGCTTGGTTGGATAAATCCTTTCTCAAGTAACTCGTCTAGTTGTACCATAAGTTCTTTCATTTCCACAGGTGCTAGTCGATATGGAGCCTTAGCCACGGGCTGGGCATCTGGTACTATGTCGATTCGGAACTCAATCTCTCTGTCGGGTGGTATCCCAGGCAAATCCTCTGGAAACACCTCCGGGTACTCGCGTGCCACGGGTACATCGTCTAGTTCCTTCGCTTCCTTACACTTGTCAATCACGTACACCAGATAAGCCTCACATCCGTGCCTCAAGTAATCTGTTGCCTTAATCTTCGAGATGACGTTTGGCATCGGGACGTCACGATCTCCAAAAACCTCGACTTTGCTACCATCCGGAGCCTTGAGTCGGATTATCTTTCGTTTACATATGATTTGTGCTTCGTTGGCAGTTGACCAATCCATACCCAGCACGACATCAAACCCTCCCAAAACCATAACAAACAATCTGACAGGGAACCTATGACCTTCTATTTTTATCGTAGAGTTGTCAACTACCTCAGTCACTCTCGCAGTTCTACCCTCAGCGGTTTCTACGCTAAAGGCCCTTTCTAGTATACCGACAGCGTACTTCACTCTCTTACAAAAAGTCGCAGATATAAAACTCTTACTGGCACCCGAATCAAATAACACAGAAACAAGAGTGTTGTCAAGGACGAACGTTCCTGACGCCACGTCGGGGTCCATTCTGGCCTGGTCTTGCGTCAGCGCGTACGCACGAGTCTTTGCTCGGGGCCTCTCTTCCCTCTTCTCCGGGCCTTTCCCCTTCCCGGCTTCACCCATTCTTGGTTTGGTGCATTCCCGGCTCAGATGACCGACATCCCCACAGTTATAGCACTTGTAGTGTTGTGTGCACTCACGGGAGTAGTGCCCGGTCTTGCCACACTTAAAGCACAAGTTAGATCCCGGTCTACATTCACCTACATGCTCCTTTCCACACTTCTTACAAACAGTCGGCTCATCCACCCGAGCCCTTTTATCGCGAGCCCCAAACATCTTTCCACCAGTTCGCTTGTTTGAGAAGCTCGGTCTCTTCCTTGGTTCCTCGATGGTGGCGACATTCAGTGCCAGATCATCAAATACTACGCCGCTCAGTTCTACTACCGAATCATAGGTAGTAGGGGCGTTTGCCTTAACATAGGTGCGGACCTGGTCCGGCAACCCTTGAATGTAGCAGGAAATTTTTCTCTCCTCCGTCGTAACAAGATGTGGCACCAGACGTGCCAGTTCATTGAATCAGGTTGTGTACTGCCGGTGCGTCATGCTCCCGGCCTTCAAACCCAGAAATTCCCTCTCTACCTTCCCAATCTCGTTCCTCGGGCAGAAATTCTTGATCACCAAAGTTTTCAAGTTAGCCCACATCATCGAGTCAACAACCTCATCCCCCTTAGCCTGACGTACACCTTCCCACCAGTGGGATGCTTCCTCCCTCAAGGAGTTAGTAGCAAACTTCACTACTTGATTAGCTCGACACTCGCTCAGACGGATGGTGGCTTCCATACGTATTACCCAATCAAAAGTAGCCACATCGTCCTTCTTCCCAGTCAGGACCGGCGGGTCACATGCCTTAAAGGACTTATAGTCGCATCCGCGAGCAGGCGGTGCGTTGTCGATCTCGTTGTTCTGAGCACCAGTTGCCGTAATAGATCCGCCTTCCCCACTAACTTTCTTTAATGCTTCAGCCAACAGACTTGGCAGAGAATTCTTCATCAACTCGGAGAACTCTTGAGCTATGGCTGCTCTCACTTCTGGTTCAAAAGTGATAGGTTGTTCTGCAACTTGTGTCTACTCAGTTCCATGCACACTAACCTCCGGTTCAGTGTGAACACTTCCTTCTTCACTGTGCTCTTGGCGTGCAGGAATCCTACCACGCCCACCATTTCGACCGCCGGTACGACCACCGGTACGGCCACCACACCTTCCATTCCCTCTCCTCGCCATTTCGTTCTATACGACAAGAAATCCAATGTCATCACGCTAGTTAACAAATAAAATTCAATAAGTACTGTAAGATGTTAATATACACTGGCCATCTGCAATTAACCATTACACTACCTTTCGATTTCTATTTGACAACCTTTGTGATTCCATCAGAACACAAGTCCTTACCAAACCCTTTCTAAGGCATACTACATACACATACTCTACTTTTCATACCTGATGCTTTGGCTCGAGTTACCCGTACTGGCATCCGCTTTCGGTCCCATTCAAAGTTTAAGTTCAGACACTGGGAGTGTCCGAATCTCTCAAACTATTGCTCTGATACCAACTTGTAAGGCCCCAAACCCGGGAGGCCCCACTCGTTGGATTTACTCATTCACAAACAGTTCTTAAACATGAATATCAAATAATGCAGCGGAAAAATTCATTCAAACATAACGTCATCATTGTTCATACATGCGGAAGCGTAAACATTGTTTAAAACATAACTACATAAACTTAACATAAACAACTCATAACGGGATGCCAGTCTTCATGATCGACCGGGTAACTCTTCTCGCTTGCCAAGAATCACCGTCCTCGTCCATACCTGCCTTAACCTGAATGTGCATACTAAAAAGTCAGCTACGCTGGTGAGTTCTAGCATTTCATAAAAACTTTAACATCAACATTTGCCAAAAACATATCATTCATTCATTTAGTAAAACCTTTCACAAAAGCATGTAATAATAACGTCTTTAAAAAGGTTTCATACCCATATCATCATCAACATCATAATCATAAACACCGTTAAACGGATCGTTCATTAAAACTTTTAACATTCATTTAAGTCATACATTATTATCTAAATCTGTGTTACCCTTCGTTCCGTCATTCAGTATGGTATTGCCCCTAAGGCTTAACTGCACGAAGATCGACAATACTATACATTCCATCAATTCCCTTTTTGGTATTGCCCCCAAGGCTAACTGCGCGAGGACCGACAATACCCATTCAGTTGCCCTTATGGCTCTCATGTCCATAAACCGACAACTTCCATCGACGGCCACGGCTCACGGCCAATGACACCGTCGGATCATAATTTAACCTTACATATGGTCACGTTAACCCCTGAGTAACCGTCGTTACTCCCTTTACCAGTTGTACAACATCATAACCATTAACATGCCACAGAGACAATGCCCCTGTTGTTCTTATGGCAACTATGGCTCGCTGTCCATAATCTACCACAAGGCTGGGAATCTCATTTCCCAGACTTCATTCGTCAATTCCATTCATTCGACAGATTAGATTTGTAATGATTTCTTTAAAACCTTTACCTCTTTCTCTTCTCATTAAACAATTCCTCATTTAGACCATTCATAAAACATTCGTAACCCTTTTTGGCAAAAACACTTCAAAACCTTTCCTTTCGTAAACATCGTTTCGTTAAAACATCATTTCGTTAAACATCATTTCGTTAAACATCATTTCGTTAAACATCATTCCGTAAAACATCATTTCGTTAAACATCATTTCGTTAAACATCATTTCGTAAAACATCATTTCGTTAAACATCATTTCGTAAGTATGCACACCAGCCCAAAAACATTAACAAAACATTTAAAAGAGGGCTCTAGAACTCACCTGATACGTTAATATGGGTTGTCCTAAACGAAGGTCCAACAACGTCACTCCCGATCTGAATTGATTAGTTAAATACACATCAGACCAATCCCGACTCTAACGGTTTAACCATTCTAACATACTGACTTCACTTAATCAGTTCTGATGTCTGCGCACTTGCCAAGTGCGCAGACCCTGCTGCCTGCGCACTTCGCAAGTGCGTAGACCATGCTTTCTGCGCACTTAGCAAGTGCGCAGGTCCTTCCTCCTGCGCACTTAGCAAGTGCGCAGGTCCCTCCTCCTGCGAATTTAGCAAGTGCGCAGGACCTGCTCCGTGCGCACTTAGCAAGTGCGCACGACCTGTTCTTCGCGAAAAACCCTAACTTTCGCATTCGGGTCTGATCATGTCAAGATCCCGAACCTGTTGTATTCAAAACGTTCGTTTTCCATTAAGGAACTCAAATCCATGATTATCTTTCAGTTTCATCTGTTCAAACCTTACCTTTTCACCCAAAACCCGAAAAACCCAAAAACGAACTAAAACTCAGATTTAGGTCGGATCGTTACCTGAATCGAGTTTATGATCCGGAGGTTCTTCTCACGAGTTATGGAGTAACACTTTGCTGAAGTCTCGGGTCGATTCGCCAACTTTCTCTCTTTATGGTTTCTCTCTCTAAAAGTTACAAATGAGAGAAAAAGGGTGGCATAGGCTATTTATAGCCAGCTGACCCATCCGACCTGACCCGCCATGCCTCGTTCGTTTATTCCGTTATTATAACTGTCGTTTTATTTTTGGGATGTTACATTGCTGCATATGGATTTGTTTGGTCCTATAAGTATCAGGAGCATCGGTGGGAAATCGTATTGCTTGGTAGTAACTGATGATTACTCCAGATTTTCATGGGTTAAGTTTCTTTCTTCTAAGGTTGAAACCACTGAGTTGGTGCAATACTTAATCCTGGGTTTGGAGAATTTATTCAATCTGAAAGTCAGAAGAATCAGGAGTGACAATGGCAGCGAATTTAAGAATAGCAAAATGGGCTTATTCTGTCTACAAAAAGGAATTCATCATGAATTCAGTGCGCCATATGTTCCTCAACAAAACGGTGTCGCTGAACGAAAGAACAGGATGTTGGTCGAAACAGCTCGCACGATGCTTGCAGATTCTAAGCTTCCAGTCACCTTTTGGGCTGAAGCTATGAATACTGCGTTTCACGTTTTGAACAGGGTCTTGACCGTCAAGCGACACAACAAGACTTGCTACGAGTTGCTGAATAATCGAAAGCCGAATCTGGAATATTTACTACCTTTTGGTAATCCTTGCACCCTGTTGAAAGTTCGAGATGTCCCAACAAAATTCAGTGCAAAGGCTATTAAAGGGATTTTTCTGGGGTATGTGGCTAATTCGACAACCAAGAGGGTTTGTAATAAAGAGACGCGCCAAGTTGAAGAATGGTTCCATATTGACTGTTCAAATCGGTCTTTACCACAAATGGCGATTGGTCCGGATTGGGCATTTGATTATGAAAACTTATTCAAGTCTTTTCATTTACCTTCTGATATTTCTGATGAAGATGCTGCTGTTCTTTTTGATTCTTGTCAGGATGCACAGCACAATGGATTTCTACCAAATGCAGTTCCAAATTCATCGATTCCATCTACTTCTGCTCCTGATCCTAATGCTGCTTCTTGTTCAGGTCCACAAGACTCTGAGAGTGAGGAGGATAATGCTATTTTTCAAGATTCTTCTGCTGATCTGTTGTTGGGTGATGATTCATTACCTTCGACACAGGCTCAGGGGGAGATTCCTACAAATTTAGACTCAGATATTCCAATTAATCAAGATTATTCTTATCAATCTGAATCTACTCAAGTTGACGTGTTGCCGATTCCTGAGGTTGCATCTATCAAGGAACTCAAAGATCATCCAGTGACGAATATAATTGGAAATTTACAGGATGGAGTGAAAACACGTTCTCTTGTTGACAATACTTGTTTGTATACTTGCATTAAAGATTCTGGTGTTCTTGATGATTGCTCACATTCCTGCTTTATTTCGCAGGTTAAACCCAAGAATGTTGAGATGGCTTTAAATGACAACAACTGGATAGAAGCTATGCAGGAGGAACTTGCTCAATTTGACAAACTTAAGGTTTGGAATCTTGTTGATATTCCGAAGGGTGCATATCCGATAGGAACAAAATGGGTGTTTAAATGTAAGAAAGATGATCGAGGTGTCGTGGTACGCAACAAGGCAAGATTAGTTGTCCAGGGCTTCAATCAACAGGAAGGAATTGATTACACCGAGGTTTATGCGCCGGTTGCGAGGCTCGAAGCTATAAGGCTATTTCTAGCTTTTGCTTCTTTTAAAGGTTTTAAGGTGTTTCAATTAGACGTTAAAAGTGCGTTTTTATATGGTAAGGTCAAGGAGGAAGTCTATGTATGTCAGCCGCCAGGGTTTGAAGATCCACTGAATCCGAATATGGTCTTCAAGCTTGATAAGGCTCTATATGGTCTTCATCAGGCTCCTCATGCGTGGTATGAAACATTATCCACACATCTTTTGACAAATGATTTTGTTCATGGAAAGATAGACTCGACTTTATTCATAAAGAAATCAGGGGGAGATTACTTACTGGTGCAGATTTATGTGGATGATATTATTTTTTGCTCGACAAATGAAGGGTTATGCAAAGACTTTGAGGGTGTTATGAAGTCAAAATTTGAAATGTCTGCTATGGGAGAGTTATCGTTTTTCTTAGGTTTACAAGTAAATCAAAAGGAAGATGGTTTCTCTATTCATCAGTCCAAGTATGTCAAAGACATCTTGAGCCGGTTCAAGATGGAGGACTGTACCCCATATGATACTCCAATTCCGGTCAATCATAAGTTGAATTCTGACCCGGAAGGAAAAGATGTGGATTGTCGACTTTACAGAGCTATGATTGGATCCCTCATGTACTTAACCGCTTCAAGGCCGAATATAATGTTCGCCGTGTGTATCTGTTCCAGATTTCAGGCAAAGCCAAGAGAATCTCACTTAATTGCTGTGAAAAGAATCTTTCGATATTTAAAAAGAAAACAACATTTAGGGCTATGGTATCCTCATGGTTCTAACTTTGATTTCAATGCTTATACTGATTCTGATTTTGGTGGTTGTTGTTTGGACAGGAAATCTACAACAGGTGGTTGCCAGTTCTTAGGTAATCGACTTGTATCCTGGCAATGCAAAAAGCAAACCACAGTCTCGATTTCAACATGTGAAGCAGAATACATTGCTGCTGCAAGTTGTTGTTCACAGATCCTGTGGATACAACAGCAATTGAGAGATTACGGTTTGAATTTCACAGGAACCCCTATGCTTATTGATAATAATGCTACTATGTCCATAATGAATAATCCTGTTAAACATAGTAAAACTAAGCACATCGAAATTCGATATCATTTTATATGTGATTGTGCAGAGAAAAGGTTGATTGAGCTGGTCAAGGTACACACTGAAGATAATTTTGCAGATTTGTTTACCAAGGCATTTGATCGTACCGGGTTTGAATTCCTAATTTGTCACTCCCCCAATTTCAACTAACGGAGTATTACCGTTTTGGGAAGTGACAAACCAGGATCTCAGACACTAGTTAAATTGAACGACTCTACATGGGACATAAGTGTAATATAATCAAAGTTCAGAGTTCAAATGCGGAAGCGTAAAGAAAATAAATGCGCAAAATACACGCGCCCCAAAAAGAAAGTCCAAACGTCCAAGTCCAAACAATAATAAAACGAAAACAATCAAAGTAGCAAGACATCAATAAATCAGGAGCATCCCATGCATGATCCTAGTTGTGCACCTGTGTCTTAACTTAGCGACCTGAGAAAACATGTAAGTAAAAATGTCAACACGAGGTTGGTGAGTTCACAGGTTTCAATATATAAATAAACGTTTACCATATTTATTGTACAATCAACATATATATACCAATGAGTAGCTAACCCATGTTCATGTTTGCTATTACGCTCGCAACCGTAAACTGACTGTTCGTATTGCCTCCCACCCGGTCTATCAACCACGGTGCACGTTTAGGTCAATATTGCACCCGTTCGATATCCAATCGAGTTAGCGCGACTAACGCGGGTGAGGTTTGTCAAACCCAGTAGTACTACCCAACATACGCTATATTCATATTTAAACGGTTCGATGTGAGGACTTTCATGATAGAGTTTACGCATAGTCATAACAATTGATATAAAATGAAGTACAAAAATCAAAAGAGTTTGTATCATGTTTTCTCCCCCAGTTTAAAAGCATTAAAAAGGGGCCGTGAAACTCACCTGAGCTTGAGTAGAGATTTGGATCACACAAGGAAAAAGTCAGAACCACGAGTGTAAGTCTCAGACGACTTACGTATGCCCTAAAATTATAAACATATAAATTAGTGACAAGTTAGGATTTGTGACGACGACACGGAAGATTTAACGCCTTAACGCATTCTAGGAATTTAAGAGTAGACGAACGTGTCCACGAGAAAAGAATTCTTTAATTAATAATTAAGATATATACGATACGCGACGAATGACAAAATAATATATAATAAATAAACATTTCCAATCGTCTTCGACATTAAGTAATGATTTAGAAAAATAATATTATTATATTATTTTTACACTCGCATAGTTAATACGATAACTATTTACGTGGCAAAATAATAATATATTATTTTATTCGAGAATGTAATTACGGGTAAACAATATAAATATTTATATTATTTATAACTTTGAAACGTTACAAAAAATGTTTTATAATATGGGGGAAATAATATATAAAATATATTATTTTTAATTTGTGCGACAGTACAAAATAATATGAACATATTATTTCATAATTAGATTTTAATAACAAATATGGTTTGCAAGACCAAACCCGAGTCCACGGGTGGTTTCCAGGTTCAAAACATTTTTATATATTAGTATAATAATATGGAATTTTATTTTTATATTAAATTATTAGTTAAAATAATTTTTAAAAACAAAAGGTTGTGGAGAGACTCGAACCCGGGTCTCTCCCACAACACACCACAGCTTTAACCAGTCGACCCACTAGGGCGATCGTGTACTAGATCCGAACCAATTGGTTTTAACACCGATGGTCTCTGTGTTCTTCCCCTCCCACATGAACCGATCGAAAACTCCCCCTTCAATCCATTAAATTCGATTTCGATTGAACAAAAAGACATAGGTGTTTTGTTATTTAGGGTATTTAGAATCTATGTATGAGTTTAATTGAGAAAACATCGAGTTTAAGTCCGTTAATTACCCTGATTAGAAACCGAAACCCTAGATATAAACTAAGAATCAAATTGATCGAATTCGATATTGTTTTGGATTGAAATCATAGGGATTTTAATAAGCGAGGGATTTCGAATCTGTTCATGTAGTTTAATTAGATTGATATTAAGTTTCAGATCAAAACCCCCAAATCCTATTAAGAACGAACCCTAGATTTCGGTTTGAGTATAATTCGATGTTATCATATCAAATTACCATAGGGTTTTCATTATACAAGTGATTACGAGTCTAATGAAATAGATTAATACGATTATAAACGTGTCTAAGATCAAAAGCCCCAAATCGCATATGAACGAACCCTAGATTACGGGTCGAGTTCAATTCGGTGATATACGATCCAATTGACAAAGGGTTATTGATTTAGACATTGAAATGAAACTATAGATGCTGATAGTTACCAGAATGGAGTTCGAATTGTAGGTGGACGACTACACGGTGTCGACGACGGCGGGATTTGATCTCTGGTGATTCCCGTAGTTCCCTCGATCGAATTAGCGTGTGCAACTGATTATCTATCACTCGTACTGGATGCGCAGGAGTTCGATTGTAGATTGAGTGGTCGAATCGATCGACTTTGATAGAGGTAAGCGGCGGTTTGGTGGTTACGGTTTTGATTAGCCATAATTCGATTTGATTACAATCAATGCTGGTAATTAGAGACTTGATGGGGGTCGGTTAACATATTAAAAGTTGAATCAGTTACGAATTTGAGTTGATTAACCGATTTGGCTCGAAATTTTGAAGTCAAAGCCTACGATTTTGACTTCAGAAAGTCAACAAGCAACTAGACCTTCAATTTTGACTTTCAATAGTCAACAGATTGACTTTGGAGACTTGGCAGGATAAGTCCCTGAATTTTTGAGATCAGGAAATGACAGAATTAGACCCTGAGGTCAGATTTAACTGGTTTCAGTTAACGGGGTTAAGTTTCAGTTAGGATATTTAACGAGGATTGTTAACGGCGTTAACATGAAAAGTCTGGATTGTCACATCATCCCTTAGTTGAAAGAATTTTCGTCCCGAAAATTAAAATAAATAATTTTTTTTTTAGGATGTCACATCATCCCCTAGTTGAAAGAATTTTCGTCCCGAAAATTGAAATAGTACCTTAAGAATTTAACGCGGAGTGCTTGAACAGATTAGGATATTTGCGCATCATCTGATCCTCGCGCTCCCACGTGAATTCCGGTCCGCGTTTCGAGTTCCAACGGACTCTAACAACGGGGATTTTGCTGCGTTTTAATGTTTTTACTTCCCTATCCATAATTTCGACAGGTTCATCGATGAAATGTAACTGTTCATCAACATGTAGTTCCTCCAGAGGAACTGCGAGTGATTCGTCTGCCATGCATTTCTTTAAATTTGAGACGTGAAAGACGTTGTGTACACCACTAAGTCTTTAAGGTAGGTCAAGTTGATATGCGACTGGTCCAATTCTCTTCATTATTTTGAATGGTCCAACATAACGAGGATTCAGTTTTCCTCGTTTCCCGAAACGAATGACACCTTTCCAAGGTGAGACTTTGAGTAGACCATGTCACCTACTTGAAACTCCAAAGGTTTACGACGCTTGTCGGCATAGCTCTTTTGACGATCACGAGCTGCCGCCATACGGTTTCTAATTTGAACGATCTTTTCGGAAGTTTCAAATACAAGTTCAGGACCTGTGAGTTGGCTATCTCCAACCTCGGTCCAACAAATGGGAGAACGACATTTCCGTCCATAAAGTGCTTCAAATGGAGCTGCCTTGATGCTAGTGTGATAACTGTTGTTGTAGGAGAACTCCACCAACGGTAGGTGAGACTCCCAAGTGTTACCGAAATCAATCACACAAGCTCGTAGCATGTCCTCCAGAGTTTGGATAGTACGTTCAGTTTGACCATCAGTTTGAGGATGGTATGCCGTGCTCATAACTAGATGTGTGCCTAAGGCCTTATGTAACGACTGCCAGAAATGAGAAGTGAATCGTGCATCACGATCTGAAATAATGGAGACCGGCACCCCGTGCCGAGATACTACTTCTTTTAGGTAAATACGAGTAAGCTTTTCCATCTTATCGGTTTCCTTGATAGCTAAGAAATGGGCAGATTTTGTTAAACGATCAACGATTACCCAAATGGTATCGCATCCAGTAGGAGTTCGTGGTAATTTGGTGATGAAATCCATGGATATTTGTTCCCATTTCCACATGGGAATTTCTGGTTGCTGCAGGAGATCGGATGGTTTTTGATATTCAACTTTGACCTTCGCGCAGGTCAGACACTTACTAACATAGGTGGCTTTATCGGCCTTCATCTTCGGCCACCAATATAGTACTTTTAGATCATGGTACATTTTATCGGAACCTGGATGGATGGAGTAACGAGATTTATGAGCTTCATCCATGATTAGTTCCCTTAAATTTCCAAACACTGGAATCCATATTCGTTCGACAATGTAACGAATTCCGTCAGATTTTACTTCAAGTTGTGCTTCCATGCCGCGAGTACCTTCTAACAGTAGGTTATCTTATTTCAAGGCTTCAAGTTGAGCACTACGGATTCTGTCAGGCAATCTAGGGTGAATAGTAAGTTGTAATGCTCGAACTCGTATGGGTTTCGTTTCCTTTCGGCTTAGTGCATCAGCCACAACGTTAGCTTTACCCGGATGATACCAGATCGCACAGTCGTAATCATTTAAAAGTTCAACCCAACGACGTTGTCGCATGTTTAACTCCTTCTGCTCGAAGATATGCTGGAGGCTCTTGTGATCGGTGTAGATGGTGCATTTGGTACCGTACAAGTAATGTCTCTATATCTTAAGTGGAAAAACTACTGCTCCCAACTCTAGGTCATGAGTGGTGTAGTTTTTCTCGTGAACCTTTAATTGATGTGACGCGTATGCGATTACCTTTTCGCGTTGCATCAAGACACAACCCAGGCCTTGAATGGATGCATCACAATACACCACAAAATCATCGGTTCCTTCCGGAAGGGCTAAAATAGGTGCACTGCAAAGTTTCTGTTTGAGGTGCTGGAAAGCTGACTCTTGGTTATCGCCCCAATTATAGGCTTTTCCTTTTTGAGTTAGGGCGGTGAGAGGTTGAGCAATTTCAGAAAATCCTTCGATGAATCGACGATAATATCCAACCAATCCCAGAAATTGTCGCACCTCAGTCGGAGTCGTCGGTGCTGCCCAATTCTTGATGTCTTCTATTTTGGATGGGTCGACATGTATCCCTTTTTCATTTACCACATGCCCTAGAAACTGAACTTCCCGGATCCAAAATTCACACTTGGAAAACTTAGCATACAGTTGTTCTCGCTTAAGTTGTTCTAAAATTAGGCGTAGATGTTCCTCATGTTCCTCCTTGTTCTTGGAATAGATGAGGATGTCGTCGATGAAAACGATAACAAACTGGTCAAGGTAAGGCTTACACACACGGTTCATGAGGTCCATGAATACCGCGGGTGCGTTGGTTAAACCGAAAGGCATGACCATAAATTCGTAATGGCCGTACCTTGTCCTGAAAGCAGTCTTAGAGATATCCTCATCTCGGACTCTCAGCTGATGATAACCAGATCTAAGGTCTATTTTGGAATAGAAACTTGACCCTTGAAATTGATCAAAGAGGTCATCAATACGCGGCAAGGGATAACGATTTTTGATAGTTACCTTGTTCAATTCCCGGTAATCAATGCACATACGGAAAGTACCGTCCTTCTTTTTAACAAACAGGACTAGAGCTCCCCACGGTGATGAACTAGGTCGGATGAAACCTTTATCTAACAACTCCTGTAACTGTGTAGATAGTTCTTGCAATTCACTAGGTGCTAATCGATAAGGTGCCCAAGCGATCGGCGCCGCTCCAGGTGCTAAATTGATTCGAAATTCCACTTGACGGTGCGGTGGTAAGCCAGGTAAATCTTCAGGAAATACTTCCAGAAATTCCCGTACAATTGGGATATCTTCAATCTTCTTCTCTTCGGATGGCTGCTCGGCGACGAGAGCTAGGATAGCGGTATGTCCTTTCCGAAGGCATTTTTGTGCTTTCATGAAGGATATGATACCAATGACAGTACCAACCCTTTCGCCCAGAACTGAAAGAATTTCTCCACTCGGGAGGGGTATGCGAACGATTTTCTCATGACAAATGATTTCCGCTTGGTATTTAGACAACCAATCCATGCCGACGATTACATCAAAACTACCAAGTGTGACCGGCATAAGGTCGATATCAAGAATATGGCTAGCTAGATCAAGCTTACAACCCTTAAGAATGTGGGTTGCTTCAATTATTTGGCCGTCAGCTATCTCTATTACATACTTAGCTTCTAACAGAGTTGGGGTTCCTTTTATCATAACACTAAGTTTCTTAGATATAAAACTCCTATCAGCACCAGTGTCAAAAAGGACAGAAGCAAAGTAATTATTTAAGAGAAATTTACCGGTGACCACGTTATGATCGTAGCGAGCTTCTCCAAATCCCAGTACAAAAGTTCTTCCTTTCGCCCCATTTCCTCCATTACCACCGTTATTACCGTTATTCCCACCATTGTTGTTCTGATTGGGGTTGTTACCATTGTTGCCTTGGTTATTACCGTTACCACTACCACTGCCATTACCATTTCCACCCCTTTTCAACTGAGGACAATTCCTTTGAATGTGCCCCTCCTTGCCGCACTGAAAACATCCTCTCGTGAATCCATGTGATTGAAATGGTTGTTTGTTCGGGAGTGCAACCCTACAGTCCTTCGTAGCGTGGCCCATTGTACCACACCGCTGGCAACGTTGCCGATCACAAGTGCCCGTGTGGTGATAGCCACATTTGTTGCACTTGGGGTACCTCCCAGCATATTCTCCCTGATTCGGACCCGATGAGGTCGTTTGATTAAAGTTTCTAGCAGGCTCAAACTTTCGCTGCTGTTGGTGCTGAGGTTGGTTGGGTTGGGATCCTTTAGAATTAGAGTAGGAGTGGGAGTGGGCGTGATGGTCGAACTTGTGCTTATTGTTGTCGGTGGGTTTAGAAACCGAACCTCTTGGAGGTAAAGTTCCTTGTGTCACCGCCTGATCGGTCAATTTGTGAGCAAGTCTGATGGTCTGTTGGATGGTGGTAGGGTTGGACGAGGTCACCATGCTTTGAATCTGAGGTACCAACCCTCCAATGTATAGTTCAATCCGTTTGTAATCCGGAGTCACCATGTGTGGGCACATGGTAGCAAGTTCGTGCGAACGGGTGGTGTAGAGTTCAATTTCCGAACCCTCCATCTTAAGATTCCAGAACTCTCCTTCTAGCTTTTGAATTTCATCTCGTGGGCAGTATTCTTCCTTCATCATTGTTTTAAATTCCTCCCACGGGAGTCCATTTTCCATTGCCAGTCCTATCATTTGAACTTGGGCATTCCACCATGTTAGGGCCGGGCCTTCTAAAGTTCCAGCAGCAAATTTCACTTCGTTAGCCACGGGGCAGTTGCACATGGCTATTACTGATTCAACCTTCTCAAACCATCGAAGTAATCCAACGGCTCCTTCAGCTCCACTAAAGGTGTGGGGCTTGCAGTCCATGAATGCCTTGAAAGTGCAAGCTGGCTGTTGATTTTGCTGGCCTGGATTTAGAAATACAAATTGAATTGGAATTATAGAGTTTAGAAAGATGTTCTTAGGAGAAGGATTGACACTATTAGTCAATAGTTAAAGCATTTACCTGCAGCATTCTGTGCTGCTAGGGCCTCTGCCACACTATTATTTATCAAAGCTGCTAGCTGCCGTCATGTTAATGGTACCACGACCACCGGCACGGCCGCCTCGTCCTCTCCCAGACATGATTCTTCACAATCACAAATGAAAAGTAATGAGAAATATATCGCATATTAAACATTATTTAGCTACGAGTAAGAGATACAACATCTAATATTTTGAAAATTAAATAAATTGTAAGGCTACAAAATAAATAACTCAAATATTAAACTTCTCATGCTTTTATTGGATGGGAACAACCTTACCCATCTAGGTTTGAAAAGAGAAATAACATAAGCAAAAACAAACATGAAAATGAAGATACATTAGGAAGATCCTCAAACATCCTCGTCATCAGAAGAGACGTATGACTGAGCATCACCGATCTCCACTGGCTCTTCCTCAGCTGGCTCCCCCTCTTAGGGCAAACGTCATAAAACGAAATAAGAACGGATGGGCTTGGGCTCGGCTCCAACAGGCCGATGGAAGCCCAGGTATATAAGGGGCAAGGCAGCCCACCTTCTCCACTTCACCTTCATTTCACCATCCTAGAGAGAGAAAGGAGAGTCGGGTCTAGTGAGAGAAAGTCGCCGGATCGACACGAAATTAAAGGAGCACGTTACTACTGAGCTCGTGAGCAAAACCTCCGAATCATAATCACAATCCATGTAACGAATCGACCTTAAACTGAGTTTTTCTTTGTTTTGGGGTTTCTCGGGTTTTAGCTAAATAGGAGACGTTTTTGTGGATGAAACTTGAAAATAAACTTAGAACTAGCATCTAGAGTGAAAACCACACATTTTTATCAAAGAAAATTGTAAGATTAGCATGATCGGATTAACATGCAAGAATTTCGGATTTTTGGTCCAGGAACCAGGTATTGCGTACTTACCAAGTACGCAAGAGGGACTTCCTGCGTACTTACCAAGTACGCAGGAGGAAGATCCTGCGTACTTACCAAGTGCGTAAGAAGGTCCCTCTGCGCACTTGTCAAGTGCGCATGAGTATGGTCCTGCGCACTTAGCAAGTGCGCAGGCAGCAGACAGTAGGCAGCAGGCTGGGTAAGTAAAGTCAGTAAGTTTAGAATGGTTAAACCATTAGAGTCGGGGTTGGGTCTAATGTGTATTTAACTACCTAATCCAGATCGGAAGTGACGTTGTTGGACCTTAGTTTAGGACAACCTAGAGAAGCTTATCAGGTGAGTTCTATGTGCCCCCTTCTATGTTATGTGCAAATCATTTTAAATGTTTTGGGGCTGAAATGTATACACTAAATGATTAAATGTTATAAATGTCAATGTGATCATACGTATATATATAAATACTTATATATGAAAATGAATTATGAATAAAGAAAGAAGCGTATGATTTTAAAGAATGAATGAAAGAAGGACATAACGTAAAAGAATGAAATCTTGCTTTATATTACATATATATTGCATGCTATGAATGAATGTAAACGTTATAAACTCTTCTATGACAACGGCTACTTCGGTAGACGGACGACCACGTGACTATTTTGCAACCGGGACAAAAACGTTCCTTCGCAAGCTAGGACGTATGAAAAGGTATTAATGGACGGTCAAAGCACATGCCTTAACTAATGTAGAATGGTTGCATACATAATGGTCGCATGGGAAACGGATGCCCTAGGGCAGACAGACAAAATGACGGACTACGACGGTAGGACAGTTAAAGAGCGGACGGACAAAGGTTGCCGGACGGATTAATGAATGACGGACGGTTTTCTAGAGCCGGACGGTAATGAAATGGGCTACGACGGTAGTTCAGACAGCGATGTCTTTGTGACATTCGCGACAAGTATGACGGGTTGATCTCCCTTAAGATTATGGCCAATATGTGTTCTCTCAAAGAAAGTATGTATGTACATATGTATATACCCTCAATGAATGTTATGTGAGAACAGTAAAGTAAAGAATATTTAAAAGTATGAATATATATATACATTATATTCATGATAAGGTAAATATTATGTATGATTGTCTTTAAACTAGAACTCACCAGCGTTAGCTGACTTTTAGTATACATTTCAGGTAAATGAAGAAAGGGTCGTACGATGGCGTGAAGGTTACCCGACACAAGACTGACATCCCACTTTAATATATGTGTTAAGACTTCCGCTGTCAAGTTATGTTATATTATGTAACTGAATGATGATTGTTTTTAATTTAAGTTCAGTATTTATGACTATGTTTATGAGTAAATCCAACAAGTGAGGTTACCCGGGAAAGGGGCCTTACAAGTTGGTATCAGAGCAATAGTTTGAGAGATTCAGACATCCCTAAATGTCTGGACTCAAACTGATTATGGGACCAACGCACGGATGTCAGTTTAGGTAACCAACGCCAACGCCAGCACGGTAAGTAATAAAGTTAATGCTCTTCCATAAGAATAGATACCATAACTTTGGACAAATAGATGTTAATGCCATGACTGATTTGAAGAGTTTTGAACCCGAAAAGCAATGTAAATTAGTAATCACAAACCGGTCACTGTAATTAAGAATTTGCCTTGCTCGTACTGTTCGAAACTACGATCTGAAGAAATGACATTGATGTATTCCCTTTATGACCATCAGGAAACTAGGAACTATGGCTGGAGGAGGAAGGACTGGACGCCGAGGCGGTCGCACTGGCCGAGTGGGTAGACCTCCATTGAATCGAAGAAGTGAAGAGGAAGAGAGCGTGCACGCAGAACACACTGAAAGTGTGCACGAAACTAATGTGACCCCAACTGGGGACGGTAATCAAGGGCCTATACAGTTGGAACCCGAGGTTAGGGATGCTATTGCCTGCGAGGTTGTACTTACTCTGAAGAACATATTGCCTGACCTATTATCTGAGGCACTAAAGAAAAGCAAAGAAGAGGATGAAGGGAAAAATGAAGAGAAAATTTATGACAGTGACGGGGATGAAGTAAAAGTGGCATCAAGCAATCGTGGGTGTACTTACAAAGGTTTCAAGGGCGGAGACCCACCCAAGTTTGATGGTAGCAAGGATTCGGTGGCTACTTTCGAATGGAATGAGAGGATGAATGCCGTAATCAACATCAACGAGTGCCGACCGGATCAGGCGGTTAAATATGTTGCTCATTCTTTCACCAATGAAGCACTAGGTTGGTGGAGAAACATTCAAAGAACAAAGTCGCCAAATGCTATTGCCAGAATGACATGGGAAGACCTGAAGAAGCTCATAATCCAAAAGTTCTGCCCACAAAATGAGATTGATCGTGTGGAGAACGAGTTCCTAAACTTCAAGGCTGGCAACAAGACTCATCGCCAGTATACTTCAAGATTCAACGAGCTGGCCCAACTGGTACCACACTTGGTGGAAACTGAAGAACGTATGATCAAATACTATGTCAAGGGTCTGCCGCAAAGGGTCCGTGTTCATGTAAAAGCTAATCTACCATCGACCTTCGAGTCGGTAGTCAACCTGTCTGGAATCGTCTACGACGATTATGCCAATGAGGACCCGGCACCTGAGACACAAAAGAGAAAGTGGGAGAACCCATCTAGAGGCACCGAAAAAGGGAAAGAAACAGCTGAAATTAAGAAACCAAGGTTGGACGGATATGAAACATGCAAGAGATGTGGAAAGCAACATCTGGGCGAGTGTCGAATAGGCACCACCGTGTGTTATAAGTGCGGGAGGCCGGGGCACTACTCCCGAGATTGTTTGAAGGATGTCAAATGTCAAGTATGTGGATTGTTTGGACATCTGACAAGGAACTGCAGGAAGGCCGGCCAATCTGGTTCGGGAAAGGAGAGGGAACAGGAACAACAAAAGGCAAGGACTCGGGCCTATGCCTTAACTGAGGAAAAAGCAAGGGGAAATCCTGATGTCGTGTCAGGTACGTTTCTAGTTAATGATGAACGTGCTACTATTTTATTTGATTCTGGTGCTAGTAAAAGCTTCATATCAAATGCATTTAGTCGTAAACTGGATTGCTCTATCAACACCATAGTAAAGGCCTTTAGCGTACAAACTGCCGTTGGTAAAAATTCGGCAGTATTCCAAGTAACAGAGGATTGCATCATAGAAATAGAGGGACATAAGTTTCCTTCTAGATTATTCCTTCTCACCTTAGGAGGATTCGATATAGTGTTGGGTATGGATTGGCTAGCTGCCAACGAAGCTCAAATCATATGTAAACGTAAGAGGATACACCTCAAGGCTCCAAGCGGCAGCCCAATTACGGTTTATGGGGATTGGAATTGCACGATGCCGAACATCATCTCGATGATCAAGGCCGAAAGTTACATGAGGCGCGGTTGCGAAGCTTATCTGGCGTATGTTATTGACGATAGAATGAAAACGAAAGAACTCAAGGATGTACCCGTGGTGTGCAGCTTTCCAGAAGTATTCCCTGAGGATCTACCTGGGTTGCCACCCGATCGGGAAATAGAATTTCAGATTGACTTACTGCCAGGAGCTGAGCCCGTTGCCAAAGCCCCCTACTGATTGGCTCTGTCAGAAATGAAAGAATTGATGTCGCAACTAGAGGAACTAACCGAGAAAGGATTTATTAGACCGAGCATCTCACCATGGGGCGCTCCGATACTATTTGTAAAGAAGAAGGACGGCAGTATGCGCATGTGCATCGACTACCGCGAATTGAACAAGAGAACAGTAAAGAACAAATACCCACTACCTAGAATAGACGACCTTTTTGATCAACTGCAAGGTGCGAGTTGGTTCTCAAAGATCGATCTTAGGTCGGGTTACCATCAGTTGAAAGTAAGAGAAGAAGACGTACCAAAGACCGCGTTTCGCACGCGTTTCGCACGCGTTATGGGCATTATGAGTTTCTCGTGATGTCCTTCGGATTGACCAACGCACCAGCAGCGTTCATGGATTTGATGAATAGAGTATGTCGACCAATGTTGGATCGATCGGTGATAGTCTTTATAGATGACATACTGGTGTATTCAAAAGGCGAGAGTGATCACCACTGTCACCTAAGAGAGGTTCTAGAGGTGTTAAAGCAGGAAAAGTTATACGCAAAGTTCTTCAAATGCGCGTTCTGGCTTAGGGAAGTCCAATTCCTAGGTCACGTAATAAACCCAAACGGAATCATGGTAGATCCTGCAAAGATCGAGACAGTAAAGGAATGGAACGTCCCAAAGACACCAACAGAGATACGAAGTTTTTTGGGATTGGCAGGCTACTATCGAAGGTTCATTCAAGATTTCTCAAGGATAGCCTCGCCACTAACTAAACTGACACGGAAGGAAGTGAAATATGATTGGGGTCAAACCCAAAACAACGCGTTTGAGGAACTTAAGGCACGATTAACCCAAGCTCCAGTCTTAACACTACCCGAGGGAAATGAAGACTTGGTAGTCTACTCTGACGCTTCGGGGCTGGGTTTGGGTTGCGTACTTATGCAACGAGGAAAGGTAATTGCTTATGCCTCACGACAATGTAACGAACCAAAATCCGGGTCTCGTTATAAATAAATAAATAATTCTAATAAATATTATGGTGAAAATAATATTTTAGAAATAAGTTGAAACAAGCGGGTTCCAAGTTAGTAACGGGGATATACTAGTTTTAACTAGTTATGGAAGGAAATGGAAAAGATTGAAAGTAGAAGGGCTAAAGGTGAAACATGGCAAATCTGCCATATTTGACCTTTAGAAGTCAAAATTGACTTCATTTTGGAGTTGGGTCGTTCAAGAGAAGAGGAAGAGAGGAGAAATCGGGTTGAAGCCAAAATTCGTGTGTTTGAAGCTTGTAACTTGAAGGTGTTGGCTCACACATCACCTTTCTAACATCAAGTAAGTGATTTCTTCCTCTTTGATCCACCATTTATGGTGTTCTTGTTGGGTTTTGTTGAAAACCCGAAATTATGGTTGCATGTGGTAAAATGGTGTTAGATTATTGATAATCTAGCTAAACTAAAGTTAAAGAATGATGATTAACATCCTAGAACCCTTTGATTTTGATTATGAGAAGTTAGGGTTCATATGGTGAAAAATTGGGGGTGTTTGGGTTATAATGCTAGAATGGTGATTTAATGAAGATTAAGTGTTTTTAAGATGTTAGACACTAGAACAAACACCAAATTAACTTAATAATAATTTTTGAAAGAAGAATTAGTGTTAAGATTAAGTTAATGAAACTCAAGTAGGTGAGTTTGTGGTGAAAGAGGGTGTTTGGTTATGAGGATAACCCAAACGGGTCAATCTGGGTTGGAATTGGGAAATTTAGTTGTGAACTCAATTGTAATGAAATTTTAGTATATGTTAGATTACTAAACTAGGCGAATGTGTTTAGGTAATCAAATTGCAAAGCTTGAAAGCGGTGCGGGATCTTCTAACCCGAAAGGTAAGTGCTTTTGCACTTACTTAGTTTTGATGATAAATGAGTTTTATGCAATGTTGTATGTATAATGTGTAAAGTTGCATAATTTGTTATGTGGTACGAATGAGTATAAAATGGTATGCATAATTGAAGGAATGTAGTTATAGTATTTACACTATAATGGATATGTTGATATGGAGTTATGGTCTATGAACCATAATGGATAGAATGGATATGGAGTTATGGTCTAAGTACCACAATGGATAGATTAGTTATGGAGTTATGATCTCGTATCCTTTGGGATATGAAGTTATGGCCTACGTGCCATAATGGAAATGGAAAAGTGATAATGAAATGATGAAAGTAACTTGTTGGTGATATACAAGTGTATGAAATCCTTAATTGGCCAAATGGGTGAATGGGTGAAACAAGTAGGAATTTACTTGTTTGTTATGGAGTTATGGCCTTTGTGCCATAATGGAAATGGATCATGTGTTGATCATAATTGAAACTTGTAGTAAGGGTGCAAGAATATGTAGCCTAAATGCCAATTTGGGTGGAAACGGGTCAAATGGTTGAATGGGTGAAACAAGTAGGAATTTACTTGTTTGTTATGAATTTATCTTCATTACTAATGGTGATATGTGTGGTGAATGTAGGAAAAGCTCCGAGGTAGTCAAAGTCAAGTCCAAGTCGTTGGCGGATCCTCGTATGCATATTTTCATGTTTTGATGATTTGGTGGAATTCCCTTTTTGATTGTAATTTGATAAACAAAACATGTTTTTGGGTTGTGATCATGTTGTTGAAGGGGTTTTTGGTTAAAACCCATGTGTTGGGCAAATTTGTTGTCTTGTATTTTGAAAAAAGTTGGAAAAATGGCTAAGTATGAAAACCTGCTGAAAACTGGAAACATTCTGAGAAAAAGAGTCCCTCGTGGGCCGCGAGAGTTTAGGAAGGATTCTATCGCGGTACGCGAGAGGGTTAAAAAAAAAAAAAATTTCCTAGGTTAAGACTTCCGCGCGTTAAAGTTTTGTTTTTAAAAGTGGTGTGTTTCAGACAACTAAAGATTCACGAGGTTAACTACCCAACGCACGATCTAGAGTTAGCAGCAGTGGTTTTCGCGTTGAAAATATGGAGGCACTACTTGTATGGAGTTAAATGCACCATCTACTCCGATCACAAAAGCTTGAAATATTTTTTCGAACAAAAGGAACTAAACACGAGGCAAAGAAGGTGGTTAGAACTACTGAAAGACTATGACTGTGAAATATTGTACCATCCAGGCAAGGCAAACGTAGTGGCTGACGCTTTAAGTAGAAAGGAAGAATCGACACCTATCCGGATCAAAGCGTGTCAGCTGATTATAACACCAGATTTGATGGGTGAAATAGCAAAAGCACAAGATGAAGCACAGTTAGAAAGAAATGTGAAACGGGAAAGAATAGTAGGACAACAAGGGAACTTAGATGCAAATGCATACGGAGTACGAACAAGGTTCGGCCGGATGTGGATACCTAAGATTGGCGAGCTTAGAGCCAAAATACTCGATGAGGCCCATAAGTCTCGTTATTCTATCCACCCCGGGGCGAACAAATTGTATCAAGACTTGAAGAAAGAGTACTGGTGGCCCGGTATGAAGAATGATGTGACCGAGTACGTGAGCAAGTGCCTAACGTGTTCACTAATTAAGGCTGAGCATCAGAAACCATGCGGTAAAATGAAACCTTTGCCTATACCAGAATGGAAGTGGGAAGAGATCACAATGGACTTCATTACCAAGCTACCGCGAACAGCTAAAGGCAATGATACCATTTGGGTGATCGTCGACCGTTTGACGAAAAATGCTCACTTCTTGCCAATACGTGAGACTTCTTCGTCAGAAAGACTAGCAGAAGTATTTATCAAGGAAATTGTGAGCAGACATGGTATGCCGCTGTCAATTGTGTCCGATAGGGATACTAGATTCACATCAAGGTTTTGGAAGAAATTCAATGAAGCAATGGGCACTAGACTGAACATCAGCACCGCTTACCACCCCCAAACCGATGGACAATCGGAAAGGACCATTCAGACCTTGGAGGACATGCTCCGGGCCTGTATCATTGACTTCGGTGGGAGTTGGGACAGCCATCTACCATTGGCAGAATTTTCATATTACAACAGCTATCACACAACTATTGGCATGCCACCATTTGAAATGTTGTATGGGAGGAAATGTAGGACCCCAGTTTGTTGGGGTGAAATTGGACAGAAAGATTTTGCAAGTCTCGAAGTGGTCAAACCTACTTCCGAGAAATTTGATCAAATCAAAGCTCGAATGAAAGCCGCAAAAGACAGACAGAAATCATACGCGGATAAGAGAAGAAGGGATTTAGAGTTTCAAGTAGGGGACATGGTACTGTTAAAGGTATCACCATGGAAAGGAATCATCCGATTCAGAAAGCGTGGCAAACTAAGTCCAAGGTTTGTCGGACCTTTCAAGATACTAGCAAGAGTGGGTCAAGTTGCTTACAGACTCGACCTACCCGTTGAGCTTAGTGGAATACACCCTACGTTCCACGTGTCGCACTTACGCAAGTGCCTAGCTGACGACACAGCTCACATACCTTACGACGAGATCGAAGTGGATAACATCTAAATTATATAGAGGAACCGATAGCCATTATTGACCGAGCTGAGAAACGACTACGCAATAAGTCGATTCAGTTAGTTAAAGTACAATGGAAGCACAGAAAAGGGTCAGAAGCTACATGGGAAAAAGAAGACGAGATGAGGGGACTATACCCTCAATTGTTTAGCGTATAAACAGTTTCGAGGACGAAACCTCTTTAAGGAGGGTAGACTTGTAACATCCCAAAAATAGTAAATAAGTAAATAATAATACGATAGAGATTTAAATGTCATAAAATGAAATAAGAACAGATGGGCTTGGGCTCGGCTCCAACGGGCCGATGGAAGCCCAGGTATATAAGGGGCAAGGCAGCCCACCTTCTCCACTTCACCTTCATTTCACCATCCTAGAGAGAGAAAGGAGAGTCGGGTCTAGTGAGAGAAAGTCACCGGATCGACACGAAATTGAAGGAGCACGTTACTACTGAGCTCGTGAGCAAAACCTCTGAATCATAATCACAATCCAGGTAACGAATCGACCTTAAACTGAGTTTTTCTTTGTTTTGGGGTTTCTCGGGTTTTAGCTAAATATGAGACGTTTTTGTGGATGAAACTTGAAAATAAGCTTAGAACTAGCATCTAGAGTGAAAACCGCACATTTTGATCAAAGAAAATTGTAAGATTAGCATGATCGGATTAACATGCAAGAATTTTGGATTTTTGGTCCAGGAACCAGGTATTGCGTACTTACCAAGTACGCAAGAGGGACTTCCTGCGTACTTACCAAGTACGCAGGAGGAAGATCATGCGTACTTACCAAGTGCGCAAGAAGGACCCTCTGCGCACTTGTCAAGTGCGCATGAGTATGGTCCTGCGCACTTAGCAAGTGCGCAGGCAGCAGACAGTAGGCAGCAGGCTGGGTAACTAAATTCAGTAAGTTTAGAATGGTTAAACCATTAGAGTTGGGGTTGGGTCTAATGTGTATTTAACTACCTAATCCAGATCGGAAGTGACGTTGTTGGACCTTAGTTTAGGACAACCTAGAGAAGCTTATCAGGTGAGTTCTATGTGCCCCCTTCTATGTTATGTGCAAATCATTTTAAATGTTGTATACACTAAATGATTAAATTTTATAAATGTCAATGTGATCATACGTATATATACAAATACTTATATATGAAAATGAATTATGAATAAAGAAAGAAGCGTATGATTTTAAAGAATGAATGAAAGAAGGACATAACGTAAAAGAATGAAATCTTGCTTTATATTACATATATATTGCATGCTATGAATGAATGTAAACGTTATAAACCCTTCTATGAAAATGGCTACTTCGGTAGACGGACGACCACGTGACTATTTTGCAACCGGGACAAAAACGTTCCTTCGCAAGCTAGGACGTATGAAAAGGTATTAATGGACGGTCGAAGCACATGCCTTAACTAATGTAGAACGGTTGCATACATAACGGTCGCGTGGGAAACGGATGCCCTAGGGCAGACGGACAAAATGACAGACTACGACGGTAGGACGATTAAAGAGCGGACGGACAAAGGTTGCCGGACGGATTAATGAATGACGGACTGTTTTCTAGAGCCGGACGGTAATGAAATGGGCTACGACGGTAGTTCTGACAGCGATGTCTTCGTGACATTCGCGACAAGTATGACGGGTTGATCTCCCTTAAGATTATGGCCAATATGTGTTCTCTCAAAGAAAGTATGTATGTACATATGTATATACCCTCAATGAATGTTATGTGAGAACAGTAAAATAAAGAATATTTAAAAGTATGAATATATATATATATATATATACATTATATTCATGATAAGGTAAATATTATGTATGATTGTCTTTAAACTAGAACTCACCAGCGTTAGCTGACTTTTAGTATACATTTCAGGTAAAGGAAGAAAGGGTCGTACGATGGCGTGAAGGTTACCCGACACAAGACTGACATCCCACTTTAATATATGTGTTAAGACTTCCGCTGTCAAGTTATGTTATATTATGTAACTGAATGATGAATGTTTTTAATTTAAGTTCAGTATTTATGACTATGTTTATGAGTAAATCCAACAAGTGAGGTTACCCGGGAAAGGGGCCTTACAAAAGGGTTCCTCCTCATCGTCAGATACTGGAATGTCTTCCGGGAATAGGGCCGCTTGCAGTTGGGCTTCTAAGTGAGTCACCCTCTCTTGAAGGCCTTCAGCAGTGTGGTTTGCCACATGTAGCTGAGCTTCCATAGCAGCTAATCTCTCCAGAACTCCTTCCATATCATCATCCATAGTGTCAGCCCTCGTCTCTAGATTTGCCACACGATCCACTAAAAGGTTGTGGACATGGTCCGTTGCAGCTAATTCGGTAGTCAAATGTTCTATTCCTACCATATTCTTCTCTACTTGGGGTCTATTCTCCGTAAGTTTAGGTATCTCCTCGGTGGCATCTTGTACAAAACTCAACTCCTTCAACATATAAGATACGAATGCTGCGAAGGCTTGTTCCATGGTGCATGGTAAGCTAGGTAGTGTAGATGATGAAGATGCGGATCCAAAGTACGGTGATGGAACATCTCCCATTTTGATACACCTTTGGATCATATGTGGGTATACATCCCAATTGAGAGCATAATCCAATGCTCGTGCGTTGCTCGGTTCGCCTTGGTCAATTGAGGTAGTCCGGCGCCTTTTGGGCTTCGGGGATGAGAGTACAGGTACCTTATGCCCTGATGCGTTAGGTGATGGAGGTGGGGTTGACGACATGATCCTGCAACATTTTGTATAAGTACCAAACATCCAAATGACATGTAACTAATGTGTGAGGCTATAGTCTAGTATGCAATCTTAGTTCTCTAAAACCTGGCTCTAATACCAATCTGTCACACCCCTAATTTCAACTAACGGAGTATTACCGTTTTGGGAAGTGACAAACCAGGATCTCAGACACTAGTTACATTGAACGACTCTACATGGGACATAAGTGTAATATAATCAAAGTTCAGAGTTCAAATGCGGAAGCGTAAAGAAAATAAATGCGCAAAATACACGCGCCCCAAAAAGAAAGTCCAAACGTCCAAGTCCAAACAATAATAAAACGAAAACAATCAAAGTAGCAAGACATCAATAAATCAGCAGCATCCCATGCATGATCCTAGTTGTGCACCTGTGTCTTAACTTAGCGACCTGAGAAAACATGTAAGTAAAAATTTCAACACGAGGTTGGTGAGTTCACAGGTTTCAATATATAAATAAACGTTTACCATATTTATTGTACAATCAACATATATATACCAATGAGTAGCTAACCCATGTTCATGCTTGCTATTATGCTCGCAACCGTAAACTGACTGTTCGTATTGCCTCCCACTAGGTGTATCAACCACGGTGCACGTTTAGGTCAATATTGCACCCGTTCGATATCCAATCGAGTTAGCGCGACTAACGCGGGTGAGGTTTGTCAAACCCAGTAGTACTACCCAACATACCTCGCTATATTCATATTTAAACGGTTCGATGTGAGGACTTTCATGATAGAGTTTACGCATAGTCATAACAATTGATATAAAATAAAGTACAAAAATCAAAAGAGTTTGTATCATGTTTTCTCCCCCAGTTTAAAAGCAGTAAAAAGGGGCCGTGAAACTCACCTGAGCTTGAGTAGAGATTTGGATCACACAAGGAAAAAGTCGGAACCACGATTGTAAGTCTCAGACGACTTACGTATGCCCTAAAATTATAAACATATAAATTAGGGACAAGTTAGGATTTGTGACGACGACACGGAAGATTTAACGCCTTAACGCATTCTAGGAATTTAAGAGTAGACGAACGTGTCCACGAGAAAAGAATTCTTTAATTAATAATTAAGATATATACGATACACGACGAATGACAAAATAAAATATAATAAATAAACATTTCCAATCGTCTTCGACATTAAGTAATGATTTAGAAAAATAATATTAATATATTATTTTTACACTCGCATAGTTAATACGATAACTATTTTTGTGGCAAAATAATAATATATTATTTTATTCGAGAATGTAATTACGGGTAAACAATATAAATATTTATATTATTTATAACTTTGAAACGTTACAAAAAATGTTTTATAATATGGGGGAAATAATATATAAAATATATTATTTTTAATTTGTGCCACAGTACAAAATAATATGAACATATTATTTCATAATTAGATTTTAATAACAAATATGGTTTGCAAGACCAAATCCGAGTCCACGGGTGGTTTCCAGGTTCAAAACATTTTTATATATTAGTATAATAATATGGAATTTGATTTTTATATTAAATTATTAGTTAAAATAATTTTTTAAAACAAAAGGTTGTGGAGAGACTCGAACCCGGGTCTCTCCCACAACACACCACAGCTTTAACCAGTCGACCCACTAGGGCGATCGTGTACTAGACCCGAACCAATTGGTTTTAACACCGATGGTCTCTGTGTTCTTCCCCTCCCACATGAACCGATCGAAAACTCCCCCTTTAATCCATTAAATTCGATTTCGATTGAACAAAAAGACATAGGTGTTTTGTTATTTAGGGTATTTCGAATCTATGTATGAGTTTAATTGAGAAAACATCGAGTTTAAGTCCGTTAATTACCCTGATTAGAAACCGAAACCCTAGATATAAACTAAGAATCAAATTGATCGAATTCGATATGGTTTTGGATTGAAATCATAGGGCTTTTAATAAGCGAGGGATTTCGAATCTGTTCATGTAGTTTAATTAGATTGATATTAAGTTTCAGATCAAAACCCCCAAATCCTATTAAGAACGAACCCTAGATTTCGGTTTGAGTATAATTCGATGTTATCATATCAAATTACCATAGGGTTTTCATTATACAAGTGATTACGAGTCTAATGAAATAGATTAATACGCTTATAAACGTGTCTAAGATCAAAAGCCCCAAATCGCATATGAACGAACCCTAGATTATGGGTCGAGTTTAATTCGGTGATATACGATCCAATTGACATAGGGTTATTAATTTAGACATTGAAATGAAACTATAGATGCCGATAGTTACCAGAATGGAGTTCGAATTGTAGGTGGACGACTACACGGTGTCGACGATGGGATTTGATCTCTGGTGATTCCCGTAGTTCCCTCGATCGAATTAGCGTGTGCAACTGATTATCTATCACTCGTACAGGATGCGTAGGAGTTCGATTGTAGATTGAGTGGTCGAATCGATCGACTTTGATAGAGGTAAGCAGCGGTTTGGTGGTTACGGTTTTGATTAGCCATAATTCGATTTGATTACAATCAATGCTGGTAATTAGAGACTTGATGGGGGTCGGTTAACATATTAAAAGTTGAATCAGTTACGAATTTGAGTTGAGTAACCGATTTGGCTCGAAATTTTGAAGTCAAAGCTTCCGATTTTGACTTCAGAAAGTCAACAAGCAACTAGACCTTCAATTTTGACTTTCAATAGTCAACAGATTGACTTTGGGGACTTGGCAGGATAAGTCCCTGAATTTTTGAGATCAGGAAATGACAGAATTAGACCCTGAGGTCAGATTTAACTGGTTTCAGTTAACGGGGTTAAGTTTCAGTTAGGATATTTAACGAGGATTGTTAACAGCGTTAACATGAAAAGTCTGGATTGTCACATAATTAAAATGATTGGAATGATCAATCCTGAATAAAAGCTTTTCAAAATTAGAATTTCATGGAAAATTTTGTTTTTAAGTTCTTTTATTGCTTTATGACATTTCTGCAGTTACATTTTCAGTAAAAAAGTTTAATTTATAAAAAGTCAAAACAAATTGAAAAATATAAAATTTGACATCATTTGAGGTTAGAGAAGAAATGATAGTAAATCAGTGATTAGTTCATTTCACACGACCTTTGTAGATCGTAATATATGATTGATTAAACTGAGTTGATTTGATCTAAATTTCAAAGTCTGCATAAATAAGAAATGATAGTGTTGTGAATGCTCTGTTCTTGATAATTTGTTTTTTAAAATTTGAAACTTGAATTGTCAATAGGCTAAAAGCGTTTTGAAACTAATAGTAGTGTGAAAATTAAATATAATATGATTACATCTGTGATTTAAATCCATTATATGCCTGGGTGTGTGTGTAAAAGATCATTATCAGATAAAGAATATATGGTTATAAAGAATTTCATGAGACCAATATCGAATTATATCTTTAGCACAAATCTATTTCAGTTCACTTCACTCCCCATGCCCCGAAAAACGTGCAAGGTGTTGTTGAACTAAGATATGCTTTCAAAATCTGTTGAAACGTATATTCGTCATTGGATCAGTTAGATACATCATCTAGTCTGATTCCATTGAATTTCATCCAGATAATAGTTGGATCCTCATACCTGAATCTATTGATTCTCATTAAACAGCCAATTCCTTAGAATCTTCTGATTTTGAATCATCATGATTCTTATATCCTTTGGGATCTGCTTTTATACTTGTGCTGAAAGAGATAATTTCATCTTGGAAATTGATCTAATCTTAATATTAACTGTATATGTCTTGAAGATAGTACAATTTATATTTCTGTTTGGCATATATGTGGGGTACACAATGTTTTTCATCTAAATGGTACTAAATCACATAAATTTGGAGTATAAACACTTATAGTTTCAAATAATATAATATTGACAAATTTAAGAATTCATGCTTTATATTTCAAATTCGGTATAAATAAAAGAGCATTTTATAACCTGATCTTATTTACTTTGAAATTTATCGCGTATCATTTCAACTATTATTCAAATTGAATGATTTTCAAAATGAAAAAGATGCAAAGTGCACAAAACTGAGTTGAATGGTTTCATACTATAGGTTACCATTTGTTACTTCTAAAATGTGTGATGAATTAATTGAATACTGATATGATCTTCTTGCTCATGATGTTAATTCAAAAATATGTGTTTCTATTTGTACAGATTAAATACAAAAATATGTGTTTCTGTTTGTATAGATTAAATCCAAAAATATGTGTTTCTGTTTGTACAGATAAAATCCAAAAATATGTGCTTTCGTTTGTATAGATAAAACTCAAAAAGATTTTGTTTTTTATTTTCCATGAAAATTCTAAACTTTTATTAAAATTGTTCGGGATTGGATCGAATATATATTACTGACAGAAGTTCAAGATTTGACAGGTTGAAGTTGATAAATTTTTTGTTCAAGGCAAAAAGGTTGAAAAGCTATTAAGTTCGCCTATGTACAGTGAAGCGAACTTAATAAGTTCGCTTAAAACAGTGAAGCGAACTTAATCTGATTATCCGGGGTGAAGCGAACTTAGGGATGAAGCGAACTTATCATGTTCGCCGAAGTCTTGATAAGCGAACTTAACATGTTCGCCTAATTAAGCGAACTTAATGGGTTTAAGGATCTAGAACAAGCGAACTTATCAGTTCATCGTCTTCTTCATTTTTAGGCAAACTTGACTGAATATTTTTGAAAATTTTAAACTGTGTTGTGAGGATTGTTTACTGGTTGTATCATATTCCAAATTGAATTGCGAATTCAACCAAGGTAATTTCGTTGAATTTCATCCGATAAATTGTGAGTATTTGATGTTTTTCATCTCGGTTTCCGTCAAACTTTGAAATGGACGGATTTTGACCTAATTGTGATCGGAGTTATAAAATTGATCATCCGATTTGGTCATAAATTGATATTCGACTGATATTCATTGCTTATTCCATAATTTCATCTCGATTTATAGATTTTTGATCGACTGTGTTTTGAATTTGAATCGTCACAGGTTCAGGCGGACTTGTTCCAAGCGAACTTGTCAGGCGAACTTAATAAGTTCGCCTCTTGTACTACTAAGCGAACTTATTAAGTTCGCCTAGGGGTCAGTGAAGATTTGGACTTGTAATTTTTTTTTGTGTTCAAAATTTTTTTTGTTTTAATTTTTTTTTATTTTGTTTTGTTTTGATGTTTGTTCGTGTTTGTTATTTTTTGCTAATATGGTTGTTGTCCAACTTTTTTCAGATGGCTCGACGTGTCGAATATAAACATAATCAAGTGGCATTGTTAGATCCGAACATGTCCGAGGCTGTGAATTTTCAAGGCATTATAGGATTTTTGAACAGATCACGTCTTCATGTTGCTTTATCTGCTGATCCTTACATAAGTCTCGTGTACATACAGCAATTTTGGGATACTGTTCATCAAGATACGGACGTTGAACCTCATGTTCTTCCTGCCACTGTTAATAATACCGAGATTGTAATTTCTGAAGAGACGATTCGTGCTGCTCTTGATTTGGGTGGAAATGCTGATGATCCGTTATCTTATCCAGGAACTCTTATTCTGGGTTGTTTTCAACGGATGGGTTATCGTGGACGACAGAATGTTACCCAAGCACGGAAAGGTGGATTAGTCGGTGAATGAAGGTATTTTATGCATGTGATTATTCAATGCATCTCTCCTCGCAAAGCTGGTACCGATGGATTGAAGATGGCTCTTCAAACTACTTTGTTGGCTTTAACATTGAATAAGAGATTCAATTTTCCACTTTACTTCTATCGGGAGATGGTCATGCAGATTAATCCAGCTGAAGGTCAACGATTCTTGATGTATCCTCGCTTTATTCAAATGATTTTGAATCACCTTATTCCGGATCTTCCACAACATCCAATAAGATTAACGTTGACTCCAATGACAATGCGTATCTTTACCGACTGCACGAAGGTGAAAAAGCAGAATGCTGCATTGATTCCAGTTAATACTCCATTGTTTGGGCACTTAATCAATCCTGATTATGTTGCACCACCTAATGACAACTGGTTTCATCCTGATGAAATTGCTCAAGCTCAAGGCTTCAATATTCAACAACCACAACAGCAACAACCACAACAACCAGCACAACAACAAGTTAAACAACAACAAATACCGGTTCCACAAGTACAAGTTCCCGTACAACCACAAATTCCTATTCCTGAAAATGTTACTATTCCACAAGCTGAATTTGAAATACCTATTCAGGAACCAGTTCAAGAAGAGGTCGATATCATGATCCTGATCAAGATCTAGGAATGAACATGGAAGATTTCGTTGATGATGCTGTGAACTTGCCCATTCATGAAGCTGAAGGGAATGTGGTGACAGATGATGATTCTAGTTCCAGCTCAAGTGATACGATATTATCGGTTAATGAAAGCACTGATTCTGATGACTCTAGGGATTTTTCCTCAGGTCATTATGAACGGTTGGCTACAATTCCACTGGCTAATGCAGGCAAACGCATTAAATCTCAAGCCAGACGACCAAGAAGAAAGTCTGTTTGGGATCCTTCTTTCGGATCAGTACTTGGCAAAAGATCTTTGGTCGATGAGAGTACTGACACTGATAGTGACTTTAATCTAGATCCTAAGCGTCAAAAGTTGATGTCTGCTTCGATTGCTGTTGCAAAATCTTCTCAGGGAGTCGAGGATGCTAATTTTGTTGCTTCATTGATAATTACTCCTCCACGATCTAAGGATCCATCTCCAGTGATTTCTCCTGTTCCTCCAGTCATTCCTACTCCTTCAAGTCCTTCTATTCCACAATCAACAGCTGGTCCGTCAAAGCCTTCTGATTCTGACAGGATTACTTTCCTTGAATCTCAAGTGCTTTCTCTACAAACCTAGGTAAACACTCTTGTGTCTACTGATTCACAACGGCAGCTGGTGATTCAGACTCAAGCTCAACAGATTGCTGACATGCAAGCATTAGTGTCCAAACTCGTTCAGCGTCTTGACGCTCAGGGGAGTTGAGGATACCTGATACTTGTTACACAGAGTCTATTCAAAGACCTGATGATGAAGACGATGATCCTACAGGAAATATTGAGGGTGATCGTCAATACACTGACGCTAATCCTATATCTAGGGTTCAGGGGGAGTCGACATCACAATCACTTGAAGGAAACAAAGACAAAGATACTTCTGGTACTAATGAAGAAGAAATTTTATTATTGGAATTTTTTCAAGATTCAGAAGAAGAGGAAGCTGAAAAGATTGCATGTCTTGATGACATTGATGATTTATTCAATGACATGGAAGATGATATGTCGGATAATGAGATAAAAGAAGGAGAAATAGTAGAGATTGAGATAGAAAAAGATAAAGATAGTGTTAATTATGAAGGCTGTGATGGTCTAAAAGTGCCGTATAACTTCATCCAGGATGATGTTATTCCTGAATTCACTTATGAAGGAGTAACAAATTCTATGGACTCTGTTGAAGACATCACATTGCCTGAAGACACTGCTGATTCAAACATAGATACTGATGATGAGACTATTCAATCCAATAAAGAGGTTGAAACTGAAACTACTCACACTGAGTCTCCGAAGGTTAATGAAGAACCTGTGATGTACAGAGATACAGGGATGATAAGAGAACAGAGGAGAGAAGTTGTAAACAGTTGGATGAAGGTGCTACCCAAGTCTCCAGCACAACCTACTCAGAAAGAGAAATATGTGAATAAAGAGAGCAGTGTGTAGGAAGGATAATAAGTTGGTTCTATGATGATGAATCAAAATTATTTGCAATTAAACGATCTGACGGTGTTCAATACTTAAAGCCGAGGATCAAATATTTCAATACCTTGCCAAGGTGTGAGATAAATGGTCTAGCTTCAAAGCCACTCATTAATAGATCGAAGAATGGTTTGGCTGATGTGATAGCAAACTTGATCAAGAAAGAAGGTAGTTCAGGAAAGTATGATCGGCTGAAACCACAAAAGGGAAAGAGAGTGAAGAACACAGATCCAAAGACTGGGAAAGTGACCTGGAGATACAAGTATAAACCAGTGAGTGCTATTCACAAGATACCATTAAAGAAGATTCCTCAAGACTTTCTTGGGAATATAAAATGGTGGTCTGTTGATGTTAATACTGGAGAAGCAAGGATTGAAGATAAAGAAAATAAGGTCATTGTATGTTTCTATGATGCAATGAATCTTATTAATTTCTCAAAGAAAGATCAGAGGACGCTGCGAAAGAATGAGATCATGTACACTGATGTTTGGAGAGAACAAGGTCTACAGTACAAAAGAGTTTTGGAGATATGCAGAAGATATGGAGTGCATGCTAGCAGCATACTATCGGATAACTGGAAGAGCTCAAGATAAAGACTGAAGACTGAAGATAAAGCTATTGTCAAGGGGGAGTCTGTTAGGACATAGTTTGTAATGACAAAAGTTTGTAATAGTTAGATTTTATGTCTTTATGTTTTTGTTATGTAAATGTCAAAAGTAACTAAGTGTTTTACAAGTAAGCCTAGAGGCGAACTTGTTAAGTTCACCTGGTCTATCAGAGGCGAACTTAATAAGTTCGCTTAGGTCTAACTGAGGCGAACTTGTTAAGTTCGCTTAAGATGTTAATAAGTTCGCCTATATCAGGTCAGTTGGTTATATATATGTGTGTTTACAGAGTCAGTTGAGAGAGACAACGAACCAGAGAGATCAGATCAGAGAAGTCCGATTGAGTCTGTAAACATCATTATGATTGGAATACGAATTGAGAAGTTTATTTACTTGATTGTTTGCTTTATCTTTTATGCGTATAAACGTTGACTCGTTGGATTCCGCACTCCGAGTAAACGTCACGTCTTATCACGAGATCGATCCGTAGACGCGCCATGGGGACCTACAAGAAGACTGGAAGAAAGTACATCGGATCAAACAGAAGAAAAAAGTGGGTTTTGACAAGAAAAGGTTCGGTGTTACAACTGTCAAGAGTATGGTCACTTTGCTAAAAGTGTAACAAGCCAAAGGTTGAAATTGATTCTCAAAAGAAGAACAATTATCAAAGAAACAGACATCATCAGCAAGGATCCAGTGGTTCTGGAAGTTCAGCAAATGTTTCAACTTCAACATCATCTGCATTGGTTGCTCAAGGATATGATAATTATGATTGGGGAATTCATTTAGAGGATCTAGTTGGTGTAGTAAGTCAAGATTTTATGGCTGAGATTCAAACAGAAGATGATGGTTCAAGTAGTTCAAGTGATGAAGAAAGTTCAGGTAGTGAAGTGGATAGTCAGAAAGATGAAGCTTCTGAGAATATTACTGAAGAAGATGTTTCTGAAGAAAATATTGTTGATAATGAGGTTCATTCTAATGATAAATATTCTACTACAAGTGTATCAGAAGATGAGATTCTGTTGACTAAAATAGTACCTGAGATGATTGAAGATATTCCAACTGCTAAAGTATTCATGGCTGACATGTCTGATCCATCAAAGGTAAAAGATGCTATCTTTAATATATATTGTTCAAACTATGTTTTGGTGAAAGACAAAATGATAAGAGTCAAGGACGATAATCTGTGATATGAAATCGATGCACACGGTAAATCAAAAATTAAAAGATAATGATAAACTATGTATTGAAAGAATTGAATCACTCAAGAGAGACATTAACTCTCTGACCTTGAAGATAAAGGACAAGCATATCACCTGGATATGGCCTATGCAGGGATTGAGAAAAGAAATACCTACCTTGCTAATAAAAATAAAGAGCTTTCTGATAAAGAAGCAGAGGTGATCAAACTGTACAGAAAATTGGAAGGTTTTGGAAATTCATCATTTTTGCTAGGATATTTCAACGCTAATATTGATCAGGTAAACAAATCAGTGGTGTTGGCTATGTTCCTCCACCATTTAATGGAAATTATGCAGTGGAACCTGAAATTGTCAATGAAGAGGATTTAGATCCTAAGACGGTTTTGAAAGTGATGATGAAATGTTTGATGAAAACAAGACTGAAGGTGTTCCTAAGGAAGTGAAAATGGAGGAACCAAAGGTGATTAAACAAGTTACAAGAGATTGATGTATACTAACTGAGCCTGATGATTGTGAACAAACAAAATTTTCAAAATTTTTATCTCAAAGTGGTTTTGTGAGTGCTGGTGATATTAAGAAGGATATTTCTAAAGTGGAAAATAAATCAACAAGTGATTTCATCAAACAGAAAGTGAAGTTGACAAAACCTAAGGTTGTTCAATCTCAAGTTTCATAGGCTTACGTTGGTGAATCATGAAGACAGGTCTATGTTCAAAAGAAGCAAGGTGGTGGTATTCAATCTACTGGAGGTTATTCATCAGGATTTTCTTTGAATTCAAGAAGGGTCCCTTATATCAGAGAATACAAAGATAAGAGATATTGTTTTCATTGTAATGAAGTGGGGCATATTGTGATAAATTGTCCTTACAAGAACGAGGAAAAAAATCCTCTTATTTCAGAGAAAGTTAAACCAGCTGTGTGTTATTCTAAACCTCAAGTAGTGAAGATTCTAAAAAGACCAAATATGGGAAAGCCTACATCTGATTATGTGTTGAAGCAAATTGAAAGGTAGAATGTGCTTAAACAGTCATTTGCTAAACCTTCTAGGGTTAAGCAAGAGTTAAAACATCATGTACATGTTAGAAGTGTTGGTTCTAAACCAGAGTTTGTACAATCTGGTGTTAGACAGAAAGTTGTTACTCCATAGTGTGCTGAGAATCCTAAAGTTGGATTCAATGAGAATTCACAATCTGAGGTTAAACTTTCAAGACCCCAAAGGAGAAGATGGGACAAACGGTAAAAGAAACTTTTGGAAATTGATCAATCTAATTCTTTTTCTAATAATCATAATTTTCAAAAAGAATCATTGTCTGGTTCTGAGTCATCATGTCAGTCACCAAGGGTGGATGATAATAGAGATTGTGAATTGCTTGAAGTTGTTTATTTTGATGCTAATGGTAGACCCAAGACCACAATGGCTTGGGTCCGTGTTTCTAACTGATTTTTTTGTTTATGTAGGGTCAACCCAGGAGGTCTATCAATAACAATTGGTATATGGATAGTGGTTGTTCCCGACATATGACTGAAAATATTCGTTTGCTTGAAGATGTTATTAAAATGGATGTTGGTTATAAACACGTTCTATAGGATGATGTAACCCGAATCATAAGTACGCACGAGTCAGTTCTGTAACAGTCTAGAAGTCATTTCCTTGTGTTTGTACTTGTGTTTGAAACACCTTGTTATAATAGAACGTGTATTTATAGTACGATCTTGTGTTGTTTGTCATGTTTACATTTGTTGTTGTACCTTGTTCCACCTAGTCACGGGAATTCCGCACCTCGTGACTAGGCTACATACTCACACGATCACGATCCGACACACCCACCCGGAGGGACCTGCAGAGTGTCAAGATAATAATGCTGAGAATTCATCTGGGTGTTCGTATCAATCTGGGTTTTCTGCTAGTACATCAAATTCTTCAGGATCACAGACATCTAATTCACATCATGTGAATCAGAGGGTAGCTGAAGATTATATGGCAATGTTTTCATCTTTTATTACTTCGTATGAAAATTTTATTGGAGGAAAGATTCATGATTTGGAAGTAATTGAAGAAGATTATAAGCAGATTGATCCTGTTGATCTGGAAGAAATGAATATTCAGTTGAACATGGCAATGTTAATGAGGCAAGCGAAGGATTTTCTTAAGAAGACTGGAAGAAAGTACATCGGATCAAACAGAAGAAAAAAAATGGGTTTTGACAAGAAAAGGTTCGGTGTTACAACTGTCAAGAGTATGGTCACTTTGCTAAAAGTGTAACAAGCCAAAGGTTGAAATTGATTCTCAAAAGAAGAACAATTATCATGGAAACAGACATCATCAGCAAGGATCCAGTGGTTCTGGAAGTTCAGCAAATGTTTCAACTTCAACATCATTTGCATTGGTTGCTCAAGGAGATGATAATTATGATTGGGGAATTCATTTAGAGGATCTAGTTGGTGCAGTAAGTCAAGCTTTTGTGGCTGAGATTCAAACAGAAGATGATGGTTCAAGTAGTTCAAGTGATGAAGAAAGTTCAGGTACTGAAGTGGATAGTAAGAATGATGAAGCTTCTGAGAATATTACTGAAGAAGATGTTTCTGAAGAAAATATTGTTGATAATGAGGTTCATTCTAATGATAAAGATTCTACTACAAGTGTATCAGAAGATGAGATTCTGTTGACTAAAATAGTACCTGAGATGATTGAAGATATTCCAACTGCTAAAGTATTCATGGCTGACATGTCTGATCCATTGAAGGTAAAAGATGCTATCTTTAATATATATTGTTCAACCTGTGTTTTGGTGAAAGACAAAATGATAAGAGTCAAGGACGATAATCTGTGATATGAAATCGATGCACACGGTAAATCAGAAATTAAAAGATAATGATAAACTTTGTGTTGAAAGAATTGAATCACTCAAGAGAGACATTAACTCTCTGACCTTGAAGATAAAGGACAAGCATATCACCTGGATATGGCCTATGCAGGGTTTGAGAAAAGAAATACCTACCTTGCTAATAAAAATAAAGAGCTTTCTGATAAAGAAGCAGAGGTGATCAAACTGCATAGAAAATTGGAAGGTTTTGGAAATTCATCATTTTTGGAAATAAAGAGCTTTCTGATAAAGAAGCAGAGGTGATCAAACCACGGTTTCAATCTCAACATGTGAAGCAGAATACATCGCAGCTTCAAGTTGTTGTTCCCAAATCTTGTGGATTCAGCAACAATTAAGAGACTATGGTTTGAATTTCACTTGCACCCCTATGTTCATAGATAATAATGCTACAATGTCTATAACTAACAATCTTGTTAAGCACAATAAAACTAAACACATTGAAATAAGATATCATTTTATTCGTGATTGTGTAGATAAAAGTTTGATTGAGTTGGTGAAGGCACATAGATTTGATAATTTTGCAGACCTCTTCACCAAGGCATTTGATCGAACTAGGTTCGAATTTCTGGTAAAAACGATTGGTATGATCAATCCCGAATAAAGATTTTTCAAATTGATTTTCATGGAAGTTTTATTTTCTTTATTTTTTTCTGCTTTATTACATTTCTGCATTTATTTTCTTGTCAAAAAGTTGTTATTTATAAAAATTACAAACAAAATGAAAATAATATAATCAACATCATTTGAAGTCAGCGAAGAAATGATAGTACATCAGTTGATAATCTATCACACATGACCATAGATGACCTGCTGATTTTTTATGATAATCCGTGTTTGTGTTCGTTGATTTGATATAAACTTCAGAGTTTTCATAAACAAGAAATGATAGTGTCATAAATGCTCTAATCTTGAAAATCTAGTTTATAATTAATTTGAATATGTGTATGTAATTTAGATTGTCCATAGACTAGAAGCGTTTTTGGACCATTAGTAGTGTGAAAACTAAATGTTTATGACAACATCTTTGATTTGAACCCATATTTTGGCGGGTGTGTGAGTTAAAAGATCATTATCAGATATAAAATAAGAGGCTTTAAAAATTTCATGAGACCAGAATCGGACTATATTGATTAGTACAATTTTCAGTTCACTTCACTGTCCATGCCCCGAAAAACATGCAATGTGATGCTAGACTAAGATATGTTTCTGACAACATCTATTGGAACATATACTCGTCGTTGGATCAATATCTTGATTCCATTGAATATCCATATAGCAGTTGGACCACATGACCTTGTATTATTGAATTAATCGATTCCTTATTCAATCTTTCTACTGAAGAGTTCCTTTGTTATAATCACTCATGATATAGCATATGAATCATTCGATTCTGAATCATTCTGATTCTTTATATCTTTCGGGATCTGACTATGCTAATTGAAATAGTTTCATCCTAAAGATTGATATATACATTCTTTTGCACAAAGTCTTATATGTCTTGAAGATAGTGCAATTGTATATGTCTGTTGGCATATATGTGGGGTACACAATGTTTTTCATCTAAATGGTACTAACTCACAAGAACGTGGGAGAAAAACACTTATAGTTTCAAATTCCATAATACTGATTATCTAAGTTTACATGTTGCATATTGCAAATTCGGTGTGAACATTTGAGCATCTTGTGATTTGATCTTGCTTACTTTGAAGTTTACTGCTTATCATTTCATGTAAATTTTGTAAAAGTTGAAAAAGATATGATCTGGAAAATTCTAAAAAGATTTATAAGTGATAAAGTATCATAGGTTACCCTTATAGTTGATTAGGATGTGTGATGGACTAATCATATATACTGATATGATCTTCTTACTATTGATGTTAGAACAAAAATATGTGATTTGCTTTATATTTTTTTTAAATTTAAAAAAATCCAAAATTTGTGTTTTAGTATGTGCAGATAAAACTCAAAAATATGTGCTTCTGTTTGTATATATATAAATTCGAAAAGATTTGCATTTTACAAAATAGTTTACTTTGTTTTATAGCTTTACTTTTTCAAAAAACCAAAAAGATTTTATATCGTGCTTCCATGAGAATTCCAAATTTTTTTAGTTAAAATTGTTCGGGATTGAATCTGATACAGGTTTCAGGTGGAACACGAAAAGATCGGTTCTTGGGTGTTGAACAGTGACAGGTTGAAAATTCCAAAAATTCTCTAAGTGTGGGAGAATTAAGGGAACTTAATATGTTCGCCGGTAAGCGAATTTACCAAGTTCGCCTGAGCAAGCGAACTTATTGATATGTATATTTAAAAATCTCAGGCGAACTTGTTCTTTTATCTCAAATTCCGGAACAAGCGAACTAGGTGTTTTTGAGCGAACTTGATCGTGAGTTTTACTGTGTTTCTGGCTCTGTAATTTTGTGTTAATTTCTTCAAAACAAAATGTTTGTGCATTCAACTAAGGTAGATTCGTCAATTTTTATCCTTTAAAAATCATGTTTGATTGATGTTTAGAGTCTAGTTCTTAGGGTTTGTATAATGCTATCTTTGATCTTAAAACTTGCTGTGTTGTGGTTATAAACTGAAATTGAAGCTTGAGAATGTATAATCGGTGGTTATAGTGCTTCTGTATTTGATCATTTGAGTTGGATTACATCAATTCATGAAGTAGAAATCTGATCTGCATCTGTTTGCTTTGAGCGAACTTGCTCAGGCGAACATAATAATTTCGCCTCTTGCAACTCTATGCGAACATATTAAGTTCGCCTCAGGGAGAACTAGCGTTTGGACTTTGCGATTTTTTTTAAGTGTTGTGTTTTTTTTTAAGTTTGAATTTTTTATTCATGATAGTTTTCTTATTTTTTTTGTCGTGCTATTGTTTACTTGAAAAATTGTTGGTCTAACTTTCTTATATACAGATGGATCGTCGTGTGGAATAGAAACATAACCAGGTGGCATTGTTGGATCCGAATATGTCAGAAGCTGTTAATTACCGTGAGATCATCAATTTTTTGAATAGATCAAGGCTACGTGTTGCGTTGTCTGCTAATCTGTACATCAGTCTAAACTATATTCAACAATTTTGGGATTCAGCGGAACATGATTGCACAGTTGATCCAAATGTGATTAGAGCTACAGTGAATAATGTTCAAGTTGCATTCTCTGTGGATACAATAAGGAATGCTCGGGCTCTGGGAGGTGATAATATTGAACCATTGATGCTACCTACTACTTTGATTATGGGTTGTTTTCAAATGATGGGATACAGAGGAAGAGCTAATGATACTCAAGCGAGAAAGAGTGAGCTAGTTGGTCAATGGAGGTACTTTATGCACGTTATCATTCAATGCTTATCTCCAAGGAAGGCTGGTACAAATGGTTTGAAGTCCTCTTTAAAATCTACAATGGTCGCACTTACTTTGAATAGAGATTTCAATTTTACTTACAACATATACTGGGAGATAGTTGCCCAGATAACTCCTCCAAAAGGACAAGGGTTTCTTATGTACCCCCGCTTCATTCAAATAATTCTTAACCATCTTATTCCTAATCTACCTTGATTGCCACATTGTCTTACTCTTACACCAATGACCAAGAGAATGTTTACTGACTGCAACAATGTCAAGCAGCAGAATCCAGCTCTTATTCCAGTTCCTACACCATTATTTGGGCACATTATCAATCCTGATTATGTGGCTCCTCCAAATGATAACTGGATTCATCCTTAAGACTTGTTAGCACAAGAACAACAACAACAACAACAACAACCACCTGCACCACAAGTTCAACCACAGCAACAACCACAAGTTCAACAACCTGTAATACCACAACCTATTCAACCTCAAGTTTAAGAGAATGTGATAGAACCAAATGTGAATAAGCTTAATGTTGAAGCTGAGATTGAAATTGAAAATGTGATTGAGCCTAATGTAGAGGATGATATTGAAATTAAAGTTGAGAATCAAGATGAAAATGTTCAAGATGATCAGAATGTGGATGTAGATGACAATGAAGTAGAAGAACAAGTGCATCATGTACAATCTCCTCCGCAGGGTGAAGAAGGTCAAGTTGAAGATACAAGCACTAGTTCTACTTCAAATACTAGTTCTGATTCTGAAGCCACTAAAGATTTTGATTCTGATCATTATGAACGACTGGAAAAGGTTCCTCTAGCTAATGCTGGTAAAAGAAAGCAATCGGTAAGCAAAAAGAAAGTTAGATTACCGAGAAGGAAGTCTGCTAGGGGTCCTCCTGCTAGTGCAGTACTTGACAAAAGGACTTTACGTGATGAATCATATGATTCAGAGTATGTTCCTTCTTGAATGGCTGATTCACGTACACAAGCAGCTGATGACGAAGAGTTTGTGGATTCACTAATTATATCACCATTACCGTCTCAGACTACAACACCCCATGCTACTCTATCTGGTACTACTCCTACTCAACCTCAGGCTGGCCTTTCAACAACATCAAAGAATGCGAAGAATATTGCCTTAGAGGGAAAAGTCTCATGCTTAGAAGCTCAAGTTGTGGGTCTTCAGGGACAAGTAGATGTTTTACTTGCCAATGACTATCAAAGAGAACAAGTTCTCCAATCCCAAAACAAACAAATAGCTGAACTACAGATATTAGTATCTTAATTGATGGAGTGCATTGACGCTCAGGGGGAGAAACCGGTGGTAGTAAATGAAACTTGTCACACCGAGGCTATAAATAAAAATGATGATGAAGACAATGATCCTAATAGAGACAAGGGTGATCGTCAATACGCTGATGTTACTCCAATATCTCAATGTTAGGGGGAGTTGAAATCAGGTCAAGATGATACATCTGGTGGAAAGAACACAACTACAGGAGAGGCTGAAGATATGTTGATGTTAGAATTATTTCAAGTTGATTATGATTTAGATGAAGCTGATAAATTGGAATGCTTATCTGGATTATATGACATGATTGATGATATGTTGGATGATGATAATGATAGTGAGATAGAAGAAGGGGAGATAGTAGAGTTGGAGATAGAAAAAGATACAACAACGCTTATATATGAAGGCTGTGATGGTCTAAGTGTGTCGTTTGATTTCATCAGTGTTGATGTTATTCCTGTAGAAACTTCAGAAGGAATTGTTGAATCAATGGACTCTGATGAAGACATCACTAAGACTAAATCTGATGATGCTCAAAAGACGCCAGAAGAACCTGTGATGTATAGGGATGTAGGTATTACCAAAGAACAGTGGTTAGAGTTGGTGAGAAGTTGGAAGAAAGTTTTGCCTGCTTCACCATCACCACTTGTTCTGAAAGAGAAGTATGTCAATAAGGAAAGATGTGTTGGAGGGATACGTAGCTGGTTCTATGATGAAGAGTTTAAGTTGTTTGTAATCAAAAGAACTAATGGAGTTCAGTATTTGAAGCCCAGATTGAGATACTTCAATTCATTTCCTAGATGTGAGGTTAATGGTCTTGCAACTAAACCATTAATCAACAGATCAAGGAATGGGATTGCAGATTCTATTGCCAAGCTGATAAGTATTGAAGGTGGATCGGGAAAGTATGATAAACTTAAGCCACAAAAGGGAAGGAGAATGAAAGTGGTTGATCTGGTTACTAGAAAGAATATTTGGAAGTACAAGTTCAAACCGGTTAAAGTTATTCAGAAAATACCTCTTAAGAAGATACCACATGATTTTCTTGGTAATATGAAGTGGAGGTATGTCGATGTGAATACCGGTGAGGCAAGAATAGAATCTTATTAATTTCTCAAAGACAGATCAAATAATGCGATAAAAGAAAGAATTGATGTTTACAAGTGAATGGCGTGAGCATGCGTTACAGTACAAGCGTGTGTTGCAGATTTGTATCAAGTATGGTGCAATCAAAGAGAGATTATTTACATATTTTGTGTTCATTGATAATGTTGTGGTCTCATATACACGTTCATGCACACGGTTGGATTCCGCAATCCGTGTGTTTGACACGTCACATCTCAAGATAGATCCGTATTGACCCCGAGTGGACCTACAGAACTCCATGGTTAATCAAGGTAATCATCATCCTTACCTTTTTACGTGTTTTGTTCGAATTTTGGCTTGGAAACCCGACTAGGGTTTGGGTTTATTGATATTGGCCGAAGACAAGTACTCAGATGGGGGAGATGACCGGCTGAGGTAGTGGTCTCGGGGATAGCAGGAGGCAACGACGATGGGGTAAGGGTGAATGAAGGTGGCCGGAGTGGAGACACGGACGGCGGCGTATGGCAGTGGCTATAGAGAAGGAGAAGGAGCATGATGGAAGCCATGAGGGTTGTGCTCGATGGAGACGACGAACCTGGCAGAGAGGACGACGGTGAGAGGCTGTGACGGCAGCCATGATGGCAGCCGTGGTGACACGATGGTGGCACATGGTGGTGGTGTTTGGTGGTGACCAGCTAGAGTTCGGACCCGACAACATCCACGTGAACGGAGGGAGACTAGCGGTGATGCTAGGTGATGGTGGTGACAGCTGCAGTGGTGTGACGAGGGCTCAACGGTGACCTAGTGGGGGGTGGCTGGAAGGGAAAGGTGTCGGGTGTGGTGGTTTTGGCAGGGAGACGAGGCAAGGTTAGGGTTCTACCCGACTCGTGTTTTGCTAGCTATGAAGAAGGCAAGGATAATGACCGTGGAGGTACACAGTGGAGGATACGGTGTTGGGAATTCGGACCGGTTAGGATTTCTTGATGTGATTTTGTGCATGGCCATTATTCACGCATGCATGCAACCCGGCTCAAGTACTCGCGTCTGGTGGGATTAGAGTTCTTGCATTGCAGCGTGCACGCACATGCATAGGAAGAGAACGGTCCGGGTATACGGGTTTAATTATTGTTATACGCTATTTGACGTATGTGATTAAGCGTAATCTGAACCTTAGATAGGATGTTTGACATGTTTGGGATTCGAGCTAATGAATCAGGGAGCAAAGAAAGAAAGGATTTGCACTCAGTAACTGGTTTGATATGTTTGGGATTTGAGCTAATGATCGAATATGACAAATCTGAACCGCAGGAATGATCAGGAAATGATAAGGAACACTCCTATCGGATCAAAATCTTCAAACGAGTCCAAAATCAAACCAAAATGATCAAAATCAATCCAGTTTTGTCAAGAACTCAAAAATGATGAAAAAGTATTCAAAAGCAATGAACTTTGATGTTGATTGTACACGAAAATACCACGAATCTACTGCTAATCGAGAGCAAAAGCTCTGTTACCAATTGTAGGTCCCGGAAGGTGTGACGGATCTCTAGACTCTCGGTACGACACGGTGATAACGTGCGGAATCCATGATCAACGTGCAACATCTAAAGCAAGCAACAACACAACAGGTAAATAAAACTCTTTGTATTTTGTAACATCCCGATTTTTAAAGGAATACACGTTGAAGGACTAAAATGATCATTTGATGAAACCCTAGGAAGTTAAATTAACATTATATTAAAGTATATGGGGGTTAAAGAACAATTGATTCAAAGTTCAATGGCTAAAAATGAAAAATTAGAGGGGATATCGGACCAATATGTAGGGAACAAGGAATGATCCGGGAAGTGCCACGTGTCAGCTGACTAATCACCAAAATCTGACGCGTGGAAGGCCGATATGTGTTCACCAAGCCAAATAAGCCGCCTCAATTGGATGTCGTACCGACATCCATTTCCATATCGGTCTGACATGGACCCGCCGACTAGCCTATAAATAGTTGGACCTGCTGAACAGTTTTAGGACATCCCACACATCAAACACACTTCAAAAAACACACACTTAACCTCGGTAAGCATAGAAGCCCCGATTCGCTTTGAGAAATCTGGTTTCAAGTCTTTCGACCCCAAATGCACAGGAGATAGTTCTGAGGTATGGTTCCAACTAATTCCTAATAACTTGGTTATTTCCACTAAGCTAGGAATTTATGATTAAGTAACGTTATAATGACATAGGACTGTGATCCAAGTCATTGTGCTAGCTACATTAGTACGTAAAGATTATTTGAAACAGAAGGAAATTAAAGGTGAGTTATATGATGCCCCTTTTTAACGTTTTTAAATGTTTTGGGCATGATGCACGTGTTATGAATCTTTTAGATAATTTATTCCATTAAAATAAATCTGTGAGCCAGTATCTATGATGTTGCAAGAGAAATAAAAGGTAACTATCCAACCAGTATGTAGTTATCTGGCAAACAGAAGGTTCTGTCTAAGGAAACAATGGTGTATAAATCCCTCCAAGACCTGTCATTCTTTCCTGGGAACATATCTGTTGGAGGTACTACTCTGGAAAGATAATCACCTTGTAATGTTTTAAAGAAAGAGAAGATTATGGTTTGACACGTAAAATGTTTTAAGGACTTGTCCTGGTTTACCAAGATAAGTAATGACGAAAAGATGTCATTGGCAGTGATTGCATTGACATGGAATGTTTTGACCACATTGGTCTATAAAAGAATATTTTGTCAAATCCAACATAATATCTTGCAACTTATGGGCAGTGATTGCTATATCTCCAAAAGGGGACGAATTGAATGCGGACCGTTACATTCCTTCGTGGTATGTAATTGGGGAATAGACCTTTATAAAGGTTATGGAAAGTGGTGACGACCACTTAAGAGGTTTACGAACCTCGATAAGATGTAAGTTGGGAAAGAATAAATATTATGTTTGGGCAAGGGCGTATGTGAAAGGTAGAGGTGATGTTTTAAAATATATCATAAACAAACCATTTGACTAATGCCCCTGTTGCATTCATGGATCTCATGAATAGGGAATGTCGACCAATGTTGGACCAATCTGTTAACGTGTTCATTAATGATATTCTAATTTACTCCAAGAATGAAGGTGATCATGCATGTCATCTCAAGGATGTACTGGAGACACTTAGAAAAGAGAAATTGTATGCAAAATTCTCTAAGTGTGTGTGTAACATTTCTGATATTTAGTATCCGTATTTCAATTCAATGTAATGCATTTCAAACCCAATGCTAGTGCACTGTTTTGTTCTATTCGTACCATCAATTAAATACTATATTTCAATGCAAATCCGCAAATTTTACTCGGTTATAACCTACTAAACACTACATAAGTATCTATTTATACAAATATGTTAAAGACTAAAGTTACAAGGTCTGATGTTGAGAAGTAACAAGAAACCCTAATAGGCACGGTCGCGCATCGTTCTGGCACGGTCGCGCCAAGTGCTTTGGCACGGTCGCGCGACTCGCTTTGGAACGATCGCGCCCGAGTGCCTAGGAACGGTCGCGCCTCGCTTGGGTACGGTCGCACCTAGTACCAGTTGAAACGTAAATGCAGTTTTAAACGTGAGATCGTTGAGTTTCGTAACCGATATACGTTTCACTTTCATTAACAAAGAAAATAATATTATCAATTGTAACCATTAACATCAGAAACCCAATTCGTCTCAAGAAAATCAAAATCCTCTCATTTGAACATCGATCCTCCTACTTTGGAGTGAATTTCCCCCAACCAAACGCTACACGATCCTCCCAGAAGCTACTAACCCATTTGAAGCAACCGGAATCGTAGCAGAAGACGCCGGAAGTCAAGCTCGCCGACGCCGGAACTCCTACCTACCGTTCTCTATCAATTCGCTACTCTTTCGGGTAATTGAAACCTTTTCTCACTCGTTTCAGTTCATAGATCAAAAGCCCCATATTAATTTCGCCTTTCATTATGGAAATCACCTCGAACCCGAAGCCACATTTTCGTTCAAAATGGTTAATCGAATCCGGTCCTAAATGCGATTTAAATACAATTAATTTATATAACAAGACACGTAATAACGCTATAAATAAAAGCCCTATGATTTCCAACGCTAACAATACAAGAAGTTGTCAATTCGTACCTGTTTTGGAACAGACGCGGTCGCGCTAATCATATAGCATGGTCGTGCCTCATGAGACACGGACGGCCGTGCCTCCTGCTCAGACCCAGTCATGCCCTTTAGCTAATCTCAGTCGTGTTTTAGAATCATAGACAGTTGGAGCATATTATGGTGATAACGAGCTTGAAGATATTATGTCTTAGTCTTAGAGTCTTTGACTTGTAATTGATAGAATTGTTAGCAACAGTTATAGGGGAGTCTGTTAGGACATGTTTTGTAACTGTTGATAAAATTCTGTATAAGTTCATAGAGAGGCGAACTTAATATGTTTGCCTAGCCTATTAGAGGCGAACTTAATAAGTTCGCCTGGTTTATCAGAGGCGAACTTAATAAGTTCGCTTAGACTATCTGAGGCGAACTTAATAAGTTCGCTTAACCTATTAGAGGCGAACTTAATAAGTTCGCCTAAGCATCTATGAGGCGAACTTGCAGAACTGGTGCTTATATATACAGTTACAGAGTCTGAGTGTTCTGATAGTTTTGAGAGAAGAGACGATATCAGAGGAACTGATTAGAGACAGAATTATTGTAAACTGATATTGTGGTGGAAATACAAATCGTTTATTTACACCGTTGTTGTTGATTGAGTTACACGAGCACGTTGATCATGGATTCCGCACGTTATCACCGTGTCGTACCGCGAGTCTAGAGATCCATCACACACCGAATTAGGGACCTACATAGACACGATCGTGCCTAATGATTTGGTTAGTTATGCCATGTTTGATCAACACGGTCGCGCCTGACTAGCACGGTCGCGCCCGTGGTTAGAGCACAATCGTGTCCCTTCCCAGGCACGGTCGTGTGTGAGTTAGAATTTCTTCGCAGAATTATAATTTTTATATATTTTACAAACAATGAATATCTCAGATTAATTTTCAAAATAAAATAATTGATTTTTATAAAAATGTATTTGACTCTATTTAAAAAGACAAAATATTTAATTTGGGGATAAATAGAGTTTGTTATTTAAAGTTTAGAAAATTAAATTTACACTTATTGTTAAACCTCACAGTTAAAAAAAATATTTTAATTGTTAAGTTGTATATTTTATAAATAAATAAATAAAGAAATGGTTATTTATTTAATTTATATTTAAACATAAATAATTATTTATTTATACTTAATTACATTTAATACTTACATTATTTTCATAAACAATAATTATTTAAATTACTTATTTAGTTAATCAATTTCAAACCTTAAATCAAAATGTTCCAAAAATATTCGTTTCAAACTTTATATTTTATTCAATACTTTCAAGTACAAATCAATGACTTTTTACACAAGTCCAAATGCAACTTTAGACTTAATTTTTTATTCACACTATTAATACAATATACTTTACACTTTAGGTTAACTTGTGCATTTCAAGGATCCATATTTCTATTTAGTATTTTGTGTAAACTACGCCTTCAAATCAAGTGAGTATTACATAGCCCCTTTTACTCTTTTACACTTTTTGGGGTGGAACATGAACACTATACAACACTATTACTTACACTTACACAAACTACACAAGTACAAATCTTCTTTACATTCATGTGTGCAAATTTGAGCTTCATGTCTGCGTGCTAGGTGTGTTAACTTTTGTATGCGATTATGTGCAATCATTAACTATTCAAGCCGTCGGTAAACAATGATAGATCTATTGAGTCTAACAAACCCACCCAGATTGGGGTGATTGTTACCGACAACACAATTTTATATGATAGTTACAAAAGTTTGATTGTACTTGGTTACACAATAGCTGCTCTCCATAAATGCCTTATTTTATCATGTTATGTAAGGATTTGTTTATTTACAAACTATATGCTATCTATGTACCAACAAGTGTATGCTCACCAACTTTTTAGTTGACCTTATTTTATTCATGTTTCAGGTACTAATGTGTGATTTGATCAAGATTTGCTACACATAGGCTTTGGGACTTAGTCAATTTGAATAAAGGATTTTATGTATTTCAATTACGTTCTTTCTTGGATTTGGTTGTGTTTGGATTATTTGAAATGAAATTGATGTTTAATATATTATAATTTAGTCAACCTTGTGCTCATGAACAGTCTACATGTCCCGCCACGATGATTCCGCCGTCGGTTGGGGTGTGACAGTGTGTTTTTGCTCTGAGAAGTTTAGTTCTTGGGTCATGTGATAAATGCAGTAGGAGTTCTTGTAGATCCTTCAAAGATAGAAATTTTAATGAAATGGAACCCGCCAAAGACACCTACAAAAAAATGAAGTTTCTTAGGTTTGGCTGGTTATTATAGAATATTTATTCAAGATTTATCCAAGATTGCTTCCCCATTGAAAAAACTTACAAATAAGGAGACAAAGTTTATTTGGGGAAGAGAGCAAGAAGTTGCTTTTCAGAATTTGAAGGAGAAATTGACACAAGCTCCGGTTTTATCGTTACCATAAAGAACAAAGGATCTGGTAGTTTACTCTGATGCTTCGTATCAAGGACTGGGTGCGGATTAATGTAGAGAGGCAAGGTTATAGCCTAAGCTTCAAGGCAACTCAAACCCCATGAAGTTAACTACCCGACCCATGATTTAGAATTAGCTGCAGTAGTATTTGCACTTAAAATATAGAGACATTATTTGTATGGAGTTCAGTGCACAATCTACACAGATCATAAAAGTTTGAAGTATTTCTTTGAGCAAAAAGATATGAATATGAGGCAGCAAAGATGGTTAGAGCTAATAATGGATTATGATTGTGAAATCCTGTATCACCCAGGGAAAGCCAATGTGGTGGAAGATGCTCTAAGCCATAAGGAAGAGCATCCTCCTATTAGGGTGAAGTCATATAAGTTAGTTGTAACTCCAGACTTTAGGACTCAATTCAGGAATGTCCAGATAGAAGCACTGAAAGCAAAAAATGTTAAGAAGGAAAGAGTGCCTGGACAAGAGAAATACTTGGAAGAGAATGAGTATGGGGTTAAGGTTCGATTCAGCCATATGTGGATACCACACATGGGAGAATTCAGAGTTCAAATTCTGGATGAAGCTCATAAGTCATGATATTCAATTCATCCGGGTACTACACAAATGTACCAAGATCTACGCCAAGATTATTGGTGGCCCGGTATGAAATTCGATATCAAGAAGTATGTGGCTAAATGCTTAACTTGCTCCAAAGTTAAAGCGGAACATCAAAATCCTTATGGCATATTACAGCCACTAAATAATATGTTTATATTATTCCCAAATGGTGACCCGTATTATTAAATAATATATATATTTATATTATTTCAAATCATTTTATAACGCCGTAAATCAATCGAGACTAAATAATAATATAACTAATTATATTATCCACTCGTATATATATATATATATTACTACTTATGTCGTTCGTCGCATAAAGTAATTCCTAAACCCGTGGACACGTTCGTCCACTCTCGTTCATTGGAACGGTTCTTTAAGACGTTCCTTCCATGTCACAGTCACAATTCCCATTATCGTTCCTAATTTATATGTTTATAATTTTAGGACATTCGTAGGTCTTTTGAGACTTACACTCCTGGTTCCAACTTACTTCTTGTGTGAAACTACCTTCAACGCCAAGCAGGTGAGTTTTCACGGCCCCTTTAGACTGTTTTAACTTGGGGGAGAAAACATGCTTAAACTGCTTTTGAGATTTTGTATTTCATATGCTATCAATGTTAAAGCTAAGTGTAACACGCTATCACAGAAAGTCCTCATCTTATCTCGAACCGTTAATATGGATCTTAGCGAGGTAATGTTTAGTAGTACTACTGGGTTTGACAAATCCCACCCGCGTTAGTCGCGCTAACTCGATTGGATATCGAACGGGTGAAATGTTAGCCTACTCACATCGGCAGTATTGATAGACCTGGCAGGAGGCAATAAACAAACAGTCAGTTTCGGTGGCGAGCACTTGAGCTAAACATGAACATAGGTTAGCTACCTATAGATACATATTGAATGATCATAAATCTGGTAAACGCATATGTATTTATTTGAAACCTGTGAACTCACCAACCTTGTGTTGACACTTTTTCTTACATGTTTTCTCAGGTCGCTAAGCTAAGACACAAGGTGCACGTTAGGACATGCATGGGATTCAACTATTTTACTTATGATATATATATTATGACTTCCTTGTATTGTATTTTGGTTGGTTGGACATTTTGGACTTTGGTTTTGGGCACGTGTATTTTGCGCATTTACTTTTCGTTACGCTTCCGCATTGAACTTTGATTTTAATGGTATTTTCATTTGACTCCCATGTAGAGTCGTTCAAAGTAACTAATGCTTGAGATCCTGGTTAGTCACTTCCCAAAACGGTAAAACTCCGTTAGTTGAAATTTGAGGGTGTGACAATTGCATTGACATGGAATGTTTTGACCACATTGGTCTGTAAAAGAATGTTTTGTCAAATCCCATGTAAGATCTTGCAACTTATGGGCAGTGATTGCTATATCTCCTAAAGGGGACGAACTGAATGCGGACAGTTACATTCCTTCGTGGTATGTAACGGGGGAATAGACCTTTATAAAGGTTATGGAAAGTGGTGACGACCATTTAAGAGGTTTACGAACCAAGATAAGATGTAAGTTGTGCAAGAATAAATATTAGGATTATATTATACTTTCTTTAAGAATGTACTAAGACAAGTTTTATATATAATAAATGTTTTTAAAAGTCTTCTGTTGTGTATGTTTCTCCGATTACTATATGTTCATGAGTAAATCCGACAAGTGACCGTCATTCCGGGTGATCCGGGATGTGGGTGTCACATACTTCCACCAAGAAAATATGTTTACAAAGCTCTCTGTTCTTGCACTTGGACTCTCTCTCAAATATGTAAACACCTATTTATAGGGAAACCACAAAGACCACAGGCGAACTTATCAAGTTTGCCTAGAACCTCTTAAGTGTACTTCGCAAGTTCGCTTCTCAAGTTTGCCTAAACATTCCCTTAGGCGAACTTGACTGGTTCGCTATGTTACAACACATAATTTTAGCGACATTTACAAAACATGTCCTAACAGACTCCCTCTTAACTGTTGCTAACAATTCTATCAAATTGCAAGCCAAAGACTATAAGACTAAGACATAGAATCTTCAAGCTCGTTGTCACCATAATATGCTCTAACAATTCATTTCACCTTCGTCCTATTATCAGTTGAAGTTAAGGTATTTTATTGTTATAAAAACACCGATTTTCTCTTAAACCATGGCTCTGATACTAACTTGTAAGACCCCAAACTGGGCAGCCTACAGTTGGTTTTCTTCACTAGGTATTCTCTTTAAAATACTTGTTTAGTTAATCAAAACTACAACGGAAGTCTTTCTAAAATAATTATTACGCTTTAAGGTCATTATCGTTATTACTTTACCTTACGAATGCCTACACACCGATCCGAGTAACACCGCTCCCAAGCCAAGATACGTCGACCACGAAGTTCACCTGCCAAACAATCTAACGTGCACACAAAGTCAGCTACGCTGAGTGAGTTCTAATAGTTTAATTTAAATAAAAGCCATCTCGTCACAATTATCATTTAACTTCACTTAGGACCCTCCGGTCCTTAGAAAATAGTTTTATATATTATCATCATATAGATAACCCCTGTTATCTTATGATATCCTAAAGGGTTCACACCCCAGACTCATCTCGCCATTATAACTCACTAAGTCTCTTCGATATGGATCGAGCTTACTACTATGATAACTCAAAATTTACCACACATATTAACCATACACTAGTTATCACAACCAACTTCTAGACACCAACTTAACCAACCCTAACCAACACTCTCACAAGCCAACTGACAGAAATGTTGTAAACACAATGTCCTCATCCTGACACAACCGTCATTCTAACTCTAAACACCACATTAATATCATTTACACATCACAGTAATATCATCTCACACACAATAAATATAACTTAACACTTGTATGCAATTTAACACATATATATATGCACACAAACACATACCTTATCACCGCACCCTCTTCAGGGGGTTACCCTCATCAGGGCGTTCGACACACCTCGAGCTCATCATTAACCTGCTCAATATTGTCACCTTTGGTGACTCCCCGAGGGACTTCGTCCTTCACAATCCCGTTTGCCGTGTCACAGAGACAAGGATGCAAACACACAACACAAGCATAAAACACATAACATCATATTTCATTTACATGACTAATTAACCAAGTCTGCACCCCACACATAGCTCTAGGATTTCATATCCTACTCACACCATAAGCATTTAGCTTATATCCTGACTCACCCCAACTAACCTTTAACAAGACACATGTCAATAACTCGTTTATTCCCTAGCTCACGTAACCCCATAGACCGTCCGATTCCTTACTGAATATTATAGTTCATAACACCTCGGGTTAAAACCCAACTCTTAACACCTTTATTAAAATAGACAAATTTTGTAAGCATGTACGATATCCCCAAAAATAGTAAAATGTTTAATAAGTGGGGGATTAGAAACTCACCAGTTATGCTGAATTCCAGTCCTTGCTCTACAACCCGTCCACTCAACTTCAGAACCCAAACCTGTCAAACGTATGATCACATGGTCAGAGTATACCCTAAACATGTTTCGATTATGTATAAATGTAAATATCCCCGACAAGCGTCTCGCCCGCACACCTCTTCACTCGTACAAAATCTTAGCTCCACATTTACAAGAACAGGGCCATCCTTGACCCGTTTTGAATCCGTAAAAACTGATCCCGGTTCCCATAGACTTTAAGCGGGTCTCCATGCGCCTGCGTAATCCGCCATGCAACAATCCCCATTGGGTGAGAGCCGATCCCACCCCTTCATCATTCACCACCTTAAACCACCATCGCATACCTCCCATGCACGACACCATCATACAGCACCAATGGCCTCGTCACCATGCCTAACCCTAGTCGAGTTCAAACCCAACACCACCTCCGCTGTCCCCCGCCATGAAACACCGCCACGGTAGCCCCTCCCGGCATCACGTCTGTCGGCCCAACACCTCTATCGTTGAGCACCCTCACCCGCACGTCCCTTCTCTCCATCTCTCTTTCTGCTGGCCGTCCACCACCCTACGGCTACATGCCGCCTTCACGAGCCACCTCTCCCAACTCCTCTCCAGCCGACCCCGACGTAAGCCACCGCTGTCCTCACAGTCGGCCGCCCTCCCCGTCACCACTACTGCCGTCGCCCACGGCTGAGACGTCACCCCAAACCCTAATCGGGTTCTCCCATAACACACGAAAACAACCGTGTAACAAGAATAAACGAGAATTACCTTGTCTAGTAAAGGAGTCTCCCGCTAGATCTGTCGTGAAACCTCCTTCCTTATCGTCCTCTTCCCCTCGTGTCTCTGCCCCTAGTCGTCGTATGCCCCTAAGCCGAATGTGGCTTAGGGTTTAGCATGTGATGGTTCATAAACCCCCGATATTTCGTTCTGGGTCCTTCCTAATTCCTTTAACACATTTCCATCTCAAGTCTTGGTTATAACGGCTAACCGGGTCCGAAAACTTGATAAACCAAGTTTTACGTGAAACAACATAGCCCATACCATTTGAAAAAGGCTCGGTTCAACTAATGGCCCGGTTCATTTAGTTCACGAATCTCCTGGATGTTACATAGAATCACTGAAAATGATTGGTTTTATAGATTGAATGGGTCACAAACAGATTTTTTCTTTATTTTTAAATTTGTATATTTTGTTTAATTTCAATGTCTTTGCCATGCACAAATTTAGGGGGAGAAATCAGAAAAATACAAAAAGAGTTTGCTTTTCATTTGCTTTCGTTTAATAAATCAAGAAAACTAAAAAAAAATATTTACTTGTTCATAAACCAGAAAATTCCAAAAATATTTTATTCGTCTAAGTTAGTGCAAATAAATGGGAAGTGGTATGAATTGGGTATTTCTTAAGGATTAGATCAACACATGTAAGGCACCATATTGAAATGACTAGGATCGATGTGAGATATGTTGATAGGCTCGGCATGTGATACATTTCAACAGCATAAGATTATGTCCTTAGTGGGGAACATCTCATAGATTAGTATAATTAGTATTTCCTATTAATAATTGAAAACTTAAACATAAAAGGTTGATGAACTGTGGATAAAACATGAGCTATCGGGATTGCACTAATCGTGACCCTTCATAAAGGGGTTGCGAGTTGACTAGTTACAAGTCTATGTATATAGTATATATAAATATAGGACATGTGTTGTCATGCAAAAAGTGAAAAGACACTCAATGTAGTGCAAAACTAATCTAAAAAGCATAATTATTGAGCTAAAAAACACGCAATGTCGTGCTATTGGTATACTTCAAAAGATATGCAATGTCATACACCAAAAAAATATGCCTAAAAGTGTAACATCCCAAAATAATAAACGAATAAATAATAACGAGATCGGGGTTAAATCAAGGATTTAAAACAAAAATAATAAAAGAAAGGGGATGGGCATGGATTCGACTCCAATGGGCCGAGGGGAGCCCAGGTATATAAGAACCAAAGCAGCCCCTCCACCCCACTCCATCATTTGCGTAAGCTTTTGGAGAGAGAAAGAGGATTGGGTATAGAGAGAGAAAGCCAGGGAAAAGGCTTAAAAGGTTGGGGATCGTTTGTCTTCATCTCTGCAATGTATAGTAATGGAAACCGGACTCCAAGAGGTAAACAACACCTCTAAATCTAACTTTTTGTAGTTATTGGGTTTCGGGTTAAGTTCATAAAAAGATTAAGTTTTTACGTATGAAACTCAAAACAAACCATAGATTTGTGTTCATGGATAAAAAGGGAACGTATTGAACGTAAAAATTTTAAAGTTTGAATGATTGGAAATCAGAAGTCATATCTAGGGTTCTAATTGTGGAAGAAGCTTGCGCAGGCGAACTTAACAAGTTCACCTGGAACCGTTTTAAGGGAACTTATCAAGTTCGCTGAATCATGTTCACCCAAAGTACCAAACAGGAAAACTTACCCAAGTTCTCCTAGGCTCAAAAATAGCGAACTTACCAAGATACAAAGATGGCTGGTTTGGGCACGCGATGAAGGATTGCAAGAAAACTGGGCAACCTGATTCGGGAAAGGAAAAAGAAGGAGAAAAGGAACAGCCAAAGGCTAGGGCTCGGGTCTACGCCTTAACTGAGGAAGAAGCCAGAGGTAACCCTTATGTTGTGTCAGGAACGTTCTTAGTTAATGATGAATCTACTACTATATTATTTGATTCTGGTGCTAGCAAAAGCTTTATATCAAATAACTTTAGTCACAAACTAGGCTTCACAATCGACATCATAATAAAGGCTTTTAGCGTAGAAACCGCCGTTGGTAGAAACTCGGAAATATTCCAAATGACTAATGATTGCATAATAGATATAGAGGGCCATAAGTTTCCTTTTAGAGTATTCCTTCTGACCTTAGGAGGATTTGATATAGTATTAGGCATGGATTGGTTAGCTACCAACAAAGCTACTGACGGCAGTCCAATTACGGTTTATAGAGATTGGAATTGCATGATGTCGAACGTCATCTCGATGATTAAGGCCGAAAGTTATATGAGGCGTGGTTGTGAAGCTTATCTAGTGTATGCTATTGATGATAGAATGAAAACGAAAGAACCTAAAGATGTACCCGTGGTGTGCAACTTCCTACAAGTGTTCCCATAGGACCTACCTGGCTTGCTACCTGATCAGGAAATATAATTTCAAATCGAATTACTACCAGGAGCTCAGCCTGTAGCCAAAGCACCCTACCGATTGGTTCCTTCAGAATTGAAAGAATTAGTGTCTCAATTAGAAGAACTAACACAGAAAGGATTTATCAGACCGAGCATCTCACCATGGGGCGCTCCAATATTATTTGTAAAGAAGAAAGACGGCAGCATGCGCATGTGCATCGACTACCGTGAGCTGAATAAGCGATCAGTCAAGAACAAATACCCACTTTTTTTTATCAACTATAAGGCGTGAGTTGGTTCTCAAAGATTGATGTTAGGTCGGGATACCACCAACTGAAGGTAAGAAAGGAAGACGTACCAAAGACCTCGTTTCACACGCGCTATGAACATTTTGAGTTCCTCGTCACGTCATTCGGTCTAACCAACGCCCCTGCAACATTTATGGATTTAATGAATAGAGTATGCCGACCAATGTTGGATCGGTCAGTGATAGTTTTCATAGATGACATTCTTATGTACTCAAAGAATGAAGGTGATCACCATTGTCACCTAAGGGAAGTATTAGAGATTCTGAAGCAGGAGAAGTATGCAAAATTTATAGGTCCTCATGGCACTTCTACAGATCGTTCTCGTGATAAGACGTGTCGTTAACTCGGAGTGCGGAATCCACTGAATCAACGATTGCATTCATAAAAGACAATAAACACAATCAAGTAAATAAACTTCAAGCTTGTATTCTAATTCACAATAGAGTTTACAGACTCAATCTATCATTCACTGTTCGATCACTGTTCTGTGATTTCAAACTGACTCTGTAAACATCTATATATAGACTATTGACCTGCATTTCGCCTCTAACAGACTAAGCGAAATTAACAAGTTCGCCTCAGATAGACTTAGGCGAACTTAACAAGTTCGCCTCTGTTAGACTAGGCGAACATAACAAGTTCGCCTCTAGCAACTTGTATAAAAACACTTAGAACATTAATGCATACAAAAACATAAAGACATAAGATCTAAACTATTACAAAGCTTTTGTCATTACAAACTATGTCCTAACAGACTCCCCCTTGACAATAGCTTGATCTTTAGTCTTCTGTCTTCATGATGAGCTCTTCCAATTATCCGGCAATCTGCTTCCTGCATGCACTCCATATCTTCTACATATCTCCAACACTCGCTTATACTGCAAACCTTGTTCTTTCCATTCATCAGTGAACATAATTTCATTCTTTCTCAGTGTTCTCTGATCTTTCTTTGAAAAATTGATAAGATTCATTGCATCATAGAAACATACAATGACCTTATTATTTTTGTCTTCAATCCTTGCTTCACCAATATTAACATCGACATACCACCATTTCATATTCCCAAGAAAGTCTTGAGGAATTTTCTTCAATGGTATCCTATGTATAACACATACTGATCTGAATTTGTACTTCCATGTTACTTTCCCAGTCTTGTGATCCATGTTCTTCACTCTCTTTCCTTTTTGAGGCTTTAGCCTTTTATACTTTCCCGAACTACCTTCTATCTTTATCAGATTTGCTATCACATCAGCTAATCCGAACTTGGATCTATTAATAAGTGGCTTTGAAGATAGACCATTCATTTCACACCTTGGCAAGGTATTGAAATACTTGATCCTCGGCTTTAAGTACTGAACACCATCAGATCTTTTAATAGCAAATAGTTTTATGTCATTGTCATAAAACCAACTTATGATTCTTCCTACACATCTCTCTTTATTCACATAATTTTCTTTCTGAGCAGGTTGTGCTGGAGACTTGGGTAGCACCTTCATCCAGCTATTAACAACTTCTCTCCACTATTCTCTGGTCATACCTGTATTTCTGTACATCACAGGTTCTTCATTCATCTTTGGAGACTCAGTGTGAGTAGTATTAGCTTCAGCATCTGTATTAGATTGAATATTTTCTTCATCAGTATCAATCTTAGAATCAGCAGTATCTTCAGGCAGTGTGATGTCTTCAAATGAGTCCATAGGATCTGTTGCTCCTTCATAATTAAACTCAGGAATAACATCATCTTGGATGAAGTTATAAGGGACATTAAGACCATCACAACCTTCATAAATCACTTTATCTTTACTTTTTTCTATCTCTATCTCCACTATCTCCCCTTCTTTTATCTCAGTATCTGACACATCATCTTCTATGTCATTGAATAATTCATCTATGTCATCAAGACATGCTATCTTTTCAGCTTCTTCCTCCTCAGACTCAGCAAAGAACTCTAATAACAAGATTTCTTCATCATTAACTCTAGAAGTATCTTTGTTTCCATCAATTGATTGTGATGTCGACTCCTCCTGAACTTTAGAAATAGGATCACCATCAGTGTATTGATGATCACCCTCAATATTACCCGAAGGATCATTGTCTTCATAATCATGTCTTTGAATAGACTCAGTATGACATGCATCACGTATCCTTAACTCCCCCTGAGCGTCAAGATGCTCAACAAGCTTGGATACTAATGCCTGCATAGCAGCAATCTGCGTAGCTTGAGTCTGAATCACCAGCTGTCGTTGAGTATCAGTAGATACAAGAGTATCCACCTGGGTTTGTAAGGCAAGCACTTGCGATTCAAGGAAAGTAATCACTCGAGGAACAGGAGTGTGAACAGGAGATTGTTCCTTAGAACCTGGAGGTGTGACAATCCAAGAAGCGACAAAAGTAGCATCTTCCACACCTTGTGTAGATTGAGCCGCAGCAATTGAAGCAGCCATAAGCTTTGGAGCTTTAGGATCCGAATTAAAGTCACTATCCGAACTCTCATCTACTAATGTTCTTTCACCAAGTACTGATCTAGAAGGAGGATCCCGAACAGACTTACGTCGTTATCTTTGGGCTGTAGATTTAAGGCGTTTGCCAGCATTAGCCAAAGGTATACGAGCCAACCTTTCATAATGATCTGAAGAGAAATCCCTAGACTCACCAGAATCGGTTTCTTCAGAAATAGGTAAGATTGTATCACTTGTGCTAGAACTCGACTCATTCTCAGCCACCACATTCCCTTCAGCTTCATGAATGGGCGAGTTCACCGCAGCATCAACAAAGTCATCCATATTCATTCCTAGATCTTGTTCATATTCATGAACGACCTCTTCTAGAACAGGCTCATTGACAGGTATATCAACCTGAGCTTGTGGAATTGGAACTTGTTCTGGAATAGGTATTTGATGTTGTACGGGAACTTGTTGTTGTACGAGAACTTGTTGTTGTAGTGGAGCTTGTTGTTGTGGACCTTGTACTTGTGGAATTGGTTGTTGTTGTTGTGGTTGTTGTTGTTGTTGTTGAACATTTTGACCTTGAACTTGAGCTAACTCATTAGGATGAAACCAGTTATCATTTAGTGGTTCAACATAATCAGGATTGATTAAGTGACCAAACAAGGGAGCATTAACTGGAATCAACGCTTGATTCTGTTGTTTCACTTTTATACAATCTGTAAAGATACGCTTAGACATCGGCATTAAAGTCAATCTAATCGGATGTTGTGCGAGATCAGGAAGAATATGATTTAGAATCATCTGGATAAATCTTGGATACATCAAAAATCCTTGACCTTCAGCAGGTGTAATTTGCATGACCATCTCCCTATAGATATATCTTGCAAAATTGAAGCGTTTGTTCAACGTCAAAGCTACCATTACAGCTTGTAAAGCAGTTTTTAACCCATCAGTACCAGCTTTACGAGGAGAGAGACACTGAATAATCACATGCATGAAGTATCTCCATTCACCCACCAAACCACCTTTACGTGCTTGAGTATCATTAGGGCGTCCACGGTAACCCATTCTTTGAAAGCATCCCATGATCAAAGGACTAGGATAGGATATAGGATCTTCTGTAGCACCACCTAATGCAAGAGCTGCACAAATAGTGTCTTCAGATATAGCAATCTCAGTATTGTTGACTGTGGCACGAAGAACATGAGGTTCTACTTCAGTATCTGAATGTACGGTGTCCCAAAACTGTTGAATATACACCAGACTGATGTATGGATCAGCAGATAAGGCAACACGTAGTCGTGAGCGGTTCAGAAATCCTATAATCCCTTGAAAGTGTATGGCCTCTGACATGTTAGGATCTAACAATGCTACCTGGTTATGCTTGTATTCGACACGACGAGCCATCTGAAAAATATTTGGACAAACAAACACATATTAGACAATTAACAAAACACAAACAATATGAAAAACAAATTTGAAACAAAAACAAAACAAACAAACAATTAAAAAAAATTATTATTTAAAAAAAAAAATTTACAAGTCCAAAACCCCTCTGACCCCTAGGCGAACTTAATAAGTTCGCTTAGTGTTTCAAGAGGCGAACTTATTAAGTTCGCCTGGACAAGTTCGCCTGAACTGTCCGCCGTTTCAAATTCAAACCAGAAATAAAAAACTTTCAATCTGTGTTGGAATCATGAAATAACCATTGTAAACCCATCGACTAGCACTACTAAGTCATTATCAATGATCAATTTCATGATTTAAGACTTGAATATCCTTAATTTGGGCAAAAACAACTCGGGATAAAAACCGAGACAAAAACCTTGATTTTCTCTCAATTTATCGGACAAAAATCGATGAAGTTACCTTGGTTAGATTCGCAATCCAATTTCGATTTAGAATGAACCGATTAACAACTCAACAACCACTGAATTTTGAAATTTCAAAAATTTTTGAACAAGTTCGCTTAAACTGGGAAGACGATGAAGTGGAGAAGTTCGCCTAGATAAACTCTTATACATAATAAGTTCGCTTAATTAGGTGAACTTGTTAAGTTCACTTAACAAGCCCTAGGCGAACATAATAAGTTCGCTTCCCCAATTTCAGGCGAACATATTAAGTTCGCTTCACCAGAAAGAGGAGAACTTAATGTCTTCAACATTTACCTTGAACAAAATTTTTACCAACTTTCAATCCGTCACGTCTTGAACTTCCGTCAGCAGCATGTATTTGATCCAATCCCGAACAATTCAATAAAAGATTAAAATTTTCATTGAAATAAAAAACAAAATCTTTTTGAATTTTATCTTTACAAACAGAAACACATATTTTTGGATTTTTATCTGTAAAAACGGAAACACATATTTTTGAATTTTTTACCTTGATAAACTGAAATCACATATTTTTGAATGAACATCATGAGTAAGAAGATCATATCAGTATCCGAGTAATTCATCACACATTTTAGCAATAACCAAGGGTAGCCTAAGATATGAAACAATCCAACTCATCTTGTACTATATGTATCTTTTTCAGTATTTATAAAACATTCAATTTGAATAATATTTGAAATGATACACGATAAATTTCAAAGTAAATAAGATCAGGTTATGAAATGCTCTGTTATTTATACCGAATTTGAAATATAAAGCATGAATTCTTAAATTTGTCAATATTATATGATTTGAAACTATAAGCGTTTATTCTCCAAATTCATGTGATTTAGTACCATTTTGATGAAAATCATCGTTTACCCCACATATATGCCAAATAGAAATATAATTTGCACTATCTTCAAGACATATATGGTTTATTTTAAGATTAGATCAATTTCCAAGATGAAATTATCTCATTTAGCACAAGAATAGAAGCAGATCCCAAAGGATATAAGAATCATGATGATTCAGAATCCGAAGATTCTAAGAATTGGCTGTATAATGTGAATCAACAGATTCAGGTATGAGGATCCAACTATTATCTAGACAAGTTTCAATGGAGTCAGACTAGATGATGAATCTAACTGATCCAAGGGCGAATATAATTTGCACTATCTTCAAGACATATACGGTTTATTTTAAGATTAGATCAATTTCAGTATAAGCATTGAAATCAAAGTTAGAACCATGTGGATACCATAGTCCCAATCTTTGTTTTCCTTTCAAATAACGAAAGATTCTTTTTACAGCTATTAAGTGAGATTCTTTTGGTTTTGCCTGGAATCTGGAACAGATGCACACAGCAAACATTATATATGGCCTTGAAGCGGTTAAGTACATGAGAGATCCAATCATTGCTCTGTAAAGTCGACAGTCCACATCTTTTCCATCCGAGTCTGAATTCAACTTATGATTGACCGGAATCGGAGTATCATATGAGGTACAGTCCTCCATCTTGAACCGGCTCAAAATGTCTTTGACATACTTGGACTGATGAATAAAGAAACCATCTTCCTTTTGATTTACTTGTAAACCTAAGAAAAACGATAACTCTCCCATAGCAGACATTTCAAACTTCGACTTCATTACACTCTCAAAATCTTTGCATAACCCTTCATTTGTTGAGCCAAAAATAATATCATCCACATATATCTGCACCAGCAGCTAAAATCTCCCCCTAATTTCTTTATGAATAAGGTCGAGTCAATCTTGCCACGAACAAAATCATTTGCTAAAAGATGTGCGGACAATGTTTCATACCACGCTCGAGGAGCCTGATGAAGACCATAGAGGGCCTTATCAAGCTTGAAAACCCTATTCGGATGAAGTGGATCTTCAAACCCCGGCTGCTGGCAAACATAAACTTCCTCCTTGACCTTTCCATATAAAAACGCATTTTTAACATCCAATTGAAACACCTTAAAACCTTTATAAGAAGCAAAAGCTAGAAACAGCTGTATTGCTTCAAGCCTCGCAACAGGCGCATAAACCTCGGTGTAATCAATTCCCTCTTGTTGATTGAAGCCCTGGAAAACTAATCTTGCCTTTTTTCTTACCACGACACCTCGATCGTCTTTCTTACATTTAAACACCCATTTAGTACCAATCGGATATACATCCTTCGGAAGATCTACAAGATTCCAAACCTTAAGTTTGTCAAACTGAGCAAGTTCTTCCTGCATAGCCTCTATCCAATTGTAATCATTTAAAGCCATTTCAACATTTTTGGGTTCGACCTGAGAAATAAAACATGAATGTGAGCAATCATCAAGAACATCAGAATCTTTAATACATGTATACAAACATGTGTTGTCAACAAGAGAACGTGTTTTCACTCCATCCTGTAAATTTCCGATTATATTTGTCACTGGATGATCTTTGAGTTCCTTGATGGATGCGACCTCAGGAACCTGTAACACTTCAACACGAGTTTTATCAGATTGATAAGATAAACCATGATTAATTGGAATTTCCGAGTCTAAATTTGTAGGAATCTCCCCCGAATCCTGTGTCGAAGGTAATGAATCATCACCCAACAAATGATCAGCAGAAGAATCTTGAAAAATAGCATTATCTGCCTCACTCTCTGAATCTTGTGGTCCTGAACAAGAAGCAACATTAGGATCGGGAGCAGAAGTAGATGGAACCGATGAATTTGGAACTGCATTTGGAAGAAAGCCATTGTGCTGTGCATCCTGACATGAATCATAGAGAACAGCAGCTTCATCAGGAGAAATATCATAAGGTAAATGAAAAGACTTGAATAAGGTTTCATAATCAAATGCCCAATCGGGTCCAATCGCCATTTCAGGTAAAGACCGATTTGAACAGTCAATATGGAACCATTCTTCAACTTGGCGCGTCTCTTTGTTAAAAACCCTCTTGGTAGTCGAATTAGCAACATACCCCAGAAAAATCCCTTCAATAGCCTTAGCACTGGATTTTGTTGGGGCATCACGAACTTTCAACAGGGTGAAAGGATTACCAAAAGGTAGTAAATAATCCAGATTCGGCTTTCGATTATTCAGCAACTCATAGCAAATCTTGTCGCGTCGCTTGACGGTCAAGGCTCTGTTCAAAACGTGACACGCAGTATTCACAGCTTCAGCCCAAAAAGTAACTGGATGTTTAGAATCTGCAAGCATCGTGCGTGCCGTTTCAACCAGCGTCCTGTTCTTTCGCTCAGGAACACCGTTTTGTTGAGGAACATATGACGCACTGAGTTCATGATGAATTCCCTTTTGTAGACAGAATAAGCCCATCTTGCTATTCTTAAACTCGCTGCCATTGTCACACCTAATTCTTCTGAACTTCAGATTGAATAAATTCTCCAAACCCAGGATTAAGTATTGTACCAACTCAGTGGTTTCAGCCTTAGAAGAAAGAAACATAACCCATGAAAATCTGGAAAAATCATTAGTGACTACCAAACAGTATGATTTTCCACCAATGCTCCTGATACTAATCGGACCGAACAAATCCATATGCAGTAGCTCCAAAGGAGTTACGATAGAATTCGTCGATTTAGATTTGTGTGATTTCTTCCGTTGTTTCCCCTTCTTGCACGGAATACAATCATCAGGAACTGAGAATTTCATCTTCGGAATACCAAGAACCAGATCATTCTTAACAATGTAGTTCATCTTCCGATAGTTGATGTAAGCTAGCTTCCTGTGCCAAAGAATAGAATCTGATTCCGACGCCTTGGAGAGTAAACATATAAGAATTGAATCCGTTGTAGTAGCGACACTCATGTCAAGGACATACGTGTCATTTCTCCTCGTGGCCTTCATGAGAATCCATTCGTCAGGAATAACAAAACCAGTTTTCAAGATATAACACTCAGCATCATTGAAATGGAACGAAAACTTCTTGTCACAAACTTGTGATACACTCAAAAGATTGTGTTCCAGCTGCTCCACATAATTCATGTCACACCCCAACCGACGGCGGAATCATCGGGGCGGGACATGTAGACTGTTCATGAGCACAAGGTTGACTAGATTTCAATATTTTAATCATCAAGTTTAACTTCAAATAATTCAACACAACCAAATTCAAACAAGTACATAATCGAAATACATAATAGTCTTTATTTAAATTTAACTAAGTCCCAAGCCTATGTGTAGCATGCCTTAATCAAACTCACATATTAGCACCTGAAACATGAATAAAATAAGGTCAACTAAAATGTTGGTGAGCATAAATAGGTTTGTATATAGAGAGCATATAGATTGTAAATAAACAAATCCTTACATAACATGATAAAATAAGGCATTTATGGAGAGCCGCTATTGTGTAACCAAGTACAATCAAACCTTTGTAACTGGCATGCAAAATTGTGTTGTCGGTAACAATCACCCCAATCTGGGTGGGTTTGTTAGACTCTATAGATCTATCATTGTTTACCGTCGGCTTGAATAGTTAATGATTGCACATAAATCGCACACAAAAGTTAACACACCTAGCACTCAGGCATAAAGCTCAAATTTGCACACATGAATGTAAAGAGGATTTGTACTTGTGTAGTTTGTGTAAATGTAAGCAATAGTGTTGTATAGTGTTCATGTTCCACCCCAAAAAGTGTAAAATAGTAAAATGGGCTATGTAATACTCACTTGATTTGAAGGCGTAGCTAACACGAGACACTAGATAGTAATATGATCCTTGTAATGCACAACGTTAACCTAGTGTGAAATGTATATTGAATTAATAGTGTGCACAATAGTCTATGTCTAAGTCTAGGGTTGAATTGGATGTGTGTATAAAGCTTGTGGTTTGTACTTGAAAGGTATTGTATAAAATGAAAGATTTGTAATGGATATTTTTAGAATATTTTGATCAAGGTTTGAGTTTGAAATAACTAAATATCAAAAGAAAATTATTATTTATTTACTTAGTTATAAAAATAATGTAGGTGTTAGGGATAAGTAAGTATAACCTAAATAAATGATTTTTGTTTAAATGTAAATTAAATAAATAATTGTTACCTTATTTATTTATTTGTAAAATATGTAACTTAGTCATTTGGTTATAAAAATGTATTAGATGTTTTATATTAATTATAAATTTCTTTACTTTATTTTCATAAAGATGTTTAAATAAATTGTGTAAATAATAATTAAGTGTAGGGTTTAACAATAAATATAAATTAAATTTTGTAAGTTTTAAATAAATAATTTCTATTTATTTTAGAATAGAAATTTGATCTTTTTAAATAACGTTAATATAAATCTTTATAAAATCAATTCTTTTTAATTAAAAATTAATCTGAAATACTTATTGTTTTTAAAATATGGAAATATTTATTCTTCCAAGACTTTTCTCACACACACGACCGTGCCTGGGACAAGGCACGATAGTGCTAGAACCACGGGCGCGACCGTGCTAGTCAGGGACGCGACCGTGTTGACTAAACAGAAGGCATAATTAGGCTGTTCATTAAGCATGACCGTGTCTGGGCCAGGCACGACCATGTCTAGGGTTTTGAGGCACGATCAAGTCTAGCCAAGGGCATGACCGGGTCTGAGTGTGTGAGGCACGACTGCGGTGGTATTTGGCGCGATCGTGTCTCATTAAGCACGACCGCGATAGAATGCTAGCGCGACCGTGTCTGTTCTAAAACATAATCGATTTGACTAATTTTTATATTGTTAATGTTGGAATTCATAGGGCTTTCATCTGTAGGGTTATTACGAGTCTATTGGAATATATTATTGTATTTAAAATGTGTTCAAAGTAGGGTTCGATTAAAACATTTTGAACGAAAACATAGGTTCGGGTTCGTGATGATTTTCATATTGTAAGCCCAAATTAGATTAGGGCTTTTGATCTATAGATAAAATCGAAAGTGTGGAAGGTTTCAATTACCCCGAAGGAGGATGAATCGATGGTGTACGGGTAGAATGAGTTCCGGCGAGGACGGGCTTGACCTCCGGCGTCTTCTGCTGCAATTCCGACTAAATAAGTGTGTCCAGAAGCTTTGGGGAGGATCGATAGTATGTTGGCTTGGGAGAATTGCAAATCAAAATGGTGAATTCGATGGTTTCATGAGAGGATTTGGCGTTTATGAGATAAGTCGATGAAATTGAGTTTATTTGTTGTAATGGTGATGATTAAAAGGTTTAATTGAGTTCGTTTATGGTGAAAACGTGTAGAACGGTTATGAAATCGAACGTCCCTGTGATTAAAGGCTGCATTTACATTTCAACTGTTGAGAGGCGCGACCGTGCCATGGCACCGGGCACGACCGTTCCAAAGCAAGGCGCGCGACCGTGCAAGAACGAGGCGTGACCGTGCCTATTAGGGTTTTGGTTATTTATTTATAAAATCAATCCTTGTAAGTTTCAGTATTGGCAGGTTTGTATAAATATGGACTTATGTAGAGTTTTATATGATATACTCGTGTAAAATTTATGGACTTGCATTGGAACATACTATTTAATTGTTAGTACAAATAGAGCAAGTCAGTGTACTAGAATTTGGTTTGAAAATGTATCACATTGAACTGAAATATAGATAATGAAAATCAGAAATGTTACAGTATCCCCATGTTGAGGGAATTTCGTCACGAAATTTAGCTAGTGGAGGCTACGGCATCAGTGAAGAGATGTGGGTACTTGAGTTTCATTTGGTCCTCTCGTTCCCAAGTAAACTCAGGACCACGTTTAGATTCCCAACGAACTTTGACAATAGGAATACGGCTTCGCTTGAGCTGTTTGACTTCACGATCCATGATTTCCACTGGTCTCTCAACGAAGTGCATCGTTTCGTCAATGTGCACGTCGTCAAGAGGTATGTGAAGATTCTCATCAGGAAGACATTTCTTCAGATTAGACACGTGAAGAGTAGGATGCACATTGCCAAGTGATGTAGGTAACTCGAGTTTGTAAGCCACTTTCCCAATTCTTTCAAGGATCTTGAATGGACCCACATAGCAAGGTCAGAATTTGCCTTTCTTTCCAAAACGGATCACACCCTTCCACGGAGACACCTTTAGAAGGACAAGGTCACCGACTTGGAATTCCAAGGGTTTTCGTCGTTTATCGGCATAACTCTTTTGCCGATTTCTCGCTACTCGAATGTTGTCACGGATTTGAATAATCTTGTCGGATGTTTCTTGAATTAGCTCGGGACCGGTGATTTGTGCTTCACCAATCTCGTTCCAACAGATAGGAGAACGACACTTGTGACCATAGAGAGCTTCAAATGGGGCCATGTTGATACTCGTGTGGTAGCTATTATTGTAAGAGAACTAGATTAGGGATAGATGTGAATCCCAATTTCCACCAAAATCAATTACACAAGCTCTAAGCATATCTTCAAGACTTTGGGTTGTTCGCTCGGTCTGACCATCAGTTTGGGGATGGTAGGTCGTGCTCAAATACAATCGTGCACCAAGTGCAGCTTGGAGAGATTGCCAAAAACGAGAGGTGAACCGAGCATCCCTATCGGAGATTATGTTTAAGGGAACACCGTGATGGCTCACAATTTCATCAATGTAAATTCGGGCTAGTTTCTCAACCCGATTTTCTTCACGGATAGGTAAGAAATGAGCAGATTTGGTGAGACGGTCAATGATCACCCAAATGCTATCATAACCACTTGAGGTGCGAGGAAGTTTGGTAATGAAATCCATAGCTAAGTTCTCCCATTTCCACACGGGAATTTCCGGTTGTTCAAGTAATTCAGAAGGACGTTGGTGTTCGGCTTTGACTTTGGAGCACGTTAGACATTTGGCAACATTGAGAGCAATGTCCTTCTTCATACCGGGCCACCAATATTGTTGGCGAAGATCTTGGTACATTTTATCCGCACCAGGATGAATAGAATAACGAGTCTTGTGAGCCTCGTTCATAAGAAATGTACGGAGATCATCACAATCGGGAACCCAAATACGGTTCAAGTAATAAAGTAAGCCATTGGGTTTTGATTCAAGTTGAAGTTCAACACCACACGACATTTCCTCGTACATGTTACCCTCGGTGACTGAGACGTGTTGAGTTTCTAAGATGCGATTTTGAATGTCGGTTTGGATTCGGACACAATGAAGCATGACATGGTCCTTTCGACTCAAAGCGTCGGCTACAACATTCGCTTTGTCGGGATGGTAACGAATCTCGCAGTCATAGTCGTTAAGGAGTTCAACCCAATGTCGTTGCCTCATATTGAGTTCTTTTTGGTTGAAAATGTGTTGGAGAATTTTGTGGTTGGTGAACACCACACATTTCGTGCCATAAAGGTAATGTCTCCAAATCTTTAATGCGAATACGACCGCACCAAACTCGAGATCGTGCGTCGTATAATTCTTCTCATGAATCTTGAGTTGTCTTGATGCATAAGCGATTACTTTGCCATGTTGCATGAGGACACAACTGAGACCTTGGTTGGAAGCATCACAGTAGACAACTAGATCATCATTCCCATCAGGGAGAGTCAAAAGAGGAGCATTGCATAAATTTTCCTTGAGAGTTTGGAAAGCTTCTTCGTGTTTTGGTCACCATTCATAAGGTTTACCCTTGTGGGTTAAAGCGGTAAGAGGGACAGCTATCTTAGAGAAATTTGAGATGAAGCGACGATAATATCCCGCAAGACCAAGAAATGAACGAACTTCGGTGGGGGTCTTCGGGGCATTCCAATTCTTAACAGCTTCGATCTTAGCAGGGTCAACATGAATTCCCTTGTCGTTAACGATATGACTAAGAAATTGAACTTCCTTTAGCCAAAATTCACATTTAGAGAACTTGGCATATAGTTGTTCCTTCCGCAAGAGGTCCAAAACCAATCTAAGGTGTTGCTCATGGTCGGCTTTAGTCTTGGAGTAGATTAAGATATCGTCAATGAAGACGATCACAAATTTATCAAGGTACAGTTTGCACACACGATTCATGAGGTCCATGAAGACCGCGGGTGCATTGGTTAGTCCAAAAGGCATGACCATGAACTCCTAGTGACCATACCTAGTTCGGAAAGCAGTCTTTGGAATATCTTCCTCTTGTACAGGGAGTTGGTGATAACCAGATCGAAGATCAATCTTTGAGAAGCAGGTCGAACCTTGAAGTTGATCAAAGAGGTCATCAATTCTAGGTAAAGGGTAACGGTTCTTTATGGTAAGCTTGTTGAGTTCGCGGTAGTCAATACACATGCGGAATGATCCATCTTTCTTTTTGACGAACAAGACGGGTTCACCCCACGGTGAATGACTTGGACGAATGAATCCCTTGTCGGAGAGCTCTTGGAGTTGACTTGCAAGTTCTAGCATTTCAGAAGGTGCAAGACGGTATGGAGCTCTAGCCACGGGGTTAGCTCCGGGCACAAGATCAATGCGAAATTCTACTTGTCGAACGGGTGGAAGACCGGATAGATCTTCGGGAAATACTTCGAGAAAATCCCGAATGATGGGAATGTCTTGGATATTATTCTCCTTGACATCCGTTTGAACAACATGAGCTAAGAAGGCTACATACTTCTTTCATAAGTACTTTTGGGCGGTAGTGCATGACATTAACTTTAGTCCCTTATAAGGCTTTTCACCAAAGACTCTTAACGTTTCTCCCGACGGTAGAGGAATTCGGATGCACTTCTCGAAACAGATGACTTCCGCATGATGAGTTGATATCCAATCCATGCCTATGATGATATGAAAACTCCCTAGTGGCATTGGTACAAGGTTGATTTGAAATGTACGTTCATTAAGTTCTAGAGAGCAGTCATAGATAATAGACTCAATTGTAAGTGAATCACCATTTGCTATTTCGACAGTGAAGGTTTTCTCTAATTGAGATCGTGTCTTTGCAAGTAAGGGTTCAAAGTTATGTGACACAAAACTTTTATCGGCACCGGTATCAAATAAAATGGAGGCATATTGACTATTGACAAGGAACGTACCGTTGACCACATCATTGTTGGCTTAAGCTTCATTAGCGTTTATGTTGAAAGAACGCCCACGAGCTCCGCCTTGTCTAGCATTGATTATCCTTGGGCACTGATCACGAAAATGGTTTGGGTTACCACATTCATAACAAGCACGCCCATTTGCAATAGCGGGAACACCTTGGTTAGCCACTTGGGGGTTGGTTCAGTTTGGTGGGTTGACTTGGCCTGCAAGTGCTTTGGCTCTACAGACATTGACCGTATGGCCATCTTTCCCACAATGAGTGCAAAGGCGACATGGAATGGTTTGGGGATGATGATAGTTGCATGTGGCACAGAGTGGGTAAATCCCAACATATGGCTTTTTGGCTGGTGCTTGAATCATAGGTGTAGCTTGGTTAATAGGGATTGCAGGAGTGACCATAACATAGTTTCTAGCCTTTCTTTTCTTATTATTACGGGAGGGTTCAGTTGTGGCTTCTTTGACGTGTGTGGGAGGGGTTGTGGTGTTGGGAACTTTCTGTGTGCCTTTTCTAGTCAGAGTTCCCGCTTTCACATGGTTGTCGGTTAGTGTAGTAGATAAGCGAATAGAATCTTCAAGTGTTGCGGGATTTCTCCCTAAGACAGTATCTTGGATTTGCCTTGGTAATACACCAATATACTTCTCGATGCAGCGGGATAAAGGTGTGACCATATGGGGCACAAGGAGACTCAACTCGTGGAACCGAGTTGTATAAGCTAGACTTTCACCACCATCTTGGGCAAGATCCCAAAACTCGGCTTCCAGTTTCTTTACCTCATTTCGAGGACAAAATTATTCGGTCATTAGCCTTTTAACCTCATCCCAAGGTAAAGCCATTGCTACTTCCACACCTCTATTCCTCTTTTCCCCATTCCACCACGTGAGTGCCCGTTTTTGTAAGACACTTGTGGCATGACGAACACGGAGGTTATCGGGGCAATCACTATTGAGAAAGGTATTCTCAATACTGTTGAACCATTGAAGAAGTCCCGTAGCTCCTTCGGTACCATAGAACTTAAGAGGATTGCACGAGTTGAAGTGTTTGAAGGTGCATTGTGGTGGGTTGGCACCACCACCCCCATTAGCTCCATGGTTACCATTGGCGGCCCCATTAGCTTGAGTGAGTTGATTCACAAGTTGTGCAAGGATGGTAGCAATATCGGTGTTGTTGTTGGTCACGGTAGCACGACGGGGAGGCATTCTACAGATTCGCACAACACAAGAAAAGATGTAAGAACTTATGAATGTTATTTTGGTTAAAAAGGATGAGATAGTAAATAAAATAGTTAATCATACTTTGGATTGTAATCAAATAGTGATAAAATCACTTGAATACTATGACACATTAAGGTTAATTAAACTCATATAATTTTCAAGGAGACATGCTTTAGCCTATAAGTAAACACTCATCCCGGGAATTCCCAGGAAAGCATACGGGTCCCTCGGTTGATTGAGATTTATACGAAATGTTTTCCTAGATAGAAAACCCAGAATACAGGTGTCACCCTTCCAGATTGCACGTGTCCTCAAATAATTAACAAAGTTTAAAAACCTTAACGAGGGTATAAAAAGATTTTTATAGTTTTAGATCCATGAAGTTTCCACATGCTAAGAAGATGATGATAGAGAAGTAGGTAAGAATATTATGAGGTTTTAGGATATAGGGAGGGATATTGTTTATTTAATTTATTATTTAAGTATAGTCTAATAAGTCATGAATTTTTAATAAGTAAGGTATCAAAAACGAAATAATAACTAATCATAGTAAGCATGTAACACATAGGATGTAGCACATAATCACATAAACATGAAGCATGGCATAAGTGGGTGTCCTAAAGTTATAGTCTAGGTCAAGAGTGTCTAATAACCTAGTTCCCTATAACCAAAGCTCTGACACCAATCTGTCACACCCCAACCGACGGCGGAATCATCGGGGCGGGACATGTAGACTGTTCATGAGCACAAGGTTGACTAGATTTCAATATTTTAATCATCAAGTTTAACTTCAAATAATTCAACACAACCAAATTCAAACAAGTACAAAATCAAAATACATAATAGTCTTTATTTAAATTTAACTAAGTCCTAAGCCTATGTGTAGCATGCCTTGATCAAACTCACATATTAGCACCTGAAACATGAATAAAATAAGGTTAAATAAAAAGTTGGTGAGCATACACAGGTTTATATATAGATAGCATATAGATTGTAAATAAACAAATCCTTACATAACATGATAAAATAAGGCATTTATGGAGAGCAGCTATTGTGTAACCAAGTACAATCCAACTTTTGTAACTAGCATGCAAAATTGTGTTGTCGGTAACAATCACCCCAATCTGGGTGGGTTTGTCAGACTCAATAGATCTATCATTGTTTACCGTCGGCTTGAATAGTTAATGATTGCACATAAATCGCACACAAAAGTTAACACACCTAGCACTCAGGCATAAAGCTCAAATTTGCACACATGAATGTAAAGAGGATTTGTACTTGTGTAGTTTGTGTAAATGTAAGCAATAGTGTTGTATAGTGTTCATGTTCCACCCCAAAAAGTGTAAAATAGTAAAATGGGCTATGTAATACTCACTTGATTTGAAGGCGTAGCTAACACGAGACACTAGATAGTAATATGATCCTTGTAATGCACAACGTTAACCTAGTGTGAAATGTATATTGAATTAATAGTGTGCACAATAGTCTATGTCTAAGTCTAGGGTTGAATTGGATGTGTGTATAAAGCTTGTGGTTTGTACTTGAAAGGTATTGTATAAAATGAAAGATTTGTAATGGATATTTTTAGAATATTTTGATCAAGGTTTGAGTTTGAAATAACTAAATATCAAAAGAAAATTATTATTTATTTACTTAGTTATAAAAATAATGTAGGTGTTAGGGATAAGTAAGTATAACCTAAATAAATGATTTTTGTTTAAATGTAAATTAAATAAATAATTGTTACCTTATTTATTTATTTGTAAAATATGTAACTTAGTCATTTGGTTATAAAAATGTATTAGATGTTTTATATTAATTATAAATTTCTTTACTTTATTTTCATAAAGATGTTTAAATAAATTGTGTAAATAATAATTAAGTGTAGGGTTTAACAATAAATATAAATTAAATTTTGTAAGTTTTAAATAAATAATTTATATTTATTTTAGAATAGAAATTTGATCTTTTTAAATAACGTTAATATAAATCTTTATAAAATCAATTCTTTTTATTTAAAAATTAATCTGAAATACTTATTGTTTTTAAAATATGAAAATATTTATTCTGCCAAGACTTTTCTCACACACTCGACCGTGCCTGGGACAAGGCACGATCGTTCTAAGACCACGGGCGCGACCATGCTAGTCAGGGACGTGACCGTGTTGACTAAACATAAGGCATAATTAGGCTGTTCACTAGGCACGACCATGTCTAGGGTTTTGAGGCACGACCAAGTCTACCCTAGGGCATGACCGGGTCTGAGTGTGTGAGGCACGACCGCTCTAGTATTTGGCGCGACGTTGTCTCATGAAGCACGACCGCGCTAGAATGCTAGCGCGACCGTGTTTGTTCTAAAACAGAATCGATTTGACTAATTCTTATATTGTTAATGTTGGAATTCATAGGGCTTTCATCTGTAGGGTTATTACGAGTCTATTGAAATATATTAATTGTATTTAAAACGTGTTCAAAGTAGGGTTCGATTTTGAACGAAACATAGGTTCGGGTTCGTGATGATTTTCATATTGTAAGCCCAAATTAGATTAGGGCTTTTGATCTATAGACAAAATCAAGAGTGTGGATGGTTTCAATTACTCGGAAGGAGGATGAATCGATGGTGTACGGGTAGAATGAGTTCCGGCGATGACGGGCTTGACCTCCGGTGTCTTCTGCTGTAATTCCGACTAAATAAGCGTGTCCAGAAGCTTTGGAGAGGATCGATAGTATGTTGGCTTGGGAGAATTGCAAATCAAAATGGTGAATTCGATGGTTTCATGAGAGGATTTGGCGTTTATGAGCTAAGTCGACGAAATTGAGTTTATTTGTTATAATGGTGATGATTAAAAGGTTTAATTGAGTTCGTTAATGGTGAAAACATGTAGAACGGTTATGAAATTGAACGTCCCTGTGATTAAAGGCTGCATTTACGTTTCAATTGTTGAGAGGCGCGACCGTGCCCATATGAGGCGCGACCGTGCCATGGCACCGGGCGCGACCGTTCCAAAGCAAGGCGCGCGACCGTGCCATAGCACTTGGCGCGACCGTGCCAGAACGAGGCGTGACCGTGCCTATTAGGGTTTTGGTTATTCATTTATAAAATCAGTCCTTGTAAGTTTCAGTATTGACAGGTTTGTATAAATATGGACTTATGTAGAGTTTTATAGGATATACTCGTGTAAAATTTGTGGACTTGCATTGGAACATAGTATCTAATTGCTACTACAAATAGAGCAAGTCAGTGTACTAGAATTTGGTTTGAAAATGTATCACATTGAACTGAAATATAGATAATGAAAATCAGAAATGTTACAATTCACCTTCTCAAATTTAACTTTATCATTCTTTAAAGTTCCCTGTCCACTTATGTACCCGCCTTTATTTCCCGAAAACAAGCATATATTGGTCTCATGAGATTTGCTTCTTGTGAGAACTCCTTGGTGGACTTGGCCAATAATATTTTCTTGAGTATGTTCTTTGTGGATCCTCTGTGTTGGTACCACCTCCAGCTGTATCCCTTGCTCCAGATTGTTTTGATTTTGATCAGGGGTCTCTTCATTCATGGTGGAAGAGTCTTCAACATCAGCAGCCATATTAATATTTTCAGCAATAGCATCAACAGCATCTACAACATTTACCAAAGAGTCTTTATCTGAATTTTCAGTTTCTGACAGGCTGCTGCTGGTGACATTGGAGAGTCTTGTTCCGGCTTCACTTGCTTCAATTGCTTCCACAACTGATGGAGGATCAATGGATGGTCTTCTTAAACTGATAGAAGATTTGGGAAAATCCAGTCTGTAGTCAGTGGATGAAGTGGAGGCAGGTGTTTGTGTAGAGGTAGACTCCATATTTGAGAAGATGAGAGGCTCAAATATTTGGGAGAAGGAGTCTATGTCAAAGAGCCAGTTTGGGCAATTTCCCTGCTCACAGACAATGTGTTCTCTACATTGCACATTTGCTGATTCTTCCACAATTCTTGTTCTTGAATTGAATACTCTGAAGGCCTTTGATTGAGAGGAATAGCCCACAAAATATCCTTCATCAGATTTGGCACCAAACTTAGGAAGAACCCCATGTGTGATGAGAATGGGGCATGGACACCCAAAAGGCTTTAGAAACCCAATGTAGGGAACTCTTTGAAACCAAAGTTCATACGGTGTCTTGTTGAGGGGCTTGACAATGAGAACTCTATTTTGCACATAGCAAGCTGTGCTAACTGCTTCTGCCCAGAATGTGAGTGGCAGTTTTGAGTCAGCCAACATAGATCTTGCTGACTCAATTAGAGTTATGTTTCTCCTTTCAGCAACTCCATTTTGTTGAGGAGTTCTTGGAGCATTGTATTGTCTTTCTATCCCCTTGCTTTCACAGAAACAGTTCAACATGTGGTTTTTGAACTCTGTGCCCTGATCACACCTTATGATCTTCACCTTTTGATTGCTTTGATTCTCTACCCTAAGAATGTAGGATTTGAGAATTTCAGTAGTTTCATCTTTAGTTCTCAAGAAGTATACCCATGAGAATCTGTTGTAGTCATCAGTTATCACCAGACAGTATGACTTCTTGCCCATTGACATGACATTTGTAGGACCAAAGAGATCCATATGCAGCAGCTGTAGTGGAGTGTCATTTGTATTCAAGGTCTTGGGCTTGTGAGAACTCTTGTGTTGCTTCCCCTTTAAGCAAGCAATGCAGTGGTCTTCTAGCTGGAATTATTTGTTAAGAAGCCCTCTGACAAGATTATTCTTCACCAGTTTGTTAATAGTTTTGATATTAACATGACTTAATCTCTTGTGCCAGAGAGCTGATTCATCAACTGAGGCTTTTGACAGAAAACAAGAAACACTCCCAGATAGAGTGACTTCATTCATGTCCAGTACATAGAGATTTTATTTTCTCTGAGCAGTTAATAAAATCTTTTCTAGAGGAGGTTTGGATAAGCCTGGAGACAGTACAAAGCATTCTTTATCTGTGAAGAGCATCCAATGCTTTTGATCACAGACCTGTGAAACACTCATGAGATTGAAGTCCAATTCTTTGACATAGTTGACCTTATCAATGCTCATTCTTTCGTTGGACACAGTTCCTTGTCTAGTAATGGATCCTCCCTTTGAGTCACTTCCAAAGGCAACATATCCTACATTGAAGTGTCTGAAGTTAGAGAGGATGGATCTGTTGCCTGTCATGTGCCTGGAACAACCACTGTCAACCACCCAGGTGTTATTCTTGTGACCTGGCTGTCCCTGCACATGATAGAGATCTAGTTAGTGGGAGGAGTCTAAGAGCTTGCATCCTTGAAGAAAAGGGTTCTTGGAATGTTAGATTCATCTTGTGTGCATTCAACAGAGCCAATGATGATTCTTGGAGTGATAGAAACTGGGATCTTGGCTTTCCATTGTTGAGGAGATGGTCTTCCAGTTCTCTTTTCTCTATCAGCAAGTGATTTTGCTTCGGCTGCTGATGGATGTTCTTTAACAGCAGCAGATTTTGCTGCTGCGGGCTTTAGCTTATCAGCAGCAGGTTTTGTTGCTGCTGATGGCCTTGGCTTCTCAGCAGCAGATTTTGTTGCTGCTGACTTAAGCTTATCAGCAACAGATGTTGTCGCTGCTAATGTTTTTGCTTGAGCAGCAGCAGATTTGGTTGCTGCTGAAGGCTTGTCTTTAGGTTGCTTGTGCTTCACTTGATTACCAACACTTTTTCTGGCTGCTGATGGTTTAACAACTGATGTATGCTGATCCTTCTTTACCTTTTGTCTTTGAGGGGCTTGATGAAGGATCTGGTTGAAAGGGTTAAATTGACAATTTGCAGCAAAGTGGGCTGATTCACCACAGATGATGCCAGTTTGTTGAGATTTTGGCATATGCTTCCTTGGTGGAGGAGGATAGTTTCGGAATTGAGTTGCCTTTGCTTCAAAGTGTAGGATCGTGAAAGTACAAGATGGTTCTGTTCTTAGTTGAAAATGGCAGAAACAAAAGCAACTACACAAGTATAATCAAGTAAACAGAAAGAATACTAATAAGAACACTGTTGTATTAAGCTTTTGCAGATAAACGATTACAAATGAAAACTCAATCAAAAAGCACACTTACAATGAAGTGTTTACACAGTATTTATACTCACTTAGAATCAAGACAGACCCTTGATTCTAAGGACCAGATCTAGCACAGACCGTTGATCTGTTGTATGAAGCTAACTATTACACGTTTAGTCTAAAACTAGTTAACTTTATTGAGGCGTCTTCTTTATACATTATTACTTACATGCTTGGAGAAGAGCATTGTTGTCTGTCATTGGTTGTGCCATTGAGTTTCCTTCTGCTTTGAGTGTGTCAGTTGCTTTTGCAGAAAGTTGTCGGTGACGCTTGACATGGATAGTCAGCTGCAACGATTTGTCTTCAAGGCACGCGGCTGTCAGCAGCAAAGATGAGGATCAGCAGTAAGATGTAACCATCCAAAGCTGCTGATGATTTTCCTGTCAGCAACATCAAGTGTTGATGCTGCTGAGAATCCTATCCACAGCAACTTTGGTCTTCAGCAGATAAGGCTATCCGCAGCAGATTTGTTCTTCAGTAGGAGAACAAGTATCCGCAGCAGATAAGCTTGTCCGCAGCAGTTTGTTGGTCATTAGCAAACTCTGAGATCAGCAGCATTTGTACTTAAGAGAATTTTGTAGCCATCAGTCTTTGTTTCTACAAACTCCCCCTAGACTGATGCTACCAAAATTCTCTTACTGTCTTTGTTGCTGAAGCTTTTGCATGTTTCTGACTATCCTTTCAACCTCATATCCTCTCTGGTCCATGCTGGGATTGTTAAGAGGAAGCTCAGATAGAGTCTTGATGTCTTTGCTTGCCATTTTGAAGATAGCTTTGCTTGAACACCTCATCTTCTGTCCTTTAACATCTGTCAGAGTGAATTCATTCTTCTCAGCATTGTAGGACCAACTGATGAATGGAGAGTGGGATTGGAGAGGTTTGGCATCAATGATTTCATCTTTGCTGGGGTTGAAGTAATGTCTGATTGCCGACAATAGATGTCTCCCACCTTCATTCTCAGGCTCAGAGGATTCACCCAGCTCCATCATTCTTTGTAGATCAGAATCTGGAAGCTGCAGTACCTCATTAACAGATGTATAGATTGATCATTTAGCTTCTGTCCTCCCCCTGAACACTTTAAACCATTGGTCTTCAGAGCTGTATGACCATCTGATTATTTCTCTTGAGTCTTCTGGTTTGGAAGTGGGTTTGTTTTTCTTTTTGGGAGGTTGTTGATGAGTAGGAGCTGGGTGTGAGGATTTGGACTTTGAGGGAGGAGAGGAGGGAGGTCTAGGGAGGAGAGTGGAAGGTTTTTGGATTAAGGAAGTGTTGGGTGAGAGAGAAGGCTTGGATTTCTTTGATTTCCTTTCTTCTTCTTGAGTGTTTACCCTTTTCTTGGAGCCTTTCTTCTCCAATCTTTCTTCCTCATCCTTCTTTACTTTAAAATAGAGGGCTTGCAGGTTCATGAAATTCATGGGACCTAGCCTCTTTCCACTCTCTCCTCTAGCCTTAAGAAAGTCAATCATGATCTTCCTTTCTTCATGGGTCCTTTTATTAAAGGCAATGGTCTTTTTGGACTTTTGTTTGGCTTTTTCTTCTTCTTTGCCAATTGACCCTGCTGACCCATGAAGGCTCTGTAAATTTCTTTGTTTGATAGTTTCTCAAGGTAGTCTGCATCCTCACCTTGAGAAACTAGAGCCTTTACCCACTCCTCTCTCATTTCTTTGGGTAGTTCAGAATCAGTTATTCTGAACTTAGCCTCTTCCTTCTTCTTCTTCTTTAGTTCTTCTTCTTCCTTATCAAATTGTTCCTGCAGTTGAAGAGCAAGAGCTTCATCTTATTCAATCTAATAAACTGCAGGAATCTTTACTTTGAGCTCATCCAGCTGTTTTGCATACAGCTGGATTTGTTGTTATCTGAGGAGAATGGCTGTGAGTCTATCTTGAGCTTTCTTTGTTTCAGCCATCTCCTCTTCTTCTCTTCTTCTTCTTCTTTCTTCTTTCTCTTTCTTTTCTCTTAGCAACCTCTCCTCGTCTTCTTTGGTCATAATTTCCTTTCCCTTATCATTGTTAGATGCCTCTGCTTCGGCTTCACTGATCACAACAGCAGATGATTGTGCTGCTGTGGGAATCTCAGCCTCAGCTTCATTGGCAATTTGAGAGGTTGAAAAGGGAAGGTCATTAGCTTTATCTGTTTTGCACTCAGGACTTGTAAATTCTATCAGCATTTCTTTGACAGTGGATCTTGATTCATATGCAGCAGCAAAGATGTCTGCTCGAAGGGAAGATGAGTCAGAATCAGTGTCAGAATTTGACACATATACTGCTTCAGCAATCCTTCCTTCTTGTTCAAGATGGTCTTTGACAGTAGCTATCATTGCCTGGCTTTCGATGGAGTTTACATTGCAAGTATTTGCTCTGAGTTGAAAGATCTTGTAAAGAAAGTCTGTAGGCAGAAAGGTGTGGTCAAGAGACTTAGTGCTTACCCATCCTAGCACATCTAAGTCCTTGACAATGGAGTTGTACAGAAATCTTCTTAAGCACAGAACTTCTTCTTCAGTGAGAAGACTGCTCCTTATTATTTCAAGTCTTCTAGGAGTCAGTCTTCTTTCTGCTGCTGTTGAAGATTCAGGATAGGCTACCCTTTTTACTGCGTGTATTTGTCTTTGAAAGTTGGGTAGATTATCCTCCATCAAGTCATAGAACCTGCCAATGGCAAGTTCAGCTGAGAGGTCCGTTGAGTTGTTGATGCATTGTAGATGGTATAGGTGAAGGACTTGGATGATGTTGAGAAAGTCCCAGTTTAGCTTTTCTACTCCGCCAAACTCCCAACCAATCCAGAATCTCTCTGACTTTCCATCATACCCCCAAGCTAGTATTGTATCAAACTCTAGCTGTGTTGAAGTCAGTGGAAATTGGGGGGCAGTGGAGTGACTTATGATGGCTGCTGCTTCAGGGATGATGCTGAAAGATGTATATGTTTGTTCTGTGTATTCAACATCATTCAACATCTTATCAACAACCCTGACGACTAACTTCCAGTCTTCAGATGCCTCTTCTTCTTCGTTATCTGAAGCTGGCAAGTCATGAACCTGTACAAAAGCCGGCTTGAATAATGTGCTTTGAAATACAGCCTGCTCTTGAATCCAGTCATCAAGACTGTCTGAGTCTTCCTCCATTGGGACCATCTCCCCCTTTTTGGTTGCATCAGTGGACAAATAAGCATCAGTTTGGGTTCCCACTGATACAAGAGAGGGAGTAGGTACAGTTGGGCATTTATGGGCTTCATGCATAGAGACTTGGTGTCTTAGTTTGGACACTTCAGCCTCTAGCATAGCCACCCTGGCCGTCAATTCCACGTTATGAAGTTTCAGTATGTCCTCATCCACAGTTGTGGAATCCTTGGATCTAGATGGGGCCTTAGGCCTAGCCTCTTCATCCCCATCACCCATGGTTTCTTGGCACCTGCGATTCCTCTCAGTGAGGGGAGTTTCCAAGGAAGCATCCTCACTGTGAGTTGCCGTGGTTGAGGTCTTAGCAATGTTGTCACTGTCCTCCTGGTCATTTGATGGACCAGCAGTAGTGACAGCCTCTTCCACATCCACTCTTTCATAACTCCTAGAGTGGACCTTCAGGGTAGAAGAACTTGGGTTGGGTGTGTTGGAAGCAAGATCAATCAGTACCTCCGAGATAGTGGTAGTTGGAGAAGGTACATCATCTTGATCAGGTTCCTCAACATTTAAGTTCAGAAGAGAAAGGAAAGGCTCAGGGGGCTGTTCTATGGATCCGGGAAGTAATCCTGATCCTAATAGAGAGACATCCAAAGGAGTCTCCCTAATAATGTGGTTGTCCTTTATGATATTCTCATCAGAATGTTATGATTCTGAGTGAGGGCTGTTAGGTTGGGTTTGGGCCTTGGAGGCAAGAGAATAAGGAGTTCTCTTGCCCCTTTTCCTAGTATATGTCATTGCAACCGGGGCCCTGTGTTCCGGTTGAACGATAACATCCAAAAGAGGTGTAAGTAATTTTTGTGTCTGTGCATCCTTAGTAGTATGCACAGGGGCTCGAATGGTAGAAACAAACTGTTGTTCAGGATTTGGGGTGGAGGGTGTGGGATCAGTATCAGCTGGGATTGCTAAACTGTCGCCCGGGGTAGTCTGTATGTTCAGCATTGTAGATAACAATGGAACTTTGACCTCTGAGAACTTTTTGGAAACAGTTCTCATGCTTTGAAAAATATTATTTTTATGTCCCAACATGATATAGATTCTTGCAGGTTTTGAATGTTCTTTTAGTTCTTGATTGAAAACTTCCTGCAAGAATCTTGGGTACATAAAAAATTGTTGCTTTGCACCCTCTTGAAGGTTATATCTCAAACCCTCAAAGATGAGGTGTGCAAAGTTGAAGCGTTGGTTAGTGACCATACCATGGAAGGCGGAGGCAAGTGCGGAACTCACCTGATGCCATCCACTACTCTTCTGGGATATGCATTGGAGAAGAGTGTGGCAAAGATACTTCCATGGAGGGCCCATCAGTGCCTTCTCGATCGTATACTCGGTCTGATTTCCAGTGTATCCAATGGATACAAAGGTCCTCATGTATTCTTCCTTCGAGTATGAGATGGCTGCTCCCTCATCTTGAAGCTTAAGATGTTTTCTGAGTGTGGTTTCCAAGATGGTGATATCCTTGCCGTCTACTTTGGCTTTAATTTGGGGAATCCCCTGTTCGGTTGAGTAGACGGCGGTACTCCAAAAATCCTCCCTATGAGGGATATAAATGGTAGGGTTGGTTGTGAGGGCAAAGTAGATTTTTGATCGACATAAGAAGTCGAACATATCGTTAAATCCTTCGGATTTCTTTCCTTTGGTAAGATATGCTGTAAGGTTGTGGTATGGGGAGAACTTATCATCAGGGTTATTGATGTTTGCCATTGTTGTTTGATTTGGAGGGAAGGTTAGAATATGGGAGGCATTGAATGTTTTAAAGATGAAGGGCTTGAATATGGTGGGGACTTGACAGAAAGTGGTGTGGGTTTAGGGTGAAGTTGAAGGTGAAGAGGTGGTAAGGAAATTTGATTTGTTCTTATAACGGCAGAAGAGGGAAAAAGCAAAATGACTTGTACAGTACAACCCAAATTACTTTTCATTGTTACAGCTGTAATACAACGAGGCAGTCATGGTAAAGACTGACGTTAATTTTTACTGCGGGTAAAAGTTAATTTGGACTTAAATTTACCCATCAGCAGCAAACTTGGTTGCTGTGGATGAATAAGCCTGTCCGCTGCAACCTTGGTTGCTGTGGAAGGTTAAGTCTGTCAGCAGCAAACTTATCTGCTGCTGATGGATTTAATAATCCGCAGCAAGGATGTTGCTGCTGACAGTCTTAAAGAAATCCATAGGAAACCTGTTCCTGCTGATAACTTAAAGCAATCAGCTGCAAATCTTTTGATGCTGAAGATTAAATCTGTCAGCAGTTAACTCATCTGCAGTTGATATATAACTTTTATTTACAACAAAGGACAGACACATTTACAACAAAGGATAGACGCATTCAACTGAACCAATGATGATGATTGGTGGTTTCTTTGCCTTCCATTGTTGAGTTGGTGGTTTTCCAGCTCTCTTTGCCTTTTCAGCAACAGAAGCTGCATCTGAGGACTTTGACTTATCAGCAACAGATTTTGTTGCTGCTGATGGTTTTACTTGAGCAGCTGCAGACTTTGTTGCTGCTGAAGGCTTTCCTTTTGGTTGCTTGGGCTTTACTCGATCAGCAACAGTTTTGTTGGCTGTTGAAGGTTTAAGAACAGACGTATGCCTATCCTTCTTCACCTTACTGATAGGATTTTGTATAATTGGGGTTGGAAGAAGGATCTGATTGAAAGGATTAAACTTACAATTTGCAGCAAAGTGGTGTGATTCACCACAGATGATGCAAGATTGTTGAGGTTTTGATAACTGCTCCCTTGGTGGAGAAAGAGAGTTTCTGAATTGAGTTGTCTTGGCTTCAAACCTTCTTACCTGATTGTTCTTCTTTGTCTTCTCAAAAGCATGTTGCTTGAGGTTTCTTTGCTGTCGAAGGTAGTAGAAGCAGGTGCTGGCAGTGTGGTTGTATTTTCCACAGACAATGCATGATTTGGCTAGTTTGTCCCTTGAAAGGTAAACATAGTCCTTTCTTTTGAATAGGTCTTTAAAGTTCCATGGTTGAGCTTTGTTGTGCTCAAAGGTGGCTTCTTCCAATGTCTTTTGAACATGTGGAACTCTTTCTCCAGGCGCATGACATGTGTCAAACACCTTTCTCTGAGGCTTTGAGGTTGAAGACTACCCCTTTTCAACATTTAGCTTTCTTCCTTCTAGAGGATAACTAATTTTGATTTGGTTGAAAGACACAGGAACCGAAACAGCTGGTAAAGGAACATGAGTACTTGTTTGAATGACTTCAAGAACAGGCGGTTCTGGTACTTGTGCAGGTGATGAGACCTCCTTAGTTTTATTGGACTCTGAGCATGTTGACTCAGATTCTGACGAGGTAGTGTATTCTTGTACCAGTGGTTCATGTCTTGAAGGATCAACATATCGGTTGGCCTTTTCAAGATTTGAGAGATTGAAGCTTGGTTCATGGATGGTAACGTAGTCAGCAGGAGATGCAACGACTTGATATTGTTCAGCATGATACCCCAGACCAGTATTTACCTTTTCATGAATTTGAGCATCCAAAAGTCTTTGCAGCTTTTTGGATGCAAATTCATATTTGTCAACATGAACTTTCTGTTCTGCCAATTCTGCTCTAGTAGCTTTAATCTGGCCAGTAGATCATCAATCTGAGTTTCAAAATTGGGTTGTTCATGTTTTAGTGATGAAATCTCTTTCTTTAGGCAGTTAATTTTTTCTTTGTAACTGTCTTCGACCTTTTTGAATTCAGATTTCATTTGATGAAACTCTTCATTTTAATCTATGAGGTTTTGATTATGCTTTCTGTAGCCTAAAACCTTATCAATACAGGCTTGGGAACATAGATGTTCATATACCCGAGGCGGTATCTCGGTTGTGTCTGCCATAAGAGCTTGGTTGTTAGCAGGCAGATCTTCATATTAGAAGCTCCAGTCAAAGTCAGATGTTCCAACAGCTACACACGCTGCAGTTTGAGCTGGAGGAGTAGCTTGTTGCTGTTGTTGTCTTGGTTGGGCTTGGTGAGCTGCTGGGTTTGCCCTAGGTGCCTTGCATTCTCTAGCAAAATGACCCCAGTGGGTTACAATTGTAACATCTTAGTTTGCTTTTATCCAAGCCAACTCTGGTGTTGGAGTTGTTACTTGGAATGGGTCTTCCAGTTCTAGAGTAGAACCTTTTTGCTCTTATAGATAACATGGCATAAGAGTGATGTATGTCCATTTCTTCTAAGTCATCTGGATGGAAGGATTCCAGATCCTCCTTGATAAAGGACATGTTGCTTGAGTTTTCAGAAACAAAAGCAGCAGAGGTTGAGGCTTGAGGGGAGCTTCAAGAAGAAATGGTGAGGTATTTGATTGAGAGGTAGGAATTTGAGGATGTGTGACTATGGGAGGATAGTAGTTGCTAGTACTAGGACCTGAGTGGTCAGAGTGAAAAGTAGAAGAGGCGGTGCTGGATGTTGAAGCTGTTTGGTAGCTTGAGCTCCTTTCCTTGGCCTGAATCATCTCTAATTCGTAGGTTTTGAGCATACCGAATAGCTCAGTCATCTGAAAAGTCTTCAGATTCTCAGTTCTTCTGATGGACGCTGTGTAGAGTGTCCAGCAACTAGGTAGAGATCTGATGAATTTCTTAAGAATATCTTCATTTTCCAACTTCACTTTTGAGCACTACAGCTCACCTACAAGATAAGTATATATGTTATATAAAACAGTTAGAGACTCACCTTCCTTCCAGACGAAGTTTTCGTATTGCTGCTTCAGGATGTCTCTTCTGTTTTCTTTTACTTCCTCTGAGCTAGCAAACATCTTCTCAAGAGCCTCCAAGAGCTCTTTAGCATTTTTGTAACTTCTGAAGTTATGAAAAACTTCATTTGGAAGGCACATTTGGATAGCTCCTAGTGCCTTGAAGTCCACCTCCATCTTCTTTATGTCCTCTTCTGAGTACTTGGAGGGTTCCTTTGGAATTAGTGGTCCTCTAGAGTCAGCAGAGGCCACCATTGGAGTGTAGGGTCCATCCCTGATGGATTTTCACATCCCGTACTCCTGATAACAGAAAAAGCTTTCCATGCGATTCTTCCACATGTCGTACTCTTCCCCAGATACCAATATTGGTGGTCGGTTGATGTTGCCGATGTCTTCAAATCCATTGCTCTGTGCCATCTTTGTTTTTGGTGAGTTGATGAAAGTGAGAGTTTAGAATAGAACCAGAAGTGATTAAACAAGTGTGAGTTTGTTTAATCTGAGCCAAAGCTCTGATACCCCTTGAAGGATCGTGAAAGTACAAGATGGGTCTGTTATTAGTTGAAATTGGCGGAAACAATAGCAACTACACAAGTATAATCGAGTAAACAGAAAGAATACTAATAAGAACACTGTTGTATTAAGCTTTTGCAGATAAACGATTACAAATGAAAACTCAATCAAAAAGCACACTTACAATGAAGTGTTTACATGGTATTTATACACACTTAGAATCAAGACAGACCCGTGATTCTAAGGATCAGATCTAACACAGACCGTTTATCTGTTGTATGTAGCTAACTATTACACGTTTAGTCTAAAACTAGTTAACTTTATTGAAGCGTCTTCTTTATGCATTCTTACTTGCATGCTTGGAGAAGAGCATTGTTGTCTGTCATTGGTTGTGCCATTGAGGTTCCTTCTGCTTTAAGTGTGTCAGTTGCTTTTGCAGAAAGTTGTCAGTGACACTTGACATGGATAGTCAGCTGCAACGATTTGTCTTCAAGGCACGCGGATGTCAGCAGCAAAGATGAGGATCAGCAGCAAGATGTAACTATCCAAAGCTACTGATGATTTGCCTGTCAGTAGCATCAAGTGTTGATGCTGTTGAGAAGCCTATCCGTAGCAACTTTGGTCTTCAACAGATAAGGCTATCCGCAACAGATTTGTTCTTCAGTTGGAGAACAAGTATCCGCAGCCGATAAGCTTGTCCGCAGCAGTTTGTTGGTCAGCAACAAACTCTAAGATCAGCAGCATTTGTACTTAAGAGAATTTTGTAGCCATCAATCTTTGTTTCTACACAAAGCTTCTAACCTGTTTGTTTTTGTTTGTTTTCTCAAAAGCATGTGGTTTTTGAACTCTTTGTTGCTGATTTCTCTGCTGCTGAAGGTAGTAGAAGCAAGTGCTGGCAGTGTGATTGTATTTGCCACAGACAAAGCATGATTTAGCCAGTTTGTCCCTTGAAAGAAAAACATAATCCTTTCTTTTGAAAAGGTCTTTGAAGTTCAAAGGGTGAGCTTTGTTGGGCTCAAAAGTGGCTTCTTCCAATATCTTTTGAACATATGGAACTCTTTCTCCAGGAGCATGACATATGTCAAACACCTTCCTTTGAGGCTTGGAGTTGATGGAAGTTGAGGACTGTCCCTTTTTAACAGTTAGCTTTCTTCCTTCTGGAGGATAGCTGATTTTGATTTGGCTGAAAGGCATAGGAACTGGAGCAGCTGGTACTTGTACTGAGGGAATGAAAGGAACATGAGCACTTGTTTGAATGACTTCCAAGACAAGTGGTGCTGGTACCTGTACTAGTGATGAGATCTCCTCAGTTTTAGTGGATTCTGAGTAAGTTGACTCAGATTCTGATGAGGTAGTGTATTATTGCACCAGTGGTTCATATCTTGAAGGATCAAGATCTCGGTTGTCCTTTTCAAGATTTGAGAGATTGAAGCTTGGTTCATGGATGGCAACGTAGTCAGCAGGAGGTGCAACGGCTTGATATTGTCCAACATGATACCCCAGACCAGTTTTCACATTTTCAAGAATTTGAGCATCTAAAAGTCTTTGCAGCTTTTTAGATGCAAATTCATATTTATCAACATGAACTTTTTGTTCTGCCAATTCTACTCTGGTAGCTTTTAATCTAGCCAGTAGATCATCAATCTGAGTTTCAAGATTGCTTTGTTCATGTTTTAGTAATGAAATCTCTTTTTTTAGGCAGATAATTTTTTCTTTATAACTGTTTTCTACCTTTATGAATTCATATTTCATTTGATGAAACTCTTCATTTTGATCTATAAGGTTTTGTTTATGTTTTATGTAGCCTAACACCTTATCAATACAAGCTTGGGAACAGAGACGTTCATATACCTGAGGCGGTATCTCAGTTGTGTCTGCCATAAGAGCTTGGTTGTTGGCAGGCAGATCTTTAGACTGGAAGCTCCAGTCGAAGTCAGAAGTTCCAATAGTTACACAAGCTGCAGTTTGAACTGGAGGAGTAGCTTGTTGCTGTTGTTGTCTGGGTTGGGCTTGGTGAGCTTGTCTTGATTGAGGAGTAGCTGGATTGGCTCTTGGTGCCTTGCATTCTCTAGCAAAGTGACCCAGTTGGTTATAGTTGTAACATCTTAGTTTGCTTTTATCCAATCCAACTCTGGTGTTGGAGTTGTTGCATGGAATGGGTCTTCCGGTTCTAAAGTAGAACCTTTTTGCTCTTATAGAGAGCATGGCATACGAGTGTTGTATGTCCATTTCTTCTAAGTCATCTGGATGGAAGCATTCCAGATCCTCCTTGATAAAGGACATGTTGCTTGAGTTTTCAGAAACAAAAGCAGTAGAGGTTGAGGTTTGAGGAGGAGCTTCTAGGAGAAATGGTGAGGTGTTTGTTTAAGAGGTTGGAGTTTGTGGATGGGTGACAATGGGATGATAGTAGTTGCTAGAACTAGGAATTGAGTGGTCAGAGTGGAGGGCAGAGGTGGTGGTGGATGTTGAGGCATTTTGATAGCTTGAGCTTCGTTCTTTTGCCTGAATAATCTCTAGCTCATAGGTTTTCAGCATACCAAAGAGCTCAGTCATTTAGAGAGTCTTCATATTCTCAGTTCTTCTAATGGACACTGTGTAGAGTGTCCAGCAGCTAGGTAAAGACCTGATGAACTTTTTGAGAATATCTTCTTTCTCCAGCTTCACCTTTAAGCACTGCAGCTCACCTACAAGATAAGTAAATGTGTTATATAAAACAGTTAGGGACTCACCTTCCTTCCAGACGAAGTTTTCGTACTGCTGCTTCAGGATGTCCCTTCTGTTTTCTTTGACTTCCTCTGAGCCAGCAAACAGCTTCTCAAGAGCCTCCCATAGCTCCTTAGCAGTTTTGTAGCCTCTGAAGTTGTGAAAAACTTCATTTGGTAAGCACATTTGAATGGCTCCCAAGGCTTTGAAGTCTACCTCCATTTTCTTGATGTCTTCATCAGAGTACTTGGAGGGTTCTTTGGGAACCAGTGCACCTCCGGAATCAACAGAGGACACCATGGGTATGTATGGTCCATCTTTAATGGATTTCCACATCCCATATTCCTGATAGCAGAAGAAGCTTTCCATTCTGTTCTTCCACATATCGTAATCTTCCCCAGACACCAGTCTTGGTGGTTTGTTGATGCTTCCAATATCTTAAAATCTATTGTTTTGTGCCATTTTTTATTTTTAGACAATGAGTGACTTTAGCAAAGAGATAGATAAGAATAGAACCAGAGAATGATTAAACAAATGTGAGTTTGTTTAATCTGTGAGCCAAAGCTCTGATACCACTTGTTGGATCGGAAAATACAAGATGGTTCTATTCCAGTTGAGATTGGCGGAAACAATCACAACTTAAGCAAAGTAAACAAGTAGACAAGAAGAATACTTATAAATGCAATTTGTATTAAGCTTCAAGTGTTACAAGATTACAGAGAAAACTCTTAAGCAAAAAGTACTTTTACAATGAATCTAAGTACTACTTATATAGTAACTTAGAATCAAGACAGACCCTTGATTCTAAGGATCACATCTAACACTGACCGTTGATCTTGTATTGAAGCTATTCTACATATACAGACAATAATAATAACTACAAAGGTTAACTTTATTCAAACGTCTTCTTTTCATCATTACTTGAATACTCAAAAGGGGAGCGTCGTTGTCTTTTATTGTCTTGTGCCAATGACATTCTTTCTGCGTGGAGTGTGTCAGTGTAACAGCAGAAAGTTGTCAGTGGTATTGGTTGCTTTATCAAGAACAGTCATCTGCAACGTTTGATCTTCTGTGAAAAGGCTATCAGCTGCAACTTTAATCTTCAATGGATACGGCCTATCAGTTGCAACTTTGGTCAACAGCAGATAAGGCCTATCAGCTGCAATTTGGTCAGCATTTGATAAGACTTATCAGCTGTAGCTTTGGACAGCAGCGGATAAAGCCTATCAGCTGCAAGTTTGTCGATCCGCAGCAATCTTTGAGATCAACAGTATTTGTACTTAGAGAATTTTGTAGACGTCAGTCTTTATTTCTACAGGTTTCCTTGGGTTTACGGCTCATCCCTGGTTTACGGTCAAGGGGGTTTTTGGAAAAAAAAGATTTCACGGCCAAGAAGGATTTTATGGCCTGGCACTAGGTTCACGGCCTCCTTATGGTTTACGGTACGTGAAAACCGTATACGGGAATTTGAAACGGTTCAAAGTATTTTGAACCACACACCGTGAACCTCATTTTTGCGGGCAACAGCTGCCATAGAGTTTTTCATCAAATCGATTTATAAATGCTTTGATTCAAGAACATCCACTTTTAACCCTGTGTTCACCAACTCATCACGACCCCATACACCCCTTCAATTTCAACTTTCACCCGTGGATTCGTAGGTTTTGAGGATCAAACAGGGTTTACGGTCATGTTGATGATTAGGTAAGATTGTTTGGGCAATGTATGATGTTTAATAGCCTATGAGATGTACCTGAAGCAGCAATGAAACTTTTAGTTCGAATCAAACACATAGAAATCAGTAGCTAAGTTGATCGATCACCAAGAGAATTTTAGGAAAGAATTTTTTGAGGGAGTCGTGAACATGTAACCCCAACTTAGGGTTAATTAAAGCTTTAAATAGCTCCCGGTTCACACAAGAGGTGGGGGCCCACCGTGAACCTTGGTGGGCCACACCCATAACCCGAATCCATAAATTTTTTTAGTTAATCCCTTAGATGTTTTATTTCACAAATTGAACTAGGTCATTTTATAATTCAAATTAAAAACAAAATAAAATAACAAAAAATTAAACTAAAATACACATATACCGATACAAACTTGTTGGAGCATATTCTGGTGACAATGAGCTTGAAGATATTATGTCTTAGTCTTAGAGTCTTTGACTTGTAATTGATAGAATTGTTAGCAACAGTTAAAGGGGAGTCTGTTAGGACATGTTTTATAACTGTTGATAAAATTCTGTGTAAGTTCATAGAGAGGCGAACTTAACAAGTTCGCCTAAGCATCTTTAGGAGCGAACTTGTTAAGTTCGCCTAAGGAATATTGTACAAGTTCATAGAGAGGCGAACTTAACAAGTTCGCCTAAGCATCTTTAGGAGCGAACTTGTTAAGTTCGCCTATTGTAGTGCTTGTGTCTATAAATAGGTGTTTACATATTCTGTTCTATAGGGCTTTGAACGATTGTATTATGAGAATCTTGTAAACTCTGTGTTTTGTGGAATACAAAGAGAAGTTTATTTACCTGTTGTTTCTATTGTCAATTCGTATACAAACGTTAACACGGTAGGATTCCGCACTCCGCGTTATCGAGACGTCCTGTCACGAGATCGATCTCCAGATGAGTCATGTGGACCTACAAGTGGTATCAGAGATTTTGCTCAGGATTTGTGTTTGATTCTTGGTGATTAGAGACGATTTTGTATACACTTTGACAAGAAATTGATCATTTTAAGAAGTTTTTGTATCCATGGATTTTTCAAGTTCTTGAAGTTGAAATTTCTACTAAATTCATGGATTTGAAGTGGTTTTTGGTGAAATTAATTCGATAGAAGTGTTCTAATTCATAAAATACAAATTCCTACGGTCCAATTTCTTCAAATTCCATCTAATCTGTGAGAAATGATGATTTTCGGTACTGATTAGTTCGTGTTTGGGTTGAAGATCTTTCGGAGTTTGTTACAGCTGAAGCAGGCGAACTTACTGAGACTCTGTAACAGGCAAACTTATCAAGTTCGCTTCACTCAGTTTAAGCAAACTTATTGAGTAGGCGAACTTATCAAGTTCGCTTGTGGTCTTGTTCGCTTAGTGAATTTCAGGCGAACTTATTAAGTTCGCTCGTGTAGTATCAGGCGAACTAATTTCAGGCGAACTTATCTAGTTCGCTAGTGTTCTTAAAAAAAAGAGTATTTTTAGGGAAAGTTTACATGCTTGTTTTGAATCATTTTTGAAATTTTGAATTTTTGAATTTTTTTTAAAGAGTATTTTGGCGGGAAATGTTTTCCGGATATTTTCGCAAAAAATTGAAAATGTCAATTTCATGTGATGATAATGGGATTGGAACTATGCCACTGAGGCTTTTGTGCATATCAAATTACAGTAGCTGGAAAGTCCGGTTCGAACAGTTCGTATCAGAAACCGATGAAAATTTTTGGAGACCAATGACAGAAGGATATGTGCATCCTACTTTTGACGTTCTGGAATTTCGTGATGTTCCTAAACCAGTGACAGCTCTTACTAAAGTAGAAAAGCAGAAGTTTGATCAAGAGATGAAAACGTGTGAATCTTTAAAATTGTCTTTACCAAAAGAAATCATTCATAGTCTCGGGAAGTGTCCAACTTTAAGAGATCTATGGGAAGCATTCAAGAAAAAGGGTGAAGCAACTTCTCAAGCATTTGTGGTCTTGATCAAAGAAGTATTGGAGAAGCAGGGTGATTCTTAAAGTGATTCTTCTGCATATTTAACTAATAGTGAGAGTATTGGTTCTGGTGAAAGTACTCAATCTACTGAGAGTGATATGATGACTAAAGTAAGCTTTCAGACAGTTGAAGATGATCTGAGTGAATCAGAAATTGATACAGAGCCTGTCATTGTTGCTCAAAAGGGTGAAGCTGATGATGACATATTCATGGCTCCTCGTGCATCTTCTTCAGAAGAAAAGGATACGGTAGTTTCTAACTCTGAAACATTTTGTTCTAACTGTGTTTCAGTGAAGGATAAAATGATGAGGGTTATGGATGACAATGTAAACCTCATTTGTGATATGAAATCCACGCACACGGTAAATCAGAAATTAAAGGATAATGATAAGTTGTGTGTTTGAAAGGATTGAATCACTTAAGAGAGATCTGAATTCCTTGGGTTTGAAGTTTAAAGAACAAGCATATCATTTGGATATGGCCTATGCAGAGATTGAAAAGGGAAATGTCATTCTTGTTGATTAAAACAAAGAACTTTCTGATAAAGACACAGAAGTGATTAGATTACACAGAAAGTTGGAGAGTTTTGGAAATTCATCCATATTGATGGGTTACTTCAATAATAATGCTGATCAAGATAGAAGTACTAGTGGTCTTAGTTATGTTCATTCTCAGTTCAATGAAGATTACACTAAGATTCCTGATGATAGTGTTGATGAGGCTAAGGCTAAAGATATACCGAAAGCGTTAAGATTGAAGAATCAAAATCTGTGAAACATAACCAAAAAGGTGTTGATTCTAAATCATCTGGAAATTATACATTTAGAATTTCTTCAAACTTAAGGAGAGTTCCATATGTCAAAGATTATAAAGACATGCGTACGTGTTTTCATTGTCATGAGATAGGACACATTGTGGTGAACTGTCCTTACAAAAATAAAGGGAAGAAGCATGTAGTTCCTGAGAAGATGAAGTCTGGATCAAAACCTATTGAGAAAACGTTTATTCATTCTCAAATTCCAAAAGAAGTGCATGTAGGCAAATCTTCTTCAAGTGCATCTTATCGTGTGAAGATTCCTTATATGAGAGAATATAGTGAGAAAAGATCTTGCTTTTACTGTGGCCTTGTGGGGCACATTAAGATCAATTGTCCTCACGATGCCAAAGGTAACTGACCTGTTACTCCAGAAAAGGTAAGAACTCATGGTAAGCCTTATGTTAACCCAAATGTGGTTAAACCTCATGATACACCAAAGGGTAATTCAAAATCTGAGGTTACGCTTTCTAGACCTCAAAGACGGAGGAGAAACAGAAGATTGAGAAAACTTTTTGAACAACAAGAGCTTTCACAATCTAAACATTTTTCAAATGAACAAGAGTGTTCAAACACTTCACATTTTAAGAAAAAAGAACTTAATGACCAGAAGTATGTTTGGAACTCTAAAGTTTCTGTTTCTGACTCGTCGGAGCAATCACCGAAAATCGATGAGAGATTCGATTGTGAATGGAGTGTGGTTTGTTATTTTGATACAAATGGACGACCCATGACTACCATGGCTTGGGTCCCTATTTGAAATTAATGTTTCTTGTTAGATGTGCATGATTAACCAAGAGGGAGGAGAAACAGAAGATTGAGAAAACTTTTTGAACAACAAGAGCTTTCACAATCTAAACATTTTTCAAATGAACAAGAGTGTTCAAACACTTCACATTTTAAGCAAAAAGAACTTAATGACCAGAAGTATATTTGGAAATCTAAAGTTTCTGTTTTAGCAATTCCTTGATTTTCAGCAGAAAAAGATGAACATCTAACACAATCACAACTGATCAGTAACAAAAACAACTGAAAACTATAAAATTACCTCAAATCTTGAATCTTGAACCTTCGATATCAAAAACCGAGCCTTGAATTGCTTCAATGGCTCTGATACCAATTGGAAGTCCCAGCTTCATCGATGGATCATCAAACACACTAACGAATACGAGCGATATATCAAACTCTCACACAAAGTAAGCGAAATCTACTTAGAGTGGTTATTCAAGAACAAAGAATTCAAGGTAAAAACGATTATATTGCCAAACGTGATTATAGATAAAGTATCAAAGTTCGTTGTAGGTCCAGATTCTAGGTAGAATCAATATAAAAGATCGATTACATACACACACCGGCAGAATCAGTGTGTACGGTGGTGAAACAGAGGTAAGGAACAGAAGATTAGTGAAGATAACAGGCTAGCCACACAAGACTCAATACAAAATGATATGAAATTGTAAGAACACAATAAATAATCTCCAAAGCTTGTATTGAATCAAGGAAAAACTATGAAAGAGAAAAAGCAAGGGTTACAGCCGCTACTCACACCCTAAACATTCTCAAACTAGGCTATTTATAGGAAGCTGACAGGTATCGAAACTATGCTCACCGAAACTACTAGTTTCGGTTGAGCATTTACATGAATGATCAACCTATCGAAACTTCCTATCTTTTGAAACTACTAGTTTCGGTTAAACAACCACAACCGAAACTAGGTAGTCTCGATGGCCTAGACTTAGACTAGAAATAGAAAATTACATCAAACTTAAATAACATAAATACAAGGAAATGAAACAAAATAAAATTTTTCAAAAGATACAATGATGACATTAGCTTACAAAATACTCAACCCTACAATCTCCCCCTAAGCTAGTGCATCATTGTCTTCAACTCTTCATGCAGTTGGTGCATCACCTATTCTTCCAATGAAGGGCTTCACATTCAATGTCACCACTCTCTGATATGCCTTAGCATCTGCCTCATTAGCTTCATGAGAGATCTAGATTGCGTGGTTGAACAAAACCTGCAGATCCTCAGGTTGAACAAAACCTGTAGATCCTTAGGTTGAAATTTTAACAGCTCCATGGGCTCAAAAATGTGGATATCCTCATTGCCTTCACACTTAATAACAACACTTCCAATTGTTGAGTTATAAATCATCTCCTGAACTTTTGGAGCTGAACTGGTACTGACCGTGGCCGTTGAATAGATTTGACAGTTTCTGCCGGTTTATACCTCAGGCTTACCCATGGCTTTTGAGTTTTACGGTGAATCTGGGTCTTTGGTAGAACCCTTCTAGGCTTTGCAGTGGTCACATACCTGAAGTCATTGAAGGTCTGGTTCCTCAGAAAAGTCTCAAAGTCTTTAGCAATCCCTACATCTCCAGGGTTTTGGAAAGGCAGCTTAGCTAGGGCTCTCAAGTCATACTTTGGGAGGGAGATAAAGTTAGGTGGAGTCTTGAAGTGCTCCACTCCTCCCTTGTATTGGCTAACAATGAATAAGGATCTCTCATTATCATATTTCCACACGACTGGTGGCCCTTTCAACTCTTGGTATTCTGCAAACCACTCATAATGTTTCGGTGGTTCTTCTACACATATCTTCCTGAACCAAGACCTCGTTGGACCTCAGGCTTGGTGAGATGGTGTTGTTTCTTGAGGTGTTGTAGTTGTTGGTGTTGCTGTTGTTGTAATCTGTGGAGCTTCTTCATGACTGCATGTTCGCCCAGCAGTGCTTACGGGCTCAACAAAGGAAACTTTCACATTTAGATCATCTTGCTCAGTGTCAGGCAAAGCCTCTATCTCATCTCCTCCTTCTGTGAAGTATATAATCTTTTCTCCAAGTGTTACAATTTCAGGGAAATCATCTATGGTTCCAAAATCATTAATTTGTTTTATAAGCTCATCAAGCTCATGAGCAGACCCTACCTCTTCTTCATCTAACACATTGTAACATTCCAGAAATACGGAAGCTAACAATTCAGGTTAATGGACAACCCAGAACCGTGTTTATCCTAGTGACGAGTAGGGTTGGTCGACAAATGAACCTTTAGCTATCAAGTTAGACCCGGATGGTCGATATTGAGCCATGCAGGTTAAAAACGCGCAATTATGGATTAATAGGGACCCGAGTGCAAAACTTAAACATTCAAAAGGAAGTTTGAGAGAAAACCCTAGGCCTCATTCGGCCTAGGGGTTTTCGAACGGCTGTGGGGAGAACGACGAGAAGAAAAGGGGCCGGCGGAGGTGGTTCAGCGGTTGTATCACGCAAGGAACTTTCGAACAATCAATAAGGTAATCTCCGCTCCTACTTTTTACGTGTATAATTTGAGTTTTGGTTTGAAAACCCGACTAGGGTTTATGGTTGAGAGTCCCGGTGACATCCTAGGGGGCGTATGGAGGCCGTTGATGGTGGGAAACAGTGATCCAACAGTGGACGAGACGACGGTGAGGGCGACGGCCGCAAGGGCAGTAGTGCCACGTCGGGATGGTACGAAGCGAAAGATGACAAGGTGCATTGCAGTGGCGACTGTTATGAGGGGCTGCTAGGGAGGTGATCCATGGCGGTAAGCAGTTGTGGTGGTGGTGGTAGCGCAGGTAGAGGAGAGCCGGTGGCGGTGACGCCATGATGGTGCTTGGCAGGTTAGGATTATATCTTGACGAAGAAGGTGGTGGCGCGTGTGGAGGTGTTTGGTGGTAACCGGCTAGGTTGCACCCGAAGGGGGAGGCGGTGGCTCTTGGTGGCGATGCTTGATGGAGCCGGCTAGGATTCCGCTATGTGCATGGTTTGCATGCGAGAGGAATTCTGACTCGTGCACGTGCATGTTCGAAGGACTTGGGTTTGCATACTCTTAAACATGCGTGAATAGCATGTAACCAAGGTCCGGGTGTTCTAACCGGTCTAGGATGACCCGGTCTGAACGGTTACGAGAATTAGGTTTTTGCATGGATAAAAGGACGTGCGGATGAGATGAGTATCAGAAATAATTATAACTATACGTAATTGAAACATGTCCAAGGAATACTCTGACTGTGTGAACATACGTTGACAGGTTCGGGTTCGTACGAGGAGGTCGTTGAAGCACTAGAGTTGGATCCTCATATCGGTGAGTTTCTAATCCCCTCTTTTAAATGTTTTACTATTTTGGGGCTATCGCACTTACACGCATGTTTTATCAAATGAACTTATTACGAGTTATGAGTTAAACCTGAAGTGTTTTATGAGATCATAGGTAATAATGAAGCTAAGGGTCGTTATGGGGTCCTTAGGGTGGGTGAACAAGAGTTGTGATGATCTGTGTGTGTCATCTTATGGGCTAGTGGGGGTGAGTCGGGAAGTTAGCTAAACCTGTGAGGGTTATATAAGGAGAGTTAGCATGGGAACCCATACATGGTTCATTAACGAGTCAAGTAAATGCTAGTATGCTGTCCATAAGATGTATGTGCTAGAAGTCAGTATGGTGTTTGTGTGTCGTATAATTTCCTATTCGGAAAGATTTTGGTAATGTGTCTAGACGTTATGAGGATACGTCTAAGTAAGCGTTGGATTACACACGTAAGTGATCCGTAAGTGGTGGTGCGACGTAGTACATGTCCACGTAGTGTCATGTGAATATATGTGTTGCTTTGTGTGCTTGTATTGTTGTCCGTGTATACGACTAATAGTGATGTGGAGGACGGAGTCCTTCGGGGTCATCATCATACGTATGATGTGTCAGTCTCCATATGGTAGATGATGTAATCACCGTGTGGTGGCTGGGTAGTCATCATAGATGGCGAGTGTGTCGCTATGTTTAGCGGCGGGGGCCTATAACAAGGCTGGAGCTGAGCTTATGACAAGTATCCCGACGGGGATAACCCTTATAAGGGTGAAGTGATTAGGTATGTATTTGGGTGCTTATATATGTGTTAAATTGCATGCAAGTGATGAGTTATATTAATTGTGTATGAGATGGTATTGATGTAATAAATAGATGGAATCAATGTGGTGTGTCGAGTTAGATTGACCGTTGTATCGGGTTGTGTACATTTTGTGCAACTGTTGAGTAAATTGGTTAATGAGAGTCCTGGTTAGGACTGGTAAGTCGGTGACTGGAGGCTGGATGAGTTAACCAGTGTATGGTTAATATATATGGTAAATTGTGAGTTATCATAATAGTAAGTTCGTTCTATGTCAGAGAGACTTATTGAGTTAAATGGGGGTAGAGTTTGGGGTGGTGAATCCTTCAGGAGTTATTTATCTGATGAAAATGTATACAACTGTTTTCTATTGACCAGAGGGTCTTGAGTGAAGATAAACAATAAATGAGACATGTCGGCTTTTGTTAATATAAACTATTAGAACTCACTTAGCGTAGCTGACTTTGTATGTACGTTAGATTGTTATGCATGTGAGTTTGCTAGATAAGGTATCTTGGCTTGGGAGATGGGCTACTCGGGTTGGTGCGCATGCATTCGTCAGGTAATGTTGTGAAAGTTAATGAGTTTAAAGAAAACATTATTAAGAGAAAGACTTACGTTGTTTACTTAAATAAAAGTTAAGTGTTTTTAATGAATTTACCTAGTGATGAGAACCAACTGTAAGGTGCCTGGTTTGGGGCCTTACAAGTTGGTATCAGAGCCAGGTTTAAGAGAAAACTGGTGTTTTTAAACAAATAAAATGCCTTAACTTAAACTAAAAATGGGACAAGGGTGAAACGAATACCACCACGAGTAACCGCGAGCCAAGAGGTACGTCTTTCGAGTTGAGCAGTACATATTATTTTCCATTTGTGTAGTGTTACACTAGGTAAAGCGATTGGTGTGAGTAAGTGATTTATGGTTTCGTGTGTGATCATGACGTGTGTTATGTGCGGTAGTCATATGTAGAACTACGTGAAGTTGTGTGGTGTGATTAAATGAGACTATGATGTGAATTGAGTAATGCGGAGTAGCATTAATTGTAACTATGTGAGATAGTTTGGTGTGTCGACATGATTTAGTAATTTTGTGTGTAACCTTGGATGGTGTGAAATTGTGATAAATATGATAACTTACTAGATTATTATGTGGTGCTATGTGAGTTGTGTGAAAGATAGAAAGCTAGTGTGAATATGATGGGGAAGGTTTAGAATCTGAGCAGTAATGTGGACCACCAAATTGCATTTGATCACCGTGATTTGACATTCTATGATTACTCTCATGTTTTGAATTTGACACCCATAGTAATCACTCCAACGTTCTATCTTGTGCCGGTACTGATGGCCATGATGATTCAGACCAGATGGATTAGGCGGGGAGCTCTCATCAGGAGGATGACAGAACGACAGACTAGACTTGCGGCTGCTGTTCGTACGGTTATCTTTGGAAGAAGACGGGTCTTAGCACCTGTTCCTTTGATGGTGGTTCCACTGGCGGCTGAGGATGAGTAGGAGCTACCAGCATAGGAGGTGATCTTGGCGCTTCCGATGCCTAATGCTCCCAGTACTACCAGGGTAGTTATGAGGGGTAGACTTAGTAGCTCCTTCTATAGGAGAAGTGGTTGGCCAGGAAGGAACGCATTTGTGGTTAGGCATTAGCCTCCGAGGCAGGATTTGGGATCGGGAAGCGGATGGCTGGAGGAATCTGACGACGAGGAACAAGTGGGTGATAACTTTGACTTGTTCAGTGATTAGAGTAGTGGTGGTTACCACGAGAGAACTAGAGCATTTTGAGTAGTGGTCGTCAGGCACTTTTGTGATGAAACACTTGTTCTTGGTATTTCAATTTACTTGACTTTGACCTTGGCAGTGAGTCTTACCCTGGGGATGGTTTAAAACGTAGTTAATGATAGTTGTATGTGTGATAGCTTGCTATTGGTGGTGCATTGTTAATTATGTGACCACCTTTTTGAACAATGTGAGTTCATACTAAATGCAATCTTCGATGTAATGCTAGAACTTGGTTGATTAGACTGTATAAGTCGACCTGGTTAGACCTAAATTTTGATTATTTGTGTGTGTCTATGGTCTTAAGATAGTGTCACCTATGTATTATGTTTAGGTGATGTTTGAAGTGTAAGGGGTGTGTTGCACCTTGTGTAATTGTTCAGGACGAGGTCCTGTGGGAAATCTTAAGTATACATCTTTAGTATGTATATATGTTCAGGACGAGGTCCTGTGGAAATTGTAGCTACATACCTTATGATTGGGTATGCATGTTCAGGACCAGATCCTGTGGGGAAATAAGATATTTTTATATCTTGTGGCATGAATGTTTAGGGATGTTTTCTGTCTAGACTAAGTAGTGTGTCGGATTGAAATATGGGTACGACCCGTATGGGTACGACCGAGTAAACTCTGTACGAGTATATAATGACGTGTGCTAGGCGCTACCGTTATGGTGAGTAAGAGATAAGGTCCCGGAGTTTGTGTGTCTATAAATGACGATTTGTATGCATGTAGAATTACTCAGATCTAGCAGTTGTGTGTGCGCACAAAATGTGTGTTTAGAGTTTGGGGTTACTAGTACATGTGTAGAACAATGTGTTCTATAGATATGTGTGTTGGTGTGTGTCCTTGTAGTAAACGCTTAGTTGTGCCTAAGACGGATGGTCGGTGTACTCAAGCATAGTTATTCTATCTTGACGATTTTCTCGACGTTGATACATCGAGGTGGTGCGAGGAGTTTTGACGTCTTCTAGGTGACCAGTGAGGTGCTCTTATGAGATGCCTATGCTTATATCTTGGGAATTCAGAGCACGAAGCCAATGGGCAGAGCTGTGAGAGAATATTATGAAAGCGTTTAAGTGGATGCTTGACCAGAAATGTTTATAATGAGATCAATATGATAACGCTGAAGATTTCAACACAAAGTCAACAAGGTGACGAAAGAGATGAAGAATTCTGCCAAGGTGAGGCACGAGATGAATGGGGATGTCATCTCTGAACGAGACGACGGATAGCTGAGGCTTGTGATGTGACGAACTTCATGTTCGTACATGATGAATGAGATGCGGTGGTAATCGAATGGTAATTGTCACACCCCGACCGATGGCGGAATCATCAGGGCGGGACATGTTGACTGTTCATAAGCACAAGGTTGACTAGATTGAATATATTAAACATCAAATTTCATAACAGGTAGTCCAAACACAACCAAATCGAAGATAGAACAAAATTGAAATACATAGAGTTCTTATATTTAAATTAACTAAGTCCAAGCCTATGTGTAGCACATCTTGATCAATCTCACACATTAGAACCTGAAACATGAATAAAATAAAGTCAACTAAAAAGTTGGTGAGTATAACACATGTTTGTATATAGATAGTATATAGTTTGAAAACAAATCCTTACATAACATGATAAATAAGGCATTTATGGGGAGCAGCTATTGTGTAACCAAGTACAATCAAACCTTTGTAACTAGCATGCAAATTGTGTTGTCGGTATCAATCACCCCAATCTGCGTGGGTTTGTCAGACTCAATAGATCTATCATTGAAAACCGTCGGCTTGAGTAGTTAATGATTGCACATAAGTGTTCACAAAAGTTAGCACACATAGCACTCGGGCATAAAGCTCAAATTGCACACATGAATGTAAATAGGATTTGTACTTGTGTTGTTTGTGTAAATGTAAACATGTAATTTGAATAGTGTTCATGTTTCACCCCAAAAAAATGTAAAAGATTAAAAGGGGCTATGTAATACTCACTTGTATCAAAATGTAGTAGCTAACAAGAGCGTTGGGTAATTCAAGTGATTTGCAACTCACTAAGTTTGACCTAGAGTGAAATAGTATAAATTTGGATTAATAATATGTACAATGTCTAAGGAGGACATTCTAAGGTTTTCAATAGGAATGAGAGCATGGATTTGTACGAAGGGTTGGTGTATTTATTTGCGTTGGTATTTGAATGAAAATGTAAGTTCAATTAAATAATGAAAGACTTAAGGTTTAATTTGAATAATTAACTAAAATAATAATTTAATTTTTTTTATTTAGTTGTTCATGAAAATGTGTCAAGAGGCATTTTAAATATATATTAGAATATAAATAGTTTGTGTAGGTTTGAATGAAACAATTATATGTAAAACTTTTATTTTAAATTTATTACTTTTTAATCCATTAGAAATGACTTAATTAATTAGTTTAATATTTCCAAGTTGATAATTTAGTTTATGAAAACAATTCTGGCCTTGGAGTTTTATAAAATAATTTTTATAAAAGAAAATGAGTTTATATTAAAATAACAGAAGAAATAGGTTCTGACCCAAGGTAGCACAACCGTGTCAAATGTACGGCGCGACCGTGTTTAGGCACGGGGCGCGACCGTGCTTAGGCATGGGGCGCGGCCGTGCTTAGGCATGGGGCACAGCCATGTCTGGACAAGAGGCACGACCGTGCTAAGCGATTAGCAAGACCGTGTCTGGATTTTCCAGGAACCAATTTTGACAATTTTCTGTATTAACAAAGGTTGAATTTATAGGGCTTTCAATTGTTGGTTGTTTTCGAATATAACCATGTATTTTAATTGGATGGATATCGTGTCTAGTGTGTACTTTGATTAAACCAAAAACGTAATAACCCTAGATTCTATTCGTGTTCAAATCGATGGTATAAGCCCTGATTAGGTTAGGGCTTTCATTCACGGGATTGAAATGAGTCTGAGGATGTGTTTACTTACCTTAAACGATATCGAATTGGTAGAGTTCGACTAAACGGAGTTCCGATTTCTGCGCGTTGATCCTTGGCGTCTTCTGCTGGGATTCCGGCACGATTGAAGTGGGGAATGTGATCACAAAAGCTCGAAGATCATGCGCAGGGGTTTGATTTCGAGGGTGTCACGTGATTTGGACGATATTGAGAGAAAGGAATGACTAAGTGACGGTTTTGGGTTTCTAATCGCAATTGTGGTTATTCAGGAGTTTGGTCATTGATGAATTAGTCTGGAAACGGCACAAAAGACGTTACAATCGCGGACTTGAACAGACTTTCTGATTAAGGCAGTGTTTACGTTTCAACTTGGTTTCAGGCGCGACCGTGCCAGTTCTCGACGCGACCGTGTTACGGGGCGCGACCGTGCCAAGTGATATTTTGATAATTTTCAAGACTAGTCCTTGTAGTTTGTGAGATAGCGTAGGTTTGTTTCAGTTGTTATTGTAGCAATGTAAAATGTGTGTATATACTTTTAACATTATGATAATACTCCTTAATTGCACATGAAAATAGTAAATGATGTGACACAACGTTTTGAATGTGAACATTAGATTGAAATTGTCATTTATTGCACAATATGAAATACCAGGAAAAACATGGATGTTACAGTAATAGTAGAACAACAATGAGAAAAGTGAAACTTGGTAGGGGTGAGTACAGGATTTCCCATAAGTAACTGGGAAGGAAATGCTCATCCTGGTAAGCATGTGACTAGCTTAAAAATGAGCTCATGTGGAGCATTCTAGTGAAGCAGATGGTTAGAAGGGACGCATTGAATGCATGATATTGAAGTAAAGAGACACTATGGTAAAGAAATTTTGAGGAGACCAATGTAGCTTTACACAAGCTCTTGGAGATCATCAGAGGATAGCAAAAGTAATGCCCTTATGGGTAGACTGTGGACTTAAGTTTGGGAAATCATCACAGAATGAAGATTACGGTATGGAGCCTGCTTGGGAGGATGATCGTCGGAATGACGAGTTCATTAGGGTTATACGAGAGACATAGGCAATTTTGCCTGTGAGCTAAAATGAAACTGTGACAAGTGAGCGAATAATTGACGGTTTTGTGCTACGTAGTACTAGATATGATACGCACGATGTTCTTCAGAACAATAAGAACGACGAGGTATTGTCAAGGGCTATGACAATGAAACCCCTGTGTAAAGGTGGGTAATCGAGGTAGTCACAGAAGGGAAATTCTAGCAAGTGTCGGGATAGCGAGAGTTGGAAATGTAGCCGTTTGACTAATGGCTGGAAAGACCAAAGGTGAGTTAATGGGTAGGTGAAACCTACAAGCCCCAAAGTTGAAAGCGGGCAGCAGAGCAGAATCCTTGGAACCCTAAAAGGGGAAGTAATAATGCAAGCTAAGTAATGCAATGAATAGCGTGAAGGTGAATGCTTGACACCGAATGACCTTAGTGCATGAGCGAGAACGGAAAGAATAAATAGGATTGGTTTATGCCAACATAGGATTCGAGGACGAATCCTCTTTAAGGAGGGTAGACTTGTAACATCCCAGAAATACGGAAGCTAACAATTCGGGTTAATGGACAACCCGGAACCGTGTTTAACCTAGTGACGAGTAGGGTTCGTCCACAAATGAACGTTTAGCTATCAAATTAGACCCGAATGGTCGATATTGAGCCCTACAGGTTGAAAACGCGCAATTATGGATTAACAGGGACCCGAGTAAAAAACTTAATCATTTAAAAGAAAGTTTGAGAGAAAACCCTAGGCCCCGTTCGGCCTAGGGGGTTTCGCACGGCTGCGGGGAGAACGATGAGAAGAAAAGGGGCCGGCGGACGTGGTTCAGCGGTGGTATCATGCAAGGAACTTTCGAAAAATCAACAAGGTAATCTCCGCTCCTAAATTTTACGTGTATAGTTTGAGTTTTGGATTGAAAACCCGACTAGGGTTTATGGTTGCGAATCCTGGCGAAAGCCTAGGGGGCGTATGGCGGTGGGAAACGGTGACCCGGCCGTGGAGGAGATGACGGTGAGGGCGGCGGGCTGCAAGGGCAGCGGTGGCGCATCGGGATGGTACGAAGCGAAGGATGACAAGGTGCATGGCGGTGGTGACTGTCACGAGGGGCTGCTAGGGTGATGATCCACGACGGTAAGCGGCTGTGGTGGTGGTGATAGCTCAAGGAGAGGAGATTCGGTGGCGGTGACGCCATGTTGGTGCATGACCAGTTAGGATTATGGCTAGATGAAGAAGGTGGTGGCGCGTGTGGAGGTGTTTGGTGGTAACCGGCTAGGTTGCACCCGAAGGGGGAGGCGGTGGCTCTTGGTGGCGATTCTTACTGGAGCCGGCTAGGATTCGCCTATGTGCATGGTTTGCATGCGAGCGGGAATTCCGACTCGTGCACGTGCACGTTTGAAGGACTTGGGTTAGCATGGTCTTAAACATGCGTTCATTGCATGTAACCAAGGTCCGGGTGTTCTAACCGGTCTAGGATGATCGGGTCTGAACGGTTACGAGAATTAGGGTTTTTTCATGGATAAAAGGACGTGTGGATGAGATGAGTATCAGGAATAATTATAATTATGCGTAATTGATACATGTCTAGGCCATACTCTGATTGTGTGAACATACGTTGATAGGTTCGGGTTCATACGAGGAGGTCGTTGTAGCACTAGAGTTGGATCCTCATACCAGTGAGTTTCTAATTCCATCTTTTAAATGTTTTACTAGTTTTGGGGCTATCGTTCATACACGTATGTTTTATCAAACAAATGTATTACGAGTTATGAGTTAAACATGAAGTGTTTTAGGAGATCGTTGGTAATAATGAAGCTAAGGGTCGTTATGGGGTCCTTAGGGTGGGTGAACAAGAGTTGTGATGATCTGTGTGTGTCATCTTATGGGCTAGTGGGGGTGAGTCGGGAAGTTAGCTAAACCTGTGATGGTTATATAAGAAGAGTTATCATGGGAACCCGTAGATGGTTCATTAACGAGTCAAGTAGATGCTAGTATGTTGTCCATAAGATGTATGTGCTAGAAGTCAGTATGGTGTTTGTGTGTCGTATAATTCCTATTCGGAAAGAGTTGGGTAATGTGTCTAGACGTTATGAGGATACGTCTAAGTAAGCGATGGATTACACAAGTAAGTGATCCGTAAGTGGTGGGGAGTCGTAGTACATGTCCAGGTAGTGTCATGTGTATATATGTGTTGCTTTGTGTGCTTGTATTGTTGTCCATGTTTACGGCTAATAGTGATGTGGAGGACGGAGTCCTTTGGGGTCATCATCGTACGTGTGATGTGTCAGTCGCCGTATGGTAGATGTTGTAGTCACCGTGTCAGTCGCCGTATGGTAGATGTTTACTTAAATGAAAGTTAAGTGTTTTTAATGAATTTACTAGTGATGAGAACAAACTGTAGGGTACCTGGTTTGGGGCCTTACACACCACAAGTTCAACATCAGATTCTATGGCCTTTCCTTTTCCTCTATCAGCTCTTCTTTGACCTGCTGAGGGAAACTCATACTCTGGTTGTTCTACCTTCACTTCCACAACATCCTTTGGCTTTTCAGTTTCTCCTGTATGAATGATCATAACGGATTCAGGTTCAGTTATAAAGGTAGCGGAAGAAGGACCACCAGTTGCCGTGGTTGGAAATAAATGAGTCTCCCCCTGAGCTGTGGAAGAACGTTCTTTCTGTATGTTTGCCTGCTGTGAATATTGCACTAATGAAGCTTTGAGCTGATTGACTAAAGCAATCATAGCGAGTAAGTCTTGTTGATGCTTTGATAATATATCCTTTTGTACAGCAAGTTGGGACTGCTATATCTCTACCTGGTTCTTCAAGGTGACAACTTCAGAGCTTTGATTTCTTCATTCTTTTAAGACACTTGTTCATTAAGCTTATTGACGTCTAAGCTCATTCTTTTAACTCTAGAGATTGATGGAGATGTTTCTTGATAAGGAGAGGCAGGGGTGTTGGTTGAGGGGTCGGTTATGGAGTAGGTTATGGAGATGTGAAAGTATGAATGGGTGAGGGTATTGGTGTTTGGTACTGTGGTGTTTCAAAAAGAGATTCTAAGGAGGAGGTAAGACATTCAAGCCCTGTCTTGATCTTTTTGGCTCGGGGCTCTTCCAATTCATAGTCAGAATCTGAATCAACTGGTCTTTTAGAAGAAGAGGGAGGAGGTTCCATCAACTCCTCAGACTCAGATTTATCATATTCCGCACCATATATCCCCTCATCAAGAGTCTCACTTGACTCAGCTTCAACCACTACGTTAGCTTGAACTTCAACATTTCAGCTTGTTCTTGAAAGTTCAGAGGCTCAAGGTTCTCTAGTTCTTGTTCAATGAACTGAGCTTCCACAAATGGTTGCTCAGCTTCCTGTTCTTGTTGTCTTTCAGCCTCAACCTCAATATCTGCTTCTTAGTTTCCCTGATTGCCTTGTTCTTGTTCTTCTTCTTCTTCTTCCTCGGATGATGATGATTCAATGACTTCTTCAGGATCTATATCAGGTACTTCAGGTTCTTCTTCTCCAATCACATTGCCAAACAAAGGAATGTTCACAATTATCCTATTGCTTACGGAGCTTGAACTCTTCATGTAGCTAAGAATTTTGGCAATCATGTGATCCAAGACCAACATATGTCCTTGTTGTGGCAGATTTGGGTGTAGATGGTTGATTATCATTTGAAGGAACCTCGGGTATACTAAGAATTTGTCTTTGACTTTGCCGGTGAGATTCTTTACCATCTGTCTAAATACCAACCCAGAAAAGTTGTAGGCTCTTCCTTTGATCAATCAAAGAATATTAGAAGCCACCATTGCATTAGCTGAATCAAAACCACCTTTCCTTAATGAAATGCAGTGGATGAACACATGTACAATGTACCTCCAGTGAGGAGCAAGGAAAGTTTTGGTAATTTTCCCACTCTTAAACTCGTCCGGGTCACGCACTCTTATGAAACTCTCTCGTATGAAGAAACTTGAGAATTCAATAGGGGCCTCATGATTGTCATTGAAGTGCAACACTTCTCTGATAAGGGCTTCAGAAATAAGGACGTCTTGGTTGTACACAGTTGCCCTGATATTCTCCACATTGTTGATGGTTACTCTTGCAGCAGTAGGCCAGAATTGCCTGATTTTATCTTTAAAGATGGGCAAGTTGTGATTGATAGCAAAGCTAACATTGGAGTTAGCCAGAAAATTCATAACTGGTACAAAGTTTGCACTCTTAAGATCAGCTGCGTTAAGAAAGGCACATATATTGTGCTTCTTCACAAATAGAAGATCCATTTCTGCCAAAGACAAAAAAAAATATCAAAAAGTCAATCAACACTTAGAAAACTTTCAGTAAGGACTGACCGAAACTACTAGTTTCGGTTGAGAAACAACCTATCGAAACTACTTAGTTTCTGGTAAACACTAAGGTATCGAAACAACTAGTGTCGGTAAGAAAAACTTGTTTAAATTTAGAATAATAAATTTAAAATCAAAGATCCTTTTTCCTGAAAGTTCTAGTTTCGATGCCAAAACCCTGAACAGGTATACAAGGACTCAAAAAACGATAAAAACAGATAAAAGAAGATCAAAACTGTATAAAATGAAGTAAAAGCGTAATCAAAATTAAAAGAAGGGTAAGAAGAGCCTGAAATAATATCGAAACTCCCTCTTACCGAAAAGTCTTGACAAATCTGCAAATATATACAGTCAACAGGTAAGATATCAACAATGGTGAGACTATACACAAAATTTAACACAAGAAACAATCCTATAAAACAAGGTTTGGGTCGTAAAATGATCAACAACGAAACCCTAGTTTCACTTAATGAAATGGTAGCAAAACCATAAAAGAGTCAAACTTAATGAAGAAGACGACAGGGGAATCAGAAAGTGTGGACCGATTCTTGCAGACTTATACCGATGAAAAGATTCTTGCAGACTTAGCCTTTGGAAAAGATTCAACATGAGATCATGTCTGGTCATACTCTTGAAACACTTCCTTTAGCAATCAGCTACTGTGAATCCTTGAAGATAGATGATATTTGTGCAAGTTAAACCCGAACATTTGTTTGTACATGATTTCATTTGATTATAAGGTACCATTTGAGCACGAAACACGATGTACCCCATGTTTTGAAATAAAATGGTTTTGAAAGCCTATCAATCCACAAGAAATACCCGCATTCATCTTATCATCTATTACAGGTTTGTTAGGACATAGTTTTGTAATGACAAAAGCTTGTAATAGTTAGATTTTATGTCTTTATGGTTTTGGTATGTAATTGTTTAAAAGTTGCTAAGTGTTTAACTAGTGAGCCTAGAGGCGAACTTGTTAAGTTCGCCTGGTCTATCAGAGGCGAACTTAATAAGTTCGCTTAGGTATAACTGAGGCGAACTTGTTAAGTTCGCTTAATCTGTTTCAGGCGAACTTAACTAAGTTCGCTTACAGCAGGTTTGGTTCTATATATATGTGTTACAGAGTCATTAGATAGTAGTGAACAGAAATCGATCTGAGAGAGAAACAATTGTCTGATTGAGTCTGTAACCATTGTTATTTGGAATATAATCGAGAAGTTTATTTACGCGTGTTTTTTGAATTGTTAATTAGTATACAAACGTTAATACGAAGGATTCCGCACTTCGTGTTATAGAAACGTCATATCACGAGTTCGATCAGTAGTTGAGTTACCTAGACCTACAAGTGGTATCAGAGCTTATGCTCGTGAATTAAGTATGATTCTCGGTGATTAGTGACGGTTTTTGTGTACAATTCGACAAGAAATTCAACATTTTTGAAGTTTCTGCAACAATGGAGTTTTTCAAGTTCTTGAAGATCGTTTCTTAGCTGAATTCGTGATTTTGGAAGGGTTTTTGACGAAATTAGTCCGATAGAATTGTTCTATTTGATAAAATTCACAATCCTACGGTTCAATTTCCTTAAATTCCATCAATTCTCTGAGAAATCATGAATTTTGAAGGTTTAGGTTCGTGTTTGGGTGAAGAATCTGTTTGAATCTGTTACAGCAGTTTAAGCGAACTTGCTGAGTTCCTGTGCAGGCGAACTTAGCAAGCGAACTTATTAAGTTCGCTTCTCACATTTCAAGAGAACTTAGCTGTTAAGCGAACTTACCGGATTTCCTCCTTAAGCGAACTTGTCTTGTTCGCCTGATCTTAAGTTCGCTTAGTTCTCCCTAAAGCGAATTTATTAAGTTCGCCTCAGGGTAAAAACAGCTCAAGACTTAGAAATGTTTCAGAAATTTTTTTAACATGGCAAATATGGTTCAAGTCACAAACATGTTCAATTATGACAATGAGATAGGTACATCTCAAAAACCTCTGAAGTTGCTGAATCTAGCTGATTATTAAAATTGGAAAGATCGGTTTGACCAATTCGTATCTTTTACCGATACTAGTTTGTGGATTCCAATTTTGGAAGGATATACACACCCTACTTATTCATGGATGGGAAAAGATGATGTTCCAAAACCAGTGTCAGCTTTATCTACTGAAGAGAAGTTGTTATTTGATCGAGAAAAGAAAGCAATGGCTAGCATTTCGATGTCTCTACCTAAGGAAATTTATCACAGTTTTAAACAGTTCAAGTCTTCTCAACAGCTGTGGGAAGCTCTACAGAAAAGGTGTGAAGAGAGTTTAGATGTTAAGAAAAGTAGAAAAGAATTACTAAAGAAGCAGTTCTTAGTTTTTAAACATTTTCAGAATGAATCTTTGTATGATCTTGCTACAAGATTCTATCATCTTCTTAGTGAACTGGATAGTGCATCTGTGGTATATGAGACTGAGGAAATCAATGATAAATTCTTGGAGGCTTTACCATCAAAGTTTGATGTGTATACGGTTTTGATCAAAGAAAATGTTAAGTACAAAACCATGTCTCTTGAAGAAGTCCTAGGGAAGATCCAGTCACATGACATGAATTTGAAAAAGAAAGAGACTAATTTGGAGCATATCCAGGATCCCTCGATGTATTTTGCCAAATCTGTTGGTAAATCTGGTACTGGAGTGGCATTTTTTTCTGGTGATGCTCAAGAGTCTTCAAATGACCAGTGTCCAATCTATTCTGGTCATACAAGCCATTCTGGATTTTCTGCTACTACTGCTTCAACATCATCTGGATCTCATGTGAATCAGAAAGTTGCTGATGATTATTTGGCTATGGTTTCTTCATTTATGGCATCATATGAGAATTTCATTGGAGGAAAAATACATGATCCTGAGGTAATAGAAGATGATTTCAGACAGATTGACCCTGTTGATATGGAAGAAATGAATATCCAATGGAATATGGCCATGTTAATGAGACAAGCTTGAAGAGAACTGGGAGAAAATATATTGGTTCAAATAGTCGATCGCGTATGGGTTTTGATAAGAGCAAAGTTAGGTGTTACAACTGCCAAGAGTATGGTCACTTTGCTAAGGAGTGTGTGAAACCAAAGGTAGAATTTGATTCTCAAAAGAAGCAATCTAACTTTCAGCATAATAGGAATCAGCCTCATGGTTCATCTGGTAATCAAAATCATGGTCCTTCTAGTAATACAAATCATGCATCTGCATCATCAGCTCTAGTTGCTTAAAACGATGAAAACTATGATTGGGGCATTCATCTGGAAGATTTGGTGGGTGCTGTGAGTCAGGCTTTTGTTGCAGAAATTTATTCAGAAAAACCAGAAAAGTCTACTGATGATGAAAGTTCTAGTGATGATTCATGTGATGGTGATAGTGTTCCAAGTGTTGATGATGAGGAAGAAAGAGAGCAAAGTAGTGTTTCTGATGCTGTGACAGGGGTTGCTGAGGAAGATATTGTTCTTACAGAAAATGCGTCAGTTGGTGAAGATTCAGAAAACATTCCGATTGCCAAAGTATTCATGGCAGACATGTCTGACCCGACTAAGGTAAAAGACTCTGTTTGTCATATATTTTGTACTAATTGCATTTCTGTTAAAGATAAACTACAAAAAGTCATGGATGATAACACCAATTTGATTTGTGACATGAAATCAATGCATTCAGTAAATCAGAAACTGAAAGATAATGATAAACTGTGCATTGATAGAATTGAGTCTTTGAAAAGAGACTTAAATTCTCTTGGGTTAAAATACAAAGAGCAGGGTTATCATCTTGATATGGCTTATGCTGAAATTGAAAAACGAAATGAAGTGGTTGCCCAAAAGAACAAGGAGATTTCTGAAAAAGAATCTGAGGTGATAAAGTTACATAGAAAGTTGGAACAGTTTGAGAATTCATCTGTAGTGTTGGATTATTTTAATGCTAATGCTGATCCCACAAAAAGGGTTGCTGGTATTGGGTTTGTTCCTCCTCCGTTTAATGGGAATTATGTAGTTGAGCCTGAAATAATTCATGAAGAGGAGATTGATCCCAAGACAGTATTAAAAGTGAATCCAGCGACGGGTGAAGACATGGTGTATGATTCTGATATAGAGGATGAAGTATTTGAGGATTCAAAGGTTGAAGGCATTCCGAGAGAGGTGAAAATTGAGGAACCAAGGATTGTGAAGAATGTTACTCGGGATAGGTGCATTTTGACTGAACCTGAAGAGGTGAAAGTGGTTCAAACTAAACTTTCTCCAATCCTACAGTCAAGTGGGTTTGTGGTGGCTGGTTTTCAAAAGGTTAATTCTTCAAAGGTGCCAAAACAGACTTATGTTCCTAAGAAGCCGATAAATTGTTCAGGGCATTCCTCTGAAGCTTATTCTTCTGACGGTTCTTCAAATTCAAAGAAATCATCTTATTTCAGAAGTTATCAAGAAAGAAGAGTGTGGTCATATTTTTATTAATTGTCCATACAAGAACAAGGGTAAACTGAAGATTGTTCCTTCACAACCGAAAGTGGTGAAGATTCTGAAAAGGAAAGATGAGGGAAAATCGTCTTCTAGTTTGGGAAAAGATATGACCGGACGATCATTTGTTAATTCCCCTGAAATTAAACAACAAAATACATTGCATGCGAAATCTTTTGTATGCAGAGAAAAACTTGAGATTCCAAAAGTTGGGATTTCAAAAGATACTTTTCAAGAGGTTAAATTGTCTAGACCTCAAAGAAGAAGGAGAAACAGAAAATTAAAGACAATTTTGGAAACATCTGAATCTGACAATAATTTTTCAAAAAATGTTTCTAAAAATAATAAAAATGGTTCTTCTTTGAAAAGGTCTGATTGTCAAACTTCTGTTCCAACAGTGAATGATAAAATTGATTGTAAATTACAAGAAGTTGTTTATTTTGATCAATCCGGACGACCCAAGACCACGATGGCTTGGGTTCCACTTTCTAACTGATTCTCGTTGTTTATGTAGGGACAACCAAGGAGGACTATCAACAATACATGGTATGTGGATAGTGGTTGCTCTCAACATATGACACGGAATGTGAAATTACTTGAGGATGTGATTAAAATTAATGGTGGTTATGTCGCTTTTGCGGGTAATAAAGGCGGGTACATAACAGGCCAGGGAACGTTAAAGAACGACAAAGTAAAATTTGAAAAGGTGAATTATGTTGAGCAGCTGGAACACAATCTTTTAAGCGTATCACAAGTCTGTGACAAGAAGTTTTCGTTCCATTTCAACGATCATGAATGTTTTATTCTGAAACCGGGCTTTATGATTCCTGATGAATGGATTCTTATCAAGGCTCCAAGGAGAAATGACACGTATGTCCTTGACATGAGTGTCGCCACTACAACGGATTCAATTCCAACATGTTTACTCTCCAAGGCGTCGGAATCTGATTCAATATTGTGGCACAGGAAGCTAGCTCACATAAACTACAGGAAGATGAACTACATTGTTAGGAATGATCTTGTGCTTGGTATTCCGAAAATGAAATTTTCAGTTCCTGATGATTGTATTCCGTGCAAGAAGGGGAAGCAAAGAAAGAAATCTCACAAATCGAAATCGACAAATTCTATCGTAACTCCCTTGGAGTTGCTGCATATGGATTTGTTCGGTCCTATCAGTATTAGGAGCATTGGTGGGAAATCGTATTGTTTGGTCGTAACTGATGATTACTCCAGATTTTCATGGGTTAAGTTTCTTTCTTCTAAAGCTGAGACTACTGATTTAGTACAGTACTTAATCCTGGGTTTGGAGAACTTATTCAATCTGAAAGTCAGAAGAATCAGGAGTGACAATGGCAGCGAATTTAAGAATAGCAAAATGGGCTTATTCTGTTTACAAAATGGAATTCATCATGAATTCAGTGCGCCATATGTTCCTCAACAAAACGGTGTCGCTGAACGAAAGAACAGGACGTTGGTCGAAACAGCTCGCACGATGCTTGCAGATTCTAAGCTTCCAGTCACTTTTAGGGCTGAAGCTGTGAATGCTGCGTGTCATGTTTTGAACAGGTTCTTGACCGTCAAGCGACATAACAAGACTTGCTATGAATTGTTAAACAATCGAAAGCCGAATCTGGAATACTTATTACCTTTTGGTAATCCGTGTACCCTACTTAAGGTTAGAGATGTCCCAACAAAATTCAGTGCAAAGGCTATTGAAGGGATTTTTCCGGGGTATGTGGCAAATTCAACTACCAAGAGGGTTTATAACAAAGAGACGCCAAGTTGAAGAATGGTTCCATATTGACTGTTTAAATCGGTCTTTACCACATATGGCGATTGGTCCGGATTGGGCATTTGATTATGAAAACTTATTCAAGTCTTTTCATTTACCTTCTGACATTTCTGATGAAGATGCTGCTGTTCTTTATGAATCTTGTCAAGATGCACAACATAATGGATTTCTACCAAATGCAGTTCCCAATTCATCGATTCCATCTACTTCTGCTCCTGATCCTAATGTTGCTTCTTGTTCTGGTCCGCAAGATTCAGAGAGTGAGGAGGATAATGCTATTTTTCAAGATTCTTCTGCTGATCCGTTGTTGAGTGATGATCCATTACCTTCGACACAGGATCAGGGGGAGATTCCAACAAATTTAGACTCGGAAATTCCAATTCCTCAAGATTATTCTTATCAATCTGACTCTACTCAAGTTGATGTATTGCCGGTTCCTGAGGTCGCATCCATCAAGGAACATAAAGATCATCCAGTAACAAATATAATTGGAAATTTACAGGATGGAGTGAAAACTCGTTCTCTTGTTGACAATACTTGTTTGTATACTTGCATTAAAGATTCTGGTGTTCTTGATGATTGCTCACATTCTTGCTTTATTTCGCAGGTTGAACCCAAGAATGTAGAGATGGCTTTACATGACAATAACTGGATAGAAGCTATGCAGGAAGAACTAGCTCAATTTGATAAACTGAAGGTTTGGAATCTGGTTGATTTACCGAAAGGTGCGTATCCGATAGGAACAAAATGGGTGTTTAAATGTAAAAAGGATGATCGAGGTGTCGTGGTACGCAATAAGGCAAGATTAGTTGTCCAGGGCTTCAATCAACAAGAAGGAATTGATTACACCGAAGTTTATGCGCCGGTTACAAGGCTTGAAGATATAAGGCTGTTTCTAGCTTTTGCTTCCTTTAAAGGTTTTAAGGTGTTTCAATTAGATGTCAAGAGTGCATTTTTATATGGAAAGGTCAAGGAGGAAGTCTATGTGTGTCAGCCGCCGGGATTTGAAGATCCACTGAATCCGAACATGGTTTTCAAGCTAGATAAGGCCCTCTATGGTCTTCATCAGGCTCCTCGTGCGTGGTATGAGACTTTATCTACACATCTTTTGGCGAATGACTTTGTTCGTGGAAAGATAGACTCGACCTTATTCATAAAGAAATCAGGGGGAGATTACCTACTGGTACAGATTTATGTGGATGATATTATATTTGGCTCGACAAATGAAGGGTTGCGCAAAGAATTTGAGGGTGTTATGAAGTCGAAATTTGAAATGTCTGCTATGGGAGAGTTATCGTTTTTCTTAGGTTTACAAGTAAATCAAAAGGAAGATGGTTCTTTATTCATCAGTCCAAGTATGTCAAAGACATCTTGAGCCGGTTCAAGATGGAGGACTGTACTTCATACGATACTCCAATTCTGGTCAATCATAAATTAAATTCTGACCCGGAAGGAAAATATGTGGACTGTCGACTTTACAGAGCTATGATTGGATCCCTCATGTACTTAATCGCTTTAAGGCCGGATATAATGTTCGCCGTGTGTATCTGTTCCAGATTTCAGGCAAAGCCAAAAGAATCTCACTTAATTGCTGTGAAAAGAATCTTTCGGTATTTAAAAGGAAAACAACGTTTAGGGCTATGGTATCCTCATGGTTCTAACTTTGATTTCAATGCTTATACTGATTCTGATTTTGGTGGTTGTTGTCTGGACAGGAAATCTACAACAGGTGGTTGCCAGTTCTTAGGTAATCGACTTGTATCCTGGCAATGCAAAAAGCAAACCACAGTCACGATTTCAACATGCGAAGCAGAATACATCGCTGTTGCAAGTTGCTGTTCACAGATCCTGTGGATACAACAACAATTGAGAGATTACGGTTTGAATTTCACAGGAACCCCAATGTTTATTGATAACAATGCTACTATGTCAATAACGAATAATCCTGTTAAACATAGTAAAACTAAGCACATTGAAATTCGATATCATTTTATACGTGATTGTGCAGAGAAAAGGTTGATTGAGCTGGTCAAGGTACATACTGAAGATAATTTTGCTGATTTGTTTACTAAGGCATTTGATCGTACCAGGTTTGAGTTCCTAATTAAAATGATTGGTATGATCAATCCCGAATAAAAAATTTTCAAAATCAGAATTTCATGGAAAATTTTTCTTTTAGGTTCTTTTATTGCTTTATTACATTTTTGCAGTTACATTTTCAGTCAAAAAGTCTAAATTATAAAAAGTCAAAACAAATTGAAAAATATAAAATTTGACATCATTTGAGGTTAGAGAAGAAATGATAGTACATCAGTGATTAGTTCATTTCACACGACCTTAGTAGACCTTGATATATGAATGATTAAAATAAGTTGATCTGATCTAAATTTCAAAGTCTGCATAAATAAGAAATGATAGTGTTATGAATGTTCTATTCTTGATAATTTGTTTTAAAATTTGTGTATAAAATTTGAAACTTGAATTGTCAATAGGCTAAAAGCGTTTTGAAACTAATAGTAGTGTGAAAATTAAATATAATATGATTACATCTGTGATTTAAACCCATTTTATGCCTGGGTGTGTGTGTTAAAAGATCATTATCAGATAAAGAATATTAGCTTTTAATAAGGATTTTCCTATGAGATCAGTTTCGGGTTATGTCCTTAGCACTATTCATTCGATTTGCTTCAGTGCCCATGTCCCGAAAAGCATGCAATTTGAAGTATAATCAAGATATGTAGTTGACAACATCTGTCAATCATATACTAGCCCTTGGATCATATTGATACATTATCTTTACTGATTCCATTGAATTCATAATCTAGATAACAGTTGGATCCTCGTACCTGAATCTTATGATTCCACAAATATAAGCCAAAACACTGAATCATTCGATTCTGAATCTCATTGATTCCTATACAATCCAATTTGGATTCTGCTATTCATGTGCTAAGTGATGTCTCCTCATTCTGAATATTCGAAAAAGTTTTAGTAAAATCTTATATGTGTCTTGAAGATAGTGCATTTATTTTCTATTTGACATATATGTGGGGTACACGATGTTTATCATCTAAATGGTACTAAATCACATGAATTTGGAGAATAAACGCTTATAGTTTCAAATAATATAATATTGACAATTTTAAGAATTCAGGCTTTATATTTCAAATTCGGTATAAATAAAAGAATATTTTATAACCTGATCTTATTTACTTTGAAATTTATCGCGTATCATTTCAAATATTATTCAAATTGAATGAGTTTCAAAATGAAAAAGATGCAATATGCACAAAATTGAGTTGAATGGTCTCTTACTACAGGTTACCCTTTGTTATTGATAATATGTGTGATGAATTAATTGAATACTGATATGATCTTCTTGCTCATGATGTTTAAAAATAAAAAATAAAAAATATGTCATTTCAGTTTATTAAAAGAAAAATCAAAAATATGTGATTCTGTTTGTATAGAGAAAAATCAAAAATATGTGATTCTGTTTGTATAGAGAAAAAAACCAAAAATATGTGTTTCCGTCTGTATAGATAAAATTCAAAAAGATTTTATTTTTACTTTCCATGAAAATTCTAAACTTTTATTAAAATTGTTCGGGATTGGATCAAATATGTGTTGCTGACGGAAGTTCAAGATTTGAAAGGTTGAAGTTGGGAAAGTTTGTGTTCAAGGCAAAAAGGTTGAAAAAGTTTTTAAGTTCGCCTGTGAACAGTGAAGCGAACTTAATATGTTCGCTTAAATTGGTGAGGCGAACTTAATTTTCAGTCTCGGGTGAAGCGAACTTAAGGGTGAAGCGAACTTATCTTGTTCGCCGAAGGCTTGTTAAGCGAACTTAACAAGTTCGCTTAATTAAGCGAACTTAACCTAAATAAGTGTTGAATAAGGCGAACTTGTCTCATCGTCGTCTTCCTCAGAACAAGCGAATTTGCCCAAATTTCTCAAAAATTTTAATTTGTGTTGTGAGTGCTAATTTCTGGTTGTCTCTTGATCGAAATCACATTGCGAATCTAACAAAGGTATTTTCGTTGGATTTCATCCGCTATATTGAGCGTATTCGATGATTTTTCATCTCGGGTTTCGTCAGACTGTTTCAAGAAGATTTTGACCTAAGTTTTGACCGAGATATCAAATTGTTTATCATTTTTGGTCATATTGTGATATTCGATTGATTTGATAGGCTTATTTCATGATTTGATCTTGGTTTGCCGGATTTTGAAATTTCAGTGTTTGAATTTGAAACGTCTCAGGTTCCAAGCGAACTTGTTCGAAGCGAACTTGTCAGGCGAACTTAATAAGTTCGCCTCTTGCACTACTAAGCGAACTTATGAAGTTCGCCTAGGGGTCAGAAGTGAAAAAGAGATGTGAATTTTTTTGTGTTTGAAATTTTTTTAAATTTTTTGTTTGAATTTTTTTTTTCATTTTTGTTGTTGTTTTGTTTGTGTGTTTTATTAAATGTGTATCCTATATGTGTACGTGTTCTAATGTTTGTTAAGTTGTCCAATATTTTCACAGATGGCTCGTCGTGTCGAATACAAGCATAATCAAGTGGCGTTGTTAGATCCAAATTTGCCTGAAGCAGTTCACTATCAAGGCATTATCAATTTTCTGAACATATCAAGACTACATGTTGCATTATCTGCGGATCCTTATATTAGTTTGGTGTACATCCAACAATTCTGGGATACTGTACATCAAGATATCGATGTGGAACCACATGTCCTTCGTGCAACAGTCAATAATACAGAGATTGCTATTTCAGAAGAGACAATTCGGGCTGCTCTAGTTTTGGGAGGCAATGCTGAAGATCCAATATCTTATCCCAATACTTTTATTATGGGGTGTTTTCAACGGATGGGATATCGTGGAAGACAAAATGATACACAACCTAGGAAAGGTGGATTAGTGGGAGAATGGAGGTACTTTATGCATGTGATTATACAATGCATCACTCCACGAAAAGCTGGTACAGATGGCTTGAAGATGGCACTTCAAACAGCGATGGTGGCCTTAACTTTGAATAAAAGATTCAATTTTCCACTTTATTTTTACCGAGAGATGGTAATGCAGATCAATCCAGCTGAAGGTCAAGGTTTCTTGATGTATCCCCGATTTATTCAACTGATACTCGATCATCTTATTCCGGATCTTCCACAACATGCCATACGATTGACTTTGACTCCGATGTCAAAACGTATTTTTACAGATTGTACAAAGGTGAAACAGCAAAATGCGGCGTTGATTCCGGTTAATACTCCACTGTTTGGGCACTTAATCAATCCTGATTATGTTGCACCACCAAATGATAATTGGTTTCATCCAAATGAAATTGCTCAAGTTCAAGGAGTTAACGTTCCAGCACAACAACAACAGCAACAACCAAAACAACAACCTGCACAACAACAACAGATACAAGTTCCACAAATTCAAGTTCAACAACCACAAATACATGTTCCTGTACAACCTCAAATTCCTATTCCTGAACAAGTTCCTATTCCACAGGCTGCAGTTAATATTCCTATTCAGGAACCAGTTCTAGAAGAGGTCGTTCATGATCCTAATCAAGATATGGGTATGAACATGGATGATTTTGTTGATGAAGCTGTGAACTCGCCCATTCATGAACAAGAAGGGAATGTGGTGACAGACGCTGAGTCTAGTTCCAGTTCAAGTGATACAACATCATCTAATGATGACAGCACTGATTCTGATGAATCTAGAGATTTTTCTCCAAGTCATTATGAACGGTTGGCTGCTATTCCACTGGCTAATGCTGGAAAACGCATTAAATCTCAAGCCAGACGACCACGACGCAAGTCGGTTCGGGATCCTCCCTCCGGATCAGTACTTGGTAAAAGTTCGTTGGTAGATGAAAGTTCTGAAACTGATAGTGACTTCAATCCTGATCCTTCGCGTCAAAAGTTAATGTCTACGTCGATTGCTGCTGCACAATCTTCTCAAGGAGTTGAGGATGCAAATTTTGTTGCTTCTCTGATAGTTACTCCTCCACGATCTAAGGATCCATCTCCAGTTCCATCTCCTGTTCCTACAGAGATTCCTACTACTTCATGTCCTTCTATTCCACAATCAACAGTTGGTCCATCAAAGCCTTCTGATTCTGACAGGATTACTTTCCTTGAATCTCAAGTGCTTACTTTACAAACACAAGTTAACTCTCTTGTGTCTATTGATTCTCAACGACAGCTGGTGATTCAGACTCAAGCTCAACAGATTGCTGATATGCAAGCATTAGTGTCCAAACTCGTTCAGCGTCTTGACGCTCAGGGGGAGTTAAGGATACCTGATACTTGTCACACGGAGTCAATACAAAGACATGATGATGAAGACAATGATCCTGCTGGAAATATTGAGGATGATCGTCAATACACTGACGCTAATCCTATATCTAGAGTTCAGGGGGAGTCGACATCACAATCTCTTGAAGGAAACAAAGACAAAGATACTTTGGGTACTAATGAAGAAGAAATTTTGTTATTAGAATTCTTTCAAGATTCAGAAGAAGAGGAAGCTGAAAAGATTGAATGTCTTGATGACATTGATGATTTATTCAATGACATGGAAGATGATATGTCAGACACTGAGATAGAAGAAGGAGAAATAGTGGAGATAGAAATAGAGAAAGATAAAGACAGTGTTACATATGAAGGCTGTGATGGTCTTAAGGTGCCGTATAACTTCATCCAAGAGGATGTTGTTCCTGAGTTCTCTTATGACGGAATAACTGACTCTATGGACTCTATTGAAGACGTCACATTGCCTGATGATACAGCTGACTCAAAGATGGATACTGATGATGAGAATCTTATTGAAGACGTCACATTGCCTGATGATACAGCTGACTCAAAGATGGATATTGATGATGAGAATCTTCAATTCAATAAGGGTGCTGAAACTGAAACTACTCACATTGAGTCTCCAAAGATTAATGAAGAACCTGTGATGTTCAGAGATACATGAATGACACGAGAACAATGGAGAGAAGTAGTAAACAGTTGGATGAAGGTGCTACCCAAGTCTCCAATACAACCTGCTCAGAAAGAGAAATATGTTAATAAAGAGCAGTGTATAGGAAAGATCATTAGTTGGTTCTATGATGGTGAATCAAAATTGTTTGTAATCAAACGATCTGATGGTGTTCAATACTTAAAGCCAAGGATCAAATATTTCAATACCTTGCCGAGGTGTGAAATAAATGGTCTAGCTTCAAAGCCACTCATAAATAGATCGAAGAATGGTTTAGCTGATGTGATAGCAAACCTGATAAAGAAAGAAGGTAGTTCGGGTAAGTATGAAAGGCTGAAACCACAGAAGGGAAAAAGAGTGAAAATTACAGATCCTAAGACTGGGAAAGTAACATGGAGATACAAGTATAGACCAGTGCGTGCTATTCACAAGATACCATTAAAGAATATTCCTCAAGACTTTCTTGGGAATATGAAATGGTGGTATGTTGATGTCAATACTAGTGAAGCAAGGGTTGAAGATAAAGATAATAAGGTCATTGTGTGTTTCTATGACGCAATGAATCTTATTAATTTTTCAAAGAAAGATCAGAGGACGCTGCGAAAGAATGAGATAATGTATACTGATGAATGGATAGAACAAGGTCTACAGTATAAAAGAGTTTTGGAGATATGCAGAAGATACGGTGTGCATGCTGGCAGCAGACTACCAGACAACTGGAAGAGTTCAAGATAAAGACTGAAGACAGAAGATCAAGCTATTGTCAAGGGGGAGTCTGTTAGGACATAGTTTTGTAATGACAAAAACTTGTAATAGTTAGATTTTATGTCTTTATGTTTTTGGTATGTAATTGTTTAAAAGTTGCTAAGTGTTTAACTAGTGAGCCTAGAGGCGAACTTGTTAAGTTCGCCTGGTCTATCAGAGGCGAACTTAATAAGTTCGCTTAGATATAACTGAGGCGAACTTGTTAGGTTCGCTTAATCTGTTTCAGGCGAACTTAACTAAGTTCGCTTACAGCAGGTTTGGTTCTATATATATGTGTTACAGAGTCATTAGATAGTAGTGAACAGAAATCGATCTGAGAGAGAAACAATTGTCTGATTGAGTCTGTAACCATTGTTATTTGGAATATAATCGAGAAGTTTATTTACACGTGTTGTTTGAATTGTCAATTAGTATACAAACGTTAATACGAAGGATTCCGCACTTCGTGTTATAGAAACGTCATATCACGAGTTCGATCAGTAGTTGAGTTACCTGGACCTACAAGGTTAACCAGGGTACCATCTCGGTAAGTCAAAATTCACCACCAAAAATAAAATAAGATCCAACTAGATATAAGAAGTTGTAAAATGAAAAATATCCAAGTGGATATTAAAAGGTAAAAACACTCTAGATCTTTGCATAAGTAAAACAGAAGAAGTCGTAAAATTATTCAAGCGGATAGGAAAAGGTTGAATACCCGAGATCTTTGTGTAAGTGAAGCTGACGGGGTCAAATCATCCAAGTGGTTGGGAAAAAGATGAACACCCGAGATCTTTGCGTAAACAAAACAGACGGGGTCATCGGCAGTAACTTTCGTTACTTTGACGGTCAACTGGAGCATGAATCAGAATCCAACACATAAACCTATATCGGATTGAATCAGTTTTTTTAGCAGAAAATGGGTAGATGTTTTAAAAATGGGTTCAAACACACGTGTACGATTTGAGATTTAGATTTTCACACTACTAAAGAGTTGTAACCATATGTCGGGCCTACCGGCTATACATCAGTAAGCACCATCACCTATGGTCCATTCCATGCCTCAAGAGATATGATCAGACTCAATCACTTCTCACAGGGTCAGATCAGATTTTCTTGAAACAAAATTGATAACATTAGTGAAATTGAGGATAATAACTTTTTCTTAAGCAAACTATATACAAAGGAATTCTTTTCTTTTCTCATAAAATTCCAATTTCTCCCCCCAAAGATTTGCTTTCCAACTGGATAAAAAGAAATAACTATACAGAAAATAAATATTTTTGAAAATCTTCCCGATTAACATGTTTAAACAGACAAGACAATATGCAAAAGGGTTACTAAAAGTTGAGCATCCCGATCATCTCCATCAATTTATCAAATCTGGCAGAATCGAATGCCTTTGTGAAGATATCAGTGGTTTGCTTGTCGGGTTTTACTTCGACGATCTTGATATGTTTCTTTTCGACACACTCATGGATGAAATGGTGTTTGATCTCGGTGTGTTTGGTTTTGGAGTGCTAGACGGGATTTTTGGTTATGTAAAGAACTACGGTGTTGTCACAGAGAATGGGGGTTTCATGAAAAGTGATGCCATAATCGAGCATCTGGTGGTGTATCCAACGGACTTGGGAACAACAAAAGGCTGCAACAATGTATTCAACCTCGGTTGTGGATTGAGAAACGGTGGTCTGTTTCTTACATTGCCATAACACAATATGATTGTCAAGAAATTGACAACCCCAGAAGTGGACTTGCGGTCTAAGTTGCATCCTCCGTAGTCTGAATCTGAATATGCCAAAATATCAAACAAGTTATTTTTAGGATACCAAAGCCAAAGATTTGGCTTATACTTCAAATATCTTAAAATACGTTTGACAGCAATTAAATGAGAGAGTTTAGGATTAGCGTGAAAGCATGCACACAAGCACACTACAAACATGATGTTTGGTCTGCTGGTAGTGAGATACATGAGAGATCCTATCATGGAGCGATAGAGGTGCTGATCAATGCTTTCACCATCCAAATCAGGAGACAGAGAATGTCGAACTTCCACGGGAGTCTTGAATGGATGGGATTCAGTCATTTTGAACTTGGTTAGAATTTCTTTGACATATTTCTCTTAGTGAATAAGAATTCCTGACTCCGAATGATCAACATGCAAACCAAGAAAGAACTTCATTTCTCCCATAAAGCTCATTTCGAACTTAGAACGCATCACTTCCTCAAATTCTTTATACAACCGCGGATTGGTGGATCCGAAAATTATATCATCAACATAGATTTGCACCAGAATGATATCCGCACCATCCTTCTGTTTAAACAAATTTTGGTCAATGGCTCCCCGTGTAAAACCATTATCAAGCAGATGCTTAGACAAGGTTTCATACCATGCACGAGGTACTTGATGAAGACCATACAATGGCTTGTCAAATTTGTCGACACGGTCTGGATAGGTTTGATGAATGAAACCCGGTAGCTGCTTGACATAAACTTCTTCTTGAACCTTTCCATTTAAGAATGCACTTTTAACATCCATTTGATAGACCGTGAAGTCCTTATAGGCTGTGTAGGCGAGAAACATTCTGATGGCTTCCAAGCAAGCCACTGGTGCCAAAACTTCCTCAAAATCAATTCCTTCTTCTTGATAAAACCACTAAACTACCAAGCAGGATTTATTGCGAACCATGATTCCTCCTTCATCCTTCTTGTTATGGACTACCCAACGAGTGCCGATTGGGACTTGTTCTTTGGGAGGTCCACTAGATTCCACACTTGTAACTTGGTGAATTGATGTAACTCTTCTTGCATTGCCTTGTAATGCCCCAAACCCGGGAGGCCTCACTTGTTGGATTTACTCATTCACAAAGAGTTCTTAAACTTGAATATCAATTAACGCAGTAGAAAATTTCGTTCAAGCATAACGTCAACATTGTTAATCATGCGGAAGCGTATGCATTGCCTAAAACATAAGCACATCATAACCAAAATATAACGGGATGCCAGTCATCATTATCAGCCGGGTAACTCTTCTCTCTTGCCAAGCACCACCGTTGCTCATTCATACCTGTTCTTAACCTGAATGTGCATACAAAAAGTCAGCTACGCTGGTGAGTTTTAGCTTTACTTAAATATTTAACTTCAAAAATTTTGCCAAAAACGTAACATTTAAACTTTGTTAATAAAAGCGTACGTAAAGCATGAAATAACATAACATAACTTATAAGTCAACAAACATTTCGAATATGCGCCTTCTCGTAACCGTCAATTCCAAACTTCCAGCACGATACTCCGAAGAGTAGTCGTACCTAACTTCTATCACGATACTCCGAAAAGTAGTAGTACCTAACTTCCAGCATGATTACCCCGTAACGTAAATCGTACCTAACTTCAAGGATCACGTTAATCCCCAAGGTGACCATCATCACCCGAGTTGTACAACAGTTAGCCGGCCACAAAAACCCCTAAAAGGTAAAGGCCCTTAACATACATCCCATGCCCATAACCTCAATTCCTTAAGTAATAATGGCAGGTTCGTTCATTTATGACTTTCATAAACCTTCACTTCTTTACTTCAAAACTTCAGTTAAAGCATTCGTATGTTTTATTAAAAATCATTCATTCGTAAACACATCATAAACCTCGTTTGACAAAACATTTCATAAACACATTGTTCATAACATTTTCGTTCAAAACATCGATCAAAAGCATAGTTTCACAAAACCTCATAAACATCATTTTATAAAACATTGTTATATAAAAACAGTCACATCGTTACGTATGCACACCAGCCCGGAAACATTATTTAAAACATTTAAAGAAGGGCTTCTAGAACTCACCTGAAATAAACAGGGTCAAAGGTCTCTAAAGGATCTTCTAACCTGTACGTACACCACCATACAACTCATTACATTTTATCCCTTCATACCAGGTACTTTAAAAGTACCAGGCTTATTCCCTTGAACCTAGGAGTACACGGCTCTTTAGGTGTACACGGCTCCCACCCGTGAACTTAGGTGTTCTCGGTTCAAGGGGAGTTCTCGGGGTGCTTATCCATGAACTTAGGCCCGAGAATCCCAACCGTGATCCCTACTCGGGATCCCAGCCATGAACCTTACCTAGGATCATAGCCGTGAACCCTACTCAGGAATCCGAAGCCGTGAACCTTACCCGGAAATCCCAAGTCGTGAACCTTACCCGAAAATCCCATGTCGTGAACCTTACCCGGGATCTCAGCCGTGAACCGTACTCGGGAATCCCAAACCATGAACGTTACCCGGGATCCCAAGCCGTGAACTTTACCTGGGGATCTTAAGCCGTGAACCTTCAGTTTTCACACCCAAAACCCTAGTTTTGCATGTCTTCAGATCTTGATCGAGTGATTCATCAAGTTTGGAACTTTTTACGTTCAAAAGGTGTATTTTCCTCTCGTGATTCCAGATCTCAAGTTTGACATCAATTGACCCATAAAAACCCGACCTTTTTGAGCCAAAACCTGAATAAACCTATTTCAAGGAAAACTTATAAAAATGAGAGTTTCTTACCTCAAAACGACTCCTTCCTTTAGCAAATCTTCCCTCTAGTAGTGTAGCAAGGTAGAGGGTCGATCCTCAACTCAATCCAAAGCTTTCTCTCTATTGAAAAGGTATTTAGCTTGAACAAGGATATAAAGAATATGTGTGTGGAGGCTAGGGTTTAAACCCTCCCATCTTCTTCAGCCCAGCTAGCGGCCCACAAGCCCCCATCCTTTTCACACTCCGTTATTCCATCTTCATTTTGGTTTATTGTTTCGTCATTATTATTTACTTTTTTTTGGGATGTTACAAGTCTACCCTCCTTACAAAAGGTTTCATCCTCCAAACCTGTCATAAGTCAAACAATTGAGGGTACGACTCCTTCATTTCCGTTTCTGTCTCCCAAGTGGCTTCGGACCCCTTTCTGTGCTTCCACTATATTTTGACGAACTGGAAGACTTTTATATGTAAACGTTTCTCCTTTTGATCAAGTATTGCCATGGTTTCTTCGATATAGTTTAGGTGGTTGTCGACCTCGATGTCGGTAAGTGGTACGTGAGAAGATTCATCCGCCAACCACTTTTGCAAGTGTGTTACATGGAACATAGGATGAATCCCACTTAACTCATCAGGCAACTCAACCGATAAGCGACTTCACCAACCGTGCCAATATCCTGAATGGTCTGACAAACCTCGGACATAACTTTCCTCTCTTTCTGAATCATATGATTCCCTTCTAGGGTGATACCTGCAACATTACTCTGTCCCTTATATTAAATTCAATAGGCCTTCGTCACTTATCCACATAGGATTTCTGACGATCTTGGGCGGCCTTCATTCGTGCCTTAATCTGGTCAAACCTTTCTAACGTCTCTTTAACAACTTAGAGACTTCCCAATTCATTCTGTCCCATCTCACCCCAACATACCGGGGTACTGCACCTTCTCCCATACAACATCTCGTAAGGCGGCATGCCTATTGTCGAGTGATAACTGTTGTTGTAGGAGATTTCGGCTAATGGTAGATGACTGTCCCAACTACCGCCGAAATCAATAATTCAAGCACGGAGCATGTCTTCCAACGTCTGAATGGTCCTTTCGGACTAACCATCTGTTTTTAGGTGGTATGCCATGCTGATATTAAGTCTCGTGCCCATCGCTTCATGAAATCTTTTCCAAAACCTAGATGTGAATCATGTGTCCCTGTCAGATACAATCATCAAAGGCATCCCATGTCGTGCTACTACTTCATTAATAAATACTTCCGCTAACCTTTCCAATGAGAACGTCTCACGAATAGGTAAGAAATTAGCACTATTCGTTAAACAGTCCACATTGTAATGTGTTCCCACTTCCATTCCGGTATATCAAGAGGTTGAATATTTCCATACGGTTTCTGGTGTTCGGCCTTTACTTGTGAGCAAGTCAAGCACTTGCTTACGTATTTCAATACCTCACATTTCATTCCAGGCTACCAGTAGTCCTTCCTCAAATCTTGGTACATTTTGTTGGTACCAGGATGGATAGAGTACCGAGACTTATGAGCCTCATCCAAGATTTTGGTTCTAAACTCGCCACCCATAGGTATCCATACCCGTCCAAAACGTGTCCTAACACCAAGGGTGTTATATTCCAACTTGTCCTGTTCGCCAACCATTCTCTCTTTCTTTATATTATCTTCCTTAACTGCCTCATCTTGAGCCTTTTCAATTTCCCTCATCACATCCGGTGTTACCACCAACTGACAAGCTTTCACTCTAATAGGAGCAGACACATCCTTTTGACTTAGAGCTTCAGCCACCACATTTGCTTTTACAGGGTGGTATATGATTTCACATTCGTAATCCTTCAAAAGTTCCAACCATCGCCTATGCCTCATATTTAGTTCTCTCTATTCGAAGAAGTACTTCAAACTTTTGTGGTCGGAGTATATGGTAAAGTTCACTCCGTAAAGGTAGTGCCTCCAGATTTTTAATGCAAACACAACGGCGGCAAGTTCCAAGTCATGAGTTGGATAATTGACTTCATGAACTTTCAACTGTCGGGACGCATACGAGATCACTCTCCCGCGTTGCATCAGCACACACCCCAATCCCAGGCCCGAAGCATCAGAGTAAACTAGTAAGTCTTCATTGCCCTTGGGAAGGGCCAAGACTAGAGCTTGGGTTAAGTTTTCGTTTAATTCTTTAATGCCTCATCTTGGGTCGAACCCCATTCGTACTCCACCTCCTTCCGAGTCGACTTTGTCAATGTTGAAGCTATTTTCAAGAAATCCTAGATGAATATCTGATATTAGCCTGCCAATCCCAAGAAACTGCGGATCTCAGTTGGCGTCTTAGGAATATCCCAATCTCTTACCGTCAGTATCTTTGCTGTGTCAACCATAATACCATTCGGGTTAATGACGTCACCTTAGAATTGGACTTCCCTAAGACAGAACGCGCATTTGGAGAACTTAGCATACAACTTCTCCTTCTTTAAAGGTTCCAACACTTCCTTCAAGTGACATGAGTAGATTAGGATATCATCGATGAACACAATTACCGATCGATTCAGCATTGGTCAACAGACCCTATTCATCAAATCCATGAACGCTATGGGGGCGTTTGTTAGTCCGAAGGACATTACGCGAAACTCAAAATGGCATAACGTGTGCAAAATACAGTTTTCGTTATGTCTTGTTCCCTCACCTTCAACTGATGGTACCCAGACCGAAGGTCGATTTTTGATAACCAACTTGCGCCTTGTAATTGATCGAACAAGTCGTCGATCCTTGGTAAAGGGTACTTGTTCTTCATTGTATGTTTGTTCAACTTGCGATAATCAATACACATTCTCATCGAACCATCCTTCTTCTTCACAAACAACACTGGGGCACCCCAAGGTGAGATGCTCGGTTGGATGAATCCTTTCTCAAGTAATTCGTCTAATTGTGCCATTAGTTCTTTCATTTCTACTGGTGTTAGTCGATATGGAGCCTTAGCCATGGGCTGGGCATCTAGTACTAAGTAGATTCGAAACTCAATCTCTCTGTCAGGTGGTATCCTAGGCAAATTATTTGGAAACACCTCCTGGTACTCGCGTACCATGGGTATATCGTCCAGTTCCTTCATCTCCTTACACTTGTCAATTACGTACACCGGATAAGCCTCGCATCCGCACCTAAGTATTTTGTTGCCTTAATCATCGAGATGCCGTTGGCATCAGGGCGTCAGTGCATACGCTCTAGTCTTCGCTCGGGGCCTTTCTTCTTTCTTTTCCAGGCCCTTACCCTTTCCAGCTTCACCCATCCTCGGCTTAGTGCATTCTCGACTCATATGGCCACTCTCCGCACAGTTAAAACACTTAAAGCCTTGGGGGCATTCACGGGAGTAGTGCCCGGTTTGCCACACTTAAAGCATAGATTTGATCCTAGCGGGCATTCACCGACGTGCCTTCCCCCACACTTCCCACAGACCGCTGACTCACATACTCTGGCCTGCTTATCCCAATCCCCAGACAATTTCCCAACCGATCGCTTGGTAGGAAAACTCAACTTGTTCTTGGGCTCATCAATGGAGATGACTTTCAACGCCAGATCATCGAATACCACGCCACTCAGTTCTACCACCGAATCATAGGTAGTAGAAACGTTTACCATAACATAGGTGCGGACCTGGTCCTGAAGCCCCTGAATGTAGCAGGCAATCTTCCTCTCTTCGGTCGTGACAAGATGTGGCACCAGGCGTGCCAGTTCATTGAATATGGTAGTGTACTGCCTGTGCGTTATTCTTCCGGCCTTCAACCCCATAAATTCCCTCTCTACCTTCTCGATCTCATTCCTTGGACAGAAATTCTTGATCACAAGGGTTTTCAAATCATTCCACATCATTGCGTCAACAATCTCGTCCCCCTTGGCTTGACGCACACCTTCCCACTAGTGAGATGCTTCTTCCATCAAGGAATTAGTAGCAAATTTCATAACCTGATTTGGTTGGCATTCGCTCAGACGAATGTCGGCTTCCATACGGATTACCCATTCAAAAGTAGCCACCACGTCCTTCTTTTCAGTCAAGACCGACGGGTCACATGCCTTAAAGGACTTATAGTAGAAACCGTGAGCAAGCGGTGAGTTGTCGGTTTCGTGGTTCAGGGCACCAGTTGTCGTGTTAGACCTACCCGTCTCACTAGCCTTCTTTAACGCTTTTGCCATAGTTTTGGCAGAGAAGCCTTCATCAACTTAGTGAATTCGCGTGCCAGAGCCGCTTTCACTTCCTGTTCGAAAGTGAAATGTTGTTCTTCAACATGTGTGTGCCCAGTCCCATGTACACTATCCTCTGGTTCAGTGTTAACACTTCCTTCTTCACTATACTCTTGGCAAGCATGGATCCTGCCGTGTTCACCATTATGACCCCCACCACGCCTTTCATTTCCTCTTCTTGCCATTTCGTTCTATACGTCAAGGAATCCAATGTCATCACACTAGTTAACAAATAGAATTCAACAAGTACTGTAAGATGTTAATATACACTGGCCATCTGCAATTAACCATTACACTACCTCTCGATTCCTATTTGACCACCTTTGTGATTCCATTAGAACACAAGTCCTAACCTAACACTTCTAACGCATACTATATATGTAAATATATTTACTACCTTCATACATGATGTTGTGGCTCGAGTTCCCCGTACTGGCATCCGCTTTCGGTCCCATTCACAGTTTAAGTTCACACACTAGTAGTGTCCAAATCTCTCAAACTATTACTTTGATACCAACTTGTAAGGCCCCAAACCCGGGAGGCCTCACTTGTTGGATTTACTCATTCACAAAGAGTTCTTAACTTGAATATCAATTAACGCAGCGGAAAATTTCATTCAAACATAACGTCAACATTGTTAATCATGCGAAAGCGTAAACATTGTCTAAAACATAAGAACATCATAACCAAAACATTGTCTAAAACATAAGAACATCATAACCAAAACATAAAGGTATGCCAGTCATCATGATCAGCCGGGTAACTCTTCTCGCTTGCCAAGCATCACCGTTCCTCGCTCATACCTGCCCTTAACCCGAATGTGGATACTAAAAGTCAGCTACGCTGGTGAGTTCTAGCTTTACATAAAACATTTAACTTCTGTACAGATAATGACTGATGGCTACAAAATTTTCCAGGTAAGATTGTTGCGTACTCCACAATTTTGTTGTTGACTTACAAGTTACTGCAGATAAGGCTAAGTGCTGCAGATAGTTGTGTTCTCCTGATGATGAACAAGTTTTCTACTGATAGCCTTATCTGCTGAAGTCCAAAGTTGCTGCTGATAGGCTTCTCAGCAGCAGCAAACATTTGATGCTGCTGATAGGCAAATCATCAGCAGCTTTGACTTTGCCACTGACACCTCTGCTATAACACTGACACACCTATCAGCAGAAGGAATGTTATTGGTGCAGATAACAAAAGACAATGCTCCTATTCTGATCTGTCCTACAATGATTTTTGAGACCCCTTAGTTTTTTCGTTGTCTTTTCAGTGCAGAAGTCTTTTCACTACAGTTGTCTTTTAGCTACTTGTCTTTTAGTTATCTACCAACAGTAGTGTAACTTGTAACTGTTAAAGATCAACGGCTTGTGTTTGATCTGATCCTTAGAATCAAGGGTTTGTCTTGATTCTAAGTTCCTTTATATGTGTTGTATCTTTTCATTTTACAATGTGTTCTTCCTTAGAGCTTTCTCTGTAAACTTGTAAACATTGAAGATTAATACACTTTTCATTTATCAGTATTATCCTTGTGTTTCTTGTTTACATTGATTAGTTGTTATTGTTTTCGCCAATCTCAACTAAGAACAAAATCATCTTGTAAACATCGATCCTACAAGTGGTATCAGAGCTTTGGCTCTCAGATTAAGCGAACTAACACTTGTTTAATCACTATCTGGTTCTATTATCTCTTTGCTGCTAAACCATCTATCCATAGTATGGCACAGAATACTGGATTTGATGATGTTGGAAGCTTTCACAGAGCACCAAGACTGGTGTCTGGAGAAGATTATGATATGTGGAAGAAAAGAATGGAAAGTTTCTTCTGCTACCAATAATATGGAATATGGAGATCCATAGTTAATGGTCCATATGTGCCTATGGTGGCTTCTGCTGATTCCGGAGGTCCATCAGTCCCTAAAGAAGCCTCAAAGTACTCAGAGGAAGACATCAAGAAAATGGATGTAGATTTCAAAGCTTTGGGAGCCATTTATATGTGCTTGCCAAACGAAGTTTTCCATAACTTTAGAGAATATAAGACTGCTAAGGAGCTATGGGAAGATATTTTCCGGTTCTAAGGAACTGAAGGAGAATAGAAGATATTTGTCGGTTCTATCGGAAGATGTTTTGTTCAACAGGTACACCTATTGGTGGGAGAGCTACAGTGCTCTAAAGTGAAGTTGGAGAATGAAGACATTCTCAAAAAGTTTATCAGATCTCTTCCAAGCTGCTGGACACTCTATGCAATGTCAATTAGAAGAACTGAAAACTTGAAAACTCCAAAAATGACTGATTGTATGGCATGCTAAAGACAAATGAACTAGAAATGATTCAAGCCAAAGAAAGAAGCTCAGGTCATTCAACAGCTTCATCAACAACCACCACTTCATCTGCAATACACTCTGACCACTAAGCTCCCGGTTCTAGTAACTATTATCCTCCCATTGTCACCAACCCTCAGACTCCCAACTCACAAACAAACAACTCACCATTTCTTCTTGAACCTCCACCTCAACCAAACTCAGCTGCCTTTGTCTCCGAAAATTCTAGAAACATGTCCTTCATCAAAGAAGATCTGGAATACTTTCATCCAGATGACTTAGAATAAATGGACATACAACACTCCTATGCCATACTTTCTCCCAGAGCAAAACGGTTCTACTCTAGGACTGGAAGACCAATTCCAATTAACAACTCTAACACTAGAGTTGGCTTGGACAAGAGCAAGCTAAGATGTTACAATTGTAGCCAACTTGGTCACTTTGCCAGAGAATGCAAGGCATCAAAGGCAAACCCAGCTGCGGCACAACCTAGACAGACCCATCATGGTCAAGAAAGTCAAGGCAACACCACTCCTGCTCAAACTGCAGCCTGTGCAGTTGTTGGAACAACTGATTTTTATTGGAGCTTCCAGTATGAAGATCTTCCTGCCAACAACCACACACTCATGGCAGACACAACAGAGATACCACCTCAGGTATATGAGTATCTTTAAAAGGTTGAAAACAGGTATAAAGAAAAGATTAACAGGCTAAAGAAAGAGATTTCATCACTAAAGCATGAACAAACAAATCTTGAAACTCAGATTGATGATCTATTGGTTAAGTTAAAAGCTACAAGAGCTGAGTTGGCAGACCAAAAAGTTCATGTTGAAAAATATGAGTTTGCATCCAAAAAGCTGCAAAGACTTTTGGATGCTCAAATTCAAGAAAAGGTGCCTGCTGGCCTTGGGTTTCAAGCTGAAAAGCCCTACAACACCGTCCCCCCACCAGCTGACTATGTACCCATCCATGAACCAAAATTCAATCTCACAAATCTTGACCATGCAAACCGAAACCTTGATCCTTCTAAGGAAGAATCATCTGTGCAAGACTGCAATACCCCCTCTGAATCTGAGTCCACATGCTCAGCATCCACTCAAACAAGTGAAGCTCCATTACTCCCTACCAATGAAGTAATTCTCAAAACCACCAAATCTGGTAAAGTAATCCAAACCAATGGTCCAAGTCCCTTTATTCCCTCAATATCAGTAACTACTCCTACCAAACAAATCAAAATTAGCTATCCTCCTGAAGGAAGAAAGTTAAAATTTGAACAGAGACAATCTTCAACCTCCACCATTCCTCAATCAAAATCCAATCAACCCAAGAAGGTGTTTGACATTTTTCATGCACCTAGAGAGAGACCTCCATATGTTCAATAAATATTGGAGGAAGCCACTTTTGAATACAACAAAGCTCATCCCTGGAACTTCAAAGATCTATTCAAAAGAAAAGATTATGTATACTTTCAAAGAGATAAATAAGCTAAATCCTGTTTTGTCTGTGGCAAATACAATCACACTACAAGCACATGCTTCTACTACCTTCATCAGCAAAGAAACCTCAAGCAAAATGCTTTTGAGAAGACAAATAAAAACAAGAAGGTAAGAAGCTATGATGCCAAAACAACTCAATTCAGAAAGTCTCTCTCTCCTCCAAGAAAGCAGCCTCAAAAACCTCAACAATCCTGCATCATATGTGGTGAATCAGACCACTTTGCTGCTCATTGTAAATTCAATCCTTTCAGTCAGATTTTTCAACCAGCCTCTATAGAAGTTCATGCTACTCCAAAATGGAAGCCTATCAGTAGAAGAACTCCCATAGAGAAACCCACTTTTAATAGAAAGGTAAAACATGAGAAGCATGTATCTGTTGAACCATCAACAGCCAACAAAAAAGTTGCTGATCATGTAAATTTAAAGAAGCCCAAGAACAAGCCATCAGCAGCAACCAAGTTTGCTGCTGATCAGCCAAAGCCATCAGCACCAAAAGCCACATCAGCCGATGATAGATTAAAAGGGTCTGGAAAATCACTTCCTCTACAATGGAAAGCCAAGTTGTCACACCCCTAAATTCCACTAACGGAGTTTTACCATTTGGAAGGTGACACACTAGGATCTCAGTCATCGGTTACATCAAACGACACTATATGGGACTTGAAATGTCATAACATAAAAGTTCAGAGTTAATGCGAAAGCATAAACGTTAATATAAAATTTAAAGTAGTTACACGCAACAAGCGTCAATCAATATAATTAAGTTAACTTTTTATCATGTTTGAAATGAATGAAATGACAGTAGGACTCCATGCATGTCCTAATTGTGCAACCTGTGCCAAAGCGACCTGAGAAACATGTAAGAAAAAGTGTCAACACGAGGTTGGTGAGTTCACAGGTTTCAAGTTTGTAATAAGAGAGTGTTTGCCAGATTATGTACATTCAATATACATATCTATAGGTAGCTAGCCTATGTTCATGTTTTACTAAAGCGCTCACAACCGAAGCTGACTGTTTGTGTTTGTATGCCTCCTGCCAGGTCTATCAACTTTGGCAGATGTGAGTAGGCTAACATTTCACCCGTTCGACCTCCAATCGAGTTAGCGTGACTAACGCGGGTGGGGCTTGTCAAACCCAGTAGTACTACTAAACATTACCTCGCTAAGATCCATATTAATGTTTCGATGTATGATGAGGACTTTTCTGTGATAGTGTGTCACGCTTAGCCTCAACAGTGCTACAATATGAATTACAATTATCTAAAATAGTTGTGTCATGTTTTCTCCCACAACGAGAAAATATGTATCATAATGTTTGTCTGCGTACCTGTTTCTCCTCCACGGGGAAAACAAGTAAAAGTGTGACAATTGGTGTTCATGTTTGTCTCTCCTCAATAGGAATACAAGTAAAATATGTTTGTGTGTAAGCATGTTTCTCCCCCAATTGTAAAACAAGTAAAAAGGGGCCGTGAAACTCACCTGAGTTTGAGTAGAGCGTAGTAATTAGCACCACACAAGGATGCAACTCTAACCACAAATGGATTGCACACGGACAATCTATGAATGCCCTAGAATACGATGTGACAATTAGGAATACGTAAGAGTTTGTGGCAACGACACGGAAAGATCGAACGTTCTAAAATATACTTAGGATTAACGGTTAGACGAACTAGTCCATGGGAATAAGGGTTTCCTATTTTAATAATTAAGATAAAAGTGTTTTTATGTCGGACGTCTCTAATTATGAATAATATTAATTAGTAAATATATTCGTGTGTTCGTGCTGTTTAATAATGGTTTAGGAAAATAACACAAGTTATTATATTATTTTAAACTTAGAGAAATAACACGATAATTAAGTTTTGTGACAAAAATAATAAAACTATTATTTTATTCGGATGATAATAACGTGGGAAATAATATAAATAAATATATTATTTTATTAGTTGAAACGTTATACTTCGTTGACAGACGTGGTGGAAATATTATATAAATATATTACTTTTAATTGAAGTCACGGTATGAAAATAATTTAAATATATTATTTTATAAATGTGTATTAATAATAACTACGGGTTGTAAACCAAACCCGAGCCAGCGAGTGGTTTTTAGTTTCAAAACATTGTAATATATATATAATAATATAGGGGATCTTTAAAAAAAATTGATTTAAAAGAAAAGGGGTGGAGGGACTCGAACCTGAGTCTCCTCACCCAAAGCCAACCGAGTTAACCATCCCACCCGCTAGGGTAATCGCAATAGGTAATGATTCGAATTTGTTTTATAAAATGAACACCCTGTGTTCTTTCTCCCTATTGAACCGAATCCAAAACCCTTCAAAAATCCAACGATTTGAACTTCGATTGAATCAGTGGTCATAGGGGTTTCGTTAATCGGGTGTTTGCGAACCTAGGGTGGGTTTTAATTTGAAAAACAACAAGTTTAGGGTTGTTTAATTCCGGATCGAAATCTCGAAAACCCTAGACATGAACTTGGAATCAGTGTGAACAATTCTGATAATAAAATTTGTTGGAACCATAGGGCTATTAAAGAGTAACTGATTTCGAAGCTAACCATATATTTTGATTAGATTGAGACTGAGTTTCGAGTGGGATTCGATTAAATAGCTCATACGAAGAACCCTAGGTATCTGTTCGTCACCGATTTGATATTATAAGTTTGAATTAGCATAGGGCTTTTACATATTAGAGTATTACAAATCTTTTGATATAGATTAATTTCATTTAGGTTGAGTCTAGGGTAGTGCTCGATCAAATCGGTTCCGTATGAACCCTAGAATCAGTACGTGTTAAATTAGATATTGTAAGCCCTGATTATGTTGGGGCTTTCATAGAAGAGATGAAATCGAGTCTAGAGGCGAGTTTAGCTACCTGATTCGACGTCGGATTGATGGAGGTAGGCTAACATGGGCTCCGACGTGCGTGAGTTTTGTCTCCGGCTACCACGGCTTCACCTTCGATCAAATTGGATGATGAAACAAGTTTAGAGGAATGCTATTTAGATGCGCAGGTGTTCAATTGAGAGATTAACAACGAATTGGTCGAATTTGATTGATAATAGACAATGGGGTCGACGGTTTTGGTATAACTACCCATAATCGGGTTTAATTCAAATAAATGATGTGGTTTAATGTCCCATGATGGTCGTTTATGGCTTGATTGTTCATATCGGTTACAGATTTCCAACAGAAATCAATTATGGGACTTGAATTGCATTCAAACCGCGAGTTTGACTTTCAAAATTCAAACACAATCAAGTAAGAGCTATATACAGGTTTAGTCCCTCTGTTTTCATGCATTGAAGTTTGGAACTTGGCAGAAATGGTCCCTAGGGTTTAGCTTTGGTTAACTAGGTCAAGGGTTTGGTTAGTTTGACTAAAAAAGTCAAAGGGAAATAATTATAGGTTAATTATATGTTCGGTCCCTCAAGTTTTGTGTATGTGAGTTTGACAATAGGCAGGCTCAGTCCCTAGAGTTTGAGATTTGTTAAATAAGTTAGGATATTGACAGAATTTGATAATGGAGTTCACCCAAATTAGCCGTGTAGGTCCCTCGGGTGTGGCGGATCGTCACATGCAAGTGGGTCTACTAGTCGGACCGGGTACGGAATGCTCGTGACTAGGTGGAGAGTCTTGCTAAACAAAGTAAACCGGTAAGAGAAAACACTTTAAACATTCTTTGTATTATAAACACTTGAAGGTTATAGAGAAAAGCATTGAGGTTACAATCTGCGTATTTGCGTTTATGCCTGCATACTTAACTTCTGTCAACCTATCCTATTTATACAATTCCTGATGCCTGCGCACTTAGCAAGTGCGCAGGGCAAAATGCTCTTGCGTACTTAGCAAGTACGCAAAGTTACTCTTGCGTACTTGCTAAGTACGTAGGAGCTTTCTCCTGTGCACTTACAAGTGCACAAAACACTTGGAGAATTTTGCAACAATCAATATGTAAAAGTAAATACAACTCGATAAACTAATACATAAAGACTCTTACATACAAAGACAATTACAAACAAGACAAAACAACCTAAGACTAAGTCTCTATCTATCCAGAGTGTTTGTCAAAGGAAAGTGCTTCAACAAACTCCCCCTTGACAACAGCTCTGGATAATCTTCTGTCTTCGGTCTTTACATCTTCAGTCTTCACAGCTCTTGATCTTTAGCTTCCATCTTCTTCTTGTAATCAAGGCAGAACATAATCACCTTGTCGTATTTAGAAGCAAGGAGCTTTATCCACTCATCCGTGTAGACGCAGTAGCATTCTGCTAGTACCTCCAGATCTTTCACAGAAAATTGATGAAGCAGACTTCATCAAAAATTCTGATCAGTTCCTTTGGCACCATGTTCCCGCTCTCTGAACGTCCTTTACCCATGATCACAGCCTCGCCTGTTTTTGGATCTACGTACCAGTACCACATGTCACCAAGAATATACTGAGATAACTTGATCCGGGGAATCTTAGTTTCACATCGCACTGGCTTGTATACCAATTTCTTTAAGTGCTTCTTAGTCACAGGATGTACAGCGTGCTTATCCTTGACTCTCTTGGGCACTTGAGGCTTGAACATCTCGAACTTCCCTAATCTTGCTTCTCGCTGCAGAACCACCCACAAACCCATCGCCACTGCGTGATTGGAATGACCCAACAACTCTTGGTTTGCTAGGTTCACAAGGTCGTATTTGGGCAAGGAGCTGAATGCTTCACTGGTGGGTTTCGAGTATTAAACCCCCCATATCTTTTGATAGAGAACAACTGCTTGTCCTCTTTGAACCATACAGCCAAGATCATCCCCGTTGCTCCGTGTTTGTCTATTATAGACGTCTTTTGCCACACAGGAGATGGACCCTTTGATGAAGTAGAAGGCATGTCTGTTTCTTTCGGTGCCTCTGGGTCCACAGGTTCAGGTTCAACTGGGGAGGCTTCAGTCGAGGCTTCTACATTACTAGCCTGCTCAACTGAACCCGTGTCGAGCGGAGCGTCGAAGGCTGGAAATTCAAAGATCTCTTCATCTTCTAGCTCGTACTCTCCTTCCCCGTCACCCTTGGGAATTTCGATCACAACGTCTTCATCATCATCATCCAAATCGTCACCAGAGTCGATCTCTCCTTCTTCTAGATTGAAGAGAGCATCGATCTGTGCTTCTTTGGAATAGTCAAGCTCTAGATATAGGATCTCATCATCAGATAAGTCCTTAAGTACTTCAGCCACTGACTTTCCTTTATCATCACCACCACCACCAGAGGTATCACCACCCTCTTGATGAGTCGACTCCCCCTGAGCCATTGGAACAGCAGAGATGGGCACGATTGCTAAAGCTTGGTACTCACCTCCACTAGGACCGGATTCGGGATCCTTGTCCTTGTCGTCATCCTTAGTCAAGTCGACCGGATGACATGCCTCATCACCAGTAGTCCTCTTTTCCTTCTCTTTCTCATTCTCCTTCTCCCCCTGAGCATCAAGCTTCTTGGTCAGATCGGCAAATAGTTTGACCACCAGTTCATGCTCCTTTCTTTGAGTATCAAACCTCAGCTCCAAGGACGTCCTGTGACCCAGAATCATCTCATTCATCTTGATTAGGAGCTCGTTCTGGGCCATCACATTCTTCAATCTTTCATCAGTCCCTGTTATCTGGCAACGTAGGATTCGAACTTCATCTGTTAAAGATGTAATCTATGCTTGTTGAGCTTCAGACTCCTCCTTTGATTTCTGAATAGTCTCTAGTAAGTCAGCAACTTGGGTTTCTTGAACATCTATCCTTTTAGCATTCAGATCAGGATGTCTGGATGATGAAAGTCAGCAACTTTGATACCATATTCTCCTCGGTAGTGTGAATAGGGGAGGAGAATATGGTATCAAAGTCGAACCCTGTGTGAAATCTCCATAGTTAAAGGGTTGACTTAAAGGCTCAGTGGTGGTAGTTGGGATGGAAGATGTGATGAGAGTTGTAGGGGTAATGGTAGGGGTGATGGTGACTGACTCCATGAGAACTGGAGTAATCACTGCCACCTAAGTAGTTGTGGTAGGGAGGGTCACTATCACAGGAATCACTTCTGTGATTGTAGTGACGGCCACTTCACTTTGCACTTGCGGCCTCCTCCTCCTACGGTAAAGCTGCTGTGAATGTGGGGTAGAGGCTGAATCCGGACTAGCAGCTGACACTTGTACTTGCTGCTAAGCCTCCACCACACTAGGGATAGAGGGTTGTTGCCTATCGCCCCTGTTCTTGTGAATGCTTTCCCTTCTTTGTCTTTGTATAGCAGCGTCAGAGTCAGAGCCTGGCTTGTATTCGCTGCTAGAGGACTGTCGCTTTCTCTTGGAGGACGACTCAGGTAGGGTTACCTTAGCCATTCTCCTCGGGTGTACCTGCGATGGTGCATCATCGGAATCGGAAGAATCTGACTCAGTCGCTTCCGAGTCGGATCCCTCAGCACCATCATTTCCTCCTTCGTCGTCTCCATCATCAGACGATCCATCATCACTCTCCATTTCCTCCTGTTGTTGTTCCTGTTGTTCATCGGAGTGTTCACTCAATTCTGGCTCCGAGTCGTGACTGTACCATCTCCAGTCACCAGGGGCCACATACGCTTCATTGATGAGGTAGCCAAAGAGTTCTGTATGCACAGGGGTAGGATCTACACTGCCTGAATTTAGGAATTGAGCGAATACTCTTTTGTCCACTCTCTTTACTTGCAGTCTCTCCCCTATAGCAGGAAGGTTTGGCAACGCGTCATTAATCAGAAGTTGCACAAACCGAGGGTATAACAAGAACCGAAACCTCTCCGCTATGTTGATCTGGTCATTGATGGCCTTAAAGATGTAGTAGGAGAAGTTGTAGCCCTTGTTGAGAGAAAGGCCGACCATGGCTGCTGCAAGGTCATGACCCATGGCATCTTTCCTAGCTTTCCTTGATGAGATGCACATGATCATGACGTGGGAGAAATATCTCCATTGGTCTAACACCCACATGTTTTTGTATGAAGCATAGTCCCTTGCACCGACATATCCCGATCTTTGTCTCCAACAGCCGTCCACAAAGTAGTCTGGATAGGCTGTCGGGTCGGTTGCAAGATCTCTGAATTGAAGGACCCTTCGTATAGTATCTTCAGAGAAAGCAATAGCATGACCAGCAACGGTAGCCCTTATAACGTTGGGGGTTACCGTGCAGTCGTGCTCCGCCGTCTCCCAAAATTGCTTGAGGTGGGGTCTTGACAAGATCGGGTCAGCAGAAATGGCGTAGCTGATTCTTGAACGGTTCAAGAAATCAACTATGTATCTGTACTGCAAAGCTGCACCCTTCCACTCAGGTTCAGTGTTAGCTAACAGGTTGAATTCGTTAGTAAACGCCCGAGCCATGATCTGCAAAAACACACAGAAAACATAATCAGAACAACACGTATCATTGGAAACGTATAAACACGACTCAGTATAGCAGTTACTCTTTGAATTGAATTTCAGACTTAGGAATTTTTGCCAAGTGTTGGTCCTGCGTACTTAGCAAGTACTCAGGAGTTTCCTCTTGCGTACTTAACAAGTACGCAGGAAGTGCTTCTTGCGTACTTGTTAAGTACGCAGGAAGCGCACTTGGTGAAAAAGTCAGAAGTTTGAAATTCAACATGATGATCAAAAATTGGTGTGTATTGGGTCACCAGTAGGTCGGAATGAATGATTCTAGCCTATGGGACCAACAACAACACCAAATTCCTGCTAAAGTGAACCAATTTTGACCTAAAAATGTTCGACCGAAACACTGTCGGTTCAACTTCTAGCCTAAAGTTAAAATCAAACACTCGAATGGACGATTAATGGTCGATTAGTGATCGATAAATGATTCTTAACAAGTTTTAATTATTAGGTTTTACCCAAACAACTCAAAAATTGTCTAAAAAATCTCGAATAATAACCTAGGATAATCGGTCCAAAGTTGAGAGTTTTTGTGGATGGATTAAGCCCAAAATCTCATCAAATCGATGTAATGAAGTGATGAAACTTGTAGTGGGACGAAAAATCGGATTAGAACACTTGAATTTTTGAGTAAGTTTGCAGATGGAAAAATCTGTTTGAATCTGGTGAAAAACCATAAAAATCTCTAAGTCCTCTTTATATACTCAACACTAAAAGGCCGTGCATACTTAATAAGTGCGCACGTTTTAACTCGTGCGTATTTACAAGTGCGCAAGTTTTAACTCTTGCGTACTTACAAGTGCGCAAGACTTAACTCTTGCGTACTTGTTAAGTACGCAGGGCTTACCTCATGCGCACTTACAAGTACGCACAAACCCTTAAGTGCGCAAACTTTCAACTAAAATTTATGAAGTTTTTCAAGTCAAATAACGAACAAGTTAAAAATATTCAATCAAGAGGATTCAAATACAATTCCGGAAGGTTAAACACAAATATTTTTGGTTTTTCTGAATAAAATTGAACTATGCATAAACTTAAAATCTTTTTGATCTTTTCTAATAAAAATATACAAGTATTCACACAAACTATTTTTGATCAAAGACACGAGCAGAGGATCATATCAGGCTATCTTTTAGCAAAAACGATACAATATAAACATCAAAGAATATGGGATCATGTCATGGATTACTATTTAATCATACGTAATAAGCACATAAACAAGTAATTCAAGTTGACAATATTATAAGATTTGAAACTATAAGCATCTTTGTATCACATTCTTGTGTATTAAGGTATTAATTATAAGATATACAACGTGTACCCCACTGATATGCTATACTAACGTAAGTTGCATTATCCCAAGGAATCTAAGATTTTCCCAATGATTTTCTAAATTTTCAGAATGAAGTTACATCTATTAGCGCAGGAAAAGTCAAGCAGAATCCATAAGGATTATCAGGAATCATAAGATTCAGAATCGAATGATTCATATGTCTTGGTTTCATTTGATTTTCTTCATCGAATATCGGTATGATGATTCAGGATAATATATATGGTGTTTGAGTTTTAAGGTAAGGGGATCCAACTTTTATCTGGATTTGATTTCAATGAATCAGGAGTGATTCAACGGTGAATACATGCTCAACGGTTAATGTAGAGACATGTCTTGATTCAATCTCTCCTTCAATACTTGTGAGTATGGGCAGTGAGATGAACCGCATTAATTGTGCTAACGACATAACCCGAAACTGACCTCAAAAGAAAATTATTGCCAAAAATCTAACATCCTTTATCTGATAATGATATTTTCTATTCTTTTACGCACACACACTTGCAAACATGGGTTCAAATCACAGTTGTAATTTAGATTTAGTTTCCACACTACTAGTGATTCAAAGACGCATACAGCCTACTGACAATTTAAATTACTTGTAAATAAGCAAATTAAAAACATAATAATTTAAACAATTAAGTAAGCATAACGCAATCATTTCCCAAATGAGTAGTCTGTGACGTTTAGATCATTTCTGATGTACTATCATTTCCTCTTTTCTCAAGTTAACTTTGAAATTTTCTCCATTTTCTATTTTGTTTTTGTTTTTGTAAAATATTTTGAAACTTAAAAGAACTATACAGAAAATTTAAAAGAAATAAAGTTTAACTTCCATGAATTGAATTAATTTAAGAAAAAATAATTTTCACTCAGGATTGAACATTCCTATCAAGTTGACAAGATGCTCAAAACGGGATCGATCAAATGCCTTTGTGAAAAGGTCAGCAAGATTGTCATCTGTGTGAACTTTTACAAGTTTAATTAAATGCTTTTCAGCATAATCACGGATGAGATGATGGAGAATCTCTATATGTTTAGCTTTTCAGCAAGATTGTCATCCGGGTTATTTGTGATGGACATGGTGGCATTGTTGTCAATGAATAACTGAGTTCCAGTGAAGTTTAAGCCGTAGTCTCTCAACTGCTGCTGAATCCACAGTATCTGAGAACAACCGCTCGCTGCAGCAATGTATTCTACTTCACAAGTTGAGACAGAAACCGTTGACTGCTTCTTGCACTACCAGGAGACCAGTCTGTCTCCTAAGAATTGACATCCACCAGAAGTTGACTTTCTGTCAAGGTTACAACCGCCATAATCTGAATCAGTGTAGGCTTTGAAGTCGAATGACTGCTGCTTAGAGTAGCAAAGACCTAATCGGGGTTTCCCTTTCAGGTATCTGGAAATTCTCTTCACGGCTATCATACGTGACTCCTTCGGTTGAGACTGAAACCTTGAGCACAAGCACACAGCAAACATTATATCGGGTCTTGAAGCTGTGAGATACATAAGTATTCCGATCATCCCACGGTACAATCTACTATCTACGTCCTTTCCATCTTTGTCAGGATGCAGACCGTGATTGACTGGGATAGGTGTGCCATAAGTACTGCTATCATTCATCTTGTATTTTGACAAGATGTCCTGCACATGCTTGGTTTGATGTAGATAAATGCCATCCTCTCTTTGACTGACTTGCAGACCCAGGAAGAATGACAATTCACCCATATTACTCATTTCAAACTTGGACTTCATCACCTGCTCGAATTCCCTACACATCCCTTCATTGGTAGATCCAAAAATAATGTCGTCGACTTATACTTTTACAAGAAGAATGTCACCTCCTGCTTTCCTAATGAAGAGAGTCAAGTCAATCTGTCCACGGTCAAAACCATTAGACAGTAAATGCTTAGATAATGTCTCATACCATGCCCGGGAGGTTGAGTGACATAGACCTCTTCATGAACTTTACCATAAAGGAAAGCACTCTTCACATCAAGTTGATAGACCTTGAAGCCGACATAAGTGGCATAAGCCAAGAACAGTCGAATGGCCTCAATTCTAGCAACTGGGGCATATACTTATGTGTAATCCAAGCCCTCTTGCTGATAAAAACCATGAATAACCAATCTTGCTTTGTTCTACACAACAACATGACGATCATCCGTCTTGCATTTGAACACCCATCTAGTTCCAATTGGCTGAAAGCTCTTTGGCAAGTCAACCAAATCCCACACGTGCAACTTTTGGAAATGAGACAGTTCATCTTGCATTGCCTCAATCCAACAGTTGTCAGTGAGAGCCTCCTTCACATTCTTCGGCTCTAACTGGGACACGAATACAGCATGCAGACATGTTTCCATGACACCAGTGTCAAGTATCTCTGTGTAAAGACTGGTGTTTTCAGTGATGGTTCAATGACGAGTCTGAACACCGGCATAAGGATCACCAATAATGTTGTCGATTGGATGATTCCTATGCACTCTCGTCTCTGGTACAATCGGTTCCTGAATTTCTGGATAAAGATTCGTGCTTAACTCCCCCATTTCCTGTGTTGCAGAGGAAGAAGATTCAATGTTGATTGGTTCAGATGGAGCTTCATTTCCTACAGTTGTGTTAGGATTAGCTTGAGCGTCATCTCCAACAACAAAAACATCTTCACTGTTATCACTGTCATGAGTTCCAGATGTAGATGCAGCATTGGAATCAGGAGTTACAATCGGTACAGTGGCACGAGTAGAGAAGCTGGAGTCATTGTTGATCAACTCGTAACAAGTCTTGTTGTGCCTTTTCACAACCAGAACTCTGTTTAAGACGTGACAAGCTGTATTAACGGCTTCTGCCCAGAATGTGACAGGAAGCTTTGCATCCGACAGCGTAGTCCTTGCAGTCTCAATCAGTGTTCTGTTCTTCCGTTCAGCAACTCCATTCTGCTGAGGCGTGTACGGCGCGCTGAATTCGTGACGAATCCCTTTCTTGGGATAGAAAAGCTCCATCAAATTATTCTTGAACTCAGTTCCGTTGTCGCTCCTTATCCTTCTAACTTTCAGCTTGCAAAGAGATTCCAAGCTCAGGATCAAGTATTAAATAATATCAGCAATCTCATCTTTAGTACCTAAAAAATGCACCCAAGAAAAACGTGAGAAATCATCAGTTACAACCAGACAGAACGACTTACCTCCAATACTCCTGATACTTATGGGGCCAAACAGATCCATGTGTAATAGCTCCAAAGGGGTATCAATAGAGTTTTGGAGCTTGGGCTTGTGAGACTTCCGTTGCTGTTTGCCTTTTTTACAAGGCATACAGTCATCTGCAACGGTAAATCTCAGCTTAGGAACCCCGGTTACCAAACCGTTTCGGACAAGATGATACATTTTACGATACGAAATATGTCCGAGTTTCCTATGCCACATGATGGAGTCGAGCTCTGTCGCTTTGGTAAGCAAACAAGTAGCAACTGATGAGGTGGTTGTTGCCACGCACATATCGATATGATATGTGTCGTTTGTTCTTGGTGCTTTCATCAGGATCCAATCTTCGGGAACTTCAAAACCGGGTTTGAGAATCAAGCATTCTGACTTGTCAAACATCACCAAGTACTCCTTATCACACATGTGGGAGACACTCAACAGGTTATGCTTCAGCTGCTCGCAAAAGTTGACATCGTCAAAGCTGACACAACTGTTCGAAACCACGCCTTGACACGTGATGCTGCCTCCTTTTTCTCCTGCAAAGGCCACATAGCCACCTCTGAATGGTTTAACATCTTGAAGCAGGGCCATGTTTCCTGTCATGTGCCGGGAGCATCCACTATCTACATACCAGCGGTTAGAGATAGTACCCTTCGGACGTCCTTGCACGAGTCACAAAAGAATTAGTTAGATTTGGAGACCCAAGCCATTGTGGTCTTGGGTCGTCCATCCTTTTCAAAATAAACTACTTCCTTTAACTCACAGTCATGATGACTGTTCAAAATTGATGAATCTTTAAAAGAATTAGAATTGGGAGATTGAGAATTTTTGGATTTGGCAGTCCAGGATCTCTTATGTTTCTTAACCGGAACAGGAGACTTAGATTCAACAACAGCAGGTGAACTTGTGGAAGTTTCACCTGATTGAACTGAAGTCAGCTGTTCCAGCATTCTCAACCTCTTGTTTCTTCTTCTTCTCTGTGGCTATGAGAGTCTTGCCACAGGTTTCTCACCAGTGCGTGTACTACAAGATGTAGATACACGAGGTACAGCATGTTGCGTTACCTTTCTTGTAACAGATGGTTTAGCTTCAGACTTTATCTTAGGCTTTACCATCGGTTTGACTGGTGGTTTCACCACATTTTGTTTTGGATTTTTGGGAGCTTTCACTGATGGCGACCTGAGGATAACAGCTGGTTGTGGAACAGCATACCGTTTCCCTTGTTTCTTAGAAGGACAATTCACAATAATGTGACCAACCAAGCCACAGTGAAAACAATTCCTCTTGTCTACATAAGTTCTCTTGTAAAGCTCATTAGATCTGGCCTTAGATAACTCAGCATTATGAGAAGGAGGAGTTGGTTTATGAACATTAGTTTGAACCTTTACAGTTTGGTTTTTGGGGGTATAGTATTTTTCCAAATCTTCTTTATACCCAAGCCCATAGTGAGCTGAAAAAGCCTCTTTCTTTGCTTGGCTAAGACTTTTATAACCCCCATAAAGCATTACCTATAGATTATCATTTGTTTCAATGATATCGGGTTCAGTTAAAATGCAATTATCACCATTAGTGATAACATTTTTCTTTACCTTTTGTTCAGTGAACAACTCCTCAGATACTGCTCCTTCAGGGTAAGTGTTAACCGACCCATCTTCAAAAAGCAGTAACAAACTCCTCACTAAATGTGGAGTTAGCCTAACTTGAGGATTCATCCTTTTTAGGGGAATCATCCTTATCAGAGGACTCATCTAGACAAGTGAGATCAATGTCTTTTAAGCTGTTGACAAACTTCCCGCTCACTGGTGGAGGAATGGCATTAGTACCTAGCCCTAACCCATTCATTTGTCTCAACACAGATTCGTAGTGTTCCACCACAAAGCGAGAGTTTTTCAACTTCTCATTAGTGCATTTTAACTGCAAGATCTCATTTTGCAGTTTGTTGATTTCATTGTTCCGTTTTTCCACCCTCATGTATGCAACATCTAAGTGAAGCTGTTGATCACTTATTTTTAATGAATATTCACACTTTTCCTTTTTTAACGTTTCAATAGAATCTTTAAAACGTTTTTCATTTTCTTTATAGTTTAGATCTGCCATACTTAGGGGTTCGATTTTGTCTTGGAGCCTAGAATTTTCAAGTTTTAGCCCTAGACATTTAGAACATGAAATAACAGAAAAAGGGTTAGAATCTACCTCAGAGGATGAACTTGTTGCTTCTCCAATGGCCATGAGAGCAACAGCAGTAGTCGATTCCTATTTATCAGCTACAGGAGCTTCCATATCTTCAGCTTCCTTCACCTTCTCTGTAGCAGCAGTTGTAGATTCTTCTAGGTTAGCCATAGAAGCTTCCCTTTTCTCTGCTTCCATCATCTCCATGATCACAGCCATGAGACCAACCTGGGTTTGTGCGATGATGGCATCCTCAAGATGAACACCCCAATCAAAGCTTTCGTCCTGTTGGGCTACCAGTGCATTGGACGTTCCAGCTTGGCTTTGATTGTGGTGGTTTGAGTTGTTGTGGCCATGGTTATTTCCTTGGCTGGGTAGGGTAAAACCAGAGGCCGGTGCTCTGTCTTTCTGACACTCACGAGCAAAGTGTCCATAGTTCAGACACTTGTAGCATTTGGCCTTAGATTTGTCAAACCCGACCTTGGCATTAGGATCCCGCTAATAAACTTTCTTCCTGTTCTGTTCAGGAAACGCTTGGCTCTCCTCAATAGCATGGCCATATTCCATTGAATATCCATGTCCTCCATGTCATCAGGATCCACTTGAATAAAATCTTCTTCAATCGTCTCTGGATCAGTAAGCTTGCCACCAATGAAATTCTCATACGCAAGCATACAAGATGAGAATAGTGCCACATGATCTTCAGCTATTCTGGCTATAGCTAAGTGGTTAGCTGAAGACATAGCAGGAGGATTTCTTGAGGTATTTTGATGATGAGACCCCAACCCTGATCCTGAAGCATAGCAAGCATGACCACCACACCCAGTTGAGTGGTCTTCTTCAGTAGGATTTAGAAGTCGTCCCTTGATACATAGAAGGGTCTTGTATTTGGGGTCTTCCAGATCTCTCCTTTCTTCTTAGGTTCATGTCATGAGCTTGAACCTTTCCTATTGCCTCCTCTACTGTCAACTCATAGAATTTAGGATTTTCCCTCATCAGGGTTGTGTACATCTCAAATTTGGGTGGTAAAGCATCCAAAAACTTTTCCACCATCTCTTCAGCTGGATACTTGAGCTCAAAAGCCTTCAACTCAGTTTGTAAAGGATAGAATCTAGAGATGAGGTCATCTAAAGATTCGTTCTCTAAAAATCTGAAGCACTCATACTGCTTCCTGAGAAGATCCCTCTTACTCTTCTTGATGTCACTATTTCCTTCGAATCTTTTCTGTAAAGCTTTCCAAAGATCCTTGGAATTGTCATAACCTCGGAAACTGTGGAACAATTCCCGAGTTAATGCCATAGTGATCGAACCAAGTGCCTTCTTTTCTCGATCATAAGCTTTCTTTTCTTCGTCAATAAGCTTAGAGATAGGTTTGGGCATGGTTTCATCAAGATAGATATGCGTGGGATGCTTATATCCCTCAAGGATTGGTATCCATAGTGATGAGCCGGTATAAGAAATGTAGTGCTCGAAACGTGCTTTCCAATTAGAATAATCGTTCACGTTCAGCAACTTTGGTGGTTTATGTGGTGTACCGATCTCATTGTCATAATTTAACAGGTTTCCCAAATTCTGAAGATTCTACATAGTGAACACTTAGTCAAATTTCAGAAAAATCAGCCACAGTTGCGCACTTGATTTTTGGCCTTGCGCACTTGAGAAATGGTCTTGTGTATATAGATTTGCTCTTGCGTACTTAACTTCTGTCAACCTATCCTATTTATACAAGACCTGATGCCTGCGCACTTAGCAAGTGCGCAGGGCAAAATGCTCTTGCGTACTTAGCAAGTACGCAAAGTTTGGAGAATTTTGCAACAATCAATATGTAAAAGTAAATACAACTCGATAAACTAATAGATAAAGACTCTTACATACAAAGACAATTACAAACAAGACAAAACAACCTAAGACTAAGACTCTATCTATCCAGAGTGTTTGTCATAGGAAAGTGCTTCAACAAGCCGGATGTCACATCATCCCCTAGTTGAAAGAATTTTCGTCCCGAAAATTAAAAAAAAAAATAATTTCTGGGTGTCATATCATCCCCTAGTTGAAAGAATTTTCGTCCCGAAAATTAGTATAGTATCTTAAGTTTTTGACATAGAGTGCTTGAACAGATTAGGATATTTACGCATCATCTGATCCTCGCGCTCCCACGTGAATTCCGGTCCGCGTTTCTAATTCCAACGAACTTTGACAATATGGATTTTCCTGTGTTTTAACGTTTTGACTTCCCTATCCATAATTTCCACAGGTTCTTCGATGAAACGTAACTGTTCATCAATGTGTAGTTCCTCCAGAGGAACTGCGAGTTATTCGTCTGCTAGGCATTTTTTTAAATTTGAGACATGAAAGACGTTGTGCACACCACTAAGTCCTTCAGGTAATTCAAGTTGATACGCTACTGGTCCGATTCTCTTCATTATCTTGAATGGTCCAACATGACGAGGATTCAGTTTGCCTCGTTTCCCAAAACGAATGACACCCTTCCAAGGTGAAACTTTTAATAAGACCATATCACCTATTTGAAACTCCAAAGGTTTACGACGCTTGTCGACATAGCTCTTTTGACGATCACAAGCTGCCGCCATACGGTTTCAAATTTGAATGATCTTTTTGGAAGTTTCAAATACGAGTTCAGGACCTGTGAGTTGGCTATCCCCAACCTCGGTCCAACAAATAGGAGAACAGAATTTCCGTCCTTAAGTGCTTCAAATGGAGCTGCCTTGATGCTAGTGTGATAGTTGTTGTTGTAGGAGAACTCCACCAACGGTAGGTGAGACTCCCAAGTGTTACCGAAATCAATCATACAAGCTCGTAGCATGTCCTCCAGCGTTTGAATAGTACGTTCTGTTTGGCCATCAGTTTGAGGATGGTATGTTGCGCTCATATCTAGACGCGTGCCTAAGGCCTTATGTAACGACTGCCAGAAACGAGAAGTGAATCGTGCATCACGATCCAAAATAATAGAGATTAGCACCCCGTGTCGAGAGACTATTTCCTTCAAGTAAGTACGATTAAGCTTATCCATTTTGTTGGTCTCTTTGATTGCTAAGAAGTGAGCGGACTTTGTTAATCGATCAACAATCACCCAAATGGTATCACATCCGGTAGGAGTTCGTGGTAATTTGGTGATGAAGTCCATGGATATTTGTTCCTATTTCCACATGGGAATTTCTGGTTGTTGCAGAAGACCGGATGGTTTTTGATATTCAACTTTGACCTTTGCGCAAGTCAGACACTTACTAACATAGGTGGCTATATCGGCCTTCATCTTCGGCCACCAATATAGCACCTTTAGGTCATGGTACATTTTGTCGGAACCTGGATGTATCGAGTAACGGGATTTATGAGACTCATCCATAACTAGTTCCCTTAGGTTTTCGAATACTGGAATCCATATTCGCTCGGCAAAGTAGCGAATACCGTCAGATTTGACTTCAAGTTGTGCTTCCATACCGCGTATACCTTCCAGCGGTAGATTTTCTTCTTTTAGAGCTTTGAGTTGAGCACTACGGAATTTGTCAGGTAATCCGAGGTGAATAGTAAGCTGTAATGCTCGATATCGTTTGGGTTTCATTTCCTTTCGACTCAGGGTATCAGCTACAACGTTAGCTTTGCCCAGGTGATATCGGATCGCACAGTCATAATCGTTTAAGAGTTCGATCCAACGACGTTGTCGCATGTTCAACTCTTTCTTCTCAAAGATGTGCTGAAGACTCTTGTGATCGGTGTAGATGGTGCACTTGGTACCATACAAGTAATGTCTCCATATCTTAAGTGCGAAAACTACAGCTCCCAACTTTAGTCATGAGTGTTGTAGTTTCTCTCGTGGACCTTTAGTTGACGTGAAGCGTATGCGATCACCTTTTCGCGTTGCATTAAGACACAACCCAGACCCTGAATAGACGCATCACAATACACTACAAAATCATCGGTTCCTTCCGGAAGAGCTAGAATAGGTGCACTGCAGAGTTTCTGTTTAAGATGTTGGAATGCTGACTCTTGGTTATTATCCCAATTATAGGCTTTACCCTTTTGAGTTAAAGCAGTGAGAGGTTGAGCAATTTTTGAAAATCCTTCGATGAATCGACGGTAATATCCAGCCAATCCTAGAAATTGTCGCACCACAGTCGGAGTCATCAGTGCTGCCCAATTCTTGATGGCTTCTATCTTTGATGGGTCGACATGTATTCCTTTCTTGTTAACCACATGTCCTAGAAACTGAACTTCCCGAATCCAGAATTCACACTTGGAAAACTTAGCATACAGTTGCTCTCGCTTAAGTAATTCCAAATTTAGGCGTAGATGTTCCTCATGTTCTTCCTTGTTCTTGGAATAAATGGGGATGTCGTCGATGAAAATGATAATGAATTGGTCAAGGTAAGGCTTACATACACGGTTCATGAGGTCCATGAATACCGCGGGTGCGTTGGTTAACCCGAAAGGCATGACCATAAACTTGTAATGGCCGTACCTTGTTCTGAATGCAGTCTTAGAGATATCCTCTTCCCGGATTCTTAACTGATGGTAGCCGGACCTAAGATCTATTTTGGAATAGAAACTTGATCCTTGGAGTTGATCAAAGAGATCATCTATGCGAGGTAAAGGGTAGCGATTCTTGATTGTGACTTTATTCAGTTCATGATAGCCGATGCACATGCGAAAATTTCCGTCCTTCTTCTTGACAAACAGGACTAGAGCTCCCCATGGCGATGAGCTAGGTCGGATGAAACCTTTATCCAACAATTCTTGTAACTGAGTAGATAGCTCTTGCAATTTACTAGGTGCCAGTCGGTTAGGTGCCTGAGCGATCGGTGCCGCTCCGGGTGCTAGATCGGTTTGAAATTTGACTTGACGACGCGGTGGAAGACATGGTAGATCTTCAAGAAATACTCCGGATAATCACGAACGATTGGGATGTCGTCAACCTTCTTCTCCTCAGATGGCTACTAGGCCACGAGAGCCAAAATGGCAGTACGGTCTTTTCGAAGACATTTTCGTGCTTTCATGAAGGTCTTGATGCCAACGACTGCACCAATCCTTTCGCCTTGGACAGAATGGTTTCTCCACTCGGGATGGGAATGTGAACGATTTTATCACAACAAACAATTTCAGATTGGTTCTTAGATAGCCAATCCATATCGATGATCACGTCAAATCTGCCAAGTGTGACTGGCGTAATGTTAGTGTTAATCTTTTGACTAACTAATCCTAGCTTACATCGTCTAAGAATGGGATTTGCTTTGGTTATTTAACCGCCCACTATATCCTATATTCTACATAGCTTCTATTAGGGTTGGAGCATGACGCACTAATATAAAATTTGTGAAGTCATGCTGGGACTTCTAATGAGGCCCGTGCTTATGAGGTAAGTGTCAGTCAATGCAAAGGCTAAGAGGTTCATTTATAGGAAAGATTTTAATGAGATATAGATATCAAGAGTACAAGGGATAGGACGTCTGTTTAAGTGTTCGTGTTCAACTGATGATCAGTTAGATGAAATCCTTGTTTTCTAATGTCATTAGAACAACTGGATCGTTTTGTGAAATAAGAAGCCCGTTTATAGAGTTTGATACCCTGGGGTATAAATCAAATTAATCTGAGGATTAGTCACCGGATAATGCATTAGGGTCAGTTGAAATTTATTGTTGGAGTGTAAGGAATAACGTGTTAACAGGAAGGAATTCTTCCAATTCCGCTTACATACCTGGAGTCGATGGGTTTACCATGAGCTTCTACTAAAGTTTCAATTGAGTTGGTTTCTATGGTCACGTTTGGATGAAAGTCTTAAGTTCTCTAAGACTATTACATGAGTGAAATAAGATGATGGATTCCATTAATGATAGTTCAGTGTGTCCGTAAACGTCTTCAACCTGATAGTCGCGTCTATCAACTGTTGAACGAGTTTAATGATACCAACTAGTCGTTGAGTGGGTCACGAGAATTTCTACTGTCAATGGAAATATAAATATGTAGATCATAGAGTAGGACCATTTATCCACACACTAGGTTTCACCAGGACTTACATGCACCTCAAATTATTATTACGTGTGCACCCGTAATGATAATTTGTTTTGCATGCTCACCCTAGTTCTCCCTGTCCTGTGACAAAATGTCCTTTAGCATGTATTGTTGATTACAGAGGGTTGTCAGATATGATAAGTCATTGAGAAGCTCAGTTATCAATTATAAGTTAATCCACTCGGACTCATATCAGGATGAGTAGTCGGGAATCGTTTGATCCGAGTATTCACTCGAGTTGAAACACAATACGAGAGTCCAATCCAGTGGATTGTAGATGGGAACATGTAACAAACATGTACATGAAATGCGACTTTGAGAAATGAACCTAAATCATGAATACAAGTTACAGGAAGCAGCAAAGTAGCCGTCCTTTCAACTGAGTCAAGATAGGGTTTGAGTATGCATTGATCAATGCGTTCTCAGATTTGTGGTCAATCTATTCTCAACAGAATATTGACCAAAGACGCGATTCCATGGCTCGGTAAAGTGATGAAATCTACGTGCCAATGGATTCTGAAATAATGCGTGCAATGGTCTGCCTTCATTCGGTGTATTGTTGCTGGTGGTTACAGTAGGGACTCGCCTCCGACGATCCCAATTCCCAAAGAGATATGCGTTAGTGCTGAGTGTCGTCCATAATATGGACCTGAGAAAACCCACCATACCCGACTGATGATGGTGGTATGAGAGACTCCTCCGAAGGCTTCGTCTCGCTGCCCACGGATGGGAGTGGGTGAAATTCTGGTGATTCCCCGAGTGTCACCATTGGGAATGATGATGCAATGCAAATGTTGTGTCCCTCGCCAACTGATGGTGATACGGATGGCGTTACATGCCTGCACTACAATGTATGTATAGGTACTATATGTATCAGGTATGAGTGTCTGTGCCGTGTAACTAATGCATGTGTGCGATTATAGTCTAGTATGCAATCCTAGTTCTCTATAACCAATGTCTCTGATAACAATCTGTCACACCCCCAAATTCCACTAACGGAGTTTTACCGTTTGAAAGGTGACACACCAGGATCTCAGTCATCAGTTACATCAAACGACACTATATGGGACTTGAAATGTCATAACATAAAAGTTCAGAGTTAATGCGGAAGCGTAAACGTTAATATAAAATTTAAAGTAGTTACACGCAACAAGCGTCAATCAATATAATTATGTAAAATGTTTATCATGTTTCAAGTTTGTAATAAAAGAGTGTTTATCATGTTTCAAGCATGTCCTAATTGTGCAACCTGTGCCAAAGCGACCTGAGAAACATGTAAGAAAAAGTGTCAACACGAGGTTGGTGAGTTCACATGTTTCAAGTTTGTAATAAGAGAGTGTTTGCCAGATTATGTACATTCAATAAGCATATCTATAGGTAGCTAGCCTATGTTCATGTTTTACTAAAGCGCTCGCAACCGAAGCTGACTGTTTGTGTTTGTATGCCTCCTGCCAGGTCTATCAACTCTGGCAAATGTGAGTAGGCTAACATTTCACCCGTTCGACCTCCAATCGAGTTAGCGCGACTAACGCGGATAGGGCTTGTCAAACCCAGTAGTACTACTAAACATTACCTCGCTAAGATCCATATTAACGGTTCGATGTATGATGAGGACTTTCTGTGATAGTGTGTCACGCTTAGCCTCAACAGTGCTAACATATGAATTACAATAATCTAAAATAGTTGTGTCATGTTTTCTCCCACAATGAGAAAATATGTATCATAATGTTTGTCTGCGTACCTGTTTCTCCCCCACGGGGAAAACAAGTAAAAGTGTGGCAGTTGGTGTTCATGTTTGTCTCTCCTCAACAGGAATACAAGTAAAATATGTTTGTGTGTAAGCATGTTTCTCCCCCAATAGTAAACAAGTAAAAATGGGCCATGAAACTCACCTGAGTTTGAGTTTGAGTAGAGCGTAGTAATTAGCACCACACAAGGATGCAACTCTAACCACAAATGGATTGCACGCGGACAATCTATGAATGCCCTAGAATAAGATGTGACAGTTAGGAATACGTAAGAGTTTGTGGCAACGACACGGAAAGATCGAACGTTCTAAAATATACATAGGATTAACGGTTAGACGAACTAGTCCATGGGAATAAGGGTTTCCTAATTTAATAATTAAGATAAAACTGTTTTCATGTCGGACGTCTCTAATTACGAATAATATTAATTAGTAAATATATTCGTGCGTTCGTGCCATTTAATAATGGTTTAGGAAAATAACACAAGTTATTATATTATTTTAAACTTAGAGAAATAACACGATAATTAAGTTTTGTAAAAAAAATAATAAAACTATTATTTTATTCGGATGATAATAACGTGGGAAATAATATAAATAAATATATTATTTTATTAGTTGAAACGTTATACTTCGTTGACAGACGTGGTGGAAATAATATATAAATATATTACTTTTAATTGAAGTCACGGTATGAAAATAATTTAATTATATTATTTTATAAATGTGTATTAATAATAACTACGGGTTGTAAACCAAACCCGAGCCAGCGGGTGGTTTTTAGGTTCAAAACATTGTAATATATATATAATAATATAGGGGATCTTTAAAAAAAATTGATTTAAAAGAAAAGGGGTGGAGGGACTCGAACCTGAGTCTCCTCCCCCAAAGCCAACCGAGTTAACCATCCCACCCGCTAGGGTAATCGCAATAGGTAATGATTCGAAATTGTTTTATCAAATGAACACCCTGTGTTCTTTCTTCCTATTGAACCGAATCCAAAACCCTTCAAAAATCCAACGATTTGAACTTCGATTGAATCAGTGGTCATAGGGGTTTCGTTAATCGGGTGTTTGCGAACCTAGGGTGGGTTTTAATTTGAAAAACAACAAGTTTAGGGTTGTTTAATTCCGGATCGAAATGCCGAAAACCCTAGACATGAACTTGGAATCGGTTTGAACAATTCTGATAATAAAATCTGTTGGAACCATAGGGCTATTAAAGAGTAACTGATTTCGAAGCTAGCCATATATTTTGATTAGATTGAGACTGAGTTTCGAGTGGGATTCGATTAAATGGTTCATACAAAGAACCCTAGGTATATGTTCATCACCGATTTGATATTATAAGTTTGAATTAGCATAGGGCTTTTACATATTAGAGAATTACAAATCTTTTGATATAGATTAATTTCATTTAGGTTGAGTCTAGGGTAGTGCTCGATCAAATCGGTTCCGTATGAACCCTAGAATCAGTACGTGTTAAATTAGATATTGTAAGCCCTGATTATGTTGGGGCTTTCATAGAAGAGATGAAATCGAGTCTAAAGGCGAGTTTAGCTACCTGATTCGACGTCGGATTGATGGAGGTCGGCTAACATGGGCTCCGGCCTTGGTGAGTTTTGTCTCCGGCTACCACGACTTCACCTTCGATCAAATTGGATGATGAAACAAGTTTAGAGGAATGCTATTTAGATGCGCAGGTGTTCAATTGAGAGATTAACAACGAATTGGTCGAATTTGATTGATAATAGACAATGGGGTCGACAGTTTTGGTATAACTACCCATAATCGGGTTTAATTCGAATAAATGATGTGGTTTAATGTCCCCTGATGGTCGTTTATGGCTTGATTGTTCATATCGGTTACAGATTTCCAACAGAAATCGATTATGGGACTTGAATTGCATTCAAACCGCGAGTTTGACTTTCAAAAGTCAAACACAATCAAGTAAGAGCTATATATAGGTTTAGTCCCTCTGTTTTCATGCATTAAAGTTTGGAACTTGGCAGAAATGGTCCCTAGGGTTTAGCTTTGGTTAACTAGGTCAAGGGTTTGGTTAGTTTGACTAAAAAAGTCAAAGGGAAATAATTATAGGTTAATTACAAGTTCGGTCCCTCAAGTTTTGTGCATGTGAGTTTGACAATAGGCAGGCTCAGTCCCTGGAGTTTGAGATTTGTTAAATAAGTTAGGATATTGACAGAATTTGATAACGGAGTTCACCCTAATTAGCCGGATGTCACACAAGTCCACTACTTCCATCTCTCAAAGCATCATCATAGGATCCATTGAATGCAAGCATACTGATGCTATTGGCTCAAAGCCACACTTACCCAAGTTTACAAGTTCTTTGGTTCGTCCCTCTAACTAGATCTCTCTCATGTGCAGGGATAACCAGGTCACAAGGATAACACCTGGGTTATAGACAATGGTTGTTCCAGGCACATGACCGGCAACAGGTCCATTCTCCCTAATTTTAGACATTTCAATGGAGGATATGTTGCCTTTGGGAGTGATTCAAAGGGAGGACTATAACTGGACAAGGATCCATGTCCAATGAAAGAATGAGTATTGAAAGGGTAAACTTTGTCTAAGAATTGGATTTCAATCTCATGAGTGTGTCATAGATCTGTGATCAAAAGCATTGGATGCTTTTCACAGACAAAGAATGATTTGTGCTCTCCCCTGGTTTAAGCAAACCTCCTCCAGAGAAGATTTTATTAACTACCCAAAGAAAAGATAACCTATATGTGCTTGACATGAATGAGATCACTCCATCCAGCAGTATATCTTGTTTTTTGTCCAAGGCATCAGTTGATGAATTAACTCTCTGGCATAGAAGATTAAGCCATGTTAATGTAAAAACCATCAACAAGTTGATGAAGGGGAATCTTCTCAGAGGCCTTCCTGACAAGGAATTCCAACTTGAAGATTATTGCATAGCATGCCTGAAGGGGAAGCAACACAAAAGTTCTCACAAGCCCAAAACATTGAATACAAATGACATTCCTCTACAGCTGTTGCATATGGATCTTTTTGGTCCTACAAATGTCATGTCAATGGGCAAGAAGTTATACTGTCTGGTGACGACTGATGACTATACAAGATTCTCATGGGTATACTTCTTGAGAACAGAAGATGAAACTGCTGAGATCCTTAAATCCTACATTCTTAGGGTGGAGAATCAAAGCAATCAGAAAGTCAAAGTCATAAGGTATGATCAAGGTACCGAGTTCAAAAACCACACCCTGAACTGTTTCTGTGAGAGCAAGGGTATAGGAAGATAATACAGTGCTCCAAGAACTCCTCAACAAAATGGGGTTGCTGAAAGGAGAAACAGAACTCTAATTGAATCAGCAAGATCAATGTTGGCTGATTCAAAACTGCCTCTCACATTCTGGGCAGAAGCAGTAAGCACAACTTTCTATGTGCGAAATTGAGTTCTCATTGTAAAGCCTCTTAACAAAACACCTTATGAGCTTTGGTTCAAAAGAGTTCCCTACATTGGATTCTTGAAACCCTTTGGATGTCCGTGAACCATTCTTATCACCAATGGAAGTCTTCCAAAGTTTGGTGCAAAATCAAATGAAGGATACTTTGTAGGCTATTCTTCTCAATCCAAGGCTTACAGAGTATTCAATTCCAGAACAAGAATAGTTGAAGAATCAACAAATGTGGAATGTAGGGAACACATTCCATGTGGAAAGGGTAAAGGACCAGACTGGCTTTTTGATATTGACTCCTTTTCACAAGTATTTGAGCCTCTCATCTTCTCAAATATGGAATCTACCTCTTCCAAAAAGCAAGCATCTACATCATTTGATGACTACAGAGCTGGTCTCAAAGGTCCATCTATAAGAATCAAAAGACTATCCATTGATCCTCTATCTGTTGTTGATGCTATTGAATCCAGTGAAGCCAGAACAAGCAACTCTAATGTTACCAGCAACAATCTCTCTGACAATGAAGATCAAGATGAGGGTATTGCATCTGATGCTGCTGATACTGCTGATGTGGCTGATGCTGCTGATACTGTTGATGCGGATGATGTTGCTGATGATGCTGACAACTCACCTATAGATGTTGTTGCTGTTGAAGAAATTTCTGCAAACAACCCTCTTGACAATCATCATCTTCCTGACCAAATTCAAAGCAATCTTGACCATGGAATACAATTGGAAGTTGTTCCCGCACAAAGAATCAACAAAGAACACCCCTTAGAAAATGTCATTGGTCAAGTTCAACAAGGAGTTTAAACTAGAAGCAAGACTCATGAAGCTAATATCTGCCTATACTCTTGTTTTCTGTCTCAAGTTAAACCAAAGAAGATTGATGAAGCTTTGCAAAACAGTAGCTGGATTGAAGCAATACAAGAAGAGTTGCTGCAATTCAAAAGACAAGAGGTGTGCACCCTAGTTGATCTCCCACCTGGCCAGACTGCTATTGGCACAAGGTGGGTCTTAAGGAACAAGCAAAATAAAAGAGGGATTGTAATCAAGAACAAAGCCAGACTTGTGGCACAGGAATACACTCAGGAAGAAGGAATTGACTATGATGAAGTCTTTGCCCGTGTTTCCAGACTAGAGGCTATTCGAATCTTCCTAGCATATGCTGCATCCAAAAGCTTTACTGTTTATCAGATGGATGTCAAAAGTGCTTTTCTATATGGGAAGATTGGTGAGGAAGTGTATGTCCGACAGCCTCCAGGCTTTGTAGATCCCTCACATCCAAACAAAGTTTTCAATCTAGACAAGGCTCTATATGGACTATACGAAGCCCTAAGAGCCTGGTATGAGACCTTGTAAGGATATCTACTAAGAAACAATTTCAGAAGAGGTGCCATTGATCAGACATTGTTTATCAAAGATGAAGGGGGAGAAATTCTATTAGTGCAAATCTATGAAGATGACATCATCTTTGGATCAACAAAGAAGAAATTATGCAAAGACTTTGAGATTCTATTGCACTCAAAATTTGAAATGAGTTCAATGGGTGAACTAAATTTCTTTTTGGGTCTCCAAGTCAAACAAGTTCCAAATGGAATCTTCATCAGCCAATCCAAATATGTCAAAAGTATCTTCGAAAGATTCAAACTGGCTGACTGCTCTGCCGAAAGAACCCCCATGCAAGTGCACCATCAACTTACTCCATATAAAGATGGAAAAGACACCGATCAACATTAGTACCGTGCAATGATAGGATCACTCATGTATCTAACTGTCTCAAGGCCAGATATCATGTTTGTAGTATGCCTGTGTGCAAGATTCCAAGAAGCTTCAAAGAATACACACTTTCAAGCTATCAAGAGAATTTTTAGATACCTAAAGGGAGCCCCAAGACTTGGGCTATGGTATTCTAAAAATGACAAGTTCAATCTATATGCATACACTGATAGTGACTATGGAGGATGCAACTTAGACAAGAAGTCCACATCAGGGTGATGCCAATTTCTTGGAGGAAGACTGATTTCATGGCAATGCAAAAAAGCAAACTTGTGTGTCAACCTCTACAGCAGAAGCAGAATACATTGCAGCTTCCAGTTGTTGTGCACAATTCATCTGGATACAAAATCAAATGCTCGATTATGGGATGACTTTCATGGCAACTCCCATTCACATTGACAACATGAGTGCTATATCAATTACAAACAATCTTGTACAGCACTCCAAGACAAGGAACATTGACATCAGGTATCATTTCATAAGAGATCAAGCTGAGAAAAAGAGAATCATTTTAACCAAAGTTCATTCCAATGAGCAGTATGCTAACTTATTCACAAAAACCATTGATGAAGCTAGATTAAGATATCTAGTTGAATCCATTGGCATGATGAACTTTGATTAAAATCTTTCTCTAAAAACTTTAAAATAATTGTGTCTGTCTCTCTCTTGTTGTAAATAAAGTTTTTTGAAAACTAAATGATCAGCATCAAACATTTTTGCTGCTGATAGTTTTAGTCATCGGCAGTAAAGTATTTGTCGTTGACTGCCTTAGGTTATCAGCAGAAACAAGTTTGCTACCGATAGCTTCAAGGCAATCAGCAGCAATATCTTTGCTGCAGATCAGTACATCCATCAACAGCAATCAAGTTTTGCAGCTGATAGACTTTACCTTCCGCAGCAACCAAGTTTGCTGTGGATGGGTAAAAATGGTTCAAATTAACTTTTACCCGCTGTAAAAACCACCTTCAATCTTTACCATGGCTGCTATAGTGTGTTACAGTTGTAAAATAGTGAAAAGTAAATGGGTTGTATAGTACAAGTAAATATGCTTTTTCCCACCGTTGTCGTTATAATACAAATCAAATTTCTTCCTTCACCACTTCATATTCAATTCGGACCTAACCCTCATTATTTTCTCTCAAACATTCAAAGCATTCCATACTTAACCACCTTTCAAAATCTTCCTCCTTCCCTATGGCAGAAGTTGATATCAACAACCCCAATGACAAGTTCTCAACCTACCATAATCTCACTGCTTTTCTTGTCAAAGGAAAGAAATCTGAAATGGTTGATGACATGATTAACTTCCTCTGTCGATTGAAAATCCACTTTGCACTAACAGTCAACCCCACAATCTATATCCCTCACATGAAGGATTTCTGGAACACTGCCTTCTACTCTACCGAACAGGGGACTCCCCAAATCAAAGCCACGGTAGACGGCAAAGACATCACCGTCACTGAAGCCACACTTAGAAAACACCTCAAGCTTCTGGATGAGGGGGCCGCCATCTCATTCACCAAAGACGCATATATGAAGACCTTCGTATCCATAGGGTACACTGGAAATCAGGACGAATACACGATTGAGAAGGCACTGATGGGTCCTCCTTGCAAGTTCTTATGCCACACTCTTCTTCAATGCATATCTCAGAAGAGAAGTGGATGGCATCAAGTGAGCTATGCCCTTGTGTCTGCAGTTCATGCTATGGTAACTGGACAGGGTTTCAATTTTGCTCATTTAATATTTGAAGGTTTGAGATATAACCTTCAGGAAGGTGCAAAACAAGCCTTCTTTATGTACCCAAGGTTCTCGCAGGAAGTTTTTAATCATGAACTAAAAGACCTTTCAAAACCTGCAAGAATCTACTTAATGCTGGGTCATAAAAATAACATTTTTCAAAGTATGAGAGCTGTTTCCCAAAAGTTATCAGGGGTTAATGTTCCATTGTTATCTACAATGTTGAACATACAAAGCACCCAGGGTGATAGTTCAGCAGTCCCAGCTGATACTGATCCCACACCCTCCACTTCACAAGCTGACCATACTTCTGATTCCCTTGATCGAACCCCTGTGTAGCCTATTAAGGGTGCACAGGCACAACGAATACTTACCCCAGTCCTTGAAGCCCAACTGGAAGACAGGGCCCTAGTTGAGGCAAGTTATACTAGAAAGTGAAAAAGGAGCAAGAAGACTCCTTCTATTCTTGTCTCACAGGCCCAATCCCAACCCAAAAGCCCTCATTCAGAATCCCAACATTCTGATGAGAATACCAAAAGGGATAATCACATTATTAGGGAGACTTCCTGGGAAGTCCCTCTATTAGGATCAGGATGACATCCCGAATCCATATAACAACCCTTTGATCCTATACATTCTTCCTTTTCTTTGAACTTAAGTACAGAGGCACCATGTCAAGATGATGTGCCTTCTCCAACTGCCACTATCTCGAAGGAACTGATTGACTTGGCTGCCAAAGTACCCAGCCCAAGTTAATCACCTAAGAAGGTTCACTCTAGAAGTACTGAAAGAGTGAATGTGGAAAGGGCTATCACTAATTCTGGTTCATCCATTGACCAAGAGGACAGTGATAACATCATTAAGTCCCCAACCATGGCAACTCATGGTGAGGATGTTTCTTTTGAAACACTTTTCACTGAGAGGAATCCCAGGCGCGAAGAAAACCAGGGTGATGGGGATGAAGAGGCTAGGCCTAAGACCCCATCTAGTTCCAAGGATTCCACAACTGTGGATGAGGACAGACTGAAACTGGAAAATATGGAATTGACGGCCAGGGTGGTTATGCTAGAGGCTTAAGTGTCCAAACTAAGGCACCAAGTCTCCTTGCATGAAGCCTATTCAATGCCCAAGTGTGACTTCTCCCTCCCTTTTATCAGTGGGAACCCAAACAGAAGCAACACTATGCACTGATGCAACCAAAAAGGGGGAGATAGTTACTACTGAAGATGACTGAGATAGCTTGGACGATTGGATAAAAGAGCAGGTTGCATTTCAAAGAACACTATTTATGCCCGCCTTTGTTCAAGTCCATGATTTGATGCCTCCCAGAGATGAAGAGGAAGAGATCTCTGAGGAATGGAAGTTAGTGACCAAGGCTGTAGACGAAGTATTCCCTAAGGAGATGGAAATTGAAGATGAAGCTGAAGAAATGCCTCTCTTAGTCACTATACTTCCAGCTGCTGCTTCTATCTCAAGACAAGCCATATCCCCTCATTTCCCATTAACTTCTCACAACCTGGAGTTTGATTCCATTCTGTCATGGGGATATGATGACCTATCTAAAAGATTCTGGATGGGCTGGGAATTTGCTGGAATCAAAGAGCTTATCTTGGATAACTTAAATCTGCTAGAAATCCTTACCCTGCATCTAACTGAATGTATCAATACATCTGATAATCTATCTATCATGCTTGCCATTGAACACTTCCATGAAATATGTGAAGATAACATGCCCAGATTTAGGAGCTTTCTTAAGCTTGCTAAGAAAGTGGCATACAAAATGTTTGAGGATGAAGTAGCAGAGTCTGGATAGGCTATCGGGTCAGTGGCAAGGTCTCTGAACTGCAGGACCCTTCTTATGGTATCTTCAGAAAATGCGATAGCCTGACCTGCAACGGTAACCCTAATGACATTGGGGGATACCGTGCAGTCGTGCTCCGCCGTCTCCCAGAATTGTTCGAGATAGGGTCTTGACACGATCGGGTCAGCAGAAATGGCATAGCTGATTCCTGAACGGTTCAAGAAATCAACTATGTCTCTGTACTGCAACGCTGCACCCTTCCATTCTGGTTCAGTGTTTGCTAACAGGTTGAATTCGTTAGAAAACGCCCGAGCCATGATCTGCAAAAACACACAGAAAACATAATCAGAACAACACGTATCATTGGAAATGGATAAACATGACTCAGTATAGAAGTTACTCAATGAAGTGAATTTCAGACTTAGGAATTTTTGCTAAGTGTTGGTCCTGCGTACTTAGCAAGTACGCAGGAGTTTGTTCTTGCGTACTTAACAAGTACGCAGAAATTACTTCTTGCGTACTTGTTAAGTGCGCAAGACTTGTACTTAGGCAAAATTCCAGAAATCACATCTTTCAAACAGAAGTGAGGCATTGCCGTGGATTGTGGTCACCACAAGGTCGAAATGCTTGATTAAGACCTATGGGACCACTATCCACTGCAACTAACCGCTAAACCCGTCAAATTTTTTACCTAGATGACAACCCAGTTGAATCAACGGGAAATCGAGGGTTAAGGGCCAAATCAAACCATGTTAAGGACAAATTACGAGTCAATAGGTTTCGATTAGTGATTATTAACAAGTTTTAGGTCTTAATTTGCATTTAGAACACCAAAATAGGTCAATAATTTCACACTCAAAACCATCGATGAATCGGTCGAAAACATCGGATTTAATGGATGATACGGACCGAGATTCTCACCAAGTAAATGTTAGATGATGATTAAACACTGAGCGGGACGAAAAATCCGGTTGGAACACTCGAAATTTTTGAGGAAAATGATCGGAGGAAATATCACAGAAGAAAAGGTTTGAAAGTGATAAACTTAAAAAAAAATTCTAAGTCCTGTATTTATACCCAACACATATTGGTCGTGCGTACTTACTAAGTGCGCAGGACTTAACACCTACGTACTTACTAAGTACGCATGACTTAAGTCTTGCGTACTTGTTAAGTACGCAGGGTTTACCTCATGCGCACTTATCAAGTACGCAAAGACCCTTATGTGCGCACACTTTCAACTCAAATTATGAAGATTTTTTAAGTCAAATAACGAACAAGATAAAAATGTTCAATCAAGAGGATTCAAATACAATTCAGGAAGGTTAAACACAAATATTTTTGGCTTTTCTGAATAAAGTTGAACTATGCATAAACTAAAAATATTTTTGATCTTTTCTCATAGAAATATACAAGTATTCACACAAACTATTTTTGATCAAAGACACGAGCAGAGGATCATATCAGGCTATCTTTTAGCAAAAACGATACAAAATAAACATCAAAGAATATGGGATCATGTCATGGATTACTATTTATTCATACGTAATATGCATATAGACAAGTAATTCAAGTTGACAATATTATAAGATTTGAAATTGTAAGCATCTTTGTATCACATTCTTGTGTATTAAGGTATTTATAAGATATACAACGTGTACCCCACTGATTTGCTATACTAATGTAAATTGCATTATCTCAAGGCATCTAAGATTTTCCCAATGTTTTTCTAAATTTTCAGAATGAAGCTACATCTATTAGCACAGGAAAAATTAAGCAGAATCCATAAGGATTATCAGGAATCATAAGATTCAGAATCGAGTGATTCAGTTGTCTTGGTTTCATTTGATTTTCTTCATTGAATATAGGAATGATGATTTAGGATAATATATATGGTGATTGAGTAGGGTAAGGGGATCCAACTTTTATCTGGATTTGATTTCAATGAATCAGGAATGATTCAAGGGTGAATACATTCTCAACGGTTAATGTAGAGACATGTCTTGATTCAATCTCTCATTGCATACTGGTGAGTATGAGCAGTGATATGAACCGCATTAATTGTGCTAATGACATAACCCGAAACTAACCTCAAAAGAAAATTATTGCCAAAATCTAACATCCTATATCTGATAATGATCTTTTCTATTCTTTTACGCACACACACTTGCAAACATGGGTTCAAATCACAGTTGTAATTTAGATTTAGTTTCCACACTACTAGTGATTCAAAGATGCATACAGCCTACTGACAATTTAAATTACTTGTAAATAAACAGATTAAAAACATAATAAGTTAAACAATTAAGTAAGCATGACGCAATCACTTCCCATATGAGCAGTCTATGACGTTTAGATCATTTCTAATGTACTATCATTTCCTCTTTTCTCAAGTTAACTTTGAAATTTTCTCCATTTTCTATTTTTGTTTTTGTTTTTGTAAAATATTTTGTAACTTAAAAGAGCTATACAGAAAATTTAAAAAGAAATAAAGTTTAACTTCCATGAATTGAATTGATTTAGGAAAAATTAATTTTCACTCAGGATTGAACATTCCTATCATGTTGACAAGATGCTCAAAACGGGATCGATCAAATGCCTTTGTGAAAAGGTCAGCAAGATTGTCATTCGTGTGAACTTTTACAAGTTCAATTAAATGCTTTTCAGCACAATCACGGATAAAATGATGGCGAATTTCTATATGTTTAGTTTTGGAATGTTTCACCGGGTTATTTGTGATGGACATTGTGGCATTGTTGTCAGTGAATAGAGGAGTTCGAGTGAAGTTTAAGCCATAGTCTCTCAACTGCTGCTAAATCCACAGTATCTGAGAACAATTGCTCGCTGCAGCAATGTATTCTGCTTCACAAGTTGAGACCAAAACCGTTGACTGCTTCTTACACTGCCAGGAGACCAGTCTGTCTCCTAAGAATTGACATACACCATAAGTTGACTTTCTGTCATGGTTACAACCGCCATAATCTGAATCAGTGTAGGCTTTGAAGTCGAATGACTGCTGCTTAGAGTACCAAAGACCTAATCGGGGTTTCCCTTTCAGGTATCTGAAAATTCTCTTCACGGATATCATATGTGACTCCTTCGGTTGAGACTGAAAGCTTGAGCACAAGCACACAGCAAACATTATATCGGGTCTTGAAGCTGTGAGATACATAAGTTATCCGATCATCCCACGGTACAATCTGCTGTCCACATCCTTTCCATCTTTGTCAGGATGCAGACCATGATTGACTGGGATAGGTGTTCCATAAGTACTGCTATCATTCATCTTGTATTTTGATAAGATGTCCTGCACATACTTAGTTTGATGTAGATAAATGCCATCCTCTCTTTGACTGACTTGCAGACCCAGGAAGAACGGCAATTCACCCATATTACTCATTTCAAATTTAGACTTCATCACCTGCTCGAATTCCCTACACATCCCTTCATTGGTAGACCCAAAAATGATGTCGTCGACATATACTTGTACAAGAAGAATGTCACCTCCTGCTTTCCTAATGAAGAGAGTCGCGTCAATCTATCCACGGTCGAAACTATTAGACAGTAAATGCTTAGATAATGTCTCATACCATGCCCGCGGTGCTTGATGAAGACCATAAAGTGCTTTGTCGAGCTTATACACTTTATTGATATTATGCGGATCTTCAAAACCGGGAGGTTGAGTGACATAGACCTCTTCATGAACTTTACCATAAAGGAAAGCACTCTTCATATCAAGTTGATAGACCTTGAAGCCGACATATGTGGCATAAGCCAAGAACAGTCGAATGGCCTCAATTCTAGCAACTGGGGCATATACTTCCGTGTAATCCAAGCCCTCTTGCTGATAAAAACCCTAAACAACCAATCTTGCTTTGTTCTTCACAACAACATGACGATCATCCGTCTTGCATTTGAACACCCATCTGGTTCCAATTGGCTGAAAGCCTTTTGGCAAATCAATCAAATCCCACATGTGCAACTTTTGGAATTGAGATAATTCATCTTGCATCGCCTCAATCCAACAGTTGTCAGTGAGAGCCTCCTTCACATTCTTCGGCTCTAACTGGGACACGAATGCAGCATGCAGACATGTTCCCATGACACCAGTGTCAAGTATCTTTGTGTAAAGACTGGTGTTCTCATTGATAGTTCGATGACGAGTCTGAACACCAGCATAAGGATCACCAATAATGTTGTCGATTGGATGATTCCTATGCACTCCCGTCTCCGGTACAATCGGTTCCTGAATTTCTACATCAAGATTCGTGCTTAACTCCCCCATTTCCTGTGTTCCAAAGGAAGAAGATTCAATGTTAATTGGATCAGCTGGAGCGTCATTTCCTACAGTTGTGTTAGGATTGGCTTGAGCGTCATCTCCAAAAACAAGAACATCTTCACTGTTATCACTGTCATGAGTTCTAGATGCAGATGCATCATTGGAATCATGAGTTAAAATCGGTACAGTAGCATGAGTAGAGAAGCTGGAGTCATCGCCGCCACCCAATAATTCATAAACATTTGCGGCGTCAACTGCACATATATCAGGAAGATTGAATGACTTGAATAGCGCATCATAATCAAAACCCCAAGCTGGACCTGTTGGTTCAGGTGGAATGCTGTGTTTACTACAATCCACTTCAAACCATTCCTCGACAGTACGAGCTCCTATGTTGTACACTCTCTTGCAAGGCGAGTTGGCAACGTATCCTAAGAAGATGCCTTCCACTGCTTTTGCATGAAACTTAGACTGGCAGTCTTTGTACTGTAGCAAAAAGCAACAAGGACTACCGAAAGGAACTAGGTAATCAAGATTGGGAAGTCGATTGTTGATCAACTCGTAACAAGTCTTGTTGTGCCTTTTCACAACCAGAACTCTGTTTAAGACGTGACAAGCTGTATTAACGGCTTCTGCCCAGAAAGTGACAGGAAGCTTTGCATCCGACAGCATAGTTCTTGCAGTCTGAATCAGTGTTATGTTCTTCCGTTCAGCAACTCCATTCTGCTGAGGCGTGTACGGCGCGTTGAATTTGTGACAACCCGACATTTCAGGTCAATACCCGTACAAGTCATAATCGAGTTCACATTTTTAATTGTTTTTGGTGATTTATTTAATTTCACAAACAAGGACTTTAGAGTCTAGCAAAGATCGTACATGGTTTCAATTTATACTTGGGTAATTCTAGGAATTACCGGTGCAAGTACCAGTACAAACCGACTAAGACGAACAATAGTGGATAAATTAAATATCCAGGCGTATACGTTACACAAATTTTTCGTTGGTCAATAACTTATTTTTAGAATAAATCATATAGTATACGTAAAAGTAAACTAACAAACTCTTTCGAAAACGCTATTGGGTAGCGTCACTTTTAGGTACTTATACCTACAAATAATCACCTCAACGGATTATACAATCCAAGATTTCAATGTTTTTCGTTAACGAGCCATAAACTTGTTAAATTTATTATACCGTGAGAAACCCAAACCGAATTAAATTACCCCTTTAAAAACTATAATTGGTATTAATACCTTAATAAATTTACTCAAACTTGATTAATTTAACCCAACCCCCCCAACCTACTCTTTGACTTCTCGGCCGGAAGCCAGAGAAAACCCACACCCCCTCCCTTACTCGACCCATACTACAACTGAGAAAACTCACATATAACCATACTCACTTCAACCATTTTTCTCACAATTCCCATTCATCACACTCATTTTCATACGGCAAATTTTCCATTTCTCTTCAAACCGAAGCCAAGTTTTAAGGCGAAATCCTACCACAATCCAGTATTTTAAGAAGAATTTCAAGTGTTTCTGCAAAAGAGTCGAGATCATCTCTGTTTTATTTCATCATCTTCATCTCGGTTTTAAGGTAAAAACTCGACATTTTCACATTATTTTCTTTAAAACCGTAGCTAAACTTACATCTTATTTAAACGCAAGAAAGATAACAAGAAGAGTGTGTCGAATTCAAGTTTAAAACATAAAAATATGCAGGACTGATTCTGTCAAACAGAAGTCCAGTAATCGAAACTAGGAGTTTCAATACCAGTTAACTCAATCGAAACTAGGAGTTTCGATACCTGTTGATCCATCGAAACTAGGAGTTTCGATACCTGTTGATCCATCGAAACTAGGAGTTTCGATACCTTATCTCAATCGAAACTAGGTTGTTTCGACTCCTGACCACTCCATCGAAACTAAGTAGTTTCGACACACATATGCTCCATCGAAACTAAGTAGTTTCGACACACATATGCCCAATCGAAACTAAGAAGTTTCGACACCTGTACAACAGTCCCAGTTGGGCAGTAACTCAAAACTATTTTACAACAAAACATGTGTTGGAAAACTAAAACGATATTTAGGCAAACACAATCAGATTTACAAGGTCGGTGAACAATTTACAATTAAGACGTTGGTCTTAACAACAATTTACCCTTGGTATCTAGGGTACGAATAGTCAAGGTTGACTACAACAAGTATCATACAAGTATACACAAACTCAAGGTGAGTTTCACGGCCCCTTTTTACTGTTTTCAATATTTGGGGGAAAAACATACTTACAATTATTTTATGGGATAACAAGAGAATAAGACACGACTTGTATGTTTACATGAGATGAGAACAACAATTTGAGGCCGGAAAAGTCCCCTGGAACAACGTAGTAACCATTAACTGTAGCCTAGGGTCCTATGAATAGTACTATGGAGAGTGACGTCTCCCGGTCATGGTTAGTCACGCTAACCACAATCTGGAGGATTTATGGCCGCATAGAACCGGATAACGAAATTAGGGGCTTGTACAATTGTCATGGTTTGGTTACGCCTCATGTATGAACATATTATTTGTATTCCTAGCTAGTTTACAAATGGGTCAACAATTCTTATTCTGTTTATCACATACAACTGAAACGATTTATGAACAACTGAATTTTACCAAGAACTATTTGATTAAACCTGTGAACTCACCAACCTCGTGTTGACGTTTTCAAGTATGTTTTTCAGGAAATTGACGTGATCGCAAGGTTAGCAATGTAGATTACCTGCATGCACGATGGATACTACTCAAGAAGGATTTCTCTTGTATAACTCATTGAATTGAGTCATATTTGTGAAATCTTAACTTTTTGTAAATTCAGATTACGTTTTGGAATGTAAAACATTAAACTTATTTATGTATCCATTTATCATGTATGTGTTTGCGGTAATCATATGCTTTGGAAACCATGAACGTCGTGCCTCGCGTTTCCGCCTTGGCGGGGTGTTACAGGACTTGGTATCAGAGCCATTGATTATAGCGAACTAGGAATCTAAATTGGAACCTAGTCTATAATCTAAATGACTCATTAAAACGTTTTCATTGCATAAGCATTGTATAACCAGTCATTTTGTCATATGGATATTGTAGTCATAAGCATGTCGTCACATTCACATTCTGATCCCGTCTCTGACACTGAATCAAACGAGGAACGTTCCGCCTCACGTCCCAAAAATCGAATACAAGTTCGCGACTCCACACCACCTAAAGTCGCCTTGGGAAAACCGCCTATCGTCTACCGAAAGAAAAGCGGAGGACCAGTTAAGGTGCAAAGTGCTAGGAAGAAGTTTCGACTTCCACACAAAAGGAATCTAGCAGCCCGTGACCCAGAAGACTTGGAGGCTGGTGAAGAACCACCTAGGCAAAGACCCTGCTACCACCCGACTGTGGGAACTATCCGTTGGATGCCACGTACTCTGTCCCGATGGAGGGAGATGGAGAGCATCCCATCTACCTTTGAGCTCGGAGAGTCTTCCAACTCTCCAACACCCCTACCCCACACTGGGGAAGTCATGGAGCTCACAGTGCCTACACTAGTAGCACGCGTTCGTACGCATGAGGAGCGTCTTGATGATCTCTTAGATGACATTCGGGCACATGGGGATGCAGCCACGCGATCACACCAAGGACTCGGATCTCGAGTTCAGACTCTAGATGACCGCATCCGAGATATACAGGATGCCACTAACTATCTGGAGTTGAGAGCCGACATGGACTGGCAATTCACTGTCACTGTCCGAGACATGGTGGAAACACTGGAGGAAAGGACTTTGGCTGCAGAATTTGTGGCAAGAGCAAGCTTTGTTATGGCAGGACTTGCCATGATGATTGGATTGTACTCTCACTTCTTCTTCTAAACCTATTATGGGCGGGTTATGCCCATAGTACATTATGTAGTTTAAAACTTTAGTACTGATGAGGTCATGAGAACCCATCTCTTTTGTATCCTTATCTTTTGGGAACAATGTACTATATGTGTTTTAACTATGTATGTAATGGTTTATATTGTAATGATAGTTGTTTACGTTTGATGTTGTTGTATCCTTATGTAATGTGCTATCATTATTGTCATATAATGTTATTTCTTTTTAATTGATGTGTTAGAAAGAACGTCATGGCACCAAAGCGTAGCACACCCCGTAATAAGCCATAACACATGGTCATGATCCGAATTATTGACGTTATGACTTGTAATTCTACAGATGCTCCAAATAGAAAGTGCTCCTACAAGGCCTTTCTATCTTGCAAACCCCGTAACTTCAATGGCACCGAGGGTGCAGTTGGGCTAATGAGATGGATAGAGAAGATGGAATCAGTGATTGATATCAGTGAATGCACCGCTGACTGCATGGTGAAGTATTCTACATGCTCACTCACTGATAAAGCTTTAACTTGGTGGAATTCACAAGTAAAGACTTTGGGAAGGCAGACAGCATATGAGTTGTCATGGGAAGACCTAAAAGCCATGATGATCGAGGAGTACTGTCCTCGAAATGAGTTACAAAAGCTCGAATCTGAAATGTGGAATTTGCAAATGATAGGTGATGATGTTGCTGGTTACACTGACCGATTCAATGAGTTAGCAATCTTAATTCCGCACATGGTTACCCCAGAATACAAGAAGGTTGAAAGTTATTTGTGGGGTCTCGCACCTCAAATCCGAAGTCTGGTGACTTCATCGAACCCTACGGATGTCAAGAGCGCTATAATTCTAGCTTTTAAGTTAAGGGATAATGCGGTACGTGATGGTTTGTTTGGAAAGAAGGAGACCGAAGAAGGAAGGTCGGGGGAAAAGAGGAAATGGTTTGGAAAACCAAGTAATCAAAACAAGAATCAAATTTACAAGAGACCTGAAACTATGAAAGCCTTTGTCGCCAACACTGTGGAACAAAATGGATACCTTGGAGCACTACCAAGGTGTGACAAGTGTGGATATCATCACAGTGGAAGGTGTACTCAATGTGGAAAATGTAAAAAGTATAGGCACCTAGCCCATAACTGTTGGAGCAATGCAAACTCTAATAAGACAAATCAAGTAACAGGAAAGGGCAACCCAGGAACAGGGAGGATGAATCAGGGATGCTTTGAGTGTGGAGATCCAAAGCACTTCAGAAAAGACTGTCCAAAGTTGAAGAACCGAAATGATAATCAGGCCCGTGGAAGAGCATTTGTGATGGGGGATGGTGACGCACGACAAGATCCAAACATTGTCACTGGTACGTTCCCGATAAATAATCACTATGCCTCTATACTTTTCGATACGGGTGCTGATTTGAGTTTTGTGTCAAATGACTTTAAGTCCCTACTCGGTATTAAGCCCAGCAAACTAGAACAAAAGTATACAATTGAATTAGCGAACGGAAAATTAATTAATACCGGAGAAGTCATTCAGGGTTGTACCTTATGTCTTAAAAACCACACATTTAGTATAGATCTGTTACCTGTTGATTTAGGAAGCTTTGACGTTGTTATTGGCATGGATTGGTTGTCAAAGAATCATGCCGAAATTATTTGTTTTGAGAAGATTGTCCAAATCCCACTCTCAAACGGAGAAGTTCTTTCTATTCAAGGTGAGAAGAGTGGAGTAACGTTAAGGATGATAAACTGCATGAAAGCTCGTAAGTATTTACGTAAAGGCTATTGCGTATTCCTGGCTCACGTCGTCGAAAAGAAACCCTCGAAATCTGTGGAACAATTCCCGAGTTAATGCCATAGTGATCGAACCAAGTGCCTTCTTCTCTCGATCATATGCTTTGTTTTCTTCCTCATCGAGTTTAGAAATAGGCTTGGGTAATTCATCATCAAGATAGATATGTGTGGGATGTTTATATCCCTCAAGGATTGGTATCCATAATGATGAGTCGGTATATGAAATGTAGTGCTCGAAACGTGCTTTCCAATTAGAATAATCGTTTACGTTTAGCAACTTTGGCGGTTTCTGTGGTGTACCGATCTCATTATCATAGTTTAACATGTTTCCCAAATTCTGAAGATTCGACATAGTGAACACTTAGTCAACTTTCAGAAAAATCAGACACAGCTGCGCACTTGACTTTGGCCTTGCGCACTTGAGAAATGGTCTTGCGTATTTATATTTGCTCTTGCGTACTTGTAAGTACGCAGGAGTAGATGTAAGTACGCAGGATATAACTTAAGTTCGCACAAGTTCAGTCTTGCGCACTTGTAAGTACGCAGGAGATAACTCTTGTGTATTTAGTAAGTACGCAGAAACCTGTACTTTTTGCCAGAAATGGTAAGTACACAGGATACCTTTTCAGCAACTTTCACCAAACTTTTCCGGTCGCCTGAAACTCCCCGGAGATGGTAAAAATTCGTCTGATGATCAATGCAAATGAGCCAAAGGGTCAGAAACTTGTTTCTAATCAACCTTTGATGCTCAAAACACTCAAATACACAAAAAAAAATCTGTTTTTGAGTGATTTTGGCTTCTAAAATAGTGCTCAAGAGCTACCCCTATTTTATCATAAAAATCAAAAAAAATACCTCTTTTTGCTTGTAAAAACTCTCCAAACTAACTCACAACACTCGAAATCAGGAGCAAATGCTCTGATACCACTTGTAGGTCCCTCGGGTGTGGCGGATCGTCACATGCAAGTGGGTCTACTAGTCGAACCGGGTGCGGAATGCCCGTGACTAGGTGGAGAGTCAAACTAAACAAAGTAAACCAACAAGAGAATCTCTTTAAACGTTCTTTGTATTATAAACACTTGAAGGTTACAGAGAAAAGCACTGAATTTACAATCTGCGTATTTACGTTTATGCCTGCTTACTTAACTTCTGTCAACCTATCCTACTTATACCTGACCTGATGCCTGCGCACTTAGCAAGTGCGCAGGGAAAAATGCTCTTGCGTACTTAACAAGTACGCAAAGGTATTCTTGCGTACTTGCTAAGTACGCAGGAGCTTTCTCCTGCGCATATGTAAGTGCGCAAAACACTTAGTAAGAAATGCAACATTCAATATGTAAAAGTAAATACAACTCGATAAACTAATACATAAAGACTCTTACATACAAAGACAATTACAGACATGAAAATACAAACTAAGACTCTATCCAGAGTGTAGTCACAGGAAAGTGCTTCAACAGTGATCCCTACTCGGGATCCCAGCCGTGAACCCTACCTGGAATCTCAGTCGTGAACCCTACTCGGGAATCCCAAGCCGTTAACCTTACCCGAAAATCCCAAGCCATGAACCTTACCCAGGATCTCAACCGTAAACCCTACTCGGGAATCCTAAGCCGTGAACCTTACCCAGAAATCCTAAGCCGGGAACCTTACCTGGGATTCTAAGACGTGAACTCTACCTGGGGATCCCAAGCCGTGAACCTTCAGTTTTCACCACCAAAACCCTAGTTTTTCATGGGTTCAGATCTGGATCGAGTGATTCGTCAGGTTTGGAACTTTTTACGTTCAAAAGGTGTATTTTCCTCTCGTGCTTCTAGATCTGAAGTTTAACATCGATTGACCCATAAAAACCCGACCTTTTTGAGCCAAAACCCGAATAAACCCATTTCAAGGAAAACTTATAAAAACGAGAGTTTCTTACCTCAAAACGACTCCTTCCTTCAGCAAATCTTCCCTCGGGTAGTGTAGCAAGGTAGAGGGTCGATCCTCAACTCAATCCAAAGCTTTCTCTCCCTACGGGTTTCTCTCTCTAGAATTGGTATGGAGCTTGAACAAGGATATGAAGAATATGTGTGTGGAGGCTAGGGTTTAAACCCTCCCCCTTCTTCGGCCTAGGTACGCGACCCAACTAGCGGCCCATGAGCCCCATCCTTTTCGTACTCCGTTATTCCATCTTCGTCCTGTTTATTGTTTCGTCATTATTATTTTATTTTTATTTTTTTTTTGGGATGTTACATGCCTCCACCCAACTGTTCTCAAGTAAAGAAGCTTTGATATTCTTTTGTTCAACCTGAGAAATGAAAGGTGAAGAGACCATCATTCATCCCTTTTGTGGCACTTCGAGTTCGGACTCCCACGTTGAGTGGACCAATGATGTTGTCGGTGGGATGATTCTTGTGAATTCGCAACCGTGGAATCACATCCTGTTCCAGAGTTTCTTCCAAATTTGTGATGTTGTTGTTGGGAATATCAACTTCCTCAACAATAGGATCTGCGGCAGAGGATTGTGGAGCAACATCTAGTATAGGAGGAGTATTATCCTCAATGGTTTCACTTGTTGCTACAGAACCTGAGGAGCCCGAAATGGATTCAGCAGAAATTGCAGGAAAAATATCCACATGTTGATTGGTTGAAGATTAGGATGAAGCAATAGAGGTACCTAGGTTATTCACAGACATAAGAGGATTAGCTAAAACATATATTATAGTGAACACAGGAAGATTAAATGATTTAAACAGAGAATCAACATCAAAGAGCCTATCGGGACCGTCTCCAGCGTCCGTATGATTGCTTTCGTGCCAATTGATATCAATGGACTCTAGCACGATTCTCCTTCTCTTGTTGTAAACACTAATTGCTCTTTGATTAGAAGAATATCCCATAAAATAACATTCATCAGCTTTAGCTTCAAACTTGTTCAGCTTGTCCGAAGTATTCAGCATCGTGCAAACACAACCAAATTTCGTGAAGAAATCAATGGCAGGCTTTCGCTTGTACATAATCTTGTAGGGGGTCTTGTTGCAGCTCTTGTTAATAAGGACTCGATTCTAAACAAAACGTGCGGTATTAACTGCCTCGGCCCAAAACGTAACAGGAAGCTTAGAGTCAACGATCCTCGTTCTAGCAGCTTCTATCAACGTACGATTTCTTCATTCAGCTACATCATTTTGTTGCGGAGTACTGTAGGTCCCTAATTCGGTGCGTGATGGATCTCTAGACTCGCGGTACGACACGGTGATAATGTGCGGAATCCATGATCAACGTGCTCGTCTAACTCAATCAACAACAACGGTGTAAATAAACGCTTTGTATTTCCATCACAATATCAGTTTACAATAATCCTGTCTCTAATCAGTTCCTCTGATATCGTCTATTCTCTACTGATTAACAGACTCTGTTCTGTATATATAAGCACCAGTTCTGCAGTAGGCGAACTTAATAAGTTCGCCTCATAGATGTTGAGGCGAACTTAATAGGCTAAGCGAACTTAATAATTTCGCCTCTGATATACTAGGCGAACTTAATAAGTTCGCCTCTGATAGGCTAGGCGAACTTGTTAAGTTCGCCTCTAGCAGAACTTACACATCATTTTATCAATAGTTACAAAACATGTCCTAACAGACTCCCCTTTAACTGTTGCTAACAATTCTATCAATTACAAGTCAAAGACTCTAAAACTAAGATATAATATCTTCAAGCTCGTTGTCACCAGAATATGCTCCAACAGACTCCCCCTTGACAACAGCTTCAGAAGATTGTCATCCGTCTTCATATATCATCAAATATACTGTAGTCTTCGTCTTGTTCATCTGCACACTCTCTCTTTATTTCTAGAAGAAAACTTGGGAGATAGACCCCTTGTCAACTTCAGTCTGTAATATTCAGTTTTTACAAAGGAGAACAACCAAGAATAACCAACAATTAAGATTTCCATGGAAGCTGGAAAAACAAAATATTTTTGGTTTTTCAAACATAAGAAAGACAAAATCTTTTTGGTTTTTCAAATATAAGAAACACAAAATCTTTTTGGTTTTTCTCTATATAAACTGAAATGTAAAATACAAAATCACATCTTTTTAGTCGAACATCAAGAGTAAGAAGATCATATCAGTATATATGAGATATCAATCACACATCTTGGATATAAAATCCATATAATATCAAATGGTATCCTATGTCATTCTTTCAAGCCTTGACCAATCAGACCAATATCTTTCAAGATTATCACACTCTATCTTTTCAAGACTTTCATATTGCATGTTATGATACGCGATAAACATTCAAAGAAAATAGGATCATACTATGACACACAAATTCAAATTGTCAATATTATAAGATTTGAAACTAAAGCATCTCATTCCCACTTTCTTGTGAGTTAATGTACCATTTAAGTATGAAATACAACGTGTACCCCACTAGTATGCCAACAGAAAGTAAATGCACTATCTTCAAGACATATGAGATTTTACTAAAGATTATCCGAATTTCCAGAATGAGGAGACATCACTTAGCACATGAATAGCAGAATCCAAATTGGATTGTATAGGAATCAATGAGATTCATAATCGAATGATTCAATGTTTTGGCTTATATATGTGGAATCATAAGATTCAGGTACGTGGATCCAACTGTTATTTGGATTATGAATTCAATGGAATCACTAACGATGATTTATCAATATGATCCAAGGGCTAGTATATGTTTGACAGATGTTGTCAAGTACATATCTTGATTATACTTCAAATTGCATGCTTTTCGGGACATGGGCACTGAAGCAAATCGAATGAATAGTGCTAAGGACATAACCCGAAACTGATCTCATAGGAAAATCTTTATTAAAAGCTAATATTCTTTATCTGATAGTGATCTTTTAACGCACACACCCAGGCATAAAATGGGTTAAAATCACAGTTGGAACATATGAAATTATGTTTTCACACTACTAATGGTTCAGTGACGCTTTTAGTCTACTGACAATTCAAATTATATGCATACACAACACTATCATTTCCTATTTGTGCAGTCTCTGAAGTTTAGATCAAAACATCTAATTCAGATATATTAACATAAAGCACCAACCAGTCAATCTAAGGTCATGTGTGAAAGAACATCTACTGATGTACTATCATCTCTTCTTTAACATCAAGTAATGTCGATTTTATCTTCTTCAATTTGTTTGGCTTTTCAAAATCTTTTTCAAAGAAAGTAAAACAAACGAAATTAAACTCTTCCATGAAAACATTTTAAGAAAAACATTTTACTTGGTTACTCAGGATTAAGCAATTCAATCAATTAAAAACTCAAACCGATGTAATGTAATTGAATGCCTTTACCTTTGTCACTAACACAGTTCTGTACTCCCCCTGTCCTGTAGACGCCTCCTTAACTAGTCAAATGGTTGCATCAACGACTTTATGCTCTCCATCGTCATCCTAAGTGTCAGGTTATCATTTGGACTTTGTAAAACTGCAAGATCTCATTTTGCAGTTTGGTGACTCATTGTTTCTCTTTTCCAACCCCTTGTACGCAACATCCAAATGAAACTGTTGATCACTGATTTTAAGTGAATAATCACGTTTATCTTTCTTCAAAGTTTCAATTGAATCTTTGTATCATTTTTTCGTTTTCTTTGTAGCTTAAAGCTGCAATACGAAGGGGTTCGACTTTGTCCTGAAGCTTAGAATTTTCATCCTTTAAGCTCACACATTTTGAATAAGAAATGACACCAAAAGAGTTAGAATCTACCTCATTTGATGAACATGATGCCTCTTTAATAGCCATGAGGGCAACTGCAGTTGTAGACTCTTCATGGTCAGCCACAGAAGCTTCTCGTTCCTCTGCTTCCATCATCTCCATGATCTCAGCCATGAGACCAACCTGTGTTTAAGCAATAATGGCATCCTCCATATGAACCCCCCAATCAAAACTATCATTTTGTTGAGCTACCAAAGCGTTGGATGTACCACCTTGACTTTGATTACAGTTGTTGGAGTTTTTGTACCCTTGACTGTTTCCTTGGCTAGGTCTGGTGAAACCCGAGCCCGGTGCTTTGTCTTTTTGACATTCACGAGCAAAGTGTCCAAAATTCTGACACTTATAGCACTTGGCCTTGGATTTATCAAAATCAACCTTGGCATGTGAATGCCCACCATTGAACTTTCTTCCTGTTCTGTTTTGGAAACGCTTGGCTCTTCTCAAGATCTTGGCCATATTCCACTGAATATCCATGTCCTCCATATCGTCCGGATCCACCTGATTAAAGTCTTCTTCTATGGTTTTAGGATCCGTTAGCTTGACACCAATGAAGTTTTCATAGGCAAGCATGTAGGATGAAAACAAAGCCACATGATCTTCAGCTATCATGGCTATTGCAGGTTGGTTAGCTGAAGATGTGGGAGAAGGATTTCTTGAGGAATTTTGATGATGAGATCCAGAACCAGAACCAGATCCAGATGTTGTATAGCAATCATGACCACCACAAACTTTTGAATTATCCTCCTCGTGAGAGTTCCCTGAGAAAAGGAAATTCCAGAACCCGATGACTTGGCGGTGGAAGACGTCCCAAAATACATAGAGCGGTCTTGTATTTGAGGTCTCCTTGAGCTCTCTTTTCGTTTTAGGTTCATATCATGTGCTTAAACCTTTCCGATTGCTTCATCAATAGTCATCTCATAAAACTTTGAGTTCTCTCTCATCAAGGTAGTGTACATCTCAAATTTTGGTGGTAGGGCATCTAGAAACTTCTCAACAAACTCCTCATTTGGATAGATGAGGTCAAAATCTTTTAGCTCAGTTTGCAGATGATAGAATCTAGAGATATCTATGGATTCATTCTCCAAATATCTGAAGCACTCATACTGCTTCCTAAGAAGATCCCTCTTACTCTTCTTGCTGTGTTGTTTCCCTCGAATATATTCTGCAAAGACTTCCAGAGATCCTTGGAGTTATCGTATCCTCTAAAGCTGTGAAATAACTCCCTGGTCAAGGCCATTGTAATAGATCTGTATGTCTTCTATCATACACTTTCTTTTCTTCTTCATCAAGTTTGGAGATAGGCTTGGGAACTTCCACATCAAGATATGTATATGTGGGATGCTTATAACCCTCAAGAATGGGTATCCATAATGAAGAATCGGTATAAGAAATATAGTGTTCAAAACGTGCTTTCCAGTTTGAGTAATCATTTACATTAAGCAGCTTAGGTGATTTCTATGGGGTTCCAATCTCGTTATCATAATTAAGCAGGTTTCCAAGATTCTGAAGATTTGCCATAGGGTAAAACTTAGTCAAAAACTCAGAAATTCAATACAACTTGCGCACTTAAGAAACTATTCTTGCGTACTTGAGATTTCCTTTTGCATACTTAGTAAGTACGTAGGAGTAAATGTTAAGTACGCACGAGGCAAAGTTAAATACGCATAAGAATGATCTTGCGTACTTGTCAAGTACGCACGAAGATTGTCCTTTTAGCCAAAAAGGGTAAGTACGCAGGTCACCTTTTCACCTGCTCTCACCAACTTTTTCCGATCGCCGGAAATACCTCAGATCTTCAAATTTTGAAGATATGAACAAATTGATAAAGCCAAAAGGTTAGAAACTTGTTTCTAACAAACCCTTGATGATCAAAACACTCAAACAAACAAGAAAAAGGTCGGATTTTGAAGGAATTTTGCTTTTAAAATAGCGCTCAATAGCTACCTCTATTTTATCACAAGAATCACCAAAATCAGTCACTTTTCCTTGTAGAAAGGCTGTAGATTGTGTCAAAAATGCTCCTAGCACACTCACAACACTCGAAATCAAGAGCAAAAGCTCTGATACCACTTGTAGGTCCCTCGGGTGTCTCGGATCATCACATGCAAGTGTGTTCCTGGTCGAACCGGGTGCAGAATGCCCGTGACTAGGTGGAGTATCAATCAACACAAAGTAAACCGACAACAAAGACACAAGATACTTTCAAACTTTGTCTATTGATAATCACAGCCGGTTACAGAGAAAAATGAGTGCGTACATAATTCTGTCACTAACTGGCTATATATACTAGACCTGTTGCCTGCGCAATTAGCAAGTGCGCAAGTCTTAACTCATGCATACTTAGCAAGTACGCAGACTTTGTTCTTGCGTACTTGCTAAGTACGCAGGATATACATCCTGCGCACAACACTTAACAAAGACAACTACAACGACAAGTACCTACGAACATGATTACAACTTGATAAACCAATACATACAGACGCTGACATACAAATACATAAAGACATTACATAAGTAAAAACAATCTTCAGAGTGCTTGTCTCAAGAATTGCTTCAACAAACAGTCGTAGCAACATAAACCTTAACCTATATCTTAAATCAGCTTGAATCGAGCAATTTGATGGATAAAAGACCATGAATCTACCTTGGTTTGATGCGCAAAGCCTTGAATAATCAGAAAATAGGAACAACAACACAGATCCAATCACTCTGATCACACCCAGAAACAAGTTGGCTTAAGAATGAATAAGGTCGCTTAAACCAAGTTTTCAGATAAAATGAACAAGTTCGCTTTATTCAAACAACATAAGCCACATACATTAAGTTCCCTTACCAGGCGAACATATTAAGTTCGCTTACCAAGCGAACTTTACCTAAGTGAACACAATAAGTTCGCTTCTTCTCCATACTTAGAGAATTTTTGAACTTTCAACTTTTTATACTTCTCTCTCTCTCAATTTTCCTTCTCAATCACCAGTAACCTGTTATCCGATCCAATCCCGAATCTTTTAATAAATAAAATTTGGAATTCTCACGGAAACATGACAGAAAATCTTTTTGAATTTTATCTATACACACTTGAAAACAAATATTTTTGGTTTTTTTCTCTGTACATACTGAAATGAAATAAACTGTAAAACAATAAAGAACATATTTTTGTTGAACACCATCAGCAAGAAGGTCATATCAGTATACATGATATATCAATCACACATCTTGGATTAAACAATCTGTATATCAAGGTAATTTGGTATTCTATATCATTCTTTCAAATCTCCATTTTTCAGACTTTCATATATTGCATGTAATGATACACGATAAACATTCAAAGAAAACAGGATCAGGCTATGACACACAAATTTAAATTGTCAATATTATAAGATTTGAAACTAAAAGCATACCATTAACACTTTCTTGTGAGTTAAAGTACCATTTAAGTATGAAATACAACGTGTACCCCACTAGTATGCCAACAGAAAATAAATTAAACTATCTTCAAGACATATGAGACTTATGCAAAGATAAGATCAATCTCCAGGATGAAACTATCTCAATTAGCACAGGAAAAGAAACAGATCCCGAAGGATATAAGGAATCAGAATGATTCAATGTCTTGGCTTATATATGTGGAATCATAAGATTCAGGTACGTGGATCCAACTGTTATCTGGATTATGAATTCAAAGGAATCAGTAAAGATAGAGTATCAATATGATCCAAGGGCTAGTATATGTTCCAACAGATGTTGCCAGAAACATATCTTTGTTCAACATCACATTGCATGTTTTTCGGGCCATGGGCAGTGAAGTGAACAGAAAAATTGAGCTAATCAATATAGTTCGATACTGGTCTCATGAAACACTTTAAGCCTCATATTCTATATCTGATAATGATCTTTTAACACACACACCCAGGCATAAATGGGTTCAAATCATAGTTGCAACATATGCAATTATGTTTTCACACTACTAATGGTTCAAAGAGGCTTTTAGCCTATTGAAAAGCTAAATTATATGCATACTCAGCACTATCATCTCCTATTTGTGCAGTCTCTGAAGCTTAGATCAAAACATATATAATTCAGATATATTGAATAAACATAAACTATCAACCAGTCAATCTAAGGTCATGTGTGAATGAATATCTACTGATGTACTATCATTTCTTCTCATGCTCAAATGATGTCAATTTTAAGATTTTTCAATTTGTTTGGTCTTTTTATAAATAACAAACTTTTTTACAGTAAATTGAAATGCATAATTGAAAGAAAGCAGTTAAAAAATAGAAAAATAAACCTCCATGAGAATTATTTTGAGTAGAAAAATTATTCGGGATTGATCATACCAATCATCTTTATCAGAAATTCAAACCTTATACGATCAAATGCTTTAGTAAACAAATCTGCAAGATTATCATCAGTATGAACTTTCACCAGCTCAATCAACTTTTTATCTGCACAATCACGAATAAAATGATATCTTATTTCAATGTGCTTTGTTTTATTATGCTTAACCGGATTATTTGTTATAGACATTGTGCCATTATTATCAATGAACATGGGGGTGCAAGTGAAATTCAAACCATAATCTCTTAATTGTTGCTGAATCCTCAAAATTTGTGAACAACAACTTACAGCAGCAATGTATTCTGCTTCACATGTTGAAATTGAGACAATAGTTTGCTTTTTACATTGCCATGACACAAGACGATTACCCAGAAACTGGCAACCTCCCATTGTAGATTTCCTGTCCAAACAACAACCTCCAAAATCTGAGTCAGTATATGCATTAAATTCAAAATTAGAACCATGAGGAAACCATAATCCTAATCTCGGTTTCCCTTTCAGGTACCAAAAAATATGTTTGACTGCAATCAGATGTGATTCCTTTTGTTTTGCTTGAAATCTGTAACAAAGACACACAGCAAACATTATATCTGGCCTTGAAGCTATTAAGTACATGAGAGAACCAATCATTGCTCTGTACAATCGACAATTAATATCCTTTCCTTCCGGATCTGGATTCATCTTGTGGTTTACAGGAATCGGAGTGTCATATGGGGTACAGTCTTCCATTTTGAACCGGCTCAAAATGTCTTTCACGTATTTAGAATGATGTATAAAGAAACCATCCGCTTTTTGGTTAACTTGTAATCCTAAAAGGAACGATAACTCTCCCATAGCTGACATTTCGAATTTTGATTTCATGACATTCTCAAACTCCTTGCATAACTCTTCTTTTGTTGAGCGAAAAATAATATCTTCCACGTATATCTGAACCATCAGGTAATCTCCCCCTGCTTTCTTGATGAACAAAGTGGAATCAATTTGACCACGATCGAAACCATTGTCAAAAAGATGTTGTGACAATGTTTCATACCACGCACGAGGTGCTTGATGAAGACCGTAAAGAGCCTTATATAGCTTGAACACTTTTGAAGGACACAATGGATCCTCAAACCCCGGTGGTTGACAAACAAAAACTTCCTCTTTCACCTTGCCATACAAGAAAGCACTTTTGACGTCTAGTTGATAAACCTTGAAACCTTTGAATGATGCAAAAGCTAAAAACAAACGAATAGCTTCCAACCGTGCTACAGGTGCGTAGAACTCAATGTAATCAATTCTTTCTTGTTGATTAAATCCATGTACGACCAATCTTGTTTTGTTCCTTACCACAACACCACGATCATCCTTTTTACATTGGTAAACCCACTTGGTGACAATCGGATACATTCCCTTTGGTAGATCAACCAAATTCCACACCTTTAGCTTATCAAATTGAGCAAGCTCTTCCTGCATTGCTTCTATCCAGTTATTGTCGTGTAAAGCCATCTCCATATTTTTAGGTTCTATCTGAGAAATAAAACAAGAATGTAAGCAAACATCAATTACTCGAGTATCTCTAATCTATACTAATAAATAAAGGTTTAAAATAGACACTTGTCACTTACTCGTGCCTCCTCATATTAGTTTTCCCGCCTCTCCCTCCTAATAAATGCGACTCTATCTTATTAAATAATAATTATATTATAAATATATTTTTAAAGAAGAATACTAATTATATTAAATAAGAATATATAATAGGAAATCAAAATATAACTAATTAAAGAAAAATACTAATTTGTTATGTACACATACATTTTCACTTGATATATCTCGAGACGATCATAATAGTCTGACAAGTTATGACGTATTTACAAATTTATAAGTTTTATCTTTTTTAATATACAATCTCGTGTAATACACGGGATTCTAACCTAGTGTATGAATATAAACAAGTATTTTCAGTTAAAGAACGAGTTTGAACTCCATCTTGCAAATTCCCAATGACACTCATCACCGGATGATCTTTGAGTTCTTTTATGGAAGCCACCTCCGTAACAGGTAAAATATCAACTTGAGAAATCTCTGTTTGAGAAGATTGATTAATTGGTATCTCTGAATCTAAATTTGTAGAAATCTCCCCCTGAACATGTGTAGTGTTGGATGAATCATCAATAATTAATGGATATGCCAAAGAATCTTGAAAAAATTCTTCATCATCCTCACTATCAGTCTCGTGAGTTCCCGAACTAGATGCTGTCATAACAAAAAATTCTTCATCATCCTGAAAAAACTTCTTCATCGGATAAGTAAGGAGCAAATTTAAAAAAACTTGAACAAGCTGTCATAACCAAATCCCCATTCTGGACCAACCGCCTTCTGGGGAATAGATCGATTAGATCAATTGTAGAAGCATGTTTTGTAACTATAGATTAAATTCTATGTATCGGTGTACGTGGCTAGTACGCGGGAGGGTGTTCCTGAGTACTTAGTCCGCACACCAGTTTGGTCCTGCGTACTTAGTAAGTACGCAAGGCTTTTGCCTTGCGTACTTGTCAAGTACGCATGACCAAACCATGCGTACTTAGTAAGTACGCAAGGCTTTTGCCTTGCGTACTTGTCAAGTACGCAGGAAGTGTTCCTGCCCCTATAAATAGAAGACTTGTCTTCATTTGTAGGTGGAACTCTGGAACTAGGTTTATCAGGGTCGGGACGAGCTCTCCCGACCCCTGGACCGTGAGCTTAAATGAGAGATGTGTGTTCCTTCGGTATGTAGTCTGTAATACGGGATGACTTCTTTGTTATGGATTATGTTTCGTTTCATCGTCTTTTATCTTTGTTCTTGTTTCTCTGTCTAGTCTCTTTGTTCCCACACAAATCGCAGAACAGATCGTGTTATTATCCGCTGCGCGACGAGGCCCGGGACCTACATCAATCGATATGAAACCATTCTTCGACCTATCTTATTTCCTTGTTATACACTCTTTTATTCAACGAATTGGCAACATATCCCAGAAAAATTCCTTCAATCGCCTTTTCGCTAAACTTGGTAGAAACATCCTTGATCTTCAGAAGAGTACATGGATTTCCAAATGGAAGAAGATAATATAAATTAGGCTTTCGACCATTTAACAACTAATAACACGTCTTGTTGTGTCGCTTGACGGTCAGAACTCGATTCAGGACATGGCATGCCGTATTCACAGCTTCGGCCCAAAAAATAACCGGTAGCTTAGAATCTGCCAACATTGTTCTAGCTGCCTCAATCAGAGTTTTGTTCTTTCGCTTAGCAACACCATTTTGTTAAGGAACATATGGCACACTAAATTCATGATGTATACCCTTTGTAAACAAAAGAGTCCCATCTTGCTATTTTTAAATTCACTGCCATTGTCACTTCTGATACGCCTGACTCGCTGATTCAAAAGATTCTCCAACCCAAGAATTAAGTATTGAACTGTCTCTGCTGTTTCAGACTTTTTTGCCAAAAACTTAACCCATGAGAATCGTGAGAAGTCATCCATTACCACCAGACAGTACGATTTACATCCAATGCTTCGAATACTGATCGGTCCGAACAAATCCATATGCAGTAACTCCAAAGGAGTGACAATGGAATTTTGTTTCTTGGATTTATGAGACTTCATGTGTTGCTTGCCCTTCTTGCAAGGAATGTAGTCAACAGGCACAACAAATTTCATTTTTGGGATACCAGAAAACAAATCATTCTTCACAAGATAATTCATTTTTCTGAAATTTATGTGTGCAAGCTTCCTATGCCAAAGAATAGAATCAGATTCAGATGCTTTAGAGAGTAAACATGTCGGAATAGAATCCGTTGTTGTAGCAACACTCATGTCTAAAACATATGTGTCATTTCTTCTTGGAGCCTTCATCAGAATCCATTCTTCAGGTATTTCAAATCCCGGCTTCAGAATATAGCATTCAGAATCATTAAAATGGAATGAAAACTTCTTATCACACACTTGAGATACACTAAGTAGATTATGTTTGAGTTGCTCAACATAATTGACTTTCTCAAACTTCACATTTTCATTCTTTAACGTTCCTTGACTTGTTATGTACCCGCCTTTATTACCCGCAAAGGCGACATAACGTCCAACAATTTTAATAACATCTTCAAGTAAACGAATGTTTCCTGTCATATGTCGGGAGCAACCACTATCCACATACCATTTGTTGTTGATAGTTTTCCTTGGTTGACCCTACATAAACAAAGAAAAACAGTTAGAAACGGGGACCCAATCCATTGTGGTCTTGGGTCTACCATTAGCATCAAAATAAACAACTTCAAGCAATTCACAATCTCTATTATAATCTACCATTAGTGATTTAGGCAAATCAGAATCAGACATTTTGGATTTTGAAACATTCTTTTTCTTATCAAAATTTGATTGATTTATAAAATTCGGATTCAAATTGATCAATTTCGAAAAGTTTTCTTAACCGTCTGTTCCTTCTTCGCCTTTGAGGTCTTGAAAGTCTGACCTCAGGCTGTGAATTCTTTGTGAATCCAACTTTTGGATTCTCAACAAACTTATGAAACACAACATTGTTTCTAACACCAGATTGGACAAACTCTGGTTTAGAATCAACAAATCCATCATGAACATGTTGTGTCATCTCTCTCTTAAACCCAAAAGGTTTAGTAACATGATGCTTAGGCAAATTTTCCTTGACAGATTGTTTCATCACATTATCAGATGTAGGCTTTCCCACATTCAGTCTTTGCAGAATCTTTACTACTCTTGATTTACCATGAACAACAGCTGGTGTAACTTTCTCTGAAATAAGAAAATTCTTCTCTTTGTTCTTGTAAGGACAATATAATACTATATGCCCCACCTTATTACTGTAGGTCCCTGATTTGGTGCGTGACGGATCTCTAGACTCGCGGTTATACACGGTGATAAAGTGCGGAATCCATGATCAACGTGCTCGTGTGACTCAATCAACAACGGTGTAAATAAACGCTTTGTATTCCACCACAATATCAGGTTACAAGATTACAGAATCTGTCTACTCTGATATCGTCTATTCTGTTCTACACCGTTCTGTTCTCTTTCTGTTCTTAAAACTCTATCTCTGTTTCTGCTGAACTGTTCTATTTATAGACACTGAACAGTATTAGGCGAACTTGTTAAGTTCGCCTCTAATAGGCTAAGCGAACTTAACAAGTTCGCCTCTGATAGACTAAGCGAACTTGTTAAGTTCGCCTCTGATAGCCTAAGCGAACTTGTTAAGTTCGCCTCTGATAGCCTAGGCGAACTTAACAAGTTCGCCTCTAGCAGAACTTACACAGAATTTTATCAACAGTTACAAAACATGTCCTAACAGACTCCCCCTTAACTGTTGCTAACAATTCTATCAATTACAAGTCAAAGACTCTAAGACTAAGACATAATATCTTCAAGGTCGTTGTCACCAGAATATGCTCCAACAGACTCCCCCTTGACAACAGCTTCAGAAGATTTTCATCCGTCTTCATATATCATCAAACAAGTTGTAGTCTTCGTCTTGTTCATCTGCACACTCTCTCTCTTTCTAGACGAAAACTTGGGAGAAGGACCCCTTGTCAACTTCTGTCTGTAATATTCATTTTTTGCAAAGGAGAACAACCAAGAATAACCAACAATTAAGATTTCCATGGAAGCTGGAAAAATAAAATCTTTTTGGTTTTTCAAACATAAGAAACACAAAATCTTTTTAGTTTTTCTCTGTACAAACTGAAATGTAAAATACAAAATCACATCTTTTTGGTCGAACATTACGAGTAAGAAGATCATATCAGTAAAAACAATGCATCAATCACACATCTTGGATAAACAATCCATATAGTATCAAATGGTATCCTATCCAGATTCATCATTTCTTTATATCAGATCTTTTAAGCTTCAACCAAAACATGTAATGATACGCGAAGAACTTTAAAGAAGATGAGATCAGATCATAACATGCTTATTACATACGAATTTGCAACACATAACATGTCAATCTAAGTTGTCAATATTATAAGAATTGAAACCATCAGTATCTTTGTCCCATGTTCTTGTGAATTAAGGTACCATTTATTTTGTAATACAATGTGTACCCCACAAATATGCCAACAGAAATTTAAATGTGCACTATCTTCAAGACATATAAGATCATTGCAAGATAATATTCAATCTCCAGGATGAATTATACCGATAAACACAGGATAATATCAAGTAGAGAATCAGAATGATTCAGAATCGAATGATTCAAATGTCTTTGTTTTGATGAAGTATCATGATTCATAATAACAGAAAGATTGATCAAGGAATCGATTGATTCAATGACATAGGGTAGCGTGATCCAACTGTTATCTGGATATATTCAATGGAATCAGGATATTGATCCAAGGGCTAGTATATGTTCCAACAGATGTTGTCCGAAACATATCTTAGTCCAACAACACATTGCATGTTTTTCAGGGCATGGGCAGTGAAGTGAACTGAAAAGTTTGTGTTTAACGACATAACCGATACTGGTCTCATGAAGTACTTTAGATCTTATATTCTTTATCTGATAATGATCTTTTACACACACACCCGGCATACCATGGGTTCAAATCACAGTTGTCACAAAGATCATTATGTTGTCACACTACTAATGGACCAAAGATACTCATAGCCTATTGACAATTCAGACTACATACTAGTATCCAAATTAAAATATAAGCATCAAGCATCAATTTTTGTTAAGCATAAGCAGTTATGAAGCTATCATTTCTCATACTGTGCAGTCTAAGAAGTTCTGATCAAAACATTTATCACAGATATATTAGATAAGCATCATAAAGTCCAACTAAGGTCATGTGTGAAAGAACATCTACTGATGTACTATCATTTCTCCTTTAACTTCAAGTAATGTTGATTTTATCTTTTTCAATTTGTTTGACTTTTTCAAAATATTTTTCAAAGAAAGTAAAAACAAACGAAAATAAAATCTTCCATGAAAATATTTTATGAAAAACATTTTACTTGGTTACTCAGGATTAAGCAAGTCAATCAATTAAAATTCAAACTAATGTAATCCTGTAATTGAATGTCATTGCCTCTGTCACCAACACAGTTCTATACTCCCCCTGTCCTGTAGACTCCCCCTCAACTAGTCAAATGGTTGCATCAACGACTTTATGCTCACCATTGTCATCCTAAATTTCAGGTTATCATTTGGACTTTGTAAAACTCTTTACAAAACATTGTGTGTGACATATTCTCCCCCTTGAGCATCAAGTCGTTGAATTAAATAGATTCTCAGTTATCAACAACTCGTTACTCTTGCATATGTCATTCCCTGTCATGTGCTAAGAAGAACCACTATCAACAACCAAAATGGTATTAATAGTCCCTCTTGGTAAATCCTGCACAACTAACAAGAAACATTAATTTGATATTGGGACCCAAGCCATGGTAGTCATGGGTCGTCCATCTGTATCAAAATAATAAACCTCACTCCATTCACAATCGAATCTCTCATCGATTTTAGGAGATTGTTCCGACGAGTCAGAAACAGAAACTTTAGATTTCCAAACATACTTCTTTTCATTAAGTTCTTTTTGCTTAAAATGTGAAGTGTTTGAACATTTCCTTTCATTTAAAAATTGATTTGATTGTGAAAACTCTTGTTGATCTAAAAGTTTTCTCAATCTTCTGTTTCTCCTCCGTCTTTGAGGTCTAGAAAGCCTAACCTCAGATTTTGAATTACCCTTTGGTGTAACATGAGGTTTAACCACATTTGGGTTATCATAAGGCTTACCATAAGGTCTTTCCTTTCCTGGAGTAACATGTCGGTTACCTTTGGCATTGTGAGGACAAGCAATCTGAATATGACCCACAAAACCACAAGAAAAGCAAGATCTCGTCTCACGATAATCTCTCATATAAGGAATCTTCACACGATTAGATGCATTTGAAGAAGATTCTCCTACATGAACTTCTTTTTGCTTTATTTTCTCTGGAACGCCAGATTTTGCAACAGGTTTTGATTCAGGCTTCATCTTTTTAGGAAATACATGCTTCTTCCCTTTATTTTTGTAAGGACAGGTCACCACAATGTGTCCCATCTCATTACAATGAAAACATGTACGCCTGTCTTGATAATCTCTGACATATGGAACTCTCCTTGAGTTTGAAGAACTTCCAAATGTATAATTTCTAGATGAAATAGAATCAATCTTTGAGTCATCTTTCTTAATCACTTTGGGTATCCCCTCTACCTTAGCTTCATCAAAATATTCATCATCACTCTCATCAGAATACACCATATCTTCACCTGTGACTGGATTCACCTTCAACACAGTCTTAGGATCTAAATCCTCATCATTTATAATCTCAGGTGCAACAGAATAATTTCCGTTGAATGGTGGAGGAACATAGCCAATACCACTAGTTCCCTTCCCCTCTTCAGTATTTTCATGATAATATCCTAATAAGAATGATGAATTTCCAAAGCTTTCTAATTTTCTATGTAATCTGATCACCTCTGCTTTAGATTCAGCTAGTTCCTTATCTTTCGCAGCAAGATCAGTATTACGTTTCTCAATTTCTGCAAAGGACATATCCAGGTGATATGCCTGCTCTTTGATCTTCAAAGTCAGAGAATTTATATCCCTCTTTAGTGATTCTATCCTCTCAATACACACATTTTCATTATCCTTTAATTTCTGGTTTACCGTGTGCATGGATTTCATATCACAAATGAGGTTGACGTTGTCATCCATAACCCTCATCATTTTATCCTTAACTGAAACACAGTTAGAACAAAACGTCTCAGAGTTAGAAAATACCTCAGGGTTTACATCTGAAGAAGATGCATCAGGAGCCATGAATACGTCATCATCAGCTTCACTCTTTTGATCAACAATGACAGGCTCTGCATCAATTTCTATTTCACTCAGATCATCTTCAATTTTCTGAAAACTTTCTTCACTCATAACATCAGTCTCAGTAGATTGAGTACTTTCACCAGAACGAATACTCTCACTATCAGTTAAATCTGCAGAAGAATCACTTTCAGTATCACACTGCTTCACTAAATCTTCTTTGATCAAGACCACAAATGCTTTAGTAGTAGCTTCACCCTTTTTCTTCAAAGTTTCCCATAAATCACGTGAAGTTGGACACTTCCCGAGAGTATGAATGATTTCTTTTGGTAAAGACAATTTTAAAGTTTCAAGCGTCTTCATTTCTCGATCAAACTTCTGCTTTTCTGCTTTATTAAGAGCTGTCATTGGTTTAGGAACATCATAATATCCCATGAAGTTATAAGTAGGATGCACATATCCTTCCAAAATTGATGTCCAAAAATTTTCATCAGTTTCCGATACGAACTGTTCGAACCGGACTTTCCAGCTACGATAATCTGATATGTAAAAAAGTCTCAGTGGGATAGTTCCAATATCAATAATATCACATAAAATTGACATTTTGAAATTTTCACAAAAATATCCGGAAAAAAAAAATTTTCCCGCCAAATTACTCTTTTTAAAAAATTTCGAAAATTCAAAATTTCAAAAATGATTCAAAACGACTATATAAGCTTTCCGTAAAAAATTTGAATAAGATGAATTTTCCCGCCAAATAAAAATTTGAATAAGATGACATTTTGAAATTTTCACAAAAATATCCGGAAAAAATTTTCCCGCCAAAATACTATTTTTTTTTTTTTTTTTTTTTTTAAATTGAAGCGAACTTAAGAACACTGGAAAACAGTTAAGTTCGCCTGATACTGTCAGAATTCAAAAATCCGATTAAGTTCGCCTCAGAGACACCCAAGCGAACTTAATAAGTTCGATTAATCCTGTGAGAAGCGAACTTAATAAGTTCGCTTGCTAAGTTCGCCTGCGCAAGAACTCAGCAAGTTCGCTTAAACTGCTGTAACAGACTCAGAACCAAACACGAACCAAAACTTCCGAATTTCATGATTTCTTGCTTAATTGATAGAATTTGATAAAATTGAACCGTAGGAATGTGTAGGAACTAATTTGGAACACTTCTATCGGATCAATTTCATCAAACGAATCCAAAATCAATCCAAATTGATCAAATTTTCTCCATTTTTATCAAGAACATAAAAAGATGAAAAATCTTCAAAATCACAGAACTTTGATGTTGATTGGACACGAAAACACCACGAATCTTTTGCTAATCAAGAGCAATAGCTCTGATACCACTTGTAGGTCCCTGATTCGGTGCGTGACGGATCTCTAGACTCGCGGTTATACACGGTGATAAAGTGCGGAATCCATGATCAACGTGCTCGTGTGACTCAATCAACAACGGTGTAAATAAACGCTTTGTATTCCACCACAATATCAGGTTACAAGATTACAGAATCTGTCTACTCTGATATCGTCTTTTCTGTTCTACACCGTTCTGTTCTCTTTCTGTTCTTAAAACTCTATCTCTGTTTCTGCTGAACTGTTCTATTTATAGACACTGAACAGTATTAGGCGAACTTGTTAAGTTCGCCTCTAATAGGCTAAGCGAACTTAACAAGTTCGCCTCTGATAGACTAAGCGAACTTGTTAAGTTCGCCTCTAATAGCCTAAGCGAACTTGTTAAGTTCGCCTCTGATAGCCTCTAGCAGAACTTACACAGAATTTTATCAACAGTTACAAAACATGTCCTAACAATTACAATGAAGGCAAACTCTCTTATCCTTGTATTCTCTAATATAAGGAACCCGTGTTGAAGTTGAGGAACTTCCTGATGAATAACCTTCAGTAGATTTAGCATCACTACCTCCTTGTTTCTTTGGAACATACATCTTTCTGGATGTTTCACCAACATAATTCCTTAAAACTGGAGACTGAATATCTTTGGGTTTTAGCCACATTCACCTTCTGTTTAATGAAATCGCTTGTTGATTTATTTTCAACCTTTGAAACCTCCTTCTTGATATCACCAGCACTTATAAAACCACTTTTAGATAACATTGGTGAGTAGTTGATTGTTCAACTTCATCGGGCTCTGTAAGAATACATCTATCTCTTGTGACTTGTTTTACCACTTTTGGTTCATCAAACTTCACATCTTTAGTAACACCATCAACTTTCTAAGCATCAAATATCTCATCATCACTATCAGAATCATATACCATTTCTTCCACTGTGACTGGATTAATCTTTAAAACTGTCTTTGGATCAATATGCTATTCGGTAATGATCTCTGGTTCTACAACATAATTTCCATTAAATGGTGGAGGAGCGAATCCAATTCCATTTGTTCTCTTAACAGGATCAGCATTGTCATTGAAATAACCCAATAATAGTGATGAATTTCCAAAACTTTCTAGTTTTCTATGTAATCTGATCACCTCTGCTTCTTTGTCTGAAATTACTTTGTTTTTCTCTGCAACAATTTCATTCCTCTTTTCAATCTCCGCATAAGCCATATCCAAACGATATGATTGTTCCTTAATCTTCAAAGTTAGAGAATTTATGTCTCTTTTGAGTGATTCAATTCTGTCAATACACAACTTATCATTGTCCTTTAATTTCTGATTCATTGGGTGCAACGATTTCATATCACAGATCAAATTTGTGTTATCATCCATGACTTTCATCATTTTGTCCTTCACCAACACATAGTTAGAACAATATATATTACAAATAACATTTTTTACCTTTGATGGATCAGACATGTCTGTCATGAAAACTTTAGCAGTTGGAATCTCTTCAGTCATCTCAGGTACTCTTTTCGTCAACAAAATCTCATCTTCATATACACTTGTTGAAGATACATTTTCTTCAGAAAGAACTTCATCGGCACTTTCAGATTCAATTTCTTCATAAATTTCTTCTATAATGACATTCTCAGAAGATTCATCATTCTGACTTTCTACTTCACTCCCTGAACTTTCAATATCACTTGAACTTTCATCTTCAGATGTCTCATCAGTATGAATTTCAGCCACAAAAGCTTGACTCACAGCACCAACTAGATCTTCTAAATGGATTCCCCAGTCATAGTTATCATCTCATTGGGTAACCAAAGTAGATGATGTTGAAACATTTGCTAAATTTCCAGAACCACTTGAACTGTTGATTTCTGTTACTTTGATAATTGTTGTTCTTCTCTTGAGAGTCAAACTCAACTTTTGGCTTATTACATTTTTTAGCAAAGTGACCATATTCTTGATAGTTGTAACATCGAACTTTAGTCTTGTCAAAACCCATTCTTGTTCTGTTGTTTGATCCGATGTACTTCCTTCCGATCTTCTTAATAAAATCATTTGCTTGTCTCATCAACATTGCCATATTCCACTGAATATTAATTTCTTCTAGATCAACAGGATCAATTTGACGATATTCTTCTTCAATTGCTTCTGGATAATGAATCTTTCCTCCAATAAATTTTTCATATGAAGCAATAAAAAATGAAAACATTGCCATATAATCTTCAGCTACCCTTTGATTCACATGATGTGAATTCAATGGTTGTGATCCAGAAGTGTTTGATATAGTTGCAGAGAAACCAGATTGATAAGAACATCTAGAACTATTATCATTAGAGTTATCTTGACCATCTCCTGAAAACAAAGCAACTCCTGATCCAAATTTTCCAGATGCTTTTGCAAAGTACATTGACGAATCTTGCATGTGCTCCATATTGGTTTCCTTTTTCTTTAAATTCAGATCATGAGATTGAATTTTTCCAAGAACATCTTCAAGTGACATTGTTTTATATTTTTCATTTTCTTTGATGAGGACAGTATACACGTCAAATTTTGATGGTAAAGCTTCCATAAACTTGTCATTAATCTCTTCAGGTTCATAGACCACCTTTTCACTTGCTAATTCACTCAGCAAATGATAAAATCATGTAGCCAGATCATCCAAATTCTCATTCTAAAAGTGTTTGAATACCAAAATTTGTTTCTTTAGTAATTCTTCATGACTTTTCTTCACATCCAAACTACCTTCACATCTCTTCTGTAAAGCTTCCCATAACTGCATTGAAGTTTTAACCTGCTTGAAACTGTGATAAATTTCTTTTGGTAGTGACATTGAAATGCTCGCCATTGCCTTCTTTTCACGATCAAATAACAGCTTTTCTTCAGTTCTTAAAGCAGATACAGGCTTTGGAACATTGTCATTATCCATCCATGAATAAGTCAGATGAGATATCCTTCTAGAATAAGAATCCATAAACTGGTATCAGTCAATGAAACAAATTGATTAAAGCGATCCTTCCCGTTAGGATAATCAGCAAGACTTAGCAACTTTGGTGGTTTCTGAGAAGTAACAACTTCATTATCATAGTTGAACATGTTTGTAACTTGCACCATGTTAGCCATAACAACAAATATATGCAAAATATCACAAGAAAACAAAAATTCAAACAACTTTACCCACAAGCGAACTTGATAAGTTCGCCTAAAACTTTCCTTAAGCGAACTTGTGCAAAACAAAAAAATCAGACTAAGTTCGCCTCTTAAGTTGGCTTGTAACTTAATTTGAGATAAGTTCGCCTGTTTCAGCTAAAAACTCTCAGGAAGATGATTTCTTCAACCAAAACACGAACTTGATACCTCAAAAATCATCATAACATGTTGAATTGATTGAATTTGATGAAACTAAACCATAGGATTAAATATAATATGAATTAGAACACTTTGAACGGATCAATTTTTTCAAAAACAACTCCAAATTAATGAAATCAGCCTCAAAATCTTCTCAAGAACTTAAAAACTCCATGGAAATGAATATTGATCAAAAATTCAGTCTTTTTGGTGTCAAATCATACACAAACCGTCACAAATTAATCACGAGCACGATGCTCTGATACCACATGTAGGTCCCCTCGGGTTATCATTGGATCTAACTCGAGACGTGACGTGTATCAAACACACGGAGTGCGGAATCCAACCGTATGTATGATTGTGTATATGAGACAATATCAAGACTAGTATCAACACAAGATGTAAATAATATTCTCTTTGATTTCCATCAAACTCAGAGTTTACAGAATTTGAATACAAATTGCAAAGCTATTTTGAAACTAACATGTAAACTGCTATTTATAGACCCACACAGCCATGCATGCGAACTTAACAAGTTCGCCTAAACTAGTCCTAGGCGAACTTGTTAAGTTTGCCTAATACAAAACTTAACCAATTCAAACAAAACATAAAGACATAAAAGATCTAATCAATTACAAGGCCTATTGTCACAAATCTATGTCTTAACAATAAGTCTGTCGTGTTGTATTCATGGGCAAAATTTTGATGGTCCTCAAATCAGTTCACAAACCCAGGCTAGTTATGCTCAAATAATTATTATTTAGGTGGTCAAAAGACCATAAGGAAGGGAAGGTTTACCTGATAAGTTGTGGGGTCCATTAAAGTTCCTCAAAAATTCACATAATTACAGTCAACTAATTACAGGTTTCTAAGATATGAGTGTGGGACCCATTAAGTCATAAATAATTCTACCAAAACATGATAATTAAATCACAGTGAAAGACTTAGTTTTGGCACTAAAGCATGAGTTTAGAAGGATTTTGTCACACCCCGACCGATGGCGGAATCATCGAGGCGGAATCATCGAGGCGGGCACTAAATGATTGTTCATAAGCACATGATCTGCTAAGGTTGCATAATTCATTAATAAGATTTAAATATCAAATATTCAATTACATTTCAAGTTACAACACCCTATTCTAGAATATTACACATAATTATTTTACTAGGTCCAAAAGCCTTATGTGTAGCACCTTCAACACATAGTCTCACAATCACATATCTTCACCTGAAACGTAATCCAAAACAAGTGTCAACTACGAGAGTTGGTGAGTTTACATATGGTTGAATATAATAAAAGTTTAATTAAAAACGTTTATACAATTCATGGTTTGACATGGTATAATACGGCATAATGTGGAGAATTCACTATGTGTATACCAATTGTAAGCATGTAATTATGTATATAAGCACAAAGGTTTAACGTGATAGGCATGGAATCAAGACTATGTGGGTCACAAACAGTTCAAAACCACCCTAAATGTATCCAAAGCATAACAAGTGACCAATGCACAAAACCACAATAATCTACGCATGTAAACACAAGTTGAATTGTATGTAAATACGTACAGATTATGTCTCACCCCAAAATGCATAAAAATATAAATAGGGGATATGTAACTCACCTTACAGCGAGAGTTTTACTTCACGCGCGTTGGTGATATTTGTATTGTTGTTATACATGATGAAATCCTATGTAAACGAATATGTATCAAATATGTATTCGCGTACGCGTATATTTGTTTAAATATATGTGGATTTGTAAATGGAATAACCTTTGCGAAAAATTATATGTTTTAAAATCATTGTACAAATAAATATTAATTTTTGTAAGACTTTGTATTTTTATAAAATTCCAAATTAAATATTTAAACTTCTCGAAATATATATATTTTTAATAACACTTGCATTTTATAAATCATAAATTACCTATTTTAAATTTCATGAAAATATTATATTTTAAATAACGCGTATTTTTATTTATTTATAAAAATGTTATTTTATTATTTTTCGTGGGTTTAAATAATTAAATAACTTATGAAAACATCGGTTTTATTATTTTATAAAATTTAACGGGTTTGAATATGTTCAAAAGTTGGGTTAAAAATAAACGGGCCGAGTTAACGGGCTCGAAATAATTTTTAGTGGGTTAAAAATATTTAAAAATAATTAAATGGGTTTTAAATTAATAATTTTAATATATAATAAATAAAATAAGATTAAATAGTCAAACGGGTCGGACCGGGTCGGCCCAGGTAGGAAAAGCACGGGTCAACGGGTAACCGTGTCGGGTAGAGGGGATCCATGGGTCGGTCAACTGGTCGGTTAACACAATCAACAAAAAGGAAACTAAAAAAAAGTTGGACCGGATGAAACCGGGGATCGAACTCGGGTCTCGGTTGTTATCGGGAACGAGTGTGACCAGCCGGGCTATAAGCCCATCGCTGATCAAAACCAACACTTAAAACTCTTAACAAGGCTGGGCCTTCGTCCCTGTTCTCGGCAATGCGACCACCCCTTTGATAATCCGAGGTTCCCCGTGCATAATTACTAGGATTTAGACCATTTTAATCAAATCACCTTTCTCAATTGAAAATTGTACAATGAAATGCGTACAATTTGTAAACGTTATCACGTCTATGAATGGTTTCATAGCACAAAAATGTCTAATAATTCAAGAATCGATCCTCTTCCTAGTACTTATGCATGGTTCATACTCGTTATATCAAGTGGGTTTATGTATAGGGTGTACCAGCGGCTAACCCACCACCCCTTTGATATACTGGGGATTCCTCGTGCATAATTACTAGGATTTAGAACTTCAACAATTCAAGTAAACTTTAATAGAGCTAGCAAGTTGTATGACTGAATTTAAACATAATAGGTTTGTTTCACAAAAGTATATGAATGAGATGAATGGTGAAAGCATAGCTGTTATATGCAATCACGGATTATAGAATTCATAGCAATGAATTTCCCATCCGCTATTACCATGTTATAAGAGTTATCAAGTTCGGCTTGTTGTTTAGAAAATAGTTGGTTAAAAATAAGAGACACAATTTCCATTGGCATGAGTATTGAATAAAACGGATGTATAAAGATAGTGAATAAAAGAGCATACCGATGACAATGTCGTCATAAGTCGGAGCCTCAATAGCATCTATATTAAATGCTTGTCCATGAGGAATAACTTGAATTTGAAGTCTCGGACATTGGTTTCGAAAGTGGTTTGGATCTCCACATTCGTAACAGGCTCGTCCATAGGTGATAGTGAGAGGCACTTGGTGATTGCCTTGAGTAGTTTGCTTAACGATAGTGCGAGCACGGCAAGTAGTAACAACGTGTCCATAGCGTCCACACCTTGAGCATAGACGGCATGCAGCATGCGGGGCATGGTGATACTTACAAGTAGGGCATTGGGGAAATGAACCTACATAATTTCTCAGAATTTGACCCGCAAGAGTAACTTGGGTCACAGGCACAGCAGGAGTGATGGCCGCAAACTTTTGGGCCTTGCGCTTCCTATCATGATGGGAAGATTCGGGTTCTTCGTCTTTGTCGGACACGGAAGTAGCAGCTTTGTCGACCACTTTCTTAGTACCCTTCCTAGATAAGGTACCCGTTTTGACGTGATTGTCAGTCAACACAACAGATAAACGGATAGCGTCTTCAAGAGTGGAGGGATTACTTCCCAATACGTTGTCTTGGATCGGCATAGGCAGTCCACCTATGTATTTTCGTTTCCCCGTGCTAAGGGAGTAACCATGTAGGGCACGAGCAGACTTAGCTCTTGAAAACGAGTGGTGTAAGCCAAATTCTCTCCGCTATCTTGGGTGAGATCCCAAAATTCAGCTTCGAGCTTCCTCATTTCGTTGCGAGGACAGAACTCGTCAGTCATAAGTCGTTTCATTTCATCCCAAGACAAGGACATAGCAGATTCGTTGACTCGAGTACGTTTCTCACCATTCCACCAGGTGAGTACTCGTTTTTGGAAGACGCTGCCAGCATAACGGACTTTGAGGTTGTCGGGACAATCGTTGTTTAGGAAAGTACTCTCCATACTTTCAAACCATTGAAGAAGGCTAGTAGCACCTTCCGTCCCGAAGAATTTGGTGGGGTTGCAAGAATTGAAATACTTGAATGTGCAGTATGGTGGGTTTGCACCATTCCCTTGCGTGTTAGACCCATTGCTGTTGTTGTTAGCTTGGATCAGTTGAACTACTAGTTGGGTAATTAATGTAGCAAGGTCGGTGTTGGAGTTGCTAGAGTTAGCATTAACCATGCGACGGGGAGGCATTCTATAAAATACCACAAGAAAAGACAAGAATTTATGAGACTTCGGATAAAATGGGCATGTATGTGCCACAGTTGGTAGACTGTTCACAATAATGCAAGCAGGAACGTGAGATGACACTCATCATGTCGCGTGATAATGTATGTATGTTCTGACTAAAACTGATCACATAATTCATTCAAAATTTATAACACTAAAGGATAGGGGAAATAAGCCATGAAATCTATTCCGGGGAGGATATGATAACATAGATCATTATTCGCCGAATAGGAATTGCCGGGATTCGCATGCACTACAAATCGTTATTACTTGTGCACCCGTAATAATAATTTGTTTTGCATGTTCATCTAGTTCTTCCTATCTTGCTATAATGTCCCCTAGTTTGAGTTTATGTTCGGATCGTATTCTTTCGAATACAGTGACTTATCAACGTTAAATAATTTATTAAAGTTTTCAAGGAGACATGCTTTAGCCTATAGGTAAACACTCACTTCGGGAATTCACAGGAAAGCATACGGGTCCATTTATTTGGATTTATACGAAATGCATTTCCTAGACAGAAAACCCAAAGTACAGGTGTCACTTTTCCGGATTGCATGTGTCCTTTACTCATTTTAATAAATTCAAACATTGACGAGATCTTTAAGATTATGAAGAAACTCATAAGAGTAAAGCAAATGGTGTGGGAGAGGAAAGCAGGAATCTGGATTAAGGATGCGTAATGTAACTGTTCGCGTACGTTTGTATAACAAGCATGTATCGTATGTGCAAGGTCTCGTATGTATTCTATGTATCTATGTATAAGCATTATGTACCAACTTGGGAAAATTCAAATAATCACTTATTTACACATAAAATCACATAGCATTTAAACACGTAGCAGGTAACACATAAAAAGGTGTCCTAGGGTTATATTCTAGGTCATCGTGTCTAATAAACTAATTCTCTATAACCATGGCTCTGATACCAATCTGTCACACCCCAACCGATGGCGGAATCATCGAGGCGGACACTAAATGATTGTTCATAAGCACATGATCTGCTAAGGTTGCATAATTCATTAATAAGATTTAAATATCAAATATTCAATTACAATTCAAGTTACAACACCCTATTCTAGAATATTACACATAATTATTTTACTAGGTCCAAAAGACTTATGTGTAGCACCTTCAACACATAGTCACACAATCACATATCTTCACCTGAAACGTAATCCAAAACAAGTGTCAACTACAAGAGTTGGTGAGTTTACATATGGTTGAATATAATAAAAGTTTAATTAAAAACGTTTATACAATTCATGGTTTGACATGGTATGATACGACATAATGTAGAGAATTCACTGTGTATACCAATTGTAAGCATGTAATTATGTATATAAGCATAAAGGTTTAACGTGATAGGCATGGAATCAAGACTATGTGGGTCACACACAGTTCAAAACCACCCTAAATGTATCCAAAGCATAACAAGTGACCAATGCACAAAAGCACAATAATCTACGCATGTAAACACAAGTTGAATTGTATGTAAATACGTACAGATTACGTCTCACCCCAAAATGCATAAAAATATAAATAGGGGATACGTAACTCACCTTGCAGCGAGGGTTTTACTTCACGCGCGTTGGTGATATTTGTATTGTTGTTATACAAGATGAAATCCTATGTAAACGAATATGTATCAAATATGTATTCACGTACACGTATATTTGTTTAAATATATGTGGATTTGTAAATGGAATAACCTTTGCGAAAAATTATATGTTTTAAAATCATTGTACAAATAAATATTAATTTTTGTAAGACTTTGTATTTTTATAAAATTCTAAATTAAATATTTAAACTTCTCGAAATATATATATTTTTAATAACACTTGCATTTTATAAATCATAAATTACCTATTTTAAATTTCTTGAAAATATTATATTTTAAATAACGCATATTTTTATTTATTTATAAAAATGTTATTTTATTATTTTTTGTGGGTTTAAATAATTAAATAACTTATGAAAACGTCGGTTTTATTATTTTATAAAATTTAACGGGTTTGAATATGTTTAAAAGTTGGTTTAAAAATAAACGGGCCGAGTTAACGGGCTCGAAATAATTTTTAGTGGGTTAAAAATATTTAAAAATAACTAAATGGGTTTTAAATTAATTATTTTAATATATAATAAATAAAATAAGATTAAATAGTCAAACGGGTCGGACCGGGTCAGCACAGGTAGGAAAAGCGCGAGTCAACGGGTAACCGGGTCGGGCAGAGGGGATCCATGGGTCGGTAAACTGGTCGGTCAACACGATCAACAAAAAGTAAACTAAAAAAAAGTTGGACCGGATGAAACCGGGGATCGAACTCGGGTCTCGGTTGTTATCGGGAACGAGTGTGACCAGCCGGGCTATAAGCCCATCGCTGATCAAAACCAACACTTAAAACTCTTAACAAGACTCGGCCTTCGTCCCTGTTCTCGGCAATGCGACCAGGGACTCCGGCGATGGTCTGATTAGCCCGGATACGAAGCCAATGCTTTGCAAAGGGGGTTGGTTAGAATGATAGAACAGAAAACGAAAGTATTGAAAACAATTAAGGGATTATACCTTCTCGGAACCCGTCTGCGAAGTCGAGAACGAAGCCGAGAGAACCCAAAACTGGAAACGGGCCTTGGGGTCGAATTGGAACTCCAAATTAGAAGGGGGCCTTCAGAAAGAGGAGACGAACCTGAGGGTGTTGTCAATTTAGAGAGAGAGTAGACAGAGAAGGTGAGATGTTCGAATGAAGGTCGGATGGTGGACTTTTATGGTCAAACCCAAACCCGATATTATAAAGTGAAATTGAGTATGTGGGTTTACGCGTCTTGACAAGACGAATCGAACGAGCTATAGCTTAGCTGTTGAGGTACAGAAAAGCGGCCGATTTCGAGGGTTTGACTTCGGATTCATTAATGGTGCCGTGGGTATCCGGTGGTTAAAAGGGAAATTGATAAGGGGGAAAGGATTGGGGTAAAAAGGCGGTTGCAGGGGTGCCAAAAGCAGGTGGCGTGGTTCACGCGTTCGAGGATGGCCGGAGAAGGGGGTAGGTGGCAGGAGAAGGGGGTAGTCGCCAGGCCGGAAAAGCGAAAAAGGAATTGTCAGTTTCGGTCCCTGTGGTTTCAAAACTTTTTAAAATGGTCCCTGAGACATTTACATACTAACCCTTATGATTCTATTAAAATCTAAATAGCCCCTGGACTTATTTTTAACTTAAAACCTTATAGCTTTGTTATTTTCAAACTCACCCCTTAACTTTTAATTTAATTAATAAATTTACTTTCTTTTTTTTAAACATAATTAATTTAAATTATATTAATAAAATTTTATAAACATATTTTTATTAAAATTAATCATTTTAAATGTTTAATTTCATAAAATTAAAAACCATAGATATATATATATATATATAAATTATTTAATTTATTAAAAATAATTTATATAGTTTTTCATATATTTTTTTTTAAAACTAAATTTTAAAAATACATAAACTGAAATTTGTAAAAAAAAACACTAATTTGCATAATTTGAACAATTATATGCGTATATGTTTCGAGATAAAATGCTAAAATTTTTACGTGTAAAAATAATATAATGAAAATTTCAAAATGTCACAGTCTCACCAAGTTGAAGGAATTTCGTCCCGAAATTCGATTAGCGAAGGTTATAGAAGCGGGAAAAAGATGCCAATGGACTTAGAATGGAATTAATCACGAAAGAAGGACTTAGCGGGAAATAGCATATGATAACGAATGACGGCGTTAATTCGAGTCGAGTTGTCAATTAATTGTTCTAACAGTGTCATGAGATTTATGCATACAAATGTTCATATAAAGCATGAATGTAAACTCTTAGAAACCACACTTAACGATATTGATGTAAATTACCTTGTGACATGGCATTTTCCTTTAAAACTTCACCCCACGGGTGTTTATATTTTCAAATATGTAATTTGCAAAAACATTTTGTTTCAAAAACCGGTACTCTTCCTAGTACTTATGCCTGGTTTATACTCGTTATATCAAGTGAGTTTACGTATAGGGTGTACCAGCGGCTAACCCACCACCCCTTTGATATTCCGAGGATTCCCCGTGCATAATTACTAGGATTTAGACCATTTTAATCAAATCACCTTTCTAAATTGAAAATTGTACAATGAAATGCGTACAATTTGTAAACGTTATCACGTCTATGAATGGTTTCATAGCACAAATATGTCTAATAATTCAAGAACCGATCCTCTTCCTAGTACTTATGCATGGTTCATACTCGTTATATCAAGTGGGTTTATGTATACGGTGTACCAGCGGCTAACCCACCACCCCTTTGATATACCGGGGATTCCTCGTGCATAATTACTAGGATTTAGAACTTCAACAATTCAAGTAAACTTTAACAGAGCTAGCAAGTTGTATGACTGAATTTAAACATAATAGGTTTGTTTCACAAAAGTATAGGAATGAGATGAATGGTGAAAGCATAGATGTTATATGCAATCACGGATTATAGAATTCATAGCAACGGATTTCCCATCCGCTATTACCATGTTATAAGAGTTATCAAGTTCGGCTTGTTGTTTAGAAAATAGTTGGTTAAAAATAAGAGACACAATTTCCATTGGCATGAGTATTGAATAAAACGGATGTATAAAGATAGTGAATAAAAGAGCGTACCGATGACAATATCGTCATAAGTCGGAGCCTCAATAGCATCTATATTAAATGCTTGTCCATGAGGAATAACTTGAATTTGAAGTCTCGGACATTGGTTTCGAAAGTGGTTTGGATCTCCACATTCGTAACAGGCTCGTCCATAGGTGATAGTGAGAGGCACTTGGTGATTGCCTTGAGTAGTTTGCTTAACGATAGTGCGAGCACGGCAAGTAGTAACAACGTGTCCATAGCGTCCACACCTTGAGCATAGACGACATGCAGCATGCGGGGCATAGTGATACTTGCAAGTAGGGCATTGGGGAAATGAACCTACATAATTTCTCAGAATTTGACCCGCAGGAGTAACTTGGGTCACAGGCACGGCAAAAGTGATGGCCGCAAAGTTTTGGGCCTTGCGCTTCCTATCATGATGGAAAGATTCAGGTTCTTCGTCTTTGTCGGACACGGAAGTAGCAGCTTTGTCGACCACTTTCTTGGTACCCTTCCTAGATAAGGTACCCGTTTTGACGTGATTGTCAATCAACATAGCAGATAAACGGATAGCGTCTTCGAGAGTGGAGGGATTACTTCCCAATACGGTGTCTTGGGTCGGCATAGGCAGTCCACCTATGTATTTTTCGATTCCCCGTGCTAAGGGAGTAACCATGTAGGGCACGAGCAGACTTAGCTCTTGAAAACGAGTGGTGTAAGCCAAATTCTCTCCGCTATCTTGGGTGAGATCCCAAAATTCAGCTTCGAGCTTCCTCATTTCATTGCGAGGACAGAACTCGTCAGTCATAAGTCGTTTCATTTCATCCCAAGACAAGGACATAGCATATTCGTTGCCTCGAGTACGTTTCTCACCATTCCACCAGGTGGGTGCTCATTTTTGGAAGACACTGGCAGCATAACGGACTTTGAGGTTGTCGGGACAATCGTTGTTTAGGAAAGTACTCTCCATACTTTCAAACCATTGAAGAAGGCCAGTAGCACCTTCCGTCCCGAAGAATTTGGTGGGGTTGCAAGAATTGAAATACTTGAATGTGTAGTATGGTGGGTTTGCACCATTCCCTTGCGTGTTAGACCCATTGCTGTTGTTGTTAGCTTGGATCAGTTGACCTACTAGTTGGGTAAGTAATGTAGCAAGGTCGGTGTTGGAGTTGCTAGAGTTAGCATTAACCGTGCGACGGGGACGCATTCTATAAAATATCACAAGAAAAGACAAGAATTTATGAGACTTCGGATAAAATGGGCATGTATGTGCCACAGTTGGTAGACTGTTCACAATAATGCAAGCAGGAACGCGAGATGACACTCATCATGTCACGTGATAATGTATGTATGTTCTGACTAAAACTGATCACATAATTCATTCAAAATTTATAGCACTAAAGGATAGGGGAAATAAGCCATGAAATCTATTCCTGGGAGGATATGATAACATAGATCATTATTCGCGCAATAGGAATTGTCGGGATTCGCATGCACTACAAATCGTTATTACGTGTGCACCCGTAATAATAATTTGTTTTGCATGTTCATCTAGTTCTTCCTATCTTGCTATAATGTCCCCTAGTTTGAGTTTATGTTCGGATCGTATTCTTTCGAATACAGTGACTTATCAACGTTAAATAATTTATTAAAGTTTTCAAGGAGACATGCTTTAGCCTATAGGTAAACACTCACTTCGGGAATTCCCAGGAAAGCATACGGGTCCATTTATTTGGATTTATACGAAATGCATTTCCTAGACAGAAAACCCAAAGTACAGGTGTCACTTTTCCGGATTGCATGTGTCCTTTACTCATTTTAATAAATTCAAACGTTGACGAGATCTTTAAGATTATGAAGAAACTCATAAGAGTAAAGCAAATGGTGTGGAAGAGGAAAGCAGGAATCTGGAATAAGGATGCGTAGTGTAACTGTTCATGTACGTTTGTATAACAAGCATGTATCGTATGTGCAAGGTCTCGTATGTATTCTATGTATAAGCATTATGTACCAACTTGGGAAAATTCAAATAATCACTTATTTACACATAAAGTTACATAGCATTTAAACAGGTAGCAGGTAACACATAAAAAGGTGTCCTAGGGTTATAGTCTAGGTCATCGTGTCTAATAAACTAATTCTCTATAACCATGGCTCTAATACCAATCTGTCACACCCCAACCGATGGCGGAATCATCGAGGCGGACACTAAATGATTGTTCATAAGCACATGATCTGCTAAGGTTGCATAATTCATTAATAAGATTTAAATATCAAATATTCAATTACAATTCAAGTTACAACACCCTATTCTAGAATATTACACATAATTATTTTACTAGGTCCAAAAGACTTATGTGTAGCACCTTCAACACATAGTCACACAATCACATATATCTTCACCTGAAACGTAATCCAAAACAATTGTCAACTATGAGAGTTGGTGAGTTTACATATAATAAAAGTTTAATTAAAAACGTTTATACAATTCATGGTTTGACATGGTATGATACGGCATAATGTGGAGAATTCACTATGTGTATACCAATTGTAAGCATGTAATTATGTATATACGCACAAAGGTTTAACGTGATAGGCATGGAATCAAGACTATGTGGGTCGCACACAGTTCAAAACCACCCTAAATGTATCCAAAGCATAACAAGTGACCAATGCACAAAAGCACAATAATCTACGCATGTAAACACGAGTTGAATTGTATGTAAATACGTACAGATTACGTCTCACCCCAAAATGCATAAAAATATAAATAGGGGATATGTAACTCACCTTGCAGCGAGGGTTTTACTTCACGCGCGTTGGTGATATTTGTATTGTTGTTATACACGGTGAAATCATATGTAAACGAATATGTATCAAATATGTATTCGCGTACACGTATATTTGTTTAAATATATGTGGATTTGTAAATGGAATAACCTTTGCGAAAAATTATATGTTTTAAAATCATTGTACAAATAAATATTAATTTTTGTAAGACTTTGTATTTTTATAAAATTCCAAATTAAATATTTAAACTTCTCGAATTATATATATTTTTAATAACACTTGCATTTTATAAATCATAAATTACCTATTTTAAATTTCATGAAAATATTATATTTTAAATAACGCGTATTTTTATTTATTTATAAAAATATTATTTTATTATTTTTCTTGGGTTTAAATAATTAAATAACTTATGAAAACGTCGGTTTTATTATTTTATAAAATTTAACGGGTTTGAATATGTTCAAAAGTTGGGTTAAAAATAAACGGGCCGAGTTAACAGGCTCGAAATAATTTTTAGTGGGTTAAAAATATTTAAAAATAATTAAATGGGTTTTAAATTAATTATTTTAATATATAATAAATAAAATAAGATTAAATAGTCAAACGGGTTGGCCCAGGTAGGAAAAGCGCGGGTCAACGGGTAACCGGGTCGGGCAGAGGGGATCCATGGGTCGGTCAACACGATCAACAAAAAGGAAACTAAAAAAAAGTTGGACCGGATGAAACCGGGGATCGAACTCGGGTCTCGGTTGTTATCGGGAACGAGTGTGACCAGCCGGGCTATAAGCCCATCGCTGATCAAAACCAACACTTAAAACTCTTAACAAGACTCGGCCTTCGTCCCTGTTCTCGGCAATGCGACTAGGGACTCCGGCGATGGTCTGATTAGCCCGGATACGAAGCCAATGCTTTGCAAAGGGGGTTGGTTAGATTGCTAGAACAGAAAAACGAAAGTATTGAAAACAATTTAGGGATTATACCTGCTCGGAACCCGTCTGCGAAGTCGAGAACGAAGCCGAGAGAACCCAAAACTGGAAACGGGCCTTGGGGTCGAATTGGAACTCCAAATTAGAAGGGGGGCTTCGGAAAGAGGAGACGAACCTGAGGGTGTTGTCAATTTAGAGAGAGAGTAGACAGAGAAGGTGCGATGTTCGAATGAAGGTCGGATGGTGGACTTTTATGGTCAAACCCAAACCCTATATTATAAAGTGAAATTGAGTGTGTGGGTTTACGCGTCTTGACAAGATGAATCGAACGAGCTATAGCTTAGCTGTTGAGGTACAGAAAAGCAGCCGATTTCGAGGGTTTGACTTCGGATTCGTTAATGGTGCCGTGGGTATCCGGTGGTTAAAAGAGAAATTGATAAGGGGGAAAGGATCGGGGTAAAAAGGCGGTTGCAGGGGTGCCAAAAGCAGGTGTCGAGGTGGCGTGGTTCACGCGTTCGAGGATGGCCGGAGAAGGGGGTAGTCGCCAGGCCGGAAAAGCGAAAAAGGACTTGTCAGTTTCGGTCCCTGTGGTTTCAAAACTATTTAAAATGGTCCCTGAGACATTTACATACTAATCCTTATGGTTCTATTAAATTCTAAATAGCCTTATAGTTTTGTTATTTTCAAACTCACCCCTTAACTTTTAATTTAATTAATAAATTTACTTTCTTTTTTTTTAAACATAATTAATTTAAATTATATTAATAAAATTTTATAAACATATTTTTATTAAAATTAATCATTTTAAATGATTATCTTCATAAAATTAAAAACCATAGATATATATATATATATAAATTATTTAATTTATTAAAAATAATTTATATAGTTTTTCATATATTTTTTTTTAAAACTAAATTTTAAAAATACATAAACTGAAATTTGTAAAAAAAAACACTAATTTGCATAATTTGAACAATTATACGCGTATATGTTTCGAGATAAAATGCTAAAAAATTTTACGTGTAAAAATAATATAATGAAAATTTCGAAATGTCACAGATTTTAATATCGGCAATCTACTTGACCTATCTGAGTAAATCCATGCTGAAAAATGTTCCTTGGTCTGCCTACAGAACGATATGATCCCATAGCAAACTTTCTAAGGCTCTTAGTTACAAGTCTGTCTTTTTAAATCTTTGTTAATATTTTTTTAGTTTTAAATTTGTGTTTATTTCTAGTTTTTTAATTTTTATTTTTATTTAATTTTTTTTTAACTTTTATACAAATGATCTAGTTTGAAGATTTTTCACTAAACATTTAAGGGATTAAAAACTCTAAGTATTCGAACTTTTTTGATGCGGCCCACCAAGGTTCATGATGGCCCCCCACTCCTTGCAACCGAGTCATATAAAAGTTGGACTTAAACCCTAACTTGGGGTTACATAGTACACGGTTAATACAACCATTCTCTCCCATTCGATCTCTTCATCTTCTCTCCCACTCGATCATCTTAATTGTGTTGTTGCTTGTTGTCAAGAAAGATTGCAGGTCTCAGGTATGATTCGAAATCTAATTTACAACATGAACTGATCATTCAAGGGCTTGATCATCAAAATCATCGTAAACATCGAAGTAAAGGGGTTCTTGACTCTATTTCAGTGGTTTGTGGATTTAAACTGAGTTTGAGTATTCGATGATGATCAGAATCAGTGAGCGATCACATGCTTATGCTTAGAAATCCTTAAAATTGAGTTGAGGATGGTCTATTCGGAGGAAGAATCAAATTTCACGCTAGCCGTGAAAGTTCACGGGAAAGATCCAAGATTCCCGTAAACATGTTGGATTTCCCGTATACTCTCTAACAGTCGGGAACCTATCTGAGTTCTCGAGAATCTTTGGGGGCCGTAAACGTCAAAAATTCCTGAAAACTTGTATTGCACCCGGGAATGGCTTGTGACCCGAAAACTTTTGGGACACCGAGAACATTACTTTCAAATAAATAATTGATAATTGTTTAATTGTTATCTATTATATATATTAAATATTTCGTGTTTCTAACTTGATTTAGTTCGTGCAGAAATGGCTGATTTAAGATTCGTGCCAGATCACAATATTTGTGCTTTTCTACTAGATCCACCAGAATAGTATGAATACTTCAGATCTATGGTTGTGGGATTGACACTTTCTCCCATCAACTTTGCTATTATGGAAAATCCAGTGATTTGCAGGAACTTTATCAAAGAGTTATTGGAAACCGCTACTATTCACCCCAACTTCAATGGTGAAGAATGCATATTAGGCAATGTTCAGAACAAACATGTGAAAGTGTCAGAGGAGGTTATCAGAGAAGTATTGCAATTTGGGGATGAAGTTGGTCATCCTATAAAGCTTACTACAGACATAGTTACTCCAGCAGTTCATAGAATGGGGTATGAAGGCAACTATCCTTCTATCTATAAGAAGTTATTACATCCGTACTGGGGGTACTTAGCATATGTGTGCATGAACTGCTTGACTAGAAGGAAGGGTGGATTTTATGAGCTAAATGCTACAATCTCTTTAGCAATGGTAGCTCTTACCATGATCTGGGACTACAACTTCTCTATGATGGTATTCGAGGAGTTCAAGAGCAACTTGAAAGGTGCAAAGAAGGATATCTTTATGATGTTTCCAAGGTTCTTATAAATCATAATCAACAAAAATCATACTGATTTGGTACCTACTGTGGAAACCCTTGATCTAAAGGAAATGGGGCCTATGATATTCAAATATATGAATGTGAACAAGCAAGGAATGGGTTTGCGTCCCCTTGAGAAGTTTGGAAGATTTGCTGCACTGCAAGTAGAAGTGCCACAAGAACCGGCTGTACAACATCATGCCGAGGTTGTTGATGATCATGACATTCAGCAACTACAACAACTAGAACCATAATAAGAACCACAACTAGATCATTCAGATGCACCTGAGTCAGAAGATACTGAGATCATTTCATCCTCTGACAGTGAAGGTACTCTAGAGAGACCAACTGTACCTATAAATCGGTATGTTCATGAACTTGAAAGAAAAAGAAGAAGAGTTGAGATTCCTCCTCTCACCTCATCCTCTAACCAAAAAGAAACCGATACTGACTACAACCCGAATCAAGATCATACTTCAAGGCCTAGAAGACGAAGAGATCCAAGGAGCGTAAGAATGACAACACCAACACCTACACCAACTACAACACCAACACCACAACAACCACAATAACCACCACACACCTCAAACATTCCCCAATCATCATCACATGTGAGCCCAAGTATTGCTGCATTTGACACAAACTAATTTCTGGTTTCATCTGCTGAAGATTACCATGCTGAAAAGGCAAAGGGCAAGATTCTGGTTGATTCTTCAACTCTTGCTCCTATAGATCCTCAAAAGTTACAGGAAAGGGTATTTGAGCTGGAACAACAAGTAGAGGCTCAGAATGTAAGAATCATGTCTCTTGAAGCTAATCAGGGTTACTTGCCTGCCCTTGTGTTTGAACTCAAAAGGAAACTTGAAGAGAGAGATGCCAAGATTGAAGGCAAGAAGGATGGTGATAACAATGATGATAATGATGGAGGGAATGGAGATACTAAAGGTATTGGGAAGGATGATGATACAGGCAATGAAAAAGATGATGATCTTTATAACTTTGAGTTTGAAGGGAATCTCGGAGGAAGTATGGATGATGTTTTTAATGATGAAGCTTCTCAACCACAGGACAAGGAAACTGATCATCCTAAAACATCTAATGTAGAGATGTTTGATAGTTCATCTGACTCGGAGCTTGAAAGATTACACCATGATATTGATGATGTGGTTAACTTGCAAACTTCTACTGTATCAAGTGATCACCGACAAGTTCAGATGAAGACTTTTTGGAAGTATGCGGCCGCATACTTCGTGGCCTAGCCGCATACTTGAAGTATGTGGTGCCCAACCGCATACTTGAAGTATGCGGCCCCGGCCCAGCCCAACCGGATAGTTTAAATAGTTGTTTTGTATTCTGTATTCGGTTAGACGAGTTGTTAAGCGATATTTGTATTGTTTTTCAGTGGTTTATCAACATACGAATCGTTTAACAATCAATTGTGTCTCGTCCTTATTGTTTATACCCACAAGTTACGTGTCGAGTCTATTTCCGCCAGGTTCAACACGTCGTTGAATTCGTTAACTGAAGATCCTCAGGAATCTGGACCTTAGAATTGGTATCAGAGCCTAGCGCTCACTGGTAAAGCTTGTAACGGATTTCGTTGACTCTACAGGTATCAAAGTTACTGTTTTAGTGTTTATTTGAACTGACTTATGCGTTTGGAAGAGTTTCTAGAAAGATTGACAGGTTTTGGACCGTGTTTTTGTCACGTTTGTTGAAGATCAGAGTTGAGTAATTGATTTTTCTGCTAGAAAATTGAAGATTTGCTGTTATTTTTATTATTTTGAAGTTTTCGGTTATTTCGATGTTTATGGCTACTCTCAAGTTTGCATTTACGGCTACTCTCAAGTTTGTGGCTAGTTTGAAGTATTCGGTTATTTCTAAGTTTACGGCTACTCTCAAGTGTGTGGCTATTTTTGAAGTTTTTGGTTATTTCATAGTTTACGGCTAATCTCAAGTTTGCGGCTAATCTAAAGTTTGCGGCTACTCTCAAGTTTGCGGTTAATCTCAAGTTTGCGGGTGATTCAAACTGTGTGGTTTTTTCTTTCAAGTTTGCGGTGCAGTGTTCTCTGCTGATTAAGTCATGACTGATACTACTGCTATGGATAATGAGATTGGTACACAAATAGACCTCCACGTCTTACAAATGCAGATGATTTTGACAACTGGAAATTTAGATATAAGAACTTCGCTAAATATAAGGATTCATCTATTTGGAAGTCTATTGAAAAGGGTCCTCAAGTTCATATGGTCAGAAATGAAAAGAATGAATTTGTTCCTAAGGATCCTGATCTCTATGTTGGTGAAGAGATTCTTTAGAAGGAGAAGGATCAGAAAGCTTATGCTGGTTTGACCATGGCATTGTCAATAGAAATTGCTCAATTCTTTAAAGAATACAAGACTGCAAAAGCTCTTTGGGATGCATTGGTGGAAAGGTTTGAAGGAAATTTAGATATGCGAGAAAGTAGAAAGGACATGTTAAGACAGAAATTCAACATGTTCAAGTATGTGAAAAGGGAAAGTCTGGAATCTCAGATAAATAGATTTACTCACTTGATGACTGAAATAAGTGGTGCAGGTATTGAGATGACCAAAGGTGAGATAAACAAGAAACTGCTCAACTCGTTGTCGATAAACTGGAACTTTAACAGCACTACTATCAAGTGAACTAAAGATATGTAAACCACATCTCTCAGTGAGTTGATCTCCATTCTGAGGTCATATGAGATGGACGATTAGCAAAGGCAGATCATGTTTATGTCTGAGATAGATCACTTAGTGTCTCAGGGAAGTGCTTTACTTTCTAGCATGTCATCTGCACATACTCCAATTTTTTCTACTGTTCCCAATCAAACATCTCATGTTACTCCATCTCAACAAAGTAACTCATCTTGGTCCAATACTGTTAAAGCTGTTGAAATGAATGTTGCATTGTTCAGTGTTTTCTTGAGTAACTATAATGTAATGCTGGATGGAAAACTCTCTCTTGCCAATCTGATACAAGATGACACTGATCAAATTCATCCTGATGATTTGGAAGAGATGGATATTAAATGGCATATGGCAATGGTTGTGCATCGTGCTAAGAAGTTTATCAAAAGAACTGGCAGAAACTCATTTGATGGGATGGAGTCTGGTACAAAGAATTGGTTTTGATAAGTCCAACTTAAGGTGCTACAATTGTAGCAAGCCTGGACACTTTTCTAGGGAATGTCCCGAGTCTAAAGCAGAAAAGGGAAGTTCATCCAGTGGCTCGGAAGAAAAGGATGCAACTATAGCCAGTGATAGCAAAGCCTTGGTCAGTCAGCAGACTACAGGATATGATTAGGGAGATCATATTCATGAGCTGACAATGAAGGTGTCAAATCATGCTCTCATGGCAAAAATGGAAGATACTGAGACCTGTTCTCATAATTGTGTAGAGAAGATAAATTGGTATAAGTGTGATAATGAAATGTTGATAAAGGAAATTACTCAACTTCGGTATGCCAATGCTGAGCACAAGCAATCTGAAAATATTTTTAAAGATAAAATTGAGGCAAGTAAAAATGATTTTTCTAAACTTGAAATGGATTTTAGCAACAAGGAATGTCTTTATCGTGATGCTTTAAAAAGAATAGATGACCTAAGTATAAAGTTGAATGATGATGTGACTCAATTGGCAAACACTAAACTAAAAATCAAAAAAATTGACCACTCTCGATCAGTTGTTTATGACATGTTAGATTCCCAAGTTAGAAAGAAAGGAAATCTTGGAATTGGTTATCATGCTGTTGAACATCCTTTTGTCGCACCCCAAATTCCACTTCCGGGCTATACCCGAGGGGCGTGACTCGAGAGGATCTTTACCATTGAATTACTTTGAATGAACACTAAATGGTTTTCAAAATACCTGTTTTAAATGCATGGCTTGAACAAGAACAAAATAAGTTTAGCAAAGTTCAAAGTAAATGTGCGAAAGCAATATTTAAAAGTTTACAACGCTTAACAAATAAATTAAAAGCGTTTGTCAAAATAGGATGCCATGCATGAATAGTGTGTGACTCATGTGGGTGCATCCTAGCCACATATCCTTTGCATTCAACGACCTGAGATAAACAAGCTAAAATGGGTCAACATAAATTTGGTGAGTTCATAGGTTAAATGTAATGGAAATCATATCATGACATGTATTGGAAAATCATATATTGACAATGCATGGAAAATCATATGTTGAAAATGCTTGGAAAAGCATATGTACTCTACACAATCATTGTTGATCACACAAAACCAAAAATTATCATAAGTCCGCCAACCGAAGCTCAACTATAGCCATTGAAAAAGGAAAAGGATGTGGTTCACCTCTTTATGCCATGCACGTGAATGGATTAGGTCAATTATGTACCCGTTCGACCTCCAGTCAAAGTTAGCTCTACTAACGGGGGCAGTAGTTGTTAAACCCAACAATACTGTTCATGATTATCTCGCTTGCGAAAAAATTAACCGTTGACTTTGAGAGGACTTTGTACACACCAATACAACTTATATAATTAATGTAATTATGTAAGCAAGGAAATATGATTTTTGAAAAATGTATACTTGAGCATGTATCTCACCCCAAAAGGAAAATGAGTAAAACGGGGCTGTGAGAACTCACCTAATAAAGCGGTAATGATATGCAAGTCTTAGCAAATTCGGCTAAATGAGACGACCTACTCGTGCCCTAGAAAACATTTAGGACTTTAAGGTCTAAGTATTGTAAATGCTTGACTATGAACTCTATGCATCCAAAGTGTTGTTTGAAAAGTGACTTTGACGTTTCAAAGATGTTTTGATTTGACGACCGGTTGGTGACACGTTGGACTTAAACATTCAAATCCTAATATGGAATTAAAACCTCCTTTGAAATAGTCTATTATCATCTAATAAACACATTAGCACATTCGATTGGAATTTAGAACTTGAAACACAACTTTTGATACATTGAAAGTTTCCTTAATTAGAAAGTCAAGTTTTGAGTCCTAAACATGGCAACTATGCAAGGTTAATGTTCATACATGGAATTAGGCATGTTATAACACATATAGAACATCCCACAGTTTACTTGCTAAAAATAGACAAACATGCGAGTTTCGGATAATTAAAGTTTCTTATTGTAGCAAGAACATGTCAAATTGTGAAGTTTATGGATAATCATCATGTATTATCATACAATGCACTTAGTTAAGTGTTGCTAAATAATTTAAACCTTCTAATCATGTCAACAACTTGCAAACACATCTTGTGATAAAGTTTCCTTATTTAGAAACCAGGCTCTAAAACTCATACACATGCATTTTAATCCGTCATTTTGGTCAATCATTCTTCCACGATGTTTAATATACTAGTTTCATGCTTTGAATACACCCAAACATCAAGTTTTCTACATGTCAAGAAATAAAGTTTCTAAAAATAGAAAACAAGCTTAAAAGCATCATGGACATGTGATTTTACCAAAAAAAAAATCATACAATCTCTATATCTAGTGTTTATGCATCATTTCCACCAAACAAATCACATCATAACTTCGTTTAACAAAAACCCGAAAACTAAAGTTACTATAAATAGAACCGAGCATGAAATCTCATATGACCAAAAGTTCTAGATAGCAAATCTACACATATTATCCATTCTTTATGCATATCTAACCATTTTCCATCATAAAATCACCCTAAACATGGCATTTATCATGAAACCCAAAATTAAAGTTTGCTAAATAGTAAAACCGAGCATGCATGTATCATCCAACACTTTTGACAACAAAGTTTGCACATATGCTTCATCTACAACTATTATTACAGCATAATCCATCATCAAATAAACAAAATCTCATCATTTAACACATGCACATATAATAAAGTTTCCTTAAATGGAAACCGAGCCTATGAACAAAATCCGGGTTCAAAATCACCAACAATATGTACCATTTGAGTTTTAAAACACATTTCCTTTAAGAATCCATGGCTAATCTTTCATAAAAATGGGTTTTCTTTGGATGCATGTTCATAAGAACATGAAGATGAAAAATGAAAAAAAAAAAAGATGTGTTTTGATCTTAGCAAACTCAAAAATGGATGAAATGGTGGATGATTCCTCTTGCAAACTTGATAATCTTGACTTGAATCTTGATTTGGATGGAAGAACAAGATCAAAAGAACAAAAAATGATGAAGATGGGGTGGTAGGGGGTGATCTCGGCACAAGGGAAGAAGGGAGGGAGAGAGAGACTGTTGTGGAGGGTGGAAGTGGAAATGGTGGGGATTGGGGTATATATAGGGTCATTTGACTTCGGGTGGTGGAAAACGAATAGTCACCGATTTATTGAAAAAAATCCCGAATAGGTATGAATGAAATTATTTAAAAATAATTTGACTCATATTGGTATGTTTAACATATAAAATTTTTAGATTTTTATTTGGAAATGTTGGTACATACTGCAGACTGGCCGGACAGCGTTAAAACAGAAAGTTTCTCAGAAAATTCCTGAAAAATTCACAGAGTCTTAAAATAATATATCACAGAACTACATATATATTTCGTACACCAAATATATGTCTAAGTGTCGTTTTAGAATTATGGACCTAGCTAGTGCACACTTCGTGTCTACCGGACTATGCTGAAAATAAAAGTATTTCCATAAATCACAGAAAAATTCATATAAGCATTATTAATTAAATCACAGTGTTACATATAATTTTCACACACAGATTATATGTCTAGGTCTTTGTTTTAGATTATCACCAATGGTCAAGCCGCAGGACGCGTGTTTGGCTGGGTAATCTTCCGGATTACTGACACGTGTAAACAGATTGACTTGCTAAGTGTGAAATGGACTTAATTACTATAAATTTAAGTGTGATGCATTTCTAAAAATGTAATATGTATCTCAGACGGGAATGGATATCAACCTGAAATTTGCCGGGTGTCACATTATCTCCCGGTTGAAAGGAATTTCGTCCCGAAATTCAGCTTGCGGTAATAGCTGATGGTGTGGTCTGAAATAAGTGTGGGTGCTTGCAGTTCATCTGATCTTCGCGCTCCCATGTGAACTCTGGTCCACGTCTGGAATTCCATCGGACCTTGACTATCGGAATACGACTCTGTTTCAGTTGCTTAACCTCGCGGTCCATGATTTCCACAAGTTCTTCGACGAAATGTAGTTGTTCGTTGATTTATACCTCTTAGAGAGGTATTGTCATTGTCTCGTCGTGTAGACACTTCTTTAGGTTGGACACATGGAATACATTGTGGATATTCTGTAGCTCTTCCAGTAGGTTGAGTCGGTAGGCAACAGGGCCAATCCTTTGCAGGATCTCGAATAGTCCTATGTAGCGGGGGTTCAGTTTCCCTCGTTTACCAAAATGGATTATGCCTTTCCAAGGCGCAACTTTTAGTAACGCTTTGTCACCTACTTGAAACTCTACTAGTTTACGCTTTTGATCAGTGTAGCTTTTCTATCTATCTTGAGTGGATTTTAGTATATCTCGGATTTTGGAAATTTTCTCGGTGGTCTCATGGACAAGCTCTGGTCCAGTAAGCTGACTATCTCCTACTTCAGCCCAATAGAGTGGTGACCGACACTTTCTTCCATAAAGTGCTTCGAATGGTGCTGCCTTGATACTCGTGTGGTAACTGTTGTTGTATGAAAATTCAACCAATGGTAGGTGAGTATCCCAGTTGTTGCCAAAATCTATCGCACAAGCTCTTAATAGATCTTCTAGAGTTTGGATGGTGCGTTCACTTTGACCATCTGTCTGTGGGTGATAGGCAGTGCTCAAATCTAAGCGTGTTCCCAACACTTCTTGTAATGATTACCAGAATCAGGAAGTAAAACGACTATCCCTATCTGAGATGTTGGAGATCGGCATTCCATGCCTTGAAACTATTTCCTTTAGGTAAATCCGGGTCAACTTCTCCATTTTGTCATTTTCTTTGATTAGAAGGAAGTGTGCGGATTTGGTTAAACGATCAACGATCACCCAGATGGTGTCGTATCCGCTCGGGTTTTTGGGTAACTTCGTGACGAAGTACATTGAAATTTGTTCCCACTTCCATTGTGGAATTTCCAGCTGTTGTAGTAATCGTGATGGTTTTTGGTATTCCGTCTTAACCTTGGCGCATGTTAGACATTTTCCGACATATGTGGCAATCTCGGCTTTCATGTTTGGCCACCAGTAGTTTGTCTTGAGGTCTTGGTACATCTTGTCAGAACAGGGTGAATTGAATACCTCGACTTATGTGCCTCATCCATTATTAAGTCTCTTACGTTCCCATGGTTCGGTACCCATATCCGTTCCATGTAGTAACACACATCATCGGATTTGATCTCAAACAGTTTCTCCATGCCTCGTAGGCCTTCATTTTCCAAATTTTCCTCCTTGAGAGCCTTGAGTTAAGCGTCATGTATCTGCATAGGTAGATTCGTGTGTATTGTCAAGGTTAATGCTCGCACTCGACGTGGTTTGAGTTGTTCTTTCCTACTTAGGGCATCAGCAACTACGTTTGCCTTTCCCGGATGGTAATGGATTACGCTGTCATAAGCAATTCGACCCACCTGCGTTGTCGCATGTTCAACTCCTTTTGATCAAAGATGTGTTGGAGACTTTTGTGGTCGGTGAAAATCATACATTTGGTACCATACAGGTATTGTCTCCAGATTTTGAGTGAAAAAACCATGGCTCCCAATTCCAAGTCATGGGTGGTGTAGTTCTTTTTGTGCACCTTGAGTTGTCGTGAAGCATATGCGATAACCTTCTCTCTTTGCATCAGTACGCAACCGAGTCCTTGGTGTGACGCATCACAGTAGACTACGAAGTCGTCGTTTCCTTCAGGTAGTGCTAAGATCGATGTGCTGCAAAGTTTCTGCTTGAGTAACTGAAATGCTTCTTCGGTTCTTTCATTCCACTCACACTTCATGTCTTTCTGCGTCAAAGCAGTCAATGGTTTTGCAATCTTTGAAAAGTTTTCGATAAACCATATGTAATATCCGGCAAGTCCCAAAAATTGTCGTATTTCGGTTGCGGTTTTGGGTGTTAGCCAGTTTCTTATCGCTTCAATCTTGGTTTGGTCAACGTGTAAGCCCATCTCGTTTACCACGTGACCTAGGAAATGTAATTCTCGGATCCAAAAGTAGTACTTTGAAAACTTAGCGTACAGCTTCTCGGTTTTCAATAATTCTAGAACGAGTCTTAGACGCTGCGAGAATAGATCAAGATGTCATCAATGAACACAATAACAAACTTATCTAGGTAGGGTTTGCACACACAGTTCATAAGATCCATGAACACTGCGGGTGCATTGGTCAAATTGAATGGCATAACCAAAAACTCGTAGTGTCCATATCGAGTTTGGAATGTCGTCTTGTGTATGTCCTCCTCTTGGATTCTCAGCTGATGGTATCCTGACTGTAATTCGATCTTGGAGTAATAGCACTATCCTTGTAGTTGGTCGAACAAATCGTCTATTCTGGGTAGAGGGTATCGGTTCTTGATGGTTACTTTGTTCAAATCCATGTAGTCGATGAACATACGAAATGATCCGTCTTTCTTTTTAACAAATAAGACAGGTGCTCCCCAAGGCGAATGACGTGGTCGGATAAATCCGTTATCTAGCAACTCATGTAGTTGGTTTGATAATTCTTGCATTTCCGATGGTGTCAGTCGGTACAGTGACTGCGCTATCGGGGTAGCTCCTGGGGTAAGGTCGATTCGGAATTCGACTTGTCGTTGTGGTGGGAGTCCCGGTAAGTCTTCAGGGAATACTTCAGGAAAATCACGAACAACTGGTATGTCCTCGACCTTCCTTTCTTCTGTCCTGTTCTCCGTTACATGTGCTAAGATGGCATAGTATCCTTTCCTTAGATACTTCTGAGCTTTCATACATGAGATGATATTCAAAGGAATCCCGCTCTTTTCTCCTTGAATTGCAATTGTTTCTCCATCTGGTAGGGGTAATATGATAATCTTTTTGTTGCATACAATCTCCGCTCCATTCTTGGACATCCAGTCCATACCGATAATCATGTCAAAACTCCCTAGTTTAACGGGTAACAGATCTATTTCGAAGGAATGATTGGCTAATTCTAGGACGCAGTTCAGAATAATGTGGTTGGTTTTGATTAATTTACCGTCAGCTAGTTCTACGGTGTACTCGTTATCTAGAATGGTAGGTTCGATACCAAGTAATGGACTAAATTCATTAGACACGAAGCTTCTTTCAGCACCAGTATCAAATAACATAGATGCATAATGGTTGTTTAGAAGAAACGTACCCGTGACGGTGTTGGGGTTCTATTTGTCTTCTCCTGCTCCAATCACAAAAGCTCGCCCTTTGGCGTTTTTGTTCTGTTTTCCTAGCCTTCTGTTCTTTGGCAATCCTTTGAAAAATGCCCATTTTTCCCACAAGTGTAACAAACACGGGTTTCTCCGATGTTTGGAAGTGGTCCTCTCATTCTACAATACTTGGTCGCATGGCCAATCCTCTTGCATTTCTGGCACCTTGCTTTCTCACAAGTGCCATTGTGGTGAAAGTTGCATCGATTGCACTTTGGTAGGGTTCCCGTGTAAGCTCTCCTCGGCTTATTGTCAGCTTGACCTACGGTGTAGGCACAGGTAGTTTCTTGCCTTTTCTATGGTGGTGGCGGATTAAATGACCTTGAAGAACTACCTTCACACTTTCTCTTGTTATCAGCAGGTTTGTCAAAGAGTCCCTGACGAACGGCCTGGGACGTCAGGTTGTGTGCCAATTAGATTGCTTGCTGGATTGTTGTAGGTTCAGAAGATGATACCATACCCTGGATTTGCTGGGCTAGACCCCACAGATAACGCTCAATACGCTTCTCTTCGGGTGTTACCATATGAGGACACAATCCTGCCAAATCATGAAATTTTGACGTGTAATCCACCACATCCGGTCCATTCATTTTCAGGTTCCTAAACTTTTCCTCAAGACCCTGGATCTCATTCCGTGTGCAGTACTCATCACTTAACAGCTTCTTGAAGTCTGCCCATGGCATAGCATTCGCTGCTTCCAAGCCCATCGCTTGGACATTGGATTTCCACCAGGTGAGGGCTTGTCCCTCAAAAGTTCCAGTAGCGAATTTCACGTTTGAAGTTTCTGGACAGTTGCACATCTCGAAAGTCGACTCTATCTTCTCAATCCATCGTACCAAGTTAACTGCTCTATCCCGCCCATTGAAAGAGTTTGGTTTGCAGTCAAGGAAAAGATTGTAGGTGCATACTGGGGGATTTTATCCTTGTCCTCTTGCATTCTAGTTGTTCGGTAAGGCTGCTACAGCTGCAACTACTCTTTGGTTAATCAGGGCCTCCATCTATGCTGCCATCATTGTTACTTGGCGGGGCGGCATGTCTCTTCATATTATAGTGTTAACAAAAGTTAGATTATATGTAACATACAACCAACACATGTATAAAAAATAACATGTGTGAGATCCCCAACTGTCTCTCCGCCTCGGCCAGGCGGTCAGATAAAATGGTAATCCTGGCAGCATCCCTCTGGCGATCCTCCGTCAGTCGGGACACCTGCTCAAGTAGGGTCTGCAATGCGGTCTCCAACACTTGCGCAGGCACATGCTAAATCCTCTGCTTAGTCTCCTTCCCAAGGCCCTCTAAGGACATAACCTTTTCCTTAAAGTGGTTCACCTGCTTCAGATTGTCGCATACCTTCTTCTGCTCCCATCGCAGATCCCCTAGCAGTCTATCGTACCGGTTGTATCGGGCTACCAGGGTTGGGATCGTACGCTCGATCGGCTCCCCAGTAATCGGTAAGATGCGTGGTCCTTGTGAAGACTCTCCGATCTCGGTAATAGGAGGTACTCCTTCCTCCTTAGCCCAATCCCTCAAGGTATCAGAAACGAACGTCCACTTTCTCGTGTTAAGTCTAAATTTATTGCGCTTGGGCTCAGGGACAGGCGTGCTCGTAGGAGAGGGTGGTGCCCACTTCATCGGGGTATGCTGAACTAGTGGCCTGTAGGGGCGATGTCGTTGCGGGTAGGCGATGTCACAAGTGGCCATCTCGCAGGTCTCTTCAGCTGCTGGAGTCTCAGACTCCATCTTTGACTTAACTTCATCCTCCTCTGTTGGATCTTCTCCCGACTTCTCAACGGTGGTGTCATCGGAGACATGCTACTCTAGTAGTGTCTCATCGGATGAAGTGTCCATTGGTGTCGATGGTGTGCACACGTACTCGTCCTCCAAATCTGAGATCTCAATCGGCTGGTTTGCAGCTGACGTGTTCCTGTAACAGGTCAACCACAAATTTCTATCTTACGTGAGTATTCTAAGTGTATGTGAGAATACTAAGTGTACATGCGGATATGAAATGCAAAGGAGACATCGGTTACAGTCTAAGTCCACTACATGCAACCTAGTTCACTGCAATCAATGGCTCTGATACCAGTCTGTCACACCCCCAAATTCCACTTCCGGGCTATACCCGACGGGCGTGACTCGAGAGGATCTTTACCATTGAATTATTTTGAATGACCACTAAATGGTTTTCAAAATACCTGTTTTAAATGCATGGTTTAAACAAGCCCAAAATAAGTTTAGCAAAGTTCAAAGTAAATGTGCGGAAGCAATGTTTAAAAGTTTACAAGGCTTAACAAATGAATTAAAAGCGTTTATCAAAATAGGATGCCATGCATGAATAGTGTGTGACTCCAGTGTGTGCATCCTAGCCATATATCCTATGCATTCAACGACCTGAGATAAACATGCTAAAATGGGTCAACATAAAGTTGGTGAGTTCACAGGTTAAATGTAATGGAAATCATATCATGACATGTATTGGAAAATTATATATTAACAATGCATGGAAAAGCATATGTTGAAAATGCATGGAAAAGCATATGTACTCTACACAATCATTGTTGATCAGACAAAAACAAAAATTATCATAAGTCCGCCAACCGAAGCTCAACTGTAGCCATTGAAAAAGGAAAAGGATGTGGTTCGCCTCTTTGTGCCATGCACATGAATGGATTAGGTCAATTATGTACCCGTTCGACCCCCAGTCGAAGTTAACGCTACTAACCCAGGCAGGGGTTGTTAAACCCAACAGTACTGTTCATGATCACCTCGCATGCGGAAAAATTAACGGTTGACTTTGAGAGGACTTTGTACACACCAGTACAACTTATATAATTAATGTAACTGTGTAAGCATGGAAATATGATTTTTGAAAAATGTATACTTGAGCATGTATCTCACCCCAAAAGGAAAATGAGTAAAACAAGGTTGTGAGAACTCACCTGATAAAGCTGTAATGATATGCAAGTATTAGCAAATCTGGCTAAATGAGACAACCAACTCGTGCCCTAGGAAACATTTAGGACTTTAAGGTCTAAGTATTGTAAATGCTTGACTATGAACTCTATGCTTCCAAAGAGTTGTTTGAAAAGTGACTTTGACGTTTCAAAGATGTTTTGACTTGACGACCCATTGGTGACACGTTGGACTTAAACATTCAAATCCTAATATGGAATTCAAACCTCCTCTGAAATAGTATATTATCGTCTAATAAACACGTTAGCACATTTGACAGGAATTTAGAACTTGAAACACAACTTTTGATACATTGAAAGTTCCCTTAATTGGAAAGTCAAGTTTTGAGTCCTAAACATGGCAACTATGCAAGGTTAATGTTCATACATTGAATTAGGCTTGTTATAACACATATAGAACATCCCACGGTTTACTTGCTAAAAATAAACAAACATGCGAGTTTCGGATAATTAAAGTTTCTAATTATAGCAAGAACAAGTCAAATTATCAAGTTTATGGATAATCATCATGTATTATCATACAATGCACTTAGTTAAGTGTTACTAAGTCATTTAAACCTTCTAATCATGTCAACAACTTGCAAACACATCTTGTGGAAAAATACTAGTTTCATGCTTTGAATATACCCAAGCATCAAGTTTTCATACATGTCAAGAAATAAAGTTTCTAAAAATAGAAAACGAGCTTAAAAGCATCATGGACATGTGATTTTACTGAAAAAAAATTATACAATCTATATATCTAGTGTTTATACATCATTTCCACCAAACAAATCATATCATAACCTCTTTTAACAAAAACCCAAAAATTAAAGTTACTATAAATAGAACCGACCATGAAATCCCATATGACCAAAAGTTTTAGATAGCAAATCTACACATATTATCAATTGTTTATGCATATCTAACCATTTTTGATCATCAAATCACCCTAAACATAACATCTATCATGAAACCCAAAATTAAAGTTTCCTAAAATAGCAAAACCGAGCATGCATGTATCATCCAATACTTTTGACAACAAAGTTTGCGCATATTCTTCATCTATAACTATTATTATAACATAATTCATCATCAAATCAACAAAATCTCATCATCTAACACATGCACATATAATAAAGTTTCCTTAAATGGAAACCGAGCCTATGAACAAAATCCAGGTTCAAAATCACCAACAATACGTACCATTTGAGTTTTAAAACACATTTCTTTTAAGAATCCATGGCTAATCTTTCATAAAAATTGGTTTTCTTTGGATGCATGTTCATAAGAACATGAAGATGAAAAATGGAAAAAAAATATCGGTTTTGATCTTACCAAACTCCAAAATCGATGAAATGGTGGATGATTTCTCTTGCAAACTTGATAATCTTGACTTGAATCTTGATTCGGATGGAAGAACAAGATCAAAAGAACAAAAAATGATGAAGATGGGGTGGTGGTGGGTGATCTCGGCTCAAGGGAATAAGAGAGGGAGAGAGAGTGTGTGATGGAATGTATAGGTGGAAATGGTGGGGATTAGGGGGTATTTCTAGGGTAATTTGACTCTGGGTGGTGGAAAACGAATAGTTACCGATTTATTGACGGAAATCCCGAATAGGTATGAACGAAATTATTTAAAAACAATTTGACTCATATTGGTATGTTTAACATATAAAATTTTCGAATGTTTATTTGGAAATGTCGGTATATACGGCAGACTGGTCGGACAGCATTAAAATAGAAAGTTTCTCAAAAAATTCTTGAAAAATTCACAGAGTCTTAAAATAACATATCATAGTACTACATATAATTTTTGCACGCCAAATATATGTCTAAGTGTCGGTTTAGAATTATGGACCTAGCTAGTGCACACTTCGTGTCTGCCAGACTGTGCTGAAAATAAAAGTATTTCCATAAATCACCGAAAAATTCATATAGGCATGATTAATTAAATCACAGTATTACATATAATTTTCACACACAGATTATATGTCTAGGTCTTTGTTTTAAATTATCACCAACGATCGTGCTTCAGGACGCGTGTTTGGCCGGGTAATCTTCCGGATTACCGACACGTGTAAATGGATTGACTTGCTAAGTGTGAAATGGACTTAATTACTATAAAATTAAGTGTGATGCATGTCTAAAAATGTAATATGTATCTTATTCGGAAATGGAAATCAACCTGAAATTTGCCGGGTGTCACACCTTTGAATGGCAATTTCACCTCTATGCCAAGTGTTCAACATGAAGATGTTGAAATGGAGTATGGTGTAGGCCATAAACCAGATCAACCTTCTTCATCCACACAGTCCACGCTAGTGACTGTTGGTCCCTCGGTAAAATATGTGAACGTTACTAACCTATCTAAGTCTTGTGCAGCAACATGATTAGTAGAGGGCATAGTGGAGGATTGTGAAAGTGATGATGAGCATGAGGGTCGTGTTTTTAATTCCAAGTCTTCGTCTTTTAAAAATATTGTGTTTGGATTTTCAAATTCTGCTACTTTTGTTGGTTCTGGTTTGATGTTGGTTTAAGCAGTGGTACTTTTAAAAAGAGTAATAAATTAAAAACAAATTTGAAATCCACTTTTGTGAATGGTGGAACTTTAGGGAAAGAAGAAAAACAGATCTTGAACGGTAAGATTTTCAGTTTGTTAAAAACAAAAACCGTTCTTCTAATCGTGAAAGTACCAAACCATCAACAAGTCAGTCAAACTCGAAGCAATTGCCTCAACGTTTTACCCAAAGTGAATTTTATGCAAATTTTGATAATCATCATCGTGCTTTTGAAAAAAATGTTAGAAATGGTGATAGAAATTGCTTCAAATCAAATCATAGAAATTATGATAGAAATGATGATCAAAGGTTTGATAGAAGGTTTTCTAGGAACTGTGAAAATGCAGATTACTTCACATGTTCTCCCCAACGGTCATCATCATCGGACACCGGATACTATGCCCCGTATCTGAGAAGGCAAACATGTTATGTCTGTGGGAATCCCGTACACTAAGCTCGAAACTGCATTCACAATCGTGAACACTCTGGTAGTTATCCAAATGTTTCTCGATGGGATAATGTGCATCAAAGGCGAAACACGTTTAAAAGACCTACGACCCAAAATCATAGAATGCCCAATGAAAAACAATCGGATAAAAGAACTAGTGCTGTACATAAAACTCAACATCATGTTAAAGAAAATAATGTTTTCAAACATAAACAAAAGAAAGATGAGAAACAGATAAAATCAAGAAAGGGAAAAGAAAAAATCGTCACTCCAACAGCAAGCTCAAACTTTCAAAAACGGAAGCCTGTTTGAAAACGAAAACCAAATGCACAAACAACACCAGTTGAGTTTAATGACAAAAGAGATATGAAATTGCAAGAAGTTTCATACTTTGATGAGTTAGGGCAACCCAAGACAACCATGGCTTGGGTTCCAGTTACTAATTAAAACGTTCTATCATGCAGGGACAGTCAAGGAGGCCTATCAACAACCTTTGGTATTGTAGATGCATAATATGTCCCTAATCCCTTGTAATATGTATTTCATCTATGTTTAATGTAATTATTTGATGTATTAATGAAATTACATGTTTATCCTTAATGTTTACTCATATATAATGACTGTGTATTAAACGATCTGATAAATATCGATAACGTTGATCAATCGTGCTATTGAAAGGCCCATTCGCACGAATGGATCATTAGAATGATCCATTCACGCGAATAGATCATGAGAATGATTCATTCGCTAGAATAAGTCATGAGAATGATTCATTCGTACGAATGAACCATTCTAATGATTCATTCTTACGAATGAACCATTGTGCTGATTCATTCGCACGAATGAGTCCATTCACATGGATCATTCGTACGAATGGCCTCAGCACTATATATAGAACTTTCACTTCATGAGCACACATACAACACAAGAGACAACAGAACACACAAAAAAAAACTCTTTGCACCTGTATTGTCGAATCTCTGTCCATTGAGAGTTTCCAGGTCTTGTATCCAACTTCTCTACACCAAAGGGTCGATAGAAACCTTCGTTTCGACATCTAATCCACTCGTTTCTTACGACCCGATCCGTGTCATAGATTGGATTGCCAATGAAATCGGATTCCGCACGATTTGGTTCGGTTAATGTGTTGAATCACTGGATCAAGGCAGATCCCGATCCAACAAAGTGGTATCAGAGCCTGATTGTGCTCTAGATTCAACATAGAAAATCTAATCTTGCTTTCTCTAGATACTTGAATGTTATAAAGATCACTTGATCGTTGTTTAGCCACGTTCAAAACTTGTGATTATTGCTTCTGAGTGATCTGATCGTTTCAGTTTCCAGATCTGATAATAGGCTCAATCATTGGTGCTTTTTGGTGCAAAAAAGTCAAACAGCCCTCTGTCGTACGAATGGCTACCATGATGAACTTCATTCGCACGAATGGCTCCTACCATTCGCACGAATAGATCCAGTCTCCCGCTCATTTGTTCAAACTTCCAATCGCACGAATAGAAAATTCCATTCGCACGAATAGAAAATTCCATTCGCACGAATAGAAAATTCCATTCGCACGAATAGAAAATTCCATTCGCACGAATAGACCCATTCGCATAAATCTCTTCTGAATTTTTTTTTGTGTCGAAAAACTTCGTTTTTTACCATGTCAGACTTAGCTTTTGTTGCCAGTCAAAACAGTAAAATCCAAAACTTGTTATTAATCGATAATGAAGCTGGAAATGCTAACAAGGCTCCAAAACTCATGACAATGGACGAATATCATCACTGGAAAAACAGGTTTGAGATACACATTAATGGAGTTGATACAAACTTATGGATGATGCTAGAGAATGGATATCAAAAAGTGTTGAGTGAGGATGGAACTCCTGTTTTGGTTTCCCTTTTAAGCGAACAACAAAGAAAAGATTATGACTTAGAAAAGAAGGCATATGCTATCTTATCTCAGGCCATATCAAGAGAAATATTTCATCAATTCAGGCAGTTTACATCTTCAAAATCTCTGTGGGTTGCCTTAGAACAACGTCACGAAGGAAATGCTTCGTTGAAAGCTATCAATGCTATGGCCATTAAGAAGGAATTTGATAATTTCATGTATATTGGGAATGAGTCCTTAGATGATCTATTTGAGAGATTCTATCACTTGATGAGTGAATTGCATGCTCATGAGATCAAAACAACGAAAGAAGAAAAGGTTCAATGCATGGCAGATGCGCTACCACCAAAATGGGATTCATTCTTTATGCTTCTCAAACAGAACAATACTCTTGAAACCCTTGATATCAATGAATTTCTTCGGAAATTGAGAGAACAAGAGGTGATGAATAAGTGGAAGTTAAAGAGAGGCGTACAAGCTCAGGATCCTTCATTGTACTATACCACATCAACTCAACAAAATGCTCCTTTGCAGACTGCGTTTGTATCAAACATGTCAAATGTTTCAGCCAGCCAGTCTTCAACAGCTCATGCTTCAGTTTCATCAAGCTCAGTTCCACAGCAGGGAAATACTGCTAGTACTCCTTCACCAAGCCCCATTAAATTGCAAACAGACAACTTCGACAAGGTTACTATCGAAGTGTCCAAGGAACACATGGCACTGTTGTCTACCGTTGTCAATTCATATGACAGTCTTGTTGCTGGACAGGTTGGAAACAGTCATCTGACAGCAGAAGACTATGCTCAGATTGATAAGGATGAAATGGATCGAATTGATATAATGTGGGCTCTTGCAAGTGCAGTCAGAAGAGCGAGAGATTATGTAAAAAGGACAGGAAAAACTCTCGAAGGGAACAAAGACACTACTTATGGTTTTGATCTGTCTGCTGTTGTTTGTTTTAACTGTGGTGAGAAAGGGCATTTTGCTAGGCAATGTGAAAAGCCTAAACAGACTGGAAACCGCAACCATTTCAACAACCGTCAAAACCAACCGAAGCCACAAAATCAAAATACAGAAACAAACCTTGTTCCAGTTACTCTTGCACAAGATAAGGACACTTCAAGTGGAACAAAAGCTATGGTTGTTCAAACAGATGAGGCTGTTGATTGGTCTTTTAAATTTGGAGCTGATGGCAGTTCAGGGGATAGAGCTTACATGGCAAAGGCTGTAGAAATCAATGAAGAATCAGATTCTGATGCTGAGAGAGAGATTGCTTCAGAAAGTTCATCAGCTGAAGACGACACATCTTCAAACAGTTCTGGCTTCACAGCTGAGAATGAAGAAAAATCATCTGTCGTCTCTTCAAGTCAATCGACAGCTGATGTGGATGATAACAATTCCTCTTCTGAATCTACCTGTAGCTGTGCTTTTATGGTAAAAACATCCACAGGCATTCAGGTAAATTCTGACAGTTTTGAAAGTGAGTCTGAATCTCAACCGTGTTTAATTTGTGATGAACTTGAGAAGAAAGTTGAGACACTTAAAAGTCACAACACAGACTTAATTGCTGATTTAACTAATTGTCTTGAAGCAAACCGTGTTTTAAAGGGAAACGAACTTGCTTTCAAAAACAAAATTGATCTTTTAAACAGGTAAGTTCATGAATTAGAAATCTGTGTTATCAACAAACAAAATGCCATCACTTTTTATTTAAACACGATTGATGAAACAAAGAAAAAGATGGCGCTTGTCGAGTGTGATTATGAAACTTTAAATCAAAAGCTGAAAAGTTATTCAAATTCTGCTTACATTCTTGATTACATGATTTCACGGCGTCCAGGAAAGAAAAATGTTGGGTTTGGGTATAAAAATTATCCTCCACCGGTGTTGAATACTATGGTAAACACACCGGATGATAACACAATCATTGACTTTAAGGTCAAAACGCCACTTGTCGTTGATCCAACCGAAAACAAAATTTCTCAACCAAAGGTTAACGATAATGGTGCTTCAACCTCGAAGTCCCAGTGTGTTGATGGAATGGTATAAGAGTGGGATGAAGACGACGATGAGTGTCCTACTCGTGGTTTGGGACACAAAAACTCGTCTGCTCCACAGAATGACAGCATTGGTATTTCAAAATCTGCTTCTAAAAATGTTTTTAAAATTAAACCAACCAATTGCAGTCCATCTTATCCCACTACTTCTGATCAGAAGAGTCAAGTAACCAAAGCCTCAATCAAAAAGGTTAATTTTGTTAAAGCTGGAGAGTCTGTTCAATCAAACAAGTCACTCTCTTCAGCTGAACAAAAAGAAGCTAAGGCTGGTGGTTCAAAAACTCACCAAAGTGAAAATCAATACAGATCTCCGAGGTTGGTTGAGCGGAGATACTGTTTTGAGTGCGGTACACAAGGACACGTTGTTGTCAACTGTCCTTATCTTCAGAAGCCAAGAAAAAGAGTTAATCATTTTCAAGAAAATGAACAAAAGTTTTTAAAGTCAAAATCTAACTCTTTTACCCAACAACAAGTGCATCAAAAGAAAGTTAAACAAAAGATGCATGACTTGTTGGTCTCTGATTCGAGTTCCACACCTGTACAAATCGTTAAGCAATCCACTGTTTACCACAAACAGTCGTTGCACAAACAACATGTGTGGAAAGCAAAATCAGATGATGCTTCTGACGACTGTACTTCAAAGTCAAATGGTTGTTCCAAAAGTCCACAAGGACAGTGGATGGATTGTACTGTTGTAGATGAGACTGGGAAACCCAAGACCGTAAAGGCTTGGGTTCCTAACCTAAACTAATTACTTTCCTTCTTGTGCAGGTTGTCCTTTATAATCCTATTAGCAATAATTGGATTATTGATAGTGGGGCATCCAGGCACATGACTGGGAACTTAGCTCTCCTTTTCGACGTCAGAAATATCAAAGGGGGCTATGTTTCATTTGCAGGCGATAAAGGTGGTTTTATCTCAGCTCAGGGAACACTGTCTAATGGAGCGGTCAGTTTTGAGAAGGTCAACTTTGTCAAACAGTTGGATAACAACTTACTTTCTGTTTCTCAAATCTGTGATAAGGAGTTCAAGGTTCTTTTTGATGACAAGCATTGTTATATCTTGAAAAAGGAGTTTATGATTCCAGAAGACATGGTGGTTATGTCTGTTCCAAGAGTGAATGATCTTTATATTCTTGACATGTCACAAGCATCATCCTCAGTGTCCACAGCATCATGTTTTGTTTCAAAAGCCACTGAGAAGGATTCTATTTTATGGCATAAAAGAATGGGACATCTCAGTCTCAGAAAAATGAATCATTTGGTGTACAAAAATCTTGTTGAAGGAGTCACTGTGAAAAGTTTTCATCTTCCAGACGTGTGTGTTTCTTGCAAGAAAGGCAAACAAACTAAGAAATCTCATAAACCCAAATCTCAACATTCCATCACTATACCACTAGAGCTCTTACACATGGACTTGTTTGGTCCTATCAACCGGAAGAGCATTGCTGGAGACTTATATTGTTTGGTTGTGACGGATGAGTATTCAAGATATTCTTGGGTGATGTTCTTAAAAGAAAAATCTGAAACTTTTGAATATGTGGAGATTCTGATTACCAAATTGGAGTCTCTGTATAAGTTAAAGGTTAGGAGGATCCGTTCGGACAATGGTACTGAATTTAAAAATCATCTTATGGAAACTTTCTGTCAAAAACTTGGTATTCTCCATGAATTCAGTGCGCCATATGTTCCACAAATGAACGGTGTTGCTGAGAGGAAGAATCGGACCTTGATAGAAGCTGCAAGGACTATGCTCGCTGACTCAAACTTACCCGTGCAGTTCTGGAATGAAGCTATTGCTAATGCGTGTTACACGCTCAACCGGGTTCTAGTTGTCAAGCGTCACGATAAAACTTTCTTTGAATTGTTGCATCGAAGGAAACCGAACTTACAGTATCTTGAACCGTTCGGCGCTCCATGTACCATGTTGAAAAAGGATGCTCATGGCAAGTTTAACGAGAAAGTAGAGGAAGGTTACTTCTTAGGGTACAACACTCCCAATAAAAGAGTTTACAACAAAGCTTCTGGGAATGTAGAAGAATGGTACCATGTTGATGTTCAAAAGTATACCTCTCCTGCTGCTGGAAAAGGTCTTCCTTGGATGTTTGATTATGAAGAACTTTTTGCCTCGTTTAATCTTCCTCCAAAATGTTCAGATGAGGAGGTTGCTGTTCAAATGATGTATGATGCTCAAAACGCACCTGATGAACATGTGCAACCTACTCCCTCATCATCTGACATTCCTGAGTCCTCCAATAACACACAAGTCACACAGGATGATGACTCTTCTTCTTCTTCAGAGTATGAGGGTTCTCGACAAGAAATAGACCAGGAAATTGAAGATACTTCCCATGATGTTGTACAATTGAGTGATGATGTTTCACATTCTGTGGCAATTGAACAGAGTATCACAAACCTTGATCAAACTGTTGAGGTTCCTGCTCATCCTATGGGTAGGATTGATAGAATTCATCCTCAACAGAACATTATTGGTGATCCCACAACTGGTGTTAAAACTAGAGGTCAGATCAACTCTGGAGTCTACTCAGAAATCATGGAATCTGGTGTAGTCAACGATTGTGCGCATTCATGTTTCGTCTCGCAAATCGAACCACGGTCTATAACAGATGCTTTAAAAGAAGAATCTTGGGTAAATGCAATGCAGGAAGAACTACTCCAATTTCAGAAGCTCGGAGTTTGGAAGTTAGTTGATTTACCAAAAGGAGCTAAGAAGATTGGTACTCGATGGGTTCTTCGTTGCAAAAGGGATGATCAAGGAATAGTCATAAGAAATAAGGCTCGTTTGGTCGTTCAGGGATTTAGGCAAATTGAAGGTATAGATTACAATGAAGTGTTTGCACCGGTTGCTCGTCTGGAAGCAATTCGAATTTTTCTTGCTTATGCATCCTACAAAAGGTTCAAAGTCTATCAAATGGATGTAAAGAGTGCTTTCCTTCATGGAGAAATCAGTGAAGTCGTATACGTCAGTCAACCTCCCGGGTTTGAAGATCCTATGCATCGTGACCGTGTCTACAAATTGGACAAGGCACTGTACGGATTGCACCAAGCTCCGCGAGCGTGGTACGAGACACTTTCCACTCATCTTTTGAATAATGGATTTAGAAGAGGTGTCATCGACTGCACGTTGTTTATTCGGGAAAAGGGTGGAGGACTTTTAATGGTACAGGTATACGTGGATGACATTATTTTCGGATCGACGAATGATGTTTTGTGCAAAGAATTTGAAAGAGTTATGCAGGACAAGTTCGAGATGAGTTCCATGGGAGAGATGAAGTTCCTTCTAGGGCTACAAGTAGATCAATCTGAGACAGGGATTTTCCTTCATCAAACAAATTATGTTGGAGACATACTGAGCCGATTCAGTATGACTGATGCCAAACCTGCTGGTACTCCATTGGCGATCAATCACGGGATTTCGCCTGATGACAAGGGGGAGTATATTGATGCTACTCTCTATCGAGCCATGATCGGATCTCTACTGTATCTCACGGCATCTCGACCAGACATCATGTTCGCCACGTGTCTCTGTGCCCGATATCAGTCAAAACCAAAAGTCTCCCACTTAATTGCTGTCAAAAGGATTTTTCGTTATCTGAAGGGTACTCCTGATCTTGGATTATGGTACTCTAATGATGATAACTTTGAGCTTACTGCATATAGTGATTCTGATTATGGTGGTTGCAAAACAGACTTCAAGTCTACATCTGCAGGGTGTCAGTTCTTTGGAAACCGTCTTGTGACATGGCAATGCAAAAAGCAGACTTCAGTGGCTACATCTACATGTGAAGCTGAATACATCGCTGCTGCCAGTTGTTGTTCTCAGATTATCTGGATTCAACAGCAACTTCGGGACTACGGTTTGCAATTCTCTAACACTCCTATTTATGTAGATAATTCTGCTGCCATAGCTATCACTAAGAATCCGGTTCAGCATTCAAAAACCAAACACATCGGCATAAAATATCACTTCATTCGTGATTGTTTTGAAAAAAACTGATTGATGTGGTTCAAATTAACACTGATTTCCAAAAGGCCGACCTCTATACAAAAGCCTTTGACAAACCAAGATTTTTATTCTTGTTAGAGGTAAACGGCATGAAAAAGAAGGATGACGTTGTTCCGGACCAAGAGTCGAGTCAATAATCATTTTTATCCATTACGTTCCTGTATATATTTTCTTTCTTGCGTTTATTAAAAATCTCAAAAACTCAAAAAGATTTTTCATTTTAAAATTTTAGGGGGAGAAAATGTCAGTAAGAAAATGATCTCTTGCTGAGAAAAATGATAGTACACAGACGCTAGTTATCTGAGACTCCAAAAAGATTTCTAAATTGTGTACAGTTTGTTAAAAAAAAAAAAAAAAAAAAAAGGGATTTTCCATTTTTGTACAGTCTAAAACCCAAAAACATCTGAAAAACTCAAAAATGAGAAATCGTATCCAACCTTTGGGAAGTGATGGCACACTAACCATATGTATGAAGCACATTGCATTTAATGTCATAGTGAATAGTCACACTAAGTCGACATGTGATGCATTGATAGGCTTATCTTAATGAATCTCGACCATTGATGATCAATCTATACCATATTAGATATTTTCTTGTGAGTCACATAATGGTGAAAGGATTGACGAAAATCAACAATAGAAACTGAAGGTGTTTCTCATTCTGTGCACAATAGTTATCATCGGTTTAATAAAATTAAAAATTAGATTCTGAAGTCGTATACGTGCCATATTGCCTTGTAAATACCTGGCTAAAGCCGTCCATGCGATTAAGAATAAAATAAAAGTATGAATCCGAATCCGTATATGTGCCATATTACCGGGTTGCAGCCTGGTTGAAGCCATCCATGGGATAGGATGAACACAAACACCGTTAGCTGCATACGTGCCATATTGCCTTGTAAATACCTGGCTGAAGCCGTCCATGAGCTGATAGCTGTCACTGTGAATACTAAAAAAAAAAAAAAAAAATTGGTGTAGTAAAGAAGTAACAGGGAATAACTGAGATCTCATGAACTTATGATGGCTGGTTAAGTAAGTTGTGCTGATTTGAAACATTAACATGTTTTGAAAAGTAATTCAAGTCAATTCTTAACTAGTGTGGGACACATAGATAATGGACTTAATCCTTCAAGATCATCTTGTAAGTGTTGAGAAGAGGTCTGCATAAGTTTAAGATGGACAAACATATCAATGATCGCATTTTGACTAAGTGTACTTAAAGCTCAGATAATTTGCAATGTTGCTGATTGCTATGAGTTTAGTACTGATCCTATGTTCGGATCTTTCTCACAAAAAGATGTGTAAATACCATTGTATAGTTGTATCTACAAAATTCAAAATGTCTCAGATCATTAGTCACTAAGTCTGTATGATTTCTCATAAGGATCATTCTTACTAAGACATGCGTGTATATATCTTGTTGATATTATTTTCAGCATTACATATTCAAAAATCCAAAAAGATTTTACTTTTCCTGAATTTTAGATTATCTGATAAGACTCGAACGACTGTCTGAAAATCAAAATTTGAAAACCGCTTGACTTCCTGATTGATCAAATCGTTCCTTTACTTCATAAACTATTCCAAAACTTCATAATTGATCCCTCACTTCATAATTAAATGTAAATTACTTCATAATCAAATTGTTGTCAAGACCGATGTGGTCGGATACCCCATTTAACTTGAAAAGTTTAATTTGCATAAGGGGATTGTCCCATTCGTACGAATGGATGAGGAGAATAGCTCATTCACACGAATGGACTGACCAGAATGGGCCATTCGTACGAATGAACCAGGCCATCCTATAAATAGGCCATTCATTCGCATTCTCAGCATCATTCGCACAAATCAGAAATCCTTATTCGCACGCTGTTTGATTAAAATCTGCATTTGAACAAATCTCCGTCAAATCACCGATCTAACGCTTGATTTTTGTTTACAGGTATACCCTCAAGAGATTAATCGTTTGTATACTCTATTCTTGGATGACTCGATTAGATTTAGGGTTCAAAACCGAAAACCAAACCTAAAAACGTAAAAAGTGACTTAATAAATCAATTAAATTGCTAAATATTGGTTGAAAATCATAGTCGAGTGTGTTGGTGTCTTTTTCGGCAAATCCTTTCAAGTCTTGATCAAATTTTTGGACAAGTTGGATCGCCACCCGTCTGTCATACGAATGGACACACTCTTCATGTTCATTCCTACGAATGAAAGCTCATTCACACGAATGAGAACTCATTCACACGAATGAGAACTCATTCACACGAATGACTCATTCACACGAGTGAAAACTCATTCACACGAATGAATACTCATTCATATGAATGAAACTCATTCGCACGAATGAATAGGCAGAATGATCCATTCGCACGAATGAACCAACTCTTAGGGTTCATTCGTACAAAGGGAAAATGGTCCAAAAGTTCATATTTCCAAAATCTTGCATGTACTGATCTGATGTGCTTCATGTTTTTGTGTTTGCAGACTGATCGTTATGGCGCACAGAGCTCCAGTTGTTCTTAAGGCTTCAATAAAAAGCAACATATGTGCGTACATGATTCCTACATCAAAAAATGCACGACCGTTTGTCGGCATGATCGAGTTTTTATCAAGATCAAGGATTGCTCATGCTATATCCCATCACCGGACTCCATATACGTCGCATCAAAGGGAGTTCTGGGCCTCTGCCGAGATTGACTGCGAGGTATCTCCATCGGTCATACGAGGGAAGATCGCAGGTCAAGATGTGGTTGTATCGGCAGCTCATATTCGCCGATTGTGTCAATTCGGTGATCATCCTGAAGATCCAGTGACACTGGATAAATATCTGGTCCGCGGATGCTTCATGAGAATAAAGTACGACGGGAATGTAGCCGAAGGAGTTTTAAACAAAGCGAACCTCTGTCCACAGTACAAGTATCTAGGACATGTTCTTCTGCATTGCCTCGGTTCCCGTCGTGGCGGTTTCGACGACATGCGCGAAACAATTCAGAGCGCATTCGTTGCTCTGGTGTTGAACATTCCGTTCAACTTTTCCGAAATGGTGTTCACTCATCTTAAGGAAAACATCTATCTAAAAGGGGACAATGCGTATCTTATGTACCCTAGATTCTTACAAATGATAATAGATGACCAACTTCCTCTTCTGCCAAGGTCAGACATCGACATGATCAAGCTAGAACACATGACGGATGTCACTCTAAACAGGGTACAGACCTACAGGGGCAGACCAACAAAGCCACCTCACAAACGACTCATTGGACATCTGGTAAATCCAGAGTATGTGGCACCAGCAAACAGAAAATGGCATCACGATAACAGTGATTCTGACAGGGAGGATATTGTTGTACCTCCAGCTGACGACCAAGATAATGACGACCAAGATGGTCAGGGAGATGGTGGCAATGCTCCTAATGTTCCATCTACCGCTGCCACCACCCCCACTGTTGCTTCTATCGATTCTTCCTTTCCAACTAACCCAGAAGACGTTAACCTGGACACAGTCCTGTTTACTGATTCTAAGGACACTGAAGACGAATTTGTAATCAGTCAACAAGGGGCAAGATTGGTTGCAACAAAACGAAAAAGGGGAGCAGATCAAGGAAGCTCAAGGGTTGATGATGACGTCAGGGATGCTGACTTTGTCCCTGACTGTCCACAAGTATCTGCTGCTCCTTCTTCCCAATCTACCCCAGTCAAGAAAGGAAGAGGAAAGAGAATGGCCAAACACCAAAAGTTTAAACTTGTTAGAAGGACGGAGAGCACCTCTTCTACTACAGCAACTGCCACCAGGTCTGAGGCTCCAATGTCAACATCTATGCCTCAGACACAAACTGTGCCTCCTCCCATCTACACGACTGCTCCTACATCATAGACATCAACTATTCGAGCTGAATCTTCAATGTCACTGCCGACTGTTTCTCTACACGACCAGATCAGTACTTTAAACAGTTTGGTACTTCATTTACTGGCTCAGAATGAAGAGCAATCAAAGCGTATTGACCAACAGGGCTCGCAGATCAGTCAGTTGACTCTGCAAAATACTGAACAAGCCCAAGCCATCACAAGTCTTTCCACTAGGTGTAATGATCAACAAGCCCTTCTTCTCACTGCTACAAACCAGAATCAACAGTTGTCTAAAACTGTTGATGCACATGCTCAGAGGATACAAAGGCTTGAGGAGGATAATAAGAGACTGTTAGAAGACTTAGAAAGCAGAAGAGACCCGACACCCAGAATTGAGGGTGCTCGCAATGATGGTGATGATGGTGATGATGGTGATGATGATGATGATGATGACGATGAGGATGATGATGATGATGATGATGATAGTGATGATGATGATGACGATAATGATGATGATAGTGATGATGATGATGACAATAATGACAAAGATAAGGATGATGGTGCCAATGCTGGTGCTGCATCAAGTGCTTCAAAGACAGCAGAAGCAGAGGCACGCACAAAGCAAAAATCAGACAAATCAGAAGGCCCATCATCAGATACACAAAAGGGCACTGAAGGTTAATAGTTTTTGTTTTAAATGTTTTAAGTTGTCTTATTGTAAATATTAGATTATTATGTAAATAATTTTAGTTTTATTTTGATTAAATCAATGAAATTTCAAATTCTCACATATTTATTCTTTGTTTGTTTATGAAAATAGTTTTGGATGTGATGCCTCTCAAGCAACAACCTTCAAAGTTAACTTATGTGCTTGACATGCAAGGGATCATCCAACATTCAGTTATTTATGACAAAGAGGAAGGGGAAATCGTACACTGCTTGTCAAAAGAACAGATTGCCGAGCTATTTCAAATGAATCCCGACGAAGTCATCACTGAAGAGGCATCTGTTCCTACAACTGATTATCCCTCCTCTGACGAACTAGAAGACGTTGATGAGGTTGAAGTCAAAGACATCACTGATCAAGAATATCCAAAGTACACATCAGTAGATGGTGATGAACTTCCCTCCTTCGTAGACTTATTCACTCAGCAGTCTGACGAGGAGGTCAACCGCATTATCGACAACAAAGGAGATGAAGCCGGTCCCGCCACTATTGACATTGACGAGCTGAATGAACGTAAAAGTCAGTGGATGGAATACATGGCCGAATTAAAGAAAAACTCAAAGCCCTCTCCTCCAACCATGTACACTAAAGTTTATCGACTCAAAGGACACAAGTCTGACGGTCGTATAATCAGTTGGGCATACTTCAACGACTTAAGCTGCTATGCTATAAAAAGAGAGAAGGGCATACAATATTTCAGGTACCCTCATGATTTCAAGACGCTGCCCGCATGTGAAGTAAATCAATTGGCGCGTCTAAAGCTTCTATACAGCGAATCTTTCGGTCTATCCGAATGGTTTGAACGTCAATTACAATACGAATACAGGAAGAAGTGGGTGAACTTCAAGCCACAAATGCCTACACGTTACATTCATAAGGAAAAGGTTCATCCAATCACCAAGAAGCCCCTAATTGTCTTAAAGTGGAAACCTCCAACGATCATGAAGAAGATTCCTTTAAGGAAAATGATCCAGGACTTCTGAGATCAGTTCAAATGGTGGTACTATGATGGGCGTACTGGTGAAGCTGTTATAGTGCTTTGTAAAGAAGGGTCATGGGAGACCATCAGGGTCTTTGATCCCTTGTGGCTGACCAACTTGTCTGAACAAGATGTTACAACTCTATACAAGTGTCAACCGTTTTTTGAAGTTGCAGATATAGACCAGGCGTTGCAGTATGTGAAAGTGATACGTATATGCTTTGCTTTTGACATACACGCCGGAGTTAACTGGAAAACTCGTACAAAAGAGATGTTGAAGACCAACTAATGTTAGTTAGGTCATTTTGAAGCGATCTAGGTCCAAGGGGGAGTATGTAGATGCATAATATGTCCCTAATCCCTTATTATATGTATTTCATCTATGTTTAATGTAATTATTTGATGTATTAATGAAATTACATGTTTATCCTTAATGTTTACTCATATATAACGACTGTGTATTAAACGATCTGATAAATATCGATAACGTTGATCAATCGTGCTATTGAAAGGCCCATTCGCACGAATGGATCATGAGAATGATCCATTCACGCGAATAGATCATGAGAATGATTCATTCGCTAGAATAAGTCATGAGAATGATTCATTTGTATGAATGAACCATTCTAATGATTCATTCTTACGAATGAACCATTCTGCTAATTCATTCGCACGAATGAGTCTATTCACATGGATCATTCGTACGAATGGCCTCAGCACTATATATAGAACTTTCACTTCATGAGCACACATACAACACAAGAGACAACAGAACACACAAAAAAAAATCTTTGCACCTGTATTGTCGAATCTCTGTCCATTGAGAGTTTCCAGGTCTTGTATCCAACTTCTCTACACCAAAGGGTCGATAGAAACCTTCGTTTCGACATCTAATCCGCTCGTTTCTTACGACCCGATCCGTGTCATAGATTGGATTGCCAATCAAATCGGATTCCGCACGATTTGGTTCGGTTAATGTGTTGAATCATTGGATCAAGGCAGATCCCGATCCAACAGGTATGTTAATAGTGGTTGTTCCCGGCACATGACAGGAGACATCTCTCAGCTTCACGACATTAAGATGTTCGATGGAGTGTATGTTTCCTTTGCAGGAGATAAAGGTGGGCAAATCACAATGAAAGGTACTGTCACTAATGGTACTCTCTGTTTCGAAGATGTGAATTATGTGTCTGAATTGAATCACAGCTTGTGAAGTGTGTCTCAAATTTGTGACAAAAAGTTTTCAACTCATTTTAATGATAAATAATGTTTGTTTTTAAAACCAGGGTTTGTAGTCCCTGAGGATTAGATTTTAATGAGAACACCGAAATGTAGAGATTCATATTTGTTGGATATGAACAGTGAGTCAGCTTTAACTAATACTTGTTTGTTTTCAAAAGCTTCTGAGAATGACTTAATGCTATGGCATCGTCGTTTAGGTCACATAAACTTAAAAAACCTAAATAGAATTGCTAAAGGAGCACACGTGGTTGGTTTACCATTAAAAGAATTTTGTGAGGTTGAAAAATGCATTTCTTGTGCTAAAGGCAATCAGCATAAACATCCACACAATCCCAAGCTGTTCAATTCAATTGAATTTGTTCTTCAGTTGCTGCATATGGATCTTTTCAGTCCTGTAAGTGTAATGAGTCTTGGGAAGAAATCATATTGTCTTGTTATTACTGATGACTACTCACGATTTTCTTGGGTGTTCTTTTTAAGTAAGAAAAGTGACACTGCAGACATTCTTAGGCAGTTCATGATACTTGTGGAAAATCAACTGAACTTGAAGATCAAGATTATCAGAAGTAACAACGGGACGGAATTCCGATATGAAGTTCTTGATAGCTTTTGTGCAGAAAAGGGGATTGCATGACAATTCACCGCTGCTAGAACTCCTCAACATAATGGAGTTGCTGAACGAAGAAATCGCACCCTTATAGAAGTTGCAAGAACCATGATCTCTGACTCTAAATTGCCGATATTCTTCTGGGTTGAAGCAATCGATACAACGTGGTACGTGCAAAATAGAGTGCTACTCAACAAGCATCAACTGAAGACTCCATATGAAGTCATGTTTAACCAGAAGCCAAAGGTCGGTCATTTTAGAGCATTTGGATGCCTATGCACTCTGTTGCATAATGACACCATTGGGTTCAAATTCGATGCAAAGGCTGACGAATGTTATTTCGTTGGATACTCATCCTGTAAGATAGCATATAGGGTTTACAACAAGAGAACCAAGCAGATAGTGGAGTCCTACTACATTGACTGGTAGGAGCTTAACAAAACTAATGCGGATTCTGGTCCAAATTGGTTATTTTATTATGATTCTGTATTTAACCTGCTTAATGTTTTTCTGATGTTTTTGATGTGTCAGATGATGGTTTCTACAAGTACAGCACAGTCGACTACAGAATTCATGAAGATCCTGATAAAGCATCATCTTCCAGAACTCCACAATCTTCTTCTCAAGAAAGTGATCAACAAACCGATGATCCCATCAACAATGAGACAGCTGCATCTGGCAGTGGTAATGCTTCACAAGAGACTGCTGCATCCGGCTGTGGTCATGCTTCATAGGATACGATTCCTGACCTGAATGTTATTGAGGAGCCGGTTCCCATAATTGAAGAAGCAGATCAATATCACCAACTTACCTGAAACGTTATAGGAAGAAGAAGTACCAACATTGCGGATACATAAAAATCACTCCGTAGAGGATATCATCGATCCTCTCTCTGATGGTGTGAAGACTAGGAGTCAATCTGGTGTAATCAATATCAGGTTGTACTCTGCCTTCATATCTCAATTAGAGCCAAAGAACATTAAGATGGCTTTAAGTGAGGCTAGCTGGGTGGAGGCTATGGAGGAGGAGCTGATGTAGTTTGAAAAGCTAAATGTTTCGGAGCTTGTGCCACTACCACAAGGCAAGTTGCCCATCGGAACTCGTTGGATTTACATAATCAAGAACGATGACAGTGGAGTTACTGTCAGAAACAAAGCAAGATTGGTTGTGCAAGGATTTTATCAACAAGAGGGAATAGATTATGAAGAAGTATTTGCACCGGTTGCACGACTTGAGGCCATTCGAATTTTTTTGGACTATGCCCTTTACATGAATTTCAAGGTATTTCAAATGGATGTGAAGACAGCATTTCTGTATGGTAAGGTTCAAGAAGAGATCTATATGTGTCAGCCACGGGGGTTTGAAGACACCAATCACCCACATCATGTCTACAAACTAGACAAAGCTCTGTATGGTTTACATCATGCACCACGTGCATGGTATGCCACTCTGACAAAGCACCTGCTTGCAAATGGCTACTCTCGTGGAGCCATAGATCAGACATTGTTTCTTAAAAAGCTGGGAGATGATCTTATTCTTGTCCAAATCTATGTTGATGACATCATTTTTGGTTCAACAAATGTTGCACTGTGCAAAGAGTTTGAAGAAGTGATGAAGAAAAAGTTTGAAATGAGTTCAATGGGAGAAATGGCCTTCTTTCTAGGATTGCAGGTGAAGTAAAGTGATGATGCAATCCTGATTTATCAGGCTAAAAATGTCAATGACATCCTGATTAATTTCAACTTTGCTGACTCCAAACCGGCTTCTACTCCTATGGCAACTCTACCCGTTCTTACTCCAGATCTAGGTGAACCGGGAATTGACCAACATCTCTACAGGTCAATGATTGGCTCATTGATGTACCTAACTGCCAGCCGTCCAGACACTATGTTTGCAGTTTGTCAGTTTGCTCGATATCAGGCTAATTCTAAACTTTCTCACCTTAATACTGTCAAACAAATCTTTAAATACTTGATGGGCAAGCCTCGGCTTGGCCTTTGGTATCCAAAGGATTCAGAATTTAACTTGTTTTCTTTTTCAGACAGTGATCATGGAGGTTGCAATCTTGACAGGAAATCCACAACGGGTGGATGTTAGTTTCTGGAGGAGAGACTTGTGTCATGCCAGTGCAAGAAACAGTCCACCATTTCGACTTCTACTTCTGAAGCTGATTATGTCGCCGCATCCGCATGTTGTTCTCAGGTTATCTGGATGCAACACCAATTGCTGGATTACGGTTTGAATTTCTTTGACTCCCCTATTTTCTGTGATAATGAAGCTGCTTTACAAAATGTTAAGAACCCGGTCCAACATTCTAAAACTAAGAACATAGACATAAGGGTGCATCACATTCGTGATTGTTTTGAAAGAAAGCTTATGCATCTTGAGCAGGTTTCTATTGATGATAATGTTGCTGATATCTTTACAAAAGCCTTTGATTTGGCACGATTCAACTTTCTGCTTGAATGTTTGAAAATGATCTCCTTTGATTAGAAGGTCGTAGGTTTGGTCACCAAAAATATTATTTTTGTGTTTTGTTTGTTTAAATTTTGATTTTTTTAAATGCAAAATTTTAGGGGGAGAAATTTCCTAAAAACACCAAAAAGATTTAGGTTTAAGTTTTTAGTTACTTCTTTGAAAAAGATATTATTGAGAAAATCTGAGAATGCTGTCTAATGGGAAATGATAGTACATCATTCTAGATATTAGATCATCATATGTAAGGCATGTAGTTGAAAAGATTAGGATCTTAGGGTGATATGTTGATAGGCTCTGCTAAAACTGGAAAGACAGCATGATAGTGTTTCACTTAAACGTAAAGGTCATTGTCGAAGTGGGGAACATCTCATAGATTGGTATAATAAGCTTTCCTGATAATAACTGAGCATTTAAACATATAGATTGGTGGACTATGGATGAACATAATATATCTGGATTGCACAAACCGAGACCCTTCGCAAAGGGGTTGCGAGCTGACATAATACAAGTCTGTACATAATATATATGTATATATATATATATAAAAGACATGCATTGACATGCAATAGGTGAAAAGACACTCAATGACAGTGCAAGGCTACTCTGCAAAGTAGAATTCTGAGCAAAAAGACACGCAATGTTAATGTCTTGCTATAGGAAAAATTCAAAAAGATATGTCTAAAGATGTACATATAAGTATACTTGTAAATATTTTTCTCTTTGGGAATATGTGACTGGGAAGGAATCTCTTATCAAGGCATGTAAGTCCGTCGTGCTATGTTTTTTATCACATTTGTCAGAGCTCCTAAACAGTTGATTGACCTGTGCTAGTTATGCTCTTTTAGTTATTATTTAGGTGTTCAAAAGATCATGAGGAAGGGATGGTTTATCCGATAAGTTGTGGGGTCCATTCAGTTCATCAAAAACTCATCTAATTCACATTAAAATAAATGCAGGTTTCTGAGATGTGAGTGTGGGACCCACTACGTCATGAATAATTATTACCTGGAAAACATGATAAATATATTCACTACTTGCTTGTCAAGTAAGGTATAAAGGCTTGAGTTTGGAAGGATACTGTATATTGGCAATCACCGAGAACTATCTAAGAAAATGAACGGCTAATAAGTATGCCTTGGTCTGCACTAGAATGATATGATCCCATAACAGAGTTTCTCTCAAAAATAATGTGTTTCTGTAAGTGTCGCATGTTATGAAAAGAACAAAAAGATTTTGTGTTTTTAGCTTAGTTTAAGTTATTTTATTTTTTGTCTTTTGTTTATACTTCATAATTATCAAAATGACCGTCCCAGCTTGACCCAAAAATCCGAAGGAAAGTGTTTTTGAAAAGTTCACGGTTTTTCAGAAGTTTGCGGCCGCATACTTCATGCGGGGCCGCATACTTAGCTTTGTCTATAAATAGCTTAAAGTTTGCGGTTTCTTGATATCCTATACCGCATACTTCGTGTTTTCTCTCAGCCGCATACTCCACTATTGTCTCGAAAGACCGATTACTTGACCTCATTGTGAAATTGTTGCTATATTTGTGTTCAAAAGGTGAAGGCGACATCATAGGTAAGATTTTTGACTTTGGATTCACGCTAATCGAGCGTGTGAGATGTTTTGACTGAAACTAAACCTAAACAGTGACCATTCGATTAAACTGACCGATAAATGTTGTGCAAAAACTGAAATTGATCCACTAGATCAGGTTGTAGTCATAAGGCGACCCTATTACACCAGATTTCCAAACCAAAAACTCTCTAAAAACTAAGAAATTTAAAAGTTTGCGGTTTTTCAAAAGTTCACGGTTGTGGTTCAAGTTTGTGGTAAATTCAAGGTTGTGGTAATTCTAAAGTTTGCGATGTGTTTGAAGTTTGCGGTAGTTAAAGTTTGCGGCTTGAATGTTTTAGCTGAAAACTTTAAGTTTTTTTATTTTTTTTTGTTTCTAACCTGTTTTTCTACATGTAGGCATGGCTAACTTAAAATTTGTTAAGGACCACAATGAGTCAGCATACTTGGAAGACCCGCCTCAGTATCATATCATTTTCAGATCAATGATAGTGGGTCTAAGAGCATCCAGAATCTTTCTTGCTATTTCACAACATCCTAATATATGTGAAGATTTTATTCGGGATTTCTGGAGCACGGCTGAATTTGTCACATAAAATGAAGTTGAAGGAATAGTTGGTACTATGGTATGGAGCACATAGTCGTTACTAAGGATGTTATTAGGGAATGTTTGAACTTTGGTGATGAGACCGAATATACTACAAGTTTTTCTGTTGAATAAATATACGGTGTCTTTGAAAGAATGAGTTATGAAGGAGGTTTACCGTCCTTGGAGAAGAAATGTTTGCCACTTTATTGTAAATACTTGGCACATATGGTGAACCAGTGTATCTCTGGAAGAAATGGTGGATATGATGAACTAAGTGCCAGCATGACTGCCGATGTTTACGCACTTGTGACTAGGGAAAATTTCAACTTCTCAAGAAGAGTGTTTGAAGAGATGAAGAGTAATTTTACTGGGAAGAAGAAGTCAGTATTCTTGATGTATCCAAGATTTTAACAAATGATAATTAATAGAAATCATTCAGAGCTGGTCATTACACAAAGGAGACTACATGTGAAAGTAATGGACAAGAGCATTTTGTCCTACATGAGTATGAACAAAAAAGAGAATTTTCTGAATCTGACTCCACTAGAAAAGTTTGGAGCCTTTCCTAAGTTAGAAGGTGCACAACCACTGTAACATCCTAAAAATACAGAAGTTAATGGTTCGGGTTAGTGGACGACCCGAATCTTTATTGAATATATTAATGAGCTAGGTTTGTCATGTATGAAGCATTTTATCGACATTAAACTTCACAATTAGTCGTTTAAAGAGTTAACTTGAGCTCGAAACGCATGCTAGAGGAAAGCTAGGGACCCGACTGTAACGTTTTGTGGTATAAAAGCCACATTAGCGCAAACCCTAGGGCCATCTTGTGACCCTAGGCATGCGACGGCTGAGAGGATGACGAGAAGGAGGAAGCCGACTGGGGAAGAAGGGAGAGCAACGGCGGCGCAGTGCGACGGCAGTAACTCGAGCAGGTAATTCCGCTTTACGTTTTTATCAACTTGAGTTTTCCTTTTCTTTGAATCAGAGGGTTATCGGTGGAGGATAGCATCTGGTAACGGCTGTGGTGGTCATGGGGTGACTACAAGTTGTAGCAGACAGCCGGAAATGGTTAAGCGGGGGCGCGTAATGGTGGCAGGCGGCAAGAGAGAGCACGGGCGTGACTCGGTGGTCGTGATGGTTGGCTGCCGAGGAGAAGAGAAAGGGGGTATGGGATATGGAGGAGCGACGAGGAGAGGTTGGCTACCGGCGGCTGCTGTGGTGGCGCACCACGACGGCGAGCGGCGGAGGACGAACACAGAGATGTATCCAATGTGAAAGGTGGCTAGGGTGAAGTCCACCGGCAATGGTAATAGAGGGTTAGCCGATTTTGCGTGGCGGGTTAGACGATAGCAAGGATGGTGGAGGAAAATAGTGGTGGTTGTGGTGATGCCGAGTACGGGAAACGAAGGTGACAAGGGTCACGGGGGACTCGACTAGGGTGTGCATGACTTGCATGCATGCATGGGGACCCGACCCGAGTACACGTGTACCAGTGGAACTAGGATTCGATGATTTGGGTGACGAATACTTAGGACGAGGTGTATGGTTTATGTTATACGTTATTCGACGTGCGATTTGAGCGTACTCTGATTCTTGGATCGTACGTTTGACAGGTTATGGTCTCGTGCGAGAGGACGGTTACTGAGCAGGACATAGACCTTCGTAACCGGTGAGTTTCTAATCCCCTCTTTTAAATGTTTTACTGTTTTGGGGCTATCGTACATACTCACATGTGTTATTTAACGAACGTATTACGAGTGATGATTAAACCTGAAGTGTTTTATGAGACCATTATGTAATAATGAAGCTAAGGGTCGTTGTGGGATCCTTAGGGTGGGTGAACAAGAGTTGGGATGATCTGTGTATGTCATCTTATGAGTTAGTCGGGATGAGTCGGGAATTTAGTTAAACATGTGATGGTTATATAAGGAGAGTTAGCAAGGGAACCCGTACGTGGTTCATTAACGAGTCAAGTAATTGCTAATATGATGTTAAGCGTCATGTGTTTGATGTTGTGTGTATTGTGTCATTGTCCTCGTGACACGACGAGTATCGTGTTTGCATGGGTCTAGGTGGTGTCCATGGTATATACGGGCTATAAGTCGGTACACTGTTTGTGTCTTGTATAATTACCTATTCGGAAAGAGTTGGGTAATGGGTCTAGACGTTAAGAGGATACGTCTAAAGTAAGTATTGGATTACACCCGTAAGTGATCCGTGAATGGGTGGTGAGTCGTAGTACATGTCCAGGTAGTACCATGTGTATATATGTGTTGCTTTGTGTGCTTGCATTGTTGTCCGTGTGCAGGGTCAATAGTGGTGTGGAGGACGAAGTCCTTCGGGGTCATCATCGTATGGGTGATGTGTCAGTCACCGTATGGAAGATGATGTAGTCACCGTGTGGGTGGCTGGGTAGTCATCGTAGATGACAAGTGTGTCACTACGTTTAGTGGCGGGGCCTTGTAAGAAGGGTATAGCTGAGCTTAGGACGAGTATCCCGACGGGGATAACTCTGACGAGGGTGCAGTGATGAGGTATGTGTTTGTGTGCATTTATATGTGTTAAATTGCATGCAAGTGATGAATTATATTAATTGTGTATGAGATGATATTGATGTGATAAATAGATGGAATCAATGTTATGTGTCGAGTTAGATTGACCGTTGTGTCGGGAAGAGTACATTATGTGCAACTGTTAAGTTAGTCGAGTTATGAGAGTCCTGGTTAGGACTGGTAAGACGGTGTCTAGAGGTTGGTCGAGTTAACGAGCATATGGTTAATATATATGGTAAATTGTGAGTTATCGGTGTAGTAAGCTCGTTCTATGTCGGTGAGACTTACTGAGTTAAAATGGTGGGTAGAGTCTGGCATGGTGAATCCTTTGGGATATTATAAGATAACGAGGGTTATTTATATGATGAAAATTTATACAACTATTTTCTAAGGACCAGAGGGTCTTGAATGGAAATATTTATATAAAGAGATGAGTTGGATGTTGTTTAAATTAAAATATTAGAACTCACTCAGCGTAGCTGACTTTGTATGTACGTTAGATTGTTTTGCAGGAGAGTCAGTTGGACGAGGTATCTTGGCTTGGAAGTGGGGCTACTCGGGTTGGTGCGCATGCATTCGTAAGGTAATGTTAAGAACCTTAACGAGTTGAAAAGATAATTCTCTTTAGAGAAAGACTTCCGCTGTATGTTTAAATGAATGTTAAGTGTTTTAATAAGTTTTCTTAGTAATGAGATCGAACTGTAGGGTGCCCGGTTTGGAGCCTTACAAGTTGGTATCAGACCCTTGGTTTAAGAGAAAACTGGTGTTTTTAAACAAATAAAATGCCTTAACTTAAACTGAAAATGGGACAAGGGTGAAACGAATGCCACCACGAGTAACCGCGAGCCAAGAGGTACGTCTTTCGAGTTGAGTAGTAGTTATTATTTACCATTTGTGTAGTGTTACACTAGGTAAAGCAGTTGGTGTGAGTAAGTGATTTATGGTTCCATGTGGGAACATGATGTGTGCTATGTGCTGTAGTAGTATGTAGAATTACGTGAAGTTGTGTGGTGTGATTAAACGAGACTATGATGTGAGTTGAGTAACGCGGAGTAGCATTAATTGTAACTATGTGAGATAGTTTAGTGTATTGATATGATTAAGTGATTTTGTATGTGTGACCTTTAGTGGTGTGAAATTGTGATAGATATGATGACTTGCTAGATTATTGTATGGTGCTATGTGAGTTGTATGGGATGCATGTGGATCCGGTGTGTGTGAAAGGTAGAAGGTTAGTGTGAGTATGATGGGGAAGGTTTAGAATCCGAGTAGTAATGTGGATCACCAAATTGCATTTTATCACCGTGATTTGGCAATCTATGATTTCTCTCATATTCTGAATTTGACACCCGTAGTATTCACTCCAACGTTCTATGTTGTGCCGGTACTGATGGCCATGACGATTCAGACTAGATGGATTAGGCGGTGAGTTCTCATCAGGAGGTTGACAGAACGACGGGCTAGACGTGCGGCTGCTATTTGTATGATTATCTTTGGGAGAAGACGGATATTAGCACTTGTTCCTCTGATGGTGGGTCCACCGGCGGCTGAGGATGAGCAGGAGCTACCTGCACAGGAGGTGATCTTGGCACGTCTGGCGCCTAATGCTCCCAGTACTACCAGGTAAACTATGCGAGGTGGACTCAGTAGCTCCTTTTACACGAGAGGTGGTTGGAGAGGAAGAAATGCATTTGCACTCAGGAGTCAGCCTTCGAGACACAACACCGAATCGGGAAACGGATGGCTGGAGAAATCTGACGACAAGGAATAAGTGGGTGATAACTTTGACTTGTTTGGTGATTAGAGCAGTGGTGGTTACCACGAGAGAACTAGAGTATTTTGAGTAGTGGCCGTCAGACACTTTTGTGACGAAATACATGTTCTTGGTTTTCAATTGCTTGATTTTAACCTTGACAGTGAATCTTACCATGGGATGGTTTAAAACGTAGCTAATGATAGTTGCATGTGTGATAGCTTGCTATTGGTGGTGCAGTGTTAATTATGTGTGATTATGTGATTACCTCTTGAACAACGTGAGTTCATACTAAACGTAATCTTTGATGTGATACTAGGACTTGGTTGATTAAATTGTGTGAGTAGACCTGTGTAGACCTGAGTTTTGATTATTTTTGTGTTTACGGTCTTAAGATAGTGTCACATATGTGTTAGGTTTAGGTGATGTTTGAAGTGTAAGGGGTGTGCTGCAACTGGTGTAGTTGTTCAGGACGAAGTCCTGTGGGAAATCTTAAATATACATCTTTAGTATGTATAAATGTTCAGGACCATATCCTGTGGGGAAGTAAGATATTTTATATCTTGTGTGTATGAATGTTTAGAGTGATGTTTTGTGTCTAGACTGAGTAGTGGGTCGTCTTGAAGTATGGGTATGACCGAGTAAACTCTGTATGGGTATACGATGACGTGTGGCAGGGGCTACCGTTGTGGTGAGTAAGATATAAGGTTCAGGAGTCTATGTGTCCATAAATGACGAGGTCATATTGTATGCACGTAGATTTACTCAGATCTAGCAGTTGTGTGTGTGCACATGATATGTGTTTTGAGTTTGGAGTTACTAGTACAAGGGTAGAGCATTGCGTGTTCTGTAGCTATGTGTGTCGGTGTGTGTTTCTGGCGACGGCGACTGCTGCATTTGAAAGAGTTCGGTGATACGGACGCGTGGACATAAAACGGAGTCCATTTGGATCGGTTTTAAGCTACTCGAATATTGATGCTCGAAACCGAACGTGTTGAATAACGAATCGGCATTCTGGCAGCGGCGGTGGCGGCGACGACCGACACCAATAATTTTCTGAGGTCGGGAATGGTGAGACGAACGCGTGGATAGGTGGATCGCGTGAAACAGAGTCCGTATGGTCGAGATTTGAGCAAAACAAGTTTTCTTCTCACGTGGTGCTCAGCAGTTTCGTACAAAACCACTTAGAAGGGCTTGTACGCAAAGGTATGACCCCATAGAAATTTATATTCATTTTTGGGGACCATTTTGGGATATGAGAAAAATGTCGGGAACAAATTTCAGGAACGTTTTTCGGTTACGTTAATTTAAGGGTTTTTGTACACGAATGAGCGCGCCGGTCGTACGGTATGGGATGATTTAGACCGAGCTTGTAGCTTGATGGTCCTGAGTAAGTGGGTTAGTGTTATACGACAGTTTCGCGTTGGACTACGCGTTTGTGGGTATGCGGCTTACGGAAGGAAAGCTTCGCAACCAGTGAGTTTCTAATCCCCTCTTTTAAAATGTTTTTAACATTTTGGGGCTATCGTACATACTTTCGAGACGTGTTTTATTACATTCAACGTGTATCAAGCTTTGGGGTCTAACCCGATGAGTTTATGAATTTAAGTATTTAAATATGGGGCCAAGGGACTATGCATTGTCCTTAAGATGTGTAGGTTAAAGGAGGGTAAATGGTCGTGAACCGTATAGTGACCTAATAGGGGTGAGTCGGGATTGTATTTATAGGTCGTACGAGTACGACTAGGAGGTTTCATGGGTACGCATGTACGTGGCATTTACTTGGATGATGAGGCATAGTATTTGTACGTGTGTTGCTATAGTAGTAGGGTATTGTGTTAAGGGCTAGTCGGGGTGAGTCAGGATATAAGCTAAACGCTTATGACTACGTGTAGGATATATGTATTGTTCTAATGCTATGTGTGAGATGCAGGTGTAGTTAACAAGTCATATACATGTAGTGTGATATTACATGTTTATAATTGAGTTGTGTGTTTGTATGTCGTTGTCCTTGTGGCACGGCGGGTGATGTGTTTGCATCGTCATCTTTATGACACGGCAAACGTGATTTGTGAAGGATAAGGTCCTTCGGGAGGTCACCAAAGGTGACGATGTCCAACAGGACAGTGATGAGCTCGGGGTGTGTCGAATGCCCTGACGAGGTATGTGTTTGTGTGCTTATATATTTGCATTAAATTGCATACAAGCGTTGAGTTATATTTATTGTGCATGAGATAGTATTAATGTGGTGAGTAGAGTTAGATTGACCTTTGTGTCAGGATTGTGATGTGGTTCTTACAACTGTTATGTCAGTTGATTTGTAAGAGCCTTAGTCAAGGCTAAGTAAGTTGATGTCTAGGGATTTTTTGTGTTAACCAAGTGTCGAGTTAATACATGTACATGAGTATGAGTTATTAGTGTAGTAATTTCGACCTATGTCAATGAGACTGCGGGATTATTATTATTATGAGATGAGTCTTGGGTAATAAACTATTATGGGATATCGTGTGATAACAGGGGTTATCTATTTGTTAATGAATTGTGGACCTATTTTATTAGGACCGTGGGTCCTGAGTAAATTTCAAATAACTTTTGTGACGAGATGGATTTTAATTCAATTAAACTATTAGAACTCACTCAGCGTAGCTGACTTTGTGTGTATGATAGATTGTTTTGCAGGTAAGCGTTGCGTTGACGTATCTTGGCTTAGGAGCGGTGCTACTCGAATTGGTGTGCAAGTATTCATGAGGTAACTTAATGACATTAAATAGTAATTAATGTTTTTAAAAAGACTTCCGTTGTAGCTTAATATATCTAAAATGAGTATTTTCAAGGGAATAACATGTTATGAGAACCAACCATAGGATGCCTAGGTCGGGGTCTTACATGATTAGTATAGTTAGGCTTAGTATATAATCATGTTTACCCTAACCATTGTGGTTAGCGGCTTTGTTTTTCATCTTTTCAATGTAATTTTCTTTTTATTAATCGAAGAGTATTTTGCATTGATTTCTTTGTTCTTCAATCACCACACGAGTAGATTCCGCCTAGTACGTGTGAGACACTTGATATTCGTATAGTATTTGAAGATTCATCGATAGAAACGGGACTTACACAAGTCGTTGTTGCTTTAATCACAGTGTATGGGTTTACCTGAATCGAGAGTGGTGGTGGTCGGTGGTGTTTAGCCATGGTCAGGTTTCCGTTAAGAGCCGGCAGTATAAGCAACAATCGACCTTGTCGGAAGGGCAATATCATATTTGGGGAGCACGAATGGGGGAATCGCTGGACGGTGGAGGAAGGCAGTGGTGATCGTCGGAAGGCAGAGGAAGGTTGCCGAAGTTACCATCCCTAAACCCCTCATCGATCTGCAACACTTCAGGCAAAGGTGATAACCTTGCAGTGGTGGCGGTGAGTTCACCTGCACTCGATGTCACTTGCAGTTGTTCATGTGTAAAAAATTTGGGTTTCTTCGCCTAGCAATCGGAATCATGGATGATGGTTAGTGGTGCCTGTAACGGTGATGGTTTAGTTAGCATATGTGTTTGCTGCTTTGTTTTCTCTTTGTTGTTCCAGTTTTCCTTAGCTATGAACAAGGGGACTTTGTAGGTGTATTGTAAAACTATAATTATAAAATTATTCATAACTTCTTGAAAATGATTTAATTTGATTACTTTTTAATATTTCTTTACACATTAAACAATATCCAATATATATATATAAATATATACATAGGGGAGATTCAAATAAGAAGTAGTTTTTCGCTAAGAAATGACAAAAATCTTAAGAAACGATATCAAACGAACTCCGATTGTCACACCCCCAAATTTCACTTTCGGTCTATACCCGAGGGGCGTGACTCGAGAGGATCTTTATCATTGAATTAATTTGAATGACCACTAAATGGTTTTCAAAATACGTGTTTTATGCATGACTCGAACGAGTCCAAAATAAAGTTTGACATGGTCCAAAGTAACAGTGAGGAAGCAATGTTTAAATGTTTACAACATTTGAAAATAAGGATGATAAAATATTGTTTATCAAAATAGGATGCCATGCATGATGAGTGTGTGACTCCAGTGGGTGCATCCTAGCCACATATCCTATGCATTCAACGACCTGAGATAAACATGCTAAAATGGTTCAATATAAAGTTGGTGAGTTCGCATGTTATATGTAATGGAAATCATATCATGAAATGTTTTGGTAAATCATATATTGACAATGCATGGAAAAGCATATGTTGAAAATGCATGGAAAAGCATATGTACTCTACACAATCATTGTTGATCAGACAAAACCAAAAATTATCATAAGTCCGCAAACCGAAGCTCAACTATAGCAACTAAAAAAGGAAAAGAATGTGGTTCGCCTCTTTGTGCCTTGCACATGAATGGATTAGGTCAATTATGTACCTGTTTGACCTTCAGTCAAAGTTAGCGCTACTAACCCGGGCAGGGTTTGTTAAACCCAACAGTACTGTTCATGATCACCTCGCTTGTGGAAAAATTAACGGCTGACTCTGAGAGGACTTTGTACACACCATGTACAACTTATATAATTAATGTAACTGTGTAAGCATGGAAATATGATTTTTGAAAAATGTACTTGAGCATGTATCTCACCCCAAAATGGAAAATGAGTGAAACGAGACTGTGAGAACTCACCTGATAAAGCGGTAATGATATGCAAGTCTTAGCAAGTTGGACTAAATGAGACGACCTACTCGTGCCCTATGAATCATTTAGGACTTTAAGGTCTAAGTATTGTAGATGCTTGACTATGAACTCTATGCATCCAAAGAGTTGTTTGAAAAGTGACTTTGACATTTCAAAGATGTTTTGACTCGACGACCCGTTGGTGACATGTTGGACTTAAGCATTCAAATCCTAATATAGAATTCAAACCTACTTTGAAATAGTCTATTATCGTCTAATAAACACATTTTCACATTCGATTGGAATTTAGAACTTGAAACATAACTTTTGATACATTAAAGTTTCCTTAATTAGAAAGTCAAGTTATTGAGTCCTAAACATGGAAACTATGCAAAGTTGACGTTCACACATGAAATTAGGCATGGTAAAACATATATAGAACATTTCAATGTTTACTTGCTAAAAATTGACAAACATACGAGTTTCGAATAATTAATTTTTCCTATTATAGCAAGATCATGTCAAATTGTCAAGTTCATGGATAATCATCATGTATTATCATACACTGCATTTAGTTAAGTGTTACTAAGTCATTTCAACCTTCTAATCATGTTAAAACTTGCAATCATAACACTTGAAAGAATAAAGTTTCCTTATTTACAAACTGGGCTAAAAAACTCATACACATGCATTTTAATCCATCATTTTAGTCAATCATTCTTCCATAATGTTCACTACACTAGTTTCATGCTTTGAATACACCCAAACACCAAGTTTTCATACATGTCAAGAAATAAAGTTTCTAAAAATAGAAAACGAGCCTAAAAGCATCATGGACATGTGATTTTACTAGAAAAAAAATCATACAATATCTATATCTAGTGTTTATGCATCATTTCCACCAAACAAATCACATCATAACTTCTTTTAACAAAAACCCGAAAATTAAAGTTACTATAAATAGAACCGAGCATAAAATCTCATATGACCAAAAGTTCTAGATAGCAAATCTACACATATTATCCATTCTTTATGCATATCTAACCATTTTCCATCATCAAATCACCCTAAACATGGCATTTAACATTAAACCCAAAATTAAAGTTTCCTAAAATAGCAAAACCTAGCATGCATGTATCATCCATCACTTTTGTCAACAAAGTTTTCACATATTAATCATCTACAACTATTATTACAACATAATCCATCATCAAACCAACAAAACCTCATCATCTAGCACATGCATACATAATAAAGTTTCCTTAAATGGAAACTGAGCCTATGAACAAAACTCGAGTCCAAAATCACCAACAATATGTACCTTTTTAGTTTTAAAACACATTTCCTTCAAGAATCTATGGATAATCTTTCATAAAAATGGGTTTTCGTTGGATGCATGTTCATATGAACATGAAGATGAAAATGAAAAAAAAAAGAGTTTTGATCTTACCAAACTTGAAAATGGATGGAATGATGGATGAAATCTCTTGCAAACTTGATAATCTTCACTTGGAACTTGGATTTGGATGGAATGAAAGATCAAAAGTCAAAAATGGTGAAGGATGGTGGTGGTGGTGGTGATCTCGGCTCAAATGGGGGAAAGAAATAGGAGAGTGAAAGATGAAAGTACTACATGTAATTTGTGCACATTAATATATGTCTAAGTGTCTGCTTAGAATTATGGACCTAGCTATTGCACACTTCGTGTCTACCGGACTCTGCTGAATATAAAAGTATTTCCATAAATCACCAAAAAATTCATGTAGGCATGATTAATTAAATCACAGTATTACATATAATTTTCACACACAGATTATATGTCTAGGTATTTGTTTTAAATTATCACCAACAGTTGTGCTGCAGGACGCGTGTTTGACCGGGTAATCTTCCGGATTACCGTCGCGTGTAAACGGATTGACTTGGTAAGTGTGAAATGGACTTAATTATTATAAAATTAAGTGTGATGCATGTCTAATAATGTATTATGTATCTCAGTCGGGAATGGATATCAACCTGAAATTTGTCGGGGGTCACATTGTCCCCCAGTTGAAAGGAATTTCGTCCCGAAATTCAGCTTGCGGTAATAGCTGATGGTGTGGTCTGAAACAAGTGTGGGTGCTTACGCTTCATCTGATCTTCACGCTCCCATGTGAACTCTGGTCCACGTCTGGATTTCCATCGGACCTTGACTATCGGAATGCGAGTCTGTTTCAGTTTCTTAACCTCGCAGTCCATAATTTCCACAGGTTCTTCGACGAAATGTAGTTGTTCATCGATTTGTACCTCCTCGAGAGGTATTGTCAGTGTCTCATCGTGTAGGCACTTCTTTAGGTTGGACACATGAATACATTGTGGATATTCTGTAGCTCTTCCGGTCGGTTGAGTCGGTAGGCAACAGGTCCAATCCTTTGCAAGATATCAAATGGTCCTATGTAGCGGGGGTTCAGTTTCCCTCGTTTGCCAAAACGGATTATGCCTTTCCATGGCGCATCTTTCAGTAACACTTTGACACCTACTTGAAACTCTACTGGTTTATGCTTTTGATCAGCGTAGCTTTTCTGTCTGTCCTGAGTGGATTTCAGTCTATCTCGGATTTTGAAAATTTTCTCGGTGGTCTGGTTGACAAGCTCTGGTCCAGTGAGCTGACTATCTCTGACTTCAGCCTAACAGAGTGAAGATCTGCACTTTCTTCCATAAAGTGCTTCAAAGGGTGTTGCCTTGATACTAGTGTGGTAACTGTTATTGTATGAAAATTCAACTAATGGTAGGTGAGTATCCCAACGCTTCTTGTAATGATTGCCAGAATAGGAAAGTAAAACGACTATCCCTATCTGAGATGATGGAGATCGGCACTCCATGCCTTGAAACTACTTCCTTTAGGTAAAGCCGGGTCAACTTCTCCATTTTGTCATTTTCTTTAATTGGAAGAAAGTGTGCGGATTTGGTTAAACGGTCAACGATCACCTAGATGGTGTCGTATCCACTCGGAGTATTGGGTAATTTCGTAACGAAGTCCATTGAAATTTGTTCCCACTTCCATTGTGGAATTTCTGGCTGTTGTAGTAACCCTAATGGTTTCTAGTATTATGTCTTAACCTTGGCGCAGGTTAGACATATTCTAACATAGGTGGCAATCTCGGCTTTCATGTTTGGCCACCAGTAGTTTGTCTTGAGGTCTTGGTACATTTTGTCAGAACCAGGGTGAATCGAATACCCTGACTTATGTGCCTCATCCATCACTAAGTCTCTTAAGTTCCCATGGTTCGGTACCCATATCCGTTCCATGTAATAACGCACATCATCGGATTTGATCTCAAACAGTTTCTCCATGCCTCGTAGGCCTTCATTTTCCAAATTTTTCTCCTTGAGTGCCTCGAGTTGAGCGTCATGTATCTCGATAGGTAGATTAGTGTGGATTGTCAAGGTTAATGCTCGCACTGGACGTGGTTTGAGTTGTTCTTTCCTACTTAGGGCATCAGCAACTACGTTTGCCTTTCCCGGATGGTAACGGATTGCATAGTCGTAATCATGAATCAATTCGACCCACCTGCGCAGTCGCATGTTCAACTCCTTTTGATCAAAGATGTGTTGGAGACTTTTGTGGTCGGTGAAAATCGTACATTTGTTACCATACAGGTAGTGTCTCAAGATTTTGAGTGCAAAAACCACAGCTCCCAATTCCAAGTCATGGGTGGTGTAGTTCTTTTCGTGCACTTTGAGTTGTCGTGAAGCATATGAAATAACCTTCTCTCTTTGCATCAGTACGCAACCGAGACCTTGGTGTGACGCATCGCAGTAGACTACAAAGTCGTCGTTTCCTTCAGGTAGTGCTAAGATCGGTGCGCTGCAAAGTTTTTGCTTGAGTAACTGAAATGGTTCTTCAATTCTTTCATTACAATCATACTTCACGTCTTTCTGCGTCAAAGCAGTCAATGGTTTTGCAGGCTTTGAAAATTTTTCGATAAACCTTCTGTAATATCCGGCACGTCCCAAAAATTGTCGTATTTCGGTTGCGGTTTTGGGTGTTCGTCAATTTCTTATCGCTTCAATCTTGGTTTGATCCCGAAGTCGCACTTTGAAAACTTAGCGTACAGCTTCTCGGTTTTCAATAATTCTAGAACGAGTCTTAGATGTTCAACGTGTTCCTCCTCCCTGCGAAAATAGATCAAGATGTCATCAATGAACACAATAACAAACTTGTCTAGGTAGGGTTTGCACACACAGTTCATAAGATCCATAAACACTGCGGGTGCATTGGTCAAACCAAATGGCATAACCAAAAACTCGTAGTGTCCATATCAAGTTCGGAATGTCGTCTTGTGTATGTCCTCCTCTTGGATTCTCAGCTGATGGTATCCTGACTGTAAGTCGATCTTGGAGTAATAACTCAATCATTGTAGTTAGTCGAACAAATCGTCTATTCTGGGTAGAGGGTATCGGTTCTTGATGGTTACTTTGTTTAATTCACTGTAGTCGATGCACATACGAAATGATCCATCTTTCTTTTTGACAAATAAGACGGGTGCTCCCCAACATGAATGACTTGGTCAGATAACTCCTTTATCTAGCAACTCTTGTAGTTGGTTTTATAATTCTTGGATTTCTGAAGGCGCTAGTCTGTACGGTGACCGCGCTATAGGGGTAGCTCCTAGGGTAAGGTCGATTCGGAATTCGACTTATCGCTGTTGTAGGAGTCCCGGTAAGTCTTCAGGGAATACTTCAGGAAAATCACGAATAACTGGTATGTCCTCGACCATCTTTTCTTCTGCCTGGTTCTCCGTTACGTGTGCAAAGATGGCATAATATCCTATCCGTAGATACTTCTGGGCTTTCATAAATGAGATGATATTCAGAGGAATCCCGATCCTTTCTCCTTGTATTGCAAGTGTTTCTCCATCTGGTAGGGGTAATCTGATAATCTTTTTGCGATATACAATCTTCGCTCCATTCTTGGACATCTAGTCCATACCGATAATCACATCAACACTCCCTAGTTTAACGGGTAGTAAATCTATTTTGAAGGAATGATTGGCTAATTCTAGGACAAAGCTCGGAATAATGTGGTTAGTTCTACGTTATACTCGTTATCTAGAATGGTAGGTTTGATACCAAGTAATGGACTAAATTCGTTAAACACGAAGCTTCTTTCAGCACCAGTATCAAATAACATAGATGCATAATGGTTGTTTAGAAGGAACGTACCCGTGATGGTGCCAGGGTTCTGTTTGGCTTCTCCTGCTCCAATCACAAAAGCTCGCCCTTTGGCGTTGTTGTTGTTGTTGTTTCCCGACTTCCAGTTCTTTGGGCAATCCTTTGAAAATGTCCATTATGCCCACAAGTGTAACAAGCACAGGTTGCTCCAGTGTTTGGAACAGGTCGTCTCATTCTAAAATCCTTGGCCACATGGCCAATCCTCTTGCATTTCTGGCACCTTGCTTCCTCACAAGTGCCGTTGTGGTGAAAGTTGCATCGATTGCACTTTGGTAGGGTTCCCGTGTAAGCTCTCCTCGGCTTATTGTCAGCTTGACCTGCGGTGTAGGCCCGGGTAGTTTCTTGCCTTTTCTGTGGTGGTGGCGGATTAAATGACCTTGAAGAACTACCTTGGAACTTTCCCTTGTTATCAGCAGGTTTGTCAAAGAGTCCCTGACGAACGGCCTGGGATGTCAGGTTGTGTGCCAATCGAATTGCTTGCTGGATTGTTATAGGTTCAAAAGATGATACCATAACATGGATTTGCGAGGCCAGTCCCCGCAGATAACACTCAATATGCTTCTCTTTAGGTGTTACCATATGAGGACACAATCCTACCAAATCATGAAATTTCAACGTGTAATCCACCACATCCGGTCCATTCATTTTTAGGTTCCAAAACTTTTCTTCAAGATCCTGGATCTCGTTTCGTGTACATTACTCATCCCTTAACAGCTTCTTGAAGTCTGCCCATGGCATAGCATTCGTTGCTTCCAAACCCATCGCTTGGACATTGGATTTCCACTAGGTGAGGGCCTGTCCCTCGAAAGTTCCAGTAGCGAATTTCACCTTTGAAGTTTCCGGACAGTTGCACATTTCAAAAGTAGACTCTACTTTCTCAATCCATCGTACCAAGTTAACTGCTCCATCCCGCCCATTGAAAGAGAGCGGTTTGCAGTCAAGGAAAAGCTTGTAGGTGCATACTAGGGATTTTGTCCTTGTCCTCCTGCATTTTGGTTGCTTGGTAAGGCTGCAATAGTTGCAGCTACTCTTTGGTTAATCAAGGCCTCCATTTGTGCTGCCGTCATTATTGCTTGGCGGGGCGGCATGTCTCTTCGTATTATAATGTTAGCAAAAGTTAGATTATATGTAACATACAACCAACACATGCAGAACTCAGCAAGAGCGCTAGTAGCCTCTAGTTGTTGCCCTGAGCTCCGCTGCAACGACTCTCTAGGTAGCAAGTGTAGCTCTCTGCTCTGCCACGGTGGTCCTCTGTCTCTCGAAGCTCAGGTACCTCTCAGCCTCAGACACTTGGTCAGATAGAATGGTAATCCTGGCAGCATCCCTCTGGCGATCCTCCGTTAGTCGGGACACCTGCTCCTGTAGCGTCCGTAGTGCGGTCTCTTGCACTCGGGTATGTAGATGCTCAATCTTTTACTCAGTCTTTTTCCCCATACCCTCTAGGGACAGAACCTTTTCCTTAAGGTGTTTCACTTGCTTTCGATTGCCGCGTATCCTCTTCTGCTCCAATCACAGATGCCCTAGCAGTCTATCGTACTAGTTGCATCGGGCTACCAGAGTCAGGGTCGTACGCTCGATCGGCTCCTCGGTAAACGGTAAGATGCATGTTCTATGTGAAGACTCTCTGATCTCGGTCATAGGAGGTACTCCTTCCTCCTTAGCCCAATCTGTAGGATCGTGAAGTACAAGATGATTCTGTTCTTAGTTGAAATTGGCGGAAATAATAACAACTACACAAGTATAATCGAGTAAACAGAAAGAATACATATAAGAACATTGTTGTATTAAGCTTTTTCAAATAAACGATTACAAATGAAAACTCAATCAAAAAGCACACATACAATGAAGTGTTTACACTGTATTTATACTCACTTAGAATCAAGACAGACCCTTGATTCTAAGGATCAGATCTAACACAGACCGTTGATCTTTTGTATAAAGCTAACTATTACAAGTTTAGTCTAAACTAGCTAACTTTATTGAAGCGTCTTCTTTATGCATTATTACTTGCATGCTTGGATAAGAGCATTGTTGTCCGTCATTGGTTGCACCATTGAGGTTCCATCTGCTTTGAGTGTGTCAGTTGCTTTTGCAGAAAGTTGTCAGTGACGCTTGGCATGGATAGTCAGCTGCAATGATTTGTCTTCAAGGCACAAGGCTATCAGCAGCAAAGATGATGATCAGCAGCAAGATGTGACCATCCAAAGCTGCTGATGATTTGCCTATCAGCAGCATCAAGTGTTGATGCTGCTGAGAAGCCTATCCGCAGCAACTTTGGTCTTCAGCAGATAACCTTATCCACAGCAGATTTGTTCTTCAGCAGAAGAACAAGTATCTGCGGCAGATAAGCTTGTCCGCAGCAGTTTGTTGGTCAGCAGCAAACTCTGAGATCAGCAGCATTTGTACTTAGAGAATTTTGTAGTCATCAGTCTTTATTTCTACAAACTCCCCTTAGACTGATGCTACCAAAACTCTCTTACTGCCTTTGTTGCTGAAGCTTTTTCATGTTTCTGACTATCCTTTCAACCTCATATCCTCTCTGGTCCATGCTGGGATTGTTAAGAGGAAGCTCAGATAGAGTCTTGATGTCTTTTCTTGCCATTTTGAAGATAGCCTTGCTTGAACACCTCATCTTTTGTCCTTTAACATCTGTCAGAGTGAATTCATTCTTCTCAGCATTGTAGGACCAACTGATGAATGGAGAGTGGGATTGAAGATGTTTGACATCATTGATTTCATCTTTGCTGGGGTTGAAGTAATGTTTGATTACCAGCAATAGATGTCTCCCACCTTCATTCTCAGGCTCAGAGGCTTCACCCAGCTCCATCATTCTTCTTAGATTAGAGTCTGGAAGCTGTAGTACCTCATCAATAGATGTATAGATTGATCTTTTAGCTTCTGTCCTCCCCCTGAACACTTCAAACCATTGGTCTTGAGGGCTGTATGACCATCTGATTATTTCTCTTGAGTCTTCTGGTTTAGAAGTGTGTTTGTTTTTCTTTTTAGGAGGTGGTTGATGAGTAGGAGCTGGGTGTGAGGATTTGGACTTTGAGGGAGGAGAGGAGGGAGGTCTAGGAAGGAGAGTGGAAGGTTTTTGGATTGAGGAAGTGATGGGTTTCTTTGATTTCCTTTCTTCTTCTTGAATGATTACCCTTTTCTTGGAGCTTTTCTTCTCCAATCTTTCTTCCTCATCCTTCTTGACTTTGAAATAGAGGGCTTGCAGGTTCATGAAATTCATGGGACCTAGCCTCTTTCCACTCTCTCCTCTAGGCTTAAGGAAGTCAATCATGATCTTCCTTTCTTCATGGGTCCTTTTATTAAAGGCAATGGTCTTTTTGGACTTTTGTTTCGCTTTTTCTTCTTCTTCAGCCTTTTTCTTATTTGCCAATTGACCTTGCTGACCCATGAAGGCTCTGTAGATTTCTTTATTTGATAGTTTCTCAAGGTAGTCTGCATCCTCACCATGAGAAACTAGAGCCTTTACCCACTCCTCTCTCATTTCTTTGGCTAGTTCAGAATCAGTTATTCTGAACTTAGCCTCTTCCTTCTTCTTCTTCTCTATCTCTTCTTCTTCTTCTCTATCTCTTCTTCTTCTTTGTCGAATTGTTCCTGCAGTTGAAGAGCAAGAGCTTCATCTTCTTCAATCAGATAAACTGCAGGAATCTTTACTTTCAGATCATCCAGTTTTTTGCATACAGCTGGATTTGTTGTTCTCTGAGGAGAATGGCTGTGAGTCTATCTTGAGCTTTCTTAGTTTCAGCCATCTCCTCTTCTTCTCTTCTTCTTCTTCTTCTTTCTTCCTTCTCTTTCTTTTCTCTTAGCAACCTTTCTTCGTCTTCTTTGGTCATAATTCCCTTTCCCTTATCTTTGTTGGATGCCTCTGCTTCGGCTTCACTGATCACAACAGCAGATGATGGTGCTACTGTTGGAATCTCAGCCTCAGCTTCATTGGCAATTTGGAGAATGGATAAGGGAGGGGAACTAACTTCATATTCTTCCCATTCCATACTTGTCACATCCTTCCATGCCTCTTTCATCTTTTCCTCTTCTCTTCATTTTTATTCTTCTTCTGTGTTCAGTCTGACTGTTGGAGAAGAGAGAAAGGATAGGTCTGAGTCAGATCCAAATTCCTCCTTATACAAAGAAGCCTTGATGATCTTGATCATTTCTTGACTTTCTAAGGAGTTGACATTGAAGATGAGTGATCTGAGCTCAAAGACCTTGTGCAGGAAGGCTGAAGGTAGGAGCAAGATCTCCTTGATGTTGATTGTTAGAGAAGATCCATTGCTCAGGAAGAAGGTGAAGTCATGGGAGTCAGTGCTTGTCCATCCTTGCACTTCAACATCCCTGACCATTCTATTGTACAGGAATCTTCTCCAGCACAGAACTTCTTCTTCAATGAGAAGTGTAGGTCCTCATGACGCTTCTACGGATCGATCTCGTGATAAGACGTGACGTTAACTCGGAGTGCGAAATCCAACGAATCAATGTTTATATGCATAAAAGACAATGTAGACAATCACGTAAATAACCTTCACAATTGTATTCCGAATCACAGTAGAGTTTACAGACTCAATCAGACTAATTCGATAATTCTCTGTTCTATGTTCTCTCTGATTCTATGTTCTATCACTCTCTCTCTCTCTGATTCTACTGACTCTGTAAACTCTTATATAGACATCTGACCTGCTATAAGAGAACTTATTAAGTTCGCCTCTAACAGATTAAGCGAACTTAACAAGTTCGCCTCAGATAGACTTAAGCGAACATATTAAGTTCGCCTCTGTTCGCCTCTAGGTAAACTTGAATTAACACTTAGTGACTTTTACATAACAAAAACATAAAGACATAAGATCTAACTATTACAAGCTTTTGTCATTACAAACTATGTCCTAATAGACTCCCCCTTGACAATAGCTTGATCTTCAATCTTCATGATGAGCTTTTCCAGTTATCCGGTAGTCTGCTGCCAGCATGCACTCCATATCTTCTGCATATCTCCAAAACTCTCTTGTATTGTAATCCTTGTTCTTTCCATTCATCAGTGAACATTATTTCATTCTTTCGCAACGTCCTCTGATCTTTCTTTGAGAAATTTATAAGATTCATTGCATCATAGAAACATACAATGACCTTATTGTCTTTATCTTCAATCCTTGCTTCACCGGTATCAACATCAATATACCACCATTTCATATTCCCAAGAAAGTCTTGAGGAATCTTCTTCAATGGTATCTTGTGTACAGCACGTACTGGTTTATACTTGTAATTCCAGGTCACCTTCCCAGTATTTTGATCTGCGTTCTTCACTCTCTTTCCTTTTTGTGGTTTCAATCGTTCATATTTTTCTGAACTACCTTCTCTCTTAATCAAGTTTGTTATCACATCAGCCAAACCATTCTTCGATCTATTAATAAGAGGCTTTGAAGCTAGACCATTCATTTCACACCTTGGCAAGGTATTGAAATATTTGATCCTCGACTTTAAATATTGAACACCATCAGATCTTTTAATTGCAAATAATTTTGTATCACCATCATAGAACCAACTTATGATCCTTCCTACACACCGCTCGTTATTCACATATTTCTCTTTCTGAGCAGGTTGTGCTGGAGACTTGGGTAGCACCTTCATCCAACTACTTACAACTTCTCTCCATTGTTCTCTTGTCATCCCTGTATCTCTATACATCACAGGTTCTTCATTAACCTTTAGAGACTCAGTGTGAGTAGTTTTAGTTTTAGCATCTTTATTGGATTGAATATTCTCATCATCGGTATCCATCTTTGAATCAGCAGTGTCTTCAGGCAGTGTGACGTCTTCAACAGAGTCCATAGAATCTGTTACTCCTTCATAAGTGAATTAAGGAATAACATCATCTTGGATGAAGTTATACGGCACTTTAAGACCATCACAGCCTTCATAAGTAACATTATCTTTCTCTATCTCTATCTCTACTATCTCTCCTTCTTCTATTTCATTATCAGACACTTCATCGTCCCTGTCATTGAATAAATCATCAATGTCATCAAGACATGCAATCTTTTCAGCTTCTTCTTCTTCAGAATCTGCAAAGAACTCCAATAATAGAATTTCTTCTTCATTAGAACCAGAAGTATCTTTGTTTCCTTCAAGTGATTGTGATGTCGACTCCCCCTGAACCCTTGATATAGGATTAGCGTCAGTGTATTGACGATCACCCTCAACATTTCTAGCAGGATCATTGTCTTCATCATCACGTCTTTGAATAGACTCTGTGTGACATGTATCGTGTATCCTCAACTCCCCCTGAGCGTCAAGACGTTGAACGAGTTTAGACACCAATGCTTTCATGTCAGCTATCTGTTAAGCTTGAGTCAGAATCACCAGCTGTCGTTGTGAATCAGTAGACATAAGAGTATTTACCTGTGTTTGTAGTGTAAGCACTTGAGATTCAAGGAAAGTAATCCTTTCAGAATCAGAAGGCTTTGACGGACCAGCTGACGATTGTGGAACCGAAGGACTTGCAGTAGGAGTAATAACTGGAGGAACAAGAGTTATAACTGGAGATGTATCTTTAGATCTTGGAGGAGTAATAATCAAGGAAGCAACAAAATTAGCATCCTCTACTCCCTGCGAAGATTGAGCAGCAGCTATTGAAGCAGACATTAACTTTTGAGTCTTTGGATCTGGATTGAAGTCACTATCAGAATCAGTACTTTCATCAACCAAGGATCTTTTTCCAAGTACTGAACCGGAAGGAGGATCCCGAACAGACTTTCTTCTTGGTCGTCTAGCTTGAGATTTAATGCGTTTTCCAGCATTAGCCAGTGGAATAGCAGCTAACCGCTCATAATGATCTAAGGAAAAATCCCTAGATTCATCAGAGTCAGTGCCTTCAGTAACAGGTAATATCGTATCACTTGAGCTTGAACTAGATTCATCATCAGTCACCACATTCCCTTCAGCTTCATGAATGGGCGAGTTCACAGCGTCATCAATGAAATCATCCATGTTCATTCCTAGATCTTGTTCATGTGCATAAACGACCTCCTCTTGAACAGGTTCATGAATAGGTATTTCAACCTCAGCTTGTGGAATTGGAACTTGTTCAGGAATAGGAATTTGTGGTTGTACGGGAACCTGAACCTGTTGAACTGGAACTTGTTGTTGTATAGGTTGCTGTGGAATTTGTTGTTGTTGTTATGGTTGTTGTTGTTGTTCTGGAACATTTAAGCCTTGAACTTGAACAATTTCATCAGGATGAAACCAGTTGCCATTAAAGCCATTTCAACATTCTTGGGTTCAACCTGCGAAATAAAGCAAGAATGTGAGCAATCATCAAGAACACCAGAATCTTTAATGCAGGTATACAAACAAGTATTGTCAACAAGAGAACGTGTTTGCACTCCATCCTGTAAATTTCCGATTATATTCGACACTGGATGATCGTTGAGTTCCTTGATGGATGCAACCTCAGGAACCGGCAACACTTCAACTTGAGTAGATTCAGATTGATAAGAATAATCTTGATTAATAGGAATTTCCGAGTCTAAATTTGTAGGAATCTCCCCCTGATCCAGTGTCGAAGGTAATGGATCATCACCCAACAACGGATCAGTAGAAGAATCTTGAAAAATAGCATTATCCTCCTCACTCTCTGAATCTTGTGGACCTGAACAAGAAGCAACATTAGGATCTGGAGCAGAAGTAGATGGAATCGATGAATTTGGAACTGCATTTGGTAGAAATCCATTGTGTTGTGCATCCTGACCCGACTCATAGAGAACAGCAGCATCTTCAGCAGAAATATCAGAAGGTAAATGAAAAGACTTGAATAAGTTTTCATAATCAAATGCCCAATCCGGACCAATCGCCATTGGTCGTAAAGACCGATTTGAACAGTCAATATGGAACCATTCTTCAACTTGGCGCGTCTCTTTGTTATAAACCCTCTTGGTTGTCGAATTAGCCACATACCCTAGAAAAATCCCTTCAATAGCCTTTGCACTGAATTTTGTTGGGACATCTCGAACTTTCAATAGAGTGCAAGGATTACCAAAAGGTAGTAAATAATCCAGATTCGGCTTTCGATTATTCAGCAATTCGTAACAAGTCTTGTTGTGTCGCTTAACAGTCAAGACTCTATTCAAAACGTGACACGCAGTATTCACAGCTTCAGCCCAAAAGGTGACTGGAAGCTTAGAATCTGCAAGCATCGTGCGAGCCGTTTCGATCAAAGTCCTGTTCTTTCGTTCAGCGACACCGTTTTGTTGAGGAACATATGGCGCACTGAATTCATGATGAATTCCTTTTTGTAGACAGAATAAGCCCATTTTGCTATTCTTAAATTCGCTGCCAATGTCACTCCTGATTCTTCTGACTTTCAGATTGAATAACATCTCCAATCACAGGATTAAGTATTGTACCAACTCAGTGGTTTTAGCTTTAGAGGAAAGAAACTTAACCCATGAAAATCTGGAGTAATCATCGGTTACTACCAAGAAGTATGATTTTCCACCAATGCTCCTGATACTGATAGGACCGAACAAATCCATATGCAGCAGCTCCAAAGGAGTTACGATAGAATTTGTCGATTTAGATTTGTGAGATTTCTTTCTTTGCTTCCCCTTCTTGCAAGGAATACAATCATCAGGAACTGAGAATTTCATCTTCTGAATACCAAGAACCAGATCCTTCCTTACAATGTAGTTCATCATTCTATAGTTAATGTGAGCTAGCTTCCTGTGCCACAATATTGAATCAGATTCTGACGCCTTGGAGAGTAAAAAAGTAGGAATTGAATCCGTTGTAGTGGCGACACTCATGTCAAGGACATACGTGTCATTTCTCCTCGGAGCCTTCATGAGAATCCATTCATCAGGAATCACGAAGCCCGGTTTCAGAATATAGCATTCAGCGTCATTGAAATGGAACGAAAACTTCTTGTCACAAACTTATGATACACTTAAAAGATTGTGTTCCAGCTGCTCAACATAATTCACCTTCTCAAATTTGACTTTGTCATTCTTTAACGTACCCTGTCCAATTACGTACCCGCCTTTATTACCCACAAAAGCGACATAACCTCCATCAATTTTTTTAACATCCTAAAGCAATCTAACATTCCCTGCCATATGTCGAGAGCAACCACTATCCACATACCATGTATTGTTGATAGTCCTCCTTGGTTTTCCCTACATAAACAACGAGAATCAGTTAGAAATAGGAACCCAAGCCATCGTGGTCTTGGGTCGTCCAGTTTGATCAATATAAACAACTTCTTGTAATTTACAATCAATCTTATCATCACTTTTGGAACAGAAGTTTGACAATCAGACTTTTTCAAAGAAGATCCATTTTTATTATTTTGAAAAACATTATTTGATATATTATTGTCAGATTCGGATGTTTCCAAAATTTTCTTCCATTTTCTGTTTCGTCTTCTCCTTTGAGGTCTAGACAATTTAACTTCCTGATTAGAATCTTTTGAAATTCCAACATTAGGAATCTCAAGTTTCTCTTTTCATACAAAAGAGTTAGAATTCAATTTATCATGTTGTTTAAATCCAGAGGATTTAACAAAAGATCGACCAGGCATATTTTTCTCCAAACTAGAAGACGACATTCCTTCATCTTTTCTTTTCAGAATCTTCACCACTTTTGGTTGTGAAGGAACAGTCTTCATTTTACCCTGGTTCTTGTAAGGACAATTGATCAGAATGTGACCAGCCTCGTTGCAATGAAAACACACTCTTCTTTCTTGATAACTCCTGAAATAAGGAGTTTTTATTGAATTTGAGGATCCATCAGAGGAATAAGCTTCAGAGGAATGTCCCGAACAGTTTATCGGCTTCTTTGGAACATAAGCCTGTGTTGGCACCTTTGAAGAATACACTTTTTGATAACCAGCCGCAACAAAACCACTCGACTGTAAAATTGGAGAAAGCTTAGATGTACCAACTTTCACCTCTTCAGGTTCAATCAGAATGCATCTATCCCGGGTAACAGTTTTAACAACTGTTGGGTCATCAATTTTTACCTCTTTTGAAATGCCTTCAACCTTCTCCTCATCAAACACCTCATCATCAGAATCAGACTCATACACCATATCTTCCCGAGTTACCGGATTCATCTTTAACACAGTCTTTGGATCTATCTCCTCTTCATGTATGATTTCAGGTTCTACCACATAATTTGCATTAAACGGTGGAGGAATAAATCCAATTCCAGCAACACGCTTAGTAGGATCAGCATTTGAGTTAAAATAATCCAAAATAAACCGAAGAATTTTCAAATTTTTCCATCTTTCTATGAAGTTTGATCACTTCAGACTCTTTGTCAGATGTTTCTTTATTCTTATGAGCAACAACTTCATTACGTTTTTCTATCTCAGCATAAGCCATATCTAGATGATAACCTTGCTCTTTATATATTAACCGCAGAGAAATTAAGTCTCTTTTCAAAGACTCAATTCTATCGATGCACAATTTTTCATTATCTTTCAGTGTCTGATTAACAGTATGCATCGATTTCATGTCACAAATCAAGTTTGTGTTATCATCCATGACCTTTTGCAATTTATCTTTAATAGAAATGCAGTTAGAACAGTAAATATGACAAACAGAGTCTTTTGACGGATCAGACATGTCTGCCATGAATACTTTGGCAATGGGAATATTTTCTGAATCGGCACCATTAGAAGAATTTTGAGTAAGAACAACATCCTCCTCAGCAACACCTGATACAGCATCAAAATCAATATTCTGCACTTGTTCTATTTCTTCATCAACGCTTGGAACACTGTCACCATCACAAGAATCATCACTAGAACTTTCATCATCGGTCGACTCCTCTGGTTTTTCAGAATGAATTTCTGCTACAAAAGCCTGACTCACAGCATCCACCAAGTCTTCCAGATGAATGCCCCAATCATAGTTTTCATCGTTCTGAGCAACCAATGCCGATGAAGCAGATGCATGATTTGTATTACCAGATGAACCATGTGACTGATTCCTATTATGCTGAAAATTAGGCAGCTTCTTTTGAGAATGAAACTCGACCTTTGGCTTCACACATTCCTTAGCAAAGTGACCATATTCTTGACAGTTGTAACACCGAACTTTGCTTTTATAAAAACCCATGCGAGATCGACTATTTGAGCCAATATATTTTCTGTCAGTTTTCTTCAAGAAATCTTTAGCTTGACGCATCAACATGGCCATATTCCATTGGATATTCATTTCTTCTAGATCAACAGGGTCAATCTGTCTGAAATCTTCTTCTATAACCTCAGGATCATGTATTTTACCTCCAATAAAATTCTCATATGATACCATGAATGAAGAAAACATAGCAAGATAATCATCAGCAACCTTCTGATTCAAATGAGATCCAGATGAAGTAGAAGCTGTAGTCGTAGAAAATCCAGAATAGCTTGAATGACCAGAATGAATTGGAACTCCAGAACACTGATCATTTGAAGAATCTTTAGCATCACCAGAAAAGAATGCCACTCCATTACCAGATTTACCAGTAGATTTGGCAAAATACATTGAGGGATCCTGAATATGCTCCAAGTTAGTCTCTTTCTTCTTCATATTCATGTCATGCAACTGAATCTTCCCTAGAACTTCTTCAAGAGACATGGTTTTATACTTAATGTTCTCTTTGATTAAAACCGTGTACACATCAAATTTTGATGGTAAAGCCTCCAAGAATTTATCATTGATTTCCTCAGTCTCATACACCACAGACGCACTTGCCAGTTCACTCAGAAGATGATAGAATCTTGTAGCAAGATCATCCAGGGATTCGTTTTGAAAATTTTTAAAGACCAAGAACTGCTTCTTTAGTAGCTCCTTTCTACTCTTCTTCACATCCAAACATCCTTCACACCTTTGTTGTAATGCTTCCCACAGTTGTTGAGAAGACTTGAACTGTTTGAAACTGCGATATATTTCCTTCGGAAGAGACATCGAAATACTTGCCATCGCTTTCTTTTCCCTATCAAACAGTAACTTTTCTTCAGTAGTTAACGTTGATATCGGTTTTGGAACATCATCCTTTCCCATCCACGAATAAGTCGGATGCGTATAACCTTCCAAAATCGGAATCCACAAGCCGGTATCGGTAAAAGATACGAACTGGTCGAACCGATCTTTCCAATTAGAATAATCAGCTAGATTCAACAACTTCGGAGGTTTTTGAGATGTACCGATCTCATTGTCATAATTGAACATATTCATGACTTGAACCATATTTTCCATTTTTCCTGAAAAATTTACAAGTGTTGAACTCCTTTTACCCTTAGGCGAAGATAATAAGTTCGCCTCTGAGACACCCAAGCGAACTTAATGAGAAGCGAACTTAATAAGTTCGCTTAAACCAGAATTCAAAAATCTAATCAAGTTCGCCTAAAATAAGTTCGCTTAATCCTGTGAGAAGCGAACTTGACAAGTTCCCCTGCTAAGTTCGCCTGCACACAAATCAGCAAGTTCGCTTGCAGTAACAGAATCAAGATCAAGAACACTTCAGACCACTTTCGCGAACCAGAGACATACTGAAATCATCATTAATCACTGATTTGAAGGAATTAAACAAAATTGGACCGTAGGATTGTGTAATTTGTCAATTAGAAGCTTTCTATCGGATCAATTTCATCAAAATCCTCTTCAAAAACACCAAATCAGATCTGAATCAGTTTTGAAAATTCCATGGAAATGAAAAACTCAAAAATGACGAATTTCATGTCAATTTGCATATAAAACCGTCTAGAATCAACAAGAATCACGAGCAATAGCTCTGATACCACTTGTAGGTCCTCATGACGCTTCAACGGATCGATCTCGTCATAAGACGTTACGTTAACTCGGAGTGCGGAATCCAACGAATCAACGTTTATATGCATAAAATACAATGTAGACAATCACGTAAATAACCTTCACAATTGTATTCCAAATCACAGTAGAGTTTACAGACTCAATCAGACTAATTCGATAATTCTCTGTTCTATGTTCTCTCTGATTCTATGTTCTATCACTCTCCCTCTCTCTGATTCTACTGACTCTGTAAACTCTTATATAGACATCTGACCTGCTATAAGTGAACTTATTAAGTTCGCCTCTAACAGATTAAGCGAACTTAACAAGTTCGCCTCAGATAGACTTAAGCGAACATATTAAGTTCGCCTCTGTTAGATCAGGCGAACTTAACAAGTTCGCCTCTAGGTAAACTTTAATTAACACTTAGTGACTTTTACATAACAAAAACATAAAAACATAAGATCTAACTATTACAAGCTTTTGTCATTACTAACTATGTCCTAACAAGAAGACTGCTCCTTACTATTTCAAGTCTTCTAGGAGACAGTCTTCTTTCTGCTGCTGTTGAAGATTCAGGATAGGCTACCCTTTTTGCTGCTTGTATTTGTCTTTGAAAGTTGGGTAGATTATCCTCCATCAAGTCATAGAACCTGCCAATAACAAGTTCTGCTGAGAGGTTCGTTGAGTTGTTGATGCATTGTAGATGGTATAGGTGAAGGACTTGGATGCTGTTGAGAAAGTCCCAGTTTAGCTCTTCTACTCCGCCAAACTCCCAACCAATCCAGAACCTCTCAGACTTTCCATCATACCCCCAAGCTAGTATTGTATCAAACTCTAGCTGTGTTGAAGTCAGTGGAAATTGGGGGGCAGTGGATTGACTTATGATGGCTGCTGCTTCAGGGATGATGCTGAAAGATGTATATGTTTGTTCTGTGTCTTCAGCATCATTCAGCATCTCATCAATAGCCCTGAAGACTAACTTCCAGTCTTCAGATGTCTCTTCTTCTTCGTTATCTGAAGCTGGCAAGTCATGAACCTGTACAAAAGCTAGCTTGAATAGTGTGCTTTGAAATACAGCCTGCTCTTGAATCCAGTCGTCAAGACTGTCTGAGTCTTCCTCCATTGGGACCATCTCCCCTTTTTTGGTTGCATTAGTGGACAAATAAGCATCAGTTTGGGTGCCCACTGATACAAGAGAGGGAGTAGTTACAGTTAGGCATTGATGGGCTTCATGCATAGAGACTTGGTGTTTTAATTTGGACACTTCAGCCTCTAGCATAGCCACCCTGTCCGTCAATTTCAAGTTATGAAGTTTCAGTCTGTCCTCATCCACAGTTGTGGAATCCTTAGATCCAGATGGGGCCTTAGGCCTAGCCTCTGCATCCCCATCACCCATGGTTTCTTGGCTCCTAGGATTCCTCTCAGTGAGGGGAGTTTCCAAGGAAGCATCCTCACTGTGAGTTGCCGTGGTTGAGGTCTTAGCAATGTTGTCACTGTCCTCCTGGTCATTTGGTGGACCAGCAGTAGTGACAGCCTCTTCCACATCCACTCTTTCATAACTCCTAGAGTGGACCTTCAGGGTAGAAGAACTTGGGTTGGGTGTGTTGGAAGCAAGATCAATCAGTACCTCCGAGATAGTGGTAGTTGGAGAAGGTACATCATCTTGATCAGGTTCCTCAACACTTAAGTTCAGAAGAGAGAGGAATGGCTCAGGGGGCTGTTCTATGGATCCGGGAAGTGATCCTGATCCTAATAGAGAGACATCCAAAGGAGTCTCCCTAATAATGTGGTTGTCCCTTATGATATTCTCACCAGAATGTTGTGATTCTGAGTGAGGGCTGTTAGGTTGGGTTTGGGCCTTGGAGGCAAGAGAAGAAGGAGTTCTCTTGCCCCTTTTCCTTGTATATGTCGTTACAACCGGGGCCCTGTGTTTCGGTTGAACGATAACATCCAAAAGAGGTGTAAGTAATTTTTGTACCTGTGCATCCTTAGTAGTATGCACAGGGGTTCGAATGGTAGAAGCATATTGTTGTTCAGGATGTGAGGTGGAGGGTGTGGGATCAGTATCAGCTGGGATTGCTGAACTGTCACCCGGGGTACTTTGTATGTTCAGCATTGTAGATAACAATGGAACATTGACCCCTGAGAACTTTTTGGAAACAGTTCTCATGCTTTGAAAAATATTATGTTTATGTCCCAACATGATGTAGATTCTTGAAGGTTTTGAAAGTTCTTTTAGTTCTTGATTGAAAACTTCCTGCAAGAATCTTGGATACATAAAAAATTGTTGCTTTGCACCCTCTTGAAGGTTATATCTCAAACCCTCAAATATAAGGTGTGCAAAGTTGAAGCCTAGGTTAGTGACCATACCATGGAAGGCGGAGGCAAGTGCGGAGCTCACCTGATGCCATCCACTCCTCTTCTGGGATATGCATTGGAGAAGAGTGTGGCAGAGATACTTCCATGGAGGGCCCATCAGCGCCTTCTCGATCGTATACTCGGTCTGATTTCCGGTGTATCCAATGGATACAAAGGTCCTCATGTATTCGTCCTTCGAGTATGAGATGGCAGCTCCCTCATCCTGAAGCTTAAGGTGTTTTCGGATAGTAGCTTCCGAGATGGTGATATCCTTGCCGTCTACTTTGGCTTTAATTTGGGGAATCCCCTGTTCGGTTGAGTAGACGGCGGTACTCTAGAAATCCTCCATATGAGGGATATATATGGTAGGATTGGTTGTGAGGGCAAAGTAGATTTTTGATCGACATAAGAAGTCGATCACATCATTGAATCCTTCGGATTTCTTTCCCTTGGTAAGGTATGTTGTAAGGTTGTGGTATGGGGAGAACTTATCGTCAGGGTTATTGATGTCTGCCATTGATGTATGATTTAGAGGGAAGGTTTAGAATATGAAAGGCTTTGAATGTTTTAAGGATGAAGAGCTTGAATGTGGTGGGGACTTGAGAGAAAGTGATGTCGTTTTAGGGTGAAATTGAAGGTGAAGAGGTGGTAAGGAAATTTGATTTGTTCTTATAACGGCAGAGGAGGGAAAAGCAAAATGACTTGTACTGTACAACCTAATTCACCTTTTACTGTTACAGCTGTAATACACCGAGGCAGTCATGGTAAAGACTGACGTTGATTTTTACAGCGGGTTAAAGTTAATTTGGACTTAAATTTACCCATCAGCAGCAAACTTGGTTGCTGCGGATGAGTAATCCTGTCCGCTGCAAACTTGGTTGCTGCGGAAGGTTAAGTCTGTCAGCAGCAAGCTCATGTGCTGCTGATGGATTTAATAATCCGTAGCAAGGATGTTGCTGCTGACAGTCTTAAAGAAATCCGCAGGAAACCTGTTCCTGCTAATAACTTAAAGCAGTCAGCTGCAAATCTTTTGTTGCTGAAGATTAAACCTGTCAGCAGTTAACTCATCTGCTGCTGATGAATTTAATAGTCCGCAGCAAGGATGTTGCTACTGACAGTCTTAAAGAAATCCGCAGGAAACCTGTTCCTGCTGACAACTTAAAGCAGTCAGCTGCAAATCTTTTGCTGCTGAAGATTAAACCTGTCAGCAGCTGAAGGACAAAAATGCTGCTGACTTATAACTTTTATTTTCCACATAAGACAAAACACATTTTAAAATAGAATTTTTAGAGATAGATTTTAATCAGAGTTCATCATACCAATGGATTTAACTAAATATTTAAATCTAGCTTCATCAAAATGTTTTGTAATCAAATCAGCATATTGCTCATTCGTATGAACTTTGGTTAAAATAATCCTCTTTTTCTCAGCTTGATCTCTTATGAAATGATACCTGATATCAATGTGCTTTGTCTTTGAGTGCTGCACCGGATTGTTTGTGATTGAGATAGCACTCATGTTGTCAATGTGAATTGGAGTTGCCATGAAAATCATCCCGTAATCCAACATTTGATTTTGTATCCAGATGACTTGTGCACAGCAACTTGAAGCTGCAATGTATTCTGCTTCAGCTGTAGAAGTTGAAACACATGTTTGCTTCTTGCACTGCCATGAAATCAGTCTCCCTCCCAGAAACTGACATCCCCCTGAAGTGGACTTTTTGTCCAAGTTGCAACCCCCATAGTCACTATCAGTGTATGCATACAGATTAAACATGTCATTTTTAGAGTACCATAGCCCAAGTCTTGAGGCACCCTTTAGGTATCTAAAGATTCTCTTGACGGCCTAAAGATGTGAAACTTTTGGAGCTTCTTGAAATCTTGCACAGAGACATACTGCAAACATGATATCTGGCCTTGAGGCAGTGAGATACATGAGATACCCTATCATTGCACGGTACTGATGTTGATCAGTGTCTTGGCCATCTTTGTCTGGAGTCAGCTGATGATGCACTTGCATAGGGGTTCTTGCAGCAGAGCAGTCAGCCATTTTGAATCTTTCCAAAATGCTCTTTACATATTTGGATTGGCTGATGAAGATTCCATTTGGGACATGTTTGACTTGTAGACCTAAGAAGAAATTTAGTTCACCCATTGAACTCATTTCAAACTTTGAGTGCATCAGAATCTCAAAGTCTTTGCACAACTGTTTCCTTGTTGATCCAAAGATGATATCATTAACATAAATTTGAACTAGTAAGATTTCTCCCCCTTCATCTTTGATAAACAAGGTCTGGTCAATGGCACCTCTTCTGAAGTTGTTGCTTAGTAGATATCCTGACAAGGTTTCATACCAGGCTCTTGGTACCTGATTTAGGCCATACAGAGCTTTGTCTAGTTTGAACACTTGAGTAGGATGTGAAGGATCTATAAAGCCTGGAAGCTGTTTGACGTATACTTCCTCACCAATCTTTCCATACAGAAAGGCACTTTTGACGTCCATTTGATAGACAGTGAAGTTCTTGGATGCAGCATATGCCAGGAAGATTCTGATGGCCTCCAGTCTGGCAACAGGAGCAAAGACTTCATCATAGTCAATTCCTTCTTCCTGAGTGTAGCCTTGAGCTACAAGTCTGGCTTTGTTCTTGACTACAATGCCTCTCTCATCTTGCTTGTTCCTGAAAACCCATCGTGTTCCAATAGCATATTTACCTGGTGGAAGATCAACAAGTTTCCAGACATCCTGCCTCTTGAATTGCAGCAATTCTTCCTGCATTGCCTCAATCCAGCTGCTGTGTTTGAGTGCTTCATCTATCATCTTGGGTTCCACCTGAGATAGGAAACATGAAAACAAGCATATATTGGCCTCGTGAGATTTGCTTCTTGTGAGAACTCCTTGGTGTACTTGGCCAATAATATTCTCTTGAGGATGTTCTTTGTGGATCCTCTGTGCTGGTACCACCTCCAGTTGCATCCCTTGCTCCAGATTGCTTTGATTTTGATCAGGGGTCTCTTCATTCATGGTGGAAGAGTCTTCAACAGCATTAGCCACATCAATATTTTCAGCAATAGCATCATCAGCATCTACAGCATTTACCGACGAGTCTTCATTTAGATTTTCAGTTTCAGACAGGCTGCTGCTAGTTACATTAGACAGTCTTGTTCCTGCTTCACTTGCTTCAATTGCTTCCACAACTGATGGAGGATCAATTGATGGTCTTCTCAGACTGATAGAGGATTTGGGAAAATCCAGTCTGTAGTCAGTGGATGAAGTGGAGGCAGGTGTTTGTGTAGACGTAGACTCCATATTTGAGAAGGTGAGAGGCTCAAATATTTGGGAGTAGTCTATGTCAAAGAGCCAGTTTGGACCTTTTCCCTGCTCACAGACAATGTGTTCTCTGCATTCCACATTTGCTGATTCTTCCACAATTCTTGTTCTTGAATTGAATACTCTATAGGCCTTTGATTGAAAGGAATAGCCTACGAAATATCCTTCATCAGATTTGGCACCAAACTTAGGAAGAACCCCATGTGTGATTAGAATGGTGCATGGACACCCAAAAGGTTTTAGGAACCCAATGTATGGAATTCTTTGAAACCAAAGTTCATAGGGTGTTTTGTTGAGGGGTTTGACAATTAGAACTCCGTTTTGCACATAACACGCTATGCTAACTGCTTATGCCCAGAATGTGAGTGGCAGTTTTGAGTCAGCCAACATAGATCTTGCTGACTCAATAAGAGTTCTGTTTCTTCTTTCAGCAACTCCATTTTGTTGAGGAGTTCTTGGAGCACTGTATTGTCTCTCTATCCCCTTGCTTTCACAGAAATAGTTTAAAGTGTGTTTTTTGAACTCAGTGCCCTGATCACACCTTATGATTTTCACCTTTTGATTGCTTTGATTTTCTACCCTCAGAATGTAGGATTTGAGAATTTCAGCAGTTTCAACTTTAGTTCTCAAGAAATATACCCAAGAGAATCTGGTGTAGTCATCTGTTATCACCAGACAGTATGACTTTTTGCCCATTGACATGACATTTGTAGGACTGAAGAGATCCATATGCAACAATTGCAGTGGAGTGTCATTTGTATTCAAGGTCTTGGGCTTGTGAGAACTCTTGTGTTGCTTCCCCTTTAAGCATGCAATGCAGTGGTCTTCCAGCTGAAATTCTTTGTCAGGAAGCCCTCTGACAAGATTATTCTTCACCAATTTGTTAATAGTTTTGATATTAACATGGCTTAATCTCCTGTGCCAGAGAGCTGATTCATTAACTGAGGCTTTTGATAAAAAGCAGGAAACACTCCTAGATGGAGTGACTTCATTCATGTCCAGTACATAGAGATTTTCTTTTCTCTGAGCAGTTAATAAAATGCTTTCTGGAGGAGGTGTGGATAATCCTGGAGACAGTACAAAGCATTCTTTATCTGTGAAGAGCATCCAATGCTTTTGGTCACAGACCTGTGAAACACTCATGAGATTGAATTCCAATTCTTTGACATAGTTGACCTTATCAATGCTCATTCTTTCGTTGGACACAGTTCCTTGTCCAGTAATGGATCCTCCCTTTGAGTCACTTCCAAAGGCAACATATCCTCCATTGAAATGTCTGAGTTGGAGAGGATGGATTTTTTGCCTGTCATGTGCCTGGAACAACCACTGTCTACCACCCAAGTGTTATTCTTGTGACCTGGTTGTCCCTGCACATGATAGATTTCTAATTAGTAGGAGGAACCCAAGAGTCTGCAGACTTGAAAAAGATGGTTGTTAGTTTATCCTTTTCAGTATATTTGCAGTCAATGGAACCAATGACAATGCTTGGAGATGGTTTGGCTTTCCATTGCTTTGTTGGTGTTTTTCTAGTTTTCCGCACATTGTCAGCAGCGGATTTTGCAACTGATGTTTCTAGCTTGTCAACAGTAGATCCTGCTGCTGATGGCTTTGTTGAAGTGGCAGCATTCTTTGCTGTTGAAGGCTTTGCCTTGGATTTTGCCTTATCAGCAGTAGCACCATCAAGGGGGAGTTTTAGCTTATCAGCAGCAGATTTGGTTGCTGCTAAAAGCTTCTGCTTTGTTTTCTTGGGCTTTCCTTGATTACCAACAATTTTTCTGGCTGCTGATGGTTTAACCGTCGATGTGTGCTGAACCTTCTTTACATTTTGTCTTTGAGGGGCTTGATGAAGGATCTGGTTGAAGGGGTTAAACTTACAATTTGCAGCAAAGTGGTCTGATTTACCACAAATGATGCAAGTTTGTTGAGATTTAGGCAGCTTCACTCTTGGGGGAGATAGAGACTCCCTGAACTTAGTTGCTTTGACCTCGTAGCTTCTTACCTTCTTATTTTTGTTAGTCTTTTCAAAGGCATGCTGCTTTGAATTTCTTTGGTATTCCAGGTAATGAAAGCAGGTGCTGGCAGTGTGGTTATATCTGCCACACACAAAGCATGATCTTGCCAGTTTGTCTCTTGAAAGGTAGACATAGTCCTTTCTTTGGAACAGATCCTTGAAGTTCCATGGATGAGCTTTGTTATGTTCAAAAGTGGCTTCTTCTAGGGTCTTTTGAACATATGGAACTTTTTCTTCTGGCTTATGACATATATCAAATACCTTCCTCTTTGTGATCGGCTTTGACTGAGGCTTGGGGTTTGTGGGTCTTGATGTCTGTCCCTTTTCAATGTTTAGCTTTCTTCCATCTGGAGGTAGTGCTAAGATAGGTGCGCTGCAAAGTTTTTGCTTGAGTAACTGAAATGGTTCTTCAGTTCTTTCATTCCAATCATACTTCACGTCTTTGTGCGTCAAAGCAGTCAATGGTTTTGCAGTCTTTGAAAAGTTTTCGATAAACCTTCTGTAATATCCGGCAAGACCCAAAAATTGTCGTATTTCGGTTGCGGTTTTGGGTGTTCGTCAGTTTCTTATCGCTTCAATCTTGGTTTGGTCAACGTGTAAGCCCATCTCATTTACCACGTGACATAGGAAATGCAATTCTCGGATCCAGAAGTCGCACTTTGAAAACTTAGCGTACAGCTTCTCAGTTTTCAATAATTCTTGAACGAGTCTTAGATGTTCAACGTGTTCCTCCTCGCTGCGAGAATAGATCAAGATGTCGTCAATGAACACAATAACAAACTTGTCTATGTAGGGTTTACACACACGGTTCATAAGATCCATAAACACTGCGGGTGCATTGGTCAAACCGAATGGCATAACCAAAAACTCGTAGTGTCCGTCCATATCGAGTTCGGAATGTCGTCTTGTGTATGTCCTCCTCTAGGATTCTCAGCTGATGGTATCCTGACTGTAAGTCGATCTTGGAGTAATAACTCAATCATTGTAGTTGGTCGAACAAATCGTCTATTCTAGGTAGAGGGTATCGGTTCTTGATGGTTACTTTGTTTAATTCACTGTAGTCGATGCACATACGAAATGATCCGTCTTTCTTTTTGACAAATAAGACGGGTGCTCCCCAACGCGAATGACTTGGTCGGATAACCCCTTTATCTAGCAACTCTTGTAGTTGGTTTGATAATTCTTGCATTTCCGACGGCGCCAGTCTGTACGGTGACCGCGCTATCGGGGTAGCTCCTAGGGTAAGGTCGATTTTGAATTCGACTTATCGTTGTGGTGGGAGTCCCGGTAAGTCTTCAGGGAATACTTCAGGAAAATCACGAACAACTGGTATGTCCTCGACCATCCTTTCTTCTGCCCGGTTCTCCATTACGTGTGCTAAGATGGCATAATATCCTTTCCGTAGATACTTCTGGGCTTTCATACATGAGATGATATTCAGAGGAATCCCGCTCCTTTCTCCTTGTATTGCAAGTGTTTCTCCATCTGGTAGGGGTAATCTGATAATCTTTTCGCGATATACAATCTCCGCTCCATTCTTGGACATCTAGTCCATACCGATAATCACATCAACACTCCCTAGTTTAACGGGTAGTAGATCTATTTTGAAGGAATGATTGGCTAATTCTAGGACACAGCTCGGAATAAGGTGGTTGGTTTTGATTAATTTACCGTCAGCTATTTCTATGGTATACTCGTTATCTAGAATGGTAGGTTTGATACCAAGTAATGGACTAAATCATTAGACACGAAGCTTCTTTCAGCACCAGTATCAAATAACATAGATGCATAATGGTTGTTTAGAAGGAACGTACCCGTGATGGTGCCAGGGTTCTGTTTGGCTTCTCCTGCTCCAATCACAAAAGCTCGCCCTTTGGCGTTGTTGTTGTTGTTTCCCGGCTTCCTGTTCTTTGGGCAATCCTTTGAAAAATGTCCATTCTTCCCACAAGTGTAACAAGCACAGGTTGCTCCAGTGTTTGGAACTGGTCCTCTCATTCTAAAATCCTTGGCCACATGGCCAATCCTCTTGCATTTCTGGCACCTTGCTTCCTCACAAGTACCGTTGTGGTGAAAGTTATATCGATTGCACTTTGGTAGGGTTCCCGTGTAAGCTCTCCTCGGCTTATTGTCAGCTTGACCTGCGGTGTAGGCTCGGGTAGTTTCTTGCCTTTTCTGTGGTGGTGGCGGATTAAATGACCTTGAAGAACTACCTTGGAACTTTCCCTTATTATCAGCAGGTTTGTCAAAGAGTCCCTGACGAACGGCCTGGGATGTCAGGTTGTGTGCCAATCGAATTGCTTGCTGGATTGTTATAGGTTCAAAAGATGATACCATACCATGGATTTGCGGGGCCAGTCCCTGCAGATAACACTCAATATGCTTCTCTTCAGGTGTTACCATATGAGGACACAATCTTGCCAAATCATGAAATTTCAACGTGTAATCCACCACATCCGGTCCATTCATTTTTAGGTTCCAAAACTTTTCCTCAAGATCCTGGATCTCGTTTCGTGTACATTACTCATCCCTTAACAGCTTCTTGAAGTCTGCCCATGGCATAGCATTCGTTGCTTCCAAACCCATCGCTTGGACATTGGATTTCCAATAGGTGAGGGCCTGTCCCTCGAAAGTTCCAGTAGCGAATTTCACCTTTGAAGTTTCCGGACAGTTGCACATTTCAAAAGTAGACTCTACTTTCTTAATCCATCATACCAAGTTAACTGCTCCATCCCGCCCATTGAAAGAGAGTGGTTTGCAATGAAGGAAAAGCTTGTAGGTGCATACTAGGGATTTTGTCCTTGTCCTCCTGCATTTTGGTTGCTTGGTAAGGCTGCAATAGTTGCAGCTACTCTTTGGTTAATCAAGGCCTCCATTTGTGCTGCCATCATTGTTGCTTGGCGGGGCGGCATGTCTCTTCATATTATAATGTTAGCAAAAGTTAGATTATATGTAACATACAACCAACACATGCAGAACTCAGCAAGAGCGCTAGTAGCCTCTAGCTGTTGCCCTGAGCTCCGCTGCAACGGCTCTCTAGGTAGAAAGTGTAGCTCTCTGCTCTGCCACGGTGGTCCTCTGTCTCTCGAAGCTCAGGTGCTGACCTCTCAGCCTCAGACACTTGGTCAGATAGAATGGTAATCCTGGCAGCATCCCTCTGGCGATCCTCCGTTAGTCGGGACACCTGCTCCTGTAGCGTCCGTAATGCGGTCTCTGGCACTCGGGTATGTAGATGCTCAATCTTTTACTCAGTCTCTTTCCCCATACCCTCTAGGGACAGAACCTTTTCCTTAAGGTGTTTCACTTGCTTCAATTGCCGCGTATCCTCTTCTGCTCCAATCACAGATGCCCTAGCAGTCTATCGTACTAGTTGCATCAGGCTACCAGAGTCGGGATCGTACGCTCGATCGGCTCCCCGGTAATCGGTAAGATGCATGGTCCATGTGAAGACTCTCTGATCTCGGTCATAGGAGGTACTCCTTCCTCCTTAGCCCAATCCCTCAAGGTATCAGAAATGAACGTCCACTTTCTCACGTCAAGTCCAGATTTCTTGTGCTTGGGCTCATAGACAGGCGTGCTCGTAGGAGAGGGTGGTGCCCACTTCATCGGGGTGTGCTGAACTAGTTGCCCGTAGGGGCGATGTCGGTGCGGGTAGGCGATATCACAGATGCCCCACTCGCGGGTCTCTTCACCTGCTGGAGTCTCAGACTCCATCTTTGACTCAACTCCATCGTCCTATGTCGGTTCTTCTCTCGACTTCTCAACGGTGGTGTCGTCGGAGAAAAGGTACTCCGGTAGTGTCTCACCGGATGAATTGTCCACTGGTGTCGATGGCGTGTACACGTACTCGTCCTCGGAATCCGAGATCTCAATCGGCTGGTTTGTAGTTGACATGTTCCTGTAACAAGTCAACCACAAATTTCTATCTTACGTGAGTATTCTAAGTGTATGTGAGAATACTAAGTGTACGTGCGGAAGTGAAATGCAAATGAGACATCGGTTACAGTCTAAGTCCACTATATGCAACCTAGTTCGTTGCAACCAATGGATCTGATACCAGTCTGTCACACCCCCAAATTCCACTTCCGGGCTATACCCGAGGGGCGTGACTCGAGAGGATCTTTACCATTGAATTACTTTGAATGACCACTAAATGGTTATCAAAATACCTGTTTTATGCATGACTCGAACGAGTCCAAAATAAAGTTTGACATGGTCCAAAGTAATAGTGCGGAAGCAATGTTTAAATGTTTACAACATTTGAAATTAAGGATGAAAAAATATTATTTATCAAAATAGGATGTCAAGCATGATGAGTGTGTGACTCCAGTGGGTGCATCCTTACCACATATCCTATGCATTCAACGACCTGAGATAAACATGCTAAAATGGGTCAACATAAATTTGGTGAGTTCGCAGGTTATATGTAATGGAAATCATATCATGAAATGTTTTGGAAAATCATATCGCAGCTTAGTTTTATAAAAATAAAATAAGCTTTTCTTTCTCTATCTTTAAAACACTTTAACTTTACTTAAAAACTTTTACAACGTTACAATTATTAAACTGTGACGTTACTGTCTTTTATTAAAACTTTAGCTTCGAGGAAAAACCGTTAGGGTGTCCTCATGTACTTTGTCTGACTATCGTTTCACTTGTACAGGACAAGTGACTTTAACATACTTTAACTATCACATATGGATCATGGTCCGAGGACCAGATCCCTTTCTCGCTTACACCTCAGGGTAGGACTTTACTTTAGCGCTGCCCACACCTCAGGGTGGGACTTTCTTTCTTGCTTGCACATGGAAAAGCATATGTTGAAAATGCATGGAAAAGCATATGTACTCTACACAATCATTGTTGATCAGAAAAAACCAAAAATTATCATAAGTCCGCCAACTGAAGCTCAACTGTAGCCACAGAAAAAGGAAAAGGATGTGGTTCGCCTCTTTGTGCCTTGAACATGAATGGATTAGGTCAATTATGTACTCGTTTGACCTCCAGTCGAAGTTAGCGCTACTAACCCGGGCAGGGGTTATTAAACCCAACAGTACTGTTCATGATCACCTCGCATGTGGAAAAATTAACGGTTGACTCTGAGAGGAGTTTGTACACACCATGTACAACTTATATAATTAATGTAACTGTGTAAGCATGGAAATATGATTTTAAAAAAATGTATTTGAGCATGTATCTCACCCCCAAAATGGAAAATGAGTGAAACGGGGCTGTGAGAACTCACCTGATAAAGCGGTAATGATATGCAAGTCTTAGCAAATCCGGCTAAATGAGACGACCTACTCATGCCCTAGGAAACATTTAGTACTTTAAGGTCTAATTATTGTAGATGCTTGACTATGAACTCTATGCATCCAAAGAGTTGTTTGAAAAGTGACTTTGACGTTTCAAAGATGTTTTGACTCGACGACCCGTTGGTGACACGTTGGACTTAAGCATTCAAATCCTAATATAGAATTCAAACCTACTTTGAAATACTATATTATCGTCTAATAAACACATTGGCACATTCAATTGGAATTTAGAACTTGAAACACAACTTTTGATACATTAAAGTTTCCTTAATTGGAATGTCAAGTTGTTGAGTCCTAAACATGGCAACAATGCAAAGTTGACGTTCACACATGAAATTAGGCGTGTTATAACATATATAGAACATTTCAATGTTTACTTGCTAAAAATAGACAAAATGCGAGTTTCGGATAATTAAATTTTCCTATTATAGCAAGATCATATCAAATTGTCAAGTTAATGGATAATTATCATGTATTATCATACAATGCACTTAGTTAAGTGTTACTAAGTCATTTAAACCTTCGAATCATGTTAATAACTTGCAATCATTACTCTTGAAAGAATAAAGTTTCCTTATTTAGAAACCGGGCTCTAAACCTCGTACACATGCATTTTAATCCATCATTTTGGTCAATTATTCTTCCATAATGTTCACTACACTAGTTTCATGCTTTGAATACACCCAAACACCAAGTTTTCATACATGTCAAGAAATAAAGTTTCTAAAAATAGAAAACGAGCGTAAAAGCATCATGGACATGTGATTTTACCGAAACAAAAATCATACAATCTCTATATCTAGCGTTTATGCATCATTTCCACCAAACAAATCACATCATAACTTCTTTTAACAAAAACCCAAAAATTAAAGTTACTATAAATAGAACCGAGCATGAAATCTCATATGACCAAAAGTTCTAGATAGCAAATCTACACATATTATTCATTCTTTATGCATATCTAACCATTTTTCATCATCAAATCACCCTAAACATGGCATCTAACATGAAACCCAAAATTAAAGTTTCCTAAAATAGTAAAACCGAGCATGCATGTATCATCCATCACTTTTTTCAACAAAGTTTTCACATATTAATCATCTACAACTATTATTACAACATAATCCATCATCAAACCAACAAAACCTCATCATCTAGCACATGCATACATAATAAAGTTTCCTTAAATGAAAACCGGGCCTATGAACAAAACCCGAGTCCAAAACCACCAACAGTATGTACCTTTTTAGTTTTAAAACACATTTCCTTCAAGAATCTATGGATAATCTTTCATAAAAATGGGTTTTCTTTGGATGCATGTTCATATGAACATGAAGATGAAAATGAAAAAAAGAGGGTTTTGATCTTACCAAACTTGAAAATGGATGGAATGATGGATGAAATCTCTTGCAAACTTGATAATCTTCACTTGGAACTTGGATTTGGATGGAATGAAAGATCAAAAATCAAAAATGGTGAAGGATGGTGGTGGTGGTGGTGATGATCTCGGCTCAAAGGGGAGAAAGAAAGAGGAGAGTGAAAGATGAAAGTGGTGGAAATGGGATGATTGGTGGGGGTTTATATAGGGGGTTTTTATACCGGGTGGTGGAAAACGAATAGTCACCGATTTATTGACGGAAATCCCGAATAGGTATGAACAAAATTATTTAAAAATAATTTGACTCATGTTGGTATGTTTAAGATATAAAATTTTCAGATTTTTATTTGGAAATGTCGGTACATACTGCAGACTGGCCGGGCAGCGTTAAAACATAAATTTTCTCAGAAAATTCCCGAAAAATTCATAGAATCTTAGAATAACATATCACAGTACTACATGTAATTTGTGCACACCAAATATATGTCTAAGTGTTTGCTTAGAATTATGGACCTAGCTAGTGCACACTTCGTGTCTACCGGACTCTGCTGAAAAAAAAATATTTCCATAAATCACCGAAAAATTCATGTAGGCGTGATTAATTAAATCACAGTGTTACATATAATTTTCACACATAGATTATATGTCTATGTATTTGTTTTAAATTATCACCAACAGTCGTGCTGCAGGACGCGTGTTTGACCGGGTAATCTTCCGGATTACCGTCGCGTGTAAACGGATTGACTTGCTAAGTGTGAAATGGACTTAATTAATATAAAATTAAGTGTGATGCATGTCTAATAATGTATTATGTATCTCAGTCGGGAATGGATATCAAACTGAAATTTGCCGGGTGTCACACCGATTGAGCTCATTTCAGCGGCGTTGGAACCGTCTCGTCGAACTCTACCATCTTAACTTTAGGGTTTAGCTTTTAAGGTTTAGATTTTACGTTTGAATTTTAGGATTTTAGCCTTAGGGTTTAGCTTTTAGGGTTTAGATTTTATGGTTTAGGTTTTTTTTTTGGGAGTGGGGGGTTTAGGTTTTTGGGGTGGGAGGGGGTGGGTTTAGGTTTTTAGGGATGGGTGGGGGTGGGTTTAGGTTTTTGGGGGGTGGAGGTGGTGGTTTTAGGCTTTTCGGGGGGTGGGGTTGGATGGAGGGTTTAGGTTTTTGGGGGTGCGGGTGGAGAGGGGTTTAGGTTTTTGAGTCCGGGTTAGGGTTCGATGAGACAGTTGTAACGCCGCTGGAATGAGCTCAATCGGAGTTCGTTTGACCCACTTCTTAGGATTTCTTAGCGAAAAACTATTTCTTAGTGGAACCGTCCCCTATATATATATATATATATTAATATTGAGTGGGTCCATATTTATTAATTTTTTTTCTTTTTAAAGAGAAGTATTTTAGTTATTTTACACCTACTTAACGGTCAAAGTTAACGTCAATCCATTTTGAGAGCCAATGACGTTACAAAATGGAAAACTATGGATTAACAAGGTAATTTCTCAAAGTTAGGGACTAAAAATGTAATCAGGACATACCACAGAGGCCATACGTGTAATTAACTCTTACATATTCTAATAAGAAACCAACAAACCATAATTTTAATTCAAGTCTTGGGAAACAAAGTGATGTTATGATTTTGTTCCATCATTTCTTGTCTAATTATCTAAAACATGTTACAAAAGTTGCAAGGAAAAAGAGAAGTCACCGGACAGAAACAGATTCTGGTCGGAACATTACGTATTTCACGTCAACCCAAGCTGCTTCAAGCCTTACCAAATACTTCATTTTGACTAGAAACTACCCGTTACCCAGCCTACCCATTTTGCCATAAGGAGCATACCATCCTGCATTTTAAACCATCCCCAGACTTTCTTTATGTGGAATTTGAACAGTTGTATTTTATCTATTTTACAGCAACTACATAAATCAAAACTCAAAAAAGAGGAACGGTCCGCCTCAAGGAATGATTTTCAAATTATAACAAGAAAAACCTGACATGATGAATTTAATTACTTTCTCCTGTTTTTAAGGTCTACAACATCATATGTTTATAGTGGTTAAACAAAATACCAATAGCTGAGTCTTGATGCTGGCTAGTTAGCTTGAAATACAAGAAACATTCTTAGCTTGTGTACAAGAAGCTCACGGCTTCCATACAGAGGCTTACCATTAGCGATCCAATCCTTGTCAAGCAATCCAGTTTTAGAACTAGTAACCATTTCATGATGGAAACTTGACACAATTTGGTAAATTGAAGTCCTGAGAATGTCAGCCATGGAATATGCTTTTAAGTAGCGAGGGCCGTCTTTCTTATTGGATATTGTTGCTGCTGCTGCTACTGGGCTTAATGCAGCCCACTTGATACTAGCAGTAGGATATTGGATGTTTGATGGTTGGAGGTTGGTCTTTTTTCCCATTGAAGTTTCAACAGCTAATAAGCAAGCCAAAAGAGTGGAAATAGTAACAGCGTTGCAACCAGAGAGTTGGGCAACCCCCAAACGATCTTCTTTGTGGGACCGTATAGTCAGTGAAGATGCAATACGAGCACTCCATGCACATACCTGCAAGGTGATTGTTAACTACAGAGCATGATATGGAAGAAATGTCAAGATTGGAAAGTTATATGAAAGCGGATCGATTCAGGTTGTAATTAATGATTTAATTCCACGGGTATAATTAACAAAAAAAAATAGGTATAAAAGAAACAGGTTAGAGTTAGACCGGAAAAAAAAATAGGTATGAAAGAAACAAGTCATGTGGATAGAGCAGGTCTAAAGCTGCTAGAAGTGTACTTAGATACTTGCATCCTACTAAATCTTTCTTTTATAAAAATAATAGATTATGATTGTAATAATAGAGTTTTTATGATCATATTTTATTAATTAGTTATATACATTTTACAAAAAAAAAATTGAGCATTTGACCCGAACCTATTTAGACCTGCTAGACCCGAACTTATTTAGACCTGTAGTGAAAATAAACCAAAGTTAGAAACGACCATAAGGTCTAGTTGAACGTGGAGCTGTTGTATCATTTGTGTACAAAACTATGGCGGATTTGCTGCAAGAGTTTACTCATTTAGTTGTATTTCCCTTGCTGATCCTCTTATTTATCTCACCACATAAAAGGACGTGTTAGATCATGTAAGTATATACTTCTGTCTACATCCTATTCATGCACCTGAGTGCACAAACCTAATGTAAAGTTTTATGGTTTCCTCAACAACTTTTCAAAGCACAAATAGTGAAATATTATTAAGACTAAAAAGATATCCCTGCTTAGGGCCACTTAACCTGCCACCAGACCACTTAGTTTAGCAACTAGTGTTGAATTAAGTGTAACAAATTCCTCTTAACTTAGAGAAAGTCTTTCTGAGCTTTTGAACAATTGCAATGAATAGAAAGTATAACTGGTCATCAAATGAAGTGTGTAAAAACAATATAAGATGAGAATATTTTTTAGTCTCATTCCTTTACATACTAGAAGCATAAACCGATACAACCCTACCTCCCACATGACCATCTCAAGGCTAAATCTAGTCCTCCAACCATCCCCCGGATCAATTTTGAACTTTTTCTAAAACATCCAGGATCTTGTTTTTTATTTCAGGAAGTGTTAAGACAAAATATGCAAAATCACCATAAATCAGGTGTAATTTGCAATTTTAGGTAAGTTGAGATATTAGTTAGCAAATTTCAGTAAATACCTGGTTAGTATCATAACTTGTTGCAAACCTTTTAAACAAATTTTGAGATTTTTAACCTTCAGCTACGGCAAAATCTGTTTTGTTTCCAACATCATTGACTCATGCACCTATCTCATGAACAAACAAGAGTATGTATGTTGTCTAATCTGAAACCTTCCCCACAAACCCTATTAGAACAAATGGTATGTTGTCTAATAGAAAACTTCTCCATTTCTTAATATAGATTTCTTGATGAGTTATACGAAGCAGTTTTATGAATCACCTTGAACAGTAAAATAAACACTGATGGTACAACAGTTTTGGCACTCCTTATTGAAGCAAATCAGTGTTGGATAAAAGTCATTTGAAGTGACTTTGCCAAATACCGATGATACAACAGTTTTGGCTACTCCTTATTGAAGCAAATTAGTCTTGGATAAAAGTCATTTGAAGTGACTTTGCCAACAATTGCTATCTGCATATTGGAAAGGGAGGTATAATGGCTCTCATGTGAACAAAAACAAAAGGCTTACTTGCAGAGCTCTAAGTAATTGTCGTAGCTGACACCAACAAAAGATTTTCATGTCATAGTCATTGTCATAGAAGGAAGACGTTGATACTCATGGACCATTAACCATACATAATCACGGCCATAGAAAGATTTTGATCTACTCAGAAAAAATAGGAGAGCAAGACAGGCACACCTGTAGTGGGAGTGCGCAAAAGCAACACCATTGTATCCATAACTATTCAATGTCACTAGACAATCTTGACCAATGACTCCTCACTTGACAAGTAGTCATCAAAACCTAGGTTAATGTACCTAGATTGGATACCAAATATAACTTACGCTAGCCTTTCAACTGCTTTACTGTTTGTCTAAACGCTTCATAATCCCCTCACAGCCAAATCAGATCAGCTATGAACTCTTAATCCGCTTTTCAGACCACTACTACTAGTGTCCTACACAAAAGAACGAATTTATTATGGGCATTTTTTTCGTTTTAAGTGTGTTATCTTCCAGCTGGTGTGACTAGCAAGATGTTTGCTTATTCTTGTTCCGAATCCAATTTTCCAGCAGTATGTAATAGATTAGCTAATAAACTCGGCAATTCTAGTTGGAAATCAATTTAAAGTTTAAGCTCATGGTGAAGATCACCACTAAAACTCAATCAAACAATGATAAGTTTAAGTCCATGGTGAAGGTCGCATGCTTGATTTAAAAAAGCATGCCTCATGTTATCGTTTCAAAGCATCAGAAGCGCAGCGATCTCATTAAGTGTGGTGGAGACTGAAGAGGACGATTATAAGTCAAACTAGGTTAAGAGGGGGCAAGAGAGAAACAAAGCAAAGATAAAAAAATTCGCTCATTCTTTTGACTTTGTATTCTTCTGTTTTTACCAAGACCTTCATGAAGAAACAACAAAAAGATCAAAGATAGAGAGAGAGAGAGAACGCAAGAGGAGAGAGAGAGAGAGAGAGAGAGAGAGAGGCGGCTTTAGGGTAGTCTAATCGTGCATAGATATAAGAGAGAAAGGGAGAGATTCGATGTGGGAAGAGAAGAGTGTGCAATGTACAATGGATAGAAGAGAATGTCGTGTGTGTGGAAGCTAAGGAGCCGGCCCTAGTTGGCCTCCTGCACAATTATGGGTTGGGGCCCATAATGGGTTAACTTGGTGATTAAGTTATGTAACCCTAGATTAGTCCTTATAAATATGATGTCATGTACTTGTAAATTCTTGAGCATCTAATAATAATAAGATCCCTAGTTGCAGTCCGTGGACGTAGGTCATACCGACCGAACCACGTTAAATCGCTAGTGTTCTTTAGAGCTTTCGTGTTTGTGTGCGCTTTGAAACCTAACAACTGGTATCAGAGCTTGGCTCTTGATTACCTCACACAAACCGGAAGCTATCTCATGTCAGCCGCCACCCTCCTACCGCCGCCACCCTAGCGCCGCTAGGGTTTTGCCGTCGTCCAGGAGCCGTCCGCCGCCGCTGCCACCCTAGCCACCGCCACCTGCGGCCGCTAGGGTTTTGCAATCATCCCCGCAAGTCTGCTGCCGGATTGCCGCCGTTCGCCGCCGCTGATTAGAGTTCCGCCGCTAAGTCTCAGCAGCCGAAAACCCTAAATCCGGTAAACTCTGCTATCGGTGTTCTTACGCGTTTATTACTGATTTTGTTTGAGATTGGTTGAATAGACAGTGTCCAATAGAACAGCCAACAAGTTCAGGCCGCCGCCACTGCTGTGTTTGTTCACTGTTCCTGGTCTTGACTCGATCAGTTCTACTCGTTAAGTTTATTTCAATGGCAGAAGAAGTTAAGGTAAAGATAATGACGTTTGATGGACAAGATTATGGATTCTGGAGAATGCAAATTGAAGATATGCTCTATCAGAAGAGTTTACATCTTCCAATGATTGGACGGGAAGCAAAGCCAGAGAAGATGTCTGAGGCTGACTGAAGCCTCTTAGACAGACAGGCCTTGGGAGTAATAAGCAGTGTTGTAAAAATCGCTAGGCGCTAGTCGGGCGGTGGGGTAGAGCCTAGGCCTAGGCGGGATTAATCGGGGCCTAGGCGGGATTAATCGGATTGGAATTTTTATATGTAATTTTCAGTTTTTTATATATATACACACATTTTTATATGTAATTTTTTATAAAAATGTTCATTTTTAAACCACACCAAAGGTTTTCGCCGGAATTTGGCCGGATATTTTAGGTTTTTGCCGTAAATTTCAGGTTTTCGCCGGAATTTGGCCAGAAATTTCAGGTTTTCACCGGAATCTGGCTGCCTAGGCCCGCCTAGCGATTTGGACCGCCTAGCGATTTTTGGACCAACTAGGCCAAAATTAATCCTTAATGAACCGCCTAGCGACTAATCGGCGCCTATGTGCCGCCTAGGCACGATTTTTACAACACTGGTAGTAAGGTTGTCTCTGTCAAGGAACGTTACATAGTCAAAGAAAAGACCACATTTGGAGTGTTATAAGCTCTGGCTGACATGTATGAGAAGCCCTCTGCAGTCAATAAGGTATTTCTCATCAGGCAATTGGTTAACACCAAGATGAGAGAAGGTTCGTCTGTTTCTGGCCATATTAATGATTTCAATTCTATCATCACTCGGTTAGAATCTGTTGATATTAACTTTGAGGATGAGTTACAAGCTCTCCTCCTATTGTCTTCTTTGCCCGAAAGCTTGTCAGGTACTGTTACAGCTGTCAGTAGTTCATCTGGAACTACCAAACTCACATTCAAGGTGATGCGGGATTTGATACTGAATGAAGACATGCGTAGGAAAAACGCTGAAGAATCTTCCAGTTCTATTCTCCAAACTGAAAGGGGAGAAGACCTGAAAGGGGCAATAACAGGGGTAGGTCAAAGTCCAGAAAGAGAGGTCAATCCAAAAACAGAAAAGAAATTAAGTGTTGGAACTGCAAAGAGAAGGGTCACTTTAGAAGCCAGTGCCCTAAACCACAAGTTGTTAAAGACAAGAAAGAAGTGAACAACGTAGCAGCTCAACGCCCAGATGACGCCCTCATCTGTTGTGTTGAAAATTCCATAGAATCTTGAATCATGGATTCAGGGGCATCCTTTGACGCCGTCCCTTGCCCGGAGCTAGTAAAGAACTTGCGAACAGGTAATTTTGGTAAAGTTCGTTTAGCTGATGATCAGACACTTGATATTGCAAAGATAGGTGATGTGGATCTAAGGACTACACTTGGAACCACCCGGATATTGAAAGATGTCAGGGTTATTCCAAACTTGAGGAGAAAGTTAATTTCGGTTAGATGACCAAGGCCATGCTGTTCTCTTTAAGGGAGGTCAGTGGAAAGTTATCAAAGGCAACCTCGTGGTTGCTCGGGGAAAGAAAAGAGGACCTTTATACATGGTGGAGATACCTTCTGATGGTATAAATGCAGCAACATCTGGTCCGAGTCTTTCTAATATGTGGCACCAACGACTCGGGCACATGAGTGACAAGGGATTGAAGATGTTGGCTGATAAAGGAAAGCTTCAAGATCTAAAGAAAGTAGAAACCGTGTTTTGCGAGTCATGTGTTCTCGGGAAACAGAAGAAAGTTAAATTCTTGAAGACTGGTCAGACACCGAAAGCTCAGAAACTTGAGTTCATTCACTCAGACGTTTATGGACCTACATCGGTTCAATCTGTAGGAGGTGCATCCTACTATGTGACCTTCATTGATGATGCTACTAGAAAGGTATGGGTTTATTTTCTCAAGCATAAATTTGAAGTAGAGTTAAGTGCTTTTTTCATCCCTATGGTTTGCTAAAAATTGTCATTTAAATCCAAAGGTTTAAATCTTGCCATTTGAATCCAAATGTTTCATAAAAATTGTCATTTGAATCCATTTGACTACACCTATTTAACACCGTTAAACATTTCTACTTTAGTTGACTACTTTAGGGTTTTATTTCATAAAATTTTCTACAACTTTACCGCTAAACATGAAATAGCGGGCACTATTCCATCGCTATCGCTACGTAGCATATAGATAGCGTGTCGCTATTTACCGCTATTCGCTATTGACAACATTGCAAGAGAGCATTCCGAGTACAAGAACCTCAATTTATATATGGACCTTGAATTCAAGTCGTAATGAAAAATTAAAGGCTTCAGTTTCGATTTATTTACTCATAAATGGGCTTATTCAAGTTTGTTCTATTTCTAACATATCAAACGGAAAAATAGCTTAAAAGGCAACCCATCGAGTCAACAAGAGTGTATTTTAATGCACAATAGATCCAAAATCATTTTGTTGAAAAACATAATTAAAACTGGAAAAATAAAAACATGTGGTTATATTGACAGCCTATATGTTTATAAGAAAATAAAACGCTTAGACCCAAGGTGTTTCAATCCAACTCAACCCGTTTCGACCCGTACAAATAAATGACATGTTAACCAAAAGACTTGACACACCCATTTTGCCCTCTTCATTAAGAATCAATGAAAAAGAAGTATTGATGCAGAATGAAGAAAAAGGCCGGTTTAAGAGTAAAATTATTCACCTGAAAGTCATAAAATGGTTCATGGAGCCTTGAAATTGAAGAAAGCTCAGTTGATGAGCGTAACTGATGGGACAATTTGAATGTTGACTTCTCAGGGGAACTTCCCAGCGCTTCACTCAAATCCAAAGTGAGCTGTTCCAAGGGCTGCAGGCATACAGCTATCACTTTTTTGTAGGTCTCACCAGTTTCTTCAAAGAATGCAGCCCGACGCCAGGAATCAACATTACTCTCACTCACCATGCACAGATCAAGATAAGCAAGATGATGCACAAGTGATCTTTCAGTTGTCTCCTCAAGGGCTGCAAGAAGATGATCACTTGGATTTGTTTCTGCCGCTGCTGACCCCTTTGGAGGAGCAAACATATACCTCCTTGTAAGAAACACCTATAGAGCACATTTTGGCAATTTAGTAGATCTCTTGAACATAGATCAGGGATAACAAAATGGGCGTGTCAAAGTCAGACGTATTGAGTAAGTAACAAGTCGGATTGGCCTGAAATATTGTTAGTCAAAATTCTTTTTTTAAATTTGTATATAATCACTGTGTCGAATATGATTAATAAAGCTACATTACTTCAATAATAATCTAACTTTTTTAATAAAAAGATAAGATTTGAGGTTTTACTATTAAAGTACGATTTGGGCAGCTTTCGACCTCTTTATATCCCATTTGACCCGTTTTATGTTAAGCTACTTTTTACCCACTTAACCTGTTAAAGTAAAGATTGAACACAACTGAATTGGTCTAAACTGGCACCTCATGTTAATAGAAAAATATGTATCTACAGAAATTAAACCTGAAGCAAATGGCGATTTAGCTCCCAACAGAGAAATACCACACATGATGCACAATAGAAAACAATCTGCTCAAGGAGGAGATCTCCCATAGCCAGCTTGCAGTCACTAATGAAAATAGGCAGCAGTAGCGAGACTGTATAGCCAGCACTTGAAAGAGTGAGGGCTTTTACAATTGCTTTACGAAGGCCCATTTTGTAGCTGAAGAAAAGAGGCCGCTGTCAACATGAAGAAGAAAAATCAGCAAAAGAAAAGCTTGTGAGCAGACAGTGCAATTTTCCACATAGATTCCAGTTGGATGTGCCATTTGAAAGTTGTGATAATAAGTTTTGATGTGGCAAATCCTGATTATGTAAGAAATTATCAAACTTATCATACATACAGTTGGTTTACCAAATACATAGAAACTGAAATCCCAATAACAGATAATCACTTTCAAATGTGCTATTCCATATGCTTAGAATACTAAAACACATACAATTGTTTGCTTAAATGAAAGGATAAGAAAAGGGTTTAGTGACCTGAAGGATGGGAAAATCCAAAAGCCATCTCCTGGTGAACACATAATGTGACCCGTAAATCAAGCCAGCAACTAAACCCCTTATGCTCCAAAATCCAGAAAGGCAAACAACAGACACAAACGCAGACACCCCAGAGGACGCTACAAACATTGAAAAGCGCAGAGTAACCCTAACCCTCCGTCTGAAATCAGGTGGCAACGGCTGACCTCCATACACGAATATGACTTTGAGTAGACCAAACAAGAGCTCAACAGGTGAAACTCCGGGAACGGCTTGAGGAGATGACACCAGGAAGAGGGAAGTAGAGAAGAGAAGGAGAGATAGTTGGAAGGAGATGAAGGCAAAGATGGCGGCGGTGATAGTGATCGACGGGACTAATGGAGAAATAAGGGTTTTGCAGACAAAATAGACGAGTGTTGACTGAAATGATTGCCAGATTAGAAACCCTAGATATCTGTCCTTAACGATGGTATCTCTGTGGTGTCCATCTCCAACTCTTCCGATCATTTCCACTCCACTTCCACTGTGAGAGAGATAAACGGCGCAGACAGCAGCGAAAAGCAATTTGGGGTTTGGGAATGGGAATGGGAATGGGAATGGGAATGGGAATGGGCGGGAAGGAAAATGTCACCACATATCATTTCACTAAATAAACGCATGATCAAACATTTTTACTTTCTAAATCATCATTTAAACGTTATACGTATATCAAGATTATGTAGGTATTTCGGCATATAAGATTATATACTTTTGCAATCTTCACGGCACTCTGACTTCTTCAAGGACAAGGTTCTTTGTCATAACAATAGCGGACCCTATTTAATTTATGTATCTAAATCTCTCTAAAAAGTTATTACATAACTAGTATGTGGGGATTGTTGGACTTAATCATTGTTTAGTTCACATGAGAAAGTTAAGAAGGGTGTTTTGAAGTATTTGAAAACAAATGAGTCAGTCCTCTAAGTTTGATTAAAGTTCTTCGAATGGGCTGTGTCACACCCTAGTCACAGGTACTGGTTAGTGGTGACGAATGGTACAGAACACACAGCGGAAACTAAAAACCTCATTTATTACATAATTAAACATTGTTTTACAAACTATTAAAATGTTACAAATTGTTTCATCATCATTCCTAACAAGGAACATCACGTTTCAGGACTTATTGTCTCCCGACAAGCCTTCATCTGGTATATACAATCTCCTCTTCTAGCCCTGGATATGCAACCTATAATGATTACTTGTGATGTTCTCAAAAACATTTTAAAGAAAATGGGTAAACATAAAGTTGATGAGTCCATAAACAAATCATTTCATAAAATGACCCGCTAACGTATGTTGAACAAAGTCATGGAGTGCCCCTCTCATAGACAACTATGAGGCATCAAATCAGTATACATATAACATGTGACCGTTCCATGGGTCCCGTCCAACGTGTCTTTCTAGGGGTCACGTGAAACATAATAAGCGCTTATAATGCGTTATATATGTACAGTCATGGAATACAATCGTTTCAAAATACCCAAACTATTTACATAAATTAACCATGCATAAAAAATGGAGTATAACAGGGCCATGGTTATTTTTATACATCAACCGAACCTTACCTCATAACTATTTACGGCAATTTGAAGGAGATTTGTGAGAAACCGGACTTCGCGTATATGAACTGAGATTGGAATTGTTGGAAACCAGGGAGTGTGTGTGTGTGTGCGCACATGAAAGTGTGTTGTGTTAAGAGATCGAGCTCAAGCTTTCTATTTATAGGCTGCCAGGAGACCCGTAGCGGGCCGTTAACTAAGGTGGTGGCGGTCCGCCACCACCTTCAGCCGCAAATCTTTTGCTTCGGGCCCAAGTAGCAGACCGTTAAGCTATGGGCTAGCGGTCCGCTAGCACCTTTTCTTCGTAACGGACTGTTAGGTTCATGGTGATGGTCCGTGTTAGGTTTACACGCATCAGAATTCATCCGCTAGTCAACAAACAAGTGGCGCGTCATGATTACTGCCTTCCTCCCCACGTAGCGGACCGCCAGAGTCCTTGGTAGCGGTCCGCTACCGTCAAAAATTCAGAATTTTCACTTTTGGTCCTTGTACTTCAAACTATACTCCTGTTAGCCCCTTAACTTTTAATTATTGGCAACTTTAGTCCTTATTTCTTTGAGAATTTTCGAGGTGTTACAAATCTCCCCTCTTTTATGGAATTTCGTGCTCTAAATTAAGATAAAAATAGATAAGGATACTTGGTCTTCATATGATTCGTTAATTCCTAAGTTTTGCCGGGTCCTATTCGACCTTGCCATTGGACTAACACCATTGGAATGATCTTCTTTCTTAATTTTCGTTCTTGTGTATCCAGAACCTTAATTGGATGTTCTGTAAAATGTAGCTTATCATCCACGTGTACATCATCTAGTGCAATAGCCTCAGTTGGGTCTGTTAAGCATTTGCTTAAACAAGATGTGTGGAACGTACCGTGGATCCCTTGTAGTGCTTCTGGTAATTCCAACTTGTAGGCCACTGCCCCAACTCTTGTAGTGATTTTGTAAGGTCCGATGTATATTGGCCCTAACTTTCCACGTTTCTTGAACCTTACAATACCTTTCCAAGGTGAGACCATTAGCATAACATAATCATCGACATGGAATTCTAAAGGTCTTCGTCGTCTATCAACATAACTTTTATGCCGATCTTGGGCAGCTTTCAACCGTTGCTTAATCTGGGCTATCTTATCCGTTGTTTCTTATATCACTTCAGGTACAAACAACTGACTATCTCCTACTTCAGTCCAATAGACTGGAGTTCTGCACTTCGTATCGTAAATACTTCAAATGGTGCAGCTTTGATATTTTAATGGTAACTATTATTGTAGGAGAATTCGATTAACGGTAGGTGATTATCCCAATTACCTTCGAAATCGATAACACAAGCTCTTAGCATATCTTCTAGAGTTTGAATCGTTCATTCACTCTGTCCCTCCATTTGAGGATGATATGTCGTACTCATGTTAAGTCGCGTTCCCAGTTTTTTCTGAAAACTAGTCCAGAATCTAGATGTGAAACGACTGTCTCTATCAGAAATAATAGACAATGGTAAACCAAGGTGGCTGACAATTTTGTTGATATAGATTCTGGCAAACTTATCCATAGAGTAGCTTTCATTAATAGGTATAAAATGGGCTGACTTGGTCAGTGTATCGACCACGACCCATATCGCGTTATGCCCTGTTTGAGTTTTTGGTAATTTTGTAATGAAATCCGTTGTAATGTGATCCCATTTCCAGACAGGTATCTCTAGTTGTTGCAGTTGACCTGCTAGCTTTTGATGCTCAATTTTAACTTGAAGCCAAGTCAAGCATTTATCTATCTACTAGGCTATAGATCTCTTCATATTTGGCAACCAGTAATGATTCTTCAAGTCCTTATACATCTTATTTGCTCCGGGATTCATTGAGTATCTTGTCTTGTGTGCCTCATCCATTATTTTCTTTTGAATGTCTCCAAATTTTGGAATCCAAAGTCTTTGATTGAATCTCATGATTCCATCTTCTCCTTTAGTGAGCAACTTTTGTTTCCTAACCATGTGCTCTTTCTTAATATTTTTTTCTTCTAATTCCTTAGGTTGGATTTTATTAAATTATTCCATCCAATCCATCTTTAATTTAATCGTAGTGCTTTTACCTTAATCAATTTCTTTCTTTCTTTCTGACTTAGAGCATCTGCCACTACGTTTGCCTTCACGGGATGGTATTTGATTTCACAGTCATAAGCATTAATAAGTTCCATCCATCTCATTTGCCTCATATTTAAATTCTTCTAATTAAAAATATGTTGGAGGTTTTTGTGGTCTGAATATATCACGCATTTGGTACCGTATAAATAGTATCTCCTGATCTTTAGACCAAACACTATGACACAAAGTTCTAGGTCATGCGTGGTATAGTTCTTCTCATGAACTTTTAGTTGGCGTGATGCACAAGCAATAACCTTATCTCGTTGCATCAATGTAAGGCCCCAAACCGGGCACCATACAGTTGGGTCTCATCACTCGGTATTCTCTTTAAAAACCTTATCTCACGTTAAAAATAATCAACGGAAGTCTTCTATAAAATAGTTTTATTTCTTATAACTCATTAACGTTCTTAACATTACCTTACGAATACATGCACACCATTCCGGGTAGCACCACTACCAAGCCAAGATACCTCGCCACGCAGACCCACCTGCAAAACAATCTAACGTACATACAAAGTCAGCTACGCTGAGTGAGTTCTAATAGGTTATTTTAAGTAGAAACCTTCTCCTCACAAATATCATTTATATAAACTCAGGACATCCCAATCCCTTATAAAATGGATTGTCGATTAACACGTAGGTAACCCACCTTACCGACCCATTCCCACAAGGGTCCACCACGCAAGACTCATCCCATACCCAAAACCCAGTAAGTCTCATCGACATGGCTCGAGCTTACTACATTACTATCTCATAATCTACCACACGTATCAACCCGAAGTCCGGTTAACGCGACCAACCCCTAGACACCGACCTAACAAGCCTTAATCAAGACTCTCACAAGGTCAACTGACACAACAATTATAAACACGACATTGTCCCGACACAACGGTCCATCTACTGCTCAACACCAAAGCAATAACATCATCACACAAAGAATATCAATTAACACTTGCATGCAATTAAACCACAAATAAATACACACAACAATTACTTTTGAAGGATTTTACCTGTTTCGTCTCAGCAACCCTCGTCAGGGTTATCCCCGTCGGGATATTCATCATACTTAGAGAACCCCCTAGGTCTCAACATCACCCCGAAGGGCATTCGTCGCATAAAGTGACCTCCTGAATGACCTCGTCCTCCGCAATAATCGATTTACCGTGTCACAAGGACAACGACGTCAGCCCACACAGCACACAAAGGTAACACATAGCAACACGCATGCAAATACTATGACTCGTGACCTAAGCACATACCACGTACGTGCACACACTATAACACCTCTTAGTTGTACCCGCACGACATGTAAACTCATCCCCCGACTCACACCAAATAGGTCATTTTATGACACAAAACTATCATACTAACTTCTAACTCACACATCCTCAGGACAATACACAGACCCTTAGCTTCATTATCGAATATATAGCTCATAATCTCATCGGGTTAAACCCAAAACTCGTAACATGTTTAATTTAATAAACACATCTTGTAAGTATGTACGATAGCCCCAAAACAATGAAAACATTAAAGAGGGGGATTAGAAACTTACTGGTTATGCTGAGCCTCGGTCCCTGCTGCAACTCGTCCGTTCACGCTCGAAACCCAAACCTGTCAATGCATGATCACATGATCAGACACGTTATAATCGTATGTTACATTACTTATAACATATAGTTAAACCTCCAACACTTTCCTTCCACAACCCACCATTTGTTCTCCACAAACCCTAATTGTACAGGTTCACACGGATCAGGTCATCCTTAAGTTTTTTGGAACCCGAATACCCGAACCGGGCCCCCATGCACGCACACAAACCATGCCATGCAAAAACCCAAACTCCACGAAACGCGTATACTCGAACCGGGTTCCCATGCATGCACGCTCGTGCACCATGCAAACCCTAACCCCACTAAACGCACGTACTCAAGTCTGGTTTCCCCCATGCATGCTGATGTGTTGCAAAACACACCCGTTTGTCCTTTTGTTTTTGTTTGTTTTAGTTATTTAATTAGTCGTTTTTATTCGTTTTTGTTTTGTACTTAGTTTGTGATGTGTTTACAGGTATTCGTGTGCAAAACAAAGCAAAATCTTGAAGGAATCGAGCACACGAGGAAAAGAATGAAAAAGAAAATAAATTATGGATATTTAGTTCTTGGGGTGTCACTAAGATCATGGCTCAGATCTTCGCATGTCGATAAGTTCTTGGGGTGTCTCTAAGATCCAAGACCAGATGTTCGCGTGTCGCTAAGATCAGAATTTTAGGAAATCAGGAGGCCGACTATTTTGCCTTGGGCCACGCCAAGAATTCTAATTGAGTTTTCGCGACACGCTAAGACCCAAAAATACGGAAAAAACCATAAAATTAACTATTTAAAGATTTTATTGCCATTCTTTCAAAGGGTTTGACTTTTAGCCGCCAGAAGGGAGCTTTTGGGCGATTTTGGGAGTAGAGACGGAGTTGGTAGCCAAAGGTTGAAGCTTTGGAGATCGTATTGGTTAAATTTCAATCATTCGGCTATTGTTATTGATTCTCTTGTGTTTGATTAGTTGCATTAATACTATGTCTTTGGTTTTTACTACTGATTTACTGTCTTTGAGCATGATTTGTGGCTAAACTTATGTAGCTACCTAGGTTTGATGAATATTTGTTGAAGTTTGGATTTTTATCGATTTTTGGTTATGATTGATGGTTTAACACTATTGTAATGAATCTATTTGCAATTGGTTTGATTTGCATGTGTATTTAGATCTGATTTATGATTAATTATTGTTCCATGTGTGTCTTTGTGAATGTCTTTCATGTATAGATGCATATTAGGTTGCTTACTGTGTGTTTGTGACTAGTTTATGGTTTTTGAATCGATCGAATCCATAGTAACGATAGTTGAGAGTTTAAAGGGGTTAAATATTCTACCTACTTCGATAGCTGAAAGGTGAGAGGTAGTCGGTTAGTCTTTGGTGTTAGGTGTCTAGGTGTAAAGGCTCTGAAAGGAGGTTTCCCTAGGGTTCTTAGTATCTTTACTAGTCTGTGTCTTATCGAGAGTTTTCAGGTTACCCCTTGCATTCTTCAAATGTATTGAGATAGTGAGTCTGGAAGGTGATCTATCTTGTGGGTACTATAGTATTGTTTAGAGAGACTGAAAGGTAATCCAACCAACTGGTGTGTGACACCCGACAATTTTAGATACATATTACATTATTTGACATGCATCACACTTAATTTTATAATAATTAAGTTCATTTCACATTCAGCAAGTTAATTCGTTTACACGTGTCGGTAATCCGAAAGATTACCAGGTCAAACACGCGTCCTGCAGCACGACCGTTGGTGATAAATTAAAACAAATACCTAGACATATAATCTGCGCGTGTAAATTATATGTAACATTGTGATATAATAAATCATGCATATATGAATTTTTCAATGATTTTTGGAGACACTTTTATTTTTAGCACAGTCTGGTAGACACGCAGTGTGCACTAGCTAGGTGATTAATTTAAGCAGACACTTAGACACATATTTAAGATGTACAAATTACACGTAATACTGTGATATATTATTTTAGGTCTCTATGAATTTTTTGGGAATTTTCTAAGAAACTTTCTGTTTCGACGCAGTCCAGCCAGTCCGGCGTATGTACCGACAGTTTCAAATAAAAATATGAAAATTTTATATGTTAAACATACCCATATGTGTCAAATTACTTTTAAATCATTTTGTTCATACTAGTTCAGGAATTCCATAAATAAATCAGTGACTGATCGTTTGCCACCACCCGGTATTAGAAGCTCCTATATAAACCCCCATCCCCCCCCCTTCATTTTCATCTTTCACCACTCACCTCTCCTCTCTCTCTCTTTCTTTGGCCGAAACCACCACCACCTCCATCTTCATCCATTTTTTTGTTTTATCATTCCTTCATCAAATCCAAGCTCTCAAGGGTGAGAATCAAGCTTTTGCAAGAAGAATCCACCATCCATCCATCCATTTTCAAGCTTGGTAAGAATCTAGAACCCACTTTTTCTTCATTTTCATCTTCATGTTCATATGAACATGCATCCAAGTAAAATTCGTTTTTATGAATGTTTAACCATGGATTCTTCAATAAAATGAGTTTTATAATAAAAATGGTACATATTGTTGGTGGTTTTGGACTCGGGTTTTGTTCTTAGGCTCGGTTTCCATATAAGGAAACTTTGGTGTATGAGCATTCACTATATATTGTGTTCTTGATGATTTGATGATGGATTATGTTATAGTAATGTTTGTAGATGGATAATATGTGAAAACCTTGTTGTCAAAATTGTTGGATCATACATGCATGCTCGTTTTTGCTATTTATGGAAACTTTAATTTTTGGGTTTTGGTTAGAGAAGGTTATGGTGTGATTTGTTTGGTGTAAATGATGCATAAACACTAGATATAGATATTGTATGGATTTTTTTTTGTTGGTAAAATCACTTGTTCATGATGTTTTTAGGCTCATTTTTTATTTTTAGAAACTTTATTTCTTGACATGTTTGAAAACTTGATGATTGGGTATATTTAAAGCATGAAACTAGTATAGTGAACATTATGGAAGAATGATTGACGAAAATGATGGGTTAAAATGCATATGTGTGAGCTCTAGGGCTTGGGATTCTAAATAACGAAACTTTATTTTTCCAAAAGTTGTATTTGTAAGTTATGAACATGGTTAAAGGGTTTTAGTGACTTAGTCACACTTAACTAAGTGCATTGTATGATAATATATGTTGTTTGTCCATAAACTTGACAATTTGCCACGGCCTTTCTATAATAGGGAACATTGGAATGTTCTATATGTGTTATAACATGCCTAATTTCATATGTGAATGTTAACTTTGCATAGTTGCCATGTTTAGGACTTAAAACTTGACTTTCCAATTAAGGAAACTTTAACGTATCAAAAGTTGTGTTTCAAGTTTTAAATTCCAATCGAATGTTCTAACGTGTTTATTAGAATGTTAATAGGCTATTTGAAAGGAGGTTTGAATTCTATGTTAGGATTTGAATGTTTTAAGTCCATAACGTGTCACCAACGGGTCGCCGAGTCAAAACATCTCTGAAACATCAATGTCACTTTTCAAATAACATGTTTGGATGCATAGAGTTTCATGGTCAAACATTTACAATACTTAGACCTTAAAGTCCTAAATGCTTCCTAGGGCATGAGTAGGTCGTCTCACTTAGCAAGATTTGCTAGGACCTTTCATATCATTTCACCACTTTAACAGGTGAGTTCTCACAGCCCCATTTGACTTGTTTTCCTTTTTGGGGTGAGATACATGCTCTAGTATACATTTTCCAATAAACATGCTTTCCATGCTTACACAATTACATTAATTAGATAAGTTGGTACTGTTGAGTACAAAGTCCTCTCAGAGTCAACCGTTAATTTTCCAAAGCGAGGTATTCATAAACAGTACCGTTGGGTTTAACAACCCCTATCCGGGTTAGTAGTGCTAACTTAGACTGGAGGTCGAACGGGTACATTATTGACCTAATACATTCATGTGCAATGCACAAAGAGGCAAACCACATCCTTTCCTTTTCAGTGGCTACAGTTGAGCGTCGGTTGATGGACTTATTATACTTTTTGGTTTTGTCTGATCAACAATGATTACGTAGAGTACATATGACTTCTAATACATTTCATGATATGTTTCCAATTACATTAAACCTGTGAACTCACCAACGTTATGTTGACCCGTTTTAGCATGTTTATCGCAGGTCGTTGAATGCTTAAGTTATGTGGCTAGGATGCACCCACTGGAGTCACACTTATCATGCATGAGCACCTCATTTTAACAAACGCTTTTTAATCATTATGTTAAGCGTTGTAAACTTTTAAAACATTGCTTCCGCACAATTACTTTGAACTATGTCAAACTTCATTTTGGGCTCGTTTGAGCATATTTAAAACATGTATTTTGAAAACCATTTAGTGGTCATTCAAAGAAACACATTGGTAAAGATCCTCTCGGGTCACGCCCGGTGGGTATAATTCTGAAGTGGAATTTGGGGGTGTGGCACACTGGTATCAGAGTCAATGGTTGCAGCGAACTCGGTTGCACGTAGTGAACTTAGACTGCAAACCGCTCACCTTTAATGGACGGGATGGAGCAGTTAACTTGGTACGATGGATTGAGAAAGTGGAATCTACTTTCAAGATGTGTAATTGTCCGGAAAACTCAAAGGTGAAATTCGCTACTGGAACGTTTGAGGGACAATCCCTCACTTGGTGGAAATCCAACGTCCAAGCGTTGGGTTTGGAAGCGGCCAATGCAATGCCTTGGGCAGATTTCATAAAGTTGTTGAAGGAGGAATACTGTCCACAGAATGAGATCTAGAATCTCAAGAAAAGGTTTTGGAGCCTGAAAATGATTGGACCAGAAGTAGTGGATTACACATCAAAGTTTCATGATTTAGCAGGATTGTGTCCGCACATGGTGACACCTGAAGAGAAGCGTAGCGAGCGTTATTTATGGGGACTGGCCCTGTAAATTCAGGGTATGGTATCATCTTCTGAACCCATAACCATTCAGCAGGCAATCCGATTGGCTCATGTAGGTCCCTTCGTGTGTGTCGGATCGTCACATGCAAGTGGTCTACTAGTCAAACCGGGTTGCGGAATACCCGTGACTAGGTGGAGAGTCTTACTAAACAAAGTAAACCAAACACGAGAGTCACAATAAACGTTCTTTGTATTATAAACACTCGACGGTTACAGAGAGAATACAAGCTGCGTACTTAGCAGAACTAAGTTCGTCTAAACAAATGGTTCTGCGTACTTAGCCTCTGTGAACCTGTCCTATTTATACAGACCTGATGCCTGCGCACTTACCAATTGCTCTTGCGTACTTAACAAGTACGCAAAGGTGTTCTTGCGTACTTGCTAAGTACGCAGGAGCTTTCTCCTGCGCACTTGTAAGTGCGCAAAACACTTAACAGAAAAACTACATACACTATGTAAAAGTAAATACAACTCGATAAACTATTACATAATGACTCATAAATACAAAGACAAATTACAGACATTAGACATACTAACTAAGACTCTATCCAGAGTGTTGTCACAGGAAAGTGCATCAACAAACTCCCCCTTGACAACAGCTTGGGATCTTCATTGTATTCAGTCTTCGGTCTTCAGTCTTCACAGCATCTGCTCCTTAGCTTCCATCTTCTTTTTGTAATCAAGATAGAACTTGATCAACTTGTCGTATTTGGCAGAGAGAAGCTTCGTCCATTCGTCAGTGTGGATGCAGTACTTGTCGGCTAGTACCTCCAGATCGTTCACAGAAAAGTTGATGAAGCAGACTTCATCAAATATCCTGATCACTTCCTTTGGCACCATGTTTCCACTTGCTGACTTACCTTTACTCATTACCACAGCCTCGCCTGTTTTTGGATCAACGTACCAGTACCACATGTCACCAAGAATATCCTGAGGTAACTTGCTCAGGGGAATCTTAGTTTCACATCGTACTGGCTTGTATACCAATCTCTTTATGGGCTTCTTAGTCACAGGATGCACAGCGTGCTTATCCTTGACTCTTCTGGGCACCTGAGGCTAGAGGTATTCAAATTTCCCTGATTTTGCTTCCCGATGTAGTGTTACCCACAAACCCATTGCTACTGCATTATTCGAGTGACTTAGTAGATCGTGGTTTGCGAGGTTAACTAGGTCGTACTTGGGCAAAGAGTTGAACGCCTCACTGGTGGGTTTCAAGTATTGAACCCCCCCAGATCTTTTGATGGCGAACAACTGTTTGTCCTCCTCGAACCTAACAGCCAAGATCATACTTGTCGCTCCGTGCTTGTCTGTGATACACGTCTTTTGCCACACGGGAGCTGGACCCTTTGTAGATGCAGAAGGCATGTCTTTCTCTTTTTGTGCCTCGGGGTCCACAGGTATAGGGTCGACCGGGGAGGCTTCAGTTGTAGCTTCAACATTACTTGCCATGTCAACTGAGCCTGTGTCGAGCAGAGATTCGAGCGATGGTACTTCAAAGATCTCACCATCCTCTAACTCGTACTCTCCTTCCCCGTCGCCCTTGGGAATCTCTATCACCACATCATCGTCATCCTCATTCCAGTCATCACCAGAGTCGATCTCTCCTTCTTCCAGATTAAGGAGAGCATCGATCTGTGCCTCTTTGGAATAGTCAGTCTCTAAATAGAGGATCTCATCATCAGATAAGTCCTTGAGCACGTCAGCCGCTGACTTCCCTTTATCTCCGCCACTACCACCTGAGGTATCACCACCCTCTTGCTGAGTAGACTCCCCCTCAGCCAATGGAACAGAAGAGATGGGCACAATCACCAAAGCTAGGTGCTCACCTCCACTAGGACCGACTTCAGGATCCTTGTCTTTATCATCATCGTTAGTCAGATCGACTGGATGACAAGACTCGGCACCGGTGGATTTCTTTTCTTTGTCTTTGTCTTTCTCTTTCTCTGTCTCCTTCTCCCCCTGAGCACCTAGCTTCGCGGTCAGTTCACCAACTAATTTGACCATCGCTGCGTGCTCTTTTCTCTGCAAGTCCATCCTCAGCTCAAGTGAAGTTCTGTGGCCTAGAATCATTTCGTTAGTCTTCATTAACAGTTCATTCTGTGCCATGACAATCTTCAACCGTTCATCAGTCCCCGTTCTCTGGCTACGCAGAATCTTAACTTCATCAGCCAGAGAGTTTATCTGTGCTTGTTGAGCATCAGAATCCTCTTTTGACTTTTGAATAGTCTTCAACAAGCCAACAACTTGGGTTTCTAGCACATCGATCCTAGCTTCATTTGGATTCGGATGCCTAGATGATGAGGCTTCGGCGTTGTGGATGGGGGAAGAGAAGATTGTGTCAAAGTCGAACCCCTGTGAGAAATCACCGTAGTTAAAGGGTTGACCTGACGGCTCTTTGGTGGGTGTTGGGATGGGGGATGTAATGATGGGAGTTGTGGTTGGAGTGATGGTGACTGACTCCGTGAGAAGTGGAGCAGTCACCGTCACCTGGACGGTTGGAGTAGGAAGGGTCACCGTCACAGGAATCACCTCTGTGACCACCGTGACTGCCACATCTGCTTGTACCTGTGGCCTTCTCCTCCTTCTAAACAGTTGCCGTGCTGGCGTGGTAGATTCTGGCTCTGGACGGGCAGCTTCAACTTGTACTGGCTGCACAGTCGGAATCTCTTCAACCCTGGGGATAGCAACCTCTTGCCTATCGCCCCTTTTCTTGTTGGCTTTCTCTCGCCTTCGTCTTTGTAGAGCAGCGTCAGAGTCGGAAGCCGGCTCATATTCGCTGCTCGAGATTTGTCATTTTCTTTTTGAAGACGACTCAGGCAGGGTTACATGTGCCAACCTTCTCGGATGTGCCTGTGATGGTGCGTCATCGGAATCAGAAGAATCTGATTCTGTTGCCTCCGAATCGGATTCCTCAGCACCACCAATATCACCTTCATCATCATCATGCTCTTCCTCTTGCTCTTCACCAGAGTTATCACTCATTTCTGGTGCTGAGTTGGGACTATACCAGTTCCAATCTTCAGGAGCGACGTATGCTTCATTCAGTAGGTGGCCAAAGAGGTCAGTGTGCGCAGGCGTAGGTTCTACACTGCCTGGCTTTAGAAACTGAGCAAAGACTCTCTTGTCCACCCTTTTTACCTGCAGTCTCTCCCCGATAGCGCGTAGGTTTGGCAGTGCATCATCGATCAGTAGCTACACAAACCTTGGGTACAAAAGGAACCTGAACCTCTCTGCTGTATTTATCTGGTTATTTAGTGCTTTGAAGATATAGCGAGAGAAGTTATAGCCCCGATTGAGAGACAGGCCCACCATGGCCGCTGCTAGGTCATGACCCATGGCATCTTTCCCCGCTTTCCTGGATGAGATGCACACGATCATGATGTGGGCAAAGTAACGCCATTGATCCAATACCCACATCTTCTTGTAGGAAGCATAGTCCCTTGCCCCGACATATCCCATTATGTGCCTCCAACACCCATCCACGTAGTAATCTGGATAGGATGTCGGGTCGGTGGCAAGGTCTCCGAACTGCAATACTCTCCTTATTGTATCCTCGGAGATAGCAGTAGCCCGACCGTCAACGGTAGCCCTTATGACATTCGGGGATACCATGCAATCGTGCTCTACATTCTCCCAGAATTGCTCCAGGTAAGGTCTTGAGACTGTTGGGTTTGCTGAGATTGCATAACTTATTCTTGATCTGTTGAGAAAATCCACAATCTCCCTGTATTGCAAGGCTGCGCCTTTCCATTCTGGTTCGGTGTTAGCCATTAGGTTGAATTCGTCAGTGAATGCACGAGCCATAGCCTGCAAACACACACAGAAAACATATTCAGAACAACTTATAACACTGGAAATAGACACACATGACATAGTATAGTAGTTACACTTTGAAAAAATTTTCAGACTTAGGAAAAATTTCTAAGTGTTGGTCCTGCGCACTTAGTAAGTGCGCAGGATTTTCCTCTTGCGTACTTAGCAAGTACGCAGGAAGTATTTCTTGCGTACTTGCTAAGTGCGCAAGAACAACCCTTAGCAAAAATTTTCAAAACTTGTAATTCGTTCAAAATGTGGGTTGATTAGGTCGCCACTAGGTCGGAATCAAGGATTCTAACCTATGGTACCATTATCAACATTACACTCGTTCAATTTTTGACCTAGACCCCTCGCCGACCCACTGTCGGCTCAACTTCAAGTGACGGATTAATCGAGGACCATGAGATGATTAGGGAGTCGATTAAAGCTTCCTATTAGCTTGTTACAGATAATAAGTTACCCAAACAACCCCATATTACCCCAAATTTTGTCGGCATTAACCTAAAACGATTCTAGGTCAGAATTCGGTCCAAAGTGACGATTAAATGGATGAAATCGGCCTAGAATCTCACCACTGAGATGGAATACGATGATGAAAGTATGGACGGGACGAGAGGATGATTGGACACAAACGATTTTTGAGAGTAAAATTGCAGGGGGGAACTATGGGTTTGAAAGCGTAAAGCTTAAAAAAGTTCTAAGTCTCTGATTTATACACCTCACTTAATGTTCGTGCGTACTTGTTAAGTGCGCACGAGTTAACTCTTGCGTACTTAACAAGTGCGCAAGGCTTAACTCTTGCGTACTTGTTAAGTGCGCAAGTGTTACTTCGTGCGTACTTGACAAGTGCGCACAACCCTTAAGTGCGCAATTTACAACTCAGAATTTATGAAGATTTTCAAGTCAAATAACGAACAAGATAAAAATATTCAACCAAGAGGATTCAAATACAATTCATGAAGATTAAACATAAAATATTTTTGGCCTTTTTCTGATTTAAACTTGAACTATGCATAAACTTAAAAACTTAAAATCTTTTTGTTCTTTTCAAGATAGATATATACAATCATTTACACAAGCTATTTTTTTGATCAAAGGTACGAGCAGAGGATCATATCAGGCTAACTTATAGCAAAAAGCGATACAATATAAACATCAAAGAATATGGGATCATGTCATGTATTACTCTTTATTCATACGTAATAAGCACATAAACAAGTAATTCAAGTTGACAATATTATAAGATTTGAAACTATAAGCATCTTTGTATCACGTTCTTGTGTATTAAGGTATTTAATTATAAGATATACAACGTGTACCCCACTGATATGCTATGATATTTTGCACTATCTTCAAGGCATCTAAGATTTTTCCAATGATTTTCTTAATTTTCAGAATGAAGTTACATCAATTAGCACAGAAAAATCAAGCAGAATCCATACGGATTATCAGGAATCATAAGATTCAGAATCGAGTAATTCTTTTGTCTTGGTTTCATGTGATTTTCTTCTTTGAATATCGGTATGATGATTCGGGATAATGAACATGGTGTTTGATTATAAGGTAAGGGGATCTAACTTTTATCTGGATTTGATTTCAATGAACCAGGAATGATTCAAGGGTGAATACATGCTCAACGGTTAATGTAGAGACATGTCTTGATTCAATCTCTCCTTGCATACTTGTGAGTATGGGCAGTGAGATGAACCGCATTAATTGTGCTAACAACATAACCCGAAACTGATCTCAAAGGAAAATTATTGTCAAAATCTAACATCCTTTATCTGATAGTGATCTTTTCTAATCTTTTACTCACACACGCTTGCAAACATGGGTTCAAATCACAGTTGTAATTTAGATTTAGTTTCCACACTACTAGTGATTCAAAGACGCATACAACCTACTGACAATTCAAATTACTTGTAAATAAACAGATTAAAAACATAACAATTTCAAACAGATAAGTAAGCATGACGCAATCATTTCCCATATGAGCAGTCTATGAAGTTTAGATCATTTCTGATGTACTATCATTTCCTCTTTTCTCAAGTTAACTTTGAAATTTTCTCCATTTTCTATTTTGTTTTTGATTTTTGTAAAATATTTTTAAAACTAAAAGAACTATACAGATAATTTAAAGGAATAAAAAATTTAACTTCCATGAATTGAATTGAGTTAAGAAAACTTAGTTTTCACTCAGGATTGAACATTCCTATCAAGTTGACAAGATGCTCAAAACGGGATCGATCAAATGCCTTTGTGAAAAGGTCAGCAAGATTGTCATCCGTGTGAACTTTTACAAGTTCAATTAAATGCTTTTCAGCACAATCACGGATGAAATGATGGCGAATCTCTATATGTTTAGTTTTGGAGTGTTTCACCGGGTTATTTGTGATGGACATGGTGGCATTGTTGTCAATGAATAGAGGAGTTCCAGTGAAGTTTAAGCCGTAGTCTCTCAACTGCTGCCGAATCCACAGTATCTGAGAATAACCGCTCGCTGCAGCAATGTAGTCTGCTTCACAAGTTGAGACAGAAAACGTTGACTGCTTCTTGCACTGCCAGGAGACCAGCTTGTCTCCTAAGAATTGACATCCACCAGAAGTTGACTTTCTGTCAAGGTTACAACCGCCATAATCTGAATCAGTGTAGGCTTTGAAGTCGAATGACTGCTGCTTAGAGTACCAAAGACCTAATCGGGGTTTCCCTTTCAGATATCTGAAAATTCTCTTCACAGCTATCATATGTGACTCCTTCGGTTGAGACTGAAACCTTGAGCACAAACATACAGCAAACATTATATCGGGTCTTGAAGCTGTGAGATACATAAGTAATCCGATCATCCAACGGTACAACCTGCTGTCCACATCCTTTCCATCTCTGTCGGGATGCAAACCATGATTGACTGGGATTGGTGTGCCATAAGTAGTGCTATCACTCATCTTGTATTTTGACAAGATGTCCTGCACGTACTTAGTTTGATGTAGATAAATACCATTCTCTCTTTGACTGACTTGTAGACCTAGAAAGAATGACAGTTCACCCATATTGCTCATTTCAAACTTGGACTTCATCACCTTCTCGAATTCCCTACACATCCCTTCGTTGGTCGACCCAAAGATAATGTCGTCGACATATACTTGCACAAGAAGAATGTCACCTCCTGCTTCCGTATGAATAAAGTTGAGTCAATCTGTCCACGGTCGAAACCATTAGACAGTAAATGCTTAGATAATGTCTCATACCATGCCCGCGGTGCTTGATGAAGACCATAAAGTGCTTTGTCGAGCTTGTACACTTTATTGATATTATGCGGATCTTCAAAACTGGGAGGTTGAGTGACATAGACTTCTTCATGCACCTTACCATAAAGGAAAGCACTCTTCACATCAAGTTGATATACCTTGAAGCCGACATATGTGGCATAAGCCAAGAATAGTCGAATGGCCTCAATTCTAGCAACTGGGGCATAAACTTCATTGTAATCCAAGCCCTCTTGTTGATAAAAACCCTGAACAACCAACCTTGCTTTGTTTACATGATGATCATCCGGCTTGCATTTGAACACCCATCTGGTACCAATTGGCTGAAAGCCTTTTGGCAAATCAACTAAATCCCACACGTGCAACTTTTGGAATTGAGACAGTTCATCTTGCATTGCCTCAATCCAGCAGTTGTCTGTGAGAGCCTCCTTCACATTCTTCGGCTCTAACTGGGACACAAATGCAGCATGCAGACATGTTTCCATGACACCAGTGTCGAATATCTCTGTGTAAAGACTGGTGTTCTCAGTGATGGTTCTAAGACGAGTCTAAACACCGGCATAAGGATCACCAATAATGTTGTCGATTGGATGATTCCTATGCACCCTCGTCTCCGGTACAATCGGTTCTTGAATTTTTGGATCTAGATTCGTGCTTAACTCCCCCATTTCCTGTGTTCCAGAGGAAGAAGATTCAATGTTTATTGGATCAGCTGGAGCTTCATTTCCTACAGTTGTGTTAGGATTGGCTGGAGCGTCATCTCCATCAACAAGAACATCTTCACTGTCATTACTGTCATGAGTTCCAGTTGCAGATGCAGCAATGGAATCAGGAGTTATAATTGGTGCAGTAGCACGAGTAGAAAAACTGGAGTCATTGTCGCCACGCAATAAATCATAAACATTTGCGGCGTCTTCTGCAGATAAGTCAGGAAGATTGAAGGATTTGAATAGCGCATCATAATCAAAACCCCAAGCTGGACCTTTTGGTTCTGGTGGAGTGCTGTGTTTACTACAGTCCACTTCAAACCATTCCTTGACAGTACGAGTTCCTATGTTGTACACTCTCTTGCAGGGCGAATTGGCAACATATCCTAAGAAGATGCCTTCCACCACTTTCGCATGAAATTTAGACTGACGGTCTTTATACTGTAGCAACAAGGAACAAGGACTACCAAAAGGAACTAGGTAATCAAGATTGGGAAGTCGATTGTTGATCAACTCATAACATGTCTTGTTGTGCCTTTTCACAACCAGAACCCTGTTTAAGACGTGGCAAGCTGTATTAACTGCTTCTGCCCAGAAAGTGACAGGAAGCTTTGCATCTGACAGCATAGTCCTTGCAGTCTCGATCAGTGTTCTGTTCTTCCGTTCAGCAACTCCATTCTGTTGAGGTGTGTACGGCGCGCTGAATTCGTGACGGATCCCTCTCTTGAGACAGAAAAGTTCCATCAAATTATTCTTGAACTCAGTTCCGTTGTCACTCCTTATTCTTCTAACTTTCAGCTTGCAAAGAGATTCCAAGCTCAGGATCATGTATTGAAGAATATCAGCAGTCTCGTCTTTTGTACCTAAAAAATGCACCCAAGAAAAACGTGAGAAATCATCAGTTACAACTAGACAGAACGACTTACCTCCAATACTCCTGATACTTATGGGGCCAAACAGATCCATGTGTAATAGCTCCAAAGGGATATCGATAGAGTTTTGGAGCTTGGGCTTGTGAGACTTCCGTTGCTGTTTGCCCTTTTTACACGGCATACAGTCATCTGCAACGGTAAACCTCAACTTAGGAACCCCGGTTACCAAACCGTTTCGGACAAGATGATTCATTTTACGATAAGATATATGTCCGAGTTTCCTATGCCACAAGATGGAGTTAAGTTCTGTCGCTTTTGTAAGCAAACAAGTAGCAACTGATGAGGTGGTTGTTGCCACGCTCATATCGATCTGATAAGTGTCATTTGATCTTAGTGCTCTCATCAGAATCCAGTCTTCGGGAACCTCAAAACCGGGTTTGAGAATCAGACATTCTGACTTGTCAAACATCACCGAGTACTCCTTGTCACACATTTGGGAGACACTCAACAGGTTATGCTTCAGCTGCTCGCAGAAGTTGACATTGTCAAAGCTGACACAACCGTTCGAAACCACGCCTTGACACGTGATACTGCCGCCTTTTTCTCCGGCAAAGGCCACATAGCCGCCTCTGAATGGTTTAACGTCTTGAAGCAAGGCCATGTTTCCTGTCATGTGCCGGGAGCATCCACTATCTACATACCAACGGTTAGAGATAGTACCCTTCGGACGTCCCTTCACGAGTAACAAAAGAATTAGTTAGATTTGGAGACCCAAGCCATTGTGGTCTTGGCTCGTCTATCCTTCTCAAAATAAACTACTTCTTTCAACTCACAGTCATGATGACTGTTCAAAATTGGTGAATCTTTGGATGAATTTGGAACAGGAGATTGAGAACCTTTAACTTTCTTGTTCCAGGATCTCTTTTGATTCTTAACCAGAACAGTAGACTTTGGCTCAACCACAGCCGGTGAACTTATGGAAGCTTCACCTGATTGAGTCTTAGTCAGCTGTTCCAGCTTTCTCAACCTCTTATTCCTTCTTCTTCTTTGTGGCTTAGAGAGTCTAGCCACAGATTTCTCACCAATGTGTGTACTACCAGATGTAGACACACGAGGTACAGCAGGTTGCTTTACCTTTCTTGCAACAGATGGTTTGGCCTCAGACTTAATCTTAGGTTTTCCCATAGGTTGTACTGGTGGTTTCACCACATTCTGCTTTGGAATTTTGGGAGATGGTTTCACTGGTGGCGACCTGGGGATAACAGCAGGCTGTGAAACAACATGCCGTTTCCCTTGGTTCTTAGAAGGACAGTTCACAACAATGTGACCAACCAAGCCACAGTGAAAACAGTTCCTCTTGTCTACATAAGTTCTCTTGTAAGGCTCAATAGATCTGGCCTTAGATAACTCTCCATTATGAGCAGGAGGAGTTGGTTTATGAACAGAAGTCTGACCTTTTCCAGTTTGGTTTTTGGGGGTATAATATTTTTGCAAATTCTCTTTGTAACCAAGCCCATAATGAGCTGAAAAAGCCTCTTTCTTATCTTGGTTAATATTTTTATAACCCCCGTAAAGCATTACCTTAAGTTTATCATTTGTTTCAATGATATCCGGTTCAGTTAAAATGCAGTTATCACCATTAGTGATAATGTTTTTGTGGACTTTCTGTTCAGTCAACAACTCCTCAGAGACTACTCCTTCAGGGCAAGTGTCAACCGACCCATCTTCAGAAGCAGTAACATACTCCTCACTAGATGTGGAGTTAGCCTTACTTGAGGATTCATCCTTTTTAGGGGAATCATCCTTATCAGAGGACTCATCTAGACATGTGAGATCAATGTCTATCAAGCTATTGACAAACTTCCCACTTATTGGTGAGGAATGGCATTGGTACCAAGACCTATACCCTTCATTTTCCTCACTACTGATTCATAGTGCTCCACCACAAAGCGAGAGTTTTTCAACTTCTCATTAGTACATTTTAACTGCTGGATCTCATTTTGCAGTTTGTTGATTTCATTGTTCCGTTTTTCTAACCCCCTATACGCAATATCCAAGTGAACTTGTTTCTCACTTATTTGTAAAGAATATTCACATTTTTCTTTTTTCAACGTTTCAACAGACTCTTTAAAACGTTTTTCGTTTGCTTTGTAATTATGAGCTGCCATAGTTAGGGGTTCGATTTTGTCTTGGAGCTTAGAAATTTCATGCTTTAGCTCTAGACATTTAGAACAAGAAATAACAAAGAAAGGGTTAGAATCTACCTCAGATGATGAACTCTGTGCTTCTCCAATGGCCATGAGGGCAACGGCAGTGGTAGACTCCTTTTCAACAGCTACAGAAGCTTCCATCTCCTCAGCTTCTTTTCTCTCAGCCTCCAACAGCTCCATGATCTCAGCCATGAGACCAACCTGTGTTTGAGCAATGATGGCGTCCTCAAGCTACCAGTGCATTTGACGAACCACCTTGATGTTGATTGTGGTGGCTAGTGTTGTTGTGGCCGTGGCTGTTTCCCTGGCTAGGTCTGGTGAAACCAGAGGCCGGTGCTCGGTCTTTTTGACACTCACGAGCAAAGTGTCCATAGTTCAGACACTTGTAGCATTTGGCCTTGGATTTATCAAATCCAACCTTGACATTAGAATGTCCCCCAATGAACTTTCTTCCTGTTCTGTTCAGGAAACGCTTGGCCCTCCTCAAAAGCATGGCCATATTCCATTGAATATCCATGTCCTCAATATCATCAGGATCCACTTGGTTAAAGTCTTCTTCAATAGTTTCAGGATCCGTTAGCTTGCCGCCTATGAAATTCTCATACGCAAGCATACATGATGAAAACAATGCTACATGATCTTCAGCTATTTTGACTATTGCAGAATGGTTAGCTGAAGACGTAGCTGGAGGATTTCTTGAGGTGTGTTGATGATTAGTTCCCAACCCTGATCCGGATGCATAACAAGCATGACCACCACACCCATTTGAGTGGTCTTCTTCATTGGAGTGTCCAGTAAAGAGGGCAATTCCAGAGCCCGATGATTTTGAAGTGGAAGTCGTCCCATGATACATGGAAGGGTCCTGTATCTGAGGTCTTCCCGAGCTCTCCTTCTTCATAAGATTCATGTTATGAGCTTGAATCTTACCAATAGCCTCATCTACTGTTAACTCATAGAATTTAGGATTTTCCCTCATCACGGTTGTATACATCTCAAACTTTGGTGGCAAAGCATCAAGAAATTTTTCCACCAGTTCTTCATCGGGATATTTCAGTTCAAAAGCTTTCAACTCCGTTTGTAAATGATAGAATCTAGAGATGAGATCATCTAACGATTCATTTTCCATGAAATTGAAGCATTCATACTGCTTCCGGAGAAGATCCCGCTTACTCTTCTTAATGTCACTGTTCCCCTCAAATCTTTTCTGAAGTGCTTTCCAAAGATCCTTGGAGGTGTCATAGCCTCGGAAACTGTGAAACAATTCCCGAGTTAATGACATAGTGATTGAGCCAAGAGCCTTCTTTTCCCGATCATAAGCTTTCTTTTGTTCTTCATCAAGCTTAGAGATGGGATTTGGCACCTCTTCATCAAGATAGATGTGTGTGGGATGCTTATATCCCTCAAGGATTGGTATCCATAATGATGAGTCGGTGTATGAAATGTAGTGCTCAAAACGCGCCTTCCAATTGGAATAATCGTTTACATTTAATAGTTTAGGTGGTTTCTGAGGTGTACCGATCTCATTATCATAATTTAACATGTTTCCAAGATTCTGAAGGTTCGACATAGTGAATTACTTGGTCAAAAATCAGAAAAATCAGACACTGTTGCGCACTTGGTTTTGGCCTTGCGCACTTAAGAAATGGTCTTGCGTAGTTAAGATTTGCTCCTGCGTACTTGTAAGTATGCAGGAGGAAATATTAAGTACGCAGGATATAGCTTAAGTTCGCACAAGTTCAGTCTTGCGCACTTGTAAGTACGCAGGAGATAACTCTTGCGTAGTTAGTAAGTACGCAGAAAACTGTACTTTTTACCAAAAATGGTAAGTACGCAGGACACCTTTTCAGCAACTCTCACCAACCTTTTCCGGTCACCTGAAAATCGCCGGAGATAGTGAAAAGTAGGCTGATGATCAATGCAATCGAGCCAAAGGATCAGAAACAAGTTTCTAACCAACCTTTGATGCTCAAAACACAAAAATACACAACAAAAATCGGTTTTTGAGAGATTTTTGCTTCTAAAAAAGTGCTCAAGAGCTACCCCTTTTTTATCACAAAAATCAACAAAAATACCTCTTTTTGCTTGTAAAAATCAGTAAAACGTCTCCAAACTCACTTACAACACCCGAATTCAAGAGCAATGCTCTGATACCACTTGTAGGTCCCTTCGTGTGTGTCGGATCATCACATGCAAGTGGTCTACTAGTCAAACCGGGTTGCGGAATACCCGTGACTAGGTGGAGAGTCTTACTAAACAAAGTAAACCAAACACGAGAGTCACAATAAACGTTCTTTGTATTATAAACACTCGACGGTTACAGAGAGAATACAAGCTGCGTACTTAGCAGAACTGAGTTCGTCTAAACAAATGGTTCTGCGTACTTAGCCTCTGTGAACCTGTCCTATTTATACAGACCTGATGCCTGCGAACTTAGCAAGTGTGCAGGACCAATTGCTCTTGCGTACTTAACAAGTACGCAAAGGTGTTCTTGCGTACTTGCTAAGTACGCAGGAGCTTTCTCCTGCGCACTTGTAAGTGCGCAAAACACTTAACAGAAAAACAACATACACTATGTAAAAGTAAATACAACTCGATAAACTATTACATAATGACTCATAAATACAAAGACAAATTACAGACATTAGACATACTAACTAAGACTCTATCCAGAGTGTTGTCACAGGAAAGTGCATCAACAGCTCACAACTTGACGTCTCAGGCTGTCCGCCAGGGACTTTTTGACAAACCTGCTGATAACAAAAGGAAGTGGGAAGGTAGTTCTTCAAAACCATCCAATTAACCACCACCACCCAAGAAGCAAGAGACTACCAGAGCCTATACCACAGGCCAAGCTGACAATAAGAAAAGGAGAGCATAAACGGGAAACCTACCAAAGTGTAACCGATGCAATTTTCACCATGATGGCACGTGCGAGGAGGCACGGTGCCAAAAGTGCAAGAGAATTGGCCATGCGGCCAAGGATTGTAGAGTGCACGGGCCAGGTCCGAACACTGGAGCAACCCATGCTTGTTATAACTGCGGGCAAAATGGCCATTTTATAAAGGACTACCCAAAGAACAGGAAACTCGGAAACAACAACAACAACGCCAATGGACGTGCTTTTGTGATTGTAGCAGGTGAAGCCAAGCAGAACCCCAACACCGTCACGGGTACGTTTCTTCTAAACAACCACTATTGTAAGGCCCCAAACTTGGGAACCCTACTTGTTGGCTCAAAAACAAGCTAAGTAGCCATAGACATCAAACTAAACTCAATTCATTGCAGCGGAAATCAAATAGTCAACAAAGGTCAACGACCCGACCCAAACATAATTCAAACCAAGTACTAATGTTTAAATATCTCAATGAAACAACTAAAAAATAATCTCATCATGAACACCCACGGTAACCAAATGCCATCCAGAAGCCGCCAGCTCAGACCTTCTCCTTACCTGAAATACATGCTTAAAAAGTCAGCTACGCTGAGTGAGTTCTATATTAGTTCATTAGGGGATATTGAATCTTAAAACCGTTATAAAAATAGTTTGCATCTCATAAATTTACTCATCAATAATTCCTCAAGAATTCAAGCAGTTATAATTATCGACACATAAGTATATCATGTTGACTGGTCCGAAGACACAAGTACACATGATCTCTCACCTGACTGCCGTCAGACACAACAACCTGTTGACTAATGTCAACATAATATCAAGCTTATGATTGATCTCCCGCCTGAATAATGCCAGACTCAATATCCCGCTGACTAACGTCAACACAATATCAAGCTTACGCTTGATCTCCCACCACGACTATTAAGTACGTGACACAAATAGCTCATACACACATACAGGCATAACGACTATTGAAAACATATATTTCTTTACAGGAATATCATCTATGCATGCATTCATTTAGTAAAACACATTTTACATGTATTCATGCCCAAAACATAAAAAATAGTTAAATGTGGGCGATAGAAACTCACCTTTTCTCGACACACTACAATCTTTAGAACTTGCTAACACTTCGTGCTCGCCTTTTGACCTCGCACCTATATTTCACACAATTCACCAGTCAATATACGACCCGACATTAAACTCTTGCCTACTCGACTAACCCGACGTCGCACATGATTACATGCACGTTGCATAACCCTAATTACAACGTGAACTTCGATGCATGAATACGCACCCCGTATACGATCAAGGTTGTCACGGAACACACATCGGCTATCCCCGGCTCCTCTTATGGGTACCGGTAACATCCAACCGGTTCCTGCCGTCTCCGGCCACCACCCACAGCCCCAACGGCCTTCGGCCACCATTGCCAAGGCTTTCCACGTCACCGCCGTGCCGTCGTCATCCCCACCGAGCCGTCACAGCCCTGTCGGCTTCACTAGGCCTTCCTTCCCCTAGTGATTCACCACCCCGGCCTTAGCCGGCCCTTACTCGAGCTCGCACATGCCGGTCACCCACCATGGGTTCGGCCGAACACCCCTTAACCCGTAAACACCCACAAAACAAAAATATTAACTACCGCGTTAGATTTATGAGCTTTTACCTATAATCCGGATGACTCGTGTGGATCGAATCAACAACGAACTCCTCCCTCTTGATCTGGGTCCTTGCGTGAAAATCCCTAACACCATAAACGCATTAACCATGGTTCCACGAATTATTATACGAAACGAGGGATGAAAGGTTGAGGCTTTTTACCTTGAAATCGTCTTGGAACTTGAAACCCTCGTCCCTCTCGTCTCTCCCGATCATGGTAGCCGAAAACAAGCAAATGGGGCTCTGCCCCTTTGCGCCATGAACCTAAAGGGTGCCCCACCCTTGGGCCGGGCTTCGGCCCTTGCGCGCGTTTGACCCGTCTTGAACTTTTAATAAACACCCCTCCAAAGCCTTCTTATTTACTCGCCACCCCTTCTAGGTTTCTTTATATAAAAAGAAACCCGATACTACACCTCTGTTAGGTCTTGTTATGATCCCATAACATTCCGTCCATTATGTTACAACATATACACATATATATACATTAATCCTGTTAGTTCTATAAAAATCGGGATGTTACAAGTCTTCCCCCCTAAGAGAGGTTTCGTCCACGAAACCTGCGTCATCTAGAAATAAATGCGGATAGCGTTCACACATTTATGCTTTTGGCTCCCAAGTAGCCTTGGACCCCTTACGATGCTTCCATTACACCTTAACAATCAGGATTACCTTCCTTCTCAATCTCTTTTCCTTTCTATCCAGTATAGCCACTGGTTCCTCTACATAGTTTAGCTTATCATCCACCACAATATCGTCTAACAGGACGTGTTCTGTAGCGTCAGCCAAACACTTCCTTAAGTGGGACACATGAAAAGTTGGGTGTATCCATGCCTACCAACACGCTCCTTAATCATAAACAGTCCGATATACCTTGGACTAAGCTTTCCATTTTCTGGAAACGAATAATTCCCTTCCAGGGAGACACCTTAAGCATCACATAATCTCCTGCATTGAACTCTATAGGCCGCTGTCTCTTATCAGCATAAGACTTTTGTCTATCCTGAGTGGCCTTCATTCTTAGTTTCACCATTTTAAACTTCTCAGAAGTTGCTTTTACAACGTCTAAACTTCCTAACTCTTTCTGTCCGATCTCTCCCCAGCACACCGGGGTTCTACACCTTCTCACATAAAGCATCTCGTATGGTGGCATCCCAATAGTCGCATAATAACTATTGTTATAAGAGAATTTCGCCAACGGTAGAAGACAATCCCATGCACCTCCGAAATCAATCACACATGCACGTAGCATGTCCTCCAATGTCTGTATTGTCCGCTCTGACTGACCGCCAGTCTGAGGGTGATATGATGTGCTGATATGCAACCTCGTCCCCATAACCTCATTGAATCTCTTCCAAAACTTTGACGCGAACCTCGTATCTCGGTCAGATACGATAGAAATTGGCACTCCATGCCTGGCAAAAATCTCATTCACCAACACTTCAGATAACCTTTCAGACGAGAATGCCTCTCTAATAGGTAGAAAATGAGCGCTTTTCGTTAACCGATCTACTACTACCCAAATAGTATCGTTCCCCTTCGCCGTCTTAGGTAACTTCACAATAAAATCCATTGTAATGTGCTCCCATTTCCACTTTGGAATCTCTAACGATTGGATTTTTCCATAAGGCTTCTGATGCTTTGCCTTAACCTGCAAGCATGTCAAACATTTACTCACGTACTGGATCACATCATGCTTCATTCTCGGGCACCAATAGTTTCCCTTCATGTCTTGGTACATCTTTGTCGTACCTGGGTGTATCGAGTACCCTTACTTGTGTGCTTCGTCGAGCACTTGCTCTCTAAACCCTCCAAATTTTGGTATCCAGATAAGGTCATTCTTGACCCACACCCCTTGACTGTTCTCGGTCAACAATTCACGCTGCCCGAAGATTCTTTCCTCCTTTAACCTTTCCTCCCGCAAGGCCTCCGCTTGCACATCCCTTAATAGTGTCAGAAAATCTGGTGTTACAATCAGTTGACACGCCATAACCCTAATTGGAGCGTGTTCCTCCTTGCGACTCAATGTGTCAGCAACCACATTAGCTTTACCAGGGTGGTAAAGGATTTCATAATCATAGTCTTTAATTAGCTCTAACCACCTCCTTTGCCTCATATTCAACTCCTTTTGTTCGAAGAATTACTTCAAACTCTTGTGATCCGTGTAGATTGTGCACTTGATTCCATACAAATAGTGTCTCCATAACTTGAGTGCAAATACTACAGCTGCCAGCTCTAAATCATGGGTAGGGTAATTCACCTCATAGGTCTTCAATTGCCTTGACGCATAAGCAATTACCTTTCCCCGTTGCATTAACACGCAACCTAGACCCAAATATGATGCATCTGAATACACCACTAAATCATCCGTCCCTTCTGGTAACGTTAACACTGGCGCCTCAGTCAATCGCTTATTTAGCTCTTGAAACGCACCCTCTTGATCAGCTCCCCAAGTAAACTTCACTCCCTTTCGAGTCAATTTAGTTAATGGCGTTGCTAGCTTGGAGAAGTCCTTAATGAACTTCCTATAATAGCCTGCCAACCCCAAGAAACTACGCACGTTGGAGTCTTAGGAGCGTTCCACTTCACCACCACTTCAATATTTGTAGGATCCACCATTATCCCCTCTGGGTTAATAACATGCCCCTGAATTTGTACTTCTCGTAGCCAAAACGCACACTTTGATAATTTAGCGTAAAGCTTTTCTCGCCTCAACATTTCTAACACTTCTCGCAGATGCTCTCCATGCTCCTCCTCGCTCTTAGAGTAGATTAAAATATCATCAATAAATACAATTACCGATCTATCCAGCATCGACCGACACATGTGGTTCATTAAGTCTATGAATGCTGCCGGAGCATTCGTTAACCCAAAGGACATAACCAAGAATTCATAATGTCCATAACGCGTCCGAAACACAGTTTTCGGTATATCCTCCTCCATAACCTTCAACTAGTGATATCCTGATCTCAGATCTATATGTGAAAACCACTTCACTCCTTGCAGTTAATCGAACAAATCATCAATACACGATATAGGATACTTATTCTTAACCGTCAACTTATTAAGCTCTCGGTAGTAGATGCACATACACATACTACCATCCTTCTTCTTCACAAACAATACCGATGCACCCCATGGCGAGATACTAGGTCTTATGAACCCCTTATCCAACAAATCTTGAAGTTGTTCCATGAGCTCCTTCATCTCCGTCGGTGCTAAACGATACGACGCTTTAGCGACCGGCTGTGCTCCTGGCTGTAAATCAATCTGGAATTCGATTTCTCTCTCTGGTGGTACTCCCGTCAAGTCGTCAGGGAAGACATCAGGAAAGTCTTGTACCACTGGAACCTCTGACAATTCTACACTCCTTGCTTCAGTATTAGTGATATAGGCTAAGTATGCCCCGCATCCCCGCCTCAAGGACTTTACTGCTTTCATCATCGAGATCACCCTCGGTAGAGAGCTCTCTCTATTATCATACACTGTCACTATCGTACCCTCCAAGGATATCAACATTATCATCTTGTTTCGACAAACTATATCCGCATCAAATGCAGCCAACCAGTCCATACCCAATACTATGTCGAAACCTCCCAAAGCGAATATAAATAATATAGCGGGAAACCTATGACCCTCAAGATCGATATAACAATCGTCTAACACTTTGATCGCCCTGGTGGGCGATCCCACTGCAGTCTCAACACTGAACGAATTTTCTATCATTCTGGCAGTTCTATATAAATTCTTATAGAAAGATTGGGCCACAAAACCCTTACTTGCCCCAGAATCAAACAAAACAGAAGCTGGTACATTGTTAATAAGAAAAGTACCTGAGACCACGCCCGGGTCATTCTTCGCCTCAGCTGCAGTCATGGTGAAGGCTCCCGCTTTCGCCTTAGGCTTCTCATCCTCTTTCTTCATTGGGACCGTTTCCTTGCTTGGCCCCGCATCCTGACCTGCCTTACAATCCTTCGCCCTATGGCTGATGCCTCCACACTGGTAACACTTAGGATCACGTGGGCAGTCTCTAGGGAAATGTCCCGCCTTGCCGCATATGTAGCACAGAACAAAATCAGTCTTACACTCACCCGAGTGCAACCTTCCACATTTGCGACATGGATGTGGACCCTCGATCTTTATCTTCTTGCCAAATAGAACCTTTTGGTCCCTATTAAATCTCTTACTAGGCATGGTCCATTTCTTTTCTTCCGGATTCTTCTCTTGCACCTCAGTACCCATGCCATCGTCGTATAATGTCCCTATTAAACACGATCTCCCACCTTACTGCCGTCAGACATAACAAACCGTTGAATAATGTTAACGTAATACCAAGCGTACGCTTGATCTCCGGCATGACTAATGACAGACTCAATATCCCACTGACTAACGTCAACACAATATCAAGCTTACGCTTGGTTTCCTACCACGACTATTAAGTACTTGACACAAATAGCTCATACACACATAAATGCATAATGACTATTAAAAACATATATTTCTTTATTGGAATATAGTCTATGCATGCATTCGTTTAGTAAAACACATTTTACATGTATTCATGCCCAAAACATAAAAAAACAGTTAAAGGTGTGCGATAGAAACTCACATTTTCTCGACACACTACGATCTTTAGAACTTGGTAACACTTTGTGCTCGCCTTTTGACCTCGCTCCTATATTTCACACAATTCACGAGTCAATATATGACCCGGCATTAAACTCTTTCCTACTCGACTAACCTGACGTCACATAAGAATACATGCACGTGCATGACGCCATGCATAACCCTAATTACCACGTGAACTTCCATGCATGAATACGCACCCCGTATACGATCAAGGTTGTCACGGAACACACATCGGCTATCCCCGGCTCCTCTTATGGGTACCGGTAACATCCAACCGGTTCCCGCCGTCTCCGGCCACCACCCGCAGCCCCAACGGACTTCGGCCACCACTTCCAAGGCTTTCCGCGTCACCGCCGTGCCGTCGTCGTCCCCACCGACCCGTCACAGCCCTGCCGGCTTCACTTGGCCTTCCTCTGCCTCGTGATTCACCACCCCAGCCTTAGCCTGCCCTTACTCGATCTCGCAACACATGCCGGTCACCCACCATGGGTTCGGCCGAACACCCCTTAGCCCGTAAACACCCACAAAATGAAAATATTGACTACCGCGTTAGATTTACGAGATTATACCTTTAATCCGGGTGACTCGTGCGGATCGAATAAAAAACGAACTCCTCCTTCTTGATTTAGGTCCTTGTGTGAAAATACCTAACACCACAAACGCGTTAACCATAGTTCCACGAATGATTATACGAAACGAGGGATGAAAGGTTAACACTTTTTACCTTGAAATCGTCTTGGAACTTGAAACCCTCGTCCCTCTCGTCTCTCCTGATCACGGCAGCTGAAAATAAGTAAATGGGGCTCCCCCCTTTGCACTGTGAACCTAAAGGTGCACCACCCTTAGGCCGGGCTTCGGCCCTTGCGCGCGTTCGGCCTGTCTTGAACTTTTAATAAACACCCCTCTAAAGCCTTTTTATTTACTCGCCACCCCTTCTAGGTTTATATATATAAAAATAAACCCGATACTACACCTCTGTTAGGTCTCGTTATGATCCCATAACATTCCGTCCACTATGTTACAACATATACACATATATACACTTTAATCCCGTTAAAAGTTCAATGAGTTAGCGCGTCTGGTGCCCCATCTTGTGACCACATAGGAGAGGAGGATTCACTACTATGTTCAAGGGCTGCCTTCAAAAGTTCGTACCTTTTTTAAGGCCAACACACCGAGCACTTTTGAGTCGGTGGTTATCCTGAGTGGAGTTGTGTATGATGACCTAGCCTCTACCGACGTCGTCCCTGAAGCAATCAAGAAGCAAGCGATCAAGCGATCAGGCGAAGACCTCAAGGGTCCAAGCGAAGTAAGACCAAGGGTAGACACCGAAGGGACGTGCGGTAAGTGTGGAAAGAAGCATGGAGTCGAATGCAGGTTAGGAACAATGGGGTGTTACAAATGTGGCAAGCAAGGCCACCTTTCTCGCAGTTGTCCATATAAACGTTTATGTTATAACTATGGTTAGAATGGACATTATGGTAATGAATGCAAGAAACCGGATACCGCAGCAAAGGCAAGAGTATACCAGATAGCCGATAAGGAGAATTGAGATGGAGCTTAGTGCCAGGTTGGGTACGTATTTTCTCCTATGTGTTTAAACTTTCTGTTCTTTCAAGGGAGTCCTAGTGTAAATAGAAACGTGCGCCGTCGGAAACCTTTAGCCACCCCAGTTAGCCTAGATGCCCCAGGAATAGAAGCTGTCCCATATTTAGACCATGCGTAGCCGAATGATGAATCCTTTTAGACCCTCTTTTATAGTTATTCACAATGGCTTTCATAACCAAGCTACCCAACATAGCTATGGTTTATTCCATCCATTGTGTGCTTTGCTATCAGTATAACTTATGGCAGGTTTCGAGGACAAAACCTATTGTAAGGAGGGTAGACTTGTAACATCCCATATTTCGAAAGCGATAGAACCAGCATAAGATTTACTTAGAATTATAGAAAAAGAAACGAGATGGACCAGGCTTAGGCTTGGGATGCATGGGTCGAGGAAAAGGGGGATTTGGACCCCCTTAAAACCCTGAGATCAGCCCCATCACCCCCATTTGCAACAAACCCCATACAAGTTCTAGAGAGAGAAACCTCTAGAGAGAGAGAGTGTGTGTGTCGGTTTTGACCAAAGATCGGCCCAACCTTCTTCTTCAGCATTTGTTTGAAGCTTCTCTGAAGAATCAAGCACACAAACAGGTATCAAAACCCGTCCAAATCTGAGTTTTTGTGTTGAAATGGGTTTTTAGGGTTTTATGAGTTTTCTTAAAAAATGTAGGTTTTTTACATGTGTTTATGTCTAAAAACCGTAGATTTAGCTTCATGGTTAAGATTAGAACAGTTTGGACGTAAAAAGTTGTGATTTTGGATAAAAAATGAATAATCTAGCTTAGAACAGATGAGTCGTCCGAAAAGTCAATGAATGGTCCGAAAAGTATTTCGGACGAAGGGTAGATTTCGGACAAAAGTGATTTCGGACAAAAGATTTCGGACGAAACAGTTTTCGAACTAAATAGATTTCAGATTATAAGTCTTCGGGTGAAAGACATTTCGAGCGAATTAGTTTTCGGGCGAAATGGTTTTCGGACAAGACTTTTCGACCAATATAGATTTCGATCGAAAAGAGATTTCGGACAAGTAGAGTTTTTGACCTAGTAGATTTCAGACGGATAGTTTCGTTATGACTTAAAGTTAACACATTTCGTTTATGATCACTCGAGCACGTTGTTGAGCCTTTAAGAAGAGTTAACTAAGAAAGTCAGGTGAGTTCTAATCCCCTTTTCTTGCATACTTTTGGGGTGGTGTGCATACTTAGTTAATAATGTGTTTATTATATAGTATATTAATAAACGATAAACGATGGCGAAAGTTATGATTTAAAAAGGAAAGTTTAAAAGCGGCAAAAAGAAGTTTTATGATTGATAATATGAAATGTGTACGAGTAGTAAAAGATGATTTTAAACGAATAATGAATGTAAAGTCTTAAAGAAAGCCATTGCGTTAACAAGGAAGGTTAACATAAAGTTTTCTGTGTAAATAAGTACAAATTCAGGCTACAGTTCCTACGAGGACAAATGTTACAATATACAGAGAGTCAGATAAGGGCTTTAGTGCCTATAATAGGGCTTTGGTGCCTATAGCAGGGCTTCGGTGCCTATAGCAGGGCTTGAGTGCCTATAGAAGGGCTCGGTGCCTAACGTAGGGCCTACAGAAGGGCTTCGGTGCCTATTAAAGGGCTTCGGTGCCTGTGGAAGGGCTTCGATGCCTGTGGAAGGGCTCCGGTGCCTAGTGAAGGGCTCCGGTGCCTAGTGAAGGGCTCCGGTGCCTATAGTAGGGCTTTAGTGCCTGAGTAGGTTTTGTGCCTAAGTAGCAACTAAAGGAATTAAAGGTATGGTGACAACGTCTTGAGACTAGTTGGGACTGTTACAAAAATGTTACGGTGATGCATCATGTTAACTTTCTTTAATTGCCAGCCTTTGGACTTGAGTTACCATTTGTGGTAATTATGGGAAGAAATGGAAAGATAAAACTAAGTTTCAGTCAAGATAATGAATGTATGATTTGAAAGATACTATATGTAAAGTTTAGCCTTAAGGGCAGTATGTATGTAATAGTAAATCTGTTGTATGACTGATTTAAAGTAAACGTTAGAACTCACTCAGCGTTGCTGATTTTTAATATGCATATAAGTTAGTGTAGGTGGCAGTACGGATGCTTGGCTGGCTTGAAGAGTTTCCCGAATTGAAGATCTGGCATCCCGTTGTTATGTTTATGTTTCAGTTGTTTAAGACAAGTTTAAATTTGTACCAGACAAGTATGTTTATGTTATATTATGTATTCCACTGCATATGTTAAAGTTTTAAAGCGTTTCCGCTGTGATCGTGAATGTCTTAAGTTTAAGAGTTATGTGATGATGAGTAAATCCAATACGTGAGGTCTCCCAGGTTTGGGGCTTTACATACCAAATGGAGAAACACTGGCAGTTCAAGGAGAAAAGAGCGGGATTCCTCTGAATTTCATCTCGTGTATAAAAGCCCGGAAGTATCTACGGAAGGGCTACCAAGCCATCTTAGCTCATGTTACAAAGAACCAGATAGAAGAAAAGAAAGTCGAGTAAATACCAGTTGTTCGAGATTTTCCCGAAGTATTCCCCGAAGACTTGCCTGGACTCCCACCGCAACGACAAGTCAAGTTTCGAATCGACCTTACCCCCGGAGCTACACCAATAGCGCGGTCACCGTACCGACTGGCGCCGTCAGAATTGCAAGAATTATCAAACCAACTACAAGAGTTACTAGATAAGGGATTCATCCAACTAAGTTATTTGCCATGGGGAGCGCCTGTCTTATTTGTCAAAAAGAAAGACGGATCGTTTCGTATGTGCATGGACTAAAGGGAGCTGAACAAAGTAACCATCAAGAACCGGTATCCCTTACCCAGAATCGACGATTTGTTCGACCAACTACAAGGATCGAGTTATTATTCCAAGATCGATTTACGGTCGGGATATCATTAGCTGAGAATCCAAGAGGAATACATACCCAAGACAGCATTCCGAACTCGTTATGGACACTACGAGTTTTTGGTTATGCCTTTCGGTTTGACCAACGCACCCGCAGTGTTCATGGATCTTATGAACCGCGTGTGTAAACCCTATCTAGACAACCGCGTGTGTAAACCCTAATTGATGAAATCTTGATCTATTACCATAACAAGAAGGAGCATGCTGAACACCTGAAGCTTATTCTAGAGTTGTTGAAAACTGAGAAGTTGTATGCGAAGTTTTCCAAGTGCGACTTCTGGATCCGAGAAGTGCATTTCCTAGGGCACGTGGTCAACGAGATGGCATGTTGACCCAATCAAGATCGAAGCAATAAGAAACTGGCGAACACCCAAAACCGTAACTGAAATACGACAATTTTTGGGTCTTGCCGGATATTACAGACGGTTTATTGAAAATTTCTCAAGAATCGCGAAACCGTTGACTACTTTGACACAGAAAGACGTGAAGTATAATTGGGATGAAAGAACAGAAGAAGCATTTCAACTACTCAAACAAAAACTTTGTAGCGCACCGATCCTAGCACTACCGGAAGGAAACGACGATTTCGTAGTCTACTGTGATGCGTCACACCAAGGACTCGGTTGTGTATTGATGCAAAGGGAGAAGGTTATCGCATATGCTTCACAACAACTCAAGGGGCACTAGAAGAACTACACTACCCATGACCTGAAATTGGGAGTTGTGGTTTTTGCACTCAAAATTTAGAGACATTATCTGTACGGTACCAAGTGTACGATTTTCACTGACCACAAAAGTCTCCAACACATATTTGATCAAAAGGAGTTGAACATGCGCTAGCGCAGATGGGTCAAATTGCTTAATGATTATGAATGCGCAATCCGTTACCATCCGGGAAAGGAGAACGTAGTTGCTGATGCCTTAAGCGAGAAAGAACAACTCAAACCGCGTTGAGTTCGAGCGTTAACCCTGGCAATTCACATGAATCTACCTACCCAGATATGTGATGCTCAGCTCGAGGCTCTCAAAGAGGAAAATCTGGAGAATAAAACCTTACGAGGCATGGAGAAACTGTTTGAGGTCAAACCCGATGATGTGCATTACTACATGGATCGGATTTGGGTACCGAACTATGGGAACTTAAGGGACTTAGTGATGGATGAGGCATATAAGTCAAGGTATTCGATTCACCCTGGTTCTGACAAAATGTACCAACACCTCAAGAGAAACTACTAGTGGCCAAACATGAAAGCCGAGATTGCCACATACGTCGGTAAATGTTTAACACGCGCCAAGGTTAAGGCGGAATATCAGAAACCATCAGGGTTACTTCAGCAGCCGGAAGTTCCATAATGGAAATGGGAGCAAATTTCAATGGACTTCATCACGAAGTTACCCAAAACCCTGAGCAGTTACGACACCATTTGGGTGATCGTTGATCGTTTAACAAAATCCGCACACTTCCTTCCAATCAAAGAGAATGACCAGATGGAGAAATTGACCCGGCTCTATCTAAAGAAAGTAGTCTCAAGACATGGAGTGCCAATCTCCATCATCTCAGATAGGGATAGTCATTTTACTTCTCGATTCTGGCAATCCCTACAAAAAGCGTTGGGAACACGCTTAGATTTGAGCACCGCCTACCACCCCCAGACAGATGGTCAAAGTGAACGAACCATCCAAACTCTTGAAGATCTACTAAGATCTTGTGTGATAGATGTTGGAACTATTTTTTAGGCCATCGCATATTGATGTGCTTGGAATGGTCTATAAAAACTAAATAAAAACCTAACCTAAACACTCTAGTAATAATTATAGACTATCCTAATACTAGACCATAGAACATGCAAGTGTACCTATCGACTGCAGTAAAGTTTAATGAAAGTCCGGATATCGAACCCACGAGACACTAGTGACAACTAATCTAGACTCTGACTCAACTAAGAAACTGATTTAAATGGGGGGAATTCTATAAACTAAGACTTAACTAATCAAACGTAGATGAAAACCAATCGACAAGTAACTATCAGACAAGAGAATCAAATGAAATCAGGAATAGAGAAAGCACTACCTAGGTATGAATCCTATTTGTAAAACTCAGAATTCTCTCGGCTATGGAAACTATGATGGAACTGGGGTTCTAAGTATGGCACCCTTAGAATACCTAAAGGATCACCGATCACAGCTAGTCGGATTACCTTTCAGTCTCTCCAACGACACTAAAGTACCCTAAAGATAGATCACCTTTCAGTCTCACTATCACAATGCATTCAAAGAATGCAAGGGGTAATCTCATAACAATCGACAAGACACGGATTAGCAAGGATACTAAAAACCTAGGGGAAACCTCCTTTCAGAGTCTTTATACGAATGCACCTAACACTAAAAACTAACAAACTAGCTCTCACCTTTCAGCTATCGAGATAGGACGAACCCTCAACTCTAATAAACCATCAACTAATATTCCTATGGATTACTACGTCTAGCAACACCATAAACAGTCACAAACACAAGGTAAGCGACCTAAACATGCATCAAAAACTGAAAGACATTCAAAAGATACATGCGGAACACAAATCAATGATAAACCAATACTAAGCATGCATATACATCAGATTAATTGAACCAAGATTGTTACAATAGAGTCAAACCATCATAAATTACCAAAATCCAATAAAAATCCAAACTTTAACAATTATTCATCACAACCTTGGTAGCAACTAAGTGTTTAGCCAAGAAACATGGTCCAACACAGTAAATCAGTAGCAAAGAATAAGAACATAGTAGCAATCGAACCAATAAAAAACAAAATCATAAATAACAAGTACCGAACGATTAGTGTCCATCCAATACGATGATAAAAGATCCAAACTTTGGCTTCCAATAGCTTCTCTACTACCAAAATCGCCTAGAAACTCCACTCAGACGGCTAAAAGTCAAACCCCCTAAGATATGGCATTAGAACACATTAAATATTCGATTTTAGGGTTTTTACGGATTTTTAGGAAGTTCGCGGTTTGCAATCTTTGCGTGGCGCGAGAAACAAAACAGCCGGGGCCACTTTTGCAATTTCTCACGTGTCGCGAATTCTTGACTCTCCCTCTTCGCATGTTGCGAAGAGCTATTTTCTCAGAATTTTTATTTTTCTTTTATTCTTTTCTCATGATCTTCTCGTGTGATCAATTTCTCCAGGTTTTAACACTTGAATTCTACTTCTTTAGCACATGATCACCTGCAAACACGACCCGAACTCAGAACAAACCAAAAACGAATAGAAACGAACGATTAATTAAATAAAATGCACACAAAACAATAGGATAAATGCATGTGTTTTGCAACACATCACATATAAAACAGTCTCAAGATGGAAGAATTCTTTGTAGTTAAAAGATTTCGACCGAAATTTTTTTCGTTCGAAATCGTTTTTGGACGAAATGCATTTTGACCGAAATGTATTTAGGACGAAATCATTCTTTGTCTTCTTAGTATAAATACATGTATAGTTTGGATGCTTTGTAAGGGAGTTCATTACAAAATCTAATAGCCATTGCATATCAAAACACATGAATTCTTTGTAGTTAAAAGATATCGACCGAAATCTTTTTCGTTCGAAATCATTCTTTGTTTTTTAGTATAAATACATGTACAGTTTGAATGCTTTGTAAGGGAGTTCATTGCAAAATCTAATAAACACTTGAGTTTTACACCTTAACTATGTGTTTTTGATTTAATTCTCATTTCTTGATTATACTACTCGATTCTAGTTTCTTCACATTAGTTGCTTGATTTGCTACGAATAACAGGGAATTACAATTGGTATCAGAGCTTTCGGATCTCGATTCTAGGGTGTTTGTAGCAAGTTTCAAGTTTTCTACAAGTTTTGACATTTTCAAGATTCAAAAGTCATCAAATTGGATCGTTTTCAGTGGCATTTTCGACTATCTAGCATGTATAACAATGTATATGAAGTTTGGAATGATTTTCGGGGCTTAATTTGACGTTCGGGAGTTGCGGGTCGAGATTTCACGAGTTTCAGATGAATCGTCCAAAATCTTTGTTTGAAGGGTCCGAAATCTTTTTCGTTCGAAAAAGTTTTCGCTCAGATTTTTCGATCGAAATCTCAAGTTTGGTCCGAAATCTCTTGTCCGAAATCTCCTTGTTCGAAATCTTAGGCGAACTTATTAAGTTCGCTTAGGCAGTATCAGGCGAACTTAGCTAGTGTTCATAAAAAAAAAAAGAGAAAGTTTCGCAAAATTTTTTTAGAGAAAGTTTATATGGTCGTTTTGAATCATTTTTGAAATTTTGAATTTTTGAAATTTTTTAAAAAAGAGTATTTTGGCGGGAAATTTTTACCGGATATTTTCGCAAAAAAATCAAAATGTCAATTTCTTATGATGATAATAAGATTGGAACTATGCCACCGAGACTTTTGTGCATATCAGATTACTGTAGCTGGAAAGTCCGGTTCGAACAGTTCGTATCAGAAACTGATGAAAACTTTTGGACATCCATATTTAAAGGATATGTGCATCCTACTTATGACTATATGGGATATTATGATGTTCCTAAACCAGTGACAGCTCTTAGTAAACTAGAAAAGCAGAAGTTTGATCGAGAGGTGAAGAAGCGTGAAACGTTAAGGATGTCTTTACCAAAAGAAATCATTCATAGTCTCGGGAAGTGTCCAACTTCAAGAGAACTATGGGAAACTTTGAAGAAAAAGGGCGAAGCTACTTCTCAAGCTGTTGATGCACTTTTCTGTGACAACACTCTGGATAGAGTCTAGGTTTGTATGTCTAATGTCTGTATTTTGTCTTTGTATGTAAGAGTCATTATGTAATAGTTTATCGAGTTGTATTTACGTTTACATAATGTGTTGTTGATTTCTTCCAAGTGTTGTGCGCACTTGTATGTGCGCAGGAGAAAGCTCCTGCGTACTTAGCAAGTACGCAGGAAGACCTATGCGTACTTGTTAAGTACGCAGGAGTAATTGGTCCTGCGCACTTATTAAGTGCGCAGGCATCAGGTCAGTATAAATAGGATAGGTTCACAGAAGCTAAGTACGCATAACCATTTGTTCAGACGAACTCAGTTTTGCTAAGTACGCAGCTTGTATTCTCTCTATAACCGTCGAGTGTTTATAATACAAAGAACGATTATTGTGACTCTTGTGTTCGGTTTACTTTGTTCAGTTAGACTCTCCACCTAGTCACGGGTATTCCGCACCCGGTCCGACTAGTAGACCACTTGCATGTGACGATCCACCACACCCGAGGGACCTACAAGTGGTATCAGAGCATTGCTCTTGAATTCGAGTGTTGTAAGTGAGTTTGGAGACGTTTTTACTGAGTTTTACAAGCAAAGAGAGGTTATTTTGTTGATTTTTGTGATAAAAAAAGGGGTAGCTCTTGAGCACTTTTTTAGAAGCAAAAATCTCTCAAAAAACCGATTTTTGTTGTGTATTTGTGTGTTTTGAGCATCATAGGTTAGTTAGAAACTTGTTTCTGACCCTTTGACTCAATTGCATTGATCCTCAGACCATTTTTTACCAACTCCGGCGAGTTTCAGGTCACCGGAAAAGTTTGGTGAGAGTTGCTGAAAAGGTGTCCTGCGTACTTACCATTTTTGGCAAAAAGTACAGTTTTCTGCGAACTTGCTAAATACGCAAGAGTTATCTCCTGCGTACTTACAAGTGCGCAAGACTGAACTGCGAACTTAAGACTTATCCTGCGTACTTAACAATTTACTCCTGCGTACTTACAAGTACGCAAGGGCAAATATTAAATACGCAAGACCATTCATAAGTGCGCAAGGCCAATCCTAAGTGCGCAATAGCTACTGACTTTTCTGATTTTTGACCAAGTGTTCACCATGTCAAACCTTCAGAACCTTAGTAGTATGTTAAATTATGATAATGAAATCGGTACTCCACAGAAACCTCCCAAGTTGCTCAATGTAAACGATTATTCCAATTGGAAAGCCCGCTTTGAGCACTATATTTCATACACCGATTCATCGTTATGGATACCTATTCTTGAGGGATATATGCATCCAACCCACTTGTATCTTGATGAAAACGTACCTAAGCCTATCTCTAAGCTGGATGCAGAAGAAAAGAAAATTTATGATCGAGAGAAGAAGGCATTGGGTTCAATCACTATGTCATTAACTCGGGATTTGTTCCACAGTTTCCGAGGATATGAATCTTCTAAGGATCTTTGGAAAGCTTTACAGAAAAGATTCGAAGGAAATAGTGACATCAAGAAAAGCAAGAGGGATCTGCTCCGGAAGCAATACGAGTGCTTCAAATTTATAGAAAATGAATCTTTAGATGATCTTATCTCTAGATTCTATCACCTACAAACGGAGTTGAAATCGTTTGAGCTTAAATATCCAGAAGAGGAAATGGTGGAAAAGTTTTTGGATGCTCTGCCACCGAGATATGAGATGTATATAACCCTGATGAGGGAAAGTTCAAAGTTCTACGAGATGACAGTAGATGAGGCAGTCGGTAAGATTCAGGCTCATAACATGAATCTTATAAAAAGGGAGAATTCTGGAAGACCTCAGATACAGGACCCTTCCATGTATCACGGGACGACTTCCACGTCAATGTCTTCCGGCTCTGGGATTGCACTCTTTACTGGGAAATCCATTGAAGAAGACCACTCTAATGGTTGTGATGGTCATGCATGTTATGCATCAGGACCAGGGTTTGGATCTCATCAACAAAATAAACAAAACTCAAAGACTCCTCAGAATACGTGCTCAGCCAACCAGTCAGCTATTGCCAAGATAGCTGAAGATCATGTAGCACTATTCTCATCTTGCATGCTGGCATATGAGAATTTCATTGGTGGAAAGCTAACGGATCCTGAGACTATTGAAGAGGACTTCAATCAAGTGGATCCTGATGATATTGAAGACATGGATATTCAGTGGAATATGGCCATGTTACTGAGGAGGGCCAAGCGTTTCCTGAACAGAACAGGAAGAAAGTATATTGGCGGGCATTCTAATGCCAAGGTTGGATTTGACAAATCCAAGGCCAAGTGCTACAAGTGTCAAAACTATGGACACTTTGCTCGTGAATGTCAAAAGGACAGAGCACCTGCCTCTGGCTTTACCAGACCTAGCCAGGGAAACAGCCATGGCCAAAACAACCAAAGTCACCACAATCATACCCAAAGTAATCAGTCCAATGCACTGGTCGCACAGAATGACGAAAATTTTGATTGGGGTGTGCATCTAGAAGATGCCATCATTGCTCAAGCACAGGTTGGTCTCATGGCAGAAATCATGGAGCTGATGGAGGCCGAGAGGAAGGAAGCTGAAGAAGAGGAATCTTCTGAATCTGAAGGAGAGGAATCTTCTGAATCTGAAGAAGAGGAAGCTTCTGTAGCTGATGAAAAGGAGTCTACCACTGCTGTCGCTCTCATGGCAATTGGAGAAGGACAAAGTTCATCATCTGAGGTAGATTCTAACCCTTTCTCTGTTGTTTCTTGTTCTAAATGTCTAGGGCTAAAAAATGAAATTTCTGATCTCCAAGACATAATCGGACCCCTAAAGTTGGCAGCTAAAAATTACAAAATGAATGAATCACGTTTTAAAGAATCAGTTGAAATGCTACAGAACGAAAAACAAGACTATTCTTTAAAAATAAGCGACCAACAGGTTCATTTGGACATTGCGTATAGGGCTTTGGAAAAGAAGAACAATGAAATTAACAAACTGCAAAATGAGATCTTGCAGCTCAAATGCACTAACGAGAAATTGAAAAACTCTCGCTTCGTGGTGGAACACTATGAATCCGTGGTGAGAAAAATGAATGGCCTAGGACTTGGTACCAATGCCATTCCTCCACCAATAAGTGGGCAGTTTGTCAATAGCTTGATAGACATTGATCTCACTTGTCTAGATGAGCCCTCTGATAAGGATGATTCCCCTAAAAAGGATGAATCCTCAAGTAAGGCTAACTCCACATCTAGTGAGGAGTATGTTACTGCTTCTGAGGATGGGTCGGTTAACACTTGCCCTGAAGGAGTAGTATCTGAGGAGTTGCTGACTGAACAGAAAGTCCAGAAAAACATTATCACTAATGGTGATAATTGCATTTTAACTGAACCTGATATCATTGAAACAAATGATAAACTTAAGGGAATGCTTTACGGGGGTTTTAAAAATATTAACCAAGCTAAGAAAGAGGCTTTTTCATCTCATTATGGGCTGGGTTACAAAGAAAATTTGCAAAAGTATTATACCCCCAAACATCAAACTGTAAAAGTTTAAACTTCTGTTCATAAACCAACTCTTCCTTCTCACAATGGTGAGTTTTCTAAGGCCAGAACTAAAGAGCCTTACATGAGAACTTTTGTTGACAAGAGGAATTGCTTTCACTGTGGCTTGGTTGGTCACATTGTTGTGAACTGTCCTTCTAAGAACCCAGGGAAACGGCATGTTGTTTCACGACCAGCTGTTATCCCTAAGTTGCCAGTAGTGAAAGCTCCTATCAGACCAAAGCTAAATGTGGTGAAACCACCAGTGCAACCGATAGCTAAGCCAAAGATCAAATCTGAGGCCAAGCCATCTGTTGTAAGAAAGGTAAAGCAACCTGCTGTACCTCGTGTGTCTACATCTGGTAGTACACGCATTGGTGAGAAACTTGTGGCTAGACTCTCTAAGCCACAGAGAAGAAGAAGGAATAAGAGGTTGAGAAAGCTGGAACAGCTGACTAAAGCTCAATCAGGTGAAGCTTCCACAAGTTCACCGGCTGTGATTGAACCAAAGTCTCCTGTTCTGGTTAAGATTCAAAAGAGATACTGGAACAAGAAAGTTAAAGATTCTCAATCTCCTGTTCCCAATTCCTCCAAAGATTCACCAATTTTGGACAGTCATCATGACTGTGAGTTGAAAGAAGTAGTTTATTTTGAGAAGGATGGACGACCCAAGACCACAATGGCTTGGGTCTCCAAATCTAACTAATTCTTTTGTTACTCGTGCAGGGACGTCCGAAGGGTACTATCTCTAACCGCTGGTATGTAGATAGTGGATGTTCCCGGCACATGACAGGAAACATGGCCTTGCTTCAAGACGTTAAACGATTTAGAGGCGGCTATGTGGCCTTTGCCGGAGAAAAAGGCGGCAGTATCACGTGTCAAGGCGTGGTTTCGAACGGTTGTGTTAGCTTTGACAATGTCAACTTCTGCGAGCAGCTGAAGCATAACCTGTTGAGTGTCTCACAAATGTGTGACAAGGAGTACTCAGTGATGTTTGACAAGTCAGAATGTCTGATTCTCAAACCCGGTTTCAAAGTTCCTGATGACTGGATTCTGATGAGAGCACTAAGAACAAACGACACTTATCAGATTGATATGAGCGTGGCAAAAACCACCTCATCAGTTGCTACTTGTTTGCTTACAAAAGCGACAGAGCTTGACTCCATCTTGTGGCATAGGAAACTCGGACATATTTCTTATGGTAAAATGAATCATCTTGTCCGAAACGGTTTGGTAACCGGGGTTCCTAAGCTGAGATTTACCGTTGCAGATGACTGTATGCCTTGTAAAAAGGGCAAACAGCAACGGAAGTCTCACAAGCCCAAGCTCCAAAACTCTATCGATACCCCTTTGGAGCTATTACACATGGATCTGTTTGGCCCCATAAGTATCAGGAGTATTGGAGGTAAGTCATTCTGTCTAGTTGTAACTGATGATTTCTCACGTTTTTCTTGGGTGCATTTTTTAGGTACAAAAGATGAGACTGCTGATATTCTTCAATACTTGATCCTGAGCTTGGAATCTCTTTGCAAGCTGAAAGTTAGAAGAATAAGGAGTGAAAACGGAACTGAGTTCAAGAATAATTTGATGGAACTTTTCTGTCTCAAGAAAGGGATCCGTCACGAATTCAGCGCGCCGTACACGCCTCAGCAGAATGGAGTTGCTGAACGGAAGAACAGAACACTGATTGAGACTGCAAGGACTATGCTGTCAGATGCAAAGCTTCCTGTCACTTTCTGGGCAGAAGCAGTAAATACAGCTTGTCACGTCTTAAACAGAGTTTTGGTGGTGAAAAGACACAACAAGACTTGTTATGAGTTGATCAACAAGCGACTTCCCAATCTTGATTACCTAGTTCCTTTTGGTAGTCCTTGTTCCTTGTTGCTACAGTATAAAGATTGTCAATCTAAATTTCATGCGAAAGCGGTGGAAGGCATCTTCTTAGGATATGTTGCCAATTCGCCCTGCAAGAGAGTGTACAACATAGGAACTCGTACTGTCGAGGAATGGTTCGAAGTGGATTGTAGTAAACACAGCATTCCACCAGAACCAAAAGGTCCAGCTTGGGGTTTTGATTATGATGCGCTATTCAAGTCTTTCAATCTTCCTGAGCTATCTGCAGAAGACGCCGAAAATGTTTATAATATATTGAATGGCGGCAGTTTTTCTACTCGTGCTACTGTACCAATTATAACTCCTGATTCCAATGCTGCATCTGCATCTGGAACTCATGACAGTGATAACAGTGATAACAGTGAAAGTGTTCATGTTGTTGGAGATGACGCTCAAGCCAATCCTAACACAACTGTAGGAAATGAAGCTCCAGCTGATCCAATTAACATTGAATCTTCTTCTGCTGAAACACAGGAAACGGGGGAGTTGAGCACAAATTTAGATCCAGAAATTCAAGAACCAATTGTACCGGAGACGAGAGTGCATAGGAATCATCCAATAGACAACATTATTGGTGATCCTTATGCCGGTGTTCAGACTCGTCATAGAACCATCACTGAGAACACCAGTCTTTACACAGAGATATTTGACACTGGTGTCATGGAAACATGTCTGCATGCTGCATTCGTGTCCCAGATAGAGCCGAAGAATGTGAAGGAGGCTCTCACTGGTCAGTGTAACTAGCAACATCATCTCCTATCATTTGTAAATTCCACATTTCAGATTCGATCTTTTGCAACTCATTTCGAGGACAGTATTCCTCTATCATCATGGCTTTTAGGTCTTCCCATGACAACTCATATGCTGTCTACCTTCCCAAAGTCTTTACTTGTGAATTCCACCAAGTTAAAGCTTTATCAGTGAGTGAGCATGTAGAATACTTCACCATGCAGTCAGCAGTGCATTCACTGATATCAATCACTGATTCCATCTTCTCTATCCACCTCATTAACCCAACTGCACCCTCGGTGCCATTGAAGTTACGGGGTTTGCAAGATAGAAAGGCCTTGTAGGAGCACTTTCTATTTGGAGCATCTGTAGAATTACAAGTCATAACGTCAATAATTCGGATCATGACCATGTGTTACGGCTTATTTATTCTATTACCTCCGGAACCTCCGGAACCTCCAGCTGTACCGCTTCCTCCTGCACCTCCTGCACCGGTACCACTGCCGTTTCCTCCTCCACTATTTCGATTCGCCTCATATTGTTGCATGGCAGCAGCTACTCGCTGTGCTATGAGTTGTTCCACATTTGGAGAAATTGTCTCATTGTTGTCTCCAGTAGTGTTACGGGGTGTGCTACGCTTTGGTGCCATGACGTTCTTTCTAACACATCAATTAAAAAGAAATAACATTATATGACAATAATGATAGCACATGGCATAAGGATACGACAACATCAAAACATAAACCATTATATACATAGTTAAAACATTCATAGTACATTGTTCCCAAAAGAAACGGATACAAAAGTGATGGGTTCTCATGACCTCATCAGTACTAAAGTTTTAAACTACATAATGTACCATGGGCACAACCCGCCCATAATAGGTTTAGAAGAAGAAGTGAGAGTACAATCCAATCATTATGGCAAGTCCTGCCATGATAAAGCTAGCTCTCGCCACAAATTCTACAGCCAAAGTCCTTTCTTCCAGCGCCTCCACCATGTCTCGGACAGTGACAGTGAACTGCCAGTCCATGTCAGCTCTCAACTCTAGATAGTTAGTGGCATCCTGTATGTCTCGGGTGCAGTCATCTAGAGTCTGAACTCGAGATCCGAGTCCTTGGTGTGATCGCGTGGCTGCATCCCCATGTGCCCGAATGTCATCTAGGAGATCATCAAGACGCTCTTCGTGCGTACGAACTCGAGCTACCAAGGTAGGCACAGTGAGCTCTATGGCTTCCCCAGTGTAGGGTAGGGGTGTTGGGGAGTTAGAAGACTCTCCAAGCTCAAAGGTAGATGGGATGCTCTCCATCTCCCTCCATCGTGCCAGGGTACGTGGCATCCAACGGATAGTTCCCACAGTCGGGTGGTAGCAGGGTCTTTGCCTAGGTGGCTCCTTATCAGTCTCCAAGTCCTTCGGGTCACGGGCTGCCAGTTTTCTTTTGTGCGGAAGTCTAACACTCTTCCTAGCACTTTGTACCCTAATGGGTCCTCCGTTTTTCTTTCGGTAGACTATAGGCGGTTCTCCTAAAGCAACATTGGGTGGTGTGGAACTGCGGGTTTGCACTCGATTTTTGGAGCGTGCGGCGGAAAGTTCCTCGTTTGATTCAGTATCAGAGACGGGATCAGAATGTGAATGTGACGACATGCTTGTGACTACAATATCCATATGACAAAATGACTGGTTATACAATGCTTATGCAGTGAAAATGTTTTAGTGAGTCATTTAGATTATAGACTAGGTTCCAATTTAGATTCCTAGTTCGCTATAATCAATGGCTCTGATACCAAGTTCTGTCACACCCCGCCAAGGCGGAAATGCGAGGCGCGACGTTCATGGTTTCCAAAGCATATGATTACCGCAAACACATACATGATAAATGGATACATAAATAAGTTTAATGTTTTACATTCCAAAACGTAATCTGAATTTACAAAAAGTTAAGATTTCACAAATATGACTCAATTCAATGAGTTATACAAGAGAAATCCTTCTTGAGTAGTATCCATCGTGCATGCAGGAAATCTACATTGCTAACCTTGCGATCACGTCAATTTCCTGAAAAACATACTTGAAAACGTCAACACGAGGTTGGTGAGTTCACAGGTTTAATCAAATAGTTCTTGGTAAAACTCAGTTGTTCATAAATCGTTTCAGTTGTATGTGATAAACAGAATAAGAATTGTTGACCCATTTGTAAACTAGCTAGGAATACAAATAATATGTTCATACATGAGGCGTAACCAAACCATGACAATTGTACACGCCCCTAATTTCGTTATCCGGTTCTATGCGGCCATAAATCCTCCAGATTGTGGTTAGCGCGACTAACCATGACCGGGAGACGTCACTCTCCATATTACTATTCATAGGACCCTAGGCTACAGTTAATGGTTACTACGTTGTTCCAGGGGACTTTTCCGGCCTCAAATTGTTGTTCTCATCTCATGTAAACATACAAGTCGTGTCTTATTCTCTTGTTATCCCATAAAATAATTGTAAGTATGTTTTTCCCCCAAATATTGAAAACAGTAAAAAGGGGCCGTGAAACTCACCTTGAGTTTGTGTATACTTGTAATAAAACTTGTTGTAGTCAACCTTGACTATTCGTACCCTAGATACCAAGGGTAAATTGAGTTAAGACCAAACGTCTTAATTGTAAATTGTTCACCGACTTTGTAAATCTGATTGTTTTTGTTTGAATATCTCCTTAGTTGTTCAACACATGTTTTGTTATAAAATAGTTTTGAGTTACTGCCCAAATGGGACTGTTGTACAGGTGTCGAAACTTCTTAGTTTCGATTGGACAAATGTGCATCGAAACTACTTAGTTTCGATGGAGTAGTCAGGTGTCGAAACTTCATAGTTTCGATTGAGTAAACTGGGTATCGAAACAACCTAGTTTCGATTGTGTAGTTGTTGTCGAAACTACCTAGTTTCGATTGAGTAAAAGGTATCGAAAGTCCTAGTTTCGATTACTGGACTTCTGTTTGACAGAATCAGTCCTGCATATTTTGTTTTAAAACTTGAATTTGACACACTTTTCTTGTTATCTTACTTGCGTTTGAACATTTTGCATGTTTGGCTCCGGTTTTTAAGAAAATAATATGAAAATATCGAGTTTTTACCTTAAAAACAGTGGCGATGATGATGAGAGAAAACAAAGATGATCTTGAATCTTTTGCTGAATTTTCTTTAGAAATACTTGAATTCCTTCTTCAAATACCGAAATAAAGAGAATTTCACCTTGAAACTTGACTTTGATTTTGAAGATAAATGGGAAGTTTTCCGTATGAAAATGAGAGAAAAATGAGAATTGTGAGGAAAGTGATTGAAAGTGGTATGGGTTTTATCTGAGTTTTTCTCAGTTATGGCATGGGACGAGTGAAGGGGGGGTGTCTTTTCTGAATTCCGGCCGAGAAGTCAAAGATGACTTGAGTGTTAATAATTAGTTTTAAATATTAGTTTATTAATGGTATTAATATCAATTAGTGTTTTAAGGGGTAATTTAATTCGGTTTAGGTTCTCCACGGTATTATAAATTTATTCTAAAAATAATTTATTGACCAACTTAAAATTTGTGTAATATATATATACGCCTGGATATTTAATTTATCCACTATTGTTCGTCTTAGTCGGTTTGTACTGGTACTTGCACCGGTAATTCCTAGAATTACCCAAGTATAAATTGAGACCATGTACGATCTTTGCTAGACTCTAAAGTCCTTGTTTGTGAAATTAAATAAATCACAAAAATAATTATAATGTAAACTTGTTTATAATGTGTACGGATATTGACCTGAAATGTCGGGTTGTCACATTCTCCCCTTGTTAACAGAATTTCGTCCCGAAATTCAATTTGTGTCCTCTTGAACTGGTGCATCCTCAAACAAGGATGGGTATTTTGTTTTCATTTGGTCCTCTCGTTCCCATGTATACTCAGGACCACGCTTTGAGTTCCAACGTACTTTAACCAGTTTGATCCGACTACGTCTCAGCTTTTGAACCTTCCAATCTGATATCTCAATTGGTTGCTCGATGAAATGAAGTTTATCGTTAATGTGAATTTCGTCAGGTGGTATAATTAGCGTCTCATCCGATAAACACTTCTTGAGATTTGATACATGAAACGTATCATGTATATTGCTTAGTTCTTGTGGCAACTTGAGCTTGTAGGCTACAGGGCCAACCCTAGCCAGTATTTCAAACGGACCAACGTATCTAGGGTTGAGCTTACCACGGTTACCAAACCTTACAACGCCTTTCCATGGTGAGACTTTTAACATTACTCGGTCACCAATTTGAAATTCTAATGGTTTCCGTCGGTTATCAGCATAGCTCTTTTGTCTATCTCGGGCCGCTTTCAAACAGTCCTTAATTTTGAAAATCTTATCAGTGGTTTCCTGGACAATCTCAGGGCCTGTCAAATGTTTTTCACCAACTTCCGCCCAACATAACGGTGAGCGGCATTTACGACCATATAAAGCTTCATACGGAGCTGCTTTAATGCTTGTGTGGTAGCTGTTATTATAGGAAAACTCTGCTAACGGTAAATGAGTATCCCAATTTCCTCCGAAATCAATTACACACGCACGTAGCATATCCTCTAAATTTTGAATGGTCCTTTCGCTTTGACCATCTGTTTGTGGGTGATATGCCGTGCTCATGTCAAGACGTGTGCCCATGGCTTCTTGTAATGATTTCCAGATTCTAGACACGAATCTGCTGTCTCTATCAGAGATAATAGAAATTGGCACTCCATGCCTAGCCACAATTTCCTTGATGTAAAGCTTTGCAAGTTTCTCGGTTTTATCCGTCTCTTTGATTGGTAGAAAATGAGCTGATTTTGTTAAACGGTCGACAATTACCCATATGGTATCATAACCGCTGGACGTCCTGGGTAACTTTGTGATGAAATCCATAGAAATCTGTTCCCATTTCCATTGAGGTATCTCGGGTTGTTGTAACAATCCCGACGGTTTCTGATGTTCTGCCTTTACCTTTGAACACGTCAGGCATTTACCGACATAAACAGCAATTTCTCCTTTCATGTTCGGCCACCAATAGTGTTCTTTCAGATCCTTATACATCTTATCTGAACCTGGGTGAATGGAGTACCGGGACTTATGGGCTTCATCCATAACCAACTCCCGTAAGTTACCAATACATGGTACCCAAATTCTATTCATGAAGTATAAAGTATCATCTGACTTTGGTTCCAACTGTCTTATCATTCCTCGTAAAGCTTCATCATGAATGTTTTCTTCTTTGCTTGCCTCTTGTTGTGCCATCCGGATTTGAGTCATGAGACTCGTATGAATTGTCAATCCTAGGGCACGAACACGAAGAGTTTTAACTCGTTCCTTGCGACTTAAGGCATCTGCTACGACGTTTGCCTTACCCGGGTGATACTTGATATCACAGTCGTAATCATTCAGTAGTTCTACCCAACGACGTTGTCTCATGTTGAGTTCCTTTTGATCGAAGATATGTTGAAGACTCTTGTGATCAGTAAAGATAGTGCATCTTGTACCGTAAAGGTAATGTCTCCAAATCTTGAGTGCAAATACAACTGCGCCCAATTCCAACTCATGGGTCGTATAATTCTTTTCGTGCACTTTTAGTTGTCGTGAGGCATATGCGATGACTTTGTCTTTTTTGCATTAACACACAACCAAGTCCTTGGTGTGATGCATCGCAGTATACGACAAAATTGTCGATTCCCTCAGGAAGGGATAAGATCGGTGCACTACACAGCTTCTGCTTCAGCAATTGAAAAGCTGACTCTTGCTTGTCACTCCAATCAAACTTCTTTTCTTTCTGGGTTAATGTGGTTAAAGGCAGGGCTATTTTTGAAAAATTCTCAATGAAACGCCTGTAATAGCCTGCCAAACCCAGAAATTGACGCACTTCAGTCGGAGTTCTTGGTGCTTCCCAGTTTTTGATAGCTTCAATCTTGGATGGGTCTACGTGAATACCATTCTTATTGATGACGTGTCCGAGAAAGTGAACCTCTCGGATCCAAAACTCACACTTCGAGAATTTAGCGTAAAGTTTCTCGTTGCTGAGTAACTCCAAGATTAATTTCAGGTGATGTTCATGATCCTCCTTGGTTCGTGAATATATTAATATGTCATCAATAAATACTATCACGAATTTATCCAAGTATGGTTTGCACACTCGGTTCATGAGATCCATAAAAACAGCTGGTGCATTTGTCAAACCAAACGGCATAACTAGAAATTCGTAGTGGCCATATCGAGTCCTAAATGCTGTCTTTGGTACATCTTCTTCTTGGATTCTTAATTGATGATACCCTGAACGTAGATCAATTTTTGAATAGAAGCTAGAACCTTGTAGTTGATCGAACAAATCATCTATTCGAGGAAGTGGGTATCGGTTTTTGATTGTAAGCTTGTTTAATTCTCGGTAATCTATACACATCCTAAAGGTTCCATCCTTTTTCTTTACGAATAGGACCGGGGCTCCCCAAGGTGAGAAACTCGGTCTTATGAAACCTTTATCAAGCAACTCTTGTAGTTGATTTGATAATTTTTGCATTTCAGAAGGTGCTAATCGATACGGCGATCGCGCAATCGGTGCGGATCCTGGTACCAAATCGATTCGGAATTCGACTTGCCTCGGTGGTGGTAATCCAGGTAAGTCTTCAGGAAAAACTTCGGGGTAATCCCTAGCGATTGGAATATCTTCAAGTCGACGTTCCTCGGGTTTCTTTTCGACGACGTGAGCCAGAAACACGCAATAGCCTTTACGTAAATACTTACGAGCCTTCATACAGTTTATCATTCTCAAAGCCACTCCACTCTTCTCACCTTGAATAGAAAGAACTTCTCCGTTCAGGAGTGGAATATGAACAATCTTCTCAAAACAAATAATCTCGGCGTGATTCTTCGACAACCAATCCATACCAATAACAACGTCAAAACTTCCTAAGTCAACAGGTAATAGGTCTATACTAAATGTATGGTTCTTGAAACATAGGGTACAACCTTGAATGACCTCTCCGGTTTTAATTAATTTTCCGTTTGCTAGTTCAATTGTATAATTGTGGTCTAGTTTACTGGGCTTAATACCGAGTAGGGACTTAAAGTCATTTGACACAAAACTCAAATCAGCACCCGTATCGAAAAGTATAGAGGCATAGTGATTATTTATCGGGAACGTACCAGTGACAATGTTCGGATCTTGTCGTGCGTCACCGGCTCCCATCACAAATGCTCTTCCACGGGCCTGATTGTCGTTTCGGTTCTTCAACTTTGGACAGTCTTTCTTGAAGTGCTTTGGATCTCCACATTCAAAGCATCCCTGATTCATCCTCCCTGTTCCTGGGTTGCCCTTTCCTGTTACTTGATTTGTCTTATTAGAGTTTGCATTGCTCCAACAGTTATGGGCTATATGCCCATACTTTTTACATTTTCCACATTGGGTACACCTTCCACTGTGATGATATCCACACTTGTCACACCTTGGTAGTGCTCCAAGGTATCCATTTTGTTCCACAGTGTTGACGACAAAGGCTTTCATAGTTTCAGGTCTCTTGTAACTTTGATTCCTATTTTGATTACTTGGTTTTCCAAACCATTTCCTCTTTTCTCCAGATTTTCCTTCTTCGGTCTCCTTCTTTCAAAACAAACCATCACGCACAGCATTATCCCTTAGCTTGAATGCTAGAGTTATAGCGCTCTTGGCATCCATAGGGTTCGATGAAGTTACCATGCTTCGTATTTGCTGTGCGAGACCCCACAAGTATCTTTCAACCTTCTTGTATTCTGGGGTGACCATGTGTGGAACCAAGATTGCTAACTCATTGAATCGGTCAGTGTAACTAGCAACATCATCTCCTATCATTTGTAAATTCCACATTTCAGATTCGATCTTTTGCAACTCATTTCGAGGACAGTATTCCTCGATCATCATGGCTTTTAGGTCTTCCCATGACAACTCATATGCTGTCTGCCTTCCCAAAGTCTTTACTTGTGAATTCCACCAAGTTAAAGCTTTATCAGTGAGTGAGCATGTAGAATACTTCACCATGCAGTCAGCAGTGCATTCACTGATATCAATCACTGATTCCATCTTCTCTATCCACCTCATTAACCCAACTGCACCCTCGGTGCCATTGAAGTTACGGGGTTTGCAAGATAGAAAGGCCTTGTAGGAGCACTTTCTATTTGGAGCATCTGTAGAATTACAAGTCATAACGTCAATAATTCGGATCATGACCATGTGTTACGGCTTATTTATTCTATTACCTCCGGAACCTCCGGAACCTCCAGCTGTACCGCTTCCTCCTGCACCTCCTGCACCGGTACCACTGCCGTTTCCTCCTCCACTATTTCGATTCGCCTCATATTGTTGCATGGCAGCAGCTACTCGCTGTGCTATGAGTTGTTCCACATTTGGAGAAATTGTCTCGTTGTTGTCTCCAGTAGTGTTACGGGGTGTGCTACGCTTTGGTGCCATGACGTTCTTTCTAACACATCAATTAAAAAGAAATAACATTATATGACAATAATGATAGCACATGGCATAAGGATACGACAACATCAAAACATAAACCATTATATACATAGTACATTGTTCCCAAAAGAAACGGATACAAAAGTGATGGGTTCTCATGACCTCATCAGTACTAAAGTTTTAAACTACATAATAGGTTTAGAAGAAGAAGTGAGAGTACAATCCAATCATTATGGCAAGTCCTGCCATGACAAAGCTAGCTCTCGCCACAAATTCTACAGCCAAAGTCCTTTCTTCCAGCGCCTCCACCATGTCTCGGACAGTGACAGTGAACTGCCAGTCCATGTCAGCTCTCAACTCTAGATAGTTAGTGGCATCCTGTATGTCTCGGGTGCGGTCATCTAGAGTCTGAACTCGAGATCCGAGTCCTTGGTGTGATCGCGTGGCTGCATCCCCATGTGCCCGAATGTCATCTAGGAGATCATCAAGACGCTCTTCGTGCGTACGAACTCGAGCTACCAAGGTAGGCACAGTGAGCTCTATGGCTTCCCTAGTGTAGGGTAGGGGTGTTGGGGAGTTAGAAGACTCTCCAAGCTCAAAGGTAGATGGGATGCTCTCCATCTCCCTCCATCGTGCCAGGGTACGTGGCATCCAACGGATAGTTCCCACAGTCGGGTGGTAGCAGGGTCTTTGCCTAGGTGGCTCCTTATCAGTCTCCAAGTCCTTCGGGTCACGGGCTGCCAGTTTTCTTTTGTGCGGAAGTCTAACACTCTTCCTAGCACTTTGTACCCTAATGGGTCCTCCGTTTTTCTTTCGGTAGACTATAGGTGGTTCTCCTAAAGCAACATTGGGTGGTGTGGAGCTGCGGGTTTGCACTCGATTTTTGGAGCGTGCGGCGGAAAGTTCCTCGTTTGATTCAGTATCAGAGACGGGATCAGAATGTGAATGTGACGACATGCTTGTGACTACAATATCCATATGACAAAATGACTGGTTATACAATGCTTATGCAGTGAAAACGTTTTAGTGAGTCATTTAGATTATAGACTAGGTTCCAATTTAGATTCCTAGTTCGCTATAATCAATGGCTCTGATACCAAGTTCTGTCACACCCCGCCAAGGCGGAAACGCGAGGCGCGACGTTCATGGTTTCCAAAGCATATGATTACCGCAAACACATACATGATAAATGGATACATAAATAAGTTTAATGTTTTACATTCCAAAACGTAATCTGAATTTACAAAAAGTTAAGATTTCACAAATATGACTCAATTCAATGAGTTATACAAGAGAAATCCTTCTTGAGTAGTATCCATCGTGCATGCAGGAAATCTACATTGCTAACCTTGCGATCACGTCAATTTCCTGAAAAACATACTTGAAAACGTCAACACGAGGTTGGTGAGTTCACAGGTTTAATCAAATAGTTCTTGGTAAAACTCAGTTGTTCATAAATCGTTTCAGTTGTATGTGATAAACAGAATAAGAATTGTTGACCCATTTGTAAACTAGCTAGGAATACAAATAATATGTTCATACATGAGGCGTAACCAAACCATGACAATTGTACACGCCCCTAATTTCATTATCCGGTTCTATGCGGCCATAAATCCTCCAGATTGTGGTTAGCGCGACTAACCATGACCGGGAGACGTCACTCTCCATAGTACTATTCATAGGACCCTAGGCTACAGTTAATGGTTACTACGTTGTTCCACGGGACTTTTCCGGCCTCAAATTGTTGTTCTCATCTCATGTAAACATACAAGTCGTGTCTTATTCTCTTGTTATCCCATAAAATAATTGTAAGTATGTTTTTCCCCCAAATATTGAAAACAGTAAAAAGGGGCCGTGAAACTCACCTTGAGTTTGTGTATACTTGTAATAAAACTTGTTGTAGTCAACCTTGACTATTCGTACCCTAGATACCAAGGGTAAATTGAGTTAAGACCAAACGTCTTAATTGTAAATTGTTCACCGACTTTGTAAATCTGATTGTTTTTGTTTGAATATCTCCTTAGTTGTTCAACACATGTTTTGTTATAAAATAGTTTTGAGTTACTGCCCAAATGGGACTGTTGTACAGGTGTCGAAACTTCTTAGTTTCGATTGGACAAATGTGCATCGAAACTACTTAGTTTCGATGGAGTAGTCAGGTGTCGAAACTTCATAGTTTCGATTGAGTAAACTGGGTATCGAAACAACCTAGTTTCGATTGTGTAGTTGTTGTCGAAACTACCTAGTTTCGATTGAGTAAAAGGTATCGAAAGTCCTAGTTTCGATTACTGGACTTCTGTTTGACAGAATCAGTCCTGCATATTTTGTTTTAAAACTTGAATTTGACACACTTTTCTTGTTATCTTACTTGCGTTTGAACATTTTGCATGTTTGGCTCCGGTTTTTAAGAAAATAATATGAAAATATCGAGTTTTTACCTTAAAAACAGTGGCGATGATGATGAGAGAAAACAAAGATGATCTTGAATCTTTTGCTGAATTTTCTTTAGAAATACTTGAATTCCTTCTTCAAATACCGAAATAAAGAGAATTTCACCTTGAAACTTGACTTTGATTTTGAAGATAAATGGGAAGTTTTCCGTATGAAAATGAGAGAAAAATGAGAATTGTGAGGAAAGTGATTGAAAGTGGTATGGGTTTTATCTGAGTTTTTCTCAGTTATGGCATGGGACGAGTGAAGGGGGGGTGTCTTTTCTGAATTCCGGCCGAGAAGTCAAAGATGACTTGAGTGGTAATAATTAGTTTTAAATATTAGTTTATTAATGGTATTAATATCAATTAGTGTTTTAAGGGGTAATTTAATTCGGTTTAGGTTCTCCACGGTATTATAAATTTATTCTAAAAATAATTTATTGACCAACTTAAAATTTGTGTAATATATATATACGCCTGGATATTTAATTTATCCACTATTGTTCGTCTTAGTCGGTTTGTACTGGTACGTGCACCGGTAATTCCTAGAATTACCCAAGTATAAATTGAGACCATGTACGATCTTTGCTAGACTCTAAAGTCCTTGTTTGTGAAATTAAATAAATCACAAAAATAATTATAATGTAAACTTGTTTATAATGTGTACGGATATTGACCTGAAATGTCGGGTTGTCACACAAGGTCTACCAATTTGATGTGAAGAGTGCTTTCCTTTATGGTAAAGTTCATGAAGAAGTCTATGTCACTCAACCTCCCGGTTTTGAAGATCCGCATAATATCAATAAAGTGTATAAGCTCGAAAAAGCACTTTATGGTCTTCATCAAGCACCGAGGGCATGGTATGAGACACTATCAAAGCATTTACTGTCTAATGGTTTCGACCGTGGGCAGATTGACTCGACTCTCTTCATAAGGAAAGCAGGAGGTGACATTCTTCTTGTGCAAGTATATGTCGACGACATCATTTTTGGGTCGACCAATGAAGGGATGTGTAGGGATTTCGAAAAGGTGATGAAGTCCAAGTTTGAAATGAGCAATATGGGTGAACTGTCATTCTTCCTGGGTCTGCAAGTCAGTCAAAGAGAGGATGGCATTTATCTACATCAAACTAAGTACGTGCAGGACATCTTATCAAAATACAAGATGAGTGATAGCACTACTTATGGCACACCAATCCCAGTCAATCATGGTTTGCATCCTGACAAAGATGGGAAGGATGTAGACATCAGGTTGTACCATGGGATGATCGGATCACTTATGTATCTCACAGCTTCAAGACCCGATATTATGTTTGCTGTATGCTTGTGCTCAAGGTTTCAGTCTCAACCGAAGGAGTCACATATGATAGCTGTGAAGAGGATTTTCAGATACCTGAAAGGGAAACCCCGATTGAGTCTTTGGTACTCCAAGCAGCAGTCATTCGACTTCAAAGCCTACACTGATTCAGATTATGGCGGTTGTAACCTTGATAGAAAGTCAACTTCTGGCGGATGTCAATTCTTGGGAGACAGACTGGTCTCCTGGCAGTGCAAGAAGCAGTCAACGGTTTCTGTCTCAACTTGTAAAGCAGAATACATTGCTGCAGCTAGCGGTTGTTCTCAGATATTGTGGATTCAGCAGCAATTGCGAGACTACGGCTTGAACTTCACTGGAACTCCTTTATTCATTGACAACAATGCCACCATGTCCATCACAAATAACCCGGTGAAACATTCCAAAACTAAGCATATTGAAATTCGCCATCATTTCATCCGTGATTGTGCTGAAAAGCATTTAATTGAACTTGTAAAGGTTCACACGGATGACAATCTTGCTGACCTTTTCACAAAGGCATTTGATCGGTCCCGTTTTGAGCATCTTGTCAACTTGATAGGAATGTTCAATCCTGAGTGAAAAATTAATTTTCTTAAATCAATTCAATTCATGGAAGTTAAATTTTATTTCTTTTAAATTTTTTTTGTATAGTTCTGTTAGTTTAAAATACTTTACAAAAAAAAAAAAAAAAACAAAATGGAGAAAATTTCAAAAGTTCACTTGAGAAACGAGGAAATGATAGTACATCTGAAATGATCTAACCATCATAGACTGCTCATGGGAAATGATTGCGTCATGTTTACTTAATTGTTTAAATTATTATGTTTTTAATCTGTTTACTTACAAGTAATTTGAATTGTCAGTAGGCTGTATGCGTCTTTGAATCACTAGTAGTGTGGAAACTAAATCTAAATTACAACTGTGATTTGAACCCATATTTGCAAGTGTGTGTGTGTAAAAGAATAGAAAAGATCATTATCAGATAAAGGATGTTAGATTTTGGCAATAATTTTCTTTTGAGATCAGTTTCGGGTTATGTTGTTAGCACAAATAATGCGGTTCATCTCACTGCCCATACTCACAAGTATGCAAGGAGAGATTGAATCAAGACATGTCTCTACATCAACCGTTGAGCATGTATTCACCCTTGAATCATTCCTGGTTCATTGAAATCAAATCCAGATAAAAGTTGGATCCCGTTACCTTATAATCAAACACCATGTTCCTTATCCCGAATCATCATACCGATATTCAAAGAAGAAAATCACATGAAACCAAGACAATTGAATCACTCGATTCTGAATCTTATGATTCTTGATAATCCTCATGGATCCTGCTTGATTTTTCTGTGCTAATTGATGTAACTTCATTCTGAAAATTAAGAATATCATTGGAAAAATCTTAGATGCCTTGAGATAGTGCAAAATATCATAGCATTTAAGTGGGGTACACGTTGTATATTTTATAATTAATAACTTAATACACAAGAACATGATACAAAGATGCATATAGTTTCAAATCTTATAATATTGTCAACTTGAATTACTTGTTTATTTGCTTATTACGTAAGAATAAAGAGTAATACATGACATGATCCCATATTCTTTGATGTTTATATTGTATCGTTTTTGCTAAAAATTAGCCTGATATGATCCTTTGCTCGTGTCTTTGTTCAAAAATAGCTTGTGTGAATACTTGTATATTTCTATCTAGAAAAGAACAAAAAGATTTTAAGTTTATGCATTGTTTAAGTTTAATTCAGAAAAGGCCAAAAATATTTTATGTTTAACCTTCATGAATTGTATTTGAATCCTCCCGATTGAATATTTTTATCTTGTTCGTTATTTGACTTGAAAATCTTCATAATTCTGAGTTGAAAATTGCGCACTTAAAGTTTCTGCGCACTTGTCAAGTACGCACGAAGTAAGACTTGCGCACTTAGCAAGTACGCAAGAGTTAATTCCTGCGTACTTGTTAAGTACGCAAGAGTTAATTCGTGCGCACTTAGCAAGTACGCACGAACAATATCAGTGGGCTATAAGTTTGACACTTAGAAAATTTTCTGGTTTTCTCATTCAAACCCAAATTTTTTTCCCCCCTACGATTTTTCTCTCAAAATCGAGTGTGTTCAAACCCGTTTTTCATCCCGTCCACATTATCATCTTCGTATTTCATCTCTTTGGTGAGAATCTAGGCCGATTCCATCCATAGATTCGTGTTTTTTGGACCGATTTTTGACTTGAAATTTTTTAGGTTAAATCCGTAGAATTTTTGGGGTAAAATGGGTTGTTTGGGTAACTAATGTCACTAACAAGCTATTAGATTGCCTAATCGATCATACATTTTCCCTTTGGTCATCGATTGATCCGACGGGTTGAAGTCGAACCGTCAGTGGGTCGATCACTGACCTAGGTCAAAATTTGATCGTGTCGTAGTGGTTAATGGTGTTGATCATGGTACCATAGGTTCGAATCCCTGATTCCGACCTAGTGGCTACCTAATCAACCCGCTTTTTGAACGAATTTAAATCTTTGAAATTTTTGCTAAGGGTTGTTCTTGCGCACTTAGCAAGTACGCAAGAAGTAATTCCTGCGTACTTGTGAAGTACGCAAGAGTAAAATTCTGCGCACTTGCTAAGTGCGCAGGACCAACACTTAGAAAATTTTTCAAAGTCTGAAATTTTTTACAAAGTGTAACTACTATTCTATGTCATGTGTGTCTATTTCCATTGTTATAAATTGTTCTGATTATGTTTTCTGTGTGTGTTTGCAGATAATGGCTCGTGCTTTCACTGACGAATTCAATCTGTTGGCGCACACTGAACCAGAATGGAAAGGGGCAGCCTTACAATATAGAGAGATTGTGGACTTTCTGAACAGATCTAAAATAAGTTATGCAATCTCGGCTAATCCAACAGTCTCAAGACCATACTTAGAACAATTCTGGGAGACTACAGAGCACGATTGCACAGTATCCCCTAATGTCATAAGGGCTACTGTTGATGGTCGGGCTATTGCAATCTCTGAAGATACAATCAGACGAGTACTGCAGTTCAGAGACCTTGCCACCGACCCGACATCCTATCCAGATTACTACGTGGATGGGTGTTGGAGGCAGAGAATGGGATATGTCGGGGCAAGAGACTATGCTTCTTACAAGAAGATGTGGGTATTAGATCAGTGGCGTTACTTTGCCCACGTCATGATCATGTGCATCTCGTCCAGGAAAGCAGGGAAAGATGCCATGGGTCATGACCTTGCAGCAGCCATGGTGGGCTTGTCTCTCAATAGGGGCTACAACTTCTCCCGCTTCATTTTCAAAGCAATCAATGATCAGATCAATACAGCGGAGAGGTTTAGATTCCTGTTATACCCTAGGTTTGTGCAACTACTGATCGATGATGCGTTGCCAAACCTACGTGCTATCGGGGAGAGATTGCAAGTTAAAAGGGTGGACAAGAGAGTTTTTGCACAGTTTCTAAAGCCAGGCAGTGTAGATCCTACCCCTGAGCACACTGAACTCTTTGGCCACCTATTGAATGAAGCATACGTCGCTCCGGAGGACTGGAACTGGTATAGTCCCAACTCGGGACCAGAGATGAGTGATCACTCTGATGAAGAACAAGATGAAGAGAATGAGGATGATGAAGGTAATGATGAAGGTAATGATGAAGGTAATGATGAAGGTAATGATGAGGGTGATGATGAAGGTGGTGTTGGTGGTGCTGAGGAATCCGATTCGGAGGCTACAGAATCAGATTCTTCTGATTCCGATGATGCACCATCACAGGCACATCCGAGGAGACAGGCACAGGTAACCCAGCCTGCGTCGTCTTCAAAAAGAAAGAGACAAAGCTCCAGCAGCGAATATGAGCCGGATTCCGACTCTGACGCTGCTTTACAAAGACAGAGGCATGAGAGCACCAACAAGAAAAGGGGCGATAGGCAAGAGGTTGCCATCCCCAGGGTTGAAGAGATTCCAACTGTGCAACCAGTACAAGTTGAAGCTGCCATTCCAGAATCTACCCAACCAGCACGACAACTGTTTAGTAGGAGGAGAAGGCCACTGGTACAAGCAGATGTGGCGGTCACGGCGGTCACAGAGGTGATTCCTGTGACGGTGACCCTCCCTATTCCAACCGTCCAGGTGACGGTGACTGCTCCACTTCTCACGGAGTCAATCACAGTCACCCCAACCATAACACCCACTCACATCATACCATCCCCAACCCCAACACCCACCAAAGAGCCGTCAGGTCAACCCTTTAATTATGGTGACATCTCACAGGGGTTCGACTTTGACACAATCTTCTCTTCCCCCATCCACAACGCCGAAGCCTCATCATCTAGGCATCCGGATCCAAATGAAGCTAGGATCGATGTGCTAGAAACCCAAGTTGCTGGCTTGTTGAAGACTATTCAAAAGTCAAAAGAGGATTCTGATGCTCAACAAGCACAGATAAACTCTCTGGCAGATGAAGTTAGGATTCTGCGTAGTCAGAGAACGGGGACTGATGAACGGCTGAAGAATGTGATGGCGCAGAATGAACTATTAATGAAGACGAATGAAATGATTCTGGCCAACAGAACTTCAATTGAGCTAAGGCTGGATGCTCAAAGGCAGGAGCACGCTACTATGGTCAAATTAATTACAGAACTGACCGAGAAGCTAGGTGCTCAGGGGGAGAAGGAAAAAGAAAAATCCACCGGTGCAGAGGGTTGTCATCCAGTCGATTTGACTAAGGATGATGACAAAGACAAGGATCCTGAAGTCGGTCCTAGTGGAGGTGAGCATCAAGCTTCGGCAATTGTGACCATCTCTACTACGTCAATGGCTGAGGGGGAGTCTACTACGCAAGAGGGTGGTGATACCTCAGGTGGTGGTGGCGGTGATAAAGGGAAGTCAGTGGCTGGTGAGATTCTATGTCTCGAGCCTGACTATTCTAAAGAAGCACAGATCGATGCTCTCCTTAATCTGGAAGAAGGAGAGATCGACTCTGGTGATGATTGGAATGATGATGATGATGATGTGATAATCGAGATTCCCAAGGGCGACGGGGATCTAGAGTATGAGTTAGAGGATGGTGAGAACTTTGAAATACCATCGCTCGAATCTCTGCTCGAAACAGACACAGGCTCAGTTGATACAGCTAGTAATGTTGAAGCTACAACTGATGCCCCCCCGGTCGACCCTATACCTGTGGACCCCGAGGCACAAAAAGAGAAAGACATGCCTTCTGCATCTACAAAGGGTCCAGCTCCAGTGTGGCAAAAGACGTCTATCAAAGACAAGTATGGAGCGATAGGTATGATCTTAGCTGTCAGGTTTGAGGAGGACAAGCAGTTGTTCGCCATCAAAAGATCTGGAGGGGTTCAATACTTGAAACCAACCAGTGAGGCGTTCAACTCTTTGCCCAGGTACGACCTAGTTAACCTTGCAAATCGCGACCTGCTGAATCATTCGAATCATGCAGTAGCAATGGGTTTGTGGAGTATACTACAGCGTGAAGCAAGATCGGGAAAGTATGAGTATCTCAAGCCTCAGGTGCCCAGAAGAGTCAAGGATAAGCATGCAGTGCATCCTGTGACTAAGAAGCCGTTAAAGAGATTGGTATACAAGCCAGTGCGATGTGAAACCAAGATTCCCCTGAGCAAGTTACCTCAGGATATTCTTGGTGACATGTGGTACTGGTACGTTGATCCAAAAACGGGCGAGGCTGTGATCATGGGTAAAGGTAAGTCAGATAGTGGAAACACAGTGCCAAAGGAAGTGATCAGGGTTTTTGATGAAGTCTGCCTCATCAATTTCTCTGTGAACGATCTGGAGGTACTAGCAGACAAATTCTGCATCCACACTGACGAATGGACAAAGCTTCTCTCGGCCAAATACGACAAGTTAATCAAGTTCTGTCTTGATTACAAAAAGAAGATGGAAGCTAAGGAAGCAGTGCTGTGAAGACTGAAGATTGAAGACTGAAGACGATGAAGATCCCGAGCTGTTGTCAAGGGGGAGTTTGTTGATGCACTTTCCTGTGACAACACTCTGGATAGAGTCTAGGTTTGTATGTCTAATGTCTGTATTTTGTCTTTGTATGTAAGAGTCATTATGTAATAGTTTATCGAGTTGTATTTACGTTTACATAATGTGTTGTTGATTTCTTCCAAGTGTTGTGCGCACTTGTATGTGCGCAGGAGAAAGCTCCTGCGTACTTAGCAAGTACGCAGGAAGACCTAAGCGTACTTGTTAAGTACGCAGGAGTAATTGGTCCTGCGTACTTACTAAGTGCGCAGGCATCAGGTTAGTATAAATAGGATAGGTTCACAGAAGCTAAGTACGCAGAACCATTTGTTCAGACGAACTCAGTTTTGCTAAGTACGCAGCTTGTATTCTCTCTGTAACCGTCGAGTGTTTATAATACAAAGAACGATTATTGTGACTCTTGTGTTCGGTTTACTTTGTTCAGTTAGACTCTCCACCTAGTCACGGGTATTCCGCACCCGGTCCGACTAGTAGACCACTTGCATGTGACGATCCACCACACCCGAGGGACCTATACAAGCGTTTGTAGTCTTGATCAATGATGTATTAGAGAAGCAGGGTGATTCTCAAAGTGATTCTTCTGCAGATTTAACTGATAGTGAGAGTATTCGTTCTGGTGAAAGTACTCAATCTACTGAGACTGATGTGATGAGTGAAGAAAGTTTTTAGACAGTTGAAGATGATCTGAGTGAATTAGAAACTGATGTAGAGCCTGTCATTGTTGAACAAAAGAGTGAAGCTGATGATGACGTATTCATGGCTCCTGGTGCATCTTCTTCAGAAGTAAAACCTGAGGTATTTTCTAACTCTGAAACGTTTTGTTCTAACTGTGTTTCAGTTAAGGATAAAATGATGAGGGTTATGGATGACAATGTAAACCTCATTTGTGATATGAAATCGATGCACACGGTAATTCAGAAATTAAAAGATAATGAGAATGTGTGTATTGAGAGAATAGACTCATTGAAGAGGGATATAAATTCTCTGACTTTGAAGATCAAAGAGCAGGTATATCACCTGGATATGTCCGTTGCAGAAATTGAGAAACGAAATAATGATCTTATTGAGAAAGATATGGAACTAGCTGCATCTAAAGCAGAGGTAATCAGATTGCATAGAAAGTTAGAAAGCTTTGGAAATTCATCATTCTTATTAGGATATTATCATGATAATACTGAAGAGGGGAAGGGAACTAGTGGTATTGGTTATGTTCCTTCACCATTGAACGGAAATTATTCTGTTACACCTGAGATTATAAAAAATGAGGATTTAGATCCTAAGACTGTGTTGAAGGTGAATCCAGTCACAGGTGAAGATATGGTGTATTCTGATGAGAGTGATGATGAATATTTTGATGAAGCTAAGGTAGAGGGGATATCGAAAGAGGTTAAGAAAGAAAACTCAAAGGTTGGTTCTAATTCATCTGGAAATTATACATTTGGAAGTTCTCCAAATTCAAGGAGAGTTCCATATGTCAGAGATTATACATACAGGCGTACATGTTTTCATTGTAATGAGATAGGACACATTGTGGTGAACTGTCCTTACAAAAATAAAGGGAAGAAGCATGTAGTTCCTGAGAAGATGAAGCCTGAATCAAAACCTGTTGAGAAAAAAGTTTATTCATTCTCAAACTTCAAAAGAAGTTCATGTAGGAGAATCTTCTTCAAGTGCATCTTATCGTGTGAAGATTCCTTATATGAGAGAATATAGTGAGAAGAGATCTTGCTTTTATTGTGGTCTTGTGGGTCACATTAGGATTGCTTGTCCTCACAAAGCCAAAGGTAACAGACATGTTACTCCATAAAAGGTAAGAACTCATGGTAAGCCTTATGTTAACCCAAATGTGGTTAAACCTCATGATATACCAAAGGGTAATTCAAAATCTGAGGTTAGGCTTTCTAGACCTCAAAGGCGGCGGAGAAACAGAAGATTGAGAAAACGTTTAGAACAACAAGAGTTTTCACAATCTAAACATTTTTCAAATGAAAGAAAATGTTCAAACACTTCACATTTTAAGCAAAAAGAACTTAATGAAAAGAAGTATGTTTGGAAATCTAAAGTTTCTGTTTCGGACTCGTTGGAACAATCTCCGAAAATCAATGAGAGATTCGATTGTGAATGGAGTGAGGTTTATTATTTTGATACAGATGGACGACCCATGACTACCATGGCTTGGGGTCCCAATTTCAAATTAATGTTTCTTGTTAGATGTGTAGGATTAACCAAGAGGGACTATTAATACCATTTTGGTTGTTGATAGTGGTGGTTCTAAGCACATGACAGGGAATGACATCTGCAAGAGTAATGAGTTGTTGATAACTGAGAATCTATTTGTTTCAACGACTTGATGCTCAAGGGGGAGAATATGTCACACACAATGTTTTGGAAACAGTTTTACAAAGTCCAAATGAAATGATAACCTGAAAATTAGGATGACGATGGTGAGCATAAAGTCGTTGATGCAACCATTTGACTAGTTAAGAGGGAGTCTACAGGACAGGGGGAGTACAGAACTGTGTTGGTGACAAAGGCAAAGACATTTAATTATAGGATTACATCGGTTTGAGTTTTTAATTGATTGATTTGCTTAATCCTGAGTAACCAAGTAAAATGTTTTGGCTTAAAATGTTTTCATGGAAGGTTTATTTTCTTTTTTTTTACTTTCTTTGAAAAAGATTTTGAAAAAGCCATACAAATTGAAAAAGATAAAATCGACATTAATTGAAGTTAGATTGACTGGTTGGTGCTTTATGTTAATATATATGAATTATATGTTTTTATCTAAACTTCAGAGACTACACAAATAGGAAATGATAAGTGTTGTGTATGCATATAATTTGAATTGTCAGTAGACTAAAAGCGTCACTGAACCATTAGTAGTGTGAAAACATAATTGCATATGTTACAACTGTGATTTGAACCTATTTTATGCCTGGGTGTGTGTGTTAAAAGATCACTATCAAATATAGAATATTAGCTTTTAATAAAGATTTTCCTATGAGATCAGTTTTGGGTTATGTCCTTAGCACTATTCATTCGATTTGCTTCAGTACCCATGTCCCGAAAAGCATGCAATTTGAAGTATAATCAAGATATGTACTTGACAACATCTGTCAAACATATACTAACCCTTGGATCATATTGATAAATCATCTTTACTGATTCCATTGAATTCATAATCCAGATAACAGTTGGATCCACGTACCTGAATATTATGATTCCACATATATAAGCCAAGACATTGAATCATTCGATTCTAAATCTCATTGATTCCTATACTATCCAATTTGGATTCTGCTATTCATGTGCTAAGTGATGTCTCCTCATTCTGGAAATTCGGATAATCTTTAATAAAATCTCATATGTCTTGAAGATAGTGCATTTAATTTCTGTTGGCATACTAGTGGGGTACACGTTGTATTTCATACTTAAATGGTACCTTAACTCACAAGAAAGTGGGAATGAGATGCTTTAGTTTCAAATCTTATAATATTGACAATTTGAATTTGTGTGTCATAGCCTGATCCTATTTTCTTTGAATGTTTATCACGTATCATAACATGCAATATGAAAGTCTTGAAAAGATAGAGTGTGATAATCTTGAAAGATATTGGTTTGATTAGTCAAGGCTTGAAAGAATGACATAGGATACCATTTGATATTATATGGATTTTATATCCAAGATGTGTGATTGATATCTCATATATACTGATATGATCTTCTTACTCGTAATGTTAGACCAAAAAGATATGATTTTGTATTTTACATTTCAGTTTATATAGAGAAAAACCAAAAAGATTTTGTGTTTTTTATGTTTGAAAAACCAAAAAGATTTTATTTTTCCAGCTTCCATGGAAATCTTAATTGTTGATTATTCTTGGTTGTTCTCCTTTGCAAAATCTAAATATTTGCAGACAGAAGTTGACAAGGGGTCCTTCTCCCAAGTTTTCTTCTAGAAATAAAGAGAGAGTGTGCAGATGAACAAGACGAAGACTACAGTGTGTTTGATGATATATGAAGACGGATGACAATCTTCTAAAGCTGTTGTCAAGAGGGAGTCTATTGGGGCATATTCTGGTGACAACGAGCTTGAAGATATTATGTCTTAGTCTTAGAGTCTTTGACTTGTAATTGATAGAATTGTTAGCAACAGTTAAAGGGGAGTCTGTTAGGACATGTTTTGTAACTGTTGATAAAATTCTGTGTAAGTTCATAGAGAGGCAAACTTAACAAGTTCGCCTGGTTTATCAGAGGCGAACTTGTTAAGTTCGCTTAGCCTATCAGAGGCGAACTTAATAAGTTCACCTAAGCATCTTTTAGGCAAACTTGTTAAGTTTGCCTGGTGCAGAACTGATGCTTATATATAGGAGTTTAAAGAGTCTGTGAAATAGATATCAGAGGAGAGACGATATCAGGAGGAACTGATTAGAGACAGGATTATTGTAAACTGATATTGTGGTGGAAATACAATGCGTTTATTTACACCGTTGTTGTTGATTGAGTTACACGAGCACGTTGATCATGGATTCCGCACGTTATCACCGTGTCATACTGCGAGTCTAGAGATCCGTCACGCACCGAATTAGGGACCTACAAATACAGTGCTCCAAGAGCTCCTCAACAAAATGGAGTTGCTGAAAGAAGAAACATAACTCTTATTGAGTCTGCAAGATCTATGTTGGCTGACTCAAAACTGCCACTCACATTCTGGGCAGAAGCAGTTAGCACAGCCTGTTATGTGCAAAACAGAGTTCTAATTGTCAAACCCCTCAACAAAACACCCCATGAACTTTGGTTTCAAAGAATTCCCTACATTGGGTTCCTAAAACCTTTTGGGTGTCCATGCACCATTCTCATCACACATGGGGTTCTTCCTAAGTTTGGTTCCAAATCTGATGAAGGATATTTCGTAGGCTATTCCTCTTAATCAAAGGCCTATAGAGTTTTCAATTCAAGAACAAGAATTGTGGAAGAATCAGCAAATGTGGAATGCAAAGAACACATTGTCTGTGAGCAGGGAAAAGGTCCAAACTGGCTCTTTGACATAGACTCATTCTCCCAAATATTTGAGCCTCTCACCTTCTCAAATATGGAGTCTACGTCTACACAAACACCTGCCTCCACTTCATCCACTGACTACAGACTGGATTTTCCCAAATCTTCTATCAATCTGAGAAGACCATCAATTGATCCTCCATCAGTTGTGGAAGCAATTGAAGCAAGTGAAGCAAGAACAAGACTGTCTAATGTAACTAGCAGCAGCCTGTCTAAAACTGAAAATCTAAATGAAGACTCTTCGGTAAATGCTGTAGATGCTGATGATGCTATTGCTGAAAATATTGATGTGGATAATGCTGTTGAAGACTCTTCCACCATGAATGAAGAGACCCCTGATCAAAATCAAAGCAATCTGGAGCAAGGGATACAGCTGGAGGTGGTACTAGCATAGAGGATCCACAAAGAACATCCTCAAGAGAATATTATTGGCCAAGTACACCAAGGAGTTCTCACAAGAAGCAAATCTCACGAGGCCAATATATGTTTGTTTTCATGTTTCCTATCTCAGGTGGAACCCAAGAAGATAGATGAAGCACTCAAACACAGCAGCTGGATTGAAGCAATGCAGGAAGAATTGCTGCAATTCAAGAGGCAGGATGTCTGGAAACTTGTTGATCTTCCACCAGGTAAATATGCTATTGGCACACGATGGGTTTTCAGGAACAAGCAAGACGAGAGAGGCATTGTAGTAAAAAATAAAGCCCGACTCGTAGCTTAAGGCTACACCCAGGAAGAAGGAATTGACTATGATGAAGTCTTTGCTCCTGTTGCCAGACTGGAGGCCATCAGAATCTTCCTGGCATATGCTGCATCCAAGAATTTCACTGTCTATCAAATGGATGTAAAAAGTGCCTTTCTGTATGGGAAGATTGGTGAGGAAGTATACGTCAAACAACCTCCAGGCTTTATAGATCCTGCACATCCTACTCAAGTGTTCAAACTAGACAAAGCTCTATATGGCCTACAGCAGGCACCAAGAGCCTGGTATGAAACCTTGTCAGGATATCTACTAAGATACAACTTCAGAAGAGGTGCCATAGACCAGACTTTGTTTATCAAAGATGAAGGGGGAGTAATCTAACTAGTTCAAATTTATGTTGATGATATCATCTTTGGATCAACAAGGAAACAGCTGTGCAAAGACTTTGAGATTCTGATGCACTCAAAGATTGAAATGAGTTCAATGGGTGAACTAAATTTCTTCTTGGGTCTACAAGTCAAACAAAATGGAATCTTCATCAGCCAATCCAAATATGTAAAGAGCATTTTGGAAAGAATCAAAATGGCTGACTGCTCTGCTGCAAGAACCCCTATGCAAGTGCATCATCAACTGACTCCAGACAAAGATAGCCAAGACACTGATCAACATCAGTACCGTGCAATGATAGGGTCTCTCTTGTATCTCACTGCCTCAAGGCTAGATATCATGTTTGCAGTATGTCTCTATGCAAGATTTCAAGCAGCTCCAAAAGTTTCACATCTTCAGGCTGTCAAGAGAATCTTTAGATACCTAAAGGGTGCCTCAAGACTTGGGCTATGGTACTCTAAAAATGACATGTTTAATCTGTATGCATACACTGACAGTGACTATGGGGGATGCAACTTGGACAAAAAGTCCACTTCAGGGGGATGTCAGTTTCAGGGAGGGAGATTGATTTCATGGCAGTGCAAGAAGCAAACATGTGTTTCAACTTCTACAGCTGAAGCAGAATACATTGCAGCTTCAAGTTGCTGTGCACAAGTCATCTGGATACAAAATCAAATGTTGGATTATGGGATGACTTTCATGGCAACTCCAATTCACATTGACAACATGAGTGCTATCTCAATCACAAACAATCCGGTGCAGCACTCAAAGACAAAGCACATTGACATCAGGTATCATTTCATAAGAGATCAAGCTGAGAAAAAGAGGATTATTTTAACCAAAGTTCATACGAATGTGCAATATGCTAATTTGTTTACAAAACCTTTTGATGAAGCCAGATTTAAATATTTAGTTGAATCAATTGGTATGATGAACTTTGATTAAAATCTATCTAAAAAAATTTCATTTTAAAATATGTTTTGTCTTATGCTGTAAATAAAAGTTATAAGTCAGCAGCATTTTTGTCCTTCAGCTGCTGACAGGTTTAATCTTCAGCAGCAAAAGATTTGCAGCTGACTGCTTTAAGTTATCAGCAGGAACAGTTTTCCTGTGGATTTCTTTAAGACTGTCAGCAACAACATCCTTGCTGTGGATTATTAAATCCACCAGCAGCAGATAAGTTAACTGCTGACAGATTTAATCTTCAGCAGCAAAAGATTTGCAGCTGACTGCTTTAAGTTATCAGCAGGAACAGGTTTCCTGCGGAGTTCTTTAAGACTGTCAGCAGCAACATCCTTGCTGCGGATTATTAAATCCATCAGCAGCAGATAAGTTTTCTGCTGACAGACTTAACCTTCCGCAGCAACCAAGGTTGCAGCGGACATGCTTATTCATCCACAGTAACCAAGTTTGCTGCTGATGGGTAAATTTAAGTCCAAATTAACTTTTACCCGATGTAAAAATTAACGTCAGTCTTTACCATGACTGCCTTGGTGTATTACAACTGTAACAATAAAAAGTAAATAAGGTTGTACCGTACAAGTCATTTTGCTTTTTCTCTCCTCTGCCGTAATAAAAACAAATCAAATTTCCTTACCACCTCTTCACCTTCAATTTCTCCCTAAACCAACATCACTTTCTCTCAAGTCCCCACCAACCTTCAAACCTTCCCTCCAAATCATACAACAATGGCAGACATCAATAACCCTGACGATAAGTTCTCCCTTTACCATAACCTTACAGCATACCTAACCAAGGGAAAGAAATCCGAAGGATTCAATGATATGATCGACTTCTTATGTCAATCAAAGATCCAATTTTCCCTCATAACCAACCCTACCATATATATCCCTCATATGGAGGATTTCTGGAGTACTGCCGTCTACTCTACCGAACAGGGGATTCCCCAAATCAAAGCCAAGGTAGACGGCAAGGATATCACCATCTCGGAAGCCACACCAAGAAAACATCTTAAGCTTCCAGATGAGGGAGCAGCCATCTCATACTCAAAGGACGAGTACATGAGGACCTTTGTATCCATAGGGTACACTGAAAATCAAAATGAGTATACAGTAGAGAAGGCGTTGATGGGCCCTCCATGGAAGTATCTCTGCCTCACTCTTCTCCAATGCATATCTCAGAAGAGGAGCGGATGGCATCGGGTGAGCTCCGCACTTGCCTCCGCCTTCCATGGTCTTCTTCTTGCGCTTCCTCGCGCCACCGAGGAGACGGAGGACGAGGTGGAGAGTTGACTCCTTTTGGATGTTGTAATCGGCTAGGGTTCTGCCGTCCTCGAGCTGTTTTCCGGTGAAGATTAGACGCTGCTGGTCTGGCGGGATGCCTTCCTTGTCTTGGATCTTTGCCTTCACATTGTCGATTGTGTCGGAGGATTCGACCTCCAACGTGATCGTCTTACCCGGTAGGGTTTTCACGAAGATCTGCATTTTTGTCAATTTGGAGTGATAAGATGAAGCTGTTTCCAAAAAGTTCTCAAGTGTCAATGTTCCATTGTTATCTACAATGCTGAATATATAAAGTACCCCGGGTGACAGTTCAGCAATCCCAGCTGATACTGATCCCACACCCTCCACCTCACATCCTGAACAACAGTCTGCTTCTACCATTCGAACCCCTGTGCATACTACTAAGGATGCACAGACACAAAAATTACTTACACCTCTTTTGGATGATATCGTTCAACCGGAACACAGGGCCCCGGTTGCAACGACATATACTAGAAAAAGGGGCAAGAGAACTCCTTCTTCTCTTGCCTCCAAGGCCCAAACCCAACCTAACAGACCTCACTCAGAATCACAACATTCTGGTGAGAATATCATAAGGGACAACCACATTATTAGGGAGACTCCTTTGGATGTCTCTCTATTAGGATCAAGATCACTTCCCGAATCCATAGAACAGCCCCCTGAGCCTTTCCTTTCTCTTCTGAACTTAAGTGTTGAGGAACCTGATCAAGATGATGTACCTTCTCCAACTACCACTATCTCGGAGGTACTGATTGATCTTGCTTCCAACACACCCAACCCAAGTTCTTATACCCTGAAGGTCCACTCTAGGGGTTATGAAAGAGTGGATGTGGAAGAGGCTCTCACTACTGCTGGTCCATCAAATGACCAGGAGGACGGTGACAACATTGCTAAGACCTCAACCACGGCAACTCACAGTGAGGATGCTTCCTTGGAAACTCCCCTCACTGAGAGGAATCCCAGGTGCCAAGAAACCATGGGTGATGGGGATGAAGAGGCTAGGCCTAATGCCCCATCTGGATCCAAGGATTCCACAACTGTGGATGAGGACAGACTGCAACTTCATATCTTGGAATTGACGGACAGGGTGGCTATGTTAGAGGCTGAAGTGTCCAAACTAAGACACCAAGTCTCTATGCATGAAGCCCATCAATGCCTAACTTTACTTACTCCCTCCCTTGTATCAGTGGGCACCCAAACTAATGCTTATTTGTCCACTGATTCAAGTAAAAAGGAGGAGATGGTCCCAATGAAGGAAGACTCAGACAGTCTTGACGACTGGATTCAAGAGCAGGCTGTATTTCAAAGCACATTGCCTTTAATAAAAGGACCCATGAAGAAAGGAAGATCATGATTGACTTCCTTAAGGCTAGAGGAGAGAGTGGAAAGAGGATAGGTCCCATGAATTTCATGAACCTGCAAGCCCTCTATTTTAAAGTAAAGAAAGATGAGGAAGAAAGATTGGAGAAGAAAGGCTCCAAGAAAAGGGTAAACATTCAAGAAGAAGAAAGGAAATCAAAGAAACCCAAGATTTCTCTCTCACCCAACACTTCCTCAATCCAACAACCTTCCACTCTCCTTCCTAGACCTCCCTCCTCTCCTCCCTCAAAGCCCAAATACTCACACCCAGCTTTTACTCATCAACAACCTCCCAAAAATAAATACAAACCCACTTCCAAACCAGAAGACTCAAGAGAAATAATCAGATGGTTATACAGCCCTCAAGACCAATGGTTTGAAGTGTTTAGGGGGAGGACATAACCTAAAAGATCAATCTATATATCTGTTGATGAGGTACTGCAGCTTCCAGATTCTGATCTAAGAAGAATGATGGAGCTGGGTGAATCCTCTAAGCCCGAGAATGAAGGTGGGAGACATCTATTGCTGGCAATCAGACATTACTTCAACCCCAGCAAAAATGAAATCATTGATGCCAAACCTCTTCAATCCCACTCTCCATTCATTAACTGGTCCTACAATGCTGAGAAGAATTAATTCACTCTGACAGATGTTAAAGGACAGAAGATGAGGTGTTCAAGCAAAGCTATCTTCAAAATGGCAAGCAAATACATCAAGACTCTATCTGAGCTTCCTCTTAACAATCCCAGCATGGACCAGAGAGGATATGTGGTTGAAAGGATAGTCAGAAACATGCAAAAGCTTCAGCAACAAAGGCAGTAAGAGAATTTTGGTAGCATCAGTCTAGGGGGAGTTTGTAGAAATAAAGACTGATGGCTACAAAATTCTCTAAGTACAAATGCTGCTGATCTCAGAGTTTGCTGCTGACCAACAAACTGCTGCAGACAAGCTTAACTGCTATGGATACTTGTTCTCCTACTGAAGAACAAATCTGCTGCGGATAGCCTTATCTGCTGAAGACCAAAGTTGCTACGGATAGGCTTCTCAGCAGCATCAACACTTGATGCTGTTGACAGGCAAATCATCAGCAGCTTTAGATGGTCACATCTTACTGCTGATCCTCATCTTTGCTGCTGACAGCCATGTGCCTTGAAGACAAATCGTTGCAGCTGACTATCCATGCCAAGCGTCACTGACAACTTTCTGCAAAAGAAACAGACACACTCAAAGTAGAAGGAACCTCAATGACACAACCAATGAAAGACAACAATGCTCTTCTCCAAGCATGCAAACAATAATGCATAAAGAAGACGCTTCAATAAAGTTAACTAGTTTTAGACTAAAAGTGTAATAGTTAGCTATATACAAAAGATCAACGGTCTGTGTTAGATCTGATCCTTAGAATCAAGGGTCTGTCTTGATTCTAAGTGAGTATAAATATTGTGTAAACACTTCATTTTAAGTGTGCTTTTTGATTGAGTTTTCATTTGTAATCATTTATTTGCAAAAGCTTAATACAACAGTGTTCTTAAAAGTATTCTTTCTGTTTACTCGATTATACTTGTGTAGTTGTTATTGTTTCCGCCAATTTCAACTAAGAACAGAACCATCTTGTACTTTCACGATCCTACATCATGTCTATGGGCAAGAAGTCATACTGTCTGGTGATAACTGATGACTATACCAGATTCTCATGGGTATACTTCTTGAGAACTAAAGATGAAACTGCTGAGATTCTCAAATCCTTCATTCTTAAGGTTGAGAATCAAAGCAATCAAAAGGTTAATATAATAAGGTGTGATCAAGGGACAGAGTTTAAAAATCAAACCTTGAACTGTTTTTGTGAAGGTAAAGGTATTCAAAGATAGTACAGTGCCCCAAGAACTACTCAGTAAAATGGATTTGCTGAGAGAAGGAATAGAACTCTAATTGAGTCTGCTAGATCCATGCTAGCTGACTCAAAGATGCCTCTTACATTCTAGGCTGAAGCAGTGAGTTCAGCCTGCTATGTTCAAAACAGAGTTCTCATTGTCAAACCTCACAACAAAACACCCTATAAGCTATGGTTCAACAGAGTTCCTTACATTGGTTTTCTCAAACCTTTTGATTGTTCATGCATCATTCTCATCACACAAGGAACTCTCCCAAAATTTGGTGCAAAATCTGATGAAGGATACTTTATGGGTTATTCTTCTCAATCCAAAGCCTACAGAGTATACAATACTAGAACTCGGATTATTGAAGAATCTACAAATGTAGAATGCAATGAGCATGTTCCATGTGAACAAGGAAAAGGACTAGATTGGTTGTTTGATATAGATTCTTTTTCTCAAGTATTGAACCTATCATCTTCTCAAACATAGAATCTTCACAAGAAAAAGCCAGCTCATCAGAAGATGACTATAGAATGGAATTCAATGCTCCTTCTATAAGGTTCAAAAGACCCTCCATTGATCCTCCTTCTGTAGTAGATGCCATTGAAGCAAGTGAAGCCAGAACAAGTAGCTCAAATGTCACAAGCAACAGAATTTCTGAACCTGACAATACAAATGAAACCATTGATCATTCCACAGCTAACATAGAGGCCCCTGCTGATGTAGGTACTACTTCAGATACTATTGAAGACACTTTTGCAACTACCACTGAAGAAGCTCCTGAACAACACCACAACAATCTTGACCAAGGTATATAACTTGATGTTGTCCCTGCTCAAAGAATCAACAAACAACACCCTCTAGATAATGTCATTGGTCCAGTTCAACAAGGAGTTCAGACAAGAAGAACAACCCATGAAGCAAATATATGTCTCTACTCCTGCTTCTTATACCAAGTTGAACCAAAGAAGGTGGATGAAGCCTTGAAACACAACAGCTGGATTGAAGCAATGCAAGAAGAACTACTGCAATTTCAGAGGCTAGAGGTGTTGAAGCTAGTTGATCTGCCACCAGGATAAACTGCTATTGGCACAAGGTGGGTGTTCAGAAACAAAGAAGATGAAAGAGGCATTGTAATCAAGAACAAAGCTAGACTTTTAGCTCAAGTCCACACCCAGGAAGAGGGAATTGATTATGATGAAGTATTTGCACCTGTTTCCAGGTTGGAGGCAATCAGAATATTTCGACTCATGCTGCATCCAAGAGCTTCACTGTCTATCAGATGGATGTCAAGAGTGCTTTTCTTTATGGGAAGATTGGTGAAGAAGTCTACGTTAGACAACCTCCTAGCTTTGTAGATCCTTTACATCCTGATAAAGTGTTTAAACTAGACAAAGCTCTATATGGGTTACATCAAGCCTCAAGAGCCTGGTATGAAACATTGTCAGGATATCTACTCAGCAACAATTTCAGAAGAGGAGCAATTGATAAGGCTTTATTTATCAAAAATGAAGGGGGAAAGATTCTACTGGTACAAATCTATGTTGATGACATCATCTTTGTATCAACAAAGAAGAAATTGTGCAAGGACTTTGAGACCGTCATGCATTTAAAGTTTGAAATGAGTTCAATGGGTGAACTAAATTTCTTCTTGGGTCTCCAAGTCAAACAAGTCCAAAATGGGATCTTCATCAGTCAATCCAAATATGTCAAAAGTATCCTGGAAAGATTCAAGCTAGCTGATTGCACTGCTGCAAGGACCCCAATTCAAGTGAATTATCAACTGTCCCTAGATAAAAAAGGTCAAGATACTGATCAACATCAATACAGGGCAATGATTGGCTCACTCATTTATCTAACTGCATTAAGACCAGATATCATGTTTGCAGTATGTCTATGTGCAAGACTTCAAGCAGCTCCAAAGACATCACATCTCCAAGCTGTCAAGAGAATTTTTAGGTACCTTAATGGAGCTCCAAAGCTTGGGCTATGGTATCCCAAAAATGAAAAGTTCAATCTATATGAATATACTGACAGTGACTATGGAGGCTGCAACTTGGACAAAAAAGTCCACATCAGGAGGATGTTAATTTCTGGGCGGAAGACTCATCTCTTGGTAATGAAAGAAGCAAACATATGTGTCCATATCAACAGCAGAAGCATAATACATTGCAGCTTCAAGTTGCTGTGCTTAAGTGATATGGATTCAAAATCAAATGTTGGACAATGGAGTGACATTCATGGCAACTCCCATTCGCATTGACAACAAGAGTTCTATCTCAATCACTAACAATCCTGTGTAGTACTCCAAGACTAAACACATTGACATCAGGTATCATTTTATCAGAGATCAAGTTGAGAAAAGGAGAATTATTTTAACCAAATTTCATACCAATGAGCAATATGCTGACTTATTCACTAAAGCCTTTGATGAAGCTAGGTTTAAATATCTAGTTGAATCTATTGGGATGATGAACTTTGAATAAAATATTTTCCTGTATTAAAATAAATAAATAAATGTGTGTTTGTTTTTATTCTTGTTTTTGATGAAATCCTCTTTGAAAATCCAAAAATAATATTTTCAAAAGCATGAGAACTGTTTCTGAAAAGTTCTCTGGTGTCAATGTTCCATTGTTACCTACAATGATGAACATACAAAGTACCCAGGGTGATAGTTCAGCAGTCCCAGCTGATACTGATCCCACATCCTCCACTTCATAGCCTGAAATTACACACTCTGTATCCATTGATCGAACCCCTGTATAACAAATAGTCACCCATGCACTTCAAGCCTAACTGGAACACAAGGCCCCAGTTGAGGTAAGTTATCAAAGAAAGAAAAAGAAGAGTAAGAAGAATCCTTCTATTCTTAGCTCAAAGGCCCAATCCTAAACTCAAAGCCCTCATCTAGAGTCACAACACTCTGATAAGAATATCAAAAGGGATAGCCACATTACTAGGGAGACTTCCTTAGAAGGATCCCTATTAGGATCAGGACTACATCCCGAGTCCATAAAAAACCCTTCTGATCCCATACATTTATTTTCCTTGAACCTAAGTATAGAGGCACCTAGTCAAGATGATGTATCTTCTTCAACTGCCACTATCTTGAAGGTACTGATTGACTTGGCGGCCAAAGTACCCAGCCCAAGTTCTTCAGCTGAGAAGGTTCACTCTAGGAGTATTGATAGAGTGATCGTGGAAGGGGTTTCCATTACTTCTGGTTCATCAATTGACCAGGAGGATAGTGATAACATAATTAAGACCCCAACCATGGAAACTCATAGTGAAGATGTTTCTTTTGAATCTTTCTTCACAGAGAGGAATCCTAGAAGCCTAGAAAACCAGGGTGATGGGGAGGCAGAGGCTAGGCCTAAGGCCCCATCTAGTTCCAAGGATTCCATATATGTGGATGAGGACAGACTGAAACAAATAATTTTGGAATTGACGGCAAGGGTTGCCATGCTAGAGGCTGAAGTGTCTCAATTGAGGCACCAAGTTTCTATGCATGAGTCCCAAAAATGTACCAATTCAGCTTCTCCTTCCCTTGTATGAGTGGGCACTCAAACTGATTCAACTTTGCTCACAGATGCAACCAAAAAGGGGGAGGAAAGCTTTAAAGAAGATGATGATATCCTGGATGAATGTGTAACACACTACTTTTAAAACACCAGCTAATATAAACAATTACACACGTGGAAGAATTTATCCCAAGAATTTTGTTATATATCTTTGCGTGTCTCGAAGAACTAGGACCCTCCCTTCGCGTGCCGCTAGGGAGTTCCAAAAAGGCAGGTCCGGTATTCAGGTCATCGCGTGTCGCGAAGACCAACCCCAAGAATTTCGCGTGGCGCGAAAACCTTCTGCAGGCAGAAAGTTTAGAGACCTCTGCAGTTTTCCATACTTAACCATTTTTTTAACTTTTTCATTTCAACCAAACACCAAAACCTCCCAAACACTTGGGTTTTGACTAAAAACACTTCAACAACATGTAAATACATCAAAACACAATTTGTGTATCAAATTTACATTCATAAAAGGAGTTTCTAATTACCACCAAAATACATAAACGAATACGAGAATCCCACCAAAAGCATTGGACTTGACTTGACTACATCGGAGCTTTTCCTACATAATCACATAAACAAAACACTATTAGTAACGAAGATAAAACATAACAAACAAGTAAATTCTTCCTGATTCACCCATTTGACCCGTTTCCACCCAATTTGTCATTAGGCCATATATCACTTGCATATTCACCTACAAGTTTCACCCTTTTTGTTTCATATTCATGCTATGTACATTTCCAACTCCATTATGACACATAGGCCATAACTTCATCACCACATTTTCATTATGATTCTTAGATCATAACTTCATATTCTCATATCCATTACGGTCCTTAGACCATAACCCCATATCCGCATTTCCATTATAGTATAAAAACTATAACTACATTTCATTCACTTATTCATTCACTTTCATACACATTCATAACACATAACACATTATGCCATTTAACACATTATGCATACAACATTACATACAACATCATTTATCATCAATAACTAAGTAAGTGCTAAAGCACTTACCTTGTGGATTTGAAGGTCCCGATTCCACTTCACGTTTTGCAATTTGATTACCTAAACATATTCATCTAGTTTAGTAATCCATCATACACCAAAATTACATTTTTAATTGGGTTCACAACCTAATTTCCTATTTCCAACCCAAACTGACCCGTTTGAGTTATACTCATATCCAAACACCCTCTTTCAATCCAATCTCACCTACTTGAGTTTCCTTTTTAATTCGTTGACACTAATTTTACATTCAAAAATTATTATTAAGTAAATTTGGTGTTTGTTCAAGTGTCTAACATCCTATAAACACTTAATCAACATTAATTTATCATTTTATCATCATAATCCAAAAACCCCCAATTTTCCCATATGAACCCTAACTTCTCATAATCAAAATCAAAGGGTTCTAGGATGTTAATCATCATTCTTTACCTTTAGTTTAGCTAGATTATCATCAATCTAACACCAATTTAGCACATGCATTCAAATTTTCAGATTTTACCCAAAACCCACCAAGAACACATCAATGGTGGAATCAAAAGGATGATTAACACTTACTTGATGTTAGGAAGGTGTTGTGTGAGCCAAAACCTTCATGAATTCAAGCTCAAAAGCACGATTTAGCTCCGACTCCTCTTTTCTCCTTTTTCTCTCTTGCAAACATCGACCAACACACACACAAATGACCCAGTTTTGACTTCACCAAGTCAAATACGGCAGATTTGCCATATTTACAAGTTTTTCCCCTCATCTTCCATTTCATCCACTTTCATTCTATAATTAGTTAAAAAATAATATAATCCCATTACTAACTTTAAACCCACTTGTTTCCACTTATTTCTAAAATATTATTTTCACCATAATATTTATTAGAATATTTATTTATTTATAACGAAACCCGGATTTTGGTTTGTTACAAATCACCTCCCCTTATTTGGGTTTCGTCCCCGAAACCCGACTTCACATAAAAAGGTTCAGATAATATTTGAGCATTTCCTCCTCGGTTTCCCAAGTCATTTCTGCCTCCTTCTTATGTTTCCACCTCACCAAAACTTGGCTAATCTCTTTATTGTGTAAACGTGTCACCTTTCTATCCAGGATTGCCACCGGTTCTTCAACATAATTCAAGTTTTCATCAATCTCAATATCATCCAATGGAACAAAAGTAGACTTATCCGCTAGACATTTTCGCAAATGGGACACATGAAACATGTTATGAAGTCTACTTAGTCCCTCCGGTAGCTCCAAATGATAAGCTACCGCACCCACCTTTGCTATCACCTTAAACGGTCCAATGAAACGTGGATTTAACTTCCCCCGTTTCCTAAACCGTATCACCCCTTTCCATGGAGAGACTTTCAAGAGCAAAAATCCCCCTTGCTTGAAACTCGATCGCCCGCTTTCTATTATCCGCATAAGACTTTTGGCGATCTTGAGCCGCCTTCAAGCGAGCCTTTATTTGGTCAAAACTACTATTAGTTTCCTTGACCACCTCTTTACTACCAAGTTCCCGTTGAACAATTTCACCTCAACACACGGGTGTTCGACATTTCCTCCCATACAATGCCTCAAAAGGTGGCATGCCAATACTAGAATGGTAGCTATTGTTGTAAGAAAATTCTGCCAACGGTAATTGGTCGTCCCAATTTCCCCCAAAATCCAAGCACATGCTCGCAACATATCCTCGAGCTTTTGAATCGTTCGTTCGCTTTGACCATCCGTTTGTGGATGATAAGCGGTGCTAAGATTCAATCTAGTCCCCATATCCTCATGGAATTTCTTCCAAAAATGAGAAGTAAATCTCGTATCACGGTCCGATATAATCAACACCGGCACACCATGACATGACACAATTTCCTTCACATACAATTCCGCCAATCTATCCGAAGAATATGTTTCCTTAATAGGAAGGAAATGTGCACTCTTTATCAACCGATCCACTACTACCCATATCACATCATAGCCTTTTCGAGTCCTTGGTAGTTTAGTGATCAAATCCATGGTTAAATTCTCCCATTTCCAAATCGGTATTTCAAGCGGTTGAAGCTTTCCATACGGCTTTTGGTGCTCCGCCTTTACCCTTAAGCATGTGAGACACCTCTCCACATACTTAACAATATCACGCCTCATACCCGACCACCAAAAATGACACCTCAAATCATAAAACATCTTTGTGGCCCCCGGATGGATAGAATACTTGGATTTATGTGCCTCATCTAAAATAGTTGTCAAAACACTTGATAACCTAGGAATGCAAATTATCAAAGCATGTCTTCAAACCCGTGCTATTTTCCCCAAGCTTATCAACATAAGCAACCATCCGTTCCTTCTTCAAATCACCACCAAGTGCTAACATTTGAGCATCCCGGATTTCATCAATAAGAGATGATGAAATTGTCATCTTAAATGACTTCACCTTAATAGATGCGTGACTCGTCTACCGACTAAGAGCATCCGCCACCACATTTGCTTTACCCGGATGATAGAGTATCTCACAGTCATAGTCATTGACCAATTCAAGCCAACGCCTTTGCCTCATATTGAGGTCCTTTTGGTCAAAGAAATACTTGATACTTTTGTGGTCCGTGTAGATCGTACACTTAGCCCCATATAATTAATGCCTCCAAATCTTAAGCGCAAAAACCACGGTTGCAAGTTCTAAATCATGGGTAGGGTAATTCACCTCGTGAGTCTTCAATTGCCTAGATGCATAGGCAATTACTTTCCCCCTTTGCATCAAAACACAACCCAACCTCGAATGCGAGGCATCCAAAAACACCACAAAATATTCAATCCTGTCCGGCAAGGATAAAACAGGTGCCTTAGTCAACTTTTCTTTCAAGAGTTGGAAGGTAGATTCTTGCTCGGAACCCCATACAAATTTAGTCTCTTTACGAGTCAACTTCGTCCTCGGCAAAGCAATCCGAGAGAAGTTTTCAATAAACCGCTGATAATAACCCACCAACCCCAAGAAACTCCTAATCTCCGAAGGCGTTTTCGACGTTGACCAATCTTTAACCGCCACTATCTTGGATGTGTGGACTGTAATCCCTTTCTCATTAATCAAATGACCCAAGAACTGGATCTCGCGCAACCAGAATGCGCACTTAGAGAATTTAGCATAAAGCTTCTCCCATTGTAACACTTCAAGAATTCCACGAAGATGAAAGGTATGATCACTTTCACTCCGCGAATAGATGAGGAGATCATCAATAACCACAATGACCAAACGGTCGAGGAATGGTCTACACACCCGGTTCATAAGATCCATGAAAATTGCGGGCGCGTTGGTTAAACCGAAAGGCATAACCGTAAACTCATAGTGACCATAACGAGTGCGGAAAGCCGTCTTAGGAATGTCGTCTTCTTTCACTTTCAACTGATGATGCCCGGACTTCAAATCAATTTTAGAAAACCATGACGCCCCTTGCAATTGGTCAAAAAGGTCATCAATCCTAGGTAATGGGTACCTATTCTTTACCGTCAACTTGTTTAACTCCCAATAATCCATACACATCCTCATGCTTCTATCCTTCTTTTTAACAAAGAGGATGGGTGCACCCCAAGGCGAGACACTTGGGCATATGAAACCTTTATCAAGTAACTCCTGTAATTGCTCCATTAACTCTTTCATTTTCGGCGGTGCCAACCTATAAGGTGCTTTGGCTACCGGCTTAGCACCCGGTATCAAGTCAATCCCAAACTCTACTTCCCTCTCTGGTGGCACCTCCGGTAACTCATCTGGAAACACATCTTCAAACTTATTCACAACCGGAACATCGCGAATATCTTTCACTTTCTCAATCACATCCGCAACACAAGCCATGTACGCCTTGCACCCACGCGCCATGTACTTTGTTGCCTTCACATAAGAACACAATCTTACCTTACCTTTCTTTTCACCTTCTACGTAAATGGACCCACCCGACGGGGAATCGAGTTGTATCACCTTAGGTCCACATAGAATATTCGCCTTGTTCTTTGACAACCAATCCATCTCCACAATAACATCAAAATCCCCCATGGTCATAGGAATCAAATCAATAAGGAATGTTTCATCCCCCGCCCTTAACTTACAGTTCCTATAAATGTCAAATACTAGGAAACTCTTATCATTTACCGCCTCGATTTCTAAGGGTTCATCTAGCTTGCTACTTAGAAACGAAGAATGCTTAACAAAATTCAAAGACACAAACGAACGACTACCCCCGAATAAAAAAGAACTAGTGTAGGTAAAGAGTTAATCTTGAATGTACCTGACACCATCTCCGGGTTTGTCTTTGCCTCTTCCGCCGAAATGCCAAAGCTCTAACCTTTGGCTTTGGCATTTCAACCTTCTTTTCATTTCCACCTTGCTTTAGCTCGGGGTAATCCGCCCAATTGTGCCCGGGCTTGTAACAATTGTAGCATATACGGATTTGGCTTAGACATTGATTAGCCATATGCCCTGGCTTTAACATTTATAACAACTCGATGTTCCCTTCCTACATTCCCCAAAATGCTCTTTCCCACAAACTTTGCATCCTTGAGGTGAGAACTTGCTAATAGGCTTCTTACTAGGGCTCCCGCCCTTTTACTTCTTCACAACTTGATCCACAATTTCACGCTTTCTCTTTCCACCTCTAGCCTCTTGCCTCCTCAACTCAACCTCTGTTTCCCGACATCTATTTATCAATTTCACAAGTGTTGTAAAAGAGGAAGGAGATATGCTATCTCTGAACTCCACCATAAACATAGCATATAATATGTCAATCTTCGCCTTCTCAGTCGAAACCATGTCTGGACAGAACTTGGCGCGATCAAAGAAGGTCATTGCCAACTCATCAATCATCTCAGTCGTTTGCCTCATGAGGAGAAACTCCTCAGTCATCCTATCAAGGTATGGAGGTCACACCCAAATCACCCCTCTCCTTTCGAAGATTCAATAACCATTCCTTTGCCCTTCCCGTTAATAGAGGCACACTAAACATCACCCTGTCCTCGGGTTTACACTTTGTCGTTTCAAAGTTGGATTCCATGTCCACCACCCACATGTGGCTAAGGATCGGGTCCACTTGCACGTATTATTAAACATGTCTGGCCAATATGATTACCATGAACTCCTTAAGAGTACAACCTTGCGGTTCGTTCTCTTTCTCTTTCGATACTTCCTCGAGAGTAAGCTTAATAGCCCCTCTCATTTCTTCCATCAACAAAGATGTGGCTTGCTCAAATTCCTTGGCCACTTCTTCCTTTATGTATTAAGTATATATATATATATATAGCAACATATATTCATACATACATATATAATCACCTTCACCTATTCCTTGCAAATGTTCATTGTCATATGGTTATCATAAAGACCCTTGTACATCTCGTCTTATTAATCATATTGGCCAGACATGTTTAATAATACGTTATGCCCAAGTGCAATTATCATATTCATATAATAATTCACAAAACAAGTTTCGACACACATAACACTTTGTCATTCAATCATACATATACATATACACCATATATATATATATCCACTTTATCAAATCATTACTAACATTTCATTTCCGCAAGCTCCGAGTCTTAGTCAAGTCCTTCATGGATTCCCGTATCATTTCCCCCATATCAAGAGCATCCGGTTTGAGTTTGGTGCCTCGCACCCCAAATCCCTCAAACCATCGCTCTGATACCAAGTTGTAACACACTTCTTTTAAAACACCAGCTAATATAAACAAGTACACACGCGGAAGCATTTATCCCGAGATTTTTTTAATTATTATTTTTTTAAATATCTTCACGTGTCGCGAAGAACTAGGACCCTCCCTTCGCGTGTCGCGAGTGAGTTCCAAAAAGGTAGGTCCGGTATTCAGGTCTTCGCGTGTCGCGAAGACCAACCCCAAGAATTTTACGTGGCGCGAAAACCTTCTGCAGGCAGAAAGTTTAGAGACATGTGCAGTTTTCCATACTTAACCATTTTTTAACTTTTTCATTTCAACCAAACACCAAAACCTCCCAAACACTTGGGTTTTGACCAAAAACATTTCAACAACATGTAAGTACATCAAAACACAATTTGTGTATCAAATTTACATTCATAAAAGGAGTTTCTACTTACCACCAAAATAAATAAACGCATAAGAGAATCACACCAAAAGCATTGGACTTGACTTGACTACATCGGAGATTTTCCTACATAATCACATAAACATAACACTATTAGTAATGAAGATAAAACATAACAAACAAGTAAATTCTACTTGATTCACCCATTTGACCTGTTTCTACCCAATTTGTCATTAGGCCATATATCACAATCATATTCACCTACAAGTTTCACACTTTTCGTTTCAAATTCATGCTATGTATATTTCCATTTCCATTATGACACATAGGCCATAACTTCATCACCACATTTCCATTATGATTCTTACATCATAACTTCATATTCACATATTCAATATGGTCCTTAGACCATAACTCCATATCCACATTTCCATTATAGTATAAAAACTATAACTACATTTCATTCACTTTCATACACATTCATAACACATAACACATTATGCCATTTAACACATTATGCATACAACATTACATACAACACCATTTATCATCAATAACTAAGTAAGTGCTAAAGCACTTACCTTGTGGATTTGAAGGTCCCGATTCCACTTCACGTTTTGCAATTTGATTACCTAAACATATTCATCTAGTTTAGTAATCCATCATACACCAAAATTACATTTTTAATTGGGTTCACAACCCAATTTCCTATTTCCAACCGAAAATGACCCGTTTAAGTTATACTCATATCCAAACACCCTCTTTCAATCCAAACTCACCTACTTGAGTTTCCTTTCCAATTCCTTGACACTAATTTTTCATTCAAAAATAATTATTAAGTTAATTTGGTGTTTGTTCAAGTGTCTAACATCCTATAAACACTTAATCAAGATTAATTTATCATCATAATTCAAAAACCCCCAATTTTTGTTAGGACATAGATTATAATGACAAAAGTTTGTAATAGTTAGATTTTATGTCTTTATGTTTTTGTTATGTAAAAGTCTAAAGTTACTAAGTGTTTTACAAGTGAGCCTAGAGGCGAACTTGTTAAGTTCGCCTGGTCTATCAGAGGCGAACTTAATAAGTTCGCTTAGGTCTAACTGAGGCGAACTTGTTAAGTTCGCTTAAGTTGTTAGAGGCGAACTTAATAAGTTCGCTTATATCAGAACTTGTGTTTATAAATATAGAGTTTATAGTTTCTTTCTAGATATAGCAGAGCAGAGAGAAACAGAACTGAGCAGAAGCGATTATCTTGTAAACTCTATGAAATTTGGAATATAACGAGAAGTTTATTTACGCGTGTTGTTTCAATTGTCGGTTAGTATACAAATGTTAACATGAAGGATTCCGCACTTCGTGTTATAGCAACGTCATATTATGTTAGGCCCCAAACCCGGGAGGCCTCACTTGTTGGATTTACTCATTCACAAACAGTTCTTCAACATGAATATCAAATAACGCAGCGGAAAATTTCATTCAAACATAACGTCATCATTGTTCATACATGCGGAAGCGTAAACATTGTTTAAAACATAAATACATCATAACTAAACATAACGGGATGCCAGTCTTCATGATCAACCGGGTAACTCTTCTCGCTTGCCAAGCATCACCGTCCATCATCCATACCTGCCTTAACCTGAATGTGCATACTAAAAAGTCAGCTACGCTGGTGAGTTCTAGTTTTAACATAAAACCTTAACTTCAAATAATTTGCCAAAAACATAACTTCATACTTCATTTAATAAAAAGCGTACGTAAAATAATGCAATAACAAAACATAACACTTCATAAACATAAGTCAACGAACATATCGAATCTGCGCCTTCTCGTAACCGTCAAATCCAAACGTCACATACTGGCTGAATAACCTAAAGATCACCACCACTAGGCCCATCAATCACCGTACTGTCCTTTGGGTGAAGAACTCCTAGGGCCCGATACATAGGTTATTCAACACTACTTCAAGCTCGGCATCACAAGGATGACACGTACCAAACTTCAAGCACTGCGCCCCGTAAGGCGCAAGTACCAAACTTCAAGCACGACTACCCCGTAAGGTAAATCGTACCAAACTTCAAGGATCACGATAATCCCCTTGGTGACCGTCATCACCCTAGTTGTACAACTGTTGGCCAGCCACAGAGGCCCCTAAAAGGTAAAGGCCCATAACATACTTCCCATCCCTTAACCTTCATTCCCTAAGGAATATTGGCAGATTCGTTCGTTTGTGACTTTCGTAAACCTTCGCTTCTTTTACTTCAAAACTTCAGTTAAAGCATTCGTACGTTTTATTAAAAACATTCATTCATTCATAAACACTTCTTAAACTTCATAAACTTCTTTTGGCAAAATATTTCATAAACACTTCTTTCATAACCCTTCCTTCCAAAACTTCGTTCATAAACATCATTTTATAAAACGTCACATACAACATTCATAAACATCGTTTTATAAAATAGTCACATCGTTACGTATGCACACCAGCCCAAAAACATTATCAAAACATTTAAAAGAGGGCTTCTAGAACTCACCTTATAAGCTAGTCTCGGTTGTCCTAAACGAAGGTCCAACAACGTCACTTCCGATCTGAATTGATTAGTTAAATACACATCAGACCAATCCCGACTCTAACGGTTTAACCATTCTAACATACTGACTTCACTTAACCAGTTCTGATGTCTGCGCACTTAGCAAGTGCGCAGACCCTGCTGCCTGCGTACTTAGCAAGTGCGCAGACCCCTCCTCCTGCGCATTTAGCAAGTGCGCAGGTCCCTCCTTCTGCGCACTTAGCAAGTGCGCAGGTCCCTCCTCCTGCGCACTTAGCAAGTGCGCAGGATCTGCTCCGTGCGCACTTAGCAAGTGCGCACGACCTGTTCTTCGCGAAAAACCCTAACTTTCGCATTCGGGTCTGATCATGTCAAGATCCCGAACCTGTTGCATTCAAAACGTTCGTTTTCCATTAAGGAACTCAAATCCATGATTATCTTTCAGTTTCATCCGTTCAAACCTTACCTTTTTCACCCAAAACCTGAAAAACCCAAAAACGAACTAAAACTCAGATTTAGGTCGGATTGTTACCTGAATCGAGTTTCTGATCCGGAGGTTCTTCTCACGAGTTATGGAGTAACACTTTGCTGAAGTCTCGGGTCGATCCGCCAACTTTCTCTCTCTACGGTTTCTCTCTCTAAAAGTTGCAAATGAGAGAAAAAGGGTGGCATAGGCTATTTATAGCCAGCTGACCCATCCGACCCGCCCCGCCATGCCTCGTTCGTTTATTTCGTTGTTATAACTGTCGTTTTATTTTTTTTTGATGTTACAAGTCTACCCCCTTACAATAGGTTTCGTCCCCGAAACCTATCGTAAGTCAAATAGATGAGGGTACGACTCCCTCATTTCCTTCTCCGTTTCCCAAGTGGCTTCCGATCCCTTTCGATGCTTCCATTGGACTTTAACCAATTGGATAACTTTATTACGTAAACGTTTCTCCTTCCGATCAAGGATGGCCACGGGTTCTTCGATGTAATTAAGGCTGTTGTCAACCTCGATGTCAGTAAGTGGTACGTGAGCCGATTCATCCGCCAAACACTTTCGCAAGTGTGATACATGGAAAGTAGGATGAATCCCACTTAACTCATCAGGCAACTCCAACCGATAAGCGACTTCCCCAACCCGTGCCATTATCTTGAATGGTCCGACAACCCGTGCCATTATCGTATGATTCCCTTCCATGGTGACACTTTCAGCATTACTCTGTCACCAATATCAAACTCAATAGGCCTTCGTCGTTTATCCGCATAGGATTTCTGACGATCTTGTGCGGCCTTCATTCGAGCTTTGATCTGATCAAACCTTTCCGACGTCTCTCTTACGACTTCGAGACTTCCTAATTCCTTCTGTCCAATCTCACCCCAACAAACCGGGGTCCTACATCTTCTCCCATACAACATTTCGTAAGGCGGCATGCCTATCGTCGTGTGATGACTATTGTTGTAGGAGAATTCAGCTAACGGTAGATGGCTGTCCCAACTGCCACCGAAGTCGATAATACAAGCACGGAGCATATCCTCCAATGTCTGAATGGTCCTTTCGGACTGACTGTCCGTTTGCGGGTGGTATGCTGTGCTGATATTAAGCCTCGTGCCCATCGCCTCGTGAAATCTTTTCCAGAATCTCGATGTGAATCGTGTGTCCCGGTCAGATACAATCGTCAAAGGCATCCCATGTCGTGCTACTACTTCGTTAATAAATACTTCTGCTAACCTTTCCGATGAGAACGTCTCGCGAATAGGTAGGAAATGAGCACTCTTCGTTAATCGGTCCACAATTACCCAAATGGTGTCATAACCTTTAGCTGTGCGGGGTAGCTTGGTTATGAAGTCCATGGTAATGTGTTCCCACTTCCATTCCGGTATATCAAGTGGTTGAATCTTTCCATACGGTTTCTGGTGCTCGGCCTTTACTTGCGAGCAAGTCAAGCACTTGCTTACATACTTCGTCACATCACGTTTCATTCCAAGCCACCAGTATTCCTTCCTCAGATCTTGATACATTTTATTGGTACCGGGATGGATAGAGTAACGAGACTTATGAGCCTCATCCAAGATCTTGGTTCTAAGCTCGCCACCCATAGGTATCCATACCCGTCCAAAACGTGTCCTAACTCCAAGGGTGTTATATTCCAACTTGTCCTATTGGCCAACCATCCTTTCCTTCTTTATGTTTTCTTCTTTAAGTGCCTCATCTTGAGCCTTTTCGATTTCTCTCATCACATCCGATGTTACCACCAATTGGCAAGCTTTCACTCTAATAGGAGTAGGCACATCCTTTCGGCTTAGAGCGTCAGCCACCATGTTTGCCTTTCCAGGATGGTACATGATCTCACAGTCATAATCCTTCAGGAGTTCCAACCATCGTCTCTACCTCATATTAAGTTCCTTTTGTTCGAAGAAGTACTTCAAACTTTTGTGGTCTGAGTAAATAGTAAACTTCACCCCGTAAAGGTAATGCCTCCAGATTTTCAATGCGAATACGACAGCAGCAAGTTCCAAATCGTGGGTTGGATAGTTAGCTTCGTGAATCTTCAACTGTCGTGACGCATATGCGATCACTCTTCCGCGTTGCATCAACACGCATCCCAATCCCTGACCCGAAGCGTCAGAGTATACCACTAAGTCTTCATTGCCCTCGGGAAGGGCCAAGAATGGAGCTTTGGTTAGTTTTTCCTTCAATTCCTTAAACGCCTCATCCTGGGTCGAACCCCATTCATACTTGACCTCCTTCCGAGTCAACTTTGTCAATGGCGAAGCTATTTTCGAGAAATCCTGGATGAATCTTCGATAGTATCCTGCCAATCCCAAGAAACTACGGATTTCAGTTGGCGTCTTAGGAATGTCCCATTCCCTTACCGTCACTATCTTTGCTGGGTCAACCATAATGTCGTTCGGGTTAATGACGTGACCTAGGAATTGGACTTCCCTAAGCCAGAACGCGCATTTGGAGAACTTAGCATACAACCTTTTCTTCTTCAAAGCTTCCAATACTTCCTTTAAGTGACACGCGTGATCACCCTCATTCTTGGAGTAGATGAGGATATCATCGATGAACACGATTACCGATCGATCCAGCATTGGTCGACAAACTCTATTCATCAAATCCATTAACGCTGCGGGGGCGTTCGTCAATCCAAAAGACATTACGCGGAACTCGAAATGTCCATAACGCGTGCGAAATGCAGTTTTCGGTATGTCTTCTTCCCTCACCTTCATTTGATGGTACCCGGACCGAAGGTCGATTTTCGAGAACTAACTTGCGCCTTGCAATTGGTCAAACAGGTCATCGATCCTTGGTAAAGGGTACTTGTTCTTCACCGTTCGTTTGTTCAACTCACGATAATCGATACACATTCTCATCGAACCGTCTTTCTTCTTCACAAACAACACCGGAGCAACCCATGGTGAGATGCTTGGCTGTATAAATCCTTTCTCAAGTAACTCGTCTAGTTGTGCCATTAATTCTTTCATTTCCACTGGTGCTAGTCGATATGGAGCCTTAGCTACGGGCTGGGCATCTGGTACTAAGTCAATTCGGAACTCAATTTCTCTATCGGGTGGTATCCCAGGAAAATCCTCTGGAAACACCTCCGGGTACTCGCGTACCACGGGTACATCGTCTAGTTCCTTCACTTCCTTACACTTGTCAATTACATACACCAGATAAGCCTCGCATCCGCGCCTCAAGTAATTTGTTGCCTTAATCATTGAGATGACGTTTGGCATCGGGGCGTCACGATTCCCAAGAACCTCGACTTTGCTACCGTCTAGAGCCTTGAGTCGAATTATCTTCCGTTTACATATAATTTGTGCTTCATTGGCAGTTTGCCAATCCATTCCTAACACGACATCGAACCCACCCAAAACCATGACAAATAACCTGACGGGAAATCTATGGCCTTCTATTTTTATCGTGGAATTGTCAGCTACATCAGTCACCCTCGCAGTTCTACCCTCCGCAGTTTCTACGCTAAAAGCCCTTTCTAGCTTACTGACAGTGTACTTCACTCGTTTACATAAAGTCGCAGATATAAAACTCTTACTGGCACCCGAATCGAATAACACAGAAACAAGAGTGTTGTCAAGGATGAACGTACCTGACGCCACGTCGGGGTCCGCTCTGGCCTGTTCCTGCATCAGCGCATAGGCGAGATTCTTTGCTCGGGATCTCTCTTCTGTCTTCTCCGGGCCTTTCCCTTTCCCGGCTTGACCCATCCTGGGTTTGGTGCATTCCCGGCTCATATGTCCACCCTCCCCACAGTTGTAGCATTTGAAGCCTTGCGGGCATTCACGGGAGTAGTGTCCGGTTTTGCCGCATTTAAAGCATAGATTAGACCCTAACCGACATTCACCCGTATGTCTTACCCCACATCTTCCGCAGACTGTCACCTCGCCTACCCTGACCTGCTTGTCCCGAGCCCCAAACAACTTCCCACCCGATCCCTTAGCGGGAAAACTCAGCTTCTTTTTGGGCTCTTCAATGGCAACTACATTCAGCGCCATATCGTCAAATACCACGCCACTCAGTTCTACTACCGAATCATAAGTAGTAGGGGCGTTTGCCTTAACATAGGTGCGGACCTGGTCCGGCAGTCCTTGTATGTAGCATACGATCTTTCTTTCCTCGGTCGTGACAAGATGTGGCACCAGACGTGCCAGTTCATTGAACCGGGTTGTGTATTGCGGTGCGTCATGCTCCCGGCCTTCAAACCCAGAAATTCCCTCTCTACCTTTTCAATCTCGTTCCTTGGGCAGAAATTCTTGATCACCAAGGTTTTCAAGTCAGCCCACATCATCGCATCCACAACCTCGCTCCCTTTTGCTTGACGTACACCTTCCCACCAATGGGATGCTTCCTCTCTTAAGGAGTTAGCAGCAAATTTCACCACTTGATCCACCCGGCATTCGCTGAGACGAATGGCAGCTTCCATACGGATCACCCAATCAAACGTAGCCACCGCGTCTTTCTTTCCAGTGAGGACCGGTGGGTCACATGCCTTAAAGGACTTATAGTCGCATCCACGGTTAAGCGGTGCGTTAATTGCCTCAGTGTTCGGGGTACCAACTGCCGTGTTGGACCCACCCATCTCGTTAACCTTCTTCATCACTTCAGCTAACAGACCTGGCAGAGAAGCCTTTATCAACTCGGAGAACTCTCGAGCTATAGCTGCCCTCACTTCTGGTTCAAAAGTGAAAGGTTGTTCTTCAAACTGTGTCTGCTCAGCTTCATGCACACTAACCGCCGGTTCAGTGTGAACACTTCCTTCTTCACTATACTCTTGGCGCGCGGGGATCCTGCCACGCCCACCATTTCGACCGCCGGTACGACCACCGGTACGGCCACCACGCCTTCCGTTTCCTCTCCTTTCCATTTCGTTCTATAAGACAAGTAATCCAATGTCATCACGCTAGTTAACAAATAAAATTCAATAAGTACTGTAAGATGTTAAAATACACTGGCCATCTGCAATTAACCATTACACTACCCTTCGATTTCTGTTTGACCACCTTTGTGATTCCATCAGAACACAAGTCCTTACCTAACCCTTTCTAAGGCATACTATATATGTAAATATATACTACCTTCGTACCTGATGCTGTGGCTCGAGTTACCCGTACTGCCATCCGCTTTCGGTCCCATTCACAGTTTAAGTTAAGACAGTGGGAGTGTCCGAATCTCTCAAACTATTGCTCTGATACCAACTTGTAAGGCCCCAAACCCGGGAGGCCTCACTTGTTGGATTTACTCATTCACAAACAGTTCTTAAACATGAATATCAAATAACGCAGCGGAAAATTTCATTCAAACATAACGTCATCATTGTTCATACATGCGGAAGCGTAAACATTGTTTAAAACATAAATACATCATAACTAAACATAACGGGATGCCAGTCTTCATGATTAACCGGGTAACTCTTCTCGCTTGCCAAGCATCACCGTCCATCATCCATACCTACCTTAAACTGAATGTGCATACTAAAAAGTCAGCTACGCTGGTGAGTTCTAGTTTTAACATAAAACCTTAACTTCAAATAATTTGCCAAAAAACATAACTTCATACTTCATTTAATAAAAAGAGTACGTAAAATAATGCAATAACAAAACATAACACTTCCTAAACATAAGTCAACGAACATATCAAATATGCGCCTTCTCGTAACCGTCAAATCCAAACGTCACATACTGGTTGAATAACCTAAAGATCACCACCACTAGGCCCATCAATCACCGTACTGTCCTTCGGGTGAAGAACTCCTAGGGCCCGATACATAGGTTATTCAACACTACTTCAAGCACGGCATCACAAGGATGACACGTACCAAACTTCAAGCACTGCGCCCCGTAAGGCGCAAGTACCAAACTTCAAGCACGACTACCCGTAAGGTAAATCGTACCAAACTTCAAAGATCACGATAATCCCCTTGGTGACCGTCACCACCCCAGTTGTACAACAGTTGGCCAGCCACAGAGGCCCCTAAAAGGTAAAGGCCCATAACATACTTCCCATCCTTTAACCTTCATTCCCTAAGGAATATTGGCAGATTCGTTCGTTTGTGACTTCGTAAACCTTCGCTTCTTTTACTTCAAAACTTCAGTTAATGCATTCGTACGTTTTATTAAAAACATTCATTCATTCATAAACACTTCTTAAACTTCATAAACTTCTTTTGGCAAAATATTTCATAAACACTTCTTTCATAACCCTTCCTTCCAAAACTTCGTTCATAAACATCATTTTATAAAACGTCACATACAACATTCATAAACATCGTTTTATAAAATAGTCACATCGTTACGTATGCACACCAGCCCAAAAACATTATTAAAACATTTAAAAGAGGGCTTCTAGAACTCACCTTATAAGCTAGTCTCGGTTGTCCTAAACGAAGGTCCAACAACGTCACTTCCGATCTGAATTGATTAGTTAAATACACATCAGACCAATCCCGACTCTAACGGTTTAACCATTCTAACATACTGACTTCACTTAACCAGTTCTGATGTCTGGGCACTTAGCAAGTGCGCAGACCCCTCCTCCTGCGCACTTAGCAAGTGCGCAGACCCCTCCTCCTGCGCACTTAGCAAGTGCGCAGGTCCCTCCTTCTACGCACTTAGCAAGTGCGCAGGTCCCTCCTCCTGCGCACTTAGCAAGTGCGCAGGATCTGCTCCGTGCGCACTTAGCAAGTGCGCACGACCCGTTCTTCGCGAAAAACCCTAACTTTCGCATTCGGGTCTGATCATGTCAAGATCCCGAACCTGTTGCATTCAAAACGTTCGTTTTCCATTAAGGAACTCAAATCCATGATTATCTTTCAGTTTCATCCGTTCAAACCTTACCTTTTCACCCAGAACCCGAAAAACCCAAAAAGGAACTAAAACTCAGATTTAGGTCGGATCGTTACCTGAATCGAGTTTCTGATCCGGAGGTTCTTCTCACGAGTTATGGAGTAACCCTTTGCTGAAGTCTCGGGTCGATCCGCTAACTTTCTCTCTCTACGGTTTCTCTCTCTAAAAGTTGCAAATGAGAGAAAAGGGGTGGCATAGGCTATTTATAGCCAGCTGACCCATCCGACCCGACCCGCCATGCCTCGTTCGTTTATTCCGTTGTTATATCTGTCGTTTTATTTTTTTTGGGATGTTACATATTACGAGTCCGATCAGTAGTTGAGTTACCCGGACTTACAAGTGGTATCAGAGCCTATGCTCGTGAATTAAGTACGATTCTCGGTGATTAGTGACGGTTTAGTGTACAATTCGACAAGAAATTCAACATTTTTGAAATTTCTGCATCAATGGAGTTTTTCAAGTTCTTGAAGATCGTTTCTCTGCTGAATTCGTGTTTTTAGAAGTGATTTTGACGAAATTAATCCGATAGAAGTGTTCTATTTGATAAAATTCATAATCCTACGGTTCAATTTTCCTTAAATTCCATCAATTCGTTGAGAAATCATGATTTTTGAAATTCTTGGTTCGTGTTTGGGTAGAGATTCCTCTGAGTCTGTTACAGCAATTTAAGCGAACTTGCTAGTTCCTGTGCAAGTGAACTTAGCAAGCGAACTTATTAAGTTCGTTTCTCACATTTTAGGCGAACTTAATTAGTAGGCGAAGTTACCGGATTTCCTCCTTAAGCGAACTTGTCTTGTTCGCTTGATCTCAAGTTCGCTTGGTACTCACTAAAGCGAACTTATTATCTTCGCCTAAGGGGTGTTCAGCTTCAACACTTGGAAATTTTTTCAAATTTTTTTTTTAAATGGCAAATATGGTGCAAGTGACAAATATGTTCAACTATGATAATGAGATTGGTACATCTCAGAAACCACCAAAGTTGTTAAGTCTTGCAGATTATTCTAATTGGAAAGATAGGTTTGATCAGTTTGTGTCTTTTACCGATACGAGTTTATGGATTCCAATCTTAGAAGGATATACGCATCCGACGTATACTTGGATGGGTCAGGATAATGTTCCAAAACCGGTATCTGCTTTGAGCACCGAAGAGAAACTACTGTTTGATAGAGAAAAGAAGACTATGGCTAGCATTTCTATGTCTTTACCTAAAGAAATTTATCACAGCTTTAAACAACTCAAGTCTTCTCAACAGTTGTGGGAAGCTTTGCAAAAGAGATGTGAAGGGAGTTTGGATGTCAAGAAGAGCAGGAAAGAGTTATTAAAAAAACAGTTCTTAGTTTTCAAGCATTTCCAAAATGAATCTTTGGATGATATTGCAACACGATTTTATCATTTGATGAGTGAATTATCGAGTGCTTCAGTTGTTTATGAGACTGAAGAGATTAATGATAAGTTCTTGGAGGCATTACCATCAAAATTTGATGTGTATACAGTGTTGATAAAGGAAAATGTGAAGTATAAAACTATGTCTCTTGAAGAGGTTCTTGGGAAGCTTCAATCTCATGACTTGAATATGAAGAAGAAAGAAACTAATATGGAGCATATTCAAGATCCTTCGATGTATTTTGCAAAGACTTCAGGAAAATCTGGTGCAGGGGTTGCATTTTTTCTGGAGATAATCAAAAAGCTACTAATGATCACTGTTCTGGAATTCCAAGTCATTCGGGTTTTTCTGCAAATACCGCTTCTTCATCTTCTGGATCACATAATGTGCATCAAAGAGTTGCTGATGATTATCTAGCAATGTTTTCTTCTTTCATGGCGTCTTATGAAAATTTCATTGGAGGGAAGATTCATGATCCGGAGATCATTGAAGAAGATTTCAAACATATTGATCCGGTTGATCTAGAGGAGATGAACATTCAGTGGAATATGGCTCTGCTAATGCGACAGGCTAAGGATTTCTTAAAAAGGACGGGAAGAAAGTATATTGGGACTAACAGTCGTTCTCGTATGGGATTTGATAAATCAAAAGTTCGTTGCTACAATTGCCAAGAGTATGGTCATTTCGCTAAAGAATGTGTGAAGCCTAAACTTGAGTTTGATTCTCAGAAAAAACCAAATACTTTTCAAAACAATCGTAATCAATCACATGGTTCATCTGGTTCAGGAAATTCTAATCATGCAACTGCATCATCTACATTGGTTGCTCAAAATGATAATAATTATGACTGGGGAATTCATCTTGAAGATTTAGTTGGTGCTGTGAATCAAGCATTTGTGGCTGAGATTCATTCTGACAAGTCTGAGGAGTCAACTGATGATGGAAGTTCCAGTGATGGTGAAAGTTTGCCGAGTGCTGATGAAGAACATGATACTGTTGAACCTGAGATGGCATCTAGTGTATCTGAAGAAGAGATTGCTTTAACTCCAAATCTTTCTGAAGGTGCTGATTCTGACAATATTCCTATTGCTAAAGTCTTCATGGCAGATATGTCAGATCCAACAAAGGTAAAAGACTCTGTCTGTCAAATTTACTGTTCTAATTGCATCCGTGTTAAAGATAAAATGCAAAAAGTTATGGATGATAACACAAATCTAATTTGTGATATGAAATCCATGCACTCAGTTAATCAGAAATTAAAAGATAATGACAAATTGTGTATTGAAAGAATTGAGTCTTTGAAAAGAGATTTAAACTCTTTGGGATTGAAAAATAAGGAACAAGCATATCATCTGGATATGGCTTATGCTGATATCGAAAAGCGTAATGAAATTGTTGCTCAAAAGAACAAGGAGATTTCTAATAAAGAATCTGAGGTGATAAAATTACATAGAAAGCTGGAACAGTTTGAGAATTCATCTGTAGTTTTGGATTATTTCAATGCTAATGCTGATCCCACAAAAAGAGTTGCTGGTATTGGGTTTGTTCCTCCACCGTTTAATGCAAATTATGTGGTTGAGCCTGAAATCATTCATGAAGAGGAAATTGATCCCAAGACAGTATTAAAAGTGAATCCAGTGACGGGTGAAGACATGGTGTATGATTCTGATACAAAGGATGAGGTTTTTGATGATTCAAAGGTTGAAGGCATTCCGAAAGAAGTGAAAATTGATGAACCAAAGGTTGTGAAGAATGTTACTCGTGATAGGTGTATTCTGACAGAACCTGAAGAAGTGAAAGCTGTTCAACCTAATTTGTCAAAAGTATTACAATCTAGTGGGTTTGTGGCTGCTGGTTATCAAAATAAGAATTCATCAACAGTGGCTAAACATGTTTATGTTCCAAAAAAGCCAGTCAACTGTTCAGTGAAATCCTTTGAATCTTGTTCGTCCAACAGTTCTTTAAATTTCACAAAAGCTCCTTATATCAGAAGTCATCATGATAAAAGAGTCTGTTTTCATTGTAATGAAGCTGGTCACATTGTGATTCATTGTCCATATAAGAATAAGGGAAAATTGAAGAGTGAAATTCCACAACAAAGAGTGGTGAAAATTCTGAAAAGACCGAATTTGGAAAAGTCTTCATTGAGTGGTGTAAAGAATGTATCTTATCAATCTTTTGCTAAATCTGCAGGATTTAAGCAAAATGATAAGAATATTTCTAAACCTGCTGTTATTCAAAAGAAATTTGAAATTCCACATGTTGGAAATTCAAAAGAGCCTCAACCTGAAATTAAACTTTCTAGACCTCAACGAAGAAGACGCAACAGAAAACTACAGAAACTTTTGGAAACATCTGAATCTGATAATCATATATCTAACAATGTTTTTCCAATTAATTATTCTGAGTCTTCTTTGAGAAAATCTAAGTCTGAATCTTATGTGCATAAGGTTGATGATAAAGTAGATTGTGAGTTACTAGAAGTTGTTTATTTTGATCCATCTGGACGACCCAAGACCACAATGGCTTGGGTTCCCATTTCTAACTAATTGTCTTTGTTTATGTAGGGACAACCAAGGAGGACTATCAACAATACATGGTATGTGGATAGTGGTTGCTCTCGACATATGACAGGGAATATTCGTTTGTTGGAAGATGTGATTAAAATTGATGGAGGTTATGTCGCTTTTGCGGGTAATAAAGGCGGGTACATAACTGGCCAGGTAACGTTAAAGAATGACAAAGTCAAATTTGAAAAGGTGAATTATGTTGAGCAGCTGGAACACAATCTTTTAAGCGTATCACAAGTCTGTGACAATAAGTTTTCATTCCATTTCAACGATCATGAATGCTATATTCTGAAACCGGGTTTTGTGATTCCTGATGAATGTATTCTCATGAAGGCTCCGAGGAGAAATGACACATATGTCCTTGATATGAGTGTTGCCACTACAACGGATTCAATTCCAACATGTTTACTCTCCAAGGCATCGGAATCTGATTCAATATTGTGGCACAGGAAGTTAGCTCACATTAACTACAGGAAGATGAACTACATTGTTAGGAATGATCTTGTGCTTGGGATTCTGAAAATGAAATTCTCAGTTCCTGATGATTGTATTCCGTGCAAGAAAGGGAAGCAAAGAAAGAAATCTCACAAATCGAAATCGATAAATTCTATCGTAACTCCTTTGGAGTTGCTGCATATGGATTTGTTCGGTCCTATCAGTATTAGGAGCATTGGTGGGAAATCGTATTGCTTGGTCGTAACTGATGATTACTCCAGATTTTCATGGGTTAAGTTTCTTTCTTCTAAAGCTGAAACCACTGAGTTGGTACAATACTTAATCCTGGGTTTGGATAATTTATTCAATCTGAAAGTCAGAAGAATCAGGAGTGACAACGGCAGTGAATTTAAGAATAGCAAAATGGGCTTATTCTATCTACAAAAAGGAATTCATCATGAATTCAGTGCGCCATATGTTCCTCAACAAAACGGTGTCACTGAACGAAAGAACATGACGTTGGTCGAAACAGCTCGCACGATGCTTGCAGATTCTAAGCTTCCAGTCACCTTTTGGGCTGAAGCTGTGAATACTGCGTGTCATGTTTTGAACAGGGTCTTGACCGTCAAGCGACATAACAAGACGTGCTACGAGTTGCTGAATAATCGAAAGCTGAATCTGGATTATTTACTACCTTTTGGTAATCCTTGCACCCTGTTGAAAGTTCGAGATGTCCCAACTAACTTCAGTGCGAAGGCTATTGAAGGGATTTTTCTAGGGTATGTGGCAAACTCGACAACCAAGAGGGTTTATAACAAAGAGACACGCCAAGTTGAAGAATGGTTCCATATTGACTGTTCAAATCGGTCTTTACCACAAATGGCGATTGATCCGGATTGGGCATTTGATTATGAAAACTTATTCAAGTCTTTTCATTTACCTTCTAACATTTATGATGAAGATGCTGCTGTTCTTTATGATTCTTATCAAGATGCACAGCATAATGGATTTCTACCAAATGCAGTTCCAAATTCATCGATTCCATCTACTTCTGCTCTCGGCCCAAATGTTGCTTCTTGTTCCGCTCCACAAGATTCAGAAAGTGAGGAGGATAATGCTATTTTTCGGGATTCATCTGCTAATCCATTGTTGGGTGATGATCCATTACCTTCGACACAGGATCAGGGGGAGATTCCTTCAAATTTAGACTCGAAAATTCCAATTCCTCAAGATTATTCTTATCAATCTGAATCTACCCAAGTTGACGTGTTGCCGGTTCCTGAGGTCGCATCCATCAAGGAACTCAAAGATCATCCGATGATGAATATCATTGGAAATTTACAGGATGGAGTGAAGACACGTTCTCTTGTTGACAATACTTGTTTGTATACTTGCATTAAAGATTCTGGTGTTCTTGATGATTGCTCACATTCATGCTTTATTTCACAGGTTGAACCCAAGAATGTTGAGATGGCTTTAAATGACAATAACTGGATAGAAGCTATGCAGGAAGAACTTGCTCAATTTGACAAACTTAAGGTTTGGAATCTTGTTGATCTTCCGAAAGGTGCGTATCCGATAGGAACAAAATGGGTGTTTAAATGTAAGAAAGACGATCGAGGTGTCGTGGTACGCAACAAGGCAAGATTAGTTGTCTAGGGTTTCAATCAACAAGAAGGAATTGATTACACCGAGGTTTATGCGCCGGTTGCGAGGCTCGAAGCTATAAGGCTGTTTCTAGCTTTTGCTTCCTTTAAAGGTTTTAAGGTGTTTCAATTAGACGTTAAAAGTGCATTTTTATATGGAAAGGTCTAGGAGGAAGTCTATGTGTGTCAGCCGCCGGGGTTTGAAGATCCACTGAATCCGAATATGGTTTTCAAGCTTGATAAGGCTCTGTATGGTCTTCATCAAGCTCCTCGTGCGTGGTATGAGACTTTATCCACACATCTTTTGGCGAATGACTTTGTTCGTGGAAAGATAGACTCGACCTTATTCATAAAGAAATCAGGGGGAGATTACCTACTGGTACAGATTTATGTGGATGATATTATTTTTGGCTCGACAAATGAAGGGTTATGCAAAGACTTTGAGGGTGTTATGAAGTCAAAATTTGAAATGTCTGCTATGGGAGAGTTATCGTTTATCTTAGGTTTACAAGAAAATCAAAAGGAAGATGGTTTCTTTATTCATCAGTCCAAGTATGTCAAAGACATCTTGAGCCGGTTCAAGATGGAGGACTGTACCCCATATGATACTCCAATTCCGGTCAATCATAAGTTGCATTCTGACTCGGAAGGAAAAGATGTGGATTGTCGACTTTACAGAGCTATGATTGGATCCCTCATGTACTTAACCGCTTCAAGGCCGGATATAATGTTCGCCGTGTGTATCTGTTCCAGATTTCAGGCAAAGCCAAAAGAATCTCACTTAATTGTTGTGAAAAGAATCTTTCGGTATTTAAAAGGAAAACAACGTTTAGGGCTATGGTATCCTCATGGTTCTAACTTTGATTTCAATGCTTATACTGACTCTGATTTTGGTGGTTGTTGTCTGGACAGGAAATCTACAACAGGTGGTTGCCAGTTCTTAGGTAATCGACTTGTATCCTGGCAATGCAAAAAGCAAACCACAGTCTCGTTTTCAACATGCGAAGCAGAATACATCGCTGATGCAAGTTGTTGTTCACAGATCCTGTGGATACAACAGCAATTGAGAGATTATGGTTTGAATTTCACAGGAACCCCTATGCTTATTGATAACAATGCTACTATGTCCATAACGAATAATCATGTTAAACATAGTAAAACTAAGCACATCGAAATTCGATATCATTTTATACGTGATTGTGCAGAGAAAAGGTTGATTGAGCTGGTCAAGGTTCACACTGAAGATAATTTTGCTGATTTGTTTACCAAGACATTTGATCGTACCAGGCTTGAATTCCTAATTAAAATGATTGGTATGATCAACCCCGAATAAAAGTTTTTCAAAATCAGAATTTCATGGAAAATTTTGTTTTTTAAGTTCTTTTATTGCTTTATTACATTTCTGCATTTACATTTTCAGTCAAAAAGTTTAATTTATAAAAAAATCAAAACAAATTGAAAAATATAAAATTTGACATCATTTGAGGTTAGAGAAGAAATGATAGTACATCAGTGATTAGTTCATTTCACACGACCTTAGTAGACCTTGATATATGATTGATTAAAATAAGTTGATCTGATCTAAATTTCAAAGTCTGCATAAATAAGAAATGATAGTGTTGTGAATGCTCTATTCTTGATAATTTTTTTTGAAATTTGTGTATAAAATTTGAAACTTGAATTGTCAATAGGCTAAAAGCGTTTTGAAACTAATAGTAGTGTGAAAATTAAATAGAATATGATTACATCTGTGATTTAAATCCATTATATGCCTGGGTGTGTGTGTAAAAGATCATTATCAGATAAAGAATATTAGCTTTTAATAAAGATTTTCTTATGAGATCAGTTTCGGGTTATGTCCTTAGCACTATTCATTCGATTTGCTTCAGTGCCCATGTCCCGAAAAGCATGCAATTTGAAGTATAATCAAGATATGTACTTGACAACTTCTGTCAAACATATACTATCCGTTGGATCATATTGATAAATCATCTTTACTGATTCCATTGAATTCATAATCCAGATAAAAGTTGGATCCACGTACCTGAATCTTATGATTCCACAAGTATATGCCAAAACATTGAATCATTCGATTCTGAATCTCATTGATTCCTATACAATCCAATTTGGATTCTGCTATTCATGTGCTAAGTGACGTCTCCTCATTCTGAAAATTCGGATAATCTTTAGTAAAATCTTATATGTCTTGAAGATAGTGCATTTACTTTCTATTTGGCATATATGTGGGGTACACGATGTTTTTCATCTAAATGGTACTAAATCACATGAATTGAGAGAATAAACGCTTATAGTTTCAAATAATATCATATTGACAAATTTAAGAATTCATGCTTTATATTTCAAATTCGGTATAAATAAAAGAGCATTTTATAATCTGATCTTATTTACTTTGAAATTTATCGCGTATCATTTCAAATATTATTCAAATTGAATGAGTTTCAAAATGAAAAAAGATGCAAAATGCACAAAATTGAGTTGAATGGTTTCATACTATAGGTTACCCTTTGTTATTGATAATATGTGTGATGAATTAATTGAATACTGATATGATCTTCTTGCTCATGATGTTAAAGTAAAAAAATATGTGATTTCAGTTTGTACAGATAAAAACCAAAAATATGTGATTTCAGTTTGTACAGATAAAAACCAAAAATATGTGATTTCGGTTTATTCAGATAAAAGTCAAAAATATGTGATTCTGTTTGTATAGATAAAATTCAAAAAGATTTTGTTTTTTATTTTCCATGAAAATTTTAAACTTTTATTAAAATTGTTCGGGATTGGATCGAATATTTGTTGCTGACGGAAGTTCAAGATTTGACAGGATGAAGTTGGTAAAATTTTTGTTCAAGGCAAAAAGGTTGAAAAGCAAATAAGTTCGCCTGTGTACAGTGAAGCGAACTTAATAAGTTCGCTTAAAGCAATGAAGCGAACTTAATCTGCTGTCTGACGTGAAGCGAACTTAGGGATGAAGCGAACTTATCTTGTTCGCCGAAGGCTTGTTAAGCGAACTTAACAAGTTCGCCTAATCAAGCGAACTTAATCTGAATAAGGGTTTAATCAGGCGAACTTGTCAGTTCATCGTCTTCCTCCGTTTTAAGCGAACTTGACCGAATTTTCCAAAATTTTTAAACGTTGTTGTTGGAGTTGTTTACTGGTTGAATCTTAATCCAAATTGAATTGTGAATTCAACTAAGGTACTTTCATTGAATTTCATCCGGTAGATTGTGTGTATTTGACAATTTTATTCTCGGTTTTACGTCGACTGTTTCAACAGCAGATTTTGACCTAATTTTGACCGGATTTGTAAAATTGATCATACTATTTGGTTAAAAAGTGTTATTCGACTGTTATTCAACGTTTATTCCATGAGTTTATCTTGATTCGATGACATTTGATTATCTGAGTTTGAATTTGAAACGTCACAGTTCAGGCGAACTTGTCAGGCGGACTTAATAAGTTCGCCTCTTGCACTACTAAGCGAACTTATTTAGTTCGCCTAGGGGTCAGTAAGGATTTGGACTTGTGAATTTTTGTTGAAAATTTTTTTTGTTTGAAACTTTTTAAAAAAATTTTTTGTTGTTTTATTTTACCTGATACTTGTCACACAGAGTCAATTCAAAGACGTGATGATGAAGACAATGATCATGCTGGAAATATTGAGGGTGATCGTCAATACACTGACGCTAATCCTATATCAAAGGTTCAGGGGGAGTCAACATCACAATCACTTGAAGGAAACAAAGATACTACTGGTACTAATGACGAAGAAATTCTGTTATTAGAATTCTTTCAAGATTCAGAAGAAGAGGAAGCTGAAAATATTGAATGTCTTGATGACATTGACAATTTATTCAATGACATGGAAGATGATATGTCAGATACTGAGATAGAAGAAGGAGAAATAGTAGAGATTGAAATAGAGAAAGAAAAAGATAGTGTCACTTATGAAGGCTGTGATGGTCTTAAAGTGCCTTATAACTTCATCCAGGATGATGTTATTCCTGAATACACTTATGAAGGAGTAACAGATTCTATGGACTCTGTTGAAGACGTCACACTGCCTGATGATACAGCTGAGTCAAAGATGAATACTGATGATGAGAATCTTCAATTCAATAAAGATGCTGAAACTAAAACTACTCACACTGAGTCTCCGAATGTTAATGAAGAACCTGTGATGTATAGAGATACAGGGATGACAAGAGAACAGTGGCCGGAAGTTGTAAACAGTTGGATGAAGGTGCTACCCAAGTCTCCAGCACAACCTGCTCAGAAAGAGAAATATGTGAATAAAGAGCAGTGTGTAGGAAGGATAATAAGTTGGTTCTATGATGATGAATCAAAATTATTTGCTATTAAACGATCGGACGGTGTCCAATACTTAAAGCCGAGGATCAAATATTTCAATACCTTGCCGAGGTGTGAAATTTATGGTCTAGCTTCCAAGCCACTCATAAATAGATCAAAGAATGGTTTGGCTGATGTGATAGCAAACCTGATAAAGAAAGAACGTAGTTCGGGTAAGTATGAACGGCTGAAACCACAGAAAGGAAAGAGAGTGAAGAACACAGATCCAAAGACTGGGAAAGTAACCTGGAGATACAAGTATAGACCAGTGTGTGCTATTCACAAGATACCATTAAAGAATATTCCTCAAGACTTTCTTGGGAATATGAAATGGTGGTATGTTGATGTTAATACTGGTGAAGCAAGGATTGAAGATAAAGATAATAAGGTCATTGTGTGTTTCTATGACGCAATGAATCTTATTAATTTTTCAAAGAAAGATCAGAGGACACTGAGAAATAATGAGATCATGTACACTGATGAATGGAGAGAACAAGGTCTACAGTACAAAAGAGTTTTGGAGATATGTAGAAGATATGGAGTGCATGCTGGCAGCAGACTACCGGATAATTGGAAGAGTTCAAGATAAAGACTGAAGACAGAAGATCAAGCTATCGTCAAGGGGGAGTCTGTTAGGACATAGATTGTAATGACAAAAGCTTGTAATAGTTAGATTTTATGTCTTTATGTTTTTGTTATGTAAAAGTCTAAAGTTACTAAGTGTTTTACAAGTGAGCCTAGAGGCGAACTTGTTAAGTTCGCCTGGTCTATCAGAGGCGAACTTAATAAGTTCGCTTAGGTCTAACTGAGGCGAACTTGTTAAGTTCGCTTAAGTTGTTAGAGGCGAACTTAATAAGTTCGCTTATATCAGAACTTGTGTTTATAAATATAGAGTTTACAGTTTGTTTCTAGATATAGCAGAGCAGAGAGAAACAGAACTGAGCAGAAGCGATTATCTTGTAAACTCTATGAAATTTGGAATATAACGAGAAGTTTATTTGCGCGTGTTGTTTCAATTGTCGGTTAGTATAAAAATGTTAACATGAAGGATTCCGCACTTCGTGTTATAGCAACGTCATATTACGAGTCCGATCAGTAGTTGAGTTACCTGGACCTACAATTTTCCCATATGAACCCTAACTTCTCATAATCAAAGGGTTCTAGGATATTAATCATCATTCTTTACCTTTAGTTTAGCTAGATTATCATCAATCTAACACCAATTTACCACATGCATTCAAAATTTTGGATTTTACCCAAAACCCACTAAGAACACATCAATGGTGGAATCAAAAGGATGATTAACACTTACTTGATGTTAGGAAGGTGTTGTGTGAGCCAAACCATTCACGAATTCAAGCTCAAAAGCACGATTTAGCTCCAACTCCTCTTTTCTCCTTTTTCTCTCTTTCAAACATCGACCAACACACACACAAATGACCTAATTTTGACTTCACTAAGTCAAATATGGCAGATTTGCCATATTTACAAGTTTAGCCCCTCATCTTCTATTTCATCCACTTTCATTCTATAATTAGTTAAAAACTAATATATCCCCATTACTAACTTGAAACCCACTTGTTTTCACTTATTTCTAAAATATTATTTTCACCATAATATTTATTAGAATATTTATTTATTTATAACGAAACCCGGATTTTGGTTCATTAAAGAATGTGTCACACCCCAACCGACGGCGGAAACGTCGGGGCGGGACATGTAGACTGTTCATGAGCTCAAGGTCAACTAAATTGTAATATATTAAATCCATTTCCATTCAAACAATCATGAATCAAATCCAAAGTAAATAAATGAAATACAAATTGTTTTTGAATTAAAATTAACTAAGTCCAGAGCTTATGTGTATCATGTCTTGATCAAGCTCATATGCTAGCACATGAAACATGAATAAAATAAGGTCAACTAAAAAGTTGGTGAGCATACACAGGTTTGTACATAAATAGCGTATAGATTGTAAATAAACAAATCCTTACATAACATGATAAAATAAGGCGTTTATGGAGAGTAGCCATTGTGTAACCAAGTACAATCAAACCTTTGTAACTAGCATGCAAAATTGTGTTGTCGATAACAATCACCCCAATCTGGGTGGGTTTGTCAGACTCAATAGATCTATCATTGTTTACCGTCGGCTTGAATAGTTAATGATTGCACATAAATCGCACATAAAAGTTAGCACAACTAGCACTCATGCATAAAGCTCAAATTACACACATGAATGTAAAGAGGATTTGTATTTGTATAGTTTGTGTAAATGTAAGCAATAGTATTGTATAGTGTTCATGTTCCACCCCAAAAAGTGTAAAAGAGTAAAAGGGGCTATGTAATACTCACTTGATTCAAATGGCGTGGCTAACACGAGAGACTAGATAGTAACGTGATCCTTGTAATGAACAACGTTAACCTAGAGTGTAATGTATATTGAATTAATAATGTGCACAATAGTCTATGTCTAAGTCTAGGGTTGAATTGGGTGTGTGTATAAGGAGTTGTAGTTGTAGATGTTAGTGGTTTGTATTTGAAAGGTGTTGTATAAAATGAAAGATTTGAAATGGATACTTTTAGAACATTTTGATTAGGGTTTGGGTTCGAATAACTAAATAAATTAAGTAATTATTATTTATTCATTTAGTTATAAAAACAATGTAGGTGTTAGGTCTAGTTAAGTATAATCTAGATAAACAAATTTTGGTTAAATATAAATTAAATAAATAATCGTTACTTTATTTATTTATAAAGATATGTAACTTAGTCATTTGGTTATAAAAATGTATCAGGCGTATTATATTAAATATAAATAACCTTCACGCTATTTTTATAAAGATGTGTAAATGAGTTGTATAAATAATATTTATGTGTAGACTTTAATGATAAATATAAACATAACTTTGTAGGTTAAAATAAATACTTCTATTTATTTTAGAAATAAGAATTTGATCTTTTTAAATAAAGTTAATATAAATCTTTACAAAATCAATTATTTTTATTTGAAAGTTAATTTGAAATACTTATTGTTTTTAAAATATAAAATTAAGCATTCTGTCAAAATTTTCTCACACACACGACCGTGCCTGGGACAAGGCACGATCGTGCTAGGACCACGAGACTGGGCTAGTCAGGGCGACCATGTTGATCAAACAGAAGACATAACAAGGCTGTTCACTTGGCACGACCATGTCTAGGCCAGGCACGACCGTATCTAGTGTTCTGATAGCACGACCAGGTCTAGCCGAGGGGCACGACCGTGTCAGAGTGTTAGGCACGACCGCGCTTGGAGAGGCGCGACCGTGTCTTCATGAAGCACGACCGCGCTAGAAGACTAGCGCGACCGTGTCTGATCCAAAACAGAGACAAATTGTCTAATTCTTATGATATCAGTACTGGAAACCTTAGGGCTTTCATCCATTAGGTGATTACGAGTCTATTGGTATAGCTTAATTGCATTTAAAACATGTCCATAGTAGGATTTGATTAAACCGTTTTAGAATGAACTCTATATTCGGGTTCATGTTAAATTCGTTATTGTAAGCCCAATTTATGTTGCGGCTCTTGATCTATAGACTAAAACCAAGATGTAGGAGGTTTCAATTACCCGAAAGAATGATGTATTGATAGCGTTCGGTAGAAACGAGTTCCGGCGATGACGTTCTGATCTCCGGCGCTTTCTGCTGCAACTCCGGCTAACTCAATGTGTTCTAGAGGTTTAGGGAGGATCGAATGATGTATTTGTGTAGTTTCTTTGAGAGGATTGCAACCAAAATCTTGAAATCGATGGTCACATGGATGGTTTTGACGGTTATAATTTGAATCGATTAATTGGGTTTATGTGTTGTAAATAAAATGATTAAAACTTTTAACTGGGTTTGTTAATGTGAGAAACGGTTACGAATTCGAACGATTTTGCGTTTAAAGGCTGTATTTACGTTTCAACTGATGTGAGGCGCGACCGTGCCAAAATGTGGCGCGACCGTGCCTACTAGGGTTTCTGGTTATTTACAAAATCAGCCCTTGCAACTTCAGCTTTGACAGAATTAGCTTGGTTAGGATTTAACAGAACACCTAACGTGATTACTAACTGGATTAACTCTAAGAGGTGTTACCACCTGATTATGAGTTCTAAATCTTTGAATTGAATACGATCGGCTAACGATTAATGAGGTGTAGGTTTGAACAAGTATATGATTCAATGCCGTGTTGTTATTTTATTAGTTAAAATAAATTAGAATAGGGTCGAAAAATCAGGAATGTTACAATCTCCTCATGTTAAGGGAATTTCGTCCCGAAATTTAACTAATGGAGGCTACTAAAAGTCAAGAAAAAGGCGGGAGTTTTGGGTTCTCGGTGAGTTTTGATTGTTGGATTCTGGGGAGTGTAACCGTTGACATGGCTTAGGCCTGATACTCCAAGTTGAATATGAAGGGTGATAACGAATTTTGTTTTGAAATGAATTTAAGGAGGAGATTGTCGAATAAAAATTCTGAATTCTAAATGTGAGATGTATTGTTTGGAATGAATTTGATGGGACCTTGATCGTTAGGGTTTGTGCATGATGTAGTCTAATATGTTTAAAAATGTCAGTGGGTAAGAGATTTCATATACATTGGTCTAGGTCAAAACTTCACGTGACAGGAACAACACTACTTCTGATAATATGATAGGACACTTATATATAGGAAGTACCATCGGCGTATCCACCATGCCCTTGTCATACCACATCAGTGTTGTTGTTACACATCATGATAAGTTTTTAGGTCACAACACACGACAAAATTTCACTATGTTTTCCGTACGCTGATTTTCATAATTCCGTGTGCACCCGTAATTACTCAAATCATCGTACGGTCCGTATAGATCATTCCGTTGAGTGCGGGTAAGGGTGCACAATTTCACTCTGATCACGCCCATTGTTTTCACATACAAGTCGCTAACAAGTAACTATGTCCCTAACCAGGTCAGTTCGTAACTAAAGAGCAGTAAAGTAGTATAACTTAAAGTTTTCTTAGTTTGCTCGTGTTTGAACAAGAATACGTCAAACCCCGATTCTGTTCAATGTATTATGGTCTTCAACTTTGGTGAACAAAAGTGCATGACCATGTCTTGTGTATAATGTAATCAATCAGTTGTAATAATTGTAAGCAAGTTTTTGTTTCGTGTATAAAGAAAACACACAAGTCTCATGTATGATCTAGTGTCACGTAGCTCGAAATCAAATAGGTCTCATGTATCGCGTGAACAATTTAGCGCAATGTATTTTGTAAATCATTAAGCTCCCGTGAGGGATGTAAGCAACATAATATCATGTGTATTGTAGGAGATGAAGTTCATGTATGGTGTTGACAACTTAGTATCATGTATTTTGTAAATCAGAAGCTCTCATGTGGAATGTAAACAATATAGTATCATGTGTAATATAAACAGTTTAGTATCATGTATATTGCATAATGTGCACAGTTTAGTATGATGCACCTTCTAACCAATTGAGTTTCATGTTAATGTGGTCAATCTAGAATTATGTATCAAACAAAAAACGGTTATGTGTCATGTATATTGCAAACAACTAAGTTTCGTGTATTATGTGCTCAATCTAGTAGCATGTGTATTGCAATTAAGCATGTTTCGTGTGTTATGTGATCAATCCAGTAAATTGTGATTTGTAGGCAAACTAGTTTCATGTATTATGTAATTTGTGTAGCATTGGGTATATTGAGAATAATTGGGTTTCATGTACCATGTGGTTGCGTTGGGTATATTGTGAACGTGCATATGTAAGTTATTGAACTTCGTGTGTGATGTATACTAATGGGTGTTGTATGTGATCGAGTGTTACAGACAAGCGTGTTGTTTGGCGTTCCTGTATGATGTGGAAGTTAGGTTCTAGCTCTTAAATCTCATTGAGGTTGATGGGGAGGGTTAACGTCTATGCGGTATGGATCGTCTCTTGAAGCGACAAGCGAAAGGTAGCGAGGTGGTTCTAAAACGTTCGGGGAAATGTGTTTACAAATACTGATCTTTGCTTGAAAATAGAAAGTGGTAAATTATTCTTGGTTGTATATATATAAAGTAGTGAATCCATTGATTCACATAATTTAAATAAATAGACAATTTATGGGAAAAATCTTTTAATTTAAATTTTCAGCTATTAATAAGTGAATATTTTTAAGCGGAATTATTTGCTAAACAAGTAGCCGTATACTAATTTAGCCAGGGTTTAGAAATATTTTTCTTTAATGAGGAAAAATCATAATTATTTATCAATTCGAAATAATATTTTTATAAAATAGATTGTATTAAGTTTCCCTATCAGGAGAGAAGTTTTATGGAAAATTTATGTTTTTGATACTATCTAAAAGTTTGATAAACATTTTGTTTGAACAAAATAACGAGGTTTGTTTAAATCAAACAATAGGATGATTTGTTTACGAAGGAGATTGCTGGTAGTGTATTAAATTGTGGTGAATGAGAAAGATGATACTTGGAGAATTTTGATGAAAATATGATGGGTGTAATTCACACTCAACGTATTGAATTAATGAATAATAACTTTAGAGTTGGAAAATATAAAATTTAGTAAATGCTGAAATGTAAAACATTATTCAAAACACATGGAAATGGTTCTCAAACTGAAATAAATAAGAAAAATAATTATGTTATCGCCTCCTGTAGTTTTCCACTAGAAGGAGAATAATTCCCAAGGCGAGCACCGCTATGGTCACTCTGGTAGTCGATCTGACTTCAGCTTTAGGTGTCTCCGTGCGATGCTCCAGTATTTCTTTTTCGAGGATGGAGATTAACTCCTTTTGGTACCCTAATTGGTTTGCTAGGCTATTCATTCTTTGTCCTTGCAAGTCGTACATTAACTCTTACTTCATTCTTTGCCTCTCAAATTCTGAGGTCCTTACATATTGGTGCGTGTCATTGATTGAAATTTCGATAGTACTAGTGAGTGCCATGATATGCCCTACCCAAGGATTGGAGTAATACGGGTCGGGCATTAGATATGGGTCTCTTAGTGGGGGTGGTAACTGATTGTGGAGATGTGGTGTCCGATACGGGTTTCTGGGTGCGGCTGATCCAGGTGTTCGAAGTCTTGGGCCGGTGTTCCTAATCCAATCTACCCTTACATCAAACCTTGGTCTAGCAGCTGCGGGTGTTGGTGATCGATGCACGGGTGATCCGATGTCTTCTTCCAAATCAGACTCTCCTTCGGGACGGTATACCGGGGAGGTAGGAGAGTAGGAGTCCATGCTTAGAAGGAAAACAATGGAAAGGTTGTAAGCGATAATAAAATACTGAGTGTCAAATATAGGAGTTCTCATACGTTTAGAGTTTGACTAGTCATAACGCCGAGTCTTCACAATAGTATTTTAGGAGTACACTTGACCTATAAGTAGTGTATCCCTGAGGAGAATTCCTAGGAAAGAGGGGTGGGTCACAAGGACACACTTAAGTACCCTATCTTTCCTTAGCCAGAATCTCTCATGAGCCTACACACTCTTCCAGCCATCATGTATTAATAACACTATTGTTGGGCTCATGGTCATGATGAGAATTGTTGTGAACTGGGCCTTGTGGCCCGAAAGTAAGGTTTATACATTTCAGTGGGCTTTTGTTTCTTGGAGGATTGATGGACTTCTTAGCTTATTATTGATGGATATTAGTCCCAATAGTTTAAAAATTTGTTGTTCACAAGAGGTGTGGTATTATGTATGTGAGTTTAGGGGTGCATGAATAACTAAGTGTGTATGAGTGTGTGTGGAAACTTAGGATAGCACTTTTAAATAAATTAAATAGGTAGCAATGAATAGGAGAAAAAGTTGGCAGGTAATGTGACACATAGATTATTAAGTATTGTATCATATGATGTAGTTATATAGTATAACATGTAAGAATATTCACATAGAAAAATAATCATATAGCATGTAAATAGTAATGAGTGTAAGCACAAAAGTTATCAAGTAGTGTGACACATAAGTCGTTATGTATTGTATCACGTAGTGTAAATACTTATGATAGCATGTAAAAATATTTACACAAGAACTAACAATGTAACATGTAGTAGCATGGCATTGTATGAGTGTCCTAAAGTTATATTTACACAAGAACTAACAATGTAACATGTAGTAGCATGGCATTGTATGAGTGTCCTCCTGTTCAGACCCAGTCATGCCCTTTGGCTGATTTCAGTCGTGTCTCAGAATCATAGACACGATCGTGCCGAGCCAAGGCACGGTCGTGCCTAGTGATTTGTCTAGTTTTGTCTCCGTTTGATCAACCCGGTCTCGTCCTGACTAGCACGGCCGCGCCCGTGGTTCGAGCACGATCGTGCCCTTCCCAGGCACGGTCGTGTGTGAGTTAAATTTTTGGCAGAATTATAATTTTATATATTTTTCAGACAATAAATATTTCTGATTAAATTACAAAATAAAAATAGTTTATTTTTATAAAAATGCATTTAATCCTATTTAGAAAGATCAAATATTTAATCTTGGAATAAATAGAAAATTATTTATTTAAAGTTTATAAAAATTAAATTTACAATTATTGCTAAACCTTTCATTTAAAAAAAGTATTTAGATGGTTAAGTTATATTTTATAAATAAATAAATAAAATAATGATTATTTATTTACTTTATATTTAAACAAAGACATTTATTTATTTACACTTAATTACATTTAACACTTACAATATTTTCACAAACGATAATTATTTAATTTACTTAATTAATTATTCAAACTCAAACCTTAAACAAAATACTTCAAAAATGTTTATTTCAAAACCTTATATTTTATTCAATACTTTTAAGTACAAATCAATGGCCTTATACACAAATTCAAATTCAACTTTAAACTTAAACTTTTGTGCACACTATTGATACAATAAGCATTACACACTAGGTTAACTCGTGCATTTCAAGGATCTTTATTCTATCTAGTATCTTTGTTAGCTACGCCTTCAAAGCAAGTGAGTATACATAGCCCCTTTTACTCTTTTACATTTTTGGGGTGAAACATGAACACTACTCAAATTACATGTTTACATTTACACAAACAACACAAGTGCAAATCCTATTTACATTCATGTGTGCAAATTTGAGCTTTATGCCCGAGTGCTATGTGTGCTAACTTTTGTGAACACTTATGTGCAATCATTAACTATTCAAGCCGACGGTTTTCAATGATAGATCTACTGAGTCTGACAAACCCACCCAGATTGGAGTGATTGATACCGACAACACAATTTTGCATGCTAGTTACAAAGGTTTGATTGTACTTGGTTACACAATAGATGCTCCCCATAAATGCCTTATTTATCATGTTATGTAAGGATTTGTTTTACAACTATATGCTTTCTATATACAAACATGTGTTATACTCACCAACTTTTTAGTTGACTTTATTTTATTCATGTTTCAGGTTCTAATGTGTGAGATTGATCAAGATGTGCTATACATAGGCTTGGACTTAGTTAATTTAAATAGAAGAAATCTATGTATTTCAATTTTATTCTATCTTGGATTTGGTTTTGTTTGAATATTTGAAATGAAATTTGACGATTAATATATTTTAATTTATTCAACCTTGTGCTCATGAACAGTCTACATGTCCCGCCCCGATGATTCCGCCATCGGTCGGGGTGTGACAAAATCTATGCTACAAATGTGGCAAGACTAGGCACTACTCCCGTGAATGCATGCAAGGCATTAAATGTTATAATTGTGGCGAAAGCAGTCACATGAGCCAGGAATGCACTAAACCAAGAATGGGTGAAGCAGGAAAAGGGAAAGGCCCCAAAAAGAAAGAAGACAGTCCCCGAGCGAAGACTCGAGCCAATGTGCTGACGCAGGATAAAGGCCAGGGTGGACCCCGATGTGGCGTCAGGTACGTTTATCCTTGACAACACTTTTGTATCTGTGTTATTTGATTCGAGTGCTAGTAAAAGTTTTATATCAGCCGCTTTCTATGAATGAGTAAAGTACGTGGTTAGTAAAATAGAACGAGCCTTTAGTGTAGAAACCGCTGAGGGTGGAACTGCGAGAGTGACCGATGTAGTTGACAAGTCCATGATAAAAATAGATGGCCATAGGTTCCCTATTAAATTGTTTGTTATGGTTTTGGGAGGGTTTGATGTCGTGTTGGGTATGGATTGGTTAACTATCAACGAAGCACAAATCATATGTAAACGGAAGATAATCCGACTCAAGGCTGCAGGTGGTAGCGAAATCGAGGTTTTTGGAGATCGTGACGCCCCGATGCCTAACGTCATCTCAATGATTAAGGCAGCAGATTACCTGAGGCGTGGATGCAAGTCCTATCTGGTGTACGTGGTTGACAAGTGTAAGGAAGTGAAGGAACTAGACGATGTAGCCATGGTACGCGAGAACCCGGAGGTGTTTCCAGAGGATTTGCGTGGGATACCACCCGAAAGAGAGATTGAGTTCCGAGTCGACTTAGTACCAGATGCCCAGCCCGTGGCTAAGGCTCCATATCGACTAGCACCAGTGGAGATGAAAGAACTTATGACATAACTAGAAGAGTTACTTGAGAAGGGTTTTATCAGACCGAGCATTTTGCCTTGGGCTGCTCCAGTATTGTTTGTAAAGAAGAAGGATGGCTCTATGAGGATGTGTATTGATTACCGTGAGTTGAACAAACGAACGGTGAAGAACAAGTACCCTTTACCAAGGATCGATGACTTATTCGATCAATTGCAGGGCGCCAGTTGGTTCTTCAAGACCGACCATCGATATGGGTACCATCAATTGAAGGTAAGGGAAGAAGACATACCAAAAACCTCGTTTCGCACGCGCTATGGACATTTTGTGTTCCGCGTAATGTCCTTCGGATTGACGAACGCCCCCGCAGCGTTCATGAATTTGATGAATAGGGTGTGTCGACCGATGCTGGACCGATCGGTAATCGTGTTCATCGATGATATCCTCATCTACTCCAAGATTGAGGGTGATCACGCATGTCACTTAAAGGAGGTGTTGGAGGGTCTGAAGAAGGAAAAGTTGTAAGCTAAGTTCTCCAAATGCGCATTCTGGCTTAGGGAAGTCCAATTCCTAGGTCACGTCATTAACCCGAATGGCATTATGGTTGATCCAGCAAAGATAATGACAGTAAGATACTGGGATATTCCTAAGACGCCAACAGAGGTTCTCAATTTCTTGGGGTTGGCGGGCTACTATCGGAGATTCATCCAGGATTTTTCAAAAATAGCTTCACCGTTGACAAAGTTGACTCGGAAGGAGGTAAAGTACGAATGGGGTTCGACCCAGGATGAGGTGTTTAAGGAATTGAAGGAGAAGCTAACCCAAGCTCCAGTCTTGGCCCTTCCCGAGGGAAATGAAGACTTGGTGGTATACACTGACGCTTCGGGTTAGGGATTGGGGTGCGTGCTGACGCAACGCGGGAGAGTGATCGCGTATGCATCACGACAGTTGAAGGTTCACGAAGTCAATTATCCGACTCATGATTTGGAACTTGATGCTATCGTATTCGCATTGAAAATCTGGAGGTACTACCTTTACGGGGTGAAGTTTACTATTTACTCCGACCACAAAGGTTTGAAGTACTTCTTCGAACAAAGGGAACTTAATATGAGGTAGAGATGATGGTTGGAACTATTGAAAGACTATGACTGTGAAATCATATACCATCGTGGAAAGGCAAACGTGGGGGCTGACGCTCTAAGCCGAAAGGATGTGCCTGCTCTTATTAGAGTGAAAGCTTGCCAGTTGGTGGTAACATTAGATGTGATGAGGGAAATTGAAAGAGCTCAAAATGAAGCACTTAAGGAAGAAAACATAAAGAAGGAAAGAATGGTTGGCCAACAGGACAAGTTGAATATAACACCCTTGGAGTTAGGACACGTTTTGGGCAGGTATGGATACCTATGGGTGGCGAGCTTAGGACCAAAATCTTGGATGAGGCTCAAAAGTCTCATTACTCTACCCATCCAGGTACCAACAAAATTACCAAGATCTGAGGAAGGAATACTCGTGGCGTGGAATGAAACACGAAGTGACAAAGTACGTAAGCAAGTCCTTTAGTTGCTCGCAAGTAAAGGTTGAACACCAGAAACCTTATGGAAAGATTCAACCTCTTGATATACCGGAATGGAAGTGGGAATACATTACCATGGACTTCATAACCAAGCTACCTCGCATAACTAAAGGTCATGACACCATCTGGGTAATTGTGGACCGTTTAACGAAGAGTGCTCATGTCCTACCTATTCGCGAGACATTCTCGTCGGAAAGGTTAGAGGAGGTATTTATTAACGAAGTAGTAGCACGACATGGGATGCCTTTGATGATCGTATCTGACCGGGACACACGATTCACATCGAGGTTCTGGAAAAGATTTCATGAGGCGATGGGCACGAGACTCAATATTAGTACGGCATACCACCCACAAATGGATGGTCAGTCCAAAAGGACCATTCAGACATTGGAGGATATGCTTCGTTCTTGTATTATCGATTTTGGTGGCAGTTGGGACAGTCATCTACCGTTAGCTGAATTCTCCTACAACAACAGTTATTACACGACGATAGGCATGCCGCCTTACGAAATGTTGTATGGGAGAAGATGCAGGACCCCGATTTATTGGGATGGGATTGGACATAAGGAATTATGAAGTCTTGAAGTAGTAAGAGAAACATCAGAAAGGTTTGATCAAATCAATGCACGAATGAAGGTCGCACAAGATCGTCAGAAATCCTATGCGGATAAACGACGAAGGCCTATTGACTTTGATTTTGGGGACAGAGTAATGTTGAAAGTGTTGCCCTGGAAGGGAATCATACGATTCAGAATGAGAGAAAAGTTAAGTCCGAGGTTTGTCGGACCATTCAGGATAATGACACGGGTTGGTGATGTTGCTTATCAGTTGGAGTTGCCTGATGAGTTAAGTGGGATTCATCCTACCTTCCATGTATATCGGCTCACATACCACTTACTGACATCGAGGTCGACAACAGCCTTAACTACACTGAGGAACCCGTGGCCATCTTAGACAGGAAGGAGAAGTGTTTGCATAATAAGGATATTCAATTGGTTAAAGTCCAATGGAAGCACCAGAAGGGATCGGAATCTACTTGGGAAATGGAGACGAAAATGAGGGAGTCGTACCCTCAACTATTTGACATATGATAGGTTTCGGGGACGAAACCTATTGTAAGGGGGGTAGACTTGAACATCCCAAAAATAAAACGACGATTAAAAATAACGGGTTAAACGCGAGATAAACAGAATAAGCGAACGAGGTGTGATGGGCCAGGTTAGGTGGGCCGGCGAACTTAAGGAGAGGAGTCTCATCCCTTTAAATAGCCAACACACTCCATAATCTCTCATTTGCAAGTTCTAGAGAGAGAAACCATAGAGAGAAAGTTGGCAGATCGACCCAAGATTGAAGAAGTGTGTTACTCCATAGCTCGTGAGCAAAACCTCTGAATTAGAAGCTCGATACAGGTAACGATCTGATCTAGCTCTGAGTTTTTGTTCGTTTTGGTGTTTTTCGGGTTTTGGATAAAAAGATGGCATTTTTACGTATGAAATATGAATATAAACCTAGATTTAGTATCTAGAATGAAAAGCAACCGTTTTGAACGTTAAAAGTTCGGATCTTGACGAGGTCGGATCTGCATGCAAAAAGTTAGGGTTTTTGCGGGGAAGAAGGCTGCCAGCAAGCAGGTCATGCGTACTTATCAAGTACGCAAGATGCAAAGCCTGCGTACTTATCAAGTACGCATGAAGCAAAGCCTGCGTACTTACCAAGTACGCATGAAGCAAAGCCTGCGTACTTATCAAGTACTCAAGAAGCGAAGCCTGCGTACTTATTAAGTACGCAAGAACAAGGCCCTGCACACTTACTAAGTGCGCAGGTATCAGGTCTATGGGTATATATACCTGGTTAGTAAAGTCAGTATGTTCGCCTAATTCAGATTGGTTAAACCGTTAGAGTCGGGATTAGGTCTGATGTGTATTTAACTACTCAATCCAGATCGTGCGTGACATTGTTGGACCTTTGTTTAGGACAACCAAGACTAGCTTATCAGGTGAGTTCTAGAAGCCCTTCTTAAATGCTTTAATTAATGTTTTTGGGCTGGTGTGCATACATACGAAATGATGTTTTACAAAACGATGTTTACGAAACAATGTTTTATGAAACGATGTTTATGAGATGATGTTTAAGAAATGTTTTGCCAAATAAAGTTTACGAAAGGTTTACGAAAGAGATGATGTTTTGTTTAATAAAACGTTTGAATGCTTTAACTAAAATGAGGTAAAGGTTTTGTGAAAGTCCCGAATGAACGAATCTGCCACGAGTTCATATGGGAACTAGGGTATGTATGCATGTATTGGCCTTACCCTTACGGGGGGCCTCTGTGGCTGGCTAACAGTTGTACAACTGGTTGAGAATGGGGTGACGACGATCACCCATGGGATTACCGGGATCCCAATGGAAGGTACTATTCCTCGCGGGGAAATAGTGCCTAAGTTATGTTCTGTCTACCTAGAGGTAACGAGCCTTAGGAGACATATGTTTGGTCCACCTTGAAGTAACGAGCCTTAGGAGACCTGGGTGATGGATGAATTAGAGGTAACGAGCCTTAAGTACATCCGCTGGTATCCTATGTACGGAATTGACGGGTACGAGAAGGCGCAGATTCGATTTATGTTGGCTTATGTTATGTTGCTATGTTACGATGTTTTGATGATGTTAAGTTATTGCATGTTACGTACGCCTTTGTTAAATAAATGTATGTTATGTTTTTGGCAAAATGTTTATGTTAAGATTTTATATAAAACTAGAACTCACCAGCATAGCTGACTTTTTAGTATGCACAGTCAGGTTAAGGCAGGTTATGATGATGGACAGTGATGCTAGGCGGCTTGATGAGTTACCCGGTTGATATGAAGACTGGCATCCCATTACGATTAGCTTATGTTATGTTTATGTATTAGACTATGTTATGGTTCCGCATGTTGAACAATGTTATGATTATGTTTTAATGAAATTTTTCGCTGCGTTATTTTGATATTCAAGTTTAACAACTGTTTGTGAATGAGTAAATCTAACAAGTGAGGCCTCCCGGGTTTGGGGCCTTACAACGGCCTCTTTACCACAGAAAATTGTCGTGTCCAGAAAATTTATCCCGAAGTCCAAAAGTTTATGTTGAATCCAGATTACTTGGGAACAACAACTAAAGGCAGCTGTGTATTCAGCTTCAGCAGTTGATGTGAAAACATTCGTCTGTTTCTTGGACTGCCAGGACACTAAACGCTCCCCCAAAAACTGACATCCACCATATGTAGATTTATGATCTAAACCACAACCTCCATAATCAATGTCAGTAAAAGCATATAGATTAAAATCAAACTCTGACGGGTACCAAAGACCAAGATTAACACGGCCTTTCAGATAACGCAGAATGTGCTTGACAGCAGTCTCATGTAATTCTCGAGGTGACGCCTAATATCTAGCACACGAGCATACATCGAACATGATGTCTGGTCGACTAGCGGTTAAGTACATAAGAGAACCGACCATGGAGCGGTAAAACTTCTGATTAACTTCAACCTTGATTTGATCTAGAGAGAGAGGTTCATGAGGAGCAATGGGAGTAGAAGCAGCTTTACAGTCTTTCATGTTAAACTTTGTCAAAATGTCGTTGATATACTTCGCCTGATGAAGGAGTACACCTGGATCAGATTGTTCTACTTGTAGACCAAGGAAAAACTCCATCCGACCCATAAGACTCACTTCGAATTTTAGCTTCATGACACCTTCGAATTCTCTATTCAAATTCTCATTCGTCGAACCATAGATAATATCATCCACATACACTTGAACCAATAACAGATCATCTCCGAACTTCTTTAAAAAAAAGGTCTTGTCAATTGTTCCTCGTGAAAAACCATTTGTAACCAGATGCGTGGACAAACTTTCATACCAAGCACGAGGTGCCTGATGCAAACCATAGAGCGCTTTATCCAGCTTGTAGACTTGAAACGGGTGCTCAGGATCTTCAAATCCTGGTGGTTGATTCACATAAACTTCCTCTTTAACAACCCCGTATAAAAATGCGGTTTTCACATCCATTTGATATACCTTGAATTTGATATATGAAGCATAAGCTAGAAAAATTCTGATAGCTTCAATTCTGGCAACAGGTGCAAAGACATCATCATAATCCAACCCTCTTTCTTGATAGAAACCTTGCACAACCAATTTGGCTTTATTACGCACAACAATCCCGCGATCGTCTCTTTTGTTTCGAAACACCCATTTTGTACCAATGGGATACTTTCCTTCTAGAAAATCCACCAAATGCCAAACATTTAATTTCTTGAACTGCAAAAGTTCTTCCTGCATTGCTTCAATCTAATTAGAATCTTGAAGTGCAACTGAACATTTTTGGGTTCCTCTTGAGATAAGAAGCATGAATACAAGCAAATATTTATAAGTCCCGATTGACTTCTTGTTCTCATTGCTTCCTCAATTGATCAAATTATATTTTCAACAGGATGCATAGAATTAATTCGATGAGATTGAACATCTTCTACTTGAGCTATCACAGGCAAATTTGTGATATTGATGTCAGATGAGTTGTTGATAGATTCGTCAATAATCTAAGAAGTTTGTTGATCATCTTGATTATCAGAAGAAACAGAATCTTCTTGTTGAACATCTGGAGTGACTTAATCATCATTAGCAGGTTGAGTTGCTTCAAAATTTTCTTCATTCTTCAAATTATCAATTTGTACTTATTGAGTCTATGTTGATGATGAAATTTCCTTTGAATTTTCAACTTTAACTCTTACAGGTTGAGGACCAATCATGAAATCATTAACATTCTGATTAACACTTGTTGAAAAATCATCTGTTGTGCCTGAAGAACTTACAACACTTAAACCTTCTGAAATTATGATCAAAAGTTTTGAAGATCACATTCGCATTGAAGAACTAATCCGGTCCATTCTGATCATGAGGAATAGTAGACTCTTGCCATTCAACATAATATGATTCTTGAACTATCTTGGTTCTCTTGTTATAAACCCGAAACGCTTTCTGATAAGATGAGTAGCCCAAGAAATAACATTCATCTCCAACTGCTACAAATTTTGGCAAAGAATCTGTAGTGTTCAAGAGAGTACACGAACATCCAAACATTTGGAAAAACTTGACATAAGGCTTCCTTTTAAATAACAGCTCATATGGAGTCTTCATATGCTGTTTAACCATTAAGACTTTGTTCAACATGTAGCAAGTTGTATTAACTGCTTCTTCCTAGAAAATAATCGAAAGACAAGAATCAACCAACATTGTCCTAGCTGCTTCAATAAGAGTATGGTTTTTCCTTTCAGCAACCCCATTCTGCTGCGGAGTTCTTGCAACACTAAGTTGTTGTGTTATTCCCTTTTCTGCACAAAACGAATTTATCAGACCATTTTTGAACTCCGTGCCATTATCACTACGAATAATCGACACCTTAGTATCACATATATTCTCAGTCCTTTTAATAAATTCAATGACAGTTTCAGATGTTTCATCCTTGGAAACAAGGAAAAACACCAATGAAAATCTTGAGAAATCATCTGTGATGACAAGGCAATACAATTTCTTTGCAATGCTACGAACATGAACTGGACCAAATAAGTCCATGTGAATTAAAAAAAAGGTCAAGTGAAAGAATTTATTGTTTTTGCAGGATGAGACTTTTTATGTTGCTTTCCCTTTGCACATGATAAACAACTATCTTGAAGTGCAAATTCTTTCTTAGGTAAGCCTCACCCAAGATCTTTGTACACCAGAGTGTTGATATTCTTTAAGTTTACGTGACCTATACGTCTATGCCACAAGTAAGACTCATAATCAGTGGCTTTCGAGAATAAGCATGACACATTCACGGGTATTGAATGATTATTCATATCCACCACGTATGTGTTGAACCGTCTCGGTGCTCTCAGCAAGATCATATCTTTAGGAATTTCAATCCTAGGTTTAAGAAATAAACACTCTTTTGCAGTAAAATGAACTAGAATGTCTTTATCACAAACTTGTGACACACTCAACAAGTTGTACTCCAGCTGTGACACATAATTCACTTTCTCAAATGTAATAAGATCATTTAACACGGTTCCTTGCCCAGAAATTTTAGCACCCTTCTTGTGTCTAGCAAAAGCAACAAATCCTCCATCAAAAGATCTAAAATCACTCAATATCTCTCTTTGTCCTATCATGTTCCTTGAGCAACTGCTATCAATATGCCAAGCATTGTTGATAGTCCTCCCCGATTTACTCTGCACATTCAAGTAGTTTTTAATGAGAAACATGTACCTAGATCATCTTAGATCCTGGCTGACTTTGACTATTTGTAGTCTTAGTCACAACAACTTGTTCCTTCCTTTTCACATTCAAAACATCCTTTGTTTCAAAGTTATGTGAAGACAAATTATCATTTTTCACTTTCCAAAAACAACCATCTTTTCTTTCATATTTCTTAACGAATTTTTGTTTTGAAAAATTTCTTGATGTGATTGGTTTCTTCACATATCTTGGTCCATTATGGAATTTCTTGTCCACAAAATTTGGTAACTTATAAGCATGACAATCATTCAAACAACAATCAACAAAATTTCTTGAAAGCATATAATCATGACTGTATTTTTGAATTGCTCCGGACTCGAATACTCTTGCTTTTTCAGTCGATTATTGATTTGGAGTTTTCTTTGTTTTCTCACTGAATTCTCTTTGCTTTGACACTACTACTTTGTGTTTGAAGTTTCTAGCAAAGTGACCTACTTGACCACAAGTATAGCAATTGTAGCTTTTAACTTTTGACATTGACTTGAATTTTGTTTGTTCACTTGATTTGGACCTGAAATTTGACTTTGTATTAGACTTTGACTGATCATTTGAATTCGAATTTGAGCATTCTCTAGCTTCAAACACTGACTTTACACAATCACCTTTCAGTTGACCACAGACTTCAACAACCTTGTTGTTTGTTTGTTTAGGCTCAAATTCATCAAGCATAACATCTTCTGATACAAACTTTGCTTTGCATATTGGCACATAGTGTTTTGACATATGCACCACTTTATCAAAAAATGAAGATGTAGATGACACCTCATAAACACAGTCAGAATCATCACAAGCAGTATTATTAGTGCATGAAAAATCACTTAAAGTACCAACATCAGAAGCAATGTCATTTGCATGTTTATCACATGCTCTTACAAACTTCTTGGAAACACAATCATAGTCAAAGTACTGTTTAAAATCTCTAACAAATTCTCTAGAACATTGTTTATCAAAAGGAGAGAAACTCTTAGCACCATCAAGACCAACTTCTTTTTCTATTGTACATGTCTGAGTATCTACACTAATGTACATAACATGAAAATTAGCATCACTCTCACTAATCAACTCATTTGACACATGAGGCTCAGGAAAAGGCACAAAATTATCAGGATGAGGTACTTTGTTATACCCTAAACCATCTTTGATATAAACCAATCTTTGTTTACCCACACATTCATCAAGAATGTTTCTCTACATTTTCCACTTTGAAATCAAAACATGTTCTTTAATAAGATCGGTTTCAGAAGCAATTAATTTTTCAGAAAGATCTTTTATTAAAACATCTTTTTTATCCAGATATTCTTTAAATGTAACATTATCTTTCAATAATGCTTTCAGTTTTCTGGTATAGGTGACCTCATTCTGCTTAATTTCTTTATTTATCATCTTTAGCTTATTATTCTCAGCAATCAAGAACTCATTCGCTGCATGATAGTTCTGCATATGCTCTAAATAGTCAGAAGAACAAGTAAATGAAGTATTTTCAGAAATTACCTCACTAGCAGCCTCAAATGATTCTCATGAATTAGTTTCAACAGCTTTTCCTTTGTTGTCAGCTTTCAAGGCATTCACAGTCTCTTCACCTTTTCCAACTGTATCTTTCACCAAACTCTCAACTTCAGCCATCAAAGCTTCATCAAAATCTTCCACTGCATCCTCAATCTCAGTGTCACACTCACAGTTGCCTAGTTGCTTTGACATAAGTGATGTTGGAGCTTTCTTTGATTTATCTTTTTCATCAATAAGCTCGATTAGCTCAACTCCATTTCCATCAGCTTTCTTCTTCTTCTTTTCTTTTGAACATTCATGTGAAAAGTGCCCAAGATGTTGGCAGTTATAACACCTTAACTTTGCTTTGTCAAATCCAACTTTCTTTCCGAATTGCAGTTTATCTCTTCCAGTTTTCTGCATATACTTTTTGGCACGAACCGCAATCATGGCCATCTGCCACTATAGGTCCATGTACTCTAAGTCGTCTGGATTGATTTGCACAATATCTTCAGCATCCAAAACGGCTGGTTGGAGTTTGCCAGTCATAAAAGCATTGTAACTATTCATGAAGACACCAAACAAGGCAATCTGGTCATCAGGAATCTGACTAACCGCTTTACCTTTTTCTCCACTTACACTCTCAGATCCACAAAAATTCTTACACTTGTCAACCTTTGATCCACCAGTACTACTTTCACCAGATCCTGAGAATAGTGCTGCATTGGCTGAGCTTGTGTTATGTGACTTATCAGGATTGTTAAGCTCTCTTTTCTTTGCTTCAAGTTCATAGGATTCCAACAGGCATATGATGTCATCAAGAGTTTTACTCTTCAGATCTGGGGTGGTGTTCTTAATTAACATACACGGGATACTCCAAGTATCGGGTAGTGAATCTAGTAGTTTCTTAGATACATCATACTCTTCCAGCTTAACACCCATCTTTCTCGTCCTATTGATCATGTTGGTGTATCGGGTAACTGGCTCACTAAGTGATTCACCCTTCTTATAGTTGAACATATTGTATTACTTAAGTAAAATATGTGTACGAATCTCTTGCAAAGCTTCATTCCCTTCTAACCTCAAACATAATGCATTCCATAACCCACGAGCAGTATCATGTTGTTCGAAATTTAAGTATAATTCAGTTGGCAAAGCAAGGATAATTGCTCCTAAGGCTCAGTTATCCCTTTCAATCATCTTCTTGTCATCTTCAGTGTATTGGTATGGGTCTGCTATTGGAACAAGTCCATCGGCATTACCCATCTTTGGTACATGTGGACATTTCACAATCGAGTCCCACGGTGTATGCTTGGTAAACCTGAAGTATGCTTTCCTCTGTATCTTCCATTTAGAAAAATCTGCAATGGATTCCAGCATTGGTGGCGACTTACCCATGAACTTCTCAGTCTCGTACACCTTTCCAGCCATCTTACACAACCAGAGAAACAAACTATAAATTTCAATAAAACTTCCAAGTATGAAGTTTTCGATCAAAAACTTTTTCGATTGGAAACTATTTTGGGCATAGACTTTTCGGTTGAAAAGTCAAGTATTTGAACACTAGAGATTTCGAACATGTCTGAGTTTTCGGACAAAACTTTTTGATCGAAATCTATCGACCAAAAAGACTTTTCGATCGAAATGTGATTTCGACTCCTTCAACAGACTTTTCGATCGTTTCTTCTCAAGAACACCAAAAATCAACATGCAACTCCTCAGATGCAAAATCAGATGTCCAAATCGATACTAAACTTCATCTCCATTAAATTTGACTCAGAAAACACGAAAATGGCAAGGAAATTCACTTTGATTCGACTGCAATTGATGAAAAACGCTTGTATATCACGAGCTATAACCAACAGCTCTGATACCACTTGTGAATCCCTCTGATCCTGTGATAATCAAGCATAGATTATGCACAGTACTCCTGGAGAGGCAGAAACAATCCAGAATCCAATGACAATCGAATAATCTGAATCAAACGAGAACAAGAACGAAAACCGCCACATAAACGAGATGTAACATCAATTACGTAGATACCATTGATAAACTTGTAATTACACTTGACTAAAATGAAAGAATACAAGAGAATACAATCAGATCAGATCTAAGCACACTTACACAAAAGGACTAATCTCTTACAAAAGGTTCAAACATACAACTATATATAGTTAAAAGATTTCGATCGAAATCTTTGACCAAAAACGTTTTCGACCGAAAGAGTTTTCGACCGAAAACTTTTAACTTGTACAATTAAAGCTTAACTTGATTTCTATGGACTTCTAGGTTCCAACAGTATATTTATGTCTTTAATTATTCGCCCTTAAAACCACCATTCGGTGGGCTTTTATTATTGTCTAAATCCGTCTTTATATTTGTGAGTGTTCTTGATTTTAAAGTGTAAGACTGTAAAATCTTTTTAATCAAACTTCCTTTGAAACTTGTATGTCTTTATACGATCAGATATTGATAATCCAAGGCTTGGTCAATATTATTAAGGTCGTACGTCTTTATACGAACTTATTATGTGACCAAGAATTGGTGAACTCATGTTGGGAACGATACGTTTTTATACTCGGTCCTATTGTTACACCGTCTCCCGGTGAGCAAAGTATAATCACCTATTTACCAATAATATTAAGCATTTAAGTTCAATGTCTCAAACCATCCTGGAGATAACACCAAAGGGTTGAGGGTAAATGTTGTCCCTAGCGGGAGGCTTTACTATTTTAATTTAAATATTTTAATTTGTGAATCAAATGTCATGAGGACGAGGCTCTAGCGGTGACCCGGGTCACAAGTTTGTAGTAGTCATATCAATAGATTAGTCAACTTACATTAGCATGTACCAAGCGGATTCGAAGCCCAAAGCAATACCCTTCGTGACTTGATCATTTCCGAGATATTAATTTTCTACTATTTACTATTCTGTTCGCTACATTTCTGTTAAACACATCACGCACATTTTTACTTTTCTGTTATTTACTTTACCGTCTTTTACTTTTCTGTCATTTACTTATCTGCTTCACAAGCACACAAAACTCACTCATTAATTAATCTGACTAAACGATAACAAAACTTGAGTATTGAAACTCAACCGTGTCCATTGTTTTGATACTTGGTTCTTACCTAAACTATATTACGCCGCGATAGGTACACTTGTCTATTGTGTGTGTTTTAAGTTAAAGTAATTATCATTTGATAAATTTAAAACCTAATCTCGTGAAACTGTCTCAAAAATATATTTATTCTATTTTTACTTATTACACGTGCACATCAATGCCTCTACAAGATATAGAGGTAAATGAAAAGTTAAGATTTGTAGAACAACCTCTACAAATAGAAGATCGTCAGACTAAAAATTTAAAGAAGAAAAGATTGAAACTTGTCAAAGTCAAGTGGAATTCTAGACGAGGTCCTGTATACACTTGGGAACTAGAATCAGAGATGAAGAAAAAGTATCCACACCTGTTTCAGTAATCTCGAGGACGAGATTTTTCAAAAGGTGGGGAGAATGTAATATTTCTAAAAATTTCGTGCCAAATATTATAAAAATAAAAGTTAAGGGACTATACGTGTAATTATATAAAAGATCAAGGGTCAAAAAGTCAAAAACTCAAAATCCGGATGGTAACGGTCTGTTACGGGGTGGCCACGCTGTCACACCCCGCCAAGGTGGAAACACGAGGCGTAACATTCACTGGTTTCCAAAGCATATGATTACCGCAAACACATTCATAATGATTGGATACATAATCAAGTTTAAAGTTTTACATCCCAAAATATCTATTTGAGTTTACAAAAGATTAAGATTTCGCAAATATGACCCATGTGTAATGAGTTATACAAGAGAAATCTCCCAAAAAGTTGTATCCGGTCATGCATGCATGTAATCCTACATTGCTAACCTGGAGACAACGTTCAATTTCCTGAAAAACATACTTAAAAAATGTCAACACGAGGATGGTGAGTTCACTGGTTTTGATCAAATGTTCTTGTAGTTCCAACGTTTACAAACGTTCAAATGAATAAGTTTTTCCGATCAAATAGTATATATATATAACCAATAAATTGAACATTTCCTGACCAATTGACCCCATTTGTAAGCTTGCAAGGAACACAAATAATATGTAATGCACGAGAACGTAACCAAACCATGGCAAATGAATGCCCCTCCCTCGCTATACCACAAGAATAAGACAATATGCGGCCATTGACCCTACAAGTCCCGACTAGCGCGACTAACCATGACGGAGGGCGTCACCCCCAATAGCACTATTCACATAATCCCCGGCTAAAATCATAGCTAATGGTTACAAAATGTTAATGTTGTTCCTCGGACTTTTAGCGCTCTATTGTTCCGTAAATGCACACATAACGGTCTGGTCTTTGTTCATTCATTTATATATGAAAAAATAGTTACAAGTATGTTTCCTCCCCAAAACGTTTCAAAAACTTAGAAAAAGGGGACAGTGAAACTCACCTCGACAGTAGTGTACACTAGCAAATATTTGTATAACTGTAGGCCCGCCTATCCGTATCCTAATTACACAAGGATACCTTATATGATAAGACTAACTGTCTTAAACGCATGTTGTTCACCCGTCTTAACGAATCCCGTTAAGTACGTCTTTGTTTATTAAAACAATGTTTTCATGTGACGACTCGTTGGTGATTATTATTCTAGTCTAGACGCTTATATATTTTCAAGAAAATATAAGGTTTCCATATTGGTGACTTGTTACGTGTACCAAAAATAAATATTTTTTTTGTGATATCTTATAATATATTCATATTATAGTCCACGTATAAACATATAATTATTTCTTACCAATAATTATATAGAATCACAAATAACGTTCAAGTATGTTTTACGCATGTCAATTATCCTACATGCACATAAACCCCGTTAACACGTCCACATGCAATTACTTGTTCCGAACGACATTTATTAACTTGTTTTTATTCAACATGCATTTATTTATACCAATATATGCATACAAGTATTTCATATTTCAACATGTGCTTAAATGTGTTCATTTATTTATTTTTAGCCGAACGTATTTAGATTTCTTGCACATATCTATGTATTTATTTTTTGATCTCATGTACCCATATTAATGTTCCGTGTTATCACTATGAATAAGTTATGATCATACTCACATATATACATTATGACTCATATATATATATATATATATATATATATATATATATATATATATTTACATGCATATTATTAACAATTTTTCAAGTTCTACAACTTATGAATATGTATATATATGGTTCGGTTTCTACACATGCGTACATACACTAAATCATCTATTCAAGTCAACAATTTATGATATACGTACAAACATAATCTTATATCTAGCCATTTTTCCAAGTTATTAAACTTTAAACATATGAATATACATACATATGATTCACAATTTCTCCATGTACGTCGTGTCTTATTATTTTCCAACTTAACTATTTATGTAGAAATATATATATATATATATATATATATATATCCATGTTTGATGACTAAAAACTCATGCATACATATATTTAGGAATTTCCATGTTAATCAACTAAGAATACACACATACATATATACATAGGTTACGATTTATATACATATATTTACATATATTTCTTTTAATCAAGTGTTAACCACCTCTTTACATTATCCATCCTAGTTTTAATTTAACATCAACAACTTATCGCCATACAATTAACACATCAATTATACACATGAATATACAATTTTTCGGCCTTATATATACTTATTTATACGAAACAATAGTTTTTAACTAAAAATGTTAAACTTTATAAAACTCATTAGTTCCTTAAATCTCTTTGATTTTAATGGTGAACAACGTGCCTTAATCAAGAAATAAAGATGAAAACAAAGGTGGTGTCGGTTTCATACCACTAGACAAGCTAGGTGAAGAATAGTGAGGAGGAGGATGGTGCTGACTTGAGTTGCTTTAGCAAAAATGACTCCTAACTTCCAAGACCTCCTTGAATCTTCAAGCTCCTAACTAGTTCTTTCTAACCTTTGTGTTCTTGATTCAAAGATTCAAAGTGTGTGTGTGTGTATGCATGAATCGTATATATATAGAGAGAGATTGAGAGTTAGAGTGTTTAATCTTCCTAAATCATTGCTAAACATGATATGAGATGATGGATTTGACCTTGGATGGATTCACACTTGATTGAGGATGGCTTCTTATGACACAAGTATGGGGTTCATGATGGGTTTGATGGTGGTGTGTGGGTGGGTCCCACATTAGGCCAATAATAAGGGGGGTTCGGGGGGGGGGGGGGGGTTGGGTGTTGTCACTTCTAGTAATCATTCCAATGTTTTAGTTGATTGGTTTTTAGGTGGTGTGAACCTGGTAGGTGATCCCGTGATAATATACCCAGTGTATGACTTTTTATGATCGAATAACTTTATATATTTTGTATCTTGACTAGTTTTAATAATCTACTAGTTAAACCCGACATAGTTAATACTTTAACTATAATATACATGTATACACATAAAATAACTTATAACCATGTAACAAACATTTAGATGTCAACTTTTAGGATTTTAGTCACTAATATTTATGTTTTTTTTTATATCAAGACGTGTCACTAGACTTTATTTGAACAATCCTGTTAATCACCAATGAACGTACCTTGCGGGTTATAATTGTTTACTTCCTAGTAATTCTTAAAATTACTAAATATGATGTGTGTTCCTTTGCTAGACTCCTTGACAATACTTTGTCAAACAATAAACCAGGAAATATAAATTATGAACGTGAAATCATGAATATGGATATTGACCTGAAATGCTGGGTGTCACACACACGAATAATGATGACACGACACGTGTCCAGTGACTAATGGTCTGAAAGTGACACGTGTAAACCCTATGACGGGAACGTCACGGCCTCGTAATGGTCTATCACGCCGCAAAACGACGAGAGGCTGACACGTGTCTATTGACTCGCCAACCCTAGAGCGGTGACAGACTGTCACCAAACGATAACGTCTGTTATGATCAAGCGGTGACGGACCGTCACCACCCATGACGATCCGTCACAGCCGCAATTTGCCTCTATATATAGAAAGGACGAGTTCTGGTCATTCCTCACAACAAAACTCGAACATTTGAGTTAAGAACTGATATCCCACTCTCACAAAACCATTCCCGCTCATAGGTTTAAGTTTCGAAAGTGTCGGATCATCTTAGAACGAGTCGAGAAGCTAGGAAACACTCATTTGGAGAAACCAAGCTAAGTTATTAAGCAGAGACGCTGCCCTCTTAAACACTCACTCTAGAAGATTCCTAAGTCAAGACTCTGTCAAGGTTAATACTTGTATTTTTTTAAATGATTTCAAAACTGAAAACTGTTTTGATTGTGGTCTGACTTGAATGAACTAATACAACCATTGAGTCACGTATATATACACGTGTTACAGATGAGACCCTGTAACAGGGCTAGGGGTTGAAGCCTTGGTTGTTCTGAAAGACCTATCGCTTCAGGCGTAGGGTAGAATATTGAATAAATGTAAAATCATATCCAAGGTCCCTAGTGTGGCTGGTGGTTAGAAAGTTGACTGTGTAAGATGACCGGAAACTATGGGCAAATTGTTCTTTTTATTCATGCTTGTCAGATTATGATTTCCAATATACATGTATTCACAAGTTTATACTGATAAAATATTTTCAAATGTTTTTACAGGTAACCAAGGATGATTTTGTATGATATAGCCATGTGATGACAAAGAAATACTGATGTCATGAAAAAGGGAATGTCCACCCTAGACATAAACTTGAAAGAAATGGCTCATGTAACATTGGTTTTGTAAATTAAAACGTTTGTATACGATATCAGGGTTTATCCATGTTTATGAAATGAAATAAAATGGGAGATTCCCCATATTTTATCTTTTGAAAAGATCTTAAGTTGTTAAAATATTCCACTATGTTTATAAACTCTGATGAGATAAAATAAGAGACATGTACCAATCGTTGGTCGCACGCCCGGGTAGGCTAAATCTTTAACACCCATGATATTCAGACCATAATTTTTCTTTTTATTATGTACAATAATGAACACATGAAGTCTCGTACTTGTTCAAACTCATCATGACACATTACTTACTATTTTACACATATATCAATTCAATTCTTTTCAAACCTTGCATCGCATAATATTTCTCTATAACACATGTAAGTATGATTATAGATATACATATATATATATATATACATGTATATGGGGAGACCTTTTACTATAATAACCTTATATGTTAAGATGAAACATGTAAACTTTTATCATACATATATATATATATATATATATATATATATATATATATATATATATACCGTATCGAATCATTTATTTCAAAAGATGACTTATAGACTTTAATCATATAATTTTTACACCTTTATACACACATATATATATATATATATATGTATAATTATTTAAAATATTATGTATGCAAGTACTTTTATACATTTGAATTTATTAATTAAACCATGTAATAATGTTGGTTTAGTTTTATACAAAAATATATGTATTCAACATTTTTAATAAACCATTTTAAAAATTTATAATATAATTAGTTCTATAAATAAATAAAATAGCATAAATTGGTCTTGAACCCCATCTTAATGTCTTGAACCCCTTTAACCATTTGGACTCCCAAACCTTGAACCTCCCACCTTTGAATTTGAACCCCTTTGATCTAGATTTTTGATCCTTTTTAATGTTCTTGACCTAATTTGACCACAAAAAGTCAACAGCCCCAAATTTCTTACAAATCAATACCGAAATCGAGTAGAATCGGCTGTTATAGACTTTCCATATATGCTAAATCGATGATAGACTACTCCTAAACCCAATCTACATTTCAGTTTAACAACTTTCGCATCCTAATTCGAGTTTCAAACATGTTTGACTATTCAGAGTCAAACCGAACCTAATTCAACCTTCAATCAAGGAAATCAGACGCAATTAACATCAGCAAATCATGCATAGACCCGTCTCGCATGTATCAAACCCTTTTACTCGACTCAATTCATTTATGAATCATCGAATTAACGTGTATCGGTGTCAACAGCTGTCAGCGGCAACGACCGAATCGAATCACGCGTTTAAGACAAAATTGATGGAATTAACTCTCTCCTCACCCTCGCACAACCCTTTTCAAACTCTCCCAACCCTCATTCGACCTGCATTTCCCCTCTGGAACCCTCCAAGAACACCGAGATTTTGCATTCTGTAGATCTGTCTCCTCTCCCAATCATTCCAGGTAATTGATACATTCTTGTACTCGTTTCAACCTTCTGATTGAAAGCCACAAGGTTTCGGGCTCGTACTTGCGTTAATCTCAACCAATTCGGGGTTAAGGTTTCGGGAACACGAATTGGGAAGAAGAACGGTTAGGGCTCTATGCAAAAAACATTACGCGACAACTTTCTGTCAAGACTGTAAGCCTAATCGAGTTGGTTAAGCCCTTATCCCCCTACACACTTGGTTGCGGGTTCGAACCCACGCCCGCACCCTCCTTTTTGTTTCTGTTGATACCAAGTCCGGCTCCTTTGCAGATTTCACATTAATGCCTTGTTATACAGGTTCTATCACCACTAGCCATAGGGTCCAGTGGTAGATTGCTCCGGCCATACAAGAACCACCCGGGTGGTCCTCATTTGTTTTTTTGGTATAGTTTTAGCATTCTAAATATTTTATAAAAATCATTTTATAAAACCTATACCCTATAGAACTGATTTAGTACAATAACAAACAAATTTTAAAGGAAAAAATTGTTTTAAACCTTATTTGGAATATAAAAACTAGTTAAAAATTATTTTAAATCAAATTATTAATTTACAAGACAACGCATTCAAAATACCTATTTTTATAAAATTATGTCAAGATATTTATTATCATTTTTAAGGAAGTTCATAAAACAAAATTTCTAAATCATTTTTCCATTAAAAATCTATTTAAGGTTAATTGGTATTTAATCAAATCTAATTTCCCTAAATACATACTAATATATATATTCACACCTCCATAATTTTTAAAGGACACTATTTTAACGATAAATAAATATAAAAAAAATATTTAAACTTATTATCTTCGTACATTAAAAAAATACATTTAGGGTTTAAATTATAAATAAATATATATATTTATTTACACTACTTTTTGGAGCACTATTATAATATTAGAATAAATAAATAAAAATAATTTATTTATTTAAATTATTTAAACCCTAAGACAATTATTATTTACTTTGAAACTACATTTTTATTCAAGTATAAACACCAATTTACACACATCCTTTGTATGAAATAACACAACTTTTTATACAAATCCACAAACATCAAAACCCATTGAACTCTAGATCTTGCCTTAGACTTTGTGCATATTATTAATTCAAGTTCATACATTTCACTCTAGGTTAACTTGTGATTTGAGAATCACTTGTGCTACATATTGCCCGTGTTATCTACACAATTAATACAAGTGAGTTTTTCATAGCCCCTTTTATATTTTTGCACATTTTGGGGTGAAACATGATTGTTTAATGAAAACTATTTGCATTTACAAACATACAATTCTACAATATGATTCTATGTGTTATTTGTGCTTTATGTTTGAATGCTATTAGTTAAGACTACATATTCATGACATACTCGTGCAATCATTAACTCTTTACAAGTCAACGGTTAACAATGATAGATATATTGTGTCTGACAAACCCACCCAAGTAGGGTGATTGTTATCGACACTACATCAGGATAACATTTGTTGTTATGCTCTACATTAGGATAACATTTGCTGTTATGCCCTTCAGTAACAAAGTTTGATTGTACACCTAGTTTAACTATAGATTCTCCATAAAATGCCTTATTTACCATATGTCATATGAATTATATACAACACTTGAAAACCATTTACGATTTTTAAACCTATGTATGCTCACCAACTATTTATAGTTGACCCTCTCATTTTCAACATGTTTCAGGTGGAAATGTTCGAAGTACAAGTTTATCACATAGGAGCTTATGGACCTAGTGATAAAGAAATTGAATTTATTGTTAGTCTTTGTTATTTGAAAGATGTGTATTTGTACTTTTAAATCAATTCAATAAATTTATGCAATTTAGTTTGATCATGAGCTTTTGAACAGTCTACATGTCCCGCCCGGACGTATTCCGCTGTTGGTTGGGGTGTTACAGATTGGTATCAGAGCAATGGTTATAGGGAATCAGGCTATTAGACACCCATGACCTAGACTATAACCTTAGACACTCATCTTATGCCATGCTCTATGTTATATGACATTTTCCACATTGCTAGGTGCTACATGTTTACTACTTTGTGTGATTATCTTACATGTTATTCTAAGTATTCCATCGCATGATACAATACATGATGGTTTATGTGTTACACTACTTGATAACTCACATGCTTATAAACATTACTATCTATGTAATACCTTCTGTACCACACTGTCTGATTACATGCTACCTATTTGATTCCATTAAATTCTATCCTAAGTCCTACCACACACTTATTCATCCCTAAGTCTTAACACACCCCCATCCTTGCACACATGTCACCATCATCTTTTGGGAACAAAACTTAAACCCTTAGGCCTCAAAGCCAAGCCCCCAATGATTCTCATCATGACCATGGGCCCAAACCAGAGTGTTATAGTACATGATGGCTGGAAGAGTGAGTGTATACTCATGAGAGATTCTGGCTAAGGAAAGACCAGGTATTTAAGTATTTCCCTTGTGACCCACCCCTCTTTCCTGGGAATCCTATTTATGGATACACTACTTATAGGTCAAGTGTTACTTCTAACATACTATTGTTATAGACTCGGTGTTATGATTAGTCAAACTATGAACTCATGAAAACTCTTACATATAACATCTAGTATTTTATTACCACTTACAATCTCTTCCCTTTTCTCCTAGACATGGACTCCTACTCACCTCCCTCCCCGGTATACTATCACGGAGCAGAGTCTGAATAGGAAGAAGACATCGGGTCACCAGACCAGCAGTCACCAACACCCCAAGCTGCTAGAACAATGTTTGACATAAGAGCAGATTGGGTTAGGAGTACTGGCCCGAGACTTTGAGCATCTGGATCACCTCCATCAAGAAACCCCTATCAAGCACCTCATCTACACAACCAGCTACCACCCCCTATGAGAGACCCCTACCTAGCACCTGACCTATACCACCCTAACCCAAGAGCAAGGCAAACCATGGCACCCACCAGTGCTATGGGAGTCCCAATTGATGCCGTCCACAAATATGTGAGGACCACTGAATTTATGAGGCAAGGAATGGAGCACGGGGTGAGACACGACCTGTTAAGTCAGCGAATAAATAGCCTATTGGATCAAGTGTGGTGCCAGGAGGAGAAAATTGCAAGCCTGGAAGAAGACAGGGATATACTTGATGCACGCTGTGACACGTGACAAATTTTCGTTAACCCCGTTAACCTAAACTCCGTTATCTAATAAACTACAGGGACCAAACCTGTCAAATCTCAAACATCTCAAGCCACAAGGACTATTTCTGCATTTCCCCAAAACTCAACCAAGCATGGCCGCGCCAGTGCAGGAGCACCGTTACGCCGTGTACTCAAGCACGGTCGTGTCTGGTGCACAGGCACGGTCGCGCCTCTTGCCCAGTTGAAACGTAAACCAAACTTAATTCGCTAAGTCATTTGAATTCATAACCGAAAACCAGGATCGAGCCATCAACAACCATTAACGTACACTTAAACACCCGTATTACCTCTAAATAAAACTCCATTATGACTCTTAAACCCGAAACTGTCGATCACATTATCATATCACTCGAAACTGATCATTTGGATTGCTATTGCACAAACAAACTACTCCCACACCTCGTACGAACCTTTTTAAGCTCTCACGTATTCCATTTTGTCCGGAGACGAAGTCGGAGTCGCCGGAATTCAAGCCGGAACACATCACAGTCGAGCTCTATCAATTCGTCAGTGTTTGAGGTAATTGAACACATCATTATCTTCGTTTTATCATTTAGATTGGAAGCCCTAACTTATTCAGGGCTTACATCACTGAATTGGACTCGAATCATAACTAAGTTTTTTCATACTTTTCATTTTAATCGAACTCTGGCCTAGACAGAAGCTCAACCCAATTAAAATACATGGTTATGTTCGCAATACCTTATTTATCAAAAGCCCTATGATTTCCAACGTTAAGCTTATAAGATTTGAGCAATTTTGTTTCTGAAATTGACCTCACACGGTCGCGCTAATCTTCGAACGCGGTCGTGCCACTCCGACCACAGTCGTGCCCCGTACCTGACCTAGTCGTGCCTACTAGCCAGACAAGGTCATGCCAGAAAACCACAGACATGGCCATGCCGGTCACGAGCACGGTCGTGCCTGATGAACAGACCCCCGTTATGTCTTCTAACCAACCACGGGCGCACTCCAGACCTGCACGGTCGCGCTCACTAGCCTAGGCACGATCGTGCCTATCTTAGGCACGGTCGTGTTTGGGTTAATTTTTTGAGAGATTCTTTTTTAATAGTCTTATATTTTATAAACGATATTTGAATATTATATTATGATATTTTAGAAATTAGAAACGACCCGTAGGCTCGGGTTTGGTTTTATAACCTTTTTTTATATTTATTACCACTTTTAAAATAATATATTTATATTATTTTTCAAACCACGACTTCGAATAAAATAATATGTATGCAAACCGTGACTTCTAGAATAAAATAATATATTTATATATTATTTCGCCTCGTTTACTAACCTCGTATAACACTTTCAACTAATAAATGATATAATTATTTATATTGTTTACCCACGTCGTATCCTCGAATAAAAATAATATATTTATTATTTTGTCACGTAAATGATTATAGTATATTTCCTACGTGTTCAAAAATAATATATATGTTATATTATTTTCTTAAACCATTATTAAATGATACAAACGCACACATTTATTTACTTATTTAATATTGTTCGTATTAGAGTCGTTCGACATGAAACACTTTCATCTTAATAATTATATTAAGAAACCCTATTCCCGTAGACACGTTGTAACATCCCGAAAATAGTAAATAAGTAAATAATAATACGATAGAGATTTAAACGTCATAAAACGAAATAAGAACGGATGGGCTTGGGCTCGGCTCCAACGGGCCGAGGGGTATAAAAGGGGCAAGGCAGCCCACTAGCTCATTTCACCTTCATTTTCACCATCTTAGAGAGAGAAAGAGAGCTCGGGTCTCGAGAGAGAAAGTCGACGGATCGTCACGAGATTTGAGGAGCACGTTACAGCTGAGCTCGTGAGCAAAACCTCCGAATCAGAACTTCAATCCAGGTAATGATTCGACCATAATCTGAGTTTTTGTTCACTTTGGGGTTTCTCGAGTTTTAGCTAAATAGATGATGTTTTTACGGATGAAACTTGATAATAAGCTTAGAAATGGCATCTAGAATGGAAACCGCACATTTTGATCAAAGAAAATTGTAAGATTAGCATGAATTTCGAAATTTTGGTCCATGAACCAGGTACTGCGTACTTACCAAGTGCGCAGGAAGGAATTCCTGCGTACTTACCAAGTACGCAGGAGGAAGTCACAGGAGGAAGACTCCTGCGCACTTGCCAAGTGCGCATGAGCAAGTCCCTGCGCACTTACTAAGTGCGTAGGCAGCAGACAGCAGGTTGGTTAAGTAAAGTCAGTAAGTTAAGAATGATTAAACCATTAGAGTCGGGGTTGGGTCTAATGTGTATTTAACTACCTAATCCAGATTGAAAGTGACGCTGTTGGACCTTCGTTTAGGACAACCTAGAGTAGCTCATCAGGTGAGTTCTATGTGCCCCCTTCTATGTTATGTGCAAATGATTTATAAATGTTTTGGGGCTGAAGTGTATACACTAAATGAATAAATGTTATAAATGTCAATGTGATCATACGTATATATATATATATATATGTATATAAATACTTATATATGAAAATGAATTATGAATAAAGAATGAAGCGTATGACTATAAAGAATGAATGAAAGAAGGACATAACGTAAAAGAATGAAATCTTGCTTTATATTACATATATATTGCATGTTATGAATGAATGTAAATGTTATAAACCCTTCTATGACAATGGCTACTTCGGTAGACGGACGACCACGTGATTATTTTGCAACCGGGACAAAAACGTTCCTTCGCAAGATAGGACGTATGAAAAGGTATAAATGGACGGTCGAAGCAAATGCCTTAACTAAGTTGCATACATAATGGTCACGTGGGAAACGGATGCCCTAGGGCAGACGGACAAAAATGACGGACTACGACGGTAGGACGGTAAAGAGCGGACGGACAAAGGTTGCCGGACGGATTTAATGATATGACGGACGGTTTTCTAGAGCCGGACGGTAATGAAACGGACTACGACGGTAGTTCTGACTGCGATGTCTTCGTGACATTCGCGACAAGTATGATGGGTTGATCTCCCTTAAGATTATGACCAATAAGTGTTCTCTCAAAGAAAGTATGTATGTACATATGTATATACCCTCAATGAATGTTATGTGAGAACAGCAAAGTAAAGAATATTTAAAAGTACGAATATACATATATACATTATATTCATGATAAGATAAATTTTATGTATGATTGTCTTTAAACTAGAACTCACCAGCGTTAGCTGACTTTTAGTATACATTTCAGGTAACAAAGGAAAGGGTCGTGCGAAGGCGTGATGGTTACCCGACACAAGACTGACATCCCACTTTAATATATGTGTTAAGACTTCCGCTGTTATGTTATGTAATTGAAAGACGAATGATTTGTAATTGAATGATGAATATTTTTAATTTAAGTTCAGTATTTATGACTATGTTTATGAGTAAATTTAACAAGTGAGGTCACCCGGTTTAGGGGCCTTACAAGTTGGTATCAGAGCAATAGTTTGAGAGATTTATACATCCCTAAATGTCTAGACTCAAACTGATTATGGGACCAACGCACGGATGTCAGTATGGGTAACCAACGCCAACGCTAGCACGATAAGTAAGTCATAAAGTTAATGCTCTAGCATAGGAATAGATACCTTAACTTAGAACAAATAGATGTTAATGCCACGACTGATTTGAAGAGTTTCGAACCCGAAAAGCAATGTAAATTAGTAATCACAAACCGGTCACTGTAATTAAGAATTTACCTTGCTCGTACTGTTCCAAACTATGATATGAAGAAATGACATTGATGTATTCCCTTTTTAACTATCAGGAAATTTAGAACTATGGCTGGTGGAGGAAGAACATGACCTCGAGGCGGTCGCACTGGCCGACGAGGTAGACCTCCGTTGAACCCAAGATTTGAAGAAGAAGAGAGTGTGCACGCAGAGCACACCGAAAGTGTGCACGAAACAGAAGTGACCCCAATTAGGGACGACAGTCCAGGGCCTATACAGTTGGAACCTGAAGTCAGGGATGCTATTGCCCGTGAAGTTGTGCTCACTTTGAAGAAGGTATTGCCTGATCTACTATCTGAGGCAATAAAGAAAAGTAAAGAGGAGGATGAAGGAAACCACGAAGAAAAAGTATATGACAGCGACGGGGATGAGATAAAAGTGGGGTCAAGCACTAAAGGGTGCACTTATAAAGGTTTCAAAGATGGAGACCCACCCAAGTTTGATGGTAGCAAGGATTCGGTGGCTACTTTGGAATGGATTGAGAGAATGAACGCTGTAATCAACATCAGCGAGTGCCGACCGGACCAGGCGGTTAAATATGTTGCTCATTCTTTCACCAATGAGGCACTAGGTTGGTGGAGAAACATTCAAAGAACAAAGTCGCCAAATGCTATTGCCAGAATGACATGGGAAGACCTGAAGAAACTCATAATCCAAAAGTTCTGCCCACAGAACGAGATTGATCGCGTGGAGAATGAGTTCCTAAACTTCAAGCTGGCGACAAGACTCATCGTCAATATACTTCAAGGTTCAACGAGCTGGCCCAACTGGTACCACACTTGGTGGAAACCGAAGAACGTATGATCAAATACTATGTCAAGGGTCTGCCGCAAAGGGTCCGTGTCAACGTAAAAGCCAACCTACCCTCGACCTTTGAGTCGGTAGTCAACCTGTCTGGAATCGTTTACGACGATTATGCCAATGAGTACCCGACACCTGTGACACAAAAGAGAAAGTGGAAGAATCCGTCTAGAGGCACCGGAAGTGGGAATGAAACAACTAAAATTAAGAAAACAAGGTTGAACGGATATGAAACGTGCAAGAAATGTGGAAAGCAACATATTGGCGAGTGTCGAATCGGCACCACCGTGTGTTATAAGTGCGGGAGGCCGGGGCACTACTCCCGAGATTGTTGGAAGGACGCCAAATGTCAAGTATGTGGATTGTTTGTACATCTGACAAAGAATTGCAGGAAGGCCGGCCAATCTGGTTCGGGAAAGGAGAAGGAACAGGAACAACAAAAGGCAAGGACTCGGCCTATGCCTTAACTGAGGAAGAAGCAAGGGGAAACCCTGATGTCGTGTCAGGTACGTTCCTAGTTAATGATGAACATGCTGCTATTTTATTTGACTCTGGTGCTAGTAAAAGTTTTATATCCAATGCATTTAGTCGTAAACTAGATTGCACTATCAACACCATAGTAAAGGCCTTTAGCGTACAAACTGTCGTTGGTAAAAATTCGGCAGTATTCCAAGTAACAGAGGATTGCATAATAGAAATAGAGGGACATAAGTTTCCTTCTAGATTATTCCTTCTCACCTTAGGAGGATTTGATATAGTATTGGGGATGGATTGGCTAGCTGCCAACGAAGCTCAAATCATATGTAAACGTAAGAGGATACACCTCAAGACTCCAAGCGGCAGTCCAATTACGGTTTATGGGGATTGGAATTGCACGATGCCTAACGTCATCTCGATGATGAAGGCCGAAAGTTACATGAGGCGCGGTTGCGAAGCTTATCTGGCATATATTATTGACGATAGAATGAAAACGAAAGAACTCAAGGATGTACCCGTGGTGTGCAGCTTTTCGGAAGTATTCCCTGAGGATCTACCTGGGTTGCCACCCGATCGGGAAATAGAATTTCAGATTAACTTACTGCCAGGAGCTGAGCCCGTTGCCAAAGCCCCCTACCGATTGGCTCCGTCAGAAATGAAAGAATTGATGTCTCAACTACAGGAATTAACAGAAAAAGGATTTATTAAACCGAGCATTTCACCATGGGGCGCTCCGGTACTATTCGTAAAGAAGAAAGACGGCAGCATGCGCATGTGCATTGACTACCGTGAATTGAACAAGAGGACAATAAAGAACAAATACCCATTGCCTAGAATAGACGATCTCTTTAATCAACTGCAAGGTGCAAGTTGGTTTTCAAAGATCGATCTTAGGTCGGGTTATCACCAGTTGAAGGTGAGAGAAGAAGATGTACCAAAGACCGCGTTTCGTACGCGTTACGGGCATTACGAGTTTTTAGTGATGTCATTCGGGTTGACCAACGCACCAACAGCTTTTATAGACTTGATGAATAGAGTATGCCGGCCGATGTTGGATCGCTCAGTGATAGTTTTCATTGACGACATACTAGTTTATTCGAAGAACGAGGGTGATCACCACCGTAACCTAAGAGAGGTCTTGGAAGTGTTAAAGCAGGAAAGGTTGTATGCAAAATTCTCCAAATGCGCGTTCTGGCTTAGGGAAGTCCAATTCCTAGGTCATGTGATAAACACAAAAGGCATCATGGTAGATCCTGCAAAGATCAAGACAGTAAAGGAATGGAACGTTCCAAAGACACCAACAGAGATACGAAGTTTCCTGGGTTTGGCAGGCTACTATCGAAGGTTCATTCAAGATTTCTCAAGAATAGCCTCGCCACTAACTAAATTGACACGTAAGGAAGTAAAATATGAATGGGGTCAAACCCAAAACAACGCGTTTGAGGAACTTAAGGCACGATTAACCGAAGCTCCAGTCTTAACACTACCTGAGGGAAATGAAGACTTGGTAGTCTACTCTGACGCTTCGGGGCAAGGTTTAGGGTGCGTACTTATGCAACGAGGAAAGGTAATTGCGTATGCATCGCGGCAACTAAAGATTCACGAGGTTAACTACCCAACTCACGATCTAGAATTAGCAGCAGTAGTTTTTGCGTTGAAGATATGGAGGCACTATCTGTATGGCGTTAAATGCACCATCTACTCCGATCACAAAAGCCTGAAGTACTTTTTCGAACAAAAGGAATTAAACATGAGGCAAAGGAGGTGGCTAGAGTTACTGAAAGACTATGACTGTGAGATATTGTACCATACGGGTAAGGCAAACGTAGTGGCCGACGCTTTAAGTAGAAAGGAAGAATCGACACCTATCCGAATCAAAGCGTGTCAGCTAATTATAACGCCAGGTTTGATGGGTGAAATATCAAAGGCACAAGATGAAGCACTGTTAGAAAGAAATGTGAAACGGGAAAGAATAGTAGGACAACAAGGGAACTTAAGTGTAAATACATATGGTGTACGAACCAGGTTTGGCCGAATGTGGATACCTAAGATTGGCGAGCTTAGAGCCAAAATACTCGATGAGGCCCATAAGTCTCGTTATTCTATCCACCCCGGGACAAACAAAATGTATCAAGACTTGAAGAAAGAGTACTGGTGGCCTGGCATGAAGAATGATGTGACTGAATACGTGAACAAGTGCTTAACGTGTTCACTAGTTAAGGCCGAGCACCAGAAACCATGCGGTAAAATGCAACCCTTACCAATACCAGAATGGAAGTGGGAGGAGATCACGATGGACTTCATTACCAAGCTACCGCGAACAGCTAAAGGCAATGATACCATCTGGGTGATCGTCGACCGCTTGACGAAAGTGCTCACTTCTTGCCAATACGTGAGACTTCTTCATCAGAAAGACTAGCAGAAATTTTTATCAAGGAAATTGTGAGCAGACATGGTATGCCGCTGTCGATTGTGTCTGACAGGGATACTAGATTCACGTCAAGGTTTTGGAAGAAATTCAATGAAGCGATGGGCACTAGATTGAACATCAGCACCGCTTACCACCCTCAGACCGATGGTCAATCCGAAAGAACCATTCAGACCTTGGAGGACATGCTCCGGGCCTGTATCATTGACTTTGGTGGGAGCTGGGACAGCCATCTACCATTGGCAGAATTTTCATATAACAATAGCTACCACGCAACTATTGGCATGCCGCCATTTGAAATGTTGTATGGGAGGAAATGTAGGACCCCGGTTTGTTGGGGGAAATTGGACAGAAGGATTTTGCAAGTCTCGAAGTGGTCAAAGCTACTTCCGAGAAATTTGATCAAATCAAGGCTCGGATGAAAGCCGCAAAGGACAGACAGAAATCATACGCGGACAAGCGAAGAAGGGATTTAGAGTTTCGGGTAGGGGACATGGTACTGTTAAAGGTATCACCATGGAAAGGAATCGTCCGATTCAGAAAGCGTGGCAAACTAAGTCCAAGGTTTGTCGGACCTTTCAAGATTCTAGCAAGAGTGGGTCAAGTTGCTTACAGACTCGAACTTCCCGTCGAGCTTAGTGGAATACACCCTACGTTCCACGTGTCGCACTTACGCAAGTGCCTAGCTGACGACACATCTCACATACCTTACGATGAGATCGAGGTGGATAACAGTTTAAATTATGTAGAGGAACCGATTTCCATTCTTGACCGAGCTGAAAAACGACTACGCAATAAGTCGATACCTTTAGTCAAAATACAATGGAAGCACAGAAAAGGGTCAGAAGCTACATGGAAAAAAGAAGACGAGATGAGGGGACTATACCCTCAATTGTTTAACGTGTAAACAGTTTCGAGGACAAAACCTCTTTAAGGAGGGTAGACTTGTAACATCCCGAAAATAGTAAATAAGTAAATAATAATACGATAGAGATTTAAATGTTATAAAACGAAATAAGAACGGATGGGCTTGGGCTCGGCCCCAACGGGCCGAGGGAAGCCCATGTATAAAAGGGGCAAAGCAGTCCACTAGCTCATTTCACCTTCATTTTTCACCATCTTAGAGAGAGAAAGGGAACTCGGGTCAAGAGAGAGAAAGTCGAAGGATCGTCACGAGATTTGAGGAGCACGTTACAACTGAGCTCGTGAGCAAAACCTCCAAATCAGAACTTCAATCCAGGTAATGATTCGACCATAATCTGAGTTTTTGTTCACTTTGGGGTTTCTCGAGTTTTAGCTAAATAGATGATGTTTTTACGGATGAAACTTGATAATAAGCTTAGAAATGGCATCTAGAATGGAAACCGCACATTTTGATCAAAGAAAATTGTAAGATTAGCATGATCGGATTAACATGCATGAATTCCGAAATTTTGGTCCATGAACCAGGTACTGCGTACTTACCAAGTGCGCAGGAAGGAATTCCTGCGTACTTACCAAGTACGCAGGAGGAAGTCCCTGAGGAAGACTCCTGCGGACTTGCCAAGTGCGCATGAGCAAGTCCCTGCGCACTTACTAAGTGCGCAGGTAGCAGACAGCAGGTTGGTTAAGTAAAGTCAGTAAGTTAAGAATGATTAAACCATTAGAGTCGGGGTTGGGTCTAATGTGTATTTAACTACCTAATCCAGATCGAAAGTGACGCTGTTGGACCTTCGTTTAGGACAACCTAGAGTAGCTCATCAGGTGAGTTCTATGTGCCCCCTTCTATGTTATGTGCAAATGATTTATAAATGTTTTGGGGCTGAAGTGTATACACTAAATGAATAAATGTTATAAATGTCAATGTGATCATAGGTATATATATATGTATATAAATACTTATATATGAAAATGAATTATGAATAAAGAATGAAGCGTATGACTATAAAGAATGAATGAAAGAAGGACATAACGTAAAAGAATGAAATCTTGCTTTATATTACATATATATTGCATGTTATGAATGAATGTAAACGTTATAAACCCTTCTATGACAACGGCTACTTCGGTAGACGGACGACCACATGATTATTTTGCAACCGGGACAAAAACGTTCCTTCGCAAGCTAGGACGTATGAAACGGTATAAATGGACGGTCGAAGCAAATGCCTTAACTAATGTAGAACGGTTGCATACATAATGGTCACGTGGGAAACGGATGCCCTAGGGCAGACGGACAAAAATGACGGACTACGACGGTAGGACGGTAAAGAGCGGACGAACAAAGGTTGCCGGAAGGATTTAATGATATGACGGACGGTTTTCTAGAGCTGGACGGTAATGAAACGGACTACGACGGTAGTTCTGACTGCGATGTCTTCGTGACATTCGCGACAAGTATGATGGGTTGATCTCTCTTAAGATTATGGCCAATAAGTGTTCTCTCAAAGAAAGTATGTATGTACATATGTATATAGCCTCAATGAATGTTATGTGAGAACAGCAAAGTAAAGAATATTTAAAAGTACGAATATACATATATACATTATATTCATGATAAGATAAATTTTATGTATGATTGTCTTTAAACTAGAACTCACCAGCGTTAGCTGACTTTTAGTATACATTTCAGGTAACAAAGGAAAGGGTCGTGCGAAGGCGTGATGGTTACCCGACACAAGACTGACATCCCACTTTAATATATGTGTTAAGACTTCCGCTGTTATGTTATGTAATTGAACGACGAATGATTTGTAATTGAATGATGAATATTTTTAATTTAAGTTCAGTATTTATGACTATGTTTATGAGTAAATCCAACAAGTGAGGTCACCCGGTTTAGGGGCCTTACACACGTTCGTCTACTCATTGATCCTTAGAATGTTTTTAAGACGTTCTAATCTTCCGTGTCGTCGTCACAAATCCCATTTGTCCCTAACTTATGTGTTTATAATTCTAGGGCATACGTAAGCCGTGCAAGCTAACACTTGAGGTTCCAAATCTCATACTTGTGTGATACTACCTACTACGCAACGCAAGTGAGTTTCACGGCCCTTTTTACTTGTTTTCCTATTGGGGAAGAAACATGCTTACACACAAACATCATTTTACTTGTTTTTCTGTTGAGGAGAAATATGCGTACTCACAAACATTATTTTACTTGTTTTTTCGTTGGGGAGAAACATGTATACACACAAACGATATTTTACTTGTTTTCCCGTTGGGGAGAAAAATACATACAAACGAATATCATTTTACTTGTTTTCCCGTTGGGGAGAAACATGCGTACAAACAAACATCATTTTACTTGTTTTCCCGTTAGGGAGAAACATGCATACAAACAAACATCATTTTACTTCTTTTCTAGTTGGGGAGAAACATGCATACGAACAGACATCCGTTACTTGTCTTCCAGCCAGGGAGAGACACACACAAAAGGACATGGATTACATAGTATTTCACTACCACTTGTGTACTTAAGCATAAACTATATCATGAAAGTCCTCACATCGGACTGTTTAAATATGAAGAATAGCGAGGTATGTTGAGTAGTACTACTGGGTTTGACAAACCCCACCCGCGTTAGTCGCGCTAAATCGATTGGAGGTCGAACGGGTGTAATATGAACCTAATACATGCACCATGGTTGATAGACCTGGTGGGAGGCATTCAAACATAAACTGTCAGTCTACGGTTGCGAGCGCTTAGAGTAACTTGTACATTGTCTAGCTAGCAATAGGTGTGACTTACGTATGTGGATCCAGCAACACTCAAACAGTTTATTTACATACAAACATGTGAACTCACCAACCTCGTGTTGACACTTTTTCTTACATGTTTCTCAGGTTGCTTTGGCACAGGTTGCACACTTTGGACATGCATGGCGTCCTACTGTCATATCATTCATTTCAAACATTTTAAACAGTGTTACTTATTTACATTAATTGACGCTTGTTGCATGTAATTACTTTTGATTTCATTCTAACATTTACGCTTCCGCATTTAACTCTGAAGTTTTATGTTATGACCTTTTAAGTCCCATATAGTGTTGTTTGATGTAACTAATGACTGAGATCCTGGTTTGTCACACGCCAAACGGTAAAACTTCGTTAGTGGAATTTGGGGGTGTGACAGATTGATATCATAGCTATTGGTTATAGAGAACTAGGATTGAATACTAGACTATAACCCACACACATTAGTTACATGACACAGACACTCATACATGACATACATAGCATCTATACACACATTGCATGGCATGTTTCACCATCCATATCACCCTCTGCTGACGAGGAACACGTCATTCCTAATGCATCATCATTACCAGTGGCGACACTCAGGGAATCATCAGAACAACATCCACTCCAGTTCGAGGGCAGCAAAACGGAGCCTTCGGAGGAGTCTCACACACCACCATCATCTGTCAAGTACGGTGGGCCTTCTCAGGACCGTGTTAGGGACGACACCCAGCACTGGCACATATCTCTTTGAGAGTTGGGTTCGTCGGAGGCGAGTCCCTCCTGCACCTACTAGCAACCATATTCCCACCTTAGTAGCTTTACTCTACTTCAAGCCCGAACCGGTAGGCCTCGCTTGAGGTACACCGTGTAAAGGCAGGTCGTTGCACGCAGTATTGCAGAATCCAGTGACACGTAGTTGTCATCACTTTCCTAAGCCATGGGCTCGCGTCATTGGTCGATATTCTGTTGAAGATAGATTGACCATGATGATGAGAACGTTTTACTCATTGCATACTCAAACCCTATCCTAACTCAGTTGGAAAGACGGCTACTTTGCCACTTCCAGTAACGCATATCCATGAACTAGTTTCACTTCTTGAAGTCGCATTTTGCATGCATGATATCATCTATAATCCGCTGGATTGGACCATCGTAGTGTACTTCAACTCGAGTGAATACTCGGATCAAACGATTTCCTACTACTCATCCTGATATAAGTCCTAGTCGATCAACTTATGGTTGATGACTACACCTTTCAATGACTTATCATATCTGACAACACTCTGTACTCGACAATACAAAATAAAGGACATGTTGACACGGGGCAGGGAGAACTAGGGTGAGCATGCAAGGCAAATTATCATTACGGGTGAACACGTAATAATAATTTGAGGTGCATGTAAGTCCTGGTGAAACCTAGCGTGTGGATAAATGGTCCTAATATGTGATCTACATACTCATATTTCCATTGACAGTAGAAATTCACGTGACCCGCTCAATGACTAGTTGATATCGTTAAACCTGTACAACAGTTGATAGACACGACTATCATGTCGAAGATATCTACGGACACACTGAACTATCATCAATAGGATCCATCATTTTATTTCACTCATGTAAGAGTCTTAGTGAACTTAAGACTCTCATCTAGACTTTATCAATGGAACCACCTACATTGAAACTCTAGTAGAATCTCATGGTAAAACCACCGACTCCAACTCTGTAAACGGAATTTGAGGAATTCTTTCTAAACTAACAAGTTATTCCTTAAACTCCAACGATAAATTCCATAAGCTTGACATTGACCTCATGCCAGTCACACTCAGTAGTTTCGATGTAATTGTTAATATGGATTGGTTATCTAAGAACCAAGCCGAGATTATCTGTCATGATAAAAATTTTCGCCTTCCTCTCCCGAGAGGAGAAACCGTTTCTGCCCAAGGCAAAAGGAGTATTGCAGTCATAGGCATCAAATCCTTCATAAGAACGCATAAGTGCTTGCGTAAAGGACATACAACCATTCTGGCTCTCGTCGCCGAGTAGCCATCTGAGGAGAAGAAGATTGATGATATCCGGATCGTTCGTGATTACCGGGAAGTATTTCCTAAAAATCTACCAGGTCTTCCACCGCATCCTCAAGTCGAATTCCAAATTGCTCGGGCACCCTGCGGACTTGCACCAAGTGAATTGCAGGAGTTATCTACACAACTGCAAGAGTTGTTAGATAAATGTTTCATTCGACCTAGCTCATCGCCATGTGGAGCTCCAGTCCTGTTCGTCAAGAAAAAAGACGGGACTTTTCGAATATGTATCGACTATCGTGAGCTGAACAAAGTAATAATCAAGAACCGTTATCCTTTACCCCGCATCGATGATTTTTTTTATCAACTCTAGGGATCAAGCTTCTATTCCAAGATAGATCTTAGATCCGGTTATCCTCAACTGAGGGTCCGAGACGAGGGCATCTAAAAAGTCAGCTACGCTGGTGAGTTCTAGCTTTTCATAAAACATTAACTTCAAATATTTGCCAAAAACATAACTTCATACTTCATTTAATAAAAGCGTATGTAAAATAATGTAATAACAAAACATAACACATCATAACCCATAAGTCAACGAACATATCGAATCTGCGCCTTCTCGTAACCGTCAAATCCAAACTTCGCATACCGGTGGAATGACCCTAAGATCACCACCACTAGGCCCTTTCACACCGTACTATCCTTTGGGAGGAGAAACCTAGGGCCCGATACTTAGGTCATTCAACACCGAACTTCAAGCACGACATCACAAGGATGATACGTACCAAACTTCAAGCACTGCACCCCGTAAAGCACAAGTACCAAACTTCAAGCACGACTACCCTATAAGTTAAATCGTACCAACTTCAAGGATCACGATAATCCCCTTGGTGACCATCATCACCCCAGTTGTACAACACTTGGCCAGCCATAAAGGCCCCTAAAAGGTAGAGGCCCATAACATACATCCCATACCCATAACCTTCATTCCCTAAGGAATAATGGCAGATTCGTTCGTTTGTGACTTTCATAAACATTCACTTCTTTTACTTCAAAACTTCAGTTAAAGCATTCGTACATTTTCCTAAAATCATTCATTCATTCATAAACACTTCGTAAACTTCTTTTGGCAAAATATTTCATAAACACTTCTTTCATAACCTTTCCTTCCAAAATATCGTTCTTAAACATCATTTTATAAAACGTCACATACATCATTCATAAACATCGTTTTATAAAATAGTCACATCGTTACGTATGCACACCAGCCCAAAAATATTATTCAAAACATTTAAAAGTGGGCTTCTAGAACTCACCTGATAAGCTAGTCTCGTTGTCCTAATCAAAGGCCCAACAACATCACGCACGATCTGAATTGAGTAGTTAAATACACATCAGATCCTATCCTGACTCTAACGGTTTAACCATACTTAACTAGGTGAACTTAAGTTAAGTTCGCCCCTTTACCAATCTGGCGAACATACAGGCTAACTTTGGCTAAGTTCGCCCTTTGTCATTAGGCGAACATGTCCAGCGAACTTACCAAGTTTGCTTCTACTTGCAATCAGGAGAACATACACCAGCGAACTTATCTAAGTTCGCTTAAACTCACATCCAGCGAACTTATTAAGTTTGCTTAATCCTCCCAAGTTCGCATGCGGGGCTGTCATCTTCCCTAAAACCCTAAGTTTGCATGCAAATGGCGGCCATATCTGATCACGTTCAAGATGCTAACTTTTTACGTTCAAAACTTCTAGTTTTCGTTCGTGATCACAGATCTAAAGTCCATTTCTCAATTGGTTCATAAAATCCATCCTTTTTATGAAAATACCCAAAAACCCATCATAAACTAAAACTCAGATCTAGATCGAGTTGTTACCAGAACCGAGCTTCTGATTCGGAGGTCTTGCTCACAAGCTCAGTAGTAACACGCTCCTTCAATCTCGGGTCGATCTGCCAACTTTCTCTCTCTAAGATTTCTCTCTCTAGATTTTGCAAATGAGATAAAGATGGTGGCTTAGGCTATTTATAGGGGAAGGCTCCCCTATGTTCGCCCCTTCTAGCACACCGGCCCATCTGGCCCGGCCCGCATGTCTCGTTCATTTATTCCGTTTGTTCTCGCATTCTAACCCGTTATTATAACTGTCCTTCCGATCTAGGATGGCCACGAGTTCTTCGATGTAGTTAAGGTTGTTGTCGACCTCGATGTCAGTAAGTGGTACGTGAGCCGATTCATCCGCCAAACAATTTCGCAAGTGTGATACATGGAAGGTAGGATGAATCCCACTTAACTCATCAGGCAACTCTAACCGATAAGCGATTTCACCAACCCATGCCATTATCCTGAATTGTCCGATAAACCTCGGACTTAACTTTCCTCTCTTTCTGAATCGTATGATTCCCTTCCAAGGCGACACTTTCAACATTACTCTGTCCCCAACATCAAACTCAATAGGCCTTCGTCGTTTATCCACATAGGATTTCTAACGATCTTGTGCGGCCTTCATTGTTTCTTTGATTTGATCAAACCTTTCCGACGTTTCTCGTACGACTTCAAGGCTTCCTAATTCCTTCTGTCCAATCTCACCCCAACAAACCGGGGTCCTGCATCTTCTCCCATACAACATTTCGTAAGGCGGCATGCCTATCGTCGTGTGATAACTGTTGATGATTGTCCCAACTGCCACCGAAGTCGATAATACAAGCACGGAACATATCCTCCAGTGTCTGAATGGTCTTTTCAGACTGACCATCCGTTTACGGGTGGTATTCCGTGCTAATATTATGTCTCGTGCCCATCGCCTCGTGAAATCTTTTCCAGAACCTCGATGTGAATCGTGTGTCCCGGTCAGATACAATCGTCAAAGGCATCCTATGTCGTGCTACTACTTCGTTAACAAATACTTTCACTAACCTTTCCGACGAGAACGTCTCGCGAATAGGTAGGAAATGAGCACTCTTCGTTAATCGGTCCACAATTACCCAAATGGTGTCATGACCTTTAGCTATGCGAGGTAGCTTGGTTATGAAGTCCATGGTAATGTGTTCCTACTTCCATTCCGGTATCTCAAGTGGTTGAATCTTCCCATATGGTTTCTGGTGTTCGGTCTTCACTTGTGAGCAAGTCAAGCACTTGCTTACGTATTTCATCACCTCATATTTCATTCTAGGCCACCAGTATTCTTTCCTCAGACCTTGGTACATTTTGTTGGTACCGGGATGGATAGAGTACCGAGACTTATGAGTCTCATCCAAGATTTTGGTTCTAAGCTCGCCACCCGTAGGTATCCATACTCATCCAAAACATGTCCTAACTCCAAGGGTGTTATATTCCAACTTGTCCTGTTGGCCAACCATTCTTTCCTTCTTTATGTTTTCTTCCTTAAGTGCCTCATCTTGACCTCTTTCGATTTCCCTCATCACATCTGATGTTACCACCAACTAGCAAGCTTTCACTCTAATAGGAGCAGGCACATTCTTTCGGCTTAGAGCGTCAGCCACCACGTTTGCCTTTCCAGGATGGTATATAATTTCGCAATCATAATCCTCTAAAAGTTCCAACCATCGCCTCTACCTCATATTCAACTCCTTTTTTTTGAAGAAGTACTTCAAACTTTTATGGTCGGAGTATATGGTAAACTTTACCCCGTAGAGGTAGTACCTCCAGATTTTCAACGCAAATACAACAGCAGCAAGTTCCAAGTCATGAGTTGGATAATTGACTTCATGAATTTTCAATTTCCGCGACGCATACGCGATCACTCACCCACGTTGCATCAGCACACACCCCATCCCTGACCCGAAGCGTCAAAGTATACTACCAAGTCTTCATTACCCTAGGGAAGGGCCAAGACTGGAGCTTGGGTTCGCTTCTATTTCAGCTCCACAAATGCCTCTTCCTGGGTCGAACCCCATTTGTAATTTACCTCCTTCCGTGTCAACTTTGTCAACGGCGAAGCTATTTTTGAGAAATCCTGAATGAATCTCGGATAGTAGCCTGCCAACCCTAAGAAACTGCGGATTTCAGTTGGAGTCTTTGTCTTTGCTGGTGAGTTCTAGCTTTACATAAAACATTAACTTCAAATATTAACCAAAAACATAACTTCGTACTTTATTTAATAAAAGCGTATATAAAATAATGCAATAACAAAACATAACACATCATAACCCATAAGTCAACGAACGTATCGAATCTGCGCCTTCTCGTAACTGTCAAATCCAAACATCGCATACTGGTGGAATGACCCTAAGATCACCACCACTAGGCCCTTCAACACCGTACTATCCTTCGGGCGGAGAAACCTATGGCCCGATACATAGGTCATTCAACACCGAACTTCAAGCACGGCATCACAAAGATGACATGTACCAAACTTCAAGCACTGCACCCCGTAAGGCACAAGTACGAAACCTCAAGCACGACTACCCCGTAAGTTAAATCGTACCAACTTCAAGGATCACGATAATCCCCTTGGTGACCATCATCACCCCAGTTGTACAACAGTTGGCCAGCCACAAAGGCCCCTAAAAGGTAAAGGCCCATAACATACATCCCATACCCATAACCTTCATTCCCTAAGGAATAATGGCAGATATGTTCTTTTGTGACTTTCATAAACATTCACTTCTTTTACTTCAAAACTTCAGTTAAAGCATTCGTACGTTTTATTAAAATCATTCATTCATTCATAAACACTTCGTAAACTTCTTTTGGCAAAATATTTCATAAACACTTCTTTCATAACCTTTCCTTCCAAAACATCGTTCTTAAACATAATTTTATAAAACGTCACATATATCATTCATAAACATCGTTTTATAAAATAGTCACATCGTTACGTATGCACACCAGCCTAAAAATATTATTCAAAACATTTAAAAGAGGGCTTCTATAACTCACCTGATAAGCTAGTCTCGTTGTCCTAAGCAAAGGCCCAACAACATCACGCACGATCTGAATTGAGTTGTTAAATACACATCAGATCCTATCCTTAATCTAACGGTTTAACCCTACCGAGCTAGGCGAATTTAAGTTAAGTTCGCCCCTTTACCAAACTGGCGAACATACAGGCTAAGTTCGACCTTTGTCATTAGGCGAACATGTCCAGCGAACTTACCAAGTTTGCAATCAGGCGAACATACACTAGTGAATCACATCCATCGAACTTATTAAGTTCGCTTAATCCTTCCAGGCGAACTTGATAAGATCGCCTGCGGGGCTGTCATCTTCCCCAAAACCCTAAGTTTGCATGCAAATGGCGGCCATATCTGATCACGTTCAAGATGCTAACTTTTTACGTTCAAAACTTGTAGTTTTCGTTCGTGATCACAGATCTGAAGTCCATTTCTCAATTGGTTCATAAAAACCCATCCTTTTTATGAAAATACCCGAAAACCCATCATAAAAAAACTCAGATCTAGATCGAGTTGTTACCTGAATCGAGCTTCTGATTCGGAGGTCTTGCTCATAAGCTCTGTAGTAACACGCTCCTTCAATCTCAGGTCGATCCGCCAACTTTCTCTCTCTAAGGTTTCTCTCTCTAGATGTTACAAATGAGAGAAAGATGGTGGCTTAGGCTATTTATCGGGGAAGTCTCCCCTATGTTCGCCCCTTCTAGCACGCCGTCCCATCCGGCCTGGCCCGTCATGCCTCGTTCGTTTATTCCGTAAGTTAACGCATTCTAACCCGTTATTATAACTATCGTTTTATTTTTGGGATGTTACATATCATCTTTTCATTCGTTATAATTCAGTACACGTACCCAAGTCTTGTTTTCAAACTAATCATTTTATTATTTAAATTAAACAACATCGTTATTTTGTCCAAACAAAGCATTTATCAAATCCTTAGTTTATATATATTATTTGAAAAACAAATTTCCAATAAACCTTTTTACCGTGAAAAATTAATACAATCCGTCTTATAAAACCTTATCTTAATTATCTATGACTTTTACTCTGTTAAATTATTTATTATTAAATCTTGGCTAAATTAATTTAAAATTACTTGTTTAGCCATTGCTTTAAGTCATTTAGCCATTATTTTTTCTTGAAATATTCTCTTTATAATAATTAAAATGTAATGAAGGGCTTTTCATTTATTTATCCATCTATCTAGTTATTCAAATTTTTACTTTCACTGTTTTATTAATTTACAAACAAGAATAAATTACAATTACTTGTTTAGTTACAAACATAGAGCACAAATCAGTTATCCGTAAGCACATTACTCCAAATATCTGCAAAACCTTTTCGTTAACTTGCACCCTTGGAAATGCATGGACATATACTAAACCCTTCAAGGAGATGATGTTTTTTCGCATAGGCGTTAACCATTCATATAAACCACAACTACCCGCATTTCACATAAACGTCAAGCAACACGCTTGACCGCAACACTTGATCACCTACAAAATTCGATAGTTTACGTTACTCATGAGGTTCAATAACTTACATATGAATATTCACAATATACATAAATACCAGATTGATCACATGATACATAAAGCTTAGTTATTTGCAATATACATGATACTGGATTGATCACATGAAGCTTGGTTGTTAGCAATATGCATGATATTAGATTGACCACATGATACATGAAACTTAGTTGTTTGAAATATACATGATGCTGGATTGATCGCATGATATATGAAACCTAGTTGTTCACAATATACATGATACTAGATTGATCGCATGATACATGAAACTAAGTTGTTTGCAATATACATGGTGCTAGATTTATCACAAGGTACATGAAACTTAGTTATTCACAATGCACATGATACTAAATTGTTTACATTATACTTGAAAACTCATTTGTTTACTATATACATGATACTAAATCATTCACATCATACATGCAACCTATTTGTTTACAACATACATGACACAAGATCATTTATGTAACTTTGGTGTTTACATTATACATGAAACTAGATTGCTTACATTATTGCAATTGATTGAGTATGTCATACACAAGTCATGATTATCCACTTTATCCATGAAAGTTGAAAGCTACAAACTTTAAGGCTACTCGGGATTTGACGTATACTTGTTCAAACCCGAGGAAGCTATGGAACTTTAAGTTATGCCACATTATTACTCTTTAGTTTTCCGAGTAACCTTACTACCTAGGGGCACAGTTATTTTATTAGCAGCTCATACGTGAAAACAATACACATGAACTAAGTAATTTAGTACCCTCTCTTGACCCGCACACAATGGAAGGATCTATACGGACCATGCAACGATTCGAGTAATTACGGGTGCACACGTAATTATGAAAGTCAACGCATGGAAAGCATAATAATTTATGTCGTGTGTTGTGACATGAATCCTATCGTGAGAGATAGCAACATAACTAATATGATATGGTAAGGGCATGGTGGATACGTAAAGTTTTATATTATTTTGACCTAAACCAATGTTTGTGAAATTTCTTATCCACTGACAATTCTAGGGCATATTAGACTACATCTTAAACAAACCTTGATCATCTAGTTCCCATCAATTTCATTCCAATTAATGCATTTCATCTTTAGAATCCAAAATATTATTCGACAGTTTTCTCCTTAAATTCATTTCAAAAACTAAATTCATTGTCATCATTCATATCCGACCTTGAGTATCAAAACCTGAATCTTGTCATCAGTTATACTCCTCAAACTGACAATCGAAACTCGTTAAGAAACCAAACTCACTTTTTTTACTGACTTAGTAGCCTCCACTAGTTCAATTTCGGGACAATATTCCTTGAACATGCGGATACTATAACATCCATGATTTTCATACCATAATTTTTCTTTTTATTATGTACAATAATGAACACATGAAGTCCCGTACTTGTTCAAACTCATCATGTCACATTACTTACTATTTTACACATATATCAATTCAATTCTCTTCAAACCTTGCATCACATAATATTTCTCTATAACACATGCAAGTATGATTATTGATATACATATATATATATATATATATACATGTATATGGGGATACCTTTTACTATAATAACCTTATATGTTAAGATGAAACGTGTAAACTTTTATCATACATATATATATACCGTATTGAATCATTTATTTCAAAAGATGACTTATAGACTTTAATCATATAATTTCCACACATTTATATATATATATATATATATATATATATAATTATTTATAAAATTATGTATGCGAGTACTTTTATACATTTGAATTTATTAATTAAACCACGTAATAATATTGATTTAGTTTTATACAAAAATATATGTATTCAATATTTTAATAAACCATTTTAAAAATTTATAATATAATTAGTTCTATAAAGTTTTATAGTTTTTAGACAAAAATCAATTTATAAATTTTATAAATAAAAAAAATAGAATAAATTGGTCTTGAACCCCATCTTAATGCCTTGAACCCCTTTAACCATTTGGACTCCCAAAACTTGAACCTCCCACGTTTGAATTTAAACCACTTTGATCTCGATTTTTGCCCCTTTCAATGTTCTTGACCTAATTTGACCACAAAAAGTCAATAGCCACAAATTTCTTACAAATCAATACCGAAATCGAGTAGAATCGGCTGTTATGGACTTTCCATATATGCTTAATCGATGATAGACTACTCCTAAACCCAATCTACATTTCAGTTTAACAACTTTCGCGACCTAATTCGAGTTTCAAACAAGTTTGAATATTCAGAGTCAAACCGAACCTAATTCAACCTTCAATCAAGGAAATCAGACGCGATGAACACCCGCAAATCACGCGTATACCCATATCGCATGTATCCAACCCTTTTACTCGACTCAATTCATTACTGAATCATCGAATTAATGCGTATCAGTGTCAACAGCTGTCAGCGACAACGACTGAATCGAATCACGCGTTTGACAAAATTGATTGAGTTAACTCTCTCCTCACCGTCGCACAACCCTTTCCAAACTCTCCCAACCCTCATTCGACCTGCATTGCACCTCTGGAACTCTTTCAAGCTCCAAGAACACCGAGATTTTGAATTCTGTCGATCTCTCTCCTCTCCCAATCATTCCAGGTAATTGATACATTCTTGTACTCGTTTCAACCTTCTAATTGAAAGCCCCAAGATTTTGGGCTCGTACCTGTGTTTAATCTCAACCAATTCGGGGTTAGGGCTCTATGCTAAAAACATTATGCGACAGCTTTCTATCAAGGCTGTAAGCCCAGTCGAGTTGGTTAAGCCCTTGTCCCCTTACACACTTGGTTGTGGGTTCGAAACCCATGCCCGCACCCTCCTTTTTGTTTCTGTTGATACCAAGTCTGGCTCCTTTGCATATTTCACATGAATGCCTTTTTTATACGAGTTCTATAACCAGTGGCCATAGGGTCCAGTGGTAGATCGCTCCGACCATACAAGAACCACCCGGGTTCGAGCCTGGTGGTCCTCATTTATTTTTTTTGGGACAGTTTTAGCATTCTAAATATTTTATAAAAATCATTTTATAAAACCTATACCCTATAGAACTGATTTAGTACAATAACAAACAAATTTTAAAGGAAAACAATTATTCTTACAATTTAAATTGTTTAAAACTTTATGTTGCATACAAAAAAAGTAAAAAATTATTTTAAATCAAATTATTAATTTACAAGACAACGCATTCAAAATAATTATTTTTATAAAATTATGTCATGATATTTATTATGATTTTTAAGGAAGTTCATAAAACAAAATTTCTAAATCATTTTTTCATTAAAAATCCATTTAAGGTTTATTGGTATTTAAACAAATATAATTTCCCTAAATACATACTAGTCTATATATTCACACCTCCCTGATTTTAAAGGACACTATTTTAACGATAAATAAAAAAAAGAATTTATTTATACTTATTATCTTCATACATTAAAAAAATACATTTAGGGTTTAAATTATAAATAAATATATATATTTATTTACCCTACCTTTTGGAGCACTATTATAATATTAGAATAAATAAATAAAAATAATTTATTTATTTAAATTATTTAAACCCTAAGACAATTATTATATACTTTGAACCTACATTTTTATTCAAGTATAAACATCAATTTACCCACATCCTTTACATGAAATAACACAACTTTTTGTACAAATCCACACACATCAAAACCCATTGAACCCTAGATCTTGCCTTAGACTTTGTGCATATTAATAATTCAAGTTTATACATTTCACTCTAGGTTAACTTGTGATTTGAGAATCACTTGTGCAACATATTGCCCGTGTTATCTACACAATTAATACAAGTGAGTTTTACATAGCCCCTTTATATTTTTGCACATTTTTGGGTGAAACATGATTGTTCAATGAAAACTATTTGCATTTACAAACATACAATTCTACAATATGATTCTATGTGTTATTTGTGCTTTATGTTTGAAAGCTATTAGTTAAGACTACATATTCATGACATACTCGTGCAATCATTAACTATTTACAAGCCAACGGTTAACAATGATAGATCTATTGTGTCTAACAAACCCACCCAGATAGGGTGATTGTTATCGACACTACATCAGGATAACATTTGTGATTATGCCCTACATTAGGATAACATTTGTTGGTATGCCCTTCAGTCACAAGGTTTGATTGTGCACCTAGTTTAACTATAGATTCTCCATAAAATGCCTTATCTACCATATGTCATATGAATTGTATACAAAACTTGAAAACCACTTGGGATTTCTAAACCTGTGTATGCTCACCAACTATTTATAGTTGACCCTCTCATTTTCAACATGTTGCAGGTGGAAATGTTTGAAGTACAAGTTTATCACATAGGAGCTTATGGACCTTGTGACAAAGGAATTGAATTTATTGTTTGCCTTTGTTATTTGAAAGATGTGTATTTGTACTTTTAAATCAATTCAATAAATTTATGCAATTTATTTTGATCATGAGCTTTTGAACAGTCTACATGTCCTGCCCCGACGTATTCCGTCGTCGGTTGGGGTGTGACAAATCCGGGGGGTGACATCATCTGACTCAGAGCTTGAAAGATTACACCAAGACATTGATGATGCGGTTAATCTGTCTAGTTCCGCTGCTGTATTAAGTGAATCATCTATTCTAGAAGTAAATCCTGTGAATGAACGACCATCATGGTTGTTACCTCCTGGTCCTCCTACTGAGACCCAAGTCCCTACTAACATTGAAAAGTATTATTCTAAAAGAGGTGAGAGGTCTGGAATTGCATCCTGGCAATTCGATAAGGAGAAGAACATGTTTGTGGTAAAAAGAAAGAATGGAAGGCTGGAGTATTACAAGAGTGCTAATGACTTTAGCTCCTATACAAAACTTGATCTCCGGGAGTTAAATGAAGCACATTTTACTAACAAAGGAAACGTTACAAAGGCAGATATGTTCTATAAGTTCTTGAATCAACAGTGCCTTACAAATTTTGCTGGTATGAAGACTGCGGAGTCTAAGCTGAAGAAAGCAAAAGGGTGTTAAGGACCCACATATTGGTAGAAGTTTATATAATGTCATCTAGCCAGCAACAAAGACCACAAAGCAGGTGCATGTTCATATAATGTCATCTCCCAATCACTTAAAGACTTTCAATTCTGGGCTTATAATCCAGTTTCTACTGTGACACCTAACATTTCAGGTCAATATCCGTACATATCACAAACGTGTTTACATTTTTCAAGTTCCTGTTTGACTTATTTGCATGAAATTAAGTCATTAAAGTCTAGCAAAAGTCGTGCTTTGTCTCATTTCACAATATGGTAATATTAGGAATTACCAGTTCATGTACCAGTATAAACTGTCCAATACAAACGTTGGTGATTAATTTGAATAACTAGAATAATACCGAAAAGTCCATAATACGTAAACTTTACGTTTAAACAATAAAATTTAAGGTTAAAAGCTGATAATTTTTAAACCACCCCTAAAACCATCCCTAATCATATGAGAAATTATTAATCACCATATTAAACTAAACCTAAAATTTAACTAACTAAACTAAAATAATTAACTAATATTAAACCTTTCACAACATGTATTAAACTAATCCTAAACGTAAAATAAATAAACTAACTAAACTAAAAGCTACAATATAGGTTAAAGATTTTCCTAACCTACACATCCTCCCCATTCATTGACTTTCTTGCCATGCACACCCCCTCACCCCTCTGTTGACATGTAATAATCCTAACACAACCCATAGTTCTTTTCTTTTCAACAGACAACTACACCATGCTTCCATCTTCAAATCAAGCACTATGCTTTATTTAATGAAGACATGTGGGAGATTATTTTCTCCACCTTTTTCCTTGGCCTGTAACCGATGCTCAAACACTCCATATCATTTTCAAATACCTCATTTTCAACTTCACAATTTCCATTCTCTTTGCCTCTCTCTTCTTACAACTCTCTATAGAAAAACACACTTTAACTAAACCTCATCTTCAACGCTGAATATCCATCCAAATCCAGCCCCTAAAACTGAAATCAAGAGTTACAGGTGTTCATCAAGGTGTTTCCAAGCTTTCCGAATCATCTACATCATCATTTCATGTAAGTTCACCACCATTTTCAAGTTTCTAGAGATTGGATGTTCTAAATGTTAAACCACATGTTCGTGACAGAAAATATGAGTCTCATTTGGTGTGTTCTCTTCCCTTGAAATCGTCCATCTAGTACCCTCCAAGATCCATCTCGTTCGGTAAGCCGAAAATCACTTAAATCTCTCATTTTCAAACTTGGATCATCACATACGTGTGTGATTTATGTACTCCTGTCTTACCAGGTCATTTTGGAGTTTCCACAAAAGTATAAATCTGATCTTCAAGTGACATCACTCCCATAACAGTTAACGAGAAGGTATAAAAGTAAAACCGTTAACTTGCGCGTTATATAACTTAAAAATCATCCTTAATATCCTTTGATGTAAAACCCATAAAGGTTAAGAAATATACACTAAAAATCATGTTTTTACATTTTAATAAGGTTAACATAATGTAAAATGCACAAAGATTTACAAAGATTTAACTCCTAGTCAGTTATGTACCGAAACCGAGCTTATACGTGTTAAAAACCCGAAACCGACACAAACCTTGCGAAATCTGAACCTGGACAGTATTTAATGTTTTATTTAGTAAGGTTATACTAAAAATGTTTTACAATGGTCTTTAGGTTTTGTTGTGTTGGTGGTTCGACTAGTAAACGATTAAAAACCGTTAATTACGTGATTTGTGACGAAATCTAGCAAAACCGGACCCAAACGCTTAAATATATAAAAGTTGCATATTTACAGATTACATAGACATTCAAAGTGGTATTTGGAATAAAAATTAATTATTTAATCTACCGGTGCGTTTAAAACGAGCAACGGTTAACCGTCGCAATAAAGATTTTTGGTCTTATAAACTCAAAACTATTATTTCTCCGGTAAAATAAGTCCAAAAATATTAATAAATAGTCTACAAGTTTTTAAGATAATAATTCATGTGTTGGTTACACGATTAAACGTTTAAAACGTGATTTTTATCAAAACCGACGACGAAAACCCAACTTTACAGCTTATTATTTTTCCACCGAATATTTGGGGTTTAAAACACCCTAAAATAAATATAAATATATATTCAAGGCTGTACATAAATATCAAAATTTATTTAGTAAGTTATCGAGTAATTAAATTACGATTTTAACAACTATTTGACTCGTTTACATAGTATATGGGCTAAAACCGTCAAAACCCAAAAGTTACTGCTTTTTGGACAATTTTTATAAGAATGCTAATTATAAAATTCTACACCCAAAAACTTGGTATAACATTTAAACTCTGACAAACTTAAATTTTATCAAGTCTTTTAAACAAACATTTGAACAAGGCATACTTATACTTGGTAAGCCGGAATGATGTCCACATCCCTTTGTCGTTAAACAAACGTTTTACCACCAACACTTTACATACTAGATTGGTGACATAAGCTTAGGCTTGACATTTGATACCGGAGCTAGTTCACAAAACTTACTAGAGTCCGCATTATTATAGGACCCGTGTAGGAATTAACTGTTGGTTGCTATCGTTGCGACTACGTGCTACATACAAAATATAAGTGAGTGTCACGGCCCCTTTTTACTGTTTTGTATACTTTGAAGGAAGAACATACTTATAACTATTTTTTTATGATAATAAGAAAACAAGACCCGACCTTTATGTTTACATGAGTTAGCACACGTAGCGCTCGTAAAGTCCCCTACATTAATGTAATTTATAATTATTAGCTATAGGTTAGCCTGAGGCCCTATGAATAGTACTATTGGGATTGACACACCCCAGTCATGATTAGTCGCGCTAACCAAGAATCCACATGATCGAATGGCCTCATAGTGTCTACACAAGGGCTCGTTTGGGACGAGTAGGGGGCAAAAACAAGTGTTTGGGTTTGGTTATACCTCATGTATGAACATATTATTTTGTATTCCTAACTAGTTTACAAATGGGTCAAACATCACTTGTTTTGTTTATCATATACTCATGAAGTTGTTTTCGTAGAATTGGATTTACAAATCATGCTCATTTAAAACTTGTGAACTCACCAACCTAGTGTTAATATTTTAAGCATGTTTTCCAGGAAATTAAGTGCGGAGCAAAAGTATAACTACGTAGGGGTCATGCATACTTGTTGGATACTCTTTTGAAGATTTTTCTTGTATAATCTTGATATTTGCAAAATCTTGATATTTTGTAACTTCAAACTAATATTTTGGGCTGTAAAACCTTAAACTTACTTTATGTATCCAGTTGCATGTATGCGTTTGCAATAATCGTATGCGTTTGCAATAATCATATGCTTTGAAAACCACGAACGTTACGCCTCGCGGTTCCGCGTTAGCGGGGTGTGATAGATTGGTATCAGACCCATTGATTATTGCGAACTAGGAGTCTAAAAAAAATCGAACCTAGTCTATAATTTAAATGACTCACTAAAACGTTTTCATTGCATATGCATTTCATGACTTATCATCGTTTCATACAGATATTGTAGCCAAAAGCATGTCGTCACACACTGATCCCATTTCGACTTCTGATTCCAATGAGGAGACAAGGAACACCGCTTAGCCCCCGACACCAGAGAGGAGGTCCCCGTCACACGCCCCTGGTGTCGGTTACAGGTCTGTAGCTCCACGCCACCCAATGTAGCTCTTGCGGAGCCACCTATCTTCTATCGAAATAGGAGTGGAGGACCGGTTATGGTAAAGAGTGCCAGGAAGAAGACCCAACTACCATGCTAGAGGACCCTGGCTGCACGTGACCCGGAAGACAAGGAGACTACTGAGGAGCCACCTAGGCCGCGACCCTACTATCACCCTATTATGGGGACTATCCGTTGGATGCCCCACACACTTGCATGATGGAGGGAGATGGAGATCATTCCTTCTACATTTGAGATCGGGGAGTCCTCTAACTCCCCAACACCCTTGTCCCACACTAGGGAAGCTATGGAGCTCATAGTTCCTACACTTGTAGCCCGTGTCCACACTCATGAGGAACGTCTCGACGACATCTGGGACGATCTCAGGGCGCAGAGGGATGCATAAACTCTTCTACAACGAGAGCTCAGACGCCGCTTGCAGACACTAGAGGACAACGTTAGAGACCTTCAGTGTACAACAGAACACATGGAGATCAGGGCTTACATGGACTGGCTGATAACCACTATAGTCCGAGACATCGTTGAGGCATTAGAGGAGAGGACCCTAGCAGCTGAGTTGTTGGCCAGGGCGAGTGTTGTGCCCTTAGCACGTTATGTAGTTAAAACTTAGTAATGATGGTTTGTATAAACTTATCTATTTTGAGTTCCTTTATTGGTACTATGTATTGTTTAATGTTTTAACTATGTATGTGATGGTTTATGTTGTGATTGATGGTTGTTATGTACTTATGTCGTGTATTTTCACTATCCTTATACAATACTTGTTTATTTTTAAATTGTACATTAGAAAGAAGACCATGGCACCCAAACGAAGGTCACCTGGAGATGCCACTGGCGAAAACAACCTTATGACGTCCGCTGAAGTGGAACAACTAGTATCACAGCGCGTAGCTGCCGCTATGGAGAAATACGAAGCCAATCATAATAATGGCGGAGAAAATGGAAGTGGCACCGGTAGAGGTGGTGCAGGAGGTAGTGGAACTGCTGGAGGATCTGGAGGTAAGGAAATGGATATTCACACCCGTAAATAACACTCATGATTTTAAAAGATATTGAATTGGTGATCTTGTGTCAATACAGATACCTCAAATAAGAAGTGTACTTATAAGGCATTCCTGTCATGCAACCCCCGCAGCTTCAATGATACCGAAGGTGTAGTTGGCCTGATGAGATAGATTGAAAAGATGGAGTCAATGCAAGACATTATCGAATGTACGGCCGACTGCATGGTGAAATACGCTACCTGCACGCTTACTGACAAAATGTTAACTTGGTGGAATTCTCATATGAAAACTGTTGGAAGGCAAACCGCTTACCAACTAACTTGGGAGGAACTGAAAACCATGATGATCGAGGAGTACTATCCTTGAAATGAATTGCAGAAGATTGAGACTGAGATGTGGAATCTACATATGATCGGGGATGATGTAGCTGGCTATATCGATCGATTCAATGAACTGGAAATCTTGGTGCCACATATGGTCACACCAGAGTATAAAAGAGTTGAAAGGTTGGGGTCTTGAGCCCCAAATCCGTAGCATGGTGACCTCATTAAACCCGATGGATGCCAAGAGTGCCATAGTTCTGGCCTTTAAACTAAGAGATGATTCTGTGCGAAATGGATTGTTTGGAAAGAAAGATACCGAGGAGACAAAGTCTGAAGATAACAGAAAATTGATTGGTAAACCCAATAACAGATTCAAGAAGCAGCCCTATAAGAAACAAGAAACCGTGAAATCCTTTGCCGCCAACACTGTAGAACAAAAGGGGTATTTTGGCAAGCAACATAAATATGACAAGTGTGGGTATCATCATATGGGGAGATGCCTTCAATGTGAGAAATGCAAGAAATTTGGGCATTCAACTCAAAGATGTAGAACCAATACCACCCCCAACAAGGCCAGACCAGGACGCTTCGAATGTGGAGATCCTAAACACTAAGTGAAAGATTGCCGCAAGTTGAAGAATCAGAACAACAATCAGGCCCGAGGAAGAGCATTCTTGATGGGGGATAGGGACGCACGCCAGGAGTACAACATCGTCACTGGTAAGTTCCCGATAGATAATCACTATACCTTTATACTTTTTAATACGGGTGCTTGTAGGTCCTGACGATTGGGTCCCTGTGCTAGAATGTTTCTAGTCAGGAAACAACCAACAAATCTGCTGTAGAGAAGCTGATTGTTGATGATAAAGATAAACATAAGATGAAGAGCAACACAAACAAGAACATAAACCACATGATTCTATTACTTTCATTGTGAAACGATTACAAATAAGCTCATGGAATACAAAGAAAACAACTACCACCTCCTACCGGCTCTCTATTTGACTATAGTAATGATGTCTGATGCAAGAGTTGAATAATTAGGTTTATGGGTTGCTATTTATAGAGAACATAGCAAGAGTCACCGACAACCGACATAGCGACTCTTGACCCAAAAACCTAATATACAAAAATTTCAATTAAGCCCCTATAGATTATCAGGAATACAACGGTTTCTCTGGTTCCAACAATTTCCCCCAAAACCGCTGCACTCCTGATTCTTTAATTCTCCTTGGGCCTCTCCTCCTCAGAATCCTTGGGCTGATCATCCTTTTCTTGAGCTTCAATGCTGCCTTCTAGTTCAACCATTTTCTTCTTTAATTCCAAAGCCCGGGTAGTAGCATGAGCAAATAACATTGCTTCCTCTTCAGTTGCATGACCTGCACCCCTTCTGATGTTGCTTTTGAACAAAGTTTCAAGATAAGGAATTAAGAAAGAGAACATGTCCATTGGATCAAGCACACAAATATCATTTGATGGAGTCCCATTTCTACAGATCACAGCTTCTCCTGTGAGATTATCATAGTACCATTTGATGAAGTGATGAAGGCAGGTCTCTCTTTCTTGAGGAATTGTAACTCTATTCACGACCTTTGTCGATTTAACATACATAATAATCTTTAGACACTTGGTTACCGGACCTACTTCTTTCTTGGATTTTCTTAGGGAATCTTTTGTGGCATTCAGAGTTTATCATCATTTCAACGTTGGTGCCTTCCGAGTGATTGCCATGATTGATCATATTCAGATTTTCCAGTGCATAGACATCCCAAGATGGTAAAGATTGAAGATCGTGTTCATTTCGAAAATATTGGATCTCTCATATTCTTCTTTTGATAACCAACAGATGATTCAAACCATCAAATACCCATGAAATAATTTTCCTATCAGATGCTTTATGAAGTACCTCAATGTTTTGATGGAGAGGGCGAGGGATTGGTTTTAGAGCCTTGAACTAGTCAGACATGTCAAGAGGCTATTCATCGGTTAAATTAATGGATTCTCCAAAGACGGTTTCATAAGTGGTTGGTTCTTCTTCTCCATCTTCCATGAATACTTTCGGCATTTCTTCCTCATCAATATATGTCTCAACATAATCCTTGGCTACACCCGACTCAGGAATATCGGATAGTGTAACATCCCAAAAATAAAACGACAGCTATAATAACGGGTTAGAATGTGAGAACGAATGGAATAAACGAACGAGGCATGACGGGTCGGGCCGGATGGGCCGACGTGCTTGAAGGGGCGAACATAGGGGAGTCTTTCCCTATAAATAGCCTAAGCCACCATCTTTCTCTCATTTGCAACATCTAGAGAGAGAAACCGTAGAGAGAGAGAAAGTTGTCTGATCGACCCGACACTGAAGGAGCGTGCTACTACTGAGCTTGTGAGCAAAATCTGGCCACCATTTGCATGGAAACTTAGGGTTTTGGGGAAGATGACAGCCCCTCAGGCGAACTTGTCAAGTTCACCTGAGAGGATTAAGCGAACTTAATAAGTTCCTTGGATGTGAGTTTAAGCGAACTTAGATAAGTTCGCTAGTGTATGTTCGCCTGATTGTAAGTAGAAGCGAACTTGGTAAGTTCGATGGACATGTTCGCCTGATTGTAAGTAGAAGCGAACTTGTTTGTAAATTAATAAAATAGTGAAAGTAAAAAATTTGAATAACTAGATAGATGGATAAATAAATGAAAAGCCCTTCATTACATTTTAATTATTATAAAGATAATATTTCAAGAAAAAATAATGGCTAAATGACTTAAAGCAATGGCTAAACAAGTAATTTTAAATTAATTTAGTCAAGATTTAATAATAAATAATTTAACAGAGTAAAAGTCATAATTAACTAAGATAAGGTTTTATAAGAAGGGTTGTATTAATTTTCCAAGGTAAAAAGGTTTATTGGAAATTTATTTTTCAAATAATATATATAAACTAAGGATTTGATAAATGCTTTGTTTGGACAAAATAACGATGTTTAATTTAAATAATAAAATGATTAGTTTGAAAACAAGACTTGGGTACGTGTACTGAATTATAACGAATGAAAAGATGATATGTAACATCCCAAAAATAAAACGATAGTTATTATAACGGGTTAGAATGCGTTAACTTACGGAATAAACGAACGAGGCATGACGGGCCGGGCCGGATGGGACGGCGTGCTAGAAGGGGCGAACATAGGGGAGACTTCCCCTATAAATAGCCTAAGCCACCATCTTTCTCTCATTTGTAACATCTAGAGAGAGAAAGTTGGCGGATCGACCTGAGATTGAAGGAGCGTGTTACTACAGAGCTTATTGGCAAGACCTCCGAATCAGAAGCTCGATTCAGGTAACAACTCGATCTAGATCTGAGTTTTTTTATGATGGGTTTTCGGGTATTTTCGTAAAAAGGATGGGTTTTTATGAACCAATTGAGAAATGGACTTCAGATCTGTGATCATGAACGAAAACTACAAGTTTTGAACGTAAAAAGTTAGCATCTTGAACGTGATCAGATATGGCCGCCATTTGCATGCAAACTTAGGGTTTTGGGGAAGATGACAGCCCCGCAGGCGATCTTGTCAAGTTCGCCTGGAAGGATTAAGTGAACTTAATAAGTTCGATGGATGTGACTAGTGTATGTTCGCCTGATTGCAAGTAGAAGCGAACTTGGTAAGTTCGCTGGACATGTTCGCCTAATGACAAAGGTCGAACTTAGCCTGTATGTTCGCCAGTTTGGTAAAGGGGCGAACTTAACTTAAATTCGCCTAGTTCGGTATGGTTAAACCGTTAGATTAAGGATAGGATCTGATGTGTATTTAACTACTCAATTCAGATCGTGCGTGATGTTGTTGGGCCTTTGCTTAGGACAATGAGACTAGCTTATCAGGTGAGTTATAGAAGCCCTCTTTTAAATATTTTGAATAATATTTTTGGGCTGGTGTGCATACGTAACGATGTGACTATTTTATAAAACGATGTTTATGAATGATATATGTGACGTTTTATAAAATTATGTTTAAGAACGATGTTTTGGAAGGAATGGTTATGAAAGAAGTGTTTATGAAATATTTTGCCAAAAGAAGTTTACGAAGTGTTTATGAATGAATGAATGATTTTAATAAAACGTACGAATGTTTTAACTGAAGTTTTGAAGTAAAATAAGTGAATGTTTACGAAAGTCACAAACGAACGAATCTGCCGTTATTCCTTAGGGAATGAAGGCTATGGGTATGGGATGTATGTTATGGGCCTTTACCTTTTAGGGGGCTTTGTGGCTGGCCAACTTTTGTACAACTGGGGTGACGACGGTCACCAAGGGGATTATCGTGATCCTTGAAGTTGGTATGATTTACCTTACGGGGTATTCGTGCTTAAAGTTTGGTACTTGTGCCTTACGGGGTGTAGTGCTTGAAGTTTGGTACGTGTCATCCTTGTGATGCCGTGCTTGAAGTTCGGTGTTGAATGACCTAAGTATCGGGCCCGAGGTTTCTCTGCCGACGGTATGGTGTTGAAGGGCCTAATGGTGGTGATCTTAGGGTCATTCCACCAGTATGAGATGTTTGGATTTGACTGTTACGAGAAGGCGCATATTTGATATGTTCGTTGACTTTTGGGTTATGATGTGTTATGTTTTGGCTTGATGAGTTACCCGGATGATTTGAAGACTGGCATCCCGTTATGATTAGTCATGTTATGTTTATGTATTAGACTATGTTACGCTTCCGCATGTTGAACAATGTTATGATTATGTTTTAATGAAATTTTCCACTGCGTTATTTTGATATTCAAGTTTAAGAACTGTTTCTGAATGAGTAAATCCAACAAGTGAGGCCTCCCGTGTTTGGGGCCTTACAAGTTGGTATTAGAGCAATAGTTTGAGAGATTCGGATACTCCTAGTGTCTGAACTTAAACTGTGAATGGGACCGAAAACGGATGCCAGTACGGGTAACTCGAGCAACAACATCAGGTATAAAGGTAGTATATATATTTACATATATAGTATTCCTTGGAATTGTTAAGTTAGGACTTGTGTTTTGATGGAATCACAAAGGTGGTCAAATAGAAATCGAGAGGTAGTGTAATGGTTAATTGCAGATGGCCTGTGTATATTGACATCTTACAGTATTTGTTGAATTCTATTTGTTAACTAGCGTGATGACATTGGATTCCTTGTCTTATAAAACAAAATGGAAAGGACAGGAAACGGAAGGAGTGGTGGGGGCCATACCGGTGGTTGTAACGGTGCGCGCTGCAGGACCCCTGCGCGCCAAGAGTACAATGAAGAAGGAAGTGTCCACACTGAACCGACAGTTAGTGTGCATGGAATGGAGCCGACTCATGTCGAAGAACAACATTTAACTTTCGAACCGGAAATGAGAGCAGCTCTAGCGCGCGAGTTCACTTAGTTGATGAAGGCTTCCTAGCCAGGACTGTTGGCAGAAGCTTTAAAGAAGGTTAACGAGGCGGGCGGGTCTAACACGGCGGTTGGTACCCCGAACACTGAGGTAGTTAACGCACTGCTTACCCGTGGTTGCGACTATAAGTCCTTTAAGGCATGTGACCCGCCGGTCCTGGCTGGGAAGAGGGACGCGGTGGCTACTTTTGATTGGGTCATCCGTATGGAAGCCACCATTCGTCTGAGTGAATGTCGACCGAATCAGGTCGTGAAGTTTGCTGCTAACTCCTTGAGGGAGGAAGCATCTCATTGGTTGGAAGGTGTGTGACAAGCTAAAGGGGATGAGGTTGTTAACGCAATGATGTGGAATGATCTGAAGACTTTGGTGATCAAGAATTTCTATCCAAGGAATGAGATCAAGAAGGTAGAGAGGGAATTTCTAGGGATTAAGGCCGGAAGCATGACTCACAGACAGTATACCACACGGTTCAATGAACTGGCACGTCTGGTGCCCCATCTTGTCACGACTGAGGAAAGAAAGATTGCCTGCTACATTCAAGGGCTGTCGGACCAGGTCCGCACCTATGTAAAGGCAAACGCCCCTACTACCTATGATTCGGTAGTAGAACTGAGCGGCGTGGTATTTGATGACCTGGCGCTGAACGTCGTTTCCATTTACGAGCCCAAAAAGAAGTTGAGTTTTCCTGCCAAGCGATTGGGTGTGAAGTTATCTAGGGCTCGAGACAAATAGGACAAGACAAGCGATACAACTGTCTGTGGAAAATGTGGAGGAAGGCATACAGGTGAATGTCGAGCGGGATCAAAACTGTGCTTTAAGTGCGGCAAGACCAGACACTACTCCCATGAATGCCCGCAAGGATACAAGTGCTACAACTGTGGGGAGAGTGGTCGTATGAGCCAGGAATGCGCCAAGCCCTGGATGGGTGAAGCCGGGAAAGGGAAAGGCCCGGAGAAGAAAGAAGAGAGGCCCCGAGCGAAGACTCGAGCATATGCACTAACACAAGAACAGGCCAGGGTGGACCCGATGTGGCGTCAGGTACGTTCATCCTTGACAACACTTTTGTTTCTGTGTTATTTGATTCGGGTGCCAGTAAGAGTTTTATATCTGCGACTTTTTGTAAACGAGTGAAATACACTGTCAGTTAGCTAGAAAGGGCATTTAGCGTAGAAACCACTGAGGGTAGGACTGCGAGAGTAACTGATGTAGTTGACAATTCCACGATAAAAATAGAAGGCCATAGATTCCCTGTCAGGTTGTTTGTTATGTTTTTGGGTGGGCTCGATGTCATGTTAGGTATGGATTGGCGAACTGCCAATGAAGAACAAATTATATGCAAACGAAAGATAATCCGACTCAAGGCTCCGGATGGTAGCAAAGTCGAGGTTTTTAGGGAACGTGACTCCCCGATGCCTAATGTCATCTCGATGATTAAGGCAACAAATTACATGAGACACGGATTCGAGGCTTATCTTGTGTACGTAAATGACAAATGTAAGGAAGTGAAGGAACTGGACGATGTACCTGTGGTACTCTAGTACCTGGAGGTGTTTCCAGAGGATTTGTCTGGGATACCACCCGACACAGAGATTGAGTTCCGAATTGACTTAGTACCAGATACCCAGCCTGTGGCTAAGGCTCCATATCGACTAGAACCAGTGGAGGTGAAAGAACTTATGGCCCAATTAGACGAACTACTTGAGAAGGGATTTATACAACCGAGCATCTGGCCTTGGGGTGCTCCGGTGTTGTTCGTGAAGAAGAAAGACGGATTGATGAGAATGTGCATTGATTATCACGAGTTGAACAAACTTACGGTGAATAACAAGTACCCTTTACCAAGGATCGATGACCAGTTCGATCAATTACAGGGCGCAAGTTGGTTCTCGAAAATCGACCTTCGATCCGGGTACCATCAACTGAAGGTGAGGGAAGGGGACATACCGAAAACCGCGTTTTGCAGGCGTTATGGACATTTCGAGTTCCGCGTAATGTCTTTCGGATTGACGAACGCCCCCGTAGCGTTCATGGATTTGATGAATAGGGTGTGTCGATCGATGTTGGACCGATCGGTAATAGTGTTCATCGATGATATCCTCATCTATTCCAAGAATGAGGGTGATCACGCATGCCACTTGAAGGAGATATTGGAAGCTTTGAATAAAGAGAAATTGTATGCTAAGTTCTCCAAATGCGCAATCTGGCTTAGGGAAGTCCAATTCCTAGGTCACGTCATTAACCCGAACGACATTATGGTGGACCCAGCAAAGATAATGACGGTGAGAGATTGGGAAATTACTAAGACTCCGACTAAAATCCGCAGTTTCTTAGGGTTGGCAGGCTACGATCGGAGATTCATTCAGGATATCTCAAAAATAGCTTCGCCGTTGACAAAGTTGACACAGAAGGAGGTAAAGTACGAATGAGGTTCGACCCAGGAAGAGGCATTTAAGGCGCTGAAAGAGAAGCTAACCCAAGCTCCAGTCTTGGCCTTTCCCGAGGGTAATGAAGACTTGGTAGTATACTTTGACGCTTCGGGTCAGGGATGGGGTGTATGCTGATGCAACGTGGGAGAGTGATCGCGTATGCGTCGCGACAGTTGAAAGTTCATGAAGTCGATTATCCAACTCAAGACTTGGAACTTGCTGCTGTCGTATTTGTATTGAAAATCTGGAGGCACTACCTCTACGGGGTAAAGTTTACCATATACTCCGACCATAAAAGTTTGAAGTACTTCTTCGAACAAAAGGAGCTAAATATGAGGCAGAGGCGATGGTTGGAACTTTTAATGGATTATGATTGCGAAATCATATACCATCCTCGAAAGGCAAACGTGGTGGCTGACGCTCTAAGCCGAAAGGATGTGCCTGCTCCTATTAGAGTGAAAGCTTGCCAATTGGTGGTAACATCAGATGTGATGAGGGAAATTGAAAGAGCACAAGATGAGGCACTTAAGGAAGAAAACATGAAGAAGGAAAGAATGGTTGGCTAACAGGACAAGTTGGAATATAACACCCTTGGTGTTTGGACACGTTTTGGACTAGAATGTATACCTATGGGTGACGAGCTTAGAACCAAAATCTTGGATGAGGCTCATAAGTCTCGGTACTCTATCCATTTTGGTTCCAACAAAATGTACCAAGATCTGAGGAAAGAATACTGGTGGCCTGGAATGAAATATAAGGTGACGAAATACGTAAGCAAGTGCTTGACTTGCTCACAAGTGAAGGCCTGTCACACCCCGACCGATGGCGGAATCATCGGGGCGGGACATGTAGACTGTTCATAAGCACAAGGTTGACTAAATTGAAATATATTAATTGTCAAATTTCATTACAAACATTCAAACAAAACCAATTCCAAGAAAGAAACATAAATGAAATACATTAGTTCTTTATTTATTTTAACTAAGTCCAAGCCTATATGTAACACATCTTGATCAATCTCACGTATTAGGACCTGAAACATAAATAAAATAAAGTCAACTAAAAAGTTGGTGAGTATAACACAGGTTTGTATATAGATAGCATATAGTTGAAAAACAAATCCATACATAACATGATAAATAAGGCATTTATGGGGAGCAGCTATTGTGTAACTAAGTACATTCAAACCTTTGTAACTAGCATGTAAAATTGTGTTGTCGGTATCAATCACCCCAATATGGGTGGGTTTGTTAGACTCAATAGATCTATCATTGAAAACTATCAGCTTGAATAGTTAATGATTGCACATAAGTGTTTACAAAAGTTAGCACACATAGCACTCGGGCATAAAGCTCAAATTGCACACATGAATGTAAATAGGATTTGTATTTGTGTTGTTTGTGTAAATGTAAACATGTAATTTGATAGAGTTCATGTTTCACCCCAAAAGTGTAAAAGAGTAAAAGGGGCTATGAAATACTCACACGGTTTGAAGGCGTAGCTAACAAAGATACTAGATAGAATAAGGGTCCTTGAATGCACAAGTTAACCTAGTGTGTAATGCGTATTGTATCAATAGTGTGCACAAAAGTTTAAGTTTAAAGTTGAATTTGAATTTGTGTATAAGGCCATTGATTTGTACTTAAAAGTATTACATAAAATATAAGGTTTTGAAATAAACATTTTTGAAGTATTTTGTTTAAGGTTTGAGTTTGAATAATCAATTAAGTAAATTAAATAATTATCGTTTGTGAAAATATTGTAAGTGTTAAATGTAATTAAGTGTAAATAAATAAATGTTTTTGTTTAAATATAAAGTAAATAAATGATCGTTATTTTATTTATTTATTTATAAAATGTAACTTAACCATTTAACTACTTTTTAAATGAAAGGTTTAGCAATAATTGTAAATTTAATTTTTATAAACTTTAAATAAATAATTTTCTATTTATTCCAAGATTAAATATTTGATCTTTCTAAATAGAATTAAATATATTTTTATAAAAATCAACTATTTTTATTTTGAAATTTAATCAGAAATATTTATTGTTTGAAAAATATATAAATATTATAATTCTGCCAAAAATTTAACTCACACACGACCGTGCCTGGGAAGGGCACGATCGTGCTCGAACCACGGGCGCGGCGTGCTAGTCAGGACGCGACCGGGTTGATCAACGGAGACATAACTAGACAAATCACTAGGCACGACCGTGCCTTAGCTCGGCACGATCGTGTCTATGATTCTGAGACACGAATGAGATTAGCCAAAGGGCATGACTGGGTCTGAACAGGAGGACACGACCGCGCTGGTAACCAGCACGACCGCGTCTCATGAGGCACGACCGCGCTGTATGATTAGCGCGACCGTGTCTGTTCCAAAACAGATTCAATTTGACTAATTCTTATATTGTAAATGTTGGAATTCATGGGGCTTTCACCTATTAGATCATCACGAGTCTTCTTGTATAGATTAATTGTATTTAAAACGTGGTTAAGGTTTAATTCGATTAAATCATTTTTGAATGAAATATAGATTTGGGTTCGAGACGATTTCCATAATGAAAGCCCAAATTAATATGGGGCTTTTGATCTATGAATTGAAACGAGTTAGAAAAAGGTTTCAATTAGCCGTAATAGCAGCGAATTGATAGAGAACGGTAGGAAAGAGTTCCGGCGTCGACGAGGATGGTTTCCGGTGCTCCTTACTGCGATTCCGGCTGTCTCAAAGCTTTCGGGAGTTTCCGAGATAGTCGATGGAGCGTTTGGTTGGGGGAATTTCACTCCAGGATAGAATAATCGATGTTCAAGGGAGAGGATTTTTGATTTCTTGGGACGAATCGGGTTTTCTGATGTTAATGGTTGAAATTGATAATATTATTTTCTTTGTTAATGAAAATGAAACGTATATCGGTTACGAAACTCAACGATCTCGCGTTTAAAACTGGTTTTACGTTTCAACTGGTACGAGACGCGACCGTGCCAAGGCACCGGGCGCGATCGTTCCAAAGCAAGTCGCGCGACCGTGCCAAAGCACTTGGCGCGACCATGCGAAAACGAGGCACGACCGTGCCTATTAGGGTTTCTTGCTATTTTTCAACATTAGACCTTGTAACTTTAGTCTTTTGCCATATTTGTATAATTAGATACTTATGTATTTTTTTAATAGGATATAACCGAGTAAAATTTGCGGATTTTGCATTGAAATATAGTATTAAATTGATGGTACGAAAAGAAACAAAACAGTGCACTAGAATTGAGTTTGAAATGTATTACATTGAATTAAAAATACGGATACTAAAAATCAGAAATGTTACAAGGCCGAACACACCAGAAACCATATGGGAAGATTCAACCACTTGAGATACCGGAATGGAAGTGGGAACACATTATCATGGACTTCATAACCAAGCTACCTCGCACAGCTAAAGGTCATGACACCATTTGGGTAATTGTGGACCGATTAACGAAGAGTGCTCATTTCCTACCTATTCGCGAGACGTTCTCGTCGGAAAGTTTAGCGGAAGTATTTGTTAACGAAGTAGTAGCACGGCATGGGATGCCTTTGACGATTGTTTCTGACCGGGACACACGATTCACATCGAGGTTCTGGAAAAGATTTCATGAGGCGATGGGCACGAGACTTAATATTAGCACGGCATACCACCCGCAAACGGATGGTCAGTATGAAAGGACCATTCAGACACTGGAGGATATGTTTCGCGCTTGTATTAACGACTTCGGTGGCAGTTGGGACAGTCATATGCCGTTAGCCGAATTCTCCTACAACAACAGTTATAACACGACGATAGGCATGCCGCCTTACGAATTGTTGTATGGGAGAAGATGCAAGACCCCGGTTTGTTGGGGTGAGATTGGACAGAAGGAATTAGGAAGCCTTGAAGTCGTACGAGAAACGTCAAAAAGGTTTGATCAAATCAAAGCACGAATGAAGGCCGCACAAGATCGTCAGAAATCTTATGCGGATAAACGGCGAAGGCCTATTGAGTTTGATGTTGGGGACAGAGTAATGTTAAAAGTGTCGCCTTGGAAGGGAATCATACGATTCAGAAAGAGAGGAAAGTTAAGTCCGAGGTTTGTCAGACCATTCAGGATAATGGCACGGGTTGGTGAAGTCGCTTATCGGTTAGAGTTTCCTGATGAGTTAAGTGGGATTCATCCTACCTTCCATGTATCACACTTGCGAAAGTGTTTGGAGGATGAATCGGCTCACGTACCACTTACTGACATCGAGGTCGACAACAGGCTTAACTACATCGAAGAACCCGTGGCCATCCTAGATCGGAAGGAGAAACATTAATGTAATAAAGTTATCCAATTGGTTAAACTCCAATGGAAACATCGAAAGGGATCGGAAGCCTCTTGGGAAACGGAGACGGATATGTGGGAATCGTACCCTCAACTTTTTAACTTATGATAGGTTTCAGAGATGAAACATATTGTAAGGGGGAGAGACTTGTAACATACCAAAAACAAAACGACAATTATAATAACGGGTTAGAATGCGAGAACGAACAGAATAAACGAACGAGGCATGACGGGCCGGGCCGGATGGGCCGACGTGCTAGAAGGGGCGAACATAGGGGAGCCTTCCCTTATAAATAGCCTAAGCCACCATCGTTCTCTCATTTGCAACAACTAGAGAGAGAAACCGTGGAGAGAGAAAGTTGGTGGATCGACCCGATATTGAAGGAGCGTGTTACTACTGAGCTTGTGAGCAAGACCTCTGAATCAGAAGCTCGATTCAGGTAACAACTCGATCTAGATCTGAGTTTTTGTTTATGATGGGTTTTCGGGTATTTTCATAAAACGGATGGGTTTTTATGAACCAGTTGAGAAATCGACTTCAGATCTGTGATCACGAACGAAAACTACAAGTTTTGAACGTAAAACGTTATCATCTTGAAAGTGATCAGAGTTGGCCGCCATTTGCATGCAAACTTAGGGTTTTGGGGAAGATGACAGCCCCGCAGGCGAACTTGTCGGGAGGATTAAGCGAACTTCATAAGTTCACTGGATGTGAGTTTAAGAGAACTTAGATAAGTTCGTTGGTGTATGTTCGCTTGATTGCAAGTAGAAGCGAACTTGGTAAGTTCGTTGGACATGTTCGCCTTATGACAAAGGGCGAACTTAGCCTAAGTTCGCCTGTATGTTCGCCAAATTGGTAAAGGGGCGAACTTAACTTAAGTTCGCCTAGTTCAGTATGGTTAAACCGTTAGAGTCGGGATAGGATCTGATGTGTATTTAACTACTCAATTTGTAACATTTCTGGTTTCTTTTTTTTTTTACCATGTAAACGTTTCGATGCAATAAACGAGTATTTGAATTTCAATTCGTGTGCAACAACCGTAAAAGCAATTACACATACAATACATTATGTTACAATAACAACTGAAAACGCCATTATCTCACAAGCCCCGAGGACCAAAACTGACAAAACTCAAAAACTGCAAAACTAGGCAAGCACGGTCGCGCCTAAGACTAGGCACGGTCGCGCCTGCAGACCTAAGCACGGTCATGCCTAATACAGGCACGGTCGCGCTGCTGAAACCACGTGACTCTGCAGAAGTCAGATCACAGCCATACTCGACGATTTCGCAAAATTTAAAGAATGGTCAAAGCCGGTTTTCGCGCGTCAGACCATACTTGACTGAATACAACCTGCAACACGCATCAATTACACTCCAATTTACAGATTTGTTTAATCCCATACCCACCACAATCATGACTCGCGAATTCGTCGATATAGAGCCAGTTGCACGCTTCCTACACCCTCATATGCATCCACACAATCACCCAGAACTCTCACTCGACACTCATACAACCTCTGTCGTCCGATTGATCGCCGAGAAGCAAAGCCGTCGACCCGTAGCCGACTGCATTAAATTGCCCTATTATAACAAGTAAGTAATACACCACTAGCTTCGTATCACCCCCTACTACGAAAACCCTATGCCAATTCGTAGTAGAAACACTCAAATCGGCCAGATTTTTGAACGAGAAAACGAAACTACACTTTTAGTCGAACTACCACTTAAACACGAAATAAATCCAATTAAACCTTATAGATAGCTTCGTAATCATCCACTAAATGAAAGCCCTAAGAATCCAGAAGTGTTTAATATAAGAATCGAGCGAATTGAGTCTGGAAAAGACCCGACACGGTCGCGCTCATCACTGAGCGCGGTAGTGCCTGACCAAGCACAGTCGTGGTCCGAGTAAGGCCCGGTCGTGCTTACCGAGCAAACAAGTCCTGACCAAAAACAAACACTAGGCGCGTTCGTGCCGGACACGAGCACGGTCGTGCTCCATGACCAGAACCTCTGTAGCCTTCTGACTCGACCACGGGCGCGCTCCAGACCACCACGGTCACGCCCGGAGGCGAGCGCAGTCGTGCCGTTGATGAGCACGGTCGTGCTCAGTCAGAACTTAATCTTTACAGTTTCTCAGATTTGATGATTTTTATAAAACTTATGTTATAAACTTAACTGTTTAAACAGAATCTCACCATTATTAAGCACAACAATTATTTTCATCGATTAAATGGTTTTAAACCGATTCTTACCATTTGAAAATACATTTTCATTTAAAATTTCTAAATTTATAAAAAGTTATAACAAGATTTTATAAAACACTTTATTATGAAAAAGACTTTTATAAACCAATTGTATAAATCCTAGTTACATCAAATAAAACTTATATAAATATAAACTACTTTATATTTTGTGACGTTTTCTAAAATAAGTAGATAAAACGAATTCATTTGTTTATATTACATTCAATTAAATATATATACCACACTACCTTATATTTTAAATACATAAAATATATATACGCTTGCAATACACTGAAACACTATAGTTACTTTAAACCTTATACACCGCATTAATACACGTCATACATTTACTCGATAGGTCAAGCTCCGTGACCCACAAACACTTAACATTTACTTGGTTGTGCAATCTACACTCTCCAACACATGTGAGTCTACATAACCCCACTTTTACTCTTTTTCACCTTTGGGGTGGACATGATTTACATTAAACAAATTGCAACTCTTTCATAGTACAATTCTTATTTGATTACATGAATTATTTGTGCAATATGCTTGAATGCTATGAGTTATTACTATACATACATGACGCAACTCGTGCAATCATTAACTCTGTACAAGCCAACGGTAAACAAGGATAGTATTATTGAGTCTGACAAACCCACCCGGGTAGGGTGTTTGTTACCGACTTTACATTAGGGTAACCTGCGTGTTATGCCTCAGTCACAAGGTTTGATTGTGCACCTAGTATAACTATAGATTCTCCATATTCGTCTTATATACCATGTGAATCAAGGAATTGTATAAACAGTTTTGAACCCTTATTTGTGTGTCAAAACTTATGTATGCTCACCAACTTTTTAGTTGACCCTTGTTTTTAAATCATGTTTCAGGTGCTAACAATTGAGATGATTACAAGTTGCTTCCACCTAGTTTGAGGACCTAGTTAAAAGGCTCTAAGATAAACATTGTGATGTATTTTGTTATGTTTCGTGTACTTGTTGGATTGTTGTTTGATTTCAATGAAAACTGCACGTTTAATTATTTCAACCTTAGCAAACCATGAGCTATGAACAGTCTACACAGCTTCACGCCCCGACGTTTTCCGCCGTCGGTTGGGGTGTGACAGATTGGTATCAGAGCCTTGGTTATAGGGAATTAGGTTATTAGACACCATTGACCTAGACTATAACTTTAGGACACCCAACAATGCCATGCTACATGTTTTATGTGATACGTGCTATTTGCTATATGTCACATGCTTTATGTGTTAGTTATTTGATACTTAAAATTTTTAGACTACATGACTTAATAAGCATACGTAAATAATAAATTAAATAAATCGTATCCATACCCGTATCCTAAGCCGCGTATCCTCCTTAACTGCTTCTATGTCATCATCACCATAACTTGTGGAAAAACTCATACTCGTAGACACTAGTCTATCAAAAATATTTTTATATACCCGTTAAGGTTTTAGACTCTGTTAATTATTAAAGGACATGTGCAATCTGGAAGGGTGACACCTGTATTCTGGGTTTTCTGTCTAGGAAAGCATTTCATATAAATCCCAATCAACCGAGGGATCCGTATGCTTTCCTGGGAATTCCCGGGATGAGTGTTTACCTATAGGCTAAAGCACGTCTCCTTGAAAATTATATAAGTCTAATTAACCTTAATATGTCATTGTGTTCAAGTAGAAATGTGTTTACTTGAAAACAATCCGAACTATGAAATAAATGTGTTATTATTCCTCCTATCCTAAATTTCAACGGATTTTTTTTAAATTCTCACAACACTTTTGTATCATTCTCTTTTTATAGAATGCCTCCTCGTCGTAACATCAACCGCAACAACACCGACAACGCCAACAATAGCACCAACACCAATACCGGCAATGCCAACAACAACAATAATACCGACCTTGCTGCTCTCCTCACTCAGCTAGTAACTCAACTGACTCAAGCCAATAACAACAACAATGGGAACGCCAGTGGTAGTGCTAATACTGGTGGTGGCGGTGGTGCCAACCCGCCACAATGTACCTTCAAGCATTTCAACTCTTGCAATCCCCTGAAATTTTATGGTACCGAAGGAGCCACGGGACTCCTTCAATGGTTCGAAAATATTGAGGGCACCTTCCTTAATAGTGACTGTCCGGACAATCTGCGAGTCCGCCATGCCACTAGTGTCTTCCAAAAACGGGCACTAACCTGGTGGAATGGGGAGAAGAGAACAAGGGGAGTAGAAGTAGCAATGGCTCTGCCATGGGATGAGCTAAAAAGGATCATGACCGAGGAATTCTGTCCTCGGAACGAAATGAAAAAGCTGGAAGCAGAATTTTGGGATCTTACCCAAGATAGTGGTGAAAGCTTAGCATACACCAACCGTTTTCACGAACTGAGCATGCTGGTACCTCACATGGTTACGCCTTTGTCTAGGTGTATTGAAAAATATATCGGTGGCCTACCGAGACAAATCCAGGACACTGTTTTGGGAAGAAATCCTGCAAGCCTGGAGGATGCTATTCGTCTGGCTGCTACTTTGACTGATAATCACGTTAAAGCAGGTACTCTTACCAGAACGGGGGCCAAGAAAGTTTCCGACACCACAACACCTCCTGCTCATGTCAAGGAGGTCAAAGCCGAACCGAACCACAACACGAGGAAGAGGAAAGCTAAGAACTATGCCGTGATCACTCCGGCTGCCCCAGTCAACCAAGTTGCTCCTATGGCTCAGAACCGAGTCAAGAAACAATATGTGGGAAACAATCCGTTGTGCAACACCTGCAATTATCACCATTTCCCAAATGTACCCTGCCGCCTATGTGCCAGCTATGGGCATGTAGCTAACACCTGCAGAAGTAATCCAACTGGTAATCAAGTAAACCGGGGAAACGGGGCTAATCCAGCAGTTCCAGCTATTGGTAATGGGCATGCTTGCTTCGAGTGTGGCGACCCAAACCACTTCCGAGACCGATGTCCAAAACTTGTGAACAATACTCAAGGCGGAGCTCGTGGGCGTGCCTTCAACATCAACGCCAACGAGGCTCAGGCCAGCGATCATGTGGTCAACGGTACGTTTCTTATGAATAACCAATATGCTTCTATACTATTTGATACCGGAGCCGATAAGAGTTTTGTGTCCCTTAACTTTGAACCTTTACTTGCAAAAACACGATCCAAACTAGAGAAAACCTTCACCGTTGAAGTAGCGGATGGAAATTCCATCACTATTGACTCCATTGTCCATGACTGCTCACTAGAACTCAATGGTCACACATTTCCAGTCAACCTAATACCAATGCCATTAGGGAGTTTTGACGTCATCATCGGCATGGATTGGTTGTCTAAAAACCACGCCGAAGTCATGTGTTTTGAAAAATACATCCGAATACCTCTTCCATCGGGAGACATATTGAAAGTCTTTGGCGAGAAACCTTGCAAAGGACTTAAACTGATGTCCTGCATCACCACCCAGAAATACATACGAAAGAAGTGCATGGTTTTCCTAGCTCATGTAATCCAAAAAGAAGACAAGGAAAGAAGAGTAGAAGATATTCCCATCATTCGGGAGTTTCCCGAAGTCTTTCCCGATGACTTGCCTGGCCTTCCACCTGTTCGGGAAGTAAAGTTTCGAATCGATCTTATACCCGGAGCAAACCCTGTGGCTAAAGCTCCATACCGTCTTGCACCTTCCGAATTGCAAGAACTTGCAAGTCAACTTCAAGAACTCGCTGACAAAGGTTTCATACGGCCAAGTCATTCACCGTGGGGTGCACCAGTCTTGTTTGTTAAAAAAAAGGATGGTTCATTCCGCATGTGTATTGACTATCGAGAGCTCAACAAGCTTACAATCAAAAACCGCTACCCGTTACCTAGGATTGACGACCTCTTCGATCAACTCCAAGGTTCTACTTGTTTCTCGAAGATTGATCTTCGATCTGGTTATCACCAACTGCGTGTCCGAGAAGAAGATATTCCAAAGACCGCCTTCCGAACAAGATGTGGTCATTATGAGTTCACGGTTATGCCTTTTGGGTTGACCAATGCACCTGCTGTCTTTATGGATCTCATGAACCGCATGTGCAAACCATACCTTGACAAATTCGTGATCGTTTTCATCGATGACATCTTGATCTATTCCAAGACTGAGGAAGAACATGAACAGCACCTTAGACTGATTTTGGATCTCCTGAGAACCGAACAATTATACGCCAAGTTCTCCAAATGTGAATTTTGGCTAAAGGAGGTTCAATTTTTGGGTCATGTTGTCAATAAAAAGGGAATACATGTCGACCCTGCCAAGATCGAAGCTGTCAAGAATTGGAGTGCTCCTCAAACCCCTACCGAGGTTCGTTCGTTCCTTGGTTTAGCAGGTTATTACCGAAGATTCATTTCTAACTTCTCCAAGATTGCTGTTCCCCTCACCGCCTTGACGCATAAAGGTAAACCTTATGTATGGGGGCCGAAACAAGAAGAAGCTTTCCAAACTCTTAAACATAAGTTATGTGATGCTCCTATTCTGACTCTTCCCGAAGGAAACGATGATCTAGTCGTCTACTGTGATGCCTCTAACCTAGGCCTTGGTTGTGTTCTCATGCAACGAGGCAAGGTAATCGCTTATGCATCGAGGCAACTCAAGATCCACGAGAAAAACTATACGACGCACGATTTGGAGTTGGGTGCAGTCATATTTGCCTTGAAGATTTGGAGACATTATCTATATGGCACAAAATGTGTGGTATTCACCGACCACAAAAGCCTCCAACACATCTTCAACCAAAAAGAACTCAACATGAGGCAACGACGTTGGGTTGAACTCCTCAATGATTACGATTGCGAGATTCGTTATCATCCCGGCAAGGCAAACGTAGTAGCCGATGCGCTGAGCTGTAAAGAACGTGTCATGCTCCAAAGTGTCAAGATTCATTCCGACATTCAAACCCGTATTCTAGCAGCTCAACATGTCTCGATTACCGAGGGCAATATGTATGAGGAAATGTCGTGTGGTGCTGAATTCCAACTAGAGACTAAAAACAACGGCTTGCTTTATTTCTTGGATCGTATTTGGGTTCCCAATCGCAATGATCTCCAGGAATTCCTCATGACTGAAGCACACAAGTCTCGGTATTCTATCCATCCCGGTGCGGATAAAATGTATCACAATCTTCGACCACAATATTGGTGGCCTGGTATGAAGAAAGACATTGCACTCTATGTTGCAAAATGTCTAACCTGCTCTAAAGTCAAAGCCGAACATCAACGTCCTTCCGGCTTACTTGAACAACCGGAAATCCCCGTGTGGAAATGGGAAAATCTAGCCATGGACTTCATTACTAAACTCCCCCGTACTTCAAACGGCTATGATAGCATTTGGGTAATCATCGACCGTCTCACAAAGTCCGCACACTTCCTGCCCATCCGTGAAGACTATCGGGTTGAGAAATTGGCCCGAATCTATATTGACGCAATTGTGAGTCGACACGGTATACCTTTGAACATAATCTCCGACAGAGATGCTCGTTTCACTTCCAGATTTTGGCAATCTCTGCAAAAGGCACTTGGCACACGATTGGATTTAAGCACAGCCTACCATCCCCAAACTGATGGCCAGACTGAACGAACAATCCAAATGCTCGAAAACATGCTGAGAGCCTGTGTCATAGACTTTGGTGGCAATTGGGATTCACACTTGACACTTATTGAATTCTCCTACAATAACAGCTACCACACCAGCATCAACATGGCTCCATTCGAAGCTCTTTATGGTCGCAAATGCCGTTCTCCCATCTGTTGGAACGAGATTGGTGAAGCACAAATCACCGGTCCCGAGTTAATTCAGGAAACATCCGACAAAATCCTTCAAATCCGTGACAACATCCGAGTAGCGAGAAGTCGACAAAAGAGCTATGCCGACAAGCGACGAAAACCCTTGGAATTCCAAGTGGGTGACCTTGTGCTTCTCAAAGTATCCCCTTGGAAGGGTGTGATCCGCTTTGGAAAGAAAGGCAAGCTAGCACCTCGTTACGTAGGCCCGTTCAAGATCCTTGAAAGAATCGGGAAATTGGCTTACAAACTTGAGCTACCTCCTGCACTCAACAATGTTCATCCAACCTTCCACGTGTCCAACCTGAAGAAATGTCTTGCTGATGATAACCTCCACATACCTCTTGACGACGTGCGCATTGATGAAACGATGCACTTTGTCGAGAAACCGGTGGAAATCATGGACCGTGAGATCAAGCAACTCAAATGCAGCCGCATTCCTATAGTCAAAGTCCGTTGGGATTCTAAACGTGGTCCTGAGTTTACATGGGAACGTGAAGACCAAATGAAAATCAAGTATCCTCACCTCTTCACCGATTCAGCAGCCTCAACTAGTTGAATTTCGGGACGAAATCCCCTCAACATGGGGAGACTGTAACATTTCTGGTTTTTTTTTTTTTACCATGTAAACGTTTCGATGCAATAAACGAGTATTTCAATTTCAATTCGTGTGCAACAACCATAAAAGCAATTACACATACAATACATTATGTTACAATAACAACTGAAAACGCCATTATCTCACAAGCCCCGAGGACCAAAACTGACAAAACTCAAAAACTGCAAAACTACGCAAGCACGGTCGCGCCTAAGACTAGGCACGGTCGCGCCTGCAGACCTAAGCACGGTCGTGCCTAATACAGGCATGATCGCGCTGCTGAAACCACGTGACTCTGCAGAAGTCAGATCACAGCCATACTCGACGATTTCGCAAAATTTAAAGAATGGTCAAAGCCGATTTTCGCGCGTCAGACCATACTTGACTGAATACAACCTGCAACACGCATCAATTACACTCCAATTTACAGATTTGTTTAATCCCATACCCACCACAATCATGACTCGCGAATTCGTCGATATAGAGCCAGTTGCACGCTTCCTACACCCTCATATGCATCCACACAATCACCCAGAACTCTCACTCGACACTCATACAACCTCTGTCGTCCGATTGATCGCCGAGAAGCAAAGCCGTCGACCCGTAGCCGACTGCATTAAATTGCCCTATTATAACAAGTAAGTAATACACCACTAGCTTCGTATCACCCCCTACTACGAAAACCCTATGCCAATTCGTAGTAGAAACACTCAAATCGGCAAGATTTTTGAACGAGAAAACGAAACTACACTTTTAGTCGAACTACCACTTAAACACGAAATAAATCCAATTAAACCTTATAGATAGCTTCGTAATCATCCACTAAATGAAAGCCCTAAGAATCCAGAAGTGTTTAATATAAGAATCGAGCGAATTGAGTCTGGAAAAGACCCGACACAGTCGCGCTCATCACTGAGCGCGGTCGTGCCTGACCAAGCACAGTCGTGGTCCGAGTAAGGCCCGGTCGTGCTTACCGAGCAAACAAGTCCTGACCAAAAACAAACACTAGGCGCGTTCGTGCCGGACACGAGCACGGTCGTGCTCCATGACCAGAACCTCTGTAGCCTTCTGACTCGACCACGGGCGCGCTCCAGACTACCACGGTCACGCCCGGAGGCGAGCGCAGTCGTGCCGTTGATGAGCACGGTCGTGCTCAGTCAGAACTGAATCTTTACAGTTTCTCAGATTTGATGATTTTTATAAAACTTATGTTATAAACTTAACTGTTTAAACAGAATCTCACCATTATTAAGCACCACAATTATTTTCATCGATTAAATGGTTTTAAACCGATTCTTACCATTTGAAAATACATTTTCATTTAAAATTTCTAAATTTATAAAAAGTTATAACAAGATTTTATAAAACACTTTATTATGAAAAAGACTTTTATAAACCAATTGTATAAATCCTAGTTACATCAAATAAAACTTATATAAATATAAACTACTTTATATTTTGTGACGTTTTCTAAAATAAGTAGATAAAACGAATTCGTTTGTTTATATTACATTCAATTAAATATATATACCACATTACCTTATATTTTAAATACATAACTAAACGATACAATTCATTAGTGCAAATCCTTACGCTTGCAATACACTGAAACACTATAGTTACTTTAAACCTTATACACCGCATTAATACACGTCATACATTTACTCGATAGGTCAAGCTCCGTGACCCACAAACACTTAACATTTACTTGGTTGTGCAATCTACACTCTCCAACACATGTGAGTCTACATAACCCCACTTTTACTCTTTTTCACCTTTGGGGTGGACATGATTTACATTAAACAAATTGCAACTCTTTCATAGTACAATTCTTACTTGATTACATGAATTATTTGTGCAAAATGCTTGAATGCTATGAGTTATTACTATACATACATGACGCAACTCGTGCAATCATTAACTCTGTACAAGCCAACGGTAAACAAGGATTGTACTATTGAGTCTGACAAACCCACCCGGGTAGGGTGTTTGTTACCGACTTTACATTAGGGTAACCTGCGTGTTATGCCTCAGTCACAAGGTTTGATTGTGCACCTAGTATAACTATAGATTCTCCATATTCGTCTTATATACCATGTGAATCAAGGAATTGTATAAACAGTTTTGAACCCTTATTTGTGTGTCAAAACTTATGTATGCTCACCAACTTTTTAGTTGACCCTTGTTTTTAAATCATGTTTCAGGTGCTAACAATTGAGATGATTACAAGTTGCTTCCACCTAGTTTGAGGACCTAGTTAAAAGGCTCTAAAATAAACATTGTGATGTATTTTTTTATGTTTCGTGTACTTGTTGGATTGTTGTTTGATTTCAATGAAAACTGCACGTTTAATTATTTCAACCTTAGCAAACCATGAGCTATGAACAGTCTGCACAGCTTCACGCCCCGACGTTTTCCGCCGTCGGTTGGGGTGTGACACAATTCATATCGTGTGCGACGTTGTTGGGCCTTCGATTAGGACAACGAGACTAGCTTATCATGTGATTTCTAAAAGGTAGTATATTTTTGGGCTGGTTATGAAAGAAGTGTTTATGAAATATTTTGCCAAAAGAAGTTTACGAAGTGTTTATGAATGAATGAATGATTTTAATAAAACGTACGAATGCTTTAACTGAAGTTTTGAAGTAAAAGAAGTGAATGTTTATGAAAGTTACAAACGAACGAATCTTCCATTATTCCTTATGGAATGAAGGTTATGGGTATGGGATGTATGTTATGGGCCTTTACCTTTTAGGGGCCTTTGTGGCTGGACAACTGTTGTACAACTGGGATGATGACGGTCACCAAGGGGATTATCGTGATCCTTGAAGTTACGATTTACCTTATGGGGTAGTTGTGCTCGAAGTTTGGTACCTGTGCCTTACGGGGTGCAGTGCTTTGTGATGCCGTTCTTGAAGTTTGGTGTTGAATGACCTAAGTATCGGGCCCGAGGTTTCTCTGCCCGAAGGACAGTATGGTGTTGAAGGGCCTAGTGGTGGTGATTTTAGGGTCATTCCACCAGTATGAGATGTTTGGATTTGACGGTTACGAGAAGGCGCAGATTTGATATGTTCGTTGACTTTTGGGTTATGATGTGTTATGTTTTGTTATTGCATTATTTTATGTACTCTTTTATTAAATGAAGTATGAAGTTATGTTTTTGACAAATATTTGAAGTTAATGTTTTATGAAAAGCTAGAACTCACCAGCATAGATGACATTTTTGTATGCACATTCAGGTTAAGGCAGGTTATGATGATGGACGGTGATGCTGGGCAGCTTGATGAGTTACCCGGATGATATGAAGACTGGCATCCCGTTATGATTAGTCATGTTATGTTTATGTATTAGACTATGTTACGCTTCCGCATGTTGAACAATGTTATGATTATGTTTTAATGAAATTTTCCGCTGCGTTATTTTGATATTCAAGTTTAAGAACTGTTTGTGAATGAGTAAATTCAACAAGTGAGGCCTCTCGTGTTTGGGGCCTTATAGATAAATCGACATCTTTACTATTTGTGTTACCTTCATTGCCTGCTGTCTTGACACAAGGAGTGTTAGAGCTTGTGTCGCCTGTTCCTAGACCAGTGCCGTCATGTCCTTCATCATCATCATTTTTGTTCTTTGGTAACATTGTGATGGGTTCAGGATCCATGGACTTTTCATTTTTCTCAGCTTCATTCTCTTCTTGATCAACATCAAAAATGTCCACGTCATTGAAGATGGATAAATCAAAGAGATCATTAAAGCTCAAGGGTTCTTCATTTAGTATTTCCCTTAGTCTGTGGACTTCATTTGTTAGGTTGTATCCTCCTTTTCTCAATATCATCAGAGCTTTGCTCATGTCGTTCATGTTGACTTGAATCTTTTTGTTAAAAGAGACTTGATTATCCAGTTGAAACTTCAGTTTAACCAATGTATCTTTAAGTTCTTCAATCTCAAGATCTCTATCATCTTCTCTTGAATTTGACGCTTCGATTTGACCATTCATCCATCTCAACAGTTTTGTAGCTTCAATACCGACATTCTTGATCATTTCGGGATCCAAAGTTTCTTTAATGGGAGGAGGAATTGGTTTTCCAGATGGTCGCGTTTTCCTTTTTGCCATGGATTTTAACCTTTTGGGAGTACCGGTAGGAGAAATAGATTGAGATTGAGGTGGTGGAGAGTGTCTTGTTCCCGATATGCCTTATGTTTGCCTGGACGGAGGATGTCCTTCGACTTCTAGAGCGGCACGGACTAAACGATCTACTTCTATGTCTTCTTCTGTGATACCTATGGGAGGGGGAGTTTTAAGTCTTGATGGACTACGTTGTTGACGAACATAGCTGTGTATTGTAGCTTTCATGAATCCTTCTCCATCACCTTTTGCCTTTTATTTCTTTTTCTTGCCAGCATCAGGGTCAATGTCTTTCCCCTTAGATTTTCTTTTCTTTATAGCCTCTTCGTCATCGCTTGGTGGTTCCTTTTCTTTCTCAACTTTTCTCTTTTTCTCAACAGTCTTTTATTTATCATCTTTCCTTTCCATGATGGATTTAACAGCTGCTTGGATTGTTGGTAAGCGTTCTTCCCGATACGTATTGTCAAACATTGGAATCCACTTCCTAGAGAATTTTTCATATACCCTCAACACATCAGTGTAGACATGTGATTCTACTTTAGCAAAGGTCATGGGACGACCACATGGCGGCAAATCTTTCAGAAGGTAGTTGAGGATCATTTGTATGAAGCGAGGATAGAGCAACCACTCGCTTTCTTTTTCCCGGTTGATTATCTGGGTGAATATATGATACGAGAGATTGAATTTTACTTCACCACAAATTTTTAGCAAAACGCCGCACCAATATACACTCAATGCATCATAACCTCCTTTTTTTTGTGGGAAAGAGAATGTATAAACACGTACATAATGACTTTCCAATCTCTAGACAAATATCTCATTTGAATTTCATTATTTATGAACGGTCCCTCATACCCTAACTCTTGCACGAATCTGTTTCTTGTCTCATATTCATTAATAGCTCTTGGGTCCCGTCTATCATCATCTAATTGTAGTGCATTTCTCGCAGTACTTTCATAGATCAGTACTTCCTTTCCGTGAGCAAAAGATATTACATGAGGCCTTTTGGTAACAGAGTGGACTTTATATTTGGCATTAATCCAACATTCTTCAATTAGGTCTCTGTTCACTGCTTCATTCCAAATGATTGCATATGCAATTATGCTACGAAGGATCCATCTCACAACATCATTAAACTCCTCAGGAACTGTTTCAGGAAAAGATAATGCCATGTTGTGTCGATTATCACTTGCAAGATGATCGTCGTCCATTTTCTGTAACATAATAGAAACCACATAAGTGATACAACCACAAATTTTAAATATTTCTATATCAAAAGGAGAGTGTGTAACATCCCAAAAGTTCACTACCATTTAAATACGAGATCCAAGTTTAGGGTTAAAACTTAATTACTACATAGATGAGGGGGCAAAGGGAAAGATTTTATAAAATTTAAACCCTAAACAAATGCATCAGCCGCCAACCCCATTTCCACCCTCCCTCTCGTCAGCTGCTAAACCCCCATAGTGACCTCACCTCCGACCAGCTCTAATCCGACCAGTTTCTGACTTAGCAACTCCGTTTCAAGCACAAGGGACGTACAACACCTCATGACAGCAGTGAGAGATCTGTGAGGAGGTTCACGGCGGCAACGGGCGTGTGAGCTGCTGCCATGGCTCCGGCAGCAGCAATGGCTTCATTGTGACGTGATTACGATGTGACAATGGGTGTTGAAGCGTTGGAAGGCAGTCACGTTAGTGAAGGTGAGTCCGTGGTTAATGGTGGTAGAGGGTAGTGGTAGTGTAAGGTTCACGATAGTTGGAGGAGAATGGTGACGGGTGTAACAGATTACAGTGAAGGTGGTGGCGACGACCTCACAGTGGTATTTGTCAAACCCCCAAATTCCACAAACAGAGTTTTATCGTTTGGCGTGTGACAAACCATGATCTCAGTCATTAGTTACATCAAAAGACATTATATGGGACATAAATGAAATATCATAAAAGTTCAGAGTGAATGCAGAAGAATTAAATAGAGTAGTAAATGCGCAAACAATGCGCCCAAGTCAAGTCTAAAAAGAAAGCATAATAAACATTTGATCAAAGCTTGAAAAGCTAACAAGACTCCATGCATGCCCTAGTGTGCACCTGAACTTAGCGACCTGAGAAAACATGTAAGAAAAAGTTTCAACACTAGGTTGGTGAGTTCACATGTTTCAGTTTGTAACTAGCGTGTGCCAGATTATGTACATTCAATATGTGTATCAATAGGTAGCTAACCTATGTTCATGTCTTACTAAAGCACTCGCAACTGAAGCTGACAGTGATATTTGTTTGCGTCCCACCATGTCTATCAACCATGGCGAATGTGTTAAGGTCAATATTTCACCCGTTCGACCTCCAATCAAGTTAGTGCGACTAACGCGGGTGGGGTTTGTCAAACCCAATAGTACTACCAAAATTACCTCGCTAATTCCATATTAACGGTCCGATGTGTGTGAGGACTTTCCTGATATTGTGTTACGCTTAGTCTTAACAGTGATAACATATGAATTACAATAATCAAAATATTTTGTATCATGTTTTCTCCCCCAACGGGAAAACATGTAAAATAATGTTTGTTTGCGTACCTGTTTCTCCCCCACGGGAAAACACGTAAAAGTATGATTGCTTGCGTGCATGTTTCTCCCCAATCCGGAAAACAAGTAAAAGATGTTTGTTTATGTGCATGTTTTCTCCCCCAATTGAAAACAGTAAAAGGGGCCGTGAAACTCACCTGAGTTGTGTACGAGTAGAGGATAGCTCCTCACAAAGATGCAAGTAGAAAACACGAGAGTTTGCCTGTGAACGGCTTACGTATGTCCTAGAATTATAAGCATAATAGTTAGGGATACAATGGGACATTTGTCGGTCTCTTTGATTGCCAAGAAGTGAGCGGATTTTGTCAAGCGATCGGCGATCACCCAGATGGTGTCGCATCCGCTAGGAGTTCGGGGCAATTTGGTGATAAAATCCATAGAGATTTGCTCTCCACATTGGGATCTCTGGTTGTTGAAGTAAGCAAGAAGGCTTTTGGTATTCCACTTTGAGTTTTGCACAAGTTAGGCACTTGCTCACGTAGGTGGATATATCAGCCTTCATCTTTGGCCACCAATATAGCACCTTTAGGTCATGGTACATCTTGTCAGAACCTAGATGAATAGAGTATCGAGATTTGTGAGCTTCATCCATAACCAGTTCTCTTAGATTTCCGTACACTGGAACCCATATTCGCTCCACGAAGTAGCGAATGCCATCTGATTTGACCTCTAGTTGATTTTCCATACCGCATGTGGCTTCTAATGGTAGGTTCTCCTCTTTAACGGCTTTGAGTTGAGCACTACGGATTTTTACAGGTAATGCGGTGTGGATAGTAAGCTGTAATGCTCAAATTCGTTTGGGTTTGGTGTATTTACGGCTTAAACTATCAGCTACCACATTAGCCTTACCCGGATGGTATCTGATTGCACAGTCATAGTCGTTTATGAGTTCGACCCAATTACGCTGTCGCATGTTCAACTCTTTTTGCTCAAAGATGTGTTGATGACTCTTGTGATCGGTGTAGATAGTGCACTTGGTACCGTACAAGTAATGTCTCCATATCTTTAATGCAATTACCACGGCTCCCAATTTTAAGTCATGAGTTGTGTAGTTTAGGGTTTAGGGTTTAGGGAATTTAGCATACATGCCTCGGTGTTGTAGGTGCTGCACAATTCTTGATTGCTTCTACTTTGGCTGGATCAACTTGTATTCCTTTCTCGTTGACTACATGTCCTAGAAATTGCATACAATCCAGAATTCGCACTTAGAGAATTTAGCATACAATTACTCTTGCTTTAGCAATTCCAGAATCAAATGCAGATGCTCCTCATGTTCTTAGAATAGATGAGGATGTCAACAATGATGACGATGACAAACTGATCAAGGTAGGGTTTACACATGGTTCATGAGATCCATGAACACTGCGGGTGCATTGGTTAGTCCGAATGGAATGACCATAACCTCGTAATGGCCGTACCTAGTTCTGAAAGCAGTCTTAGAGACGTCTTCGTCTCGGACTCTCAACTGATGATAACCGGATCTAAGGTCGATCTTGGAATCGAAACTTGATCCTTGGAGTTGATCAAACTGATCATCAATGCGGGGTAGGGGATAACGGTTTTAGATAGTTACTTTGTTTAGCTCACGGTAATCGGTGCACATGCGGAAAATCCCGTCTTTCTTCTTGGCGAATAAGACTGGAGCTCCTCATCGCGATGAGCTAGGTCGGATGGAACTTTTATCCAACAACTCTTGCGGTTGTGTAGATAGTTCTTGCAATTCACTGGGTGGAAGTCTGTAGGGTGCCCGAGCAAAAGGCGCTGCTCCAGGTACTAGATCGATTTGGAATTCGACTTGACGATGTGGTGGAAGACCAGGCAGGTCTTCGGGAAATACTTCTGGATAATCACGAACGATCGGAATGTCATCAATCTTCTTCTCCTCAGATGGATGCTCGACGACGAGAGCCAGAATGGCAGTGTGACCCTTACGTATGTACTTCTGCGCTTTCATGAAAGATATGATGCCAACGACTACACCACTTTTCTCACCTTGGATAGAAAGGGTTTCTCCACTCGGGAGAGGAAGGCGAGAAATTTTGTTATGACAAATGATTTCAGCTTAATTTATATGTTGGGGTATAATTCAAATTAGACTAAGGATTAGTCACAGGAAAAATTCCTTAAATTCCATTTACATAGTTGGAATCGGTGGGTTTACCATGAGGTTCTAATAGAGTTTCAATCTAGGTGGTTCCATTGATCAAGTCTGGATGAGAATCATAAGTTCACTACGACTCTTACATGAGTGAAATAAAATGTTGGATCCTATTGATGATAGTTCAGTGTAACATCTTCAACCTGATAGTTGCGTCTATCAAATGTTGAATAGGTTTAACGATATCAACTAGTTGTTGAGCGGGTTACGTGAATTTTCTACTAACAGTGGAAACTTAAGTCTGCAAATCACTGATTAGGACCATTTATCCACACAATAGGTTTCACCAGGACTTACATGCACCTCAAATTACTATTATGTGTGCACCCGTAATGTTAATTTGCTTTGCATGCTCACCCTAATTCTCCCTGTCCTGTGTCAAAATGTCCTTTAGTTTATATTGCCAAGTACAAAGTGTTGTCAGACATGATAAGTCATTGAGAGGCTTAGTCATCAACCATCAATTGATCAACTAGGAGTCATATCAGGATGCATAGTCGGGAATCATTTTATCCGAGTATTCACTCGAGTTGGAACATAATATGAGAGTCCAATCCAGTGGATTGTAGATGGGAACATGCACATGAAACAAACATGTACATGAAATGCGGTTTCGATGAGTGAAACTAGTTCATGAATGTGTTACTGGAAGAGGCAAAGTAGCCGTCCTTCCAACTGAGTCAGGATATGGTTTGAGTATGCAATGAGCAAGGCGTTCTCATCCTTGTGGTTAATCTTTCTTGAACAGAATATCGACTAAAGCGCGAGCCCACGGCTCGGGAAAGTGATGACATCTATGTGTTAATGGATTTTGCAATAATGCGTGCAACGGTCTGCCTTCACATGGCGTACCTCAAGCGAGGCCCACGGATTCGGGCTTGAAGTGGAGTAAAGCTAGTGAGGTCGGGATATAGTTGCTAGTGGGTGCAGGAGGGACTCGCCTCCGACGAAATCAACTCCCAAAGAGACATGTGTTAGTGCTGTGTGTCGTCCCCAACACGGACTTGAAAAGGCCCACCATTCCCGATTGTATCATAGATAGGCTCAAGCCGGTGTCATCTTCGGCTTCGATGGTGTAACAAGGGTACAGATGATGGTGGTGTGAGTGACTCCTCCGAAGGCTCCGTCTCGCTGCCCTCGGATGGGAGTGGATGTTATTTTGGTGATTCCCCGAGTGTCACCACTGGGAATGATGATGCAATGCGAATGACTTGCCCCTTGTCAGGAGAGGGTGACATGGATGATGTCAACATGCCTGCAATGTAATGTATGTGTAGATGCTACGTGTAGTATGTATGAGTGTATGTGTCATGTAACTAATGTGTGTGGGTTATAGTCTAGTATGGAATTCCTATCTCACTATAACCAATGGCTCTGATACCAATCTGTCACACCCCAAAATTCCACTAACGGAGTTTTACCGTTTGGCGTGAGACAAACCAGGATCTCAGTCATTAGTTACATCAAACGACACTATCTGGGACATAAATGAAATATCATAAAAGTTCATAGTGAATGCGGAAGCGTTAAATTGAGTAGTAAATGCGCAAACAATGCGCCCAAGACAAGTCTAAAAAGAAAGCATAATAAACATTTGATCAACTTGAAAAGCAAACAAGATACCATGCATGCCCTAGTGTGCACCTGAACTTAGCGACCTGAGTGTCAACACTAGGTGAGTTCACAGGTTTTAGTTTGTAAGTAGCGTGTGCCAGATTATGTACATTCAGTATGTGTATCAATAGGTAGCTAAGCTATGTTCATGTCTTACTAAAGCGCTCACAACCGAAGCTGACAGTGATGTTTGTTTGCCTCCCACCATGTCTATCAACCATGGCGAATGTGTTAAGGTTAATATTTCACCAGTTCGACCTCCAATCGAGTTAGCGTGACTAACGCGGGTGGGGTTTGTCAAACCCAATAGTACTACCAAAATTACCTCGCTAATTCCATATTAACGTTCCGATGTGTGTGAGAACTTTCATGATAGTGTGTTACGCTTAGTCTCAACAGTGATAACATATGAATTACAATAATCAAAATAGTTTGCATCATGTTTTCTCCCCCAATGGGAAAAACATGTAAAATAATGTTTGTTTACGTACCTGTTTCTCCCCCACGGGAAAACAAGTAAAAGTATGATTGCTTGCATGCATGTTTCTCCCCAAACGGGAAAACAAATAAAAGATGTTGTTTGTTTGTGTGCATGTTTTCTCCCCCAATTTAAAACAGTAAAAAGGCCTGTGAAACTCACCTAAGTTGTGTACGAGTATAGGATAGCTCCTCACAAGGATGCAAGTGGAAAACACGAGAGTTTGCCTGTGAACGGCTTACGTATGCCCTAGAATTATAAGCATAATAGATAGGGATACAATGGGACTGTAGGTCCCGGGGCCTTTGTGATACCCGACAAATTCAGGTTAATATCCATACCCGACTATTACTTGAATTCACATGATTACACTTGCATCATACTTAATTATAGAGTAATTAACTACATATTTCATATAGCAAGTCCGTTCGTTTCATTTCATTATATGCATCGACAATCTGGTGGATTACCGGGTCACACATGCGTCGTGTCACATAAACGTTGGTGAATGTTAGAAATAATATTTAGACATATAAATGGTGTGCAAAAATTATATGTAATGCTGTGATTTAATATTTCATGGTTATATGAATTTTTCCAGAATTTTTAGAGCAACTTTTATTTTAACGCTTTTTAAGCGCATACGTGATATGTGCCAACAACTTTAAATTTGGTTTTTATAAAAATGATTAATTGATGCATTGGGCCTAATTATTCAGTACTTAGTTATTAACCCATGTTAGGAGCCCATCTTTTTAGTAAAAGCCTAAAAAAAGAATGCAAAGCCCAAACCAATTTTCATTAAAACTCCTAAAACACTCTCACACTTCATTCATTACCCTAAACCTAAAATGAAACTCTCCCTCCCTCCCTCATAATCTCGGCCGCCACCCCCTTGTAGCCACCACCATCTTTCAAGTTTTGTTCTACTCATTTCAAGCATTCTAATTGCAATCCAAGGTGTTTCCAAGAAGATTGAAGCTAGTACAACACTCATCTCACCAACATACTTTAGTTTCGTAAGTTTTCATCAATTTTTATTCATTATTTTCGGCCATATGGTGAAACCCACCCATCCAAACGATTTCTAAGTTATAAGTGTTCTAATCCATGTTTTAATCAAAGAGTTTTCATAATAAGAAGTTGTTGACACATATTTGCACTTTTTATGGTTTGAAATGTTGGTTTATGTGGTTATATGCTCATTTCTATTTATAGAAACTTTGTTGGTAATGATTTTTCACAAATGTGTATATAATATGTTTGATGGTTTGTATGTTTCTAGTAATGTTAGAATATATTGGAAATATGATTTTTTTGGTTGAAATGTTGTTTTACACTAGGTTCTGGTCGACTTACTATATAAGGAAACTTTAATTTGTCATATTTTGAGTGATGGTATTTTAATGGATGAAAGCATGATAATATGGTTCTATAACATCTATTAAAGTGTAAGAAAGAGTTAATGAAAGTTACACATGTGTAGGAGGTCGTTTGGACCACTTTCCTAAAAAGGAAACTTTAATTGAACATATTTTGTATGTGTATGCTAAAAATGTCTTAAATAAGTTTAATAGCTTTATTACTATATGAATAGATGTCTTATGCAAAAATATGTAATTTGAAATGGTATTAAGACGTGTTTTGGAGGACCTTGCTAAATAAGGAAACATTATTAGTTTGGAAACTTTACCTTTGCTTGAAATAGAAAGTGTATGCATAGAATCATGTTTATGATATGGTACTAGTATAATTTCAGGGATAACTTGTTTAATTGAGCTCTGACACCTAAGATGTACTAAAACCCCCACCCTAGTTAGTCACGCTAGTTAGTCATGAATAGTACTATTGGGTTTAACAACCCCCACCCTAGTTAGTCACGCTAACTTAGACTGGAGGTCTAACGGGTGCATCATTGACCTAATCCAATGCAGGCTGGGCACGTAAGAGGCAAAATGCAAGTTTCAGCATCCTTTTCTTTAGCTTCGGTTTTGAATTGCTTATATTATTAACGCATATTGTCTGATCAACAATTGAATCATGAGTAGAAATACGTATTGTTATACTGTTTTCATTCTGTTTATGTTACCTAAACTTGTGAACTCACCAACCCTGTGTTGACACTTTAAGCATGTTTATCTTAGGTCGCTAAACATTCACGCATGGACTAGGATTGCATATCTGGAGTCACATTCATGTTTTCATTTAGAAGCTAGGTTTATGGGAACCTAATTTTTTATGCTTCTGTACTTTGCTACTTTACTTTTGCTTCCGCACTTTACTTCCGCATTTTCAAACTCCGTATTACTTATTTATTTTTGTATGATGTTCAAACGGAAAGTCTTTTCGTAAACCATTTAGAGGTCGTTCGAAATGACAGGGACTAATGATCCTTGACAGTCATAACCCGCGGGTAACCCGTTGTGGAATTTAACGGTGTGACAGATTGGTATCAGTGCCCTGGTTATAAAGAACTAAGTTGCATTAAGTGTACTTAGACTATAATTGTAGGCTCACATAATTCACATCACATCAATCACATTGCATATACATTCACATGATCTATATTACCTAATACTTAGACAATGTTACTGTCACAACTATGTCTTTCGTATCTCACCCGATTGTCATCTTCGACTCTGAGGAGAAGTACAAGTACACACCGTCGGCATCGTCATCGGCTGAATCGTCACTTCCCGCACCGTCCGCACCACTACTCACGCACGCATCTGGTGACGATAGTATTCTAATGACTGACGACAACGAGAACCCGAGCGAGTATTCGGGGGAGCACATGGCCGACAACCACAAGGATGACGAGGAGGAACCAGACAAGGAGGAGCCAACGAGGTTCCTGAGACTGTATTCGGCTAGGAGCTTGAGGCTCTCATGGACACATGGACTGGGAGGAGACCCCGAGGTGGTATCTCACCCTATCCCATCCCCGTACTTTGCGCATTTAGGAGAAACTCTACTTTGTCAAACCCCGATGAGGAGGGTCACGCTGCCTCGTCATGCTCCAACACCACATACACCGACACCTCACCCAGACTACAAAGAGTTCGAGGTGGAGATTCACGCAAAAAAAAACAAGATCCGTCCGAGGAGGACTGGAAGGACTCAGAGAGACCAATGGCTATTACTTCGGGTTGCAAACTGAACCCCACTCATACGTCCTAATACAAGGGAGTTTGTATTTGAAATTCCTCTTTTCGAATCTATTCTGTATGAGTCTAAACACGTCAGCCTTAGTACAATGGCTAAATCCTACTATATCCTTAATCACAGTTAATATTCCGTACCCGATGGTACAATCTAAGGAACATTACAACGCTTTTAATCTAGAAACTCGGAATAAGGGAAACATCAGTGGGACCATGCAGTGCAAAGTATTATTACGGGTGCACACGTAATCATAAATTGTAGTGCATGAAAACTCTGGTGAATCCTATAATCTGAGTTGACTTTTCTGTACGACTAGTACTCCTATTTCTAATTCTCAGATGTTCGATTTTCGATCTCGTAGGATACTGAAATGGATCGAATCAAAGGATATTAGCTGACACAACATGCCACCTTTGATGGCATATAATTATCTAACATCTTTTCTCGTATACGAATTTGAATCAACTTAGCCTGAAGTGAAGAACCTCCAGAAGGGTTGTTCATACAATGCCCCCTTTGCAGACGGACCCCGAAACATCCACGACGATGGAGGAGTTGGGGGTATTACCAAATGGATTGATAAGATATAATATGTTCTCAGCATGAACATTTGTACCATGGATAAAAAGTCACATTCACCACCGGCACATTCGAAGGGCAAGTCCTCACATGTTGAAACTCATATGACCACACTCCAAGTCTAGGAGCTGCTAACGCAATCCTATGAGAAGAGTTTAAGGAAATTATGAAATAGGTATATTCTGTGAAATGAACTGCAAGAATTAGAACAAGGAATCTGAAACTTGTTAGTAGAAGGTGTGAATATGGAAGAATACACCACGAAATTCCATGACTTGGCCCAACTATGCTCACACCTAAATCCAAGACAATCGAAAGGTACATTTGGGGCTTAACGTCTCAGATCCAAAGTATTATGACATCTGTTGAATCTATCACCACCTGAAACGCAGCGAGACTTGCGCTCAATCTGATAGGCTAAGCAGTTCATCAAGGGGTACTATTCAGAGATGGATATCTTGTGAAGTTATTTAAAAACAAAAGGAGATGAGACGATGCTCCCTATAAAACCCTTACGCCACCAGCCCCGAGGAGACAGAAAACAGTTAAGTCCATTTCCGTACGCTAACCAGATAAGGAAACCAGAGATGGATACACTTCGAACCGTCGACATGTAGCAAGTGAGGTTATCACCACCCGAGTTCATGTGAAGAGTCCAAGTGCCAAAAATACAAGCGTTTCGGCCATGCCAGCCACAATTGTAGGACTGTTGATTAAACCACGAACACAGGAGAAAGCCATGGATGCTTCTAGTATGGTACACTCAGACCTATCCACAAAGATTGCCCAAAGTTTAGAAAACATGGTGCTGATGATGCACCGGGCATATCGTTCATTATAGGAGCTGGAGGAGCTTGATAGAATCAAAGCTTTGTCACCCCCATGTTCTTGTGAACAACTGTTAAGTCTCCACTCTATTTGATACAAGTGCCGATAAAAGCTTTGTGTCTACTAAGTTTAGCTCACTACTTGGAATTACACCAATTGCACTAGATTACCTATACGCGGTATAACTAGTTGATGGTAAGTTGATTGAGGCAGAACAGATAATCCCAGTGTGTGTCTTGATGCTAGCTGACCACCCATTCATTGTAGATCTATTAACAGTAACTCTTAGGAGTTTCGATATAGTCATCAGTATGGACTGTTTGCCCAAGGCCTGAGCCGAGATTGTATGTCACGAGAAGATCGTTCGCATTCCACTGCCGAACGGGGAAACACTGGTGATTCAAGGAGAACGGAGTGGTATCGCACTAAGGATCATTACCTGCATGCGATCCTAGCACACGTAACGGAAAAGAAAGCAGAAGAGAGAAAGATCGAGGACATTCCGATCGTTAGAGACTATCCAGAAGTATTTCCCGAAGACCTGCCCGGACTTCCACCGTAATGGCAAGTCGAGTTCCGGATCGATCTCACACAAGTAGCTGCTCCGATAGCGAGGTCACCTTACCGACTGGAGCCATCGAAAATGCAGGAATTGTTTAATCAATTACAAGAACTGTTAGACAAAGGTTTCATCAGACCAAGCTTCTCACCTTGGGGAGCACTGGTCCTATTTGTTAAGAAGAAGGACGGATCGTTCCGTATGTGCATCGACTACCGAGAACTGAACAAAGTGATGATCAAGAACCGATATCCACCACCAAGGATCGACGACCTATTCGACCAATTACAAGGGTCGAGCTATTACTCGATGATCAATCTGCGGTCGGGATACCATCCAGGAAGATGACATTCCAAAGACTGCTTTCTGAATTCGTTATGGTCACTACGAGTACATGGTCATGCCATTTGAGTTAACCAATGCACCAATGGTATTCATGGACCTCATGAACCGAGTGTGCAAACCTTACTTGGACAACTTTGTGATCGTGTTCATAGACGATATCCTGATATACTCACAGAGTAAGGAGGAGCATGCCGAGCATCTGAAGTTAAACATGGAGTTACTAAAGGAGGATAAATTGTACGCCAAGTTCTCGAAGTGCGATTTTTGGATTCGAGAAGTACAATTCCTTGGACACGTGGTCAACGAGAAGGGCATACATGTTGATCCATCCAAAATCGAGGCGATTAAAAATTGGGAGGCACCTAAGACTCCGACTGAGGTGCGAAAATTCTTAGGTCTTGCGGGCTACTATCGACGGTTTATCGAAAATTTCTTTAAGATATCCCAACCCCTCATTACTCTGACACACAAGGAAAGGAAATACGAATGGAACGACGAGGCAAAAACCGCTTTTCAATTACTCAAACAGAAACTTTGCAGCACACCGATCCTATCATTGCCGGAGGGAACGGACGACTTCGTGGTGTATTGCGATGCGTCCCATCAGGGACTCGGCTGTGTGTTGATGCAAAGAGAGAAGGGCATTGCTTATGCTTCTAGACAACTAAAAGTGCATGAGAAAAACTACACTACCCACGACTTGGAGTTGGGGGCGGTAGTATTCGCACTCAAGATCTAGAGACACTACCTGTATGGCACAAAATGTACAATTTTCACCGATTACAAAAGCCTTCAACACATCTTCCACCATAATAAGCTTAACATGAGGCAATGTTGATGGGTCGAATTGCTAAATGACTACGACTGCGCCATCCGTTACCATCCTGGAAAGGCAAACATCGTTGCTGATGCCTTGAGCAGGAAAGAACAACCCAAGAAACGACAAGTACGGGCGTTACAATTGACCTTCCACACGAATTTACCCATACAAATCCGTGACGCTCAACTCGATGCAATCAAGGAGGTGAACCTATGTCATGAGTCCTTACGATGTATGGACAAACAATTTGAGGTCAGATCTGATGACATTCATTACTTTATGGATCGGATTTGGGTATCGAACTTTGGAAATCCAAGGGATCTAGTGATGGACGAAGCACACAAGTCCAGATACTCGATTCACCCCGGTGCCGACAAAATGTATCCTGACCTCAAGGAGCATTATTGGTGGCCTAACATGAAAGCCGAAATTGCTACCTACGTCAGTAAATACTTGACCTGTGCTAAGGTCAAGGTGGAGTATCAGAAACCATCAGGGTTACTCCAACAACCAGAGGTTCCACAATGGAAGTGGGAACAAATATCAATGGATTTCATCACGAAATTGCCCAGGGCATCCAATGGGTGCGACACCATCCGGGTAATCGTCAACCGGTTAGCAAAATCTGTACACTTCCTTCCCATTAAAGAGACTGACAAATTTGAAAGAATTACTTGGATTTACTTGAAGGAAGTAGTCTCAGGCATGGAGTGCCAATCCCCATCATTTCAGATAGGGATAGTCGATTTACATCCCGATTATGGCAATCTTTATAGAAAGCCTTGGGTACTCGATTAGACATGAGTACTTCATACCATCCTGAAACGGACGGTCAGAGTGAAAGGACCATCCAGACCCTTGAAGACATGCTTAGATCTTGCGTGGTTGACTTTGGAAACGGTTGGGATGCCCACCTACCGTTGGTCGAATTTCATACAACAACCGCTACCACACTAGCATCAAAGCTACACCATTCGAAGCACTTTATGGAAGAAAGTGCAGATCACCAATTTGCTGGATAGAAGGGGGAAATAGCAAACTCACTGGTCCAGAAATCATTCACGAGACTACGGAAAAAAAATCATACAGATACGCGAACGTATCATAGCTGCGCGTGATCGTCAGAAGAGTTACGCTGACGTGAGACGTAAACCATTAGAATTTCAAGTGGGAGACAAAGTGCTACCGAAAGTCTCGCCATGGAAAGGAGTGACACGTTTCAGCAAGTGTGGGAAACTGAACCCTCGTTACGTTGGACCTTTCGAGATCCTGAAAAGGATTGGTCCCGTTGCTTACAAACTCAACTTACCGGAAACCCTCGCTGGCGTTCATGGCGTGTTTCACGTGTCAAACATGAAGAAGTGCTTTTCAGATGAAACACGGGTCATACCATTGGAGGAGATTCAAATAGACGATCAGCTCCACTTCGTCGAGGAACCAATCGAGATCATGGACCGTGAGGTCAAAAAGCTGAAACAAAGCCGCATCCCTATAGTTAAGGTTCGTTGGAATTTTAGACGTGGACCAGAGTTCACTTGGGAGCGCAAGGATCAATTCAAGCGTAAATACCCTCATTCATTCAAATCTACACCGTCCACCAGGGACGCGAACTGAATTTCGGGATGAAATTCCTTTTAACAGGGGGAGTATGTAATACCCGGCAAATTCAGGTTAATATCCATACCCGACTATTAATTGAATTCACATGATTACACTTGCATCATACTTAATTATATAGTAATTAAGTACATATTTCATATAGCAAGTCCATTCGTTTCATTTCATTACATGCATCGGTAATCAGGTGGATTACCGGGCCACACACGCGTCCTGTCACACGAACGTTGGTGAATGTTAGAAATAATATTTAGACATATAAATGGTGTGCAAAAATTATATGTAATGCTGTGATTTAATATTTCATGCTTATGTGAATTTTTCCGGAATTTTTAGAGCAACTTTTATTTTAACGCTTTTTAAGCGGATACGCGATATGTGCCAACAACTTTAAATTGGGTTTTTATAAAAATAATTAATTGATGCATTGAGCCTAATTATTCAGCACTTAGTTATTAACCCATGTTAGGAGCCCATCTTATTAGTAAAAGCCTTCAAAAAGATTGCAAAGCCCAAACCCATTTTCATTAAAACTCCTTAAACACTCTCACACTTATTCATTACCCTAAACCTAAAATGAAACTCTCTCTCCCTCCCTCATAATCTCGGCCTCCACCCCCTTGTAGCCACCACTCTCTTTCAAGTTTTGTTCTACTCATTTCAAGCATTCTAGTTGCAATCCAAGGTGTTTCCAGGAAGATTTAAGCTAGTACAACACTCATCTCACCAACATACTTTAGTTTTGTAAGTTTTCAACCATTTTTATTCATTATTTTTGGCCATATGGTGAAACCCACCCATCCAAACGATTTCTAAGTTATAAGTGTTCTAATCCATGTTTTAATCAAAGCGTTTTCATAATAAGAAGTTGTTGACACATATTTGCAATTTTTATGGTTTGAAATGTTAGTTTATGTGGTTAGATGCTTGTTTTTATTTATAGAAACTTTGTTGGTTATGATTTTGCAAAAATGTGTATATAATATGCTTGATGGTTTGTATGTTTCTAGTGAGGTTAGAATAGATTGGAAATATGATTTTTTTTGGTTGAAATGTTATTTTACACTAGGTTATGGTCGACTTACTATATAAGGAAACTTTAATTTGTCATATTTTTAGTGATGGTGTTTTAATGGATGAAAGCATGATAATATGGTTCTATAACATCTATTAAACTGTTAGAAAGAGTTAATGAAAGTTACACATGTGTAGGAGGTCGTTAGGACCACTTTCCTAAAAAGGAAACTTTAATTGAACATATTTTGTATGTGTATGCTAAAAATGTCTAAAATAGGTTTAATAGCTTTATTACTATATGAATAGATGTCTTATGCAAGAATATGTAATTTGAAATGGTATTATGACGTGTTTTGGAGGACCTTGCTAAATAAAGAAACTTTATTAGTTTGGGAACTTCACCTTTGTTTGAAATAGAAAGTGTATGCATACAATCATGTTTATGATATGTTACTAGTATAATTTCAGGGATAACTTGTCTAATTGAGCTCTGACACCTAAGGTGTACTAAAACCCTAATTGCCTAAAAAGGGAAACTTTTGCTATGTTAAGAACTATGGTATAGAAATGACATGTTATGATTCTTGTTCAAATGATATGAAATATTGTTAATAGGTTACTTGTGTAATGACATAACTTATGTGGATGATTGGTTAACATGTATGAATTATACCATGAGGATGTACAAATGCAATGTTACTTGTCACATGTTACTTACTTATGCAACTACTTAAGACTATGTGCTTACCATCTATGTTATCAATATATGCAACTAAGTTACTTAGGATGTGTTACTTTGGTGGTACTTATATGTTACTTATGTGTTACTCATATGTTACCTATGTGCTTCTTGTACATCTGTTCACTATGTGTCACCAACGGGTCGTCGTGTCACATTGGTCAAGGTTGGTCAAAACATTGGACAACATTAGTCAAACTTGGTCAACATTGGTCAACATTAGTCAACATTGGTCAACATTAGTCAAACTTGGTCAAAGTTGGTCAAACCTTGGTCAAAGTTGGTCAAACCTTGGTCAAACCTCGGTCAACTTTGGTTAAACCTTTTAAAAATGTCAATGTAACCTTTCAACGATGAGTCATTTGGATGAATGTGGTTACATAAACCATGTTTACTTTCATAGACCTTATAGCCTTACAATTCCTTGGGCTCGGTTAGGTGGGTTATCCAGACTTGCTAGATTTTTCGTGTTGCTTTCATACCACATCACCTCATTTCCAGGTGAGTTTTCACGGCCACAATTTACTTATTTTCCATTGGGGAGATACATGCTCAAACTTACTTTCATAGTCTTATGACGTTACATTGATTTCACGTTAATATATAGGTGGGTGCATTTCCCGCACGTAAAGTCCTCTCATAATCGAACCGTTAATTATTTCCCAAGCGAGGTAATCATGACTAGTATTATTGGGTTTAATCACCCCCACCCGGGTTAGTCATGCTAACTTAGACTGGAGGTCTAACGGGTGCATCATTAACCTAATCCAATGCAGGCTGGGCACGTAAGAGGCAAAATGCAAGTTTCAGCATCCTTTTCTTTAGCTTCGGTTTCGGTGAATTGCTTATATTATTAACGCATATTGTCTGATCAACAATCGAATCATGAGTAGAAATACGTATTGTTATACTGTTTTCATTCTGTTTATGTTACCTAAACTTGTGAACTCACCAACCCTGTGTTGACACTTTAAGCATGTTTATCTTAGGTCGCTAAACATTCACGCATGGACTAGGATTGCATATCTGGAGTCACATTCATGTTTTCATTTAGAAGCTAGGTTTATGGGAACCTAATTTTTTATGCTTCTGTACTTTGCTACTTTACTTTTGCTTCTGCATTTTCAAACTCTGTATTACTTATTTATTTTTGTATGATGTTCAAACGAAAAGTGTTTTTGAAAACCATTTAGAGGTCGTTCGAAATGACCGGGACTGATGATCCTTGACAGTCACAACCCGTGGGTAACCTGCTATGGAATTTTAGGATGTGACAGCCTAGGTTGAGCAGTGGAAAAACACAGATATGTTCGTCAATTCATGTGGGAACGGTGAAGAACGAGTCAGATAAGAACACGAGCATAAAGAAGAGAATCAACACAACAATGATACGTAATCTATAACAAAGAAGTCATCTCACATTACATAACGAAGAAGTACACATCTCTCATCTACTTTCACGGTCTAGGGGCGGGAGAGCTCATCCTGCCCGGGGGCACCTCTCAACCTAGTTCCCGAAGTTCCACCCACAAATGAGGCCATCATCTCAATTTATAGGGGAAGGAACAATACCTGCGTACTTGGGTAAGTACGCAGGGCATTGTTCATGCGTACTTATCAAGTACGCAATGCAAAAGCCATGCGTACTTACTATGTGCGCAACACCAATCTGGTGTACTTGCTAAGTACACAGGAACACCCTCCTGCGTACTAGCTAAGTACACCGATACACAGAATTTAATCTATAGTTACTAAAACATGCTTCTACAGACTCCCTCTTAACTGTAGCATCAAATTCTATCTATTACTAATACTGATAATCATCAGTTTACAAAGAATGTCCTAACAGACTCCCTCTAAACTAATGACATCACGTGTCTTCTGGCGATACTTTATCTTCTCTCATTCCACTTGAGATCTTCAAATCTTCAAACTTCAGTCTTCAGTTGCCGAGTGATCTAACAAACCCGACTCCCTCTTAACTGTAGATTTCATTGTAGACCAAACCAAGTGCTTCAATAAGAACCAACTAACCCAACGCAAGTCATTGTAGTTCATCCTCTCAGCAGTAGCTTCCTCCAACTTGACTTAGGAATCTGAGTCTGACCGCGTCTTCCTCGCAAGGTAACATCAGTAGACTAAGACTTCTCCAAATCAACTGGCATATGATAGAGAGTTTGAATTTCCAATAATCTACATCAAACTAATCAGCTCCCATAGGAATTCCAGTAAGATGAACTTAAGTCTTTAAACCAGATGTGTCCAACTCTATCCTGTATATTCACCAGTCAACCAAATTCCCGAAGATGCTCATTTCCAATTTCCCTTTTCAGTTTAAGCTCCTCTCGACTAGTCCAGAAACAAGGGAACGTTTCCTATCCCATCGGCAAATGATAAAGGTTCCATCTTCAACTAATAATCCAGTGGAGATCCAGCTTCATCTTGAAAACACTCGATAGAATCTAACACAAAACCATGCTCAGCAGTGATCATCCTGAATCAAAAGTCCAACATCTTCAATTAGATCTTCATTACTGGTTAACACCTCCTAATTTGTATACATTCACCACGGTAAAGTTCCATAACTAGGTTGTCTATCTGGCATTCCGCCCAGATCCCAAATGAGAAATCCAATCATAACTAAATCACATCAAATCTTGAACACAGGCTTAACCAACGAGCACTCAAAATATAGTTTACACGAGAAATCATAGTTGAGATCCATGTTACGTCAAAGAGGTATATATATAGGAAGTACCAACGGCTTTTCCACCACCTCTTTAATGTCTCATGAATACTAGATTTTTATCCCCCTCATTTCTCTGTAAACTATGACCAGCTTCATCACCGCTTCACTCCAATCCTTCAAAACCACAACTAGTTAAATCTAGGATTTTATTCCTTTTTTTTATTCCTTTGCAAAGATCGAAAACATCAAATCATTGGGTTCAAGTTGTTCCAGTATTCATCCCCTATTAAAGAAGTATCATAGTGTCACACCCCGCCAAGGCGGAAACGCGAGGCGCAACGTTCATGGTTTCCAAAGCATATGATTACCGCAAACACATACATGATAAATGGATACATTAACAAGTTTAATGTTTTACATTACAAAACATAATCTGAGTTTTCAAAAAGTTAAGATTTCACAAATATGACTCAACTCAATGAGTTATACAAGGGAAATCCTCCTTGAGTAGTATCCATCGTGCATGCATGTAATCTACATTGCTAACCTTGAAATCACGTTCAATTACCTGAAAAACATACTTAAAATCGATTAGAGTTTCAAAAGGGGTAGTTAATTTGGTTTATTTTCTCACGGTATTATAAATTTAACAAGTTTATGGCTCGTTAAAGAAAAACATTGAAATCTTGGATTGTATAATCCGTTGAGGTGATTATTTGTAGGTATAAACACCTAAAAGTGACTCTACCCAATAGCGTTTTCGAAAGAGTTTGTTAGTTTACTTTTACGTATACTATATGATTTATTCTAAAAATAAGTTATTGACCAACGAAACGTATACGCCTGGATATTTAATTTATCCACTATTGTTCGTCTTAGTCGGTTTGTACTGGTACTTGCACCGGTAATTCCTAGAATTACCCAAGTATAAATTGAGACCATGTACGATCTTTGCTAGACTCTAAAGTCCTTGTTTGTGAAATTAAATAAATCACCAAAAATAATTATAACGTAAACTTGTTTATAATGTGTACGGATATTGACCTGAAATGTCGGGTTGTCACATTCTCCCCATGTTAACAGAATTTCGTCCCGAAATTCAATTTGTGTCCTCTTGAACTGGTGCATCCTCAAACAAGGATGGGTATTTTGTTTTCATTTGGTCCTCTCGTTCCCATGTATACTCAGGACCACGCTTTGAGTTCCAACGTACTTTAACCAGTTTGATCCGACTACGTCTCAGCTTTTGAACCTTCCAATCTGATATCTCCATTGGTTGCTCGATGAAATGAAGTTTATCGTCAATGTGAATTTCATCAGGCGGTATAATTAAAGTCTCGTCTGCTAGACACTTTTTGAGATTTGACACATGAAATGTATTGTGTACGTTGCTTAGTTCCTGTGGTAGCTTGAGTTTGTAAGCTACAGGGCCAACCCTAGCCAGTATTTCGAACGGACCAACGTATCTAGGGTTGAGCTTACCACGGTTACCAAACCTTGCAACGCCTTTCCATGGTGAGACTTTTAACATTACTCGGTCGCCAATTTGAAATTCTAATGGTTTTCGTCTGTTGTCAGCATAGCTCTTTTGTCTATCTCGGGCCGCTTTCAAACGGTCCTTAATTTTGAAAATCTTATCAGTGGTTTCCTGGACAATCTCAGGGCCTGTCAAATGTTTTTCACCAACTTCCGCCCAACATAACGGTGAGCGGCATTTACGACCATATAAAGCTTCAAACGGAGCTGCCTTAATGCTCGTATGGTAGCTGTTATTGTAGGAAAACTCAGCTAATGGTAAATGAGTATCCCAATTTCCTCCGAAATCAATTACACACGCACGGAGCATATCTTCTAGTGTCTGGATAGTCCGTTCACTTTGACCATCTGTTTGTGGGTGATATGCCGTGCTCATGTCAAGACGTGTGCCCATGGCTTCTTGTAATGATTTCCAGATTCTAGACACAAATCTGCTATCTCTATCCGATATAATAGAAATTGGCACTCCATGCCTAGCCACAATTTCCTTGATATAAAGCTTTGCAAGTTTCTCGGTTTTGTCAGTTTCTTTCATTGGCAGAAAGTGAGCAGATTTTGTTAATCGGTCGACAATAACCCATATGGTATCATAACCACTGGAAGTCCTGGGTAATTTTGTGATGAAATCCATAGAAATTTGTTCCCATTTCCATTGGGGAATTTCAGGTTGCTGTAGTAAACCAGACGGTTTCTGATGTTCGGCTTTTACTTTTGAACACGTTAGGCATTTACTGACATATGTGGCAATATCTCCTTTCATATTGGGCCACCAATATAATTCTTTTAGATCCTTATACATCTTATCTGAACCTGGGTGAATGGAGTACCTGGACTTGTGGGCTTCGTCCATAACTAACTCCCGTAAGTTACCAAAACATGGCACCCAAATTCTATTCATGAAGTATAAAGTGTCATCTGACTCAGACTCCAAATGCTTTATCATTCCTCGTAGAGCTTCATTTTGAATGTTTTCTTCTTTAATTGCCTCTTGTTGTGCCATCCGAATTTGAGTAGTGAGATTTGTATGAATTGTCAATTCTAAGGCACGAACACGAAGAGTTTTAACTCGTTCTTTGCGACTTAAAGCGTCCGCTACGACATTGGCTTTCCCGGGATGGTACTTGATATCACAATCATAATCGTTTAGTAGTTCTACCCAACGACGTTGTCTCATGTTAAGTTCCTTTTGATCAAAGATATGCTGGAGACTCTTGTGATCAGTAAAGATAGTACATCTTGTACCGTAAAGGTAATGTCTCCAAATTTTGAGCGCAAACACAACTGCACCCAATTCCAAGTCGTGGGTCGTATAATTCTTTTCGTGCACTTTTAGTTGTCGTGAGGCATATGCGATGACTTTGTCTCTTTGCATTAACACACAACCAAGTCCTTGGTGTGATGCATCGCAGTATACGACAAAATTTTTGATTCCCTCCGGAAGGGATAGGATTGGTGCACTACACAGCTTCTGTTTTAGTAATTGGAAAGCTGACTCCTGTTTGTCACTCCAATCATACTTCTTTTCTTTCTGGGTTAATGTGGTTAAAGGCAAGGCTATTTTTGAAAAATTCTCGATGAATCGTCTGTAATAACCGGCCAAACCTAAAAATTGACGTACTTCTGTCGGAGTCTTTGGTGCTTCCCAGTTTTTGATCGCTTCAATTTTAGATGGATCAACGTGAATTCCTTCCTTGTTGATGACATGTCCAAGAAAATGCACTTCTTGGATCCAAAACTCACACTTAGAGAATTTAGCGTAAAGTTTCTCGTTTCTGAGTAGTTCTAAGATTAATTTAAGATGATGTTCATGATCCTCCTTGGTTCGTGAATATATTAATATGTCATCGATAAACACAATCACGAATTTATCCAAGTATGGCTTGCACACGCGGTTCATGAGATCCATGAAAACAGCTGGTGCGTTTGTCAAACCAAATGGCATAACTAGGAATTCGTAGTGACCATAACGAGTCCTAAATGCTGTCTTTGGTACATCTTCTTCTTGGATTCTTAGTTGATGATACCCTGACCGTAGATCGATCTTAGAGTAGAAGCTAGAACCTTGTAGTTGATCAAACAAATCATCTATTCGAGGTAGTGGGTATCGGTTTTTGATTGTAAGCATGTTTAATTCACGGTAATCTATACACATTCTAAAGGTTCCATCCTTTTTCTTTACAAATAGAACCGGAGCTCCCCAAGGTGAGAAACTCGCTCTTATGAAACCTTTATCAAGCAACTCTTGAAGTTGATTTGATAATTCCTGCATTTCAGAAGGTGCTAATCGATATGGTGATCGCGCAACCGGGGCGGCTCCTGGTACCAAATCGATTCGAAATTCGACTTGCCTAGGTGGTGGTAAACCAGGTAAGTCTTCAGGAAAAACTTCAGGATATTCCTTAACGATTGGTATATCCTCAAGTCGACGTTCCTCGGGTTTCTTCTCGACGACGTGAGCCAGGAATACGTAATAGCCTTTGCGTAGGTACTTACGAGTTTTCATGCAGTTTATCATCCTTAACGCTACTCCACTCTTCTCACCTTGAATCGAAAGAACTTCGCCGTTTGGGAGTGGAATTTGGACAATCTTCTCAAAACAAACAATCTCTGCATGATTCTTTGACAACCAATCCATGCCAATAACAACGTCAAAGCTTCCTAAGTCAACAGGTAACAGATCTATACTAAATGTGTGGTTTTTAAGACATAAGGTACAACCCTGAATGACTTCTTCGGTATTAATTAATTTTCCGTTCGCTAATTCAATTGTATACTTTTGGTCTAGTTTACTGGGCTTAATACCGAGTAGGGACTTAAAGTCATTTGACACAAAACTCAAATCAGCACCCGTATCGAAAAGTATAGAGGCATAGTGATTATTTATCGGGAACGTACCAGTGACAATGTTCGGATCTTGTCGTGCGTCACCAGCTCCCATCACAAATGCTCTTCCACGGGCCTGATTGTCGTTTCGGTTCTTCAACTTTGGACAGTCTTTTCTGAAGTGCTTTGGATCTCCACATTCAAAGCATCCTTGATTCATCCTTTCTGTTCCTGGGTTGACTTTTCCTGCTACTTGATTTATCTTGTTAGGGTTCGCATTGCTCCTACAGTCAAGGGCTAGATGTCCATACTTTTTACATTTTCCACATTGGGTACACTTCCCACTGTGATGATATCCACAATTGTCACACCTTGGTCGTGCTCCAAGGTATCCTTTTTGTTCCACAGTGTTGGCGACAAAGGCTTTCATAGTTTCAGGTCTCTTGTAAATTTGATTCTTGTTTTGATTAATTGGTTTTCCAAACCATTTCCTCTTTTCTCCAGATTTCCCTCCTTCGGTCTCCTTCTTCTCAAACAAACCATCACGTACAGCATTATCCCTTAGCTTGAAAGCTAAAGTTATGGCGCTCTTGGCATCCATAGGGTTCGATGAAGTCACCAGACTTCGGATTTGAGGTGCGAGACCCCACAAATATCTTTCAACCTTCTTGTACTCCGGGGTAACCATGTGTGGAACCAAGATTGCTAACTCATTGAATCGGTCAGTGTAGCCAGCAACATCATCTCCTGTCATTTGTAAATTCCACATTTCAGATTCGATCTTTTGCAACTCATTTCGAGGACAGTATTCCTCGATCATCATGGCTTTTAAGTCTTCCCATGACAACTCATATGATGTTTGCCTTCCCAAAGTCTTTACTTGTGAATTCCACCAGGTTAAAGCTTTATCAGTGAGTGAGCATGTAGAATACTTCACCATGCAGTCAGCGGTGCATTCACTAATATCAATCACCGATTCCATCTTCTCTATCCATCTCATTAGTCCAACTGCACCCTCGGTGCCATTGAAGTTACGGGGTTTGCAAGACAGAAAGGTCTTGTAGGAGCACTTTCTAATTGGAGCATCTGTAGAATTACAAGTCATAACGTCATTAATTCGAATCATGACTATATGTTATGGCTTATTTATTTTATTACCTCCGGAACCTCCAGCTGTACCGCTACCTCCTGCACCTCCAGAACCTCCAGCTGTACCGCTACCTCCTACACCTCCTCCACTATTTCGATTGGCTTCATACTGCTCCATGGCAGCAGCTACTCGTTGTGCTATAAGTTGTTCCACATTTGGGGAAATTGCCTCGTTGTTGTCGCCAGTAGTGTTACGGGTTGTCCTACGCTTAGGTGCCATGACGTTCTTTCTAACATATCAATTAAAAAGAAACAACATTATATGACAATAATGATAGCTCATGACATAAGGATACAACAACGTCAAGTGTAAACAACCATTATCACAACATAAACCATTACATACATAGTCAAAACATTCATAGTACATTGTTCCAAAAGACAAGGATACAAAAGAGATGGGTTCACATGACCTCATCAGTACTAAAGTTTTAAACTACTTAATGTACTACGGGCACAACCCGCCCACAATAGGTTTAGAAGAAGAAGTGAGAGTACAATCCAATCATCATGGCAAGTCCTGCCATGACAAAACTAGCTCTCGCCACAAATTCTGCAGCCAACGTCCTTTCTTCCAGAGCCTCCACCATGTCTCGGACCGTAACTGTGAACTGCCAGTCCATGTCAGCTCTCAACTCTAGATAGTTAGTGGCATCCTGTATGTTTCGGGTGCGATCATCTAGAGTCTGAACTCAAGATCCGAGCCCTTGACGTAAGCGCCTGGTTGCATCCCCCTGTGCCCGAATATCATCTAGGAGATCATCAAGACGCTCCTCATGCGTACGAACGCGAGCTACCAAGGTAGGCACAGTGAGCTCTATGGCTTCCCCAGTGTGGGGTAGGGGTGTTGGGGAGTTAGAAGACTCTCCAAGCTCAAAGGTAGATGGAATGCTCTCCATCTCCCTCCAACGTGCCAGGGTACGAGGCATCCAACGGATGGTTCCCACAGTAGGGTGGTAGCAGGGTCTTTGCCTAGGTGGTTCTTCACCAGCCTCCAAGTCTTCTGGGTCACGGGCTGCTAGATTCCTTTTGTGTGGAAGTCGAAACTTCTTTCTAGCACTTTGTACCTTCACTGGTCCTTCGCTTTTCTTTCGGTAGACAATAGGCGGTTTTCCCAAGGCGACTTTAGGTGGCGTGGAGCTACGGGTTTGTACTTGATTTTTGGGACGTGAGGCGGAAAATTCCTCATTTGATTCAGTGTCAGAGACGGGATCAGAATGTGAATGTGACGACATGCTTGTGACTACAATATCCATATGACAAAATGACTGGTCATGCAATGCTTATGCAATGAAAACGTTTTAGTGAGTCATTTAGATTATAGACTAGGTTCCAATTTAGATTCCTAGTTCACTATAATCAATGGCTCTGATACCAAGTTCTGTCACACCCCGCCAAGGCGGAAACGCGAGGCGCAACGTTCATGGTTTCCAAAGCATATGATTACTGCAAACACATACATGATAAATGGATACATTAACAAGTTTAATGTTTTACATTACAAAACATAATCTGAGTTTTCAAAAAGTTAAGATTTCACAAATATGACTCAACTCAATGAGTTATACAAGGGAAATCCTCCTTGAGTAGTATCCATCGTGCATGCATGTAATCTACATTGCTAACCTTGAAATCACGTTCAATTACCTGAAAAACATACTTAAAATCGATTAGAGTTTCAAAAGGGGTAGTTAATTTGGTTTATTTTCTCACGGTATTATAAATTTAACAAGTTTATGGCTCGTTAAAGAAAAACATTGAAATCTTGGATTGTATAATCCGTTGAGGTGATTATTTGTAGGTATAAACACCTAAAAGTGACTCTACCCAATAGCGTTTTCGAAAGAGTTTGTTAGTTTACTTTTACGTATACTATATGATTTATTCTAAAAATAAGTTATTGACCAACGAAACGTATACGCCTGGATATTTAATTTATCCACTATTGTTCGTCTTAGTCGGTTTGTACTGGTACTTGCACCGGTAATTCCTAGAATTACCCAAGTATAAATTGAGACCATGTACGATCTTTGCTAGACTCTAAAGTCCTTGTTTGTGAAATTAAATAAATCACCAAAAATAATTATAACGTAAACTTGTTTATAATGTGTACGGATATTGACCTGAAATGTCGGGTTGTCACACATAGATACTCGTAGCCTACATATTCAGGTTTGAATACCTAAACAATATGATTCTTTTTCCAAAGACCCAAAGCCGCAACATCTTCACAAGTAAAACGAGACCTTTAGCTGATGACGACCCAGTTGCTCAACTTGATTCAACATTCATTCCATATTAAAGAAGTATCCCGAATACTTGTAGCCCACATTTTCATGTTTAAACACTTAAACAATGTATGACAATTGGTACCATCCAAGAAAAATCTCGTCCTTGTTTCGCCAAGCCACATAAAATTTCAGTGCCGAAAAACCAAAATCATTGTCTTCTCAAAATTGGCCCGAAACAAGCTTACAAACGATCCTTAAAAATTTGGCCAATTTTTTTTTTAATCCTAGATGATAGTTCATGCGTACTTAACAAATACGTAGATATAGGGTGTTCCTGCATACTTAGTAAGTTCGCAAAGCCAAGTCTACATGCGTACTTGATAAATTCGCAAAGCCAAATGCCCATGCGTACATGCTAAATTCGTAGAGCCAACTACTCATGCGTACTTAGCAAGTACGCAGGACAACTACCGTTGCGTACTTAGTAAATACGCAGGGCAAAACCAAGTACGCAGAAAAGCTGAATTTGCGTACTTATCAAAAAGTAACAGCGTTCTTGACGGATCTTGAGGAGAATGCTCGAAAAGTGTTGGATCTGAGAAATAGATGCTTCCAAAATCTTATAAATCATCATCTAACAAACCCTCAGCCTTCCAAACATCAAATGAAGCGATAACGAACTCGAATTTAAGGATTTTGGACAGAAAAAGTTACGACCTAGATACGAACTAAGATCTGCTAAAACCCCAAAAACTCAAAACTAGAACACAAATCAACGAACACCGATGCTCTGATACTAGTTGTAGGTCCCGGGGCCTCGGTCGAGCAACGGAAAAACATGGATCTGTCCGTGATTCGTGTGGGAACAAAGAAGAACGAGACATAGAGAAACACGAACATAAAGAAGAGAATCAACACAACAACGATACGTAATCCATAACAACGAAGTCGTCTCACATTACATACCGAAGAAGTACACATCTCTCGTCTACGCTGACGGTCCAGGGGCGGGAGAGCTCATCCCGCCCGAACACCTCCCGACCTAGTTCCCAGAAGTTCCACCTACAAATGAGGCCATCATCTCAATTTATAGGGGAAGGAACAATACCTGCGTACTTGGGTAAGTACGCAGGGAATTGGTCATGCATACTTATCAAGTACGCAAGGCAAAAGCCATGCGTACTTACTAAGTGCGCAACACCAATCTTGCGTACTTGCTAAGTACGCACGAACACCCCCATGCGTAATAGCTAAGTACATCGATACATAGAATTTAATCTATAGTTACTAAAACATGCTTCAACAAGGACATTTGTGACGACGATACGGAAGATTTGAACGTCCTACAATATTCTTAGGATTAACGAGTAGATGAACTTGTCCATGGGAATATGGATTTCCTAATTAAATAATTAGGATAAATACGTTACACGTCGAACGTCTATAATTACGAATAATATTAAATAATAACTATATTCATGCGTTTGTGCCATTAAAGTTGGCCTAGGAAAATAATATAATTTATTATATTATTTTTAAACTTAGCAAAATAACACAATAAATAAATTATGTGACAAAAATAATAAATCTATTATTATTATCTGAGGATATAAACGTGTGCAAATAATATAAATAATAATATTATTTCATAGTTTGAAACGTCTCACAATGTTCATAAACGTGGCAAAATAATATTTAAATATATATTATTTTTAATTGGAGTCACGGATTGAAAATAATATAAATATATTACTTTGTCCAAAATCGTGGTTTGAAAATAATATAAATATATTATTTTAAAAGTGGGTATTTTTAATGAATATGGTTTACAAACCAAACCCGAGCCTACGGGCGTTTTGCGAGGCTAAAACATATTAATATATTAATATAGGGAAAGGTTTTTATATTAAAATAATACAAATAAAATGATTTAAAAATAAAAACTGGTGGAGAGACTCGAATCCGGGTGTCTCCCATAAAAGCCCAACACCTTAACCAGCTCCGCTCGCTAGGGTATCGCATTAGAATCCGGATCAGTTTGGTGTTAACAAAGAATTCCCGTGAGCCCCTCCCCCATACACACCAATGATCGAACCCAGTCCCAAACCATCAAATCTGATCACGATTGGTTAAGGAACCATAGGGGTTTTGTTAGTCGGATGATGACGAACCTGTGTTTGTGTTTAAGTGCAAAAACAATGAGTTTATGATCGCTAAATTACAGAAAAAGAGGCCGTAACCCTAATTTAAGAACACTAAATCGATTCAAAGGATTATGATAATTAGAGTTGTTAGAACCATAGGGATTTTTCTAATTAATAACTTGCGAAGCCATTAAAACAGTTTAATTTGATTGAGGCCGTGTTTAAGATTAAAAGCCCCAAATCGGATTACGAACAAACCCTAGTTACTGGATTACGATCAATTTGATGTTATTAGTTTGAATTAGCAAAGGGCTTTCAAAGAGTATGGAATTTCAAAGCTTATCATGTAATTTAATTGGATTAAAACGGAGTCCAGGGTAGAGTTCGATTAAACCGGTTATACACGAACCCTAGATTCTGGTTTGGGTCGAATTCGACAATGTAAGCCCGAATTAGGTTAGGGCTTTCAAATTAGAGATGAAAACGAAGCTGTAGGTGTATCCAATTACCTGAAAAGATATCGGATAGATGGAGTTCGACTAAACCATAGCCACGGGCCTGATGAGTTGCTCTCCGGCGTCGCTGGTTCCTTCTCCGGCCAAATTAGGATGTGCAAAAGCTTCTGTGGTGTTCGTTTATCTCATACAAAGAGTTTGATTGTGATTAATACACGAATTGGTCGAGTTCGATAGGCATAAAGGGTGTTTCGACAGTTACGGCTTTGAATACCCATAATTGGGTTTAATTCGAATTATTAACGATGATTAATGACTCAATGATGGATGTTAATGTCATATATGTGTATTTCAGTTATTGAATCGGATAGAAAACGGTTATGGAAATTCGAATTTGGCCTGAACAAGCCGATTTTGACTTTCATAGTCAACCAAATTGGAATTTGGGTAAATACAGAAACAGTCCCTGCAGTTTCATGCATTAGATTTACAAAATTGGCAGAATCAGACCATGGGGTTTGAATTGAGTTAAGAACTTGGTTGTTTGACTTTCAAAGGTCAACAACAACTTTTCTTACTCAATTTTAACATTCAAATTCAATCATATTGAGTTTGGATTATGACAGAATTGGTCCATGAGGTTTCTGATTTAAATAGTAGCAGAATCATTCCCTGGAGTTTGTGATAGGGTTAACTAGGTTAGGAATTTAATGGAATTTGTTACGGAGTTACCCAAAAAAGTCCGGATGTCACAGAATTAACCTGAGCTGTTATGGATGTTTGAGGCGTGATAGTGGAGGTGGTGAGCTTCAGGGCAGAAATGGTGGGTAAGTGGTGGAGGTACGGTGACAGCGGTGTCCTTTAGCGGGCTTAGGGTGATCATGGTGGCTCACGACAGAAACGATGAAGGCTGTTAACAAGTTTTAATAGTGGTGGCCGTACATGTGTCATGAGGGAGATGATGAAGGTAATGGTAGTGGTGATTAGCGGTAGTCGTGGTGGTTTCAAGACGGTCCGCGACGGTTCACGGTTGTTCTATAGCAACAAGGTTGATGATGGATTCACAGTATGAGAATGAGGAGGAGTATGACAGAGGTGGTAACCTTGGTTGTGTTTCATGACGGGAAGTGGGGTGACCGGGCATATTATTAAGGTGAAGGCGGTACACGGTGGTTCCATAACAGTGAAGGGTGGTGTTGGTTGTTTGGGCTTCACTGTCACACCCCGACCGATGGCGGAATCATTGGGGCGGGACATGTAGACTGTTCATAAGCACAAGGTTGACTAAATTGAGATATATTAAACTCCAAATTCCATTACAATCATTCAAACAAAACCAAATCCAAGACAGAAACAATATTTCAAAACATAGACTTCTTTATTTAAATTAGCTAAGTCCAATGCCTAAGTGTAGCACATCTTGATCAAACTCACACATTAGTACCTGAAACATGAATAAAATAAAGTCAACTAAAAAGTTGGTGAGTATAACACAGATTTGTATATAGATAGCATATAGTTGTAAAACAAATCCTTACATAACATGATAAATAAGGCATTTAAGGGGAGCAACTATTGTGTAACCAAGTACAATCAAACCTTTGTAACTAGCATGCAAATTGTGTTGTCGGTAACAATCACCCGAATCTGGGTGGGTTTGTCAGACTCAATAGATCTATCGTTGTATATCGTCGGCTTGTACTAAGTTAATGATTGCACTTGCACTATGCATAAAAAGTATGTAAATATTGTTTGTACAAATAGTGTTCAGGCATAAGGCACAAATTGCACACATGATCATAAGGTTTGAATTGTAATAATTGCAAATAGTTTGTATGTAATCATGTTTCACCCCAAAGAATGTAAAAGTGAAAAAAGGGCTATGTAAACTCACTTGTATCAAAATGTAGTAGCTAACAAGAGCGTTGGGTAATTCACGTGATTTGCAACTCACTAAGTTTGACCTAGAGTGAAATAGTATAAATTTGGATTAATAATATGTACAATGTCTAAGGACATTCTAAGGTTTTCAATAGGAATGAGAGCATGGATTTGTACGAAGGATTGGTGTATTCATTTGCGTTGGTATTTGAATGAAAATGTAAGTTCAATTAAATAATGAAAGACTTAAGGTTTAATTTGAATAATTAACTAAAATAATAATTTAATTCTTTTTATTTAGTTGTTCATGAAAATGTGTCAAGAGGCATTTTAAATATATATTAGAATATAAATAGTTTGTGTAGGTTTGAATAAAACAATTATATGTAAAATTTTATTTTAAATTTATTACTTTTTAATCCGTTTGAAACGATTTAATTAATTTGTTTAATATTTCCAAGTTGATAATTTAGTTTATGAAAATAATTCTGGCTTTTGAGTTTTACAAAATGATTTTTTTATAAAAGAAAATGAGTTTATATTAAAATAACAGAAGGAATAGGTTCTGACCCAAGGTAGCACAACCATGTCAAATGTACGGCGCGACCGCGCTCAGGCACGGGGCGCGACCGTGCTTAGGCATGGGGCGCGACCGTGCTTAGGCATGGGGAACAACCATGTCTGGAAAAGAGGCACGACCGTGCTAAGCGATTAGCACGACCGTGTCTGGATTTTCCAGGAACCAATTTTGATGATTTTTTTGTATTAACAAGGGTTGAATTTATAGGGCTTTCAATTGTTGATTGTTTTCGAATATAACCATGTATTTTAATTGGATGGATATCGTGTCTAGAGTGTAGTTTGATTAAACCAAAAACGTAATAACCCTAGATTCTATTCGTGTTCAAATCGATGGTATAAGCCCTGATTAGGTTAGGGATTTCATTCACGGGATTGAAATGAGTCTGAGGATGTGTTTACTTACCTTAAACGATATCGAATTGGTAGAGTTCGACTAAACGGAGTTCCGATTTCGGCGCGTTGATCCTTGGCGTCTTCTGCTGGGATTCCGGCACGATTGATGTGGGGAATGTGATCACAAAATCTCGAAGATCATGCGCAGGGGTTTGATTTCGAGGGTGTCACACGATTTGGACGATATTGAGAGAAAGGGATGACTAAGTGACGGTTTTGGGTTTCTAATTGCAATTGTGGTTATTCAGGAGTTTGGTCATTGATGAATTAGTCTGGAAACGGCACAAAATACGTTACAATCGCGGACTCGAACAGACTTTGTGATTAAGGCAGTGTTTACGTTTCAACTGAGTTTCAGGCGCGACCGTGCCTGTTCTCGGCACGACCGTGTTTACGGGGCGCGACCGTGCCAGGTCATGGCGCGACCGTGCCAAGTGATATTTTGATGATTTTCAAGACTAGTCCTTGTAGTTTGTGAGATAGCGTAGGTTTGTTTCACTTGTTATTGTAGCAATATAAAATGTGTGTATGTACTTTTAACATTATGATAATACTCCTTAATTGCACATGAAAATAGTAAATGATGTGACACAACGTTTTGAATGTGAAAATTAGATTGAAATTGTCATTTATTGCACAATATGAAATACCAGGAAAAACGTGGATGTTACAGTATCCCCTAGTTGAGGGAATTTCGTCCTGAAATTTAACTAGTTGAGGCTACTGAATCAGCAAAGAGATGGGGGTACTTGAGTTTCATTTGGTCCTCTCGTTCCCAAGTGAATTCAGGACCACGCTTAGACTCCCAACAAACTTTGACAATAGGAATACGACTTCGCTTGAGTTGTTTGATTTCACGATCCATAATTTCTACCGGTTTCTCAATGAAGTGCATTGTTTCATCAATGCGCACGTCATCAAGTGGTATATGGAGATTCTCATTAGCGAGACATTTCTTCAGATTAGATACATGAAATGTAGGATGCACATTGCCAAGAGATGGAGGTAACTCGAGTTTCTAAGCCACTTTCCCAATCCTTTCAAGGATTTTGAATGGGCCAACATAGCGAGGTGCTAACTTGCCTTTCTTTCCAAAATGGATCACACCCTACCACGGAGACACCTTAAGAAGAACAAGGTCAACGACTTGGAATTCCAAGGGTTTTCGTCGTTTGTCGGCATAACTCTTTTGCCGACTTCTCGCTGTTCGAATGTTGTCACGGATTTGAATAATCTTGTCAGATGTTTCTTGAATTAGCTCAGGACCGGTGATTTTTGCTTCACCAATCTCGTTCCAACAGATAGGAGAACGACACTTGCGACCATAGAGAGCTTCAAATGGAGCCATGTTGATACTTGTGTGGTAGCTATTGTTGTAAGAGAACTCGATGAGGGGTAAATGTGAATCCCAATTACCACCAAAATCAATTACACAAGATCTAAGCATATCCTCCAGAGTTTGGATTGTTCGTTCGGTCTGACCATCCGTTTGAGGATGGTAGGCCATGCTCAAATCCAATCGTGTACCAAGTGCAGTTTGGAGAGATTGCCAAAAGTGAGAGGTGAACCGAGCATCTCTATCGGAGATTATGTTTAAGGGAACACCGTGACGGCTCACAATTTCATCAATGTAAATTCGGGCTAGTTTCTCAACCCGATAGTCTTCACGGATGGGCAAGAAATGAGCAGATTTGGTGAGACGATCAATGATCACCCAAATGCTATCATAACCACTCGAGGTGCGAGGGAGTTTGGTAATAAAATCCATGGCTAAGTTCTCCCATTTCCACATGGGAATTTCCAGTTGTTCAAGTAATACGGAAGGACGTTGATGTTCGGCTTTGACTTTGGAGCAGGTTAAACATTTGGCAACATAAAGGGCAATGTCTTTCTTCATACCGGGCCACCAATATTGCTGGCGGAGATCTTGGTACATTTTATCCGCACCAGGATGAATGGAATAACGAGTCTTATGAGCCTCGTTTAAGAGAAATGCACGGAGATCATCGCGATTGGGAACCCAAATACGGTTCAAGTAATAGAGTAAGCCATTTGTTTTTTACTCAAGCAGAAGTTCAACACCACACGACATTTCCTCATACATGTTACCCTCGGTGACTGAGACATGTTGAGCTTCTAAGATGCGGTTTTGAATGTCGGTTTGAATACGGACACATTGAAGCATGACATGGTCCTATCGACTCAAGGCGTCGGCTACAACATTCGCTTTGCCGGGATGGTAACGAATCTCGCAGTCATAGTCGTTAAGGAGTTCAATCCAACGTCGTTGCCTCATATTGAGTTCCTTTTGGTTGAAGATGTTTTGGAGACTTTTGTGGTCGGTGAACACCACGCACTTTGTGCCATAGAGGTAATGTCTCCAAATCTTCAATGCGAATAAGACCGCACCCAACTCGAGATCGTGTGTCGTATAATTCTTCTCGTGAATCTTGAGTTGTCTTGATGCGTAAGCGATTACTTTGCCTCATTGCATGAGAACACAACCGTGACCTTGGTTGGAAGCATCACAGTAGACAACTAGATCATCATTCCCATCAGGGAGAGTCAAGATAGGAGCATTGCACAACTTTTGCTTAAGGGTTTGGAAAGCTTCTTCTTGTTTTGGTCCCCATTCATAATTTTTACCCTTGTGGGTCAAAGCGGTGAGAAGGACAGCAATCTTTGAGAAGTTTGAGATGAAACGACGGTAATATCCCGCAAGACCAAGAAATGAACGAACTTCAGTGGGAGTCTTCGGGGCATTCCATTCTTAACCGTTTCGATCTTAGCAGGGTCAACATGAATACCCTTGTCGTTGACGATGTGACCGAGAAATTGAACTTCCTTTAGCCAAAATTCACATTTGGAGAATTTGGCATATAGTTGTTCTTTCTTCAAGAGGTCCAAAACCAATCTAAGGTGCTTCTCATGATCGGCTTTAGTCTTGGAATAGATTAAGTTGCCATCGATGAAAACGATCATGAACTTATCAAGGTACGGTTTGCACACACGATTCATGAGGTCCATGAAAACTGCGGGTGCATTGGTTAGTCCAAAAGGCATAACCATGAACTCGTAATGACCATACCTTGTTCGGAAGGCAGTCTTTGGAATATCGTCTTCTTGAACACAGAGTTGGTGATAACCAGATCGAAGATCAATCTTCGAGAAGCAAGTAGAACCTTGAAGTTGATCAAAGAGGTCATCAATTCTAGGTAAAGGATAACGGTTTTTGACAGTAAGCTTGTTGAGTTCGCGGTAGTCAATACACATGCGAAATGATCCATCCTTCTTTTTGACGAATAAGACGGGTACACCTCACGGTGAATGACTTGGACGAATGAATCCCTTGTCGGAGAGCTCTTGGAGTTGACTTGCAAGTTCTTGCATTTCAGAAGGTGCAAGACGGTAGGGAGCTCTAGCCACGGGGTTAGCTCCGGGCACAAGATCAATGCGAAATTCTACTTGTCGAACGGGTGGAAGACCGGATAAATATTTGGGGAACACTTCGGGAAAATCTCGGATAATGGGGATGTCTTGAATACTCTTCTTTTTGACATCTTTTTGAACGATGTGAGCCAAAAAGGCCACGTACTTCTTTCGTAAGTACTTTTGAGCGGTAGTGCATGACATTAATTTAAGCCCTTTGTAAGGCTTTTCACCAAAGACTCTTAGTGTTTCTCCCGATGGTAGAGGTATTCGAATACACTTCTCGAAACATATGACTTCGGCATGATGATTTGATAGCCAATCCATGCCTATGATGATATCAAAACTTCCTAATGGCATTGGTACAAGATTGATTTGGAATGTATGTTCATTAAGTTCTAGAGAACAGTCATAGATAATAGACTCGATTGTAAGTGAATCACCATTTGCTATTTCGACAGTGAAGGTTTTCTCTAATTGAGATCGTGTCTTGGCAAGTAAAGGTTCAAAGTTAAGTGACACAAAACTCTTATCGGCACCGGTATCAAATAAAATGGGGGCATATTTACTATTTACAAGGAACGTACCATTGACCACGTCATTGTTGGCTTGAGCTTCGTTGGCATTTATGTTGAAAGCACGCCCACGAGCTCCACCTTGTCTAGCATTGGCAAATCTTGGGCATTGATCACGGAAATGGTTCGGGTTGCCACATTCATAACATGCACGCCCATTTGCAATAGCGGGAGTACCTTGATTAGTCACTAGGGTGTTGGTTTGGTTTGGTGGGTTGACTTGGCCCGCAAGAGCTTTGGCCCTACAAACATTGACCGTATGGCCATATCTCCCACAATGAGTACAAAGGTGACATGGGATACTTTGGGGATGATGATAGTTGCAGGTGGCACAAAGTGGGTAGATTCCAACATATGGCTTTTTGGCCGGTGCTTGAACCATAGGAGCAGTTTGGTTAACAGGAATAGCAGGAGTGACCACAGCAAAATTTCTAGCCTTTCTCTTCTTATTATGCCAGGAGGGTTCGGTTATGGCTTCTTTGTTGTGGGTAGGAGGAGTTGTGGTGTCGGAAACTTTCTTGGTGCCCTTTTTTGTAAGAGTCCCCGCTTTCACATGGTTATCGGTTAAGGTGGCGAATAAGCGGATAGCATCCTCAAGTGTTGCGGGATCCCTTCCTAGGACAGTATCTTGAATTTGCCTAGGTAGTCCCCCAATATACTTTTCAATGCAGCGGGACAAAGGAGTGACCATGTGGGGCACAAGAAGACTCAACATGGAACCAAGTTGTATACGTCAAATTTTCACCACTATCTTGGGTAAGATCCCAAAATTCGGCTTCAAGTTTCTTCACTTCATTTCGAGGACAGAATTCCTCGGTCATTAGTCTTTTAACTTCATCCCAAGTTAAGGCCATTGCTACATCCACACATCTATTTCTTTTCTCCCCATTCCACCACGTGAGTGCCCGTTTTTGTAGGACACTTATGGCATGACGAACACGAAGGTTGTCGAGGCAGTCACTATTGAGAAAGGTATTCTCAATGCCTTCGAACCATTGAAGGAGTCCAGTAGCTCCTTCGGTACCGTAGAACTTGGCAAGATTACACGAGTTGAAATGTTTGAAAGTGCATTGAGATGGGTTATTACCACCATTTTCACCATTACCACCATTACCACTATTACTACCATTTCCACCATTGTTGCCATTGGTGGCACTATTAGCTTCAGTGAGTTGTGTCACGAGTTGTGCAAGAATAGCAGCAATGTCGGTATTGGCGTTGGCCGCGGGAGCACGACGAGGAGGCATTCTACAGATTTTCACAAGACAAGAAAAGATGTAAGAACTTATGAGAATTGTTTGGATTTAATAGAATAAGATAACAAAATAAATAGATAACCATAGTTTGGATTGTACTCAAATAGTGATAAAATCACTCGAATACTATGACACATTAAGGTTAATTAAACTTATATAATTTTCAAGGAGACATGCTTTAGCCTATAAGTAAACACTCATCTCGGGAATTCCCAGGAAAGCATACGGGTCCCTCAGTTGATTGTGATTTATGCGAAATGCTTTCCTAGACAGAAAACCCAAAATACAGGTGTCACTCTTCCAGATTGCACGTGTCCTCAAATAATTAACAAAGCTTAAAAACCTTAACGAGGAAATAAAGAAATTTTATGGATCTAGCTTCATGAAGTTTCCACATGCTTAGAAAGATAAAGACAGAGAAGAAGATAAGAATATTATGAGGTTTTAGGATATAGGAAAAGATATTGTTTATTTAATTTATCATTTAAGTATATACTAATGAGTCATGGATTTTTAACAATTAAGTCATCAAATAAAATAATAACCAATCATAGTAAGCATGTAGCACATAGCATGTAACACATAACATATAACATATAGCATGTAGCATATAACATGTAATCATGAAACATAGCATAAGTAGGTGTCCGAAAGTTATAGTCTAGGTCAAGGTGTCTAATAACCTAATTCCCTATAACCAAGGCTCTAATACCAATCTGTCACACCCCGACCGATGGCGGAATCATCGGGGCGGGACATGAAGACTGTTCATAAGCACAAGGTTGACTAAATTGAAATATATTAAACTCCAAATTCCATTACAATCATTCAAACAAAACCAAATCCAAGACAGAAACAATATTTCAAAACATAGACTTCTTTATTTAAATTAGCTAAGTCCAATGCCTAAGTGTAGCACATCTTGATCAAACTCACACATTAGTACCTGAAACATGAATAAAATAAAGTCAACTAAAAAGTTGGTGAGTATAACACAGGTTTGTATATAGATAGCATATAGTTGTAAAACAAATCCTTACATAACATGATAAATAAGGCATTTATGGGGAGCAGCTATTGTGTAACCAAGTACAATCAAACCTTTGTAACTAGCATGCAAATTGTGTTGTCGGTATCAATCACCCCAATCTGGGTGAGTTTGTCAGACTCAATAGATCTATCATTGTATATTGTCGGCTTGTACTAAGTTAATGATTGCACTTGCACTATGCACAAAAAGTATGTAAATATTATTTGTACAAATAGTGTTCAGGCATAAGGCACAAATTGCACACATGATCATAAGGTTTGAATTTTAATAATTGCAAATAGTTTGTATGTAATCATGTTTCACCACAAAGAATGTAAAAGTGAAAAAGGGGCAATGTAAACTCACTTGTATCAAAATGTAGTAGCTAACAAGAGCATTGGGTAATTCAAGTGATTTGCAACTCACTAAGTTTGACCTAGAGTGAAATAGTATAAATTTGGATTAATAATATGTACAATGTCTAAGGACATTCTAAGGTTTTCAATAGGAATGAGAGCATGGATTTGTACGAAGGATTGGTGTATTCATTTGCGTTGGTATTTGAATGAAAATGTAAGTTCAATTAAATAATGAAAGACTTAAGGTTTAATTTGAATAATTAACTAAAATAATAATTTAATTCTTTTTATTTAGTTGTTCATGAAAATGTGTCAAGAGGCATTTTAAATATATATTAGAATATAAATAGTTTGTGTAGGTTTGAATAAAACAATTATATGTAAAACTTTTATTTTAAATTTATTACTTTTTAATCCATTTGAAACGATTTAATTAATTTGTTTAATATTTCCAAGTTGATAATTTAGTTTATGAAAACAATTCTGGCTTTGGAGTTTTATAAAATGATTTTTTTTATAAAAGAAAATGAATTTATATTAAAATAACAGAAGGAATAGGTTCTGACCCAAGGTAGCACAACCGTATCAAATGTACGGCGTGACCGCGCTTAGGCACGGGGCGAGACCGTGCTTAGGCATGGTGCGCGACCGTGCTTAGGCATGGGGCACAGCCATGTCTGGACAAGAGGCACGACCGTGTCTGGATTTTCCAGGAACCAATTTTGATGATTTTTTGTATTAACAAGGGTTGAATTTATAGGGCTTTCAATTGTTGATTGTTTTTTAATATAACCATGTATTTTAATTGGATGGATATCGTGTCTAGAGTGTAGTTTGATTAAACCAAAAACGTAATAACCCTAGATTCTATTCGTGTTCAAATCGATGGTATAAGCCCTGATTAGGTTAGGGCTTTCATTCACAGGATTGAAATGATCTGAGGATGTGTTTACTTACCTTAAACGATATCTAATTGGTAGAGTTCGACTAAACGGAGTTCCAATTTTGGCGCGTTGATCCTTGGCGTCTTCTGCTGGGATTCCGGCACGATTGATGTGGGGAATGTGATCACAAAAGCTCGAAGATCATGCGCAGGGGTTTGATTTCGAGGGTGTCACACGATTTGGACGATATTGAGAGAAAGGAATGACTAAGTGACGGTTTTGGGTTTCTAATTGCAAATGTGGTTATTTAGGAGTTTGGTCATTGATAAATTAGTCTGGAAACGGCACAAAAGACGTTAAAATCGCGGACTCGAACAGACTTTGTGATTAAGGCAGTGTTTACGTTTCAACTGAGTTTCAGGCGCGACCGTGCCAGTTCTCGGCGCGACCGTGCCAGGTCATGGCGCGACCGTGCCAAGTGATATTTTGATGATTTTCAAGACTAGTCCTTGTAGTTTGTGAGATAGCGTAGGATTGTTTCAGTTGTTATTGTAGCAATGTAAAATGTGTGTATGTACTTTTAACATTATGATAATACTCCTTAATGGCACATGAAAATAGTAAATGATGTGACACAACGTTTTGAATGTGAACATTAATTGAAATTGTCATTTATTGCACAATATGAAATACCAGGAAAAACATGGATGTTAGATTCACGGTGGAGGAAGGTAGTCGTACGGGTTTCACAATGAGAGGTAGCGGCGGCTGTTACGGTTCATGGTGGTTAAACGGTGGAGGTACGAACAGTGGTGTTAGCTATTATGGTGTGGTGGTGACCTCACAGTGGTTGTTAGCGGCCTTAAGGTGATCGTGGCGGTTGCATGAGATTCACGGTGGTACATGGTGGTTCTCGTGAGGGCTACGATGGAAGTGGTATATGGTAGTTATGATGATGATGATTTTCACATGATAGTGGTTCTAAGGATATGAGGACGGTTAGAGTACAAAGAGGGTTAACGACAAGAATTCCTTTAGTTGAGACCGGTGTGTCGATACGGGTTCGTGAACCTTCGAATCACTCGATTCGGAGTCCGTATGGTCGAGTTTCGGGCACAGTATGGGTTGGTATTTTAGACGCCACGTCGTGGAGGTACATTCCTTATAACCGTAAAATATTAATTATTATTATCGGCTCGGGTCAATAATACCATGTTCAAGGGGGGGGGGGGGGGGGGGCGTGTAGAGTTATATATATATATATATATATATATATATATATATACAACAAACAATAACCGGCAAGAATTATTATTTTTATAAATGATAAACGTATAGAGAGATGGTTATTAATGTTAGTACTTAATACACAATTATCGTGGATTATTGTTGGTTGATTTGGAAAGGAAATAGACAATTGGAATTGTCGGGTTTAGACAAGAAACAAACGGGACTCTGTCCGATTTTTCGTTAAGAATTAAAGAAGTGTATAGTTCATGGCTGGGGTTCACGGGTAGGGTTCATGGCTGGGGGTTCACAGGTAGGGTTCACGGTTGGGAATTCTTGGGTAGGGTTCTCGGTTGGGAATTCTCAGGTAGGGTTCATGGCTGGAATTCCCCGGAACGGTTCACGGTGGGAGTCTCGTGTATAGCTCACGGCTGAGGTTCTGTTGCCTAGTTCACGGGTAAACTCCTGAGCACTTCCCTTGAGCCGTGAACTCCTATGTTCACGGGAAGGAGCCGTGTACACCTATGGAGCTGTGTACTTCTAGGTTCACGGGAATGAGCCGGGTACGTTTAGAGTTCCCGGTATGAAGGGATTAATGTAATGAGTTGAATGTGAATCTAAGATTAGGTTATCTCAGGTGAGTTCTAGAGCCCTCTCTTTTAATGTTTTAATTTATATTTTGGGCTGGTGTGCATACTTACGAACGATGTTTATAAAATGATGTTTATGAAACGATGTTTACGAAACGATGTTTATGAAATGATGTTTATGAGATGATGTTTATGAAACGTTTTGCCAAATGAAGTTTACGAAAGGTTTATGAATGAAATGATGTTTTGTTTAATAAAACGTACGAATGCTTTAACTGAGATGAGGTAAAGGTTTTATGAAAGTCACAAATGAACGAATCTGCCACGAGTTCCTACGGGAGCTAGGGTATGTATGCATGGCCTTACCCATACGGGGGGCTTTTGTGGCTGGATAACGGTTGTATAACTGGTTGATGATGGGGGTGACGACGGTCACTATAACATCCCTATAATTCAACAGTTGTCGACCCAGGTTAGTGAACGATTCAAATCCGTATTTAGCATAGTAACGAGTAGAGTTGGCCGAAGGGGGTACGTCTAGCTACCAAATTAGACCCGAATGGTCATTATTGAGTAATTCAAGTTAAAAACGCGCAGTTAAGGATAGCACGAGGACCCGGATGTAACTGTGGCATGTATTTAAATCATCTAATGAGAAACACTAAGCCATTTTTGGCTAGGTGTCACGCGACGGCAGGGAAGGAGGAGACGCCGGGAACAGAGAAGGAAAGTCCACGGCGGGGTGGTGCTACGATGATCACGCTATGGTGTGATTTCCCGGGACGAGTTCAGGTAAACTCGGTTTCCCTTTCTTTCCTCTTCGCACTTGTTTTGCAGGAAAACCCGATTAGGGTTTAGGGTTAGATGGATGAGGACGATAGCAAGGGAACGGATGGCGTTGGTGGCTGAGCGTGGTGGAGGTGAAGAGGGGCTGTGGTGCGTGGTGGAGACAGGCAAAGAGACGATGGTGGAGAAAGGTGGTGTGGTTGACTAGCCGTGCGCAACGAGGGAGACCGGACGACTGATGAGCAGGGCTGAGTGGTGGTGCTCAGCGGCTACCACCTCGACGGTGAGGGGGTGAGGCATGGCTATAGTAGCGTGAGACAGATAAGGTCAGGTGCTGGTCACGCGGGGTGCTCGACGGTGACGATGATGGGTTTGCTTGATGATGGCGGGTAATGGTGCCCGACGGCGGTAGGCTAGTGGCACACGGCAGGGAGAGCTATGCTAGGTTGCATGGTGGTTTAAGCACATGCATGGAAGCTTGCTTCAAAACTACGTGCGGTAAGATTGGGGTTTTATGAACTTCAGGCGTACGTGTTGAATTTTCGACGTGTATGGGGGCCTCAGCTTAGGTACGTGTGGTTTACGAGACGAAGGCTTTGCATGGCACGTAAACTGTTATGCATGCAGGCTCTAAACGGGTTCAAGATAACCCGGAATGAGCGGAGACGTGGATTAGGGTTTGTTGCAAGGATGAAGGAATAAGTGGACGAGGCATGTGCCAGGATCATTTATATTTCTTTGTAATTGACACATGTTTAGGCTGAACTGTGACCATTTGATCATACGTTGACAGGTTCGGACTTCGTGCGAGGAGACCGTTGCGGTGCAAGAGTTAGATCTTCGTAACAGTGAGTTTCTAATCCCTCTTTTAAACGTTTCTAATCCCTCTTTTAAACGTTTTAATGTTTTGGGGCTATCGTACATACACACATGTTTTATTAAACATACGTATTACGAGTTATGAGTTATACCCGGAGTGTTTTATGAGATCATAGGTAATAATGAAGCTAAGGGTCGTTATGGGGTCCTTGGGATGGGTGAACAAGAGTAGTGATGATCTGTGCGTATCATCTTATGAGTTAGTCGGGAATTTATCTAAACCTGTGATGGTTATATAAGGAGAGTTAGCATGGGAACCGTACGTGGTTCATTAACGAGTCAAGTAGGTGCTAGTATGATGTCATGCGTCGTGTGCTTGATGTTGTGTGTATTGTGTCGTTGTCCTCGTGACATGACGGGTATCGTGTTTGCATGAGTCTATGTGGTGTCCATAGTATGTATGGGCTAAAAGTCAGTATGGTGTTTGTGTGCCGTATAACTTCCTATTTGGAAAGAGTTAGGTAATGTGTCTAGACGTTATGAGGATACGTCTAAGTAAGCGTTGGATTACACACGTAAGTGATCTGTAAATGGTGGTGAGTCGTACTACATGTCCAGGTAGTGTCATGTGTATATATGTGTTGCTTTGTGTGCTTGCATTGTTATCCGTTTATACGGCTAATAGTGATGTGGAGGACGGGGTCCTTCGGGGTCATCATTGTACAAGTGATGTGTCAGTCACCGTATGGTAGATGATATAGTCACCGTGTGGTGGCTGGGTAGTCATCATAGATGACGAGTGTGTCGCTATGTTTAGCGGCGGGGCCCTGTAACAAGGGTGGAGCTGAGCTTAGGACGAGTATCCCGATGGGGATAACCCTGACGAGGGTGAAGTGATGAGGTATGTATTTGTGTGCTTATATATGTGTTAAATTGCATTCAAGTGATGAGTTATATTAATTGTGTATGAGATGGTATTGATGTGATAAATAGATGGAATCAATGTGGTGTGTCGAGTTAGATTAACCGTTGTGTCATGCTGAGTACATTGTGTACAACTGTTGAGTCAATTGGTTTATGATAGTCTTGGTTAGGATTGGTAAGTCAGTGTCTATATGTTGGATGAGTTAACTATTGTATGGTTAATATATATGGTAAATTGTGAGTTATCAAAATAGTAAGTTCATTCTATGTGAGAGAGACTTACTAAGTTAAAATGGTGGGTAGAGTATGGGGTGGTGAATCCTTTGGGATATTATAAAATAACGGGAGTTAATTATATGATGAAAATCTATACAACTACTTTCTATTGACCAGAGGGTCTTGAGTGGAGATAAATAATAAATGAGACGAGTTGTGTGACAATCCGACTTTTCAAGTTAATCCCGTTAGTGATTTCGTTAAATATTCTGTTAAATCCTAACCAAGTTAACTCAATTCTAAAACCAGGGGATCATTTTTGCCAAAGCTGAAGTTGAAAGGACTGATTTTATAAATTACTAGAAACCCTAGTAGGCACGGTCGCGCCTAGTTTTGGCACGGTCGTGCCAAGTGCTTTGGCACGGTCGCACCTCTTGTTGGCACGGTCGCGCCTCTTGTCAGATGAAACGTAAACGCAGTCTTTAATCGCAAATTCGTTCGATTTCGTAACCGTTCTGCACGTTCCTACCTTTAATGAGCATCATTAGCACTTTAAACCTTGTTATTACTCCGAATTAAACCCAATTAAGGATAATTATTGTGTAACCGTTGACTTAACGCCCATTTACAACCAAATTCGATTGATCCATGTGTATCTCTCTCATTTGATCACCTCCGAGTCTAGTACGAGTCCCCTTGAAGCTTTTTGTTAGGATATGTTTTGTAACTGTTGATAAAATTATGTGTAAGTTCAGAGAGAGGCGAACTTAACAAGTTCGCCTAAGCATCTTTAGGAGCGAACTTTTTAAGTTCGCCTAGGAATATTGTACAAGTTCATAGAAAGTCGAACTTGTTAAGTTCGCCTAAGCATCTTTAGAAGCGAACTTGTTAAGTTTGCCTATAGCAGGTTTGTGTCTATAAATAGGTGTTTAAAGATTTTGTTCTAGAGTAGCAGCAGAGGGACTTTGAACGAGTGTATTCTGTGAATCTGTAAAATCTGTGTTTTGTGGATTACAAAGAGAAGTTTATTTACCTGCTGTTTCTATTGTCAAGTCGTATACAAACGTTAACACGAAGGATTCTGCACTCCGTGTTATCGAGACGTCTTGTCACGAGAATGATATGAGTTGAGTCATGTGGACCTACAAGTGCATATTCTGGTGACAACGAGCTTAAAGATATTATGTCTTAGTCTTAGAGTCTATGACTTGTAATTGATAGAATTGTTAGCAACAGTTAAAGGGGAGTCTGTTAGGACATGTTTTGTAACTGTTGATAAAATTCTGTGTAAGTTCAGAGAGAGGCGAACTTAACAAGTTCGCCTAAGCATTTTTAGGAGCGAACTTGTTAAGTTCGCCTAAGGAATATTGTAGAAGTTCATAGAAAGGCGAACTTGTTAAGTTCTCCTAAGCATCTTTAGAAGCGAACTTGTTAAGTTCGCCTATAGCAGGTTTGTGTCTATAAAAAGGTGTTTACAGATTCTGTTCTAGAGTAGCAGCAGAGGGACTTTGAACGAGTGTATTCTGTGAATCTGTAAACTCTGTGTTTCATGGAATACAAAGAGAAGTTTATTTACCTGCTGTTTCTATTGTCAATTCGTATATAAACGTTAACACGAAGGATTTCGCACTCCGTGTTATCGAGACGTCCTGTCACGAGATCGATCTGAGTTGAGTCATGTGGACCTACACTTTTGCGCAGTCCAATTTGGCCGGAGTTGAAGTCGTGGTAGCTGGAGGTAAAACCCGTCACCGTCGGATCAAGTTCTAGCCGTGCACTATCAACCCGTCATATATTTTGGTAATTGAAACTTCCTACATCTTCGTTTTCATTCTTGTATTGAAAGCCCTATGTTAATTAGGGCGTATATCATTGAATTCGAGGTAAACCCTATTCTAGGGTTCATACATTTGTGGTTTAGTCGATTACCAACCTAGATCTAAATCTCAATCCAATTAATTGTCATGGGTAGTTTCGCAAGGTTCTGTTTTGTAAAACCCCCATCTCCTTTTGGTCAATCGCAATCGAAACCAAATGGATTTGGACTTGTTGGCTTGTTCTGTCAAACTGTGTAACTGTAAATCCAGGAGACACGGTCGTGCCAGGTTTTAGCACGGTCGTGCCTCATACTCTGACCTGGTCGTGCCTCTTGGGTAGACCTGGTCGTGCCTCAGAACCCTAGACACGGTTGTGTCTAGCTCAGACACGGTCGTGCCTAGTGATCAGTTTTGTTGTCTTTTGTTTTATCAACATGGCCGCGCCCCTGACCAGCATGGTCGTGCCCGTGACCTTAACGCGGTCATGCCTTGTCTTAGGCGCGGTCGTGTGTGAGAAAACCTTTGGTCAGAATATTTGATTTATATTTATATTCTCAAAACAATAATTTTTATATTATATTAATATGTTTTTAAAACCGGAAAAACCACCCATAGACTCGGGTTTAGTCTTATAACTCGTATCCGTTATTTAAAACTCGTTTATAAAATAATATATTAATTTTAATCCTCGAACTCAATTAAAAACGATATATATTTTTATATTATTATTATTTGTCACTCGTCGCAAATCTAGTTTTTCTTAATTGAATAATTCAAGAATCCTGTATTCTCGTGGACACATTCGTCTACTCATGGTCATTAGAGCGTTACTTTTAGGAAGTTCCTTATTCCGTGTCGTCCTCACAAATCCCAATGAGTCCTTAAATGTTGTTTGTAATTTTAGGGCATTCGTGAGCCCTGTCGGGCTAACGCTTGAGATTTCAATCTCATACTTGTGTGATTACTACCTACACAATTAGGTGAGTTTTCACGGCCCCTTTTTCTGCTTTTAAACTGGGGGAGAAAACATGACGCAAACTCTTTTTGATTTTTGTACCTCATATTGTATCACTTGTTATGACTATGCGTAAACTCTATCATGAAAGTCCTCACATCGAACCGTTTAAATATGAGAATAGCGAGGTATGTTGGGTAGTACTACTGCGTTTGACAAACCTCACCCGCGTTAGTGGCGCTAACTCGATTGGATATCGAACGGGTGCAATATTGACCTAAACGTGCACCATGGTTGATAGGCCTGGTGGGAGGCATTTAAACAGTCAGTTTATGGTTGCGAGCGTAATAGAAAACATGAACATGGGTTAGCTACCCGTTGATATATATATGTTGATTGTACAATAAATCTGGTAAACGTTTATTTATATATTGAAACCTGTGAACTCACCAACCTCGTGTTGACATCGTTTTGTTACATGTTTTCTCAGGTCGCTTAAGATAAGGCACAGGTGCATGCATAGGGCATGCATGGAGTCTTATGATTTATTTATAAATTAATATTGTTGAATTGCTTGCACTTTGTTTTTGGACTGGACACTTTGGGACTTTTCTTGGACACGTTTGTTCTGCGCATTTACTTTCGTTTTACGCTTCCACACTTACTTTGATCATTTATGATACATTTTTATTTTAGTCCCATATAGTGTCGTTCAATGTAACTAATGACTTCGATCCTGGTTTGTCACTTCCCAAACGGTAAAATTCCGTTAGTTGAAATTAGGGGTGTGACAGATTGATATTAGAGCCATCGGTTATTGAGAACTAGTATTGCATACTAGACTATAACCTTACACATTAGTTACACGGCACAGGCACTCATACCAGATACATATAGCACCTATACATACATTGTAGTGCAGGCATGTAACACCATCCGTATCACCCTTGGTTGGCAAGGGACACATCATTTGCATTGCATCATCATTCCCAGTGGCGACACTCGGGGAATCACCAGAACATCATCCACTCCCATCCGAGGGGAGCGAGACGGAGCCTTCGAAGGAGTCACTTACATCACCATCACCCATTGGGTATGGTGGGCTTTCTCAGATCCATGTTATGGACAACACTCAGCACTAGCACATATCTCTCTGGGAGTTGGGATCGTCGGAGGCGAGTCCCTACTGTACCCACTAGCAACAATACGCCGAGTGAAGGTAGACCGTTGCACGCATTATTGCAGAACCTATTAACACGTAGATGTTATCACTTTTCCGAGCCATGGGCTCGCTTCTTTGGTCAATATTCTGTTTAGAATAGATTGACCACAAAGTTGAGAATGCATATTCAAACCCCATCCTAACTCGGTTGGAAGGACGGCTACTTTGCTGCTTCCTGTAACTCATATCCATGAATTAGTTTCACTCCCGAAGTCGCATTCGCGTGCATGATACATCTACAATCTGTTGGATTAGACTCTCGTATTGTGTTTCAACTCGAATGAATGCTCGGATCGAACGATTCCAGACTACTCATCCTGATATGAGTCCTGGTTGATCAACTTATGGTTGATGACTAAGCTTCTCAATGACTTATTATGTTTGACAACACTCTGTACTCAGCAATACATGCTAAAGGACATTATGACACAGGACTGGGAGAACTAGGGTGAGCATACAAAGCAAATTCTCATTACGAGTGCACACGTAATAGTAATTTGAGGTGCATGTAAATCCTGGTGAAACCTAGTGTGTGGATAAATGGTCCTAATATGTGAATTACAGACTTAAGTTTCCACTGTCCGTAGAAACTCTCATAACCCACCCAATGACTAGTTGGTATCGTTAAACTCGTTCAACAGCAGATAGACGCGACTATCAGGTTGAAAATGTTTACGGACACACTGAGTTATCGTTAATGGAATCCGTCATGTTATCTTCATTCGTGTAAGAGTCTTGATGACCGTAAGACCCTCATCCAAACTTGATCAAGGAAACTATCTTGATTGAAACTCTATTAGAAACTCATGGTAAATCCATCGATTACAACTATGTAAGCAAAATTTATGAAATTATCCCTAATCTAGCACATGTTATTCCATCTGACCCTATTATCTTATCTTGTGACTAATCCTTGGTCTAATTGGAATTATACCCCATCATATTCAATCCTGTAAGCGAATTTCTTTCTTCATGAATTGATCCAGCGAAATTAGGAGACGAGGATTTAATCTAACCAACCTCATCAACGACAGAGTAGGTTTAAGTCTGCTAAGAGTTTCAACGAGTCGACCTCTTCAGGACAAAACCAGAGCGGTTATACGGAGAGATACCCCTAAGTGCAACAAGTATAAATTTTCACCATCTCGGTACTTGTGAGAGAAATCGTTTCCAGCGATGTGGTAAGATGGGCCACACTGTGAAAGACTGTAGGGTTGCACTTCCGAACAAGCAACCATTCCGACCGCAAGGCTCCACAAGAGGATGTTTTCAGTGCGGTAAGGAGGGACATTGTCAGAGGGATTGTCCTCAGTCGAAGAGGGGTGGTAATGGAAATGGTAATGGGAATGGTAACGGCAATAATCAGGGCAACAATGGTAACAACAACAATCAATGCAACAACAACGGTGGCAATAATGCCAATAATGGAGGGAATGGTGCGAAAGGACGAGCCTTCGTATTAGGATCTGGAGAAGCTCGATATGATCATAATGTGGTCACCGGTAAATTTCTCTTAAACAAATACTTTGCTTCTGTCCTATTTGATACCGGTGCTGATAGGAGTTTCATATCTAAGAAGCTTAGTGATATGATAAAAGGAACTCCAACTCTGTTAGAAGCTAAGTATATAATAGAAATAGCTGATGGCCAAATAATTGAAGCAAACCACATTCTTAAGGGTTGTAAGCTTAAGTTGGTTAGTCATATACTTGATATCGACCTTATGCCGGTCACACTTGGTAGTTTTGATGTAATTGTTGGTATGGATTGGTTATCTAAAAACTAAGCTGAAATTGTCTGTCGTGAGAAAATTGCTCGCATTCCTCTCCTAAGTGGAGAAATCCTTTCCGTTCAAGGAGAAAAGAGTGGTGCAATCGTAGGCATCATATCATTCATGAAAGCGCAGAAGTGCCTGCGTAAAGGTCATACTGCTATTCTGGCACTCGTTGCCGAGCAACCATCGGAAGAGAAGAAAATTGATGATATTCCCATCGTTCGTGATTTTCAGGAAGTGTTTCCCAAATACTTGCCTGGTCTGCCACCACACCGTCAACTTCAATTCCAAATCGACCTAGCACCCGGAGCGGCACCGATCACTCGGGCACCTTTTAGATTAGCACCTAGTGAATTGCAAGAGCTATCTACTTAGTTACAGGAATTATTGGATAAAGGTTTCATCCGACCTAGCTGTAGGTCCCTCGGGTGTGGCGGATCGTCACATGCAAGTGGGTCTACCAGTCAGACGGGGTGCGGAATACCCGTGACCAGGTGGAAAGTCTTACAACACAAAGTAAACCGACAAGAGAATCACTTTAAACATTCGTCTATTATAAACATTTGAAGGTTACAGAGAGAAATACTGAGATTACAAGTTCTGCGTATTTGCAACTGTGAGTGCGACTGAGATTGCGTACTTATCTACTGTCAACCATTCCTATTTATACACGACCTGATGCCTGAGCACTTAGCAAGTGCGCAGGGCGATTTGCTCATGCGTACTATTCTTGCCTACTTGCTAAGTACGCAGGAACTATCTCCTGCGCACATACAAGTGCGCAAAATACTTATAGAAATCTGCAACAGTCAATATGTAAAAGTAAATACAAATCGATAACTAATACATACAGACACTTACAAACAAAGACAAATACATTCATGAAAGTACAAAACAAAGACTCTATCTATCCGGAGTGTTTGTCATAGGAAGTGCTTCAACAAACTCCCCCTTGACAACAGCTCTGGATCATCTTCGATCTTTAGTCTGCAGTCTTCATCTTCAGTCTTCACAGCTATGCATCTTTAGCTTCCATCTTCTTCTTATAGTCAAGGCAGAACTTGATCACCCTGTCATATTTAGAGGCAACGAATTTCGTCCATTCGTCCGTATGCATGCAATACCTGTCTGCTAGTGCCTCCAGATCTTTCACAGAGAAGTTAATGAAGCAGACTTCATCAAATACTCTTATTAGTTCCCTCGGCACTAAGCATCCACTTTCTGACCTCACCTTTCCAATTACCACAGCCTCGCGCGTCTTTGGATCTATGTACCAGTACCACATGTCACCGAGGATATCCTGAGATAACTTGCTCAGGGAATCTTGGTTTCACATAGCACTAGCTTGTATACCAATTTCTTTAAGAATTTCTTAGTCACAGGATGTCTTGCTGTCTTATCCTTGACTCTCTTGGGCACTTGAGGCTTGAACACATCAAACTTCCCAGATCTTGCTTCCCGCTGTAGAACCACCCACAAACCCATCGCCTTTGCGTGATTAGAATGACCCTGCAGCTTTCGGTTTGCTAGGTTCACAAGGTCGTATTTTGGTAAGGAGTTGAACACTTCACTGGTTGGTTTCAAGTATTGAACCGCCCAAATCTTTTGATTGCGAACAATTTCTTATCCTCCTCGAACCTTACAGCCAAGATCATCCTTGTTACCCATTGTTTGTCTATGATAGACGTCTTCTGCCAAACAGGAGCTGGACCCTTAGATGAAGTAGAAGGCATATCTTTTTCTTTCGGTGCCTCTGGATCCACAGGTGTAGGGTCAACTGGGGAGGCTTCAGTCGAGGCTTCAACATTACTAGCATGCTCGACTGAACCCGTGTCAAGATGAGCTTTGAAGGATGGAACTTCAAAGATCTCTCCATCTTCTAACTCATACTCTCCTTCCCCATCGCCCTTGGGAACTTCTATCACTACATCCTAATCATCTTCATCCCAATCATCACCAGAGTCGATCTCTCCTTCTTCTAGGTTGTAGAGAGCATCGATCTGTGCTTCCTTGGAATAGTCAGTCTCTAAGTATAAGATCTCATCGTCAGATAGATCCCTAAGCACATCAGCCGCTGACTTTCCTTTGTCACCACCACCACCAGAAGTATCACCACCCTCCTGATGAGAAGACTCCCCTTGAGCCATTGGAATAACAGAGATGGGCACAATTGCTAAAGCATGGTGCTCACCTCCACTAGGACCGACTTCGGGATCCTTGTCTTTGTCATCATCCTTTGTCAAGTCCACAGGATGACAAGGCTCATCACCAGTATGTGTCTTTTCTTTCTCTTTCTCCTTCTCCTTATCTTTCTCCCCCTAAGCATCAAGCTTATTGGTCAGATCATCAATTAGTTTGACCATCAGCTCATGCTCCTTCTTCTACATATCAAACCTCAGATCGAAAGACGACTTGTGCCCCAGAATCATGTTGTTTGTCTGGATTAGAAGCTCGTTCTGGGCCATTACATTCTTCAGTCTCTCGTCTGTCCCCGTTCTCTGGCTTCGTAGAATTCTAACTTCGTCCACCAACGAATTAATCTGTGCTTGTTGAGCATCATATTCCTCCTTTGACTTCTGAATAGTTTCCAACAAACCAGCAACTTGGGTTTCCAGAATTGCTAACCTTTCTTCATTAGGATCAGGATGTCTGGAGGTAGATGCTTCAACATAGTGAATTGGGGATAAGATAGTATCGAAGTCAAACCCTTGAGTAAATTCTCCGTAGTTGAAGGGTTGACTTATCGGTTCAATGGTGGTTGTTGGGATTGAGGATGTGATGACGGTTGTAGGTATTATGGAAGGGGTGATGGTGACTGACTCCGTGAGAATTGGAGTAATCACCGCCACTTAGATAGATGTGACAGGGAGGGTCACTATCACAGGAACCTCCTCTGTGATTGAAGTGATTGCCGCCTCAGGTTGTACCTGTGGCCTCCTCCTCTGTCTTCGGTATAATTGCTGTGAAGGTGGGGTATAGGCTGAGTCAGTACTTGCAGCTAGAACTTGTACTTGCTGCAGAGTAGTAACCTCCACCTCACTGGGAATAGCAAGTTGCTGCCTATCCCCTCTGTTCTTGTGAACACTTTCACGTCTTTGCCTTTGAATAGCAGCGTCAGAGCCAGAATCTGGCTCATATTCGCTGCTAGAGGACTGTCGTTTTCTCTTTGAGGACGACTCAGGAAGGGTGACCTTCTTCGTTCTCCTCAGGTGAACCTGCGATGATGCATCATCAGAATCAGAAGAATCAGACTCTGTCTCTTCCGAGTCGGATCCCTCGGCACCATCATGACCTTCTTCTTCGTCTCCACCATCAGACGATCCATCTTCACTTTCAACTTCCTCATTTTGTTGTTGTTGTTGTTCATCTGAATGTTCACTCAACTCTGGCTCCGAATCATGACTATACCATCTCCAGTCAGCAGGTGCCACATATGCTTCGTTTATTAGGTGGCCAAAGAGTCCTGTATGCTCAGGGGTAGGTTTTACACTGCCTGGCTTAAGGAATTGTACGAACACCCTCTTGTCCACCCTCTTCACTTGCAGTCTCTCCCCAATTGCAGGTAGGTTTGGCAACGCATCGTTTAACAGAAGTTGCACAAACCTTGGGTATAATAAGAACCTGAACCTCTCAGCCGAGTTAATCTGGTCATTGATGGCTTTGAATATGTATCGTGAGAAGTTGTAGCCCTTATTGAGAGACAAGCCAACCATGGCAGCAACAAGGTCATGACCCATTGCATCCTTTCCAGCTTTTCTTGAGGAGATGCACATGATCATGATGAGGGCAAAATATCTCCATTGATCGAGCACCCACATTTTCTTATAAGAAGCATAGTCTCTCGCACCGACATACCCCATTCGTTGCCTCCAATAGCCATCCACAAATTAGCCAGGATAGGCTGTCGGGTCGGTGGAAAGATCTATGAATTGCAAGACCCGTCTAATAGTGTCTTCAGAGAAGGCGATATCATGACCAGCAACGGTAGCCCTTATAACATTGGGGGTTACCGTGCAATCATGCTCCGCGGTCTCCTAGAATTGCTCGAGATAAGGTCTTGAAACGATAGGGTCAGCTGAAATGGCATAGCTGATTCTTGAACGGTTCAAGAAATCAACAATCTATCGATACTGAAGTGCTGCACCCTTCCATTCTAGTTGAGTATAAGCTAGAAGATTGAACTCATTCATAAACGCACAAGCCATAATCTACAAAAACACACAGAAAACATAATCAGAACAACAAGTTTCATTGGAATTAAATAAACATGACTCAGTATAAGAGTTACTCTTTGAACTGAATTTTCAGACTTAGAAATTTTTCCCAAGTGTTGGTCCTGCATACTTAGCAAGTACGCATGAATTTCCTCTTGCGTACTTAACAAGTACGTAAGAATTACCTCTTGCGTACTTGCTAAGTGCGCAAGAAACATACTTGTTCAAAATTCCAGAAGTTTTTAAAAAATCAACATATGTTCAAAAATTGAGTAGATTAGGTCACCACAAGGTCGGAATCAGTGATTATGACCCATGGAACCAACATCAACACCAATTCACTGCTACATTTGTCCAATTTTGACCTAAACGACGACCACTCGAACCGACGGTCAAATCCAAGCCCAAGGTCAAAATCAAAGGATTAAACGGACGATTAAGAGTCGATTAATGATTCTTGGCAAGTTTTAGTTATCATGAATTAACAAAACAACCAATAATTTGTCTAAAATCACGGATTAAACTCTATATTTTTTAAGTTTTTGAATCGGTCCAAAATCATGAATTTGTGGATGGATTGAATCTAGATTCACACCAATGGATTGTAGTACAAAGATGATACTAGTAACAGGATGAAAAATCAGTTGTAACACTAGGAATTTTTGAGGAAAATTTGCGAAGGGAAAATGAATAGACGTTTTGAATGATTAAAGTCTGAAAATTTTCTAAGTGCCATATTTATACCCTACACTAAACGGTCTTGCGTACTTGCTAAGTGCGCAAGCTTTAACTCCTGCGTACTTACAAGTGCGCAAGACTTAACTCTTGCGTACTTGTTAAGTACGCATGGCTTACTTCATGCGCACATGTCAAGTACGCAGAAACCCTTAAGTGCGCAAACTTTCAACTCAAATTATGAAGGTTTTTCAAGTCAAATAACAAACAAGATAAACAACATTCAATCAATAGGATTCAAACTCAATTCAGGAAGGTTAAATACTAATATTTTTGGTTTTTCTGATTAAAGATTGAACTGTTCATAAACTTAAAATCCTTTTTTTGATCTTTTCTAGATAGAAATATACATGTATTTACACAAACTATTTTTGATCAAAGACACGAGCAGAGGATCATATCAGGCTAACTTATAGCAAAAACGATACAATATAAACATCAAAGAATATGGGATCATGTCATGGATTACTATTTATTCATACATAATAAGCACATAAACAAGTACTTCAAGTTGACAATAATATAAGATTTGAAACTATAAGCGTCTTTGTATCACGTTCTTGTGTATTAAGGTATTAATTATAAGATATACAACGTGTACCCCACTGATTTGCTACAATAATGTAAATTGCACTATCTCAAGGCATCTAAGATTTTCCCAATGATTTTCTGAATTTTCAGAATGAAGCTACATCAATTAGCACAGGAAAAATGAAGCAGAATCCATAAGGATTATCAGGAATCATACGATTCAGAGTCGAGTGATTCATTTGTCTTGGTTTCATTTGATTTCTTCATTGAATATTGGTATGATGATTCGGGATAATGAATATGGTGTTTGAATAAGGTAAGGGAATCCAACTTTTATCTGGATTTGATTTCAATGAATCAGGAGTGATTCAAGGGTGAATGCATGCTCAACGGTTGATGCAGAGACATGTCTTGATTCAAACTCTCCTTGCATACTTGTGAGTATGGGCAGTGATATGAACCGCATTAATTGTGCTAACGACATAACCTGAAACTGACCTCAAAAGAAAATTATTGCCAAAATCTAACATCCTTTATCTGATAATCACTAGCAAACATGGGTTCAAATCACAGTTGTAATTTTAGATTAAGTTTCCACACTTCTAGTGGTTCAAAGACGCATACAGCCTACTGACAATTCAAATTACTTGTAAATAAGCAGATTAAAACCATAATAATTTACACAATTAAGTAAGCATGACGCAATCATTTCTCTCCCCAATTGCAGGTAGGTTTGGCAACGCATCGTTTAACAGAAGTTGCACAAACCTTGGGTATAATAAGAACCTGAACCTCTCAGCCGTGTTAATCTGATCATTGATGGCTTTGAATATGTATCGTGAGAAGTTGTAGCCCTTATTGAGAGACAAGCCAACCATGGCAGCAACAAGGTCATGACCCATTGCATCCTTTCCAGCTTTTCTTGAGGAGATGCACATGATCACGATGAGGGCAAAATATCTCCATTGATCGAGCACCCACATTTTCTTATAAGAAGCATAGTCCCTCGTACCCCATTCGTTGCCTCCAACAGCCATCCACAAAGTAGTCAGGATAGGCTGCCAGGTCGGTGGAAAGATCTCTAAATTGCAAGACCCGTCTAATAGTGTCTTCAGAGAAGGCGATATCATGACCAACAACGGTAGCCCTTATAACATTGGGGGTTACCGTGCAATCATGCTCCGCGGTCTCCTAGAATTGCTTGAGATAAGGTCTTGAAATGATAGGGTCAGCTGAAATGGCATAGCTGATTCTTGAACGGTTCAAGAAATCAACTATCTATCGATACTGAAGTGCTGCACCCTTCCATTCCGGTTGAGTATGAGCTAGAAGATTGAAATCATTCGTAAACGCACGAGCCATAATCTGTAAAAACACACAGAAAACATAATCAGAACAACAAGTTTCATTGGAATTGAATAAACATGACTCAGTATAGGAGTTACTCGACTTAGAAATTTTTCCTAAGTGTTGGTCCTGCATACTTAGCAAGTACGCAGGAATTTCCTCTTGCGTACTTAACAAGTGCGCAAGAATTACTTCTTGCGTACTTGCTAAGTGCGCAAGAAACATACTTGTTCAAAATTCCAGAAGTTTTTAAAAAAATCAACAGATGTTCAAAAATTGAGTAGTTTAGGTCACCACAAGGTCGGAATCAGTGATTATGACCCATGGAACCAACATCAACACCAGTTCACTGTTACATTGGTCCAATTTTGACCTAAACGATGACCACTCGAACCGACGGTCAAATCCAAGCCCAATGTCAAAATCAAAGGATTAAACGGATGATTAAGAGTCGATTAATGATTCTAGGCAAGTTTTAGTTATCATGAATTAACAAAACAACCAATAATTTGTCTAAAATCATGGATTAAACCCTAAATTTTTAAAGTTTTTGAATCGGTCCAAAATCACGAATTTGTGGATGGATTGAGTCTAGATTCACACCAATGGATTGTAGTACAAAGATGATACTAGTAACAGGATGAAAAATCAGTTGGAACACTAGGAATTTTTGAGGAAAATTTGCGGAGGGAAAATGAACAGACGTTTTGAATGATAAAAGTCTGAAAATTTTCTAAGTGCCATATTTATACCCAACACTAAACTGTCTTGCGTACTTGCTAAGTGTGCAAGCTTTAACTCCTGCGTACTTACAAGTGCGCAAGACTTGACTCTTGCGTACTTGTTAAGTACGCAGGGCTTACTTCATGCGCACTTGTCAAGTACGCAGAAACCCTTAAGTGCGCAAACTTTCAACTCAAATTTTGATGGTTTTTCAAGTCAAATAACAAACACGATAAACAACATTCAATCAATAGGATTCAAACTCAATTCAGGAAGGTTAAATACTAATATTTTTGGTTTTTCTGATTAAGATTGAACTGTTCATAAACTTAAAATTCTTTTTTTGATCTTTTATAGATAGAAATATACATGTATTTACACAAACTATTTTTGATCAAAGACACGAGCAGAGGATCATATCAGTCTAACTTATAGCAAAAATGATACAATATAAACATCAAAGAATATGGGATCATGTCTTGTATTACTAATTATTTATACATAATAAGCACATAAACAAGTAATTCAAGTTGACAATATTATAAGATTTGAAACTATAATCATCTTTGTATCACGTTCTTGTGTATTAAGGTATTAATTATAAGATATAAAACGTGTACCCCACTGATATGCTACAATAATGAAAATTTCACTATCTCAAGGCATCTAAGATTTTCCCAATGATTTTCTAAATTTTCAGAATGAAGCTACATCAATTAGCACAGGAAAAATCAAGCAGAATCCATATGGATTATCAGGAATCATAAGATTCAGAATCGAGTGATTCATTTGTCTTGGTTTCGTTTGATTTCTTCATTGAATATTGGTATGATGATTTGGGATAATGAATATGGTGTTTGAATAAGGTAAGGGAATCGAATTTTTATCTGGATTTGATTTCAATGAATCAGGAGTGATTCAAGGATGAATACACGCTCAACGGTTGATGTAGAGACATGTCTTGATTCAAACTCTTCTTGCATACTTGTGAGTATGGGCAGTGAGATGAACCTCATTAATTGTGCTAACGACATAACCCAAAACTGACCTCAAAAGAAAATTATTGCCAAAATCTAACATCCTTTATCTGATAATGATCTTTTCTATTCTTTTACGCACACACACTAGCAAACATGGGTTCAAATCACAGTTGTAATTTCAGATTAAGTTTCCACACTTCTAGTGGTTCAAAGACGCATACAGCCTACTGAGAATTCAAATTACTTGTAAATAAGCAGATTAAAACCATAATAATTTACACAATTAAGTAAGCATGACACAATCATTTCCCATATGAGCAGTCTGTGACGTTTAGATCATTTCTGATGTACTATCATTTCCTCTTTTCTTAAGTTAACTTTGAAATTTTCTCCATTATCTATTTTTTTTTTGATTTTGTAAAATGTTTTTGAAAGTTAAAAGAACTATACAGAAAATTGAAAAGAAAATAAAAAATTTAACTTTCATGAATTGAATTGATTTAAGAAGAACAAATTTTCACTCAGGATTGAACATTCCTATCACGTTGACAAGATGCTCAAAACGGGATCGATCAAATGCCTTTGTGAAAAGGTCAGCAAGATTGTCATCCGTGTGAACTTTAACAAGTTCAATTAAATGCTTTTCAGCACAATCACGGATGAAATGATGGCGAATTTCTATATGTTTAGTTTTGGAATGTTTCACCGGGTTATTTGTGATGGACATTGTAGCATTGTTGTCAATGAACAGAGGAGTTCCAGTGAAGTTCAAGCCGTAGTCTCTCAATTGCTGCTGAATCCACATTATCTGAGAACAACCGCTTGCCGCAGCAATGTATTCTGCTTCATAAGTTGAGACAGAAACCGTTGAATGCTTCTTACACTGCTAGGAAACCAGTCTGTCTCCTAAGAATTGACATCCACCAGAATTTGACTTTCTGTCAAGGTTACAACTGCCATAGCCTGAATCAGTGTAGGCTTTGAAGTCGAATGACTGCTGCTTAGAGTACCAAATACCCAATCGAGGTTTCCCTTTCAAGTATCTGAAAATTCTCTTCACGGCTATCATATGTGACTCCTTAGGTTAAGACTGAAACCTTGAGCACAAGCACACAACAAACATTATAACCACACTGCCAGCACCTGCTTCTACTACCTACAGCAGCAAAGAAACCTCAAGCAACATGCTTTTGAGAAGACAAAGAAGAACAAACAGGTAAGAAGCTTTGAAGCTAAGACAACTCAATTCAGAAAATCTCTTTCTCCACCAAGGGAGCAGTTGTCAAAGCCTCAAAAATCTTGCATCATCTGTGGAGAATCAGACCACTTTGCAGCAAACTGTAAGTTTAACCCTTTCAACCAGATTCTTCATCAAGCAACTCAAAGACAAAGGGTAAAGAAGAATCAACATACATCGGTTGTTAGTCCAGTTAAGCCCAAGAAAACTGAGCAGAAGCCTTCAGCAGCAACCAAATCTGCTGCTGATAAGCTAACAAAGTCCGCAGCAAAAGTGTCCACTGCTGATAAGGCAAGATCCAAGGGAAAGCCTTCAGCAGCAACAAAGTGTGATGCTGCTCAAGCAAAGCCTTCAGTAGCAACACAGTCTGCTGCTGCTCAATCAAAACCATCAGCAGCAACACCAGCTGCTGCAGCTATGCCAAAGTCATCAGCATTCACGCCAGCTGCTCATAGGTCAAAGAAAACTGGAAAACCTATACCTCAGCAATGGAAGGTGAAGATACCACCAAGCATCATCATTGGCTCTGTTGAATGTGCACATGCTGACACTAATAATCCAAGAACCCTTTTTCTGCAAGGACGCAAGCTCTTGGATTTCTCCCACTGGTATGATGAACTTTGTTTAAAATCTTTCTCCAAAATCAGATTCTGTAAATGTGTTGGTATCTTGTTGTAAATAAAAGTAATAAGTCAGCAGCACTTTTGCTTTTCAGCTGCTGACAGGTTTAATTTTCAGCAGCAGAGGATTTGCCACTGACTGCCTTAAGTTATCAGCAAGAACAAGTTCTCCTGCGGATAGCTTTAAGGCAATCAGCAGTAAAATCCCTGCTGCAGACCATTGCATCTATCAGCAGCAATTAAGTTTGCTGCTGACAGACTTAACCATCCACAGCAACCAAAGTTGCTGCGAACAGGCTTTCTCATCCACAGCAACCAAGTTTGCTGCTGATGGGTAAAACAAGTCTACATTAACTTTTACCCGAGGTAAAAACTACTCTCAGTCTTTACCATGACTGCTCGAGTGCTTTACAGCTGTAACAATGAAAAGTGAAACAGGTTGTACTGTACAAGTAAAGTTGCTTTTTCTTCGTCTGCCGTTATATCACAATCTCAAACGTTCCCACAACCTCTTCATATTCAATTTCAAACCTATCACCCATCACTTTCTCTCCCGTCCCCACAGCATTCAAAGCCCTAAACAATTAACCACCATTCAAACACCCTTCTCTCTTCCCTCCAAATCCATAACTATGGCAGGCGCAGACATAAACAACCCAAACGACAAGTTTTCCCCATATCACAACCTCACTGCATGCCTAATAAAGGGCAAGAAATCCGAAGGTTTCGATGATATGATCGACTTCCTTTGTCGGTCCAAAATCCACCATGCCCTAACAGTCAACCCAACCATCTATACTTCCCACATGGAAGATTTTTGGAGCTCAGCCGTATATTCTACTGACCAGGGCACTCCCCAAATCAGTGGCACAGTAGACAGCAAGGAGATGATTATCACTGAAGCAAAGCTCCGCCAACACCTCAAGCTTCAAGATGAAGGGGACGCCATCTCTTACCCCAGAGACGTATACATGAGGACCTTTGTATCCATAGGGTACACTGGAAATCAAACAGAGTATACGATAGAGAAGGCACTCATGGGTCCCAAATGGAAGTATCTCTGCCACACTCTTCTCCAATGCATATCCCAGAAGAGGAGTGGCTGGAACCAACTTAGCTCCGGACTTGCGTCGGCAATTCACGGTATGATAACTGGGGAGGGTTTCAATTTTTCCCACCTCATTCTTGAAGGTTTGAGATACAACCTTCAAGAAGGGGTGAAATCTCAGTTCTTCATGTACCCAAGATTCTTGCAGGAAGTGTTCAACATTAAGCACCAAGATCTTTCAAAAACTGCAAGAATCTACGTTATGCTGGGACAAAAGAACAACGTTTTTCAAAGCATGAGAACAGTTTCATCAAAGTTCTCAGGGTCGATGTTCCATTGTTATCTACAATGTTGAACACGCAAAGTGCCCAGGGTGACAGTTCAGCAAACCCAGCTGATACTGATCCAACACCCTCCACCTCAGTGCCACAAACTCAAACCGCTGCTTCCCTTGATCGAACCCCTGTGCATTCTACTGAGGATGCACAGGCACATAATTTACTCACCCACAGTTTGCTTGCTCAACCAGAACACAGGGCCCCGGTTGCAGCCAAATATACAAGGAAAAGGGGCAAGAGAACTCCTTCTTCTCTTACCTCCAAGGCCCAAACCCAAGCCAACATCCCTCACTCAGAATCACAACATTCTAGTGAGAATATCATAAGGGAAAGCCACACTGCTAGGGAGATTCCTTCGGAAGTCTCTCTATTAGGATTAGGATGACTTCCCGGATCCATAGAACAGCCCTTTGAGCCATTCCTATCTTCTTTGGACTTAAGTGTTGAGGAACCTGACCAAAGTGATGTACCTTCTCCAACTACCACTATCAAGGAGGTACTGATTGGTCTTGCTTCCGAAACACCCAACCCAAGTTCTTCACCCTTGAAGGTCCACTCTAGGAGTAATGAAAGAGTGGATGTGGAAGAGGCTGTCACTACTGATGGTCCATCAAATGACCAGGAGGATAGTGACAACATCTTTAAGACCTCAACCATGGCAACTCATGGTGAGGGTGTTTCCTTGGAAACTCCCCTCACTGAGAGGAATCCCAGGCGCCAAGAAACCACGGGTGATGGGGATGCTGAGGCTCGGCCTAAGGCCCCATCTGGGTCCAAGGATTCCACAACAGTGGATGAGGACAGACTGAAACTTAATAACTTGGAATTGACGGCCAAGGTGGCTATGTTAGAGGCTGAAGTGTCCAAACTAAGACACCAAGTCTCTATGCATGAAGCCCATCAATGCCCAACTTTATCCACTCCCTCTCTTGTATCAGTAGGCACCCAAACTGATGCTTACCTGTCTACTGATGCAACCAAAAAGGGGGAGATGGTCTCTATGGAAGAAGATACAGACAGTCTTGACGACTGGATTCAAGAGCAGGTTGTTCTTCAAAGTTCACTATTCAAGCCGGCTTTTGTACAAATTCATGACTTGCCAGCCTCAGATAACGAAGAAGAAGAGACATCTGAAGACTGGAAGTTGGTCGTCAGGGCTGTCGATGAAATGCTGAATGGTACTGAAGACACAGAACAAACAAAAACACCATTCAGCATCATCCCTGAAGCAGCAGCCATCATTGGTCAATCCTCAACCCCCAACTAATCAGATCATCAAAGAAGCTAGAATTTGACTCCATTCTAGCTTGGGGGTATGATGGATCAGCTGAGAGGTTTTGGATTGGATGGGAGTTCAGCGGAGTAGAAGAGCTGAACTGGAACTCTCTCAATGCCCTCCAAGTCCTACAGCTATACTTATCAAACTGCATCAACAAATCAGCAGATCTCTCAGCAGAACTTGCCATTGGCAGTTTCCATGACTTGATGGAGGATAATCTACCCCACTTCGAAAGACTAATTCAAAAATCAAATCGGGTAGCTTATCCTGAATCCTCGGCGGCCGCAGAAAGGAGACTGACTCCTAGCAATCTTGAAATAACAAGGAGCAGTCTTCTCACTGAAGAAGAAGTTCTGGGCCTTCGAAGATTCCTGTATGCCTTCCTGGTCAAGGACTTGGACGTGCTAGGTTGGGTGAGCACTAAGTCCCTTGACCACACTCTTCTACTCAGCAATGGCTCCTCTCTCATCATCAACACCAGGAACATCCTTCAGCTGCCCTCAGACTTCCTATTCAAGATTTTTCAGCTCAGAGCCAACATCTGCAATATTAACTCATTGGAGAGCCAGGCAATGATGGTCACCATCAAAGCCCATCTTGAAGAAAAAGGACTGATTCCTTAGGAAGAGTTTGTGTCAACTTCTGATGCTGACTCCAACTCAGATACTCCACAAGTTGAAGCCACATCTGTAGCATCTGGCACAAGATCTTCACTTAGGGATCAACTGAGGGAAATAGAAGGTCATGAGTATCAACTTGATGAAGATAGTGACCGTCCCTCATCAATTCCTCAACTTGCCAATGAAGCCGAGGCAGAGATCCCAACAGCACAACAATCAGCTGTTGCTGTGATCAGTGAAGCCAGAGCAGAGGCATCCAATGTTAATAAAGGGAAGGGCATTATGACAGAAGAGGATGAAGAGAGGTTGCGAAAAGAAAAGAAGGAGAAAGAAGAGAAAAGAAGAAGAAGAGAAGAAGAGGAGATGGATGACATGAAAAAGGCTCAAGAAAGAAAAACAACCATTCTCCTAAGAGAACAAACCATCCAGCTGTATGCTAGACAGCTGGATGAACTGAAAAGAAAGATTCCTACAGTTGACCAGATTGAAGAAGAAGCAGCTCTTGCTCTTCAACTGCAGGAACAGTTCAATAAAGAGGAGGAAGAATTGGAGAAAAAGAAGAAAAAAGAAGCTAAGTTCAGAATAACCGATTCTGAACTAGCTAAAGAAATGAGGGAGGAGTGGGTAAAGACTCTAGTCTCTCAAGGTGAGGACGCAGACTACCTTGAGAAACTATCAACTAAAGAAGTCTACAGAGCCTTCATGGGTCAGCAGGGTCAATTGGCTAGCAAGAAAAAGCCAAGCTACAGTCCAAGAAGACCATTGCACTGAATAAAAGAACCCATGAAGAAAGGAAGGTCATGATTGACTTCCTTAAGGCTAGAGGAGATAGTGGAAAGAGGCTAGGTCCCATGAATTTCATGAACCTGCAAGCCCTCTACTTCAAAGTTAAAAAGGATGAGGAAAAAAGACTAGGGAAGAAGGGCTCCAAGAAAAGGGTACTTATCAAAGAAGAAGAAAAACCAAAGACAAAGAAACCCAAGCCTTCTCCCTCACCTACCTCTTCCTCAGTCCATCATCCTTCCACTCTCCTCCCCAAACCTTCCACTCCTCCACCCAACAAGTCCAAATCATCCCACCCAGCTCCCACTCATCAACAGCCTCCCCTAAAGAAATCCAAATCCTCATCTGAACCTGAAGACTCAAGAAACATAGTTGAATGGGTCTACAATCCACAGGATCAAAGGTTTGAGATCTTCAGGGGGAGAACTGAAAGAAGAAGATCTACATACAGGTCTGTTGATGAAGTTCTGCAACTACCAGATTCAGACCTAAGAAGAATTTTGGAGCTGGGTGAAGCTCATGAGCCTGCAAATGAGAGAGGGAAACATCTTATGCTAGCAATCAGACATTACTTCAACCCTAGCAAAGATGTGGTCATGGATATCAAACCACTCAAGTCCCACTCTCCATTTGTATCTTGGTCCTACAATGCTGATTTGGATGAGTTCACTCTGATTGATGTAAAGAAGCAGCAGATGAGATGTTCAAGCAAAGCAATCTACAAAATGCCACACAAAGACATCAAGACTCTGTCTGAACTTCCACTGAAGAATCCCAGCAAGGATCCAAGAGGCTAAGAGGTTGAAAGGACAGTCAGCCACATGCAAAAGCTTTAGCAGCAAAGTGATTAGAAGAATTTTGGTTGCATCAGTCTAGGGGGAGTTTGTAGAACCAAAGACTGATTGCTACCAAATTATTCTAAGTATAAATGCTGCTGATAGGCTTATCAGCAGCATTCAACACATGTTGCTACAGATAGGCATATCAGCAGCATTCAACACTTGTTGCTGCTGATAGGCTTATCAGCAGCATTCAACACTTGTTGCTGCTGATAGGTTTATCAGCAGCGTTCAACACAAGTTGCTGCTGATAGGCGTATCAGCAGCATTATTCTCATTTCTGCTGCTGATAGCTTTATTCTCTGAATACCAAACGTTGCAGCTGACTATCCATGTGAAGTGCCTCTAACACCTTTCTGCAAAAGCAACTGCCACACTCCAAGCAGAAGGAACCTCAATGGTGCAACCAATAAAGGACAATTACGCGCTTCTCCAAGCATGCAAACAATGATGCCAAAGAAGACGTTTCAGTAAAGTTAACTAGATTAGCCTTGCGTGTAATTTAGATTAATAAACAAGATCAACGGCTTGTGTTAGATCTGATCCTTAGAATCAAGGGTCTGTCTTGATTCTAAGTTACTATATATATCTTGTAAACACTTCAAACAAAGTGTGCTTGCTGTGCCTTCATAGTGCTTCTTGATAGTGTTTTACTTGTAAACTTGTAATCTCAGAAGTCTAATACAACAGTGCATTTATCAGTATTCTTGTTGTTTACTTTGTTGGTTGCTATTGTTTCCGCCAATATCAACTAGAACAGAATCACCTTGTAATCTTACGATCCTACAGTAGCTTTGTACAGGCTTATGGAGATCATCAAAGAAGGGCAGAAGTAACACCCTTATGGGTAAGAAGTGGGCTCGAGGTTGAGAAATCATCGCTAGATGGCAATCGAAGCATAAGAGATGAGCGTGATGAACACATGATAATAGAGCAACTATTACTCCTGTCTGTGAAATACAAGGACGTACTTGAGAGAATGATCGTTGGAATGATGAGATCATTAGGGCTATACGAGAGACATAGGCAATTTTGCCTAGAAGCTGAAATGAAATGTGACCAGTGAGCGGACAATGGGTAGTGTTGTGTTACCTAGTACCAGGGATTGCACACACGATGTTGTTAAGAACGGTAAGAGTAACGAGGCAGTGTCAAGATGAATGTTGGAACAGAATGAATTGGGTGCACAAGGATATGTTGTGTTTGTACCGACGCAGGATTCGAGGATGAATCCTCTTTTAAGGGGGTAGACTTGTAACAGCCCATTAATTCAACAGCTGTCGACCCGGGTTAGTGAACGACCCTAATCCGTAGTTAGCATAGTAACGAGTAGAGTTGGCCGAAGGGGGCACGTCTAGCTACCAAATTAGACCCGAATGGTCGTTATTGAGCAGTTCAAGTTAAAAACCCGCAGTTAAGGATAGCGTGAGGACCCGGATGTAACTAGGGCATGTATTTAAATCATCTAATGAGAAACCCTAAGCCATTTTTGGCTAGGTGTCACGCGACAGCAGGGAAGGAAGAGACGCTAGGAAGAAAGAAGGAAAGTCGATGGCGGGGTGGTGCTACGGCGGTCACGCGATGGTGTGATTTCCCAGGACGAGTTCAGGGAACCTCGGTTTCCCTTTCTTTCTTCTGCGCACTTGTTTTGTAGGAAAAACCGATTAGGGTTTAGGGTTAGATGGATGAGGACGAAAATAAGGGAACGGATGGCGTTGGTGGCCGAGCGTGGTGGATGTGAAGAGGGGTTGTGGATGCCGCGGTGGTGCCTGGTGGAGACAGGGAAAGAGAAGACGACAGAGAAAGGTGGTGTGGTTGGCTAGCCATGTGCGACGAGGGAGACCGGACGACAGATGAGCAGGGCTGAGTGGTGGTGCTCAGCGGCTACCACTTCGACGGTGAGGGGGTGAGGCAGGTCTACAGTAGTGTGAGACGGATGTGGTCGGGTGCTGGTCACGTGGGGTGCTCGACGGGGACGATGATGGGTTTACTTGATGACGGCGGGTAATGGTGCCCGACGGTGGCAGGCTAGTGGCACCCGATAGGGAGAGGTAAGCCGGGTTGCATGGTGGTTTAAGCACGTTCATGGAAGCTTGCTTCAAGACTACGTGTCGATAAGATTGGGGTTTTGTGAACTTAAGGCGTACGTGTGGAATTTTCGACATGTATGGGGGCCTCATCTTGGGTATGTGTGGTTTACGACACGAAGGCTTTGCATGGCACGTAAACGTGCATGCATGCAGGCTCTAAACTTGTTCAAGATAACCCGGATTGAATGGAAACGTGGATTAGGGTTTGTTGCAAGGACGAAGGAATGAGTGGACGAGGCATGTGCCAGGATCATTTATATTTCTATGTAATTGACACATGTTTAGGATGAACTCTGACCATGTGATCATACGTTGATAGGTTCGGACTTCGTGCGAGGAGACCGTTGCAGTGCAAGAGTTAGATCTTCGTAATAGTGAGTTTCTAATCCCCTCTTTTAAACGTTTTACTGTTTTGGGGCTATCGTACATTCACACATGTTTTATTAAACGAACGTATTACGAGTTATGAGTTAAACCTGAAGTGTTTTATGAGATCATAGGTAATAATGAAGCTAAGGGTCGTTATGGGGTCCTTGGGATTAGTGAAAAGAGTAGTGATGATCTGTGTGTATCATCTTATGAGTTAGTCGGGGTGAGTCGGGAATTTAGCTAAACATGTGATGGTTATATATGGAGAGTTAGCATGGGAACCCGTATGTGGGTCATTAACGAGTCAAGTAGGTGATAGTATGTTGTCATGTGTCTTGTGCTTGATGATGTGTGTCTTGTGTCGTTGTCCTCGTGACGCGATGGGTGTCGTGTTTGCATGAGTCTATGTAGTGTCCATAGTATGTATGGGTTAGAAGTCAGCATAGTGTTTGTGTGTCGTATAACTTCCTATTCGGAAAGAGTTGGGTATGTGTCTGGACGTTATGAGGATACGTCTAAGTAAGCGTTGGATTACACACGAAAGTGATCCGTAAATGGTGGTGAGTGTTGGTACATATCCAGTTACTGTCATGTGTATATATGTGTTACTTTGTGTGCTTGCATTGTTGTCGTGTATACGGCTAATAGTGATGTGGAGGACAGAGTCCTTCGGGTCATCATTGTACGTGTGATGTGTCAGTCACCGTATGGTAGATGATATAGTCACCGTGTGGTGGCTGGGTAGTCATCATAGATGACGAGTGTGTCGCTATGTTTAGCTTCGGGGCCCTGTAACAAGGGTGGAACTGAGCTTAGGACGAGTATCCCGACGGGGATAACCCTGACGATGGTGCAATGATGAGGTATGCATTTGTGTGCATATATATGTGACACCCGTCAAATTCGGGTTAATATCCATACCCGACTAACACATATATTATAGTATATGACATGCATCCCACTTAATTTTATAGTAATTAAGTCCATTTCACACTTAGCAAGTCAATCCGTTAACACATGTCGGTAATACAAAAGATTAATAGGTCAAACACGCATCCTACAGCATGACCGTTGGTGATAATTTAAAACAAATACTTAGACATATAATCTGTGCGTGTAAATTTTATGTAACACCGTGATTTAATTAATCATGCCTATATGAATTTTTCGGTGATTTATAGAGATACTTTTATTTTCAGCACAGTCCGGTAGACACGCAGTGTGCACTAGCTAGGTGAATAACTCTAAGCAGGTACTTAGACACATATTTGATGTGCAAAAATTACATGTAATACTGTGATATTTTATTTTAAGTCTCTGTGAAATTTTTGGGAATTTTCGGGGAAAACTTTCTGTTTTAACGCAGTCCAGCCAGTCCGGAGTATATACCGATAGTTTCAAATAAAAATCTGAAAATTTTATATGTTAAACATACCAATATGAGTCAAATTATTTTTAAATAATTTCATTCATACCAATTCGGGATTTCCGTCAATAAATCGGTGACTATTCGTTTTCCATCAACCGGTATCCCAAGACCCTATTAATACCCCCTTTCTCCCCCATTTCACCATCCACCACTCTCTCTCTCTCTCCTCTTTCTTCTCCTTGGCCGAAATCACCTCCCACCCACCATCATCTTCATCTTTTTTTTGTTATTTTGATCCATTCTTCCACCAAATGCAAGCTTCCAAAGGTGATTAACAAGTATTTGTAAGAGATTTCATCCATCAATCCATCCATTTTCAAGTTCGGTAAGCATCAAAACCCATTTTTTCTCTATTTTCATCTTCATGTTCTTATGAACATGCATCCAAGAAAAAGTCATTTTTATAAAATTTTAACCATGGATTCTTGAAAGAAACGAGTTTTCTAACAAAATGGTACATATTGATGGTGATTTTGGACCCGGATTTTGCTCTTAGGCTCGGTTTCCATATAAGGAAACTTTATTGTATGAGCATTTGTTAGATTATGTGTTGTTGATGATTTGATGATGGATTGTGTTGTAGTAATGTTGGTAGATGGTTAATATATGAAAACTTTGTTGTCAAAAGTGTTGGAAGAGGTTATGATGTGATTTGTTATTTATGGAAACTTTAAATTTTGGGTTTTTGTTAGAAGAGGTTATGATGTGATTTGTTTGGTGGAAATGATGCATAAACACTAGATATAGAGATTTTATGATTTTTTTTCGGTAAAATCACATGCTCATGGTATGAAAACTTTATTTCTTGACATGTATGAAAACTTCACGTTTGGGTGAATTCAAAGCATGAAACTAGTATAGTGAACATTATGGAAGTATGATTGAAAATAATGATGGGACTAAATGCATGTGTATGGCTTCTAAAGCCTGGTTTCTAATTAAGGAAACTTTGTTTTTCCAAAAGTTGTGTTTGCATGTTGTTGACATGATTAGAGGGTTTAAATGACTTAGTAACATGTAACTAAGTGCATTGTATGATAATATATGTTGTCTATCCATAAACTTGACAATTTGACATGATCTTGCTATAATAGGAAACTTTAAGTATCTGAAACTCGCATGTTTGTCTATTTTTAGCAAGTAAACATTGAAATGTTCTATATATGCTATAACATGCCTAATTTCATGTGTGAACATTAACTTTGCATAGTTGCCATGTTTAGGACTCAAAAACTTGACTTTCCAATTAAGGAAACTTTTATGTATCAAGAGTTGTGTTTCAAATTCTAAATTCCAACCGAACGTGTCAATGTGTTTATTAGACGATAATAGACTATTTCAAAGTAGGTTTGAATTCTATGTTAGAATTTGAATGCTTAAGGCCAACGTGTCACCAATGGGTCATCAAGTCAAAACGTCTTTGAAACATCAAATTCACTTTTCAAACAACTCATTTGGATGCATAGACTTCATAGTCGAACATTTGCAATACTTAGACCTTAAAGTCCAAATTGTTTCCTAGGGCACGAGTAGGTCGTCTCATTTAGCTGGAATTCCTAAGACTTGGCACATCATTTCACTTCTTTATCAGTTGAGTTTCATGTCCCCTTTTTACTTGCTTTATACTTTGGGGGAAAAACATGCAGAGTCTTACAAAACGTACCCTCTTTACAAAGACATTTCAGCTTTACAAAGGCATTCCAGTTTTACAAAGACATTCCAGTTTTACAAAGACATTCCAGTTTTACCAATACATTCCAGTTTTACAAAGACATTTCCAGTCTTACAAAGACACTCCAGTTTTACAAAGACATTTCAGTTTTACAAAGACATTCCAGTTTTACAAAGACATTTCAGTCTTACAAAGACATTCTAGTCTTACAAAGACATTTTAGTTTTACAAAGACATTTCAGTTTTACAAAGACATTCTAGTTTTACAAAGACATATCAGTCTTACAAAGACATTTTAGTTTTACAAATTCATTCCAGTTTTCCAAAGACATTCCAGTTTTACAAAGACATTTCAGTCTTACAGAGACATTTCAGTTTTACTAAGACATTCCAGTTTTACAAAGACATTTCAGTTGTACAAAGACATTCCAGTCTTACAAAGACATTCGAGTTTTACAAAGTCATTTCAGTCTTACAAAGACATTCCAGTGTTACAATGACATTCCAGTTTTACAAAGACATTCCAGTTTTACAAAGACATTCCAGTCATGCAAAGACATTCCAGTCTTACAAAGACACTTAAGTCTTACAAAGACATTCTAGTCTTACAAATACATTCCAATTTTACAAAGACATTTCAGTTTTACAATGACATTGCAGTGTTACAAAGACATTTCAGTCTTACAAAGACATTCCAGTTTTACAAAAACATACGATGTTTTCAATCACACAGAGTTTACAAAGACATACAAGATCTTCACCTGATAACGAGGTATTCCGATCTCAAATGGGTTACATGGGTTTACAAGGACATCACATCCAAAGTCCCTATGAACACACACTATAACCATTAGCTATGGAGTTAGCCTAGGAATATATGAATAGTACTATTGGGTTGACACCCCTATTCATCAAGTTGGTCGCGCCAACTATCAGTTAATGGATGCATATTATTCGGAAATTTCACTTCAGTATTTGTGATGGAACATTGACGGGGCAAAAATCAAGAACCGTCTAGGGTTGGTTATAGGCTCATGGTAATTGCATTACTTTTTGTTGATCCTAGCTAGACAACAATAGATCATCCTAGGACTCGTTTATCACAGTTATGATATTTCATTTTTTTCCAATTTATCAAAAGCTTTCCATACATGTCCACCATGATGTCCAACGATGAGTTAAATAAGATTATTGAACGTGTGTTTATCATGCTTTTGAAGAAACGTTTTACAAACATTTCAAGGGAATGTCCCTGGGGGAATTCCAACCATATTATCCAATAAAACGTTTTACAAATATTCCAAGGGAATGTCCTGCGGGAATTCCAACTACATTGCTTTCCAGATTTTCAAAGGAATGTTTTACAAAATTCTTAGGGTATGTTTCAAATGTTTTCCAAGAAAATGATCTTCTATTATGGCACTCAAACCTGTGAACTCACCAACTTTATGTTGACACTTTCAAGCATGTTTTTCAGGTATTGTCTGGCAATGACACGGTTGGAATAGGCTAGTCATTTGGATTAAACCCTAGAAGCTGAAGAGACCTGATTGTCAAACCTCGAGACAGATTTGACTTATATGGTTCTAGAACATTGTACTAGTTTATGTTAGTACTTGTAATGGTGTTCAACACTTTTGAAATCTTCATTTAGCTTCCACAACTATGTAATGATATCAGTCATTACAACCTTGAGTTATTTATCAAGTAAATAATTTTGGGGGTGTGACAGATTGGTATCAGAGGCAATGGTTTTAGAGAATTATGTTTCCTTAGTGATACCTAGGCTCTAACCGCACGTATCTAAGGACCGAGATTTCATACACCTGTATTACACCAGGAACACCTCAGAATCGAGTATAGAAATTCCAACCGTTGCCAGACCATTTGAGTCAACCGTTAGTGTATATGATTGCACTAGGATATCATTAGCTACATTGACACTAGGAACAATTGTGTGGCATACGTGGCTAACATCTAACATACGTATCAATACGAAAATGATAGGCATTTACATTATGACCCACTATAGGAGAATACTAGAGTGAACAAGTGAAGTAAATTGACAATTACACTTGATATCGTAATTATGAATTTACATGTATTTGTGAATTCTAGGAAATCTTGAGGTGATGACCTAATGTTAGGACATAGAATGTATGACAAAAGCTTTGTAATAGTTTAGGTCTTATTGTCTTTATGTTTTTATGTAATTGTATAGATTTTGTCTAAGTGATAGAACAAGTTCTGCTAGAGGCGAACTTGTTAAGTTCGCCTATTGCAGAGCATGTGTCTATAAATAGGAGTTTACAGATTCAGTGAAAGAGAGCAGAGAGTTGAACGAGTATATTCTGTAAAATCTATGTGTTTAATGATACAAAAAAGAGAAGTTTATTTACCTGTTGTTTCTATTGTCAATTGATATACATACATTAACACGAAGGATTCCGCACTCCGTGTTATCGAGACGTCCTGTCACGATATCGATCTGTAGATGAGTCATGTGGACCTAAAAGTGGTATCAGAGCTTTTGCTGGTGATTTGTGTTTGATTCTTGGTGATTAGTGTAAAATTTGACAAGAAATTGATAATTTTTAGAAGTATTTGTATCCATGGAGTTTTCAAGTTCTTGAAACTGATTTTACTGCTGAATTCGTGGATTTGAGGTTGATTTTGATGAAATTAATCCGATAGAAGTGTTCTAATTCATAAATTACTAAATCCTACGGTCCAATTTCTTCAAATTCCTTCTAATCTGTGAGAAATGATGATTTTAGGTGATGTTTGTTCGTGTTTGGGTTAAAGTTCTTGCTGAGTTTGTTTCAGTTGCAGTAAGCGAACTTGCTGAAATTTGTTGAAAGCGAACTTATTAAGTTCGCTTCTCTCAGTTTAAGCGAACTTAGTAGGCGAACTTAATCAGTAGGCGAACTTACCGGAGTTTCTTGGTTAAGCGAACTTATCAAGTTCCCTTTACATCAAATTCGCTTGTTTCGATTTGAAGCGAACTTATTATCTTCGCCTAAGGGGAGTACTGGTTCAACACATAGAAAATTTTTCTGAAAATGGCAAATATGGTGCAAGTGACTAATATGTTAAATTACGATAACGAGATTGGTACATCTCAGAAACCACCTAAATTTTTAAGTCTTGCAGATTATTCTAACTGGAAAGATCGGTTTGATCAGTTCGTATCTTTTACTGATACAAGTTTGTGGATTCCAATCTTGGAAGGCTATACACATCTGACATATACTTGGATGGGAAAGGATGATGTTCCTAAATCTGTATCTGCGTTAACCACAGAAGAAAAAATATTGTTTGATAGGGAAAAGAAGGCAATGGCTAGTATCTCAATGTCTCTTCCTAAAGAAATTTATCATAGCTTTAAACAATTCAGGACTTCTCAACAATTGTGGGAAGCATTACAAAAGCGGTGTGAAGGTAGTTTGGATGTTAAGAAAAGCAGAAAAGAATTACTAAAGAAGCAATTCTTAGTATTCAAGCACTTTCAAAATGAATCTTTAGATGATCTTGCAACGAGATTCTATCATTTGCTGAGTGAGTTGTCAAGTGCTTCAGTGGTCTATGAGACTGAAGAGATAAATGATAAGTTTTTGGAGGCATTACCATCTAAATTTGATGTGTATACGGTTTTGGTAAAAGAAAATGTCAAGTATAAAACTATGTCTCTTGAAGAGGTTCTTGGCAAGATTCAATCACATGATTTGAATATGAAGAAGAAGGAAACCAATATGAGCATATTCAAGATCCTTCAATGTATTTTGCTAAGTCTTCTGGCAAAACTGGTGCAGGGGTTGCGTTCTTTTCTAGTGATACTCAAGATGTTTCTAGTGATCATTGTTCTGGGGTTCCAAGTCATTCTGGTTTCTCTGCAAATACAGCTTCTTCATCATCTGGAACACATAATATGAATCACAGAGTTGCTGATGATTATTTAGCGATGTTTTCTTCCTTTATGGCTTCTTATGAAAATTTAATTGGAGGAAAGATTCATGATCCAGATGTTATTGAGGAAGATTTCAGACAGATTGATCCTGTTGATCTGGAAGAGATGAACATTCAATGGAATATGGCTATGTTGATGAGACAAGCAAAGGATTTTTTGAAGAAGACTGGAAGAAAGTATATCGGTTCTTTCAGTCGTTCACGTATGGGGTTTGATAAAACCAAAGTTCGTTGCTACAATTGTCAGGAGTATGGTCATTTTGCCAAAGAATGTGTGAAACCAAAACTTGAATTTGATTCTTAGAAGAAGCCTAATAACTTTCAGAACAATCGTAATCAGTCACATGGATCCTCTGGCTCTAGAAATTCTAATCATGCATCTACATCATCTGCTTTGGTTGCCCAGAATGATGAAAATTATGACTGGGGTATTCATCTTGAAGATCTGGTTGGTACGGTAAGTCAAGCTTTTATAGCTGAGATTCATTCTGTAAAATCTGAAGAGTCAATTGATGATGATAGCTCAAGTGATGGTGAAATTTTGCCTAGTGCTGATGAAGAGCATGATCAAGTACATAATGTTGAGTCTGATATTGCATCTGGTGTATCTGAGGATGACATACTATTAACTCAAAATTCTTCTGATGGTGCTGATTCTGAAAATATTCCGATTGCAAAGTTTTCATGGCAGATATGTCAGATCCTTCAAAGGTAAAAGATTCTGTCTGTCACATTTATTGTTCTAATTGCATCAGTATAAAAGATAAAATGCAAAAAGTAAGGGATGATAACACAAATTTAATTTGTAATATGAAATCGATGCATTCAGTTAATCAAAAATTGGAAGATAATGATAAATTGTGTATAGATAGAATTGAGTCTTTGAAAAGAGATTTGAACTCTTTAGGATTGAAATATAAGGAACAAGCATATCATCTGGATATGGCTTATGCTGAGATTGAGAAGTGAAATGAAATTTTCGCTCAGAAGAACAAAGAAATTTCTGATAAAGAATCTGAAGTGATCAAATTACATAGAAAGCTGGAAAATTTTGAAAATTTATCTGTGGTATTGGATTACTTTAATGCTAATGCTGATCCTACAAAGAGGGTTGTTGGTATTGGATTTGTTCCTCCACCATTCAATGCAAATTATGTGGTTGAACCAGAAATTATTCATGAACAGGAAATTGATCAAAAGACGGTGTTGAAAGTAAATCCAGTAACTGGTGAAGATATGATCTATGATTCTGATTCTGAGGATGAAGTTTTTGATGATAAAAAAGTTGAAGGCATTCCTAAGGAAGTGCAACTTGATGAACCAAAGGTAGTGAAAAATGTTACCTGTGATAGATGCATTTTAACAGAACTTGATGAGGTGAAAGTTGATCAACCTAAAAATTCCAAAATGTTACAATCAAGTGGTTTTGTTGCTGCTGGTTATCAGAAGAAGAATTTATCAACGGTGACTAAACAAGTTTTTGTTCAAAAGAAGCCAGTCAACTGTTCAGTAAAGTCTTCTGAAGATTGTTCATTGGATGGGTCATCAAATTCGAGAAAAACTCCTTATATCAGAAATCATCAAGATAAAAGAGTTTGTTTTCACTATAATGAGGATGTTCATATTCTGATTCACTGTCCTTATATAAATCAAGGCAAATTAAAGAGTGATCCCTCACTAAAACGAGTAGTGACGATTCCGAAAAGACAAAATGGGGAAAAGCCTACGTCTAGTGTTGTAAAGAATATGCCTTGTCATTCATTTGCTAAATCTTCGAGATTTAAGCAACATGATAAGCGTATTTCTAAACCAGTTGTTTTTCAAAAGAAGTTTGAGATTCCACATGTTGGAATTCTAAAAGAGTCTCAACCTGAGGTCAAACTTTCTAGACCACAACGAAGAAGACGTAACAGAAAATTAAAGAAATTTTTAGAAATATCTGAATCTGATAATCATAAATCTAATAATGTTTTTCCAATTAATCATACTATGTCTTCATTGAGAAGGTCTAATTGTGAATCTTATGTTCCAAAGGTTGATGACAATGTTAATTGTGAATTGCTTGAAGTTGTTTATTTTGATCCATCTTGACGACCCAAGACCACAATGGCTTGGGTTCCAATTTCTAACTAATTTTCGTGTTTATGTAGGGATAACCAAGGAGGACTATCAACAATACGTGGTATATGGATAGTGGTTGTTCTCGAAATATGACAGGGAATATTCATTTGCTGGAAGATGTTATTAATATTGATGGTGGTTATGTCGCTTTTGTGGTAAATAAAGGCGGGTACATAACTGGTCAGGGTACTTTAAAGAAAGATAAAGTCAATTTTGAGAAAGTAAACTATGTGGGGCAACTTGAACATAATCTTTTAAGTGTATCTCAAGTGTGTGACAAGAAGTTTTCATTTCATTTCAATGATTCTGAGTGTTATTTCTTGAAACTGGGCTTTGTGATTCCTGACGAATAGATTCTAATGAAGGCTCCGAGGAGAAATGACACATATGTCTTAGACATGAGTGTTTCTACTACAACGGATTCAATTCCTACTTGTCTATTCTCCAAGGCGTCTGAGTCGGATTCTATTTTGTGGCACAGGAAACTTGCTCACGTCAATTATCGGAAAATGAATTATCTCGTGAAGAATGATCTGGTTTTTGGTGTTCCGAAAATAAAATTTTCAGTTCCTGAAGACTGTATTTCTTGCAAGAAGGGGGAACAACACAAGAAGACCCACAAATCTAAGTCAAAGATTTCAATTGTGACTCCTTTGGAGCTAGTGCATATGGATTTGTTCGGACCGATTAGTATCAGGAGCATTGGCGGTAAATCTTACTGTCTGGTAGTAACAGATGATTTCTCTAGATTTTCATGGGTTAAGTTCCTTGCTTCTAAAGCCGAAACCACAAAGTTGGTACAATTCTTAATCCTGGGTTTAGAGAATTTGTTCAAACAGAAAGTCAGAAGAATTAGGAGTGACAATTGCATCGAGTTTAAAAATAGCAAGATGGGTTTATTTTGTCTTCAAAAGGGAATTCATCATGAATTCAGTGCGCCATATGTACCTCAACAAAATGGTTTTGCTGAACGAAAGAACAGGACTTTGGTTGAAACGGCACGTACGATGCTTGCTGATTCTAAGCTTCCAGTAACTTTTTGGGCTGAGGCTGTGAATACTGCGTGTCACGTTTTGAACAGAGTCTTGACCGTTAAGTGACACAACAAGACATGCTATGAGTTGCTTAATAATCGGAAGCCGAATTTGGAATATTTACTACCTTTTGGTAATCCATGCACCCTGTTGAAAGTGAGAGATGTCCCAACCAAGTTCAGTGTTAAGGCCTATTGAAGGGATCTTTCTGGGGTATGTTGCAAATTCTACTACCAAGAGGTTTTATAACAAAGAGACTCATCATGTTGAAGAATGGTTTCATATTGACTGATCTAATCGGTCTTTACCTCAAATGGCGATTAGACCAGACTGGGCTTTTGATTATGACAATTTTATCAAGTCTTTTCATTTACCTTCTGATATTTCTCCTGAGGAAGCTGCTGTATTATATGATTCATGTCAGGATGCACAGAATAGTGGTTTTCTACCGACTGCGGTTCCACAATCATCTGTTCCTTCTACATCTGCTCCAGATCCTAATGTTGCTTCTTGTTTGGGAACACAAGAGTTTGATAGTGAGGACGAAAATGTTATTTTTCAAGATTCTTCTGCAGATTCTTTGATAGTTGATGAACCTTCTAATTTGACACCGGATCAGGGGGAGATTCCTACAAATCTGGACTCGGAGATACCAGTTAATCAAGATCTGTCTTATCAATCGGATACAACTCATGTTGATGTGTTGCCGGTTCCTGAGGTTGCATCAATCAACGAACTCAAAGCTCATCCGATTACAAATATCATTGGGAATTTCTATGATGGAGTGCAAACATGTTCTATTATTGACAACACTTTCTTGTATACAAGTTTTAAGGATACTGGTGTTTTTGATGTATACTCACATTCCTGTTTTATTTCTCAGGTCGAACCAAAGAATGTCGAAATGGCGTTACGTGATAACAATAGGATAGAGGCCATGCAGGAAGAACTTGCTCAGTTTGACAAACTCAAAGTTTGGAATCTTGTAGATCTTCCAAAGGGTGTGTATCCAATTGGTACAAAGTGGGTGTTTAAATGCAAGAAAGACGATCGAGGTGTTGTGGTGCGAAATAAGGCAAGATTAGTTGTACAAGGTTACAATCAACAAGAGGGATTTGATTACACCGAGGTTTATGCTCCTGTTGCTAGGCTTGAAGCTATACGGTTGTTTCTTCCTTTTGCTTCCTACAAAGGGTTTAAGGTGTTTCAATTACATGTAAAAAGTGCTTTCTTATATGGTAAAGTCAAGGAGGAAGTTTATGTGTGTCAGCCGCTGGGGTTTGAAGATCCTATTAATCCGCCTAGAGTTTTCAAGCTTGATAAAGCTCTCTATGGTCTTCATCAAGCTCCTCGAGCGTGGTATGAAACGTTGTCTACACATCTTCTGGAAAAAGATTTTGTTCGTGGCTTATTGATTTGACTTTATTCATTAAGAAAGCAGGGGGAGAATATCTACTGGTACAGATATATAGATGATATTATTTTTGGCTCTACAAATGAAGGGTTGTGCAAAGAGTTTGAGAGTATTATGAAATCGAAGTTTGAGATGTCAGCTATGGGAGAGTTATCATTTTTCCTAGGTCTTCAAGTTAATCAGAAGAAAGATGGTTTCTTTATTCATCAGTCCAAGTATGTAAAGGACATCTTGAGCCGGTTCAAGATGGACGATTGTACCCCATATGATACTCCGATTCCGGTCAATAATAAATTGAATTCTGACCCAGATGGAAAAGAAGTTGATTGCTGAATCTACCGTGTAATGATTGGATCTCTCATGTACTTAACTGCTTCAAGGACAGACATAATGTTCACTGTGTGTATTTGTTCTAGGTTCCAAGCAAAACCAAAAGAGTCTCATTTGATTGAAGTAAAGAGAATCTTTCGTTATCTGAAAGGAAAACAAAGATTGGGACTATGGTTTCCACATGGTTCTAACATTGAATTCAATGCATACACTGATTCTGAATTTGGTGGTTGTTGTTTGGACAGGAAATCTACTACAATTGGTTGCCAGTTCTTGGGTAATCGTCTAGTTTACTGGCAATGCAAAAAGCAAACTACGGTCTCCATTTCAACATGTGAAGCAGAATACATTGCTACTGCAAGTTGTTGTTCACAGATATTGTAGATCCAACAGCAATTAAGAGACTACGGTTTGAATTTTACAAGAACACCCATGTTTATTGATAATAATTCTACAATGTCTATCACAAATAATCCTGTTAAGCATAGTAAAATAAATCACATTGAAATTAGATATCATTTTATTCGTGAATGTGCAGATAAGAAGTTGATTGAGCTGGTAAAGGTACATACATATGATAATTTTGCTGATCTTTTTACCAAGGCATTTGATCGTACCAGTTTTGAATTTCTGATCAAAATGATAGGTATGATCAATCCCGAAAAAAAGTTTTTCAAAAACATTTTTCATGGGAGATTTTGTTTAAAATTTCTTTTATTGCTTTATTACATTTCTGCATTTTAAATTTCAGTCAAAAATTGTTATTTATAAAAAATCAAAACAAAATGAAAAATATACAATTGACATCATTTGAAGTTAGAGAAGAAATGATAGTACATCTGTGAATAGTTCATTACACATGACCATAGTCGACCTTTGATATATGATAGTTTAAAGTAAATTGATTTGATCTAAATTTCAAAGTCTGCATAAAGAAGAAATGATAGTGTTTTGAATGCTCTAATCTTAATAATGCGTTTTAAATTTGAATATGAGTTTGAAACTTGAATTGTCAATAGACTAGAAGCATTTTTGAACCAATAGTAGTGTGAAAATTAAATATGATATGATTACATTTGTGATTTGAATCCATTATATGCCTGGGTGTGTGTGTAAAAGATCATTATCAGATAAAGAATATATGGTTTTTAAGAATTTCATGAGACCAATATCGAATTATGTCTTTAGCACAATCTCTTTCAGTTCAATTCACTGCCCATGCCCCGAAAAACATGCAATGTGTTGCTGAACTAAGATATGTTTCTGACATCATCTGTTGGAACATATATTCACCCTTGGATCAGTTAGATACATCATCTATTCTGATTTCATTGAAATTTATCCAGATAATAGTTGGATCCTCCTACCTGAATCTGTTGATTCTCATTATAAAGTCAATTCATTAGAATATTTTGATTCTGAATCATCCTGATTTTCATATCCTTTGGGATTTGCTATTCTATATTTGTGCTAATAGAGATAATTTCATCTTAGAGATTGATCTAATCTTGCAATAAACTGTGTATGTCTTGAAGATAGTGCAAATTTAAATTTCTGTTGGCATATATGTGGGGTACATGATGTTTTTCATCTAAATGGTACTAACTCACATGAAGTTGGAAGAAAAATGCTTATAGTTTCAAATTTTATAATATTGAAAACTTAAGAATTCATGCTTTGTATTGCAAATTCGGAATGAAAAATTGAGCATTTCATAACCAGATCTTGTTTACATTGAAATTTATCCCGTATCATTTCAAGTTATATTCAAATTGATTGCAAAAATTACATAAGATGAAAAAGATTTGAGTTACATAAGAATTATTTTGAGTGTTTCATATCATAGGTTACCCATTGGATATAATAGACTGTGTGATGAATTGCTCATATACTGATATGATCTTCTTGCTCATAATGTTCATCCAAAAATATGTGTTTCAGTTTGCTCAGATAAAAACAAAAAATATGTGATTCCGTTTGTACAAATAAAATCCAAAAATATTTTGTTTTTATCTTCCATGAAAATTTTATTTTTTATTACGATGATTCGGGATTGGATCGGATACATGCTACATATGGAAGTTCACAAGAATGTGACTTGTTGAAAGTAAAGAAATTGTTAAAGGCAAAGGTTTGGAGCGAACTTAATATGTTCGCCTGTTTCTGATTAAGCGAACTTAATATGTCCGCCTGAGGCTTGTTAAGCGAACTTAACAAGTTCGCCTAATGAAGCGAACTTAATTGTGATTAAATATTTTGTTCAGACGAACTTATTCTTTTTATCTTGTTTCATTGTGAGTGCGAACTTAACGAGCGAACTTACAGGTTTTTTAGCGAACTTGTGATTTTTTGATCTAGGGTTTTCAATTTGAAATTTTTGTGGTTGTTTCTGGATCGGATTTGAATTGCGAATATTTCTAAAGTAATTTCAGGGTTTTTTATCCGTTCAATCGGTGGAATTTGATCCTTTGACCTTGTGTTCTTCGTTTTTTTGACAGCCGGTCTGAGTTTGATCTAATATAGTGTTTTTTCAGGGTTAAAACGTGAAATTGAAAGTTAATAGTGTTTCGTGGTTGTAAGTCGATGTATATGCTATGATTAATTTGAAAAATTTTGATTATTTAGACATTTTTGGATTCTGCTGAAGAATTTGTATCGACAAACTGGTTCAGGTGTAACATCCCAAAAATAAAACGACAGATATAATAACGGAATAAACGAACGAGGCATGACGGGTCGGGCAGATGGGCCGGTGGGTTTAAAGGGGAGCCCCCTATAAATAGCCAAGGTCACCACCCATTTCTCTCTTTTGCAACATCTAGAGAGAGAAACCGTAGAGAGAGAAAGTTGGCGGATCGACCCGAGATTGAAGAAGTGTGTAGCTCCAGAGCTTGGGAGAAGAACCTCCGGATCAGAAGCTCGATACAGGTAACGATCTAGCCTAGATATGAGTTTTTGTTCGTTTTAGGGTTTTTCGGGTTTTGGACGAAAATGTGACGTTTTTATGGATGAAACTGGAAGAAAAACATAGTTTTGAGTTCCTTAATTAAAAGCAAACTTTTGAATGTTAACAAGTTCGGGATCTTGACGTGATCAGACCCAAAGGCGAAAGTCAGGGTTTTTGCAGGGAAGCAGATCCTACGTACTTATCAGGTACGCAGGAAGAGGGTCCTGCGTACTTATCAAGTACGCAGGAAGAGGGTCCTACGTACTTATCAAGTATGAAGGAAGAGGATCACGCGTACTTATCAAGTACGCATGAAGCGAGGTTTGCGCACTTATTAAGTACGCAAGAGCAAGGCCCTGCGCACTTGCTAAGTGCACAGGCATCAGGTTGTTTAGGTAAAGTCAGTATGTTTAGAAGGTTAAACCGTAAGAGTCGGGGGTTGGTCTGATGTGTATTTAACTAATCAATTCAGATCGGAAGTGACGTTGTGGGACCTTTGTTTAGGACAACCCAGATTAGCTTATCAGGTGAGTTCTAGAAGCCCTCTTTTAAATGTTTTATATAATGTTTTCAGGCTAGTGTGCATACATACGAAATGATGTTTTACGAAATGATGTTTATGAAACTATGTTTACGAAATGAAATGATTTGGAATGAACGGTTTATGGAAAGAAAGTTTTACGAATGGAATGTTTACGAACAAAATGTTTATAAAGAAATGGTTTAAAATGAAGGTAAAGGCTTTTGAAAATGAATGAAATGTTTTATGAAAAGAAAAGGAAAGGGCAAAGGTTTTAAAGAAGTTATTACAAATCTAATCTGTCGAATGAAGGGAATTGACAAATGAAGTCTGGGAATGTAATTCCCAGCCTTGTGGTAGATTATGGACAGCGAACCATAGTTGCCATAAGAACAACAGGGGAAGTGTGTTTGTGGCAAGTCAATGGTTATGATGTTGTACAACTGGTATGGGAGTAACGACGGTTACTCAGGGGTTAACGTGACCCTATTGAGGTTAAATTATGATCCGACGGTGTTATGGCCGTGAGCCATAGTCGTCGATGGAAGTTGTCGGTTTATGGACATGAGAGCCATAGGGGCAACTAAAGGGGTATTGTCGATTCTCGTACAGTTAAGCCTTGGGGGCAATACAAAAAGGGAATTGACGGAATGTATTGTATTGTCGGTCTTCGTGCAGTTAAGCCTTAGGGGCAATACAATACTAGATGATGGAACGAATGGTAACGCATATTTAGATAGTAATGTATGACTTAATGAATGTTAAATGTTTTAATCGAACGATCCGTTCAACGGTGTTCATGATGATGATAAATGCTTTGATGATGATAAATGTTTGAATGTTTTTAATGATGAACGAAAGGCCCAGTTTTCTTATACATGATGTTAAACCCTAATGAATTATTGAATGATGAACCATTTTATAAATTTAATGAAAAACTGGAACTCACCAGCGTAGCTGACTTTTTAGTATGCACATTCAGGTTAAGGAAGGTATGGATGATGGTCGATGATGCTCGCCAAGGGAGAAGAGTTACCCAGTGGATCATGAAGACTGGCATCCCGTTATGATTAGTTTATGTTATGTTTATGTATTAGACTATGTTACGCTTCCGCATGTTGAACGATGTTATGAGTATGTTTTAATGAAATTTTCCGCTGCGTTAATTGATATTCAAGTTTAATAACTGTTTGCGAATGAGTAAATCCAACAAGTGAGGCCTCCCGGGTTTGGGGCCTTACATCAGGCGAACTTGTTCAGTCGAACTTGTTCAAGCGAACTTGTTTAGGCGAACATATTATGTTCGCCTCTTGCATCGCTAAGCGAACTTATTAAGTTCGCCTAAGAGCTCAATAGTGTTTGGACTTGTGATTTTTTTAAAAAAAATATTTGTGTGTGAAGTTTTTTTTAATTTTTTTTTCCTTTTTTCTTTTGTTTGTTATATGACTAACGTGTGTTCTTTGTCCAATACTTTTACAGATGCCTCGTCGTGTTGAGTACAAACATAATCAAGTGGCGTTGTTAGATCCAAATATGTCTGAAGCTGTTCATTTTTAAGGAATTATCAACTTTCTGAATCGTTCACGTTTGCATGTGGCCTTATCTGCTAATCTGTACATAAGTTTACCGTATATACAACAATTCTGGGATATAGTACATCAAGATACAGATGTTGAACCTGACGTACTTTGTGCTACAGTGAATAATACGGAGGTAGCTATTTCAGTGGAAACTATTCATGCTGCTTTGGCTTTGGGAGGTGCTATTGACGATCCTATATCTTATCCGGGACTACTGATTATGCAGTGTTTTCAGAGGATGGGTTACAGAGGAAGACCAAATGATACTCAAGCCCAAAAAGGAGGTTTAGTTGGAGAATGGAGGTATTTTATCCACTTCATCATACAATGTTTGTCTCCAAGAAAGGCTGGTACTGATGGTTTGAAGAGTGCATTACAAGCTGCAATGGTTGCTTTGACCCTGAACAAACGGTTTAACTTTGCTTTGTATATATAACGTGAGTTGGTCATGCAAATCAATCATCTAGAAGGTCAAGGGTTTCTTATGTACCCTAGGTTTGTGCAAATGATTCTGAACCATTTAATTCCAGATTTACCTCAGCATCCAATCCGTTTGACTTTAACTCCTATGTCTAAACGAATCTTTACTGATTGTACTAAGGTTAAACAACAAAATGTTGCTTTGATTCCTGTTCCAACTCCTTTGTTTGGTCACTTAATCAATCCTGATTATGTTGAGCGACCTAATGATAATTGGTTTCATCCTGAGGAGTTAGTTCAAGGCCAAGTCCATAATCAAGTTCAACAACCACAACAACCGCAACAAGTTTAAGCTCAACAACAACAACAACAACCACACCAAGTTCAAGATCAACAACAAGTTCCTATTCAACAACAACAACAAGTTCAAGTTTAACAACAACAACAACCGCAACAAGTTCAAGATCAACAACAAGTTCCTATTCAACAATAACAACAAGTTCAAGCTCAACAACTACAAGTTCATATTCAACAAGAACAGGTTCACATTCCTGTTAATGAACCAGTTCAAGAAGATATTGCTCAAGATAATGAACAACATTTGGGTATGAATATGGATGATTTTGACAATGACCCTGTGAACTCACCTATTCGTGAAGCTGAAGGGAATGTTGTAGATACAAGTTCCGATGATACTATTTTACCTGATTCTGAAGCTACTGATTCTGATTCATCTAGAGATTTTAGCTCAGATCATTATGAGAGGTTGCTATCTTACCAATGGCAAATGCGGGGAAACGTATTAAATCTAAATCCAGAAAACCGAGGCGTAAGTCTGTTCGGAATCCTCCTTCTGGACCATTACTTGGCAAGAGAACTTTAATTGATGAGAGTTCTGACTCGGAAAGTGATGTTATTCCAGTTCCAAAAGCTCAGAAGCTTATGTTTGCTTCTATTGCTGCTGCTCATTCATCTCAAGGTGTTGAGGACGCTACTTTTGTTGCTTCTTTACTGGTTACACCTCCTACTTCTACACATCCATCTCCGGTGATTTCTCCACATGTTCCACACACATCTGACGCTGGTCCTTCAAAGCCGTCTGATTCTGAAAGGATTACCTTCCTTGAATCACAGGTGCTTGCTTTGCAGACTCATGTAGATACTCTTGTGTCTACTGATACTCAGAGACAGTTGGTTCTTCAAGCTCAAGCTACACAGATTGCTGACATGCAGTTTTTAGTGTCCAAAATTGTTGAGCGTCTTGACGCTCAGGGGGAGTTAAGGATACATGATACTTGTCATACTGAATCAATTCAATGAAAGGATAATGATGACAATGATCCTAGTAGTAATGTTAAGGGTGATCGTCAATACGCTGACGTGAATCCAATATCAAGAGCTCAGGGGGAGTCGACATCACATACTATTGAAGGAACCAAGAATGATTCTGGAGTGAATGAAGATATTTTGCTATTGGAATTCTTTGCTTATTCTGAAGAAGAAGAAGCTGAGAAGTTAGAATGTCTGGATGATATTGATGAATTATTTGATGATGTTGAAGAGGATGTGATGGATAATGAAGTTGAAGAAGGAGAGATTGTAGAAATTGAGATAGAAAAGAGTAAAGATAAAGTTACATATGAAGGAAGTGATGGTCTGAATGTACCGTATAACTTCATCCAAGATGATGTTATTCCTGAGTTTTCTTATGATCGAGTAACAGATTCTATGGACTCTGTTGAAGATATCACTACACCTGATGATACTGCTCAATCCAAGATAGATTCTAAGGTTGATACTACTCATACTGTGTCTCCTAAGCTGAATGAAGAACCTGTGATGTATAGAAATACATGAATGACTAGAGAACAGTGGAGAGAAGTAGTTAACAGTTGGATGAAAGTACTACCAAAGTTACCTACACAACCTGCTCAGAAAGAAATATATGTGAATAAAGAGAGGTGTATTGGAAGAATCATCAGCTGGTTTTATGATGATGACACGAAGTTGTTTGCTCTTAAAAGATCTGATGGTGTTCAATACTTAAAGCCTAGGATCAAGTATTTCAAAACCTTGCCAAGGTGTGAGATGAATGGTCTAGCTATGAAACCACTGATTAATAGATCAAAGTGGGGATTAGCCGATGTGATTGCTAACCTGATTAAAAGAGAAGGTGGATTAGGGAAGTACAAAAGATTAAAGCCACATAAAGGAAAAAGAGTGAAGATTGTAGATCAAAAGACTGAGATTGTGACTTCGAAGTATACGTTCAATCCAGTACGTGCTGTACAAAAGATACCATTGAAGAAAATACCACAAGATTTTCTGGGGAATATGAAATGGTGGTACGTAGATGTGAATACTGGTGAAGCTAGGATTGATGATAAAGATAATAAGGTTATTGTTAGTTTCTATGATGCAATGAATCTTATTAACTTCTCAAAGAAAGATCAGAGGACAATAAGAAAGAATGAGATTATGTTTACTAATGAATGTAGAGAACAAGGATTGCAGTATAAAAGAGTGTTGGAGATCTGTCAGAGATATGGAGTGCACGCACGAAGCAGATTACCAGATAACTGGAAGAGCTCATAAAGACTGAAGACAGAAGATCAATCTATTGTCAAGGGGGAGTCTATTAGGACATAGAATGTATGACAAAAGCTTTATAATAGTTTAGGTCTTATTGTCTTTATTTTTTTATGTAATTGTATAGATTTTTTCTAAGTGGTAGAACAAGTTCTGCTAGAGGCGAACTTGTTAAGTTCGCCTAGCCTATTAGAGGCGAACTTATCTTTAAGGTGAACTTGTTAAGTTCTCCTATTGCAGAGCATGTGTCTATAAATAGGAGTTTACAGATTCAGTGAAAGAGAGCAGAGAGTTGAACGAGTATATTCTGTAAACTCTATGTGTTTGATGATATAAAAAAAGAGAAGTTTATTTACCTGATGTTTCTATTGTCAATTGATATACATACGTTAACACGAAGGATTCTGCACTCCGTGTTATCGAGACATCCTGTCATGAGATCGATCTGTAGATGAGTCATGTGGACCTACACCTAAGTAGGATGTAATAATTAGCTACTATTGATGACGCAAGCGTAACCATAAGTCTATGCCATATTTCGTCATCGTAAATCCGACCTTCTATTCGGCAGTTTCAACAAACCGACAAGCACGCATTAGAAATTTACACGACCTCGTCTCCCGTTCCTTAGTAATCACTATATCACCTTTGACGTTAATCTTGTTACGTTGATACAAACCTAGTACCTTGAACATGTCTTCAATTCTTATGTTCTAACAACCTCATGACGACATAGGATCTGGCCCTTATACATATTCAAACCCTATTTCAACTCTTCGGACACACTGACCATATTTTCTAGCCGGAAGCTCTACAAGTCCTACAGGAATTGCTGATATTCGAGGCGGCTCCGACAAACACTTCAACTAGCCACGCACACTATGAACTCATTCAACTCCTATCCTTATTAAATCATTTCTATTACTACAACTCCCTCACTATGGTTTTCTACCAACTCGTGACATCGATTGGAACTTATGCATACACCTTTGTACACCTAATTTCCGATCTTTCATTAAGTTAGTTACTATCAATTCTCCTAGTACATTTTGGGGTTATATTAATTAGTGCACATTGAATTCAATTATGCTTCGGTACGCCACATCGAATCTTGACGGATGTCATTTCAGCTACTAGCTAGAGACGCAAACATAAAGGAGTGACCAACAAGGTCTACGTGGAAGTCTAGCCCAGAAGTCTTCAACCCCTAAGCACAAAACCCTGAGTGAACTATTATGATTCACCTCTCTTGGCAATCTTTAAATTCATACATGTATGCAAAATGAGCCTTGGAAATCGAACATAAGTTACTTGTTCCTACCTTATCTAAGACTGACCTATTATATACAAGAAATGTCACACCAACGTGAAATCTTATCAGCATCCTTTTGATGCATAATTCTTATCACCCCATGAGAAGAAAAACGTCTTCAACAACTGATTAGCTGTGAAGATTATAGACGTCAATACTATTTTCGTAAATAGTACGCCAACTAACCACGACTGCAACTCGTAAACATCACCCGGTCATGCTTCACCGCAAAGAGGCAAGCTCCTAATATAAAAAATATTGATAATGGGGATGTTCACATTCCTCATGCTTAACCTTGTTATCTCTTCTTACAACGCGAATGTCGACCCATTCCAACATCAAATACTAAGTGTAAGAGTGAAATTGAATTCAAGAAGTATTCCTTTGCAAAACGATCAAGTTCAACTTCTAGTACCTATGTATATCATATTTGTTGCCTAAAATCATCAATGATGAGGGCCATGACAACGATTGTCATGTACAGATTCAAGCTTCCTGCTTCCTTTAAACACTATGCCTTGACTATAATGTCACGAGTACGTGATTCATAACCGTACACACTTATAGTCAAACTCTTATAGACACGTCTTGTGTTAAAACACCCACTACCTGTTGAATAGCAAAGTATGAAAGACACTATCAAACAAAGGTAGAACTGTAACAGTCGATGCTCGAGGACGAGTATCATGTTCGTTTCCTTGGAAACACCGAACCCAACTAGTTCAATGTGTTCCTCACATTTGACTCTTCCAAATGGATTATTTAAATTCCACCTTGTCATGAACCTTGACTTGACTCGCCTTACCGATCCATAGCAAGAACCGATCCCACACCAGTAAACGACTGACATTATCCGACTTCTCCATAGTTCGGATTGTGATTAACCCTATCCCCATTGAGTGTATGATGGTGTGAATGAACATTATACGCCATTATGTGCTAAAAGGTACATTATGAATCACAATAGTCTTGGCTAACGACATGTCACCTCAATGACTATTTCGAATAGCATGCTCACATTCAGAAACGATGACTAGCTCGCAGTCTAGTCCCAGGTTTCAAGAATCTGATACAAGACATAACTAATGTTACGGGAATATTAGTTCATAGGCTCGTCTACGAAAATATTCATTTGAAAATTACATTCAGAATAACTCCCAACTTCAAGTATGGACAAATTTCATTGAGCCGTCTATCAAAGAAGCATATTCTGTTTATGACCACACTTTGATCTATAAACATTCAAGGCGAATGTTTCATGAAAGATCAAACATTCATATGACGGTATTCATGAGATCTGAAAGATAACTTCGTTACCTAAGGGAGTATAAATCTTGTCGCAATCAGAGGATTGATCTTTGAACCTGCTACAGTTAGTACACTATGGTGGTAACCACCTCAGTGACTTTACTCGGCAGCATTGCATGATAATGTACGAATTATCATGTATTGACACTACCGCTGCTAACTGCAAATACATTATTACCCTATACCAGTAGTTATTATTCATGGATGTCTGGTGTAACCTTGTCACTCTTAGACTCTTGTACTAGTACAAACATATCTGAGTTCAATGACCCTTCAAGAACCGCTTGCCCTCATTCAAATTAAGGAATTATCAATTACTTGATTATGGGACTAACACACAATCATTTCATTAAACCCTTCAATCTATCGTCACTGGACATTCAATTATTCTCTTTTAAATTATATCATGATTTGGTTCCCATGAGAGGAAACATAGATATAAACTTGGAGTATGTGTCCGCATACTTTCAGAAACCCGTGTGCATGAATGCACACCTTCCTCTCGTTACTAAGGATGGTGATCGTACTGTACCACGCTGAGGAGAATGATCACATAATGAAAATCTTCGGCATCAAATCCTTGATGGGTTACTCTCGTATGTGAGTTCACTTGATTTGTGAAAACTCGCTATTTCAATTCACACCGAGTAAACATTCTTTTCATGACTTTATCACCTCGGGGCATAGCTAACGCCCGTTCACATGGCGACATAATCAAAGGATTCCCTAAACTAACTCACTCGCTTTAATGCATGCTCAACAGTAACGTTATACTGTTATTTGATACAATGGCATACAACCAATATCATTAGCCGATGATATATCCACTTTGCCTACATTACCGACTATTGTTTGAAATAAGTGAAAATTCTCCATAGGCACTCGGAATTAGAGATAGAATTTTAATGCTTAATCCGAGTAAGCTTAACAAATTTCGAGGACGGAATTTCTTTAAAGAGGGGAGAATGTGACACCCGTCAAATTCGGGTTAATATCCATACCCGACTAACACATATATTATAGTATATGACATGCATCCCACTTAATTTTATAGTAATTAAGTCTATTTCACACTTAGCAAGTCAATCCGTTCCAACGTGTCGGTAATACAGAAGATTACCAGGTCAAACACGCATCCTACAACACGATCGTTAGTGATAATTTAAAACAAATACCTAGACATATAATCTGTGCATGTAAATTATATGTAAAACTGTGATTTAATTAATCATGCCTATATGAATTTTTCGATGATTTATAGAGATACTTTTATTTTCAACACAGTCCGATAGACACTCAGTGTGCACTAGCTAGGTGAATAATTCTAAGCAGACACTTAAACACATATTTGGTGTGCACAAATTACATGTAATACTGTGATACGTTATTTTAAGTCTCTGTGAAGTTTTCAGGAATTTTCGAAGAAACTTTCTGTTTTAACGCAGTCCAGCAAGTCCGGAGTATGTACCGACAGTTTCAAATAAAAATCTGAAAATTTTATATGTTAAACATATCAATATGAGTCAAATTATTTTTAAATAATTTCATTAATACCAATTCGGTATTTCCGTCAATAAATCGGTGATTATTCGTCTTCCACAACCCGATATCCCAAGACCCTATAAATACCCCCTTCCCCCCATTTCACCATCCACCACTCTCTCTCTCTCACACACTCTCTCTCTCCTCTTTCTTCTCCTTGGCCGAAATCACCTCCCACCCACCATCATCTTCATCTTTTTTTTGTGATTTTGATCCATTCTTCCACCAAATGCAAGCTTCCAAAGGTGATTAACAAGTATTTGCAAGAGATTTCATCCATTAATACATCCATTTTCAGGTTTGGTAAGCATCAAAACCCACTTTTTCTCCATTTTCATCTTCAGGTTCTTATGAACATGCAACCAAGAAAAAGTCATTTTTATGAAAGTTTAACCATGGATTCTTGAAAGAAACGAGTTTTCTTACAAAATGGTACATATTGATGGTGATTTTGGACCCGGATTTTGCTCTTATGCTCGGTTTCCATATAAGGAAACTTTATTGTATGAGTATTTGTTAGATGATGTGTTCTTGATGATTTGATGATGGATTGTGTTGTAGTAATGTTGGTAGATGGTTAATATATGAAAACTTTGTTGTCAAAAGTGTTGGATGATACATGCATGCTCGTTTTTGCTATTTATGGAAACTTTAAATTTCGGGTTTTGGTTAGAAGAGGTTATGATGTGATTTGTTTGGTGGAAATGATGCATAAACACTAGATATAGAGATTGTATGATTTTTTTTTGGTAAAATCACATGCTCATGGTATTTTTATACTCATTTTCTATTTTTAGAAACTTTATTTCTTGACATGTATGAAAACTTGATGTTTGGGTGTATTCAAAGCATTAAACTAGTATTGTGAACATTATGGAAGTATGATTGACTCTAAATGTATGTGTATGAGTTCTAAAGCCCGATTTCTAATTAAGGAAACTTTGTTTTTCCAAAAGTTGTGTTTGCAAGTTGTTGACATGATTAGATGGTTTAAATGACTTAGTAACATGTAACTAAGTGCATTGTATGATAATATATGTTGTCTATCCATAAACTTGACAATTTGACATGATCTTGCTAAAATAGGAAACTTTAAGTATCCGAAACTCGCATGTTTGTCTATTTTTAGCATGTAAACATTGAAATGTTCTATATATGCTATAACATGCTTAATTGCATGTGTGAACATTAACTTTGCATAGTTTCTATGTTTAGGACTCAAAAACTTGACTTTTCAATTAAGGAAACTTTTATGTATCAAGAGTTGTGTTTCAAGTTCTAAATTCCAATCGAATGTGGCAATGTGTTTATTAGACGATAATAGACTATTTCAATGTAGGTTTGAATTCTATGTTAGAATTTGAATGCTTAAGTCTAACGTGTCACCAATGGGTCGTCAAGTCAAAACATCTTTGTAACATCAAATTAACTGTTCAAACAACTCATTTGGATGCATAGAGTTCATAGTCGAACATTTGCAATACTTAGACCTTAAAGTCTTAAATGTTCCTAGGGCACGAGTAGGTCGTCTCATTTAGCTGGAATTGCAAAGACTTGGCACATCATTTCACTTCTTTATTAGTTGAGTTTCACGGCCCCTTTTTACTTGCTTTATACCTTGGGGGGGAAACATGCAGAGTCTTACAAAACGTACCCACTTTACAAAGACATTTCAGCATTACAAAGGCATTCCAGTTTTACAAAGACATTCCAATTTTACAAAGACATTCCAATTTTACCAAGACATTCTAGTTTTACAAAGACATTTCCAGTCTTACAAAGACATTCCAGTTTTACAAAGACATTTCAGTTTTACAAAGACATTCCAGTTTTACAAAGACATTTTAGTCTTACAAAGTCATTCTAGTCTTACAAAGACATTTCAGTTTTACAAAGACATTTCCGTTTTACAAAGACATTCTAGTCTTACAAAGACATTCCAGTCTTACAAAGACATTTCAGTTTTATAAAGACATTCCAGTTTTACAAACTCATTCCAGTTTTACAAAGACATTCCAGTTTTACAAAGACATTTCAGTCTAACAGAGACATTTCAGTTTTACAAAGACATTCCAGTGTTACAAAGACATTCCAGTCTTACAAAGACATTCCAGTCTTACAAAGACATTCCAGTTTTACAAAGACATTTCACTCTTATAAAGACATTCCAGTTTTACAAAGACATTCCAGTCTTACAAAGACATTCCAGTCTTATAAAGACATTTCAGTCTTATAAAGACATTTCAGTCTTACAAAGACATTTCAGTCTTATAAAGACATTTCAGTCTTACAAAGATATTTCAGTCTTATAAAGACATTCCCGTTTTACAAAGACATTCCAGTTTTACAAAGATATTTGAGTTTACAAACACATTCTAGTGTTACAAAGACATTTACAAAGACATTCCAGTTTTACAAAAAACATACGATGTTTTCAATCGCACAGAGTTTACAAAGACATACAAGGTCTTCACCTGATAACGAGGTATTCCGATCTCAAATGGGTTACATGGGTTTACTAGGACATCACAACCAAAGTCCCCAGGAACACACACTATAACCATTAGCTATGGAGTTAGCCTAGGAATATATGAATAGTACTATTGGGTTGACACCCCCATTCATCAAGTTGGTCGCGCCAACTATCAGTTAATGGATGCATATTATCCGGAAATTTCACTTCAATGTTTGTGATGGAACATTGACGGGGAAAAAATCAAGTGTAAGTCCCTCGGGTGTGGCGGATCGTCACATGCAAGTGCCTTCCTGAGTCGGACACGGTGCGGAATACCCGTGACTAGGTGGAGAGTCTTACAACACAAAGTAAACCAACAAGTGAATCACTTTAAACTTTCGTCTATTATAAACACTAGAAGGTTACAGAGAGAAATACTGAGTATACAAAGTCTGAGTATCTGCATGCTTACTTGTCTACTGTCAACCTATCCTATTTATACACGACCTGATCTCTGCACACTTAGCAAGTGCGCAGGGCAAATTGCTCATGCGTACTTAGCAAGTACGCAAGGTATTCTTGCGTACTTGCTAAGTACGCAGGAACTAATTCCTGCGCACATACAAGTGCGCAAAACACTTAGAGATTTCAGCAACTATCAACATGCATTAGTAAATACAACTCGATAACTAATACATAAAGACACTTACAAACAAAGACAAATGCATACAATGAAAGTACAAAACTAAGACTCTATCCACAGTGTTTGTCACACGAAAAGTGCTTCAACAAACTCCCCCTTGACAACAGCTCTGGATCGTCTTCGGTCTTCAGTCTTCGGTCTTCACAGCCCTGCATCTTTAGCTTCCATGTTCTTCTTGTAGTCAAGGCAAAACTTGATCACCTTTTCATATTTAGAAGCAAGGAATTTCGTCCATTCGTCCGTATGCATGCAATACTTGTCTGCTAGTGCCTCCAGATCTTTCACAGAGAAGTTAATGAAGCAGACTTCATCAAATACTCTGATTAGTTCCCTCGGCACTAAGCATCCACTTTCTGACCGTAACTTTCCTATCACCACAGCCTCGCCCGTTTTAGGATCTACGTACCAGTACCACATGTCACCGAGAATATCCTGAGATAACTTGCTCAGGGGAATCTTGGTTTCATGTAGCACTGGCTTGTATACCAGTTTCTTTAAGCGTTTATTAGTCACAGGATGTCTTGCATTCTTATCCTTGACTCGCTTGGGCACTTGAGGCTTGAACATTTCAAACTTCCCAGATCTTGCTTCCCGTTGTAGAACCACCCACAAACCCATCGCTACTGCGTGATTTGAGTGACCCAGTAGCTCTCGGTTTGCTAAGTTCACGAGGTCGTATTTAGGTAAGGAGTTGAACGCTTCACTGGTTGGTTTCAAGTATTGAACCCCCAGATCGTTTGATTGCGAACAACTGCTTATCTTCCTCGAACCTTACAGCTAAGATCATCCATGTTGCTCCTTGTTTGTCTATGATAGAAGTCTTTTTCCAAACAGGAGCTGGACCCTTTGATGAACTAGCAGGCTTATCTTTATCTTTTGGTGCGTCTGGATCAACTGGGGAGGCTTCAATCGATGCTTCAATGTTACTAGCAGTGTCGACTGAACCTGTGTCGAGCTGAGATTCAAACGATGGCACTTCAAAGATCTCACCATCTTCGAACTCATACTCTCCTTCCCCATCGCCCTTGGGAACTTCAATAACTACATCCTCATCATCTTCATCCCAATCATCACCAGTGTCGATATCTCCTTCTTCAAGATTGTAGAGAGCATCAATCTGTGCTTCCTTGGAATAGTCAGGCTCTAAGTATAAGATCTCCTCGTCAGATAGATCCTTTAGAACATCAGCCGCTGACATTCCTTTATCACCACCAGAGGTATCACCACCTTCCTGATGAGTAGACTCCCCCTCGGCCATTAGAATAGCATAAATAGGCACGATTGCTAAAGCTTGGCGCTCACTTCCACTAGGACCGACTTCGGGATCCTTGTCTTTGTCATCATCCTTAGTCAAATCAACAGGATGACAAGGCTCATCACCAGTAGGTGTTGATGTCTTCTCTTTCTCTTTCTCTCTCTTTCTCTTTCTCTTTCTCTTTCTCCCCCTGAGCATCAAGCTTCTTGGTCAGATCAGCAATTAGTTTGACCATCAGTTCATGCTCTTTCTGCTGTATATCAAACCTCAGCTCAAGAGACGACCTGTGTCCCAGAATCATATTATTTGTCTTGATTAGAAGCTCGTTCTGGGCCATTACATTCTTGAGTCTCTCGTCTGTCCCCGTTCTCTGGCTTCTTAGAATTCTAACTTCTTCCACCAATGAATTAATCTGTGACTGTTGAGCGTCAGATTCCTCCTTTGACTTCCGAACAGTTTCCAGCAGACCAACAACTTGGGTTTCCAGAAATTATATCCTTTCTTCATTAGGATCAGGATGTCTGGATGTAGACGCTTCAGCATTGTGAATTGGGGAGGAGAAGATAGTATAAAAGTCAAACCCCTGAGTGAATTCTCAATAGTTGAAGGGTTGACTTATAGGTTCGGTGGTTGTAGGGATTGCAGATGTGATGATGGTTGTAGGGGTGATGGAAGGTGTGATGGTGACTGACTCTATGAGAATTGGAGTAGTCACCGCCACCTGGACAGTTGTGACAGGGAGGGTCACTATCACATGAACTTCCTTTGTGCTAGTAGTGACCGCCACATCAGGTTGTACCTGTGGCCTTCTCCTCCGTCGCTGGTATAATTGCTGTGAAGGTGGAATCAGTACTTGCAGCCGAAACTTGTACTTGCTGCTGGGCACTGACCTCCACCTCACTGGGAATAGCATGTTGCTGCCGTTCCCCCTGTTCTTGTTTATACTTTCACGCATTTGTCTCTGAATGGCAGCATCAGAGTCAGAATCTGGCTCATATTCACTGCTTGATGACTGTCGCTTTCTCTTTCAGGATGACTCAGGAAGGGTCACCTTCGTCATTCTCCTAGGGTGTGCCTGTGATGGAGCATCATTAGAATCAGAAGAATCAGATTCTATCTCTTCAGAGTCGGATCCTTCAGCACCATCATGAACTGCTTCTTTGTCTCCACTTTCCGACGATTCATCCACACTTTCAACTTCCTCTTCTTCTTGTTGTTGTTCATCCGAATGTTCACTTAGTTCTGGCTTCGAGTCATGGCTAAACCATCTCCAGTCAGCCGGTGCCACATACGCTTCGTTTATCTGGTGGCCAAAGAGTGTTGTGTGCTCAGGGGTAGGTTCTACACTGCCTGGCTTCAAGAATTGTGCAAACACCCTCTTGTCCACCCTCTTAACTTGCAATCTCTCCCCAGTAGCAGGGAGGTTTGGCAACACATCGTCAATCAGTAGTTGCACAAACCTTGGGTATAACAAGAACCTGAACCTCTCAGCCATGTTTATCTGATCATTTATGGCTTTGAATATGTATCTTGAGAAGTTGTAGCCCTTGTTGAGAGATAAGCCAACCATGGCTGCAGCAAGATCATGACTGTAACATGTCTGATTTTCAGGCCATAAACCTTCTTTATTCATTTTATTATATAAACACTTGAAGTCTTATACATGTTCAAACATAATATGACACAGTGATTATTACTTAGTATACATAAAATTCAAAATACCAAACCTTACATTTACACATGATTTCTTTATTTTATAACACATGTATCTATATTTAAACATATATATGTATAAGCAAGCATTTTGTTATAACTAAGAGTAAAACATACGAGTTTTAAAACCATGCTCTTACATTTTTTTAAATATACACACACATACAAATATATACATTGATTTTATTGAACAAGCCATTATTGCGAGTTATAATGTTAGAAAGATAGAACTTTAAAAAAAATAATAAAAAAATAAAAATAAAATAAAAAATCAACAAATAGTGATTAAGATTTTATGAGTTTTATAAACATAATTTTATACAAAATAAACATTGATTTGGAACCCTTGAAATTGGAACTTTTTGGACCTCAAGTTTGACTTTAAAAGTCAAACATTCCCAATTCTTTGAAATTCAAAACTAATACCGATCGATCCCAACTGTCATGGACTTTCCGTGATTTCCTTAATGAATATCGATCAGTTTCAAACCATACTAACATTCCAATTTAACCCTTTGAAAGGCCAAATTTTGAATTTGAAATAGGTTGACTATCTAGAGTCAAACCGTGTCAAATTTAATCCCTAATCACAAAATTAAACGTGTATCAAGGTCGTAAATCACGCTCAGTCTATTCCCTTATGTATTCAGACCAAAAACGCGACTCGATTCATCCTAAATCAATCGAATTAACGCGTAAACAAACCCCGCTAGCTGTCATCGTCAAATCCGGATCAAATCAAGCAATTAAGATAAAATTTAACGAATTAAATCATGCTTACACCTTCGCCTAGTCTATTACAATTTTTCTAAACCGCTAATCGTATCTCATTCCGCGTCTAGAACCAAAACAAGCATCAAGAATGACGAGACTGAGAGGGTAGCCGCCTGCATTCGTGCCCAATCCAAATCCGTAAGTCTTGGTACCATTCGACTCGTGTTTGAGTCCTTATCAAAAGCCCCATATCCAATTGTAAGAACAGAACCTCTCAAACACGAATTGAATTAGGGTTCATATTCTTACGAATGCAATTCTGATTTGGGGATTTGATAGAACGTACTTTTCGTATTTAAATTTTCGGGTTTCTAGTTAAACAGCGAACCCACCTGGTCTGACTGGTTAGGTCACGGCACCATCAGACCAGGTGGTCTGGGTTCGAAACCCACAGACCACCCCTATTTTTGCGCGTGTGTATTGCACCAGACCGGCTCTTGTCCCAGATGCACTCAACATATTTTAGAACCACAAACTTAACACAAAAGACCCTCTAGTTCAGTGGTCAGGCTCTCATCCTCACCCAGAATCAACCCGAGTTCGAACCCTATGGCCTGTTTATATTTTTTTTGCGGCTATTCTAACACTCCAAAAATTATAAAAAAAATATTTTTAAAAACCTTACAATGTTTTTGACACAATAAAACCAGAATTATTAAATTTCAATATAAATTCAGATTTAATACAAATTAAAGTGTTAAATTTGCACATTAAACTTTTAAAACAAAAACTTTGAATATTTAAAATTAATTTCTAAATAAAAGCAATAAATTTTATAAAAGTTTATAAAATATTAACTCATTTAAAGCAAACTAGTATTTATTTTAAAGATGATAAATAAATAAAAATTTATTTATTTTAATACACAAATAAAAATTTCTTTTTCTAAATATAAATATATATTTACATTGTATAAATTTTAACATATTTTTCACAAATAAATAAATAAAATTATTTATTTATTTTATTTATTTAAATTAAACACTATCTACATAAATCAAATTTCTTTTTCTAAACATAAATATATATTTTAACATATTTTTCACAAATAAATAAATAAAATTATTTATTTATTTTATTTATTTAAATTAAACACTATCTACATAAATCAAAGTTCTTTTTCTAAACATAAATATATATTTATATTCTATATATTTTAACACATTTTTCACAAATAAATAAATAAAATTAATTATTTATTTTATTTATTTAAATTAACCCTATCCACATAAATATAATTTCTTTTTCTAAACATAAATATATATTTACGTTCTATATATTTTAACATATTTTTCACATTTAAATAAATAAAATTATTTACTTATTTTCTTTATTTAAATCTAACTCTACGTCAATGACTATTAAGTTCATACATATATACCTTGAACTCATAATATACATTAAATTCTTATACAAGCATAGCATGCCTTTACATAGAATAACACAAACTTTTTTTTATACAAATCCACATACATCAAAACCCGTTGAACCCTAGACTTAGACATAGACCTTTGTACACGCTATTAACTCAATATACATTACACACTAGGTTAACGTGGTGCGTTACAAGGATCGTTTTGCTACCTAGTCATGCGTACTAGCAACACTCTTGAATCAAGTGAGTATTACATAGCCCATTTTTCTCCTTTACACTTTTTAGGGTGATTCATGAATTTTATACAAACAATAGCTTACATTTACACAAACTACACAAACACAAATCCTATTTACATTCATGTTTGCAAATTTGAGCTTTATGTTTAAGTGCTAGGTGTGTGAACTTTGTGTACAAATTATGTGCAATCATTAACTATTTAACCCGACGGTTAACAATGATAGATCTTTTGAGTCTGACAAACCCACCCAGATTGGGGTGATTGTTACCGACAACACAATTTGCATGCTAGTTACAAAGGTTTTATTGTACTTTAGTTACACAATAGCTGCTCCCCATAAATGCCTTATTTTATCATGACATGTAAGGATTTGTTTATTCATATTTATACACTATCTATGTACAAACCTGTGTATGCTCACCAACTTTTTTGTTGACCTTATTTTATTCATGTTTCAGGTACTAATGTGTGAGTTTGATCAAGACATGCTACACTTAAGTTTGGACTTAGTTAATTTAAATTCAAAGAACAATTTGTACTCTCATTTATGTACTTGTTGAATTATGCTATTTTTGTTTGAATGGAAATGAATTTAATGATTAATATATAAAAAGTTAGTCAATATTGAACTCATGAATAGTCTACATGTCCCGCCCCGACATTTCCGCCATTGGTTGGGGTGTGACAATGACCCATTGCATCCTTTCCAGCCTTTATTGAGGAGATGCACATGATCATGACGTGTGCAAAATATCTCCATTGATCGAGCACCCACATTTTCTTGTATGAAGCATAATCTCTAACACCGACGTATCCCATTCGTTGCCTCCAACAACCATCCACAAAGTAGTCAGGATAGGCTGTTGGGTCAGTGGAGAGATCTCGGAATTGTAAGACCCGTCTAATTGTGTCTTCAGAAAAGGCGATGTCATGACCCGCCACAGTAGCCCTTATAACATTGGGGGTTATCGTGCAATCATGCTCTGCGGTCTCCCAGAACTGCTCGAGATATGGTCTTGAAACAATCGGGTCTGCAGAAATAGCATAACTGATTCTTGAACGGTTCAAGAATTCAATTATCTCTCGGTACTGCAGTGCAGCACCCTTCCACTCTAGTTCTGTATGTGCTAGGAGATTGAACTCATTTGTAAACGCACGAGCCATACCTGCAAAAACACACAAAAAACACAATAAGAACAACAAGTTTCATTGGAATTGAAAACACATGACTCAGTATAGCAATCACTCATTGAACTAAAATTTCAGACATTGAAATTTTTCACAAGTGTTGGTCCTACGTACTTAGCAAGTACGTAGGAATTTGTTCTTGCATACTTAACAAGTACGCATGAATTACTTCTTGCGTACTTGTTAAGTGCGCAAGAAACGCACTTGTATAATTTTTAGAAATCCAACAATATCAACATATGTTCAACAATAATGTGGATTAGGTCACCACATGTTGGAATACATGATTCTAGCCAATGGGACCAATATCAACACCAAATAGCTGCTACATTAGTCACATTGTGACCTAAATTCGATTCGACGTCAATCAGAGAGTAAAGGTCAAAATCAAGAGTCTATAAGGATAATTAAGGACGGATTAAGGTTCGATTGTTGATTCTAAGCAAGTTTTAACTATAATGGGTTACCAAAACAATCAAAAGTGTATCTAGAATCCAGATTCAAACCCTAAAGAAATTTCAAATTCTTGAATCGGTCCGAAAGACGAGATTTAATGGATGAAATGTCCTACGATTCTCACCAAGTGATGTTAATACGATGATGATACTAGAATCAGGACAAAAAACCGGTTAAGAACACACGAATTTTTGAGTAAAATTTGCAGAAGGAAATGAACAGGCGCAAATGTTTGAATGAGATAAAAAAATCGGCTAAGTCCTGTTTTTATACACAATCACAAAAAGGTCTTGCGTACTTACTAAGTGCGTAGGACTTAACACATGCGTACTTACTAAGTACGCATGACTTAAGTCTTGCGTACTTGTTAAGTACGCAGGGTTTACCTCATGTGCACTTATCAAGTACGCAGAGTGTAACATTCCTGATTTTCCGACCCTATTTTATCTTATTTTAATGACAATACAACACTAGACCCTATACTTATTCAACCTACGCCTCATTAATTATTAACCGATCATATTTAATTCAAAGATTTTGAACTCATTTTCGCGCGGTAACACCTCCTAGAGTTAGCTCAGTTAGTGACCCCGTTGGGTGTATTGTTAAATCCTGACTAAGTAAATTATGGCAAAACTGAAGTTGCAAGGGCTGATTTGGTAAATAAACCAGAAACCTTAATAGGCACGGTCGCGCCTCCATTTAGCACGGTCGCGCCAAGTGCCTTGGCACGGTCGCGTGCCTTGCTTTGGAACGGTCGCGCCCGGTGCCTTGGCACGGTCGCGCCTCACTTGGGCACGGTCGCGCCTGCGTACCAGTTGAAACGTAAATGTTACTTTAAACACCGATCGTTGAGTTCCGTAACAGTTTTACACTTTATTCCCATTAACGAAGCAATAACCTTTTCAATTACACAAATCAATTCCGTTTAATCCTACAACTCTCGAAAAATCGCAGAAACCTTTCAAGAGAACACAAATCCTCCCTTTCGATCCGAATTTCCCCAATCAAACTGAATACTCACGCTACTCGATCCTCACGAAATCACCTGGACTCTATGGTTTAGCCGGGATTGCAGCAGAAGACGCCGGAAGCCGTCACATAGTCGCCGGAACTCCTTTCTATAGAACTCTCGCCATCAGTCGTCCTCTCTGGTAATTGAAACCTTTCTCTCATTCGTTCCAATCCTTATATCAAAAGCCCCATTTTAGTTTGGGCTTTCCTTACAGAAATCATCCAGAACTGAATTCCTTATTTTATTAAAAATGAATTAATCGAACCCGTTTCTAAACAAGATTTACATACAAAAAGACTCTAAATATCTTGATAAACAAAAGCCCTAACAAATCCATCGCTATCAATATAAGATTTAGTCAATTCGTGTCTGATTTGGAAGAGACACGGTCGCGCTAATCATTAAGCGCGGTCGTGCCGTATGAGACGCGGTCGTGTCGATTAGCAGCGCGATCGTGCATCCTGCTCAGACCCAGTCATGCTCGTTGGCTAGACTTGGTCGTGCCCCAGAAGAATAGACACGGTCGTGCCTGTCCGAGGCACGGTCATGTCTAGTGTTTTGCCTAGTTGTCCCCTTTTTGACCAACGCGGTCGCGCCCTGTCTAGGATGGTCGCGCCCGACCTAGCACGATCGTGCCCTTTCCTGGCACGGTCGTGTGTGTTGGCAGAATGTTAATATTTTTATATTTTTTTTAAACAATTAATATTCCAGAGTTCTTTTTAAAATAAAAGTAATTAAATTTAAAAATCTGTATTATCGTTATTTAGAAAAGATCAAATGTTTAATCTTAAAATAAAAGAGAATTATTTAAAGTCCAACATTTAAGTTATAAGCCCTACACTTAATAATATTTTAATGTCTAACTTACACTTTATAAATAAATGAATAGAGTAATAATTATTTATTTGATTTATATTTGAACAAAAACATCTATTTAGTTATACTTAATTACATCTAATACTTACATCATTTTCATAAACAATAATTATCTAATTTACTTATTTAATTATTTCAAACTCAAACCTTATTCAAAATATTCTAAAAATATTCATTTCAAATCTTCCATTTTATACAATACTTTCAAGTGCCAATCACTAACTTTATCCAATTCAACCTTAGACTTAGACTTAGACTATTGTGCATTATTAATGCAATATACATTACACTCTAGGTTAACATTGTGCAATACAAGGATCACATTACTATCTAGTATCTCATGTTAGCTACGCCTTCGATACAAGTGAGTATTCACAACCCCTTTTTACTCTTTTACACTTTTGGGGTGAAACATGAACACTATTCAAATTACATGTTTACATTTACACAAACAACACAAGTACAAATCCTATTTACATTCATGTGCGCAATTTGAGCTTTATGCCCGAGTGTTATGTGTGCTAACTTTTGTGAACACTTATGTGCAATCATTAACTATTCAAGCCGACGGTTTTCAATGATAGATCTATTGAGTCTGACAAACCCACCCAGGTGCGCGGTGATTGAAACCGACAACACAATTTTTGCATGCTAGTTACAAAGGTTTGATTGTACTTGGTTACACAATAGCTGCTCCCAATAAACGCCTTATTTATCATGTTATGTAAAGGATTTGGTTTACAAATTATATGCTACCTATATACAAACCTGTGTTATACTCACCAACTTTTTAGTTGACCTTATTTTATTCATGTTTCAGGTGCTTTCATATGAGTTTGATCAAGACATGCTACACATAGGCTTTGGACCTAGTTAATCTTAATTCAAAAACAAATTGTATTTCATTATGTACTTTGAATTTGATTCATGTTTGTTTGAATGGAAATGGATTTAACATATTACAATTTAGTCAACCTTGAGCTCATGAACAGTCTACATGTCCGCCCCGATGATTCCGCCGTCGGTTGGGGTGTGACAGATTGGTATCAGAGCCTTGGTTATAGGGAACTAGGTTATTAGACACTCTTGACCTAGACTATAACTTCAGGACACCCATACAATGCCATGCTACTACATGTTACATTATCAATTTCCGTGTGATTATTTTTACATGCTATCCTAAGTACTTACACTACATGATACAATACATAATGACTTATGTGTCACACTACTCGATAACTCTTGTGCTTACACTCATTACTACCTACATGCTATATGATTATCCTCCTATGTGAATATTTTTACATTGTTATACCATATGATTACATCACATGATACAGTACTCAATAGTTTATGTGTCACGTTACCTGCCCACTTTTTCTTCTATGCATAGCTACCTACTTAAATTATTTAAAACACTATCCTAAGTTTAACACACACACATACGCACCAAACTAGTCATACACATTTGGACTCCCATACATGATACCATCACCTTTTATGAACAAAGACTTAAATTATTGGGCCTAATGCCCACCTATAATAAACCAAGAAGCCCATCTATCCTCCAAGAAGAAGAAGCCCATTGAAATGCATAAACCCTACTTCCAGGCCTCAAAGCCCAGCTCACAACAATTCCCATCATAACCATGAGCCCAACAATACTATTATTAATACATGATGGCTGGAAGAGTATGTAAGCCCATGAGGAATTCTGGCTAAGGAAAGATAGGGTACTTAAGTGTGTCTTAGTGACCCACCCCTCTTTCCTGGGAATTCTCCTCAGGGATGCATTGCTTATAGGTTAAGTGTATTTCTAAAATACTATCGTGAAGGTTCGGCGTTATGACTAGTCAAACTCTAAAACCCATAAGAACTTCTATATTTGACACTTCATATTTCATTATCACTTACAACTTTTTCATTGTTTTTCTGCTAGACATGGACTCCTACCCTCCTCCCTCCCCGGTTTACCGTCCTGGATCAGAATCTGATTGGGAAGAAGACACTGAGACACCCGTGTACCGGTCACCAACACCCCCAACTACTAGGACAAGGTTTGATGTAAGGGCGGACTGGATTAGGGACACCGGCCTGAGACTTCGAACACCTGGATCACCCGCACCCAGAAACCCGTACCAAACACCTCACCTCCACAATCAATTGCCACCCCCACTAAGATACCCATACCTAATGCCCGACCCGTACCTTCCTAACCCTTGGGTAGGGCATACCATAGCACCCCATGGTGTTATGGGAATTCCAACCAATGACTTCCATCAATATGTAAGAAATTCGGAATTTGAGAGGCAAAGGATAGAGCAGGGAGTAATACACGATTTACAAAGACAAAGAATGGATAGCCTAGCAAACCAATTAGGATACCAAAAGGAGTTACTCTCCATCCTCTAAAAGGAAGTACAAGAACACCGCACGGAGACCGCCAGGGCTGAAGCCAGATCTACTACTCGAGTGACCATAGCGGTGCTCATCTTGGCGATTATCTTCTTCCTAGTGGAAAACTATCAGAGACGTTAGAAGAAGCTTCTACTGATTTCCTTTAAATTTTCGATTTGAGAACCATTTCCCTATGTTTTGAATAATGTTTATTATTTCAGCATTTGATCAATTCCGTATATTTCAACTTTACAGTTATTGCTCATTGATTTGACCAGTGGGGCGTAAATTACACCTGTTATATTCCCATCAAATTTTCCCAAATATCACTTCTTTCCTTCAACATGGTTTAGTACATTACCAACAATCTCTTTCATTAAATAAATCATCCTATTTTGTGATTTAAACAAAACCTCATTATCTTGTTTAAACAAAATGTTTAACGAATTTTTAGATAATATCAAAAACATAAATTTCCCATAAAACTTTTTCACCTAATAAGGAAAGATAATGCAATCAATTTTATAAAAATAGATTTTTTTTAAACTGATAAATAAATACGATTTATATTCATTAAAGTAAATATTTCTAAAACTTTGGCTAAATCTTGTTTAAGCCAATAGTTGAAAATTTAACTTAAAGATATTTTTCTTCCATAAATTGCATATTCATTTAAAATATGTGATTCAATGATTTCACTATTTTATATATCTACAACCAAGAACAATTTTCCACTTCCTATGTTCAAGCAAAGACCCGTAATTGTAAACACAAATTCCTGAATATTTCCCAAACCACCTCGTTACCTTTCACTTGACGCTTCAAAAGACGATCCATACCGTGTAAACGTTAACCTTTCCCACCAACATCAATGAGATTTGAGGACTTGAACCTAACTACCACATTATGAAAGAGCGCCAAACGACACGTCCGCAGCACTCAAACCCATGCAAAACCCGTTAGTACACATCGCACGCGAAGTTCAATACTCACGTTCACAATATATTCAATGCAATCTTATGGTACATAAAACTCAATATTTCTCAATATATCCAATGCTATACAAAATACATGAAACTAGTTTGCCTACAAATCACAATTTGCTCGATTAATCACGTAATGCATGAAACATGTTTAATTGCAATACACATGCTACTGGTTTGAGCACATGATACACGAAACTTAATTGTTTGCAATATACGTGATACATAAGAATTGCGTCATTGATACATAGTTCTAGATTGACCACACTATACATGAAACTCATTTTGTTACAAAGCACTTTATACTAAACGGTGTACATTATACAAAATACATGATGCTAAGTTGCTAACACTATACATGAGATCCATTTCCTACAATACACATAATACTATGTTGTTTACATTACACATTAGAGCTTATTGATTTACAAAATACAGGACGCTAAATTATTTACGCTATATATGAGACCTGTTTGATTACAAACTACGTGACACTAGATCATACATGAGACTTGTGTGCTTACTATATACTCGAAACAAAATTTGCTTACAATTATTGCAATGGATTGATTACATTATACACAAGACATGGTCATGCACTTTGTACACCAAAGTGAAGACCATAATACATTGAAACGACTCGGGGTTTGACGTATTCTTGTTCAAACACGAGCAAACTAAGAAACTTTAAGTGTTACTACTTTACTACTCTTTAGTTGCGAACCGACCTGATTAGAGACTTAGTTACTTGTTAGCGACTTTTTATGTGTAAACAATAGACGTGATCATAGTGAAATTGTGCCCCCCTTACCCGCATACAACGAAAACGATCTATACGGACCATACGATGATTTGAATAATTACGGGTACACACGGAATTATAAAAATCAGCGCATGGAAACTATAGAGAAATTTTGTCGTGTGTTGTGACCTAAAACTTATCATGATGTGTAACAACGAAACTAATGTGACATGACAAGGGCATGGTGGATACGCCGATAGTACTTCCTGTATATAAGTGTCCTATCATATTACCGAAAGTAGCGTTGTTCGTGTCACGTGAAGTTTTGACCTAGACCAATATTTATGAAATCTTTTACCCACTAACAATTTTGAACACATTAGACTACATCTTACACAAACTCTAAATTTCAAGATCCCTCCAAATCCATTTCAAGTAATACATCTCACGTTTAGAATTCAATTTATTATTCGTCAAATATTCTTCTTAAATTCGTTTCAAAACAAAATCCATTATCCCCCTTTCATAAACAACTTTGAGTATCAGGCCTAAACAAAGTCAACCGTTACACCCCCTGGGATCCAACAATCAAAATTCACCGAAAATCAAAAACTCCCTCCTCTTTCTTGATTTTGCAGCCTCCATTAGATAAAATTTCGGGACGAAATTCCCTTAACATGGGGACACTGTAACATTCCTGATTTTCCGACCCTATTTTATCTTATTTTAATGACAATACAACACTAGACCCTATACTTATTCAACCTACGCCTCATTAATTATTAACCGATCATATTTAATTCAAAGATTTTGAACTCATTTTCGCGCGGTAACACCTCCTAGAGTTAGCTCAGTTAGTGACCCCGTTGGGTGTATTGTTAAATCCTAACCAAGTAAATTATGGAAAAACTGAAGTTGCAAGGGCTGATTTGGTAAATAAACCAGAAACCCTAATAGGCACGGTCGCGCCTCCATTTAGCACGGTCGCGTGCCTTGCTTTGGAACGGTCGCGCCTGGTGCCTTGGCACGGTCGCGCCTCATTTAGGTACGGTCGCGCCTGCGTACCAGTTGAAACGTAAATGTTACTTTAAACACCGATCGTTGAGTTCCGTAACAGTTTTACACTTTATTCCCATTAACGAAGCAATAACCTTTTCAATTACACAAATCAATTACGTTTAATCCTACAACTCTCGAAAAATCGCAGAAACCTTTCAAGAGAACACAAATCCTCCCTTTCGATCCGAATTTCCCCAATCAAACTGAATACTCACGCTACTCGATCCTCACGAAATCACCTGGACTCTCTGGTTTAGCCGGGATTGCAGCAGAAGACGCCGGAAGCCGTCACATAGTTGCCGGAACTCCTTTCTATCGAACTCTCGCAATCAGTCGTCCTCTCAGGTAATTGAAACCTTTCTCTCATTCGTTCCAATCCTTATATCAAAAGCTCCATTTTAGTTTGGGCTTTCCTTACAGAAATCATCCAGAACCGAATTCCTTATTTTATTAAAAATGAATTAATCGAACCCGTTTCTAAACAGGATTTACATACAAAAAGACTCTAAATATCTTGATAAACAAAAGCCCTAACAAATCCATCGCTATCAATATAAGATTTAGTCAATTCGTGTCTGATTTGGAAGAGACACGGCCGCGCTAATCATTTAGCGCGGTCGTGCCGTATGAGACGCGGTCGTGCCTCCTGCTCAGACCCAGTCATGCTCGTTGGCTAGACTTGGTCGTGCCCCAGAAGCATAGACACGGTCGTGCCTGTCCGAGGCACGGTCATGTCTAGTGTTTTGGCTAGTTGTCCCCTGTTTGACCAACGCGGTCGCGCCCTGTCTAGGACGGTCGCGTCCGACCTAGCACGATCGTGCCCTTTCCTGGCACGGTCGTGTGTGTTGGCAGAATGTTAATATTTTTATATTTTTTTTAAACAATTAATATTCCAGAGTTCTTTTTAAAATAAAAGTAATTAAATTTAAAAATCTGTATTATCGTTATTTAGAAAAGATCAAATGTTTAATCTTAAAATAAAAGAGAATTATTTAAAGTCCAACATTTAAGTTATAAGCCCTACACTTAATAATATTTTAATGTCTAACTTACACTTTATAAATAAATGAATAGAGTAATAATTATTTATTTGATTTATATTTGAACAAAAACATCTATTTAGTTATACTTAATTACATCTAATACTTACATCATTTTCATAAACAATAATTATCTAATTTACTTATTTAATTATTTCAAACTCAAACCTTATTCAAAATATTCTAAAAATATTCATTTCAAATCTTCCATTTTATACAATACTTTCAAGTACCAATCACTAACTTTATCCAATTCAACCTTAGACTTAGACTTAGACTATTGTGCATTATTAATGCAATATACATTACACTCTAGGTTAACATTGTGCAATACAAGGATCACATTACTATCTTGTATCTCGTGTTAGCTACGCCTTCGATACAAGTGAGTATTCACAACCCCTTTTTACTCTTTTACACTTTTGGGGTGAAACATGAACACTATTCAAATTACAAGTTTACATTTACACAAACAACACAAGTACAAATCCTATTTACATTCATGTGTTCAATTTGAGCTTTATGCCCGAGTGCTATGTGTGCTAACTTTTGTGAACACTTATGTGCAATCATTAACTATTCAAGCCGACGGTTTTCAATGATAGATCTATTGAGTCTGACAAACCCACCCAGGTACGCGGTGATTGAAACCGACAACACAATTTTTGCATGATAGTTACAAAGGTTTGATTGTACTTGGTTACACAATAGCTGCTCCCCATAAACGCCTTATTTATCATGTTATGTAAAGGATTTGGTTTACAAATTATATGCTACCTATATACAAACCTGTGTTATACTCACCAACTTTTTAGTTGACCTTATTTTATTCATGTTTCAGGTGCTTTCATATGAGTTTGATCAAGACATGCTACACATAGGCTTTGGACCTAGTTAATCTTAATTCAAAAACAAATTGTATTTCATTATGTACTTTGAATTTGATTCATGTTTGTTTGAATGGAAATGGATTTAACATATTACAATTTAGTCAACCTTGAGCTCATGAACAGTCTACATGTCCCGCCCCGATGATTCCGCCATCTGTTGGGGTGTGACACAGAGACCCTTATGTGCTCAAACTTTCAACTCAAATTATGGAGATTTCAAGTCAAATAATGAACAAGATAAACAACATTCAATCAAGAGGATTCAAAATAAATTCAGGAAGGTTAAACAAAAATATTTTGGCTTTTCTGATTAAGACTGAAATATACACAAACTTAAAATCTTTTTGATCTTTTCTAGATAGAAATTTACACGTATTCACACAAACTATTTTTTATCAAAGACACGAGCAGAGGATCATATCAGGCTAACTTATAGCAAAAATGATACAATATAAACATCAAAGAATATGGGATCATGTCATGTATTACTATTTATTCATATGTAATAAGCACATAAACAAGTAATTCAAATTGAAAAAATTATAAGATTTGAAACTATAAGCATCTTTGTATCACGTTCTTGTGTGTTAAGGTATTAACTATAAGATATACAACGTGTACCCCACTGATATGCTACAGTAGTGTAAGTTGCACTATCTCAAGGCATCTAAGATTTTCCCAATGATTTTCTAAATTTTCAGAATGAAGTTACATCAATTAGCACAGGAAAAATCAAGCAGAATCCATAAGGATTATCAGGAATCATAAGATTCAGAATCGAGTGATTCATTTGTCTTGGTTTCATTTGATTTCTTCATTGAATATCGGTATGATGATTCAGGATAATGAATATAGTTTTTGATTTTTAAGGTAAGGGAATCCAACTTTTATCTGGATTTGATTTCAATGAATCAGGAGTGATTCAAGGGTGAATACACGCTCCACGGTTAATGTAGAGACATGTCTTGATTCAATCTCTCCTTGCATACTTGTGAGTATGGGCAGTGAGATGAACCGCACTAATTATGCTAAAGACATAACCCGAAACTGATATCAGAAGAAAATTATTGCCAAAATCTAACATCCTATATCTGATAATGATCTTTTGCGTTCTTTTACACACACACACTAACAAACATGGGTTCAAATCACAGTTGTAATTTAGATTTAGTTTCCACACTACTAGTGATTCAAAGACGCATACAGCCTATTGACAATTCAAATTACTTGTAAATAAACCGATTAAAAACATAATAATTTAAACAATTAAGTAAGCATGACGAAATCATTTCCCATATGAGAAGTCTATGACGTTTAGATCATTTCTGATGTAATCATTTCCTCTTTTCTCAAGTTAACTTTGAAATTTTCTCCATTTTTTATATTGTTTTTGATTTTGTAAAATATTTTGAAGATTAAAAGAACTATACAGAAAATTTAAAAAATAAAATTTAACTTTCATGAATTGAATTGATTTAAGAAAAACAAGTTTTCACTCAGGATTGAACATTCCTATCAAATTGACAAGATGCTCAAAACGGGATCAATCAAATGCCTTAGTGAAAAGGTCAGCAAGATTGTCATCCGTGTGAACCTTTACAAGTTCAATTTAATGCTTTTCAGCACAATCACATATGAAATGATGGCGAATTTCTATATGTTTAGTTTTGGAATGTTTCACCGGGTTATTTGTGATGGATATTGTGGCATTGTTGTCATAGAACAGAGGAGTTCCAGTGAAGTTTAAGCCGTAGTCTCTCAATTGCTGTTGTATCCATAATATTTGAGAACAACCGCTCGCCGCATCAATGTATTCTGCTTCACAAGTTGAGACAGAAACCGTTGGCTGCTTCTTACACTGCTTGGAAACCAGTCTGTCTCCTAAGAATTGACATCCACCAGAAGTTGACTTTTTGTCAAGGTTACAACCGCCATAGTCTGAATCAGTGTAGGCTTTAAACTCAAATGACTGCTGCTTAGAGTACCAAAACCCAATCGGGGTTTCCCTTTTAAGTATCTGAAAATTCTCTTCACAGCTATCATGTGGGACTCCTTCGGTTGTGACTGAAACCTTGAGCACAAGCACACATCAAACATTATATCGGGTCTTGAAGCTATGAGATACATAAGAGATCCGATCATCCCACGGTACAATCTGCAATCCACATCCTTTCCATCTTTGTCAGGATGCTGACCATGATTGACTGGGATAGGTGTGCCATAAGTACTGCTATCATTCATCTTGTATTTCAACAAGATGTCCTGCACATACTTTGTTTGATGTAGATAAATGCCATCCTCTCTTAGACTGACTTGTAGACCCAGGAAGAACGATAATTCACCCATGTTACTCATTTCAAACTTGGACTTCATCACCTGTTCGAATTCCCTACACATCCCTTCATTTGTAGATCCAAAAATAATGTCGTCGACATAAACTTGTACTAGAAGAATGTCACCTTCTGCTTTCCGTATGAAGAGGGTCGAGTCGATCTGTCCACGGTCGAAACCATTAGACGGTAGATGCTTAGATAATGTCTCATACCATGCCCGCGGTGCTTGATGAAGACCATAAAGTGCTTTGTCGAGCTTGTACACTTTATTGATATTATGCGGATCTTCAAAGCCGGGAGGTTGAGTGACATAGACCTCTTCATGAACTTTTCCATATAGGAAAGCACTCTTCACATCAAGTTGATAGACCTTGAAGCCAACATATGAGGCATAAGCCAGAAACAGTCGAATGGCTTCAAGTCTAGCAACTGGGGCACATACTTTCGTGTAATCCAAGCCCTCTTGCTGATAAAAACCCTGAACAACCAATCTTGCTTTGTTCTTCACCACAACATGACGATCATCCGTCTTGCATTTGAACACCCATCTAGTGCCAATTGGTTGTACGCCCTTTGGCAAGTCAACTAAATCCCACACATGCAACTTTTGTAATTGAGACAATTCATCTTGCATTGCCTCAATCCAGCAGTTGTCAGCGAGAGCCTCCTTCACATTCTTCGGCTCTAACTAGGACACGAATGCAGCATGCAGACATGTTTCCATGACACCAGTGTCTAGTATCTCCGAGTACAGACTAGTGTTCTCAGTAATGGTTCGATGACGAGTTCGAACACCGGCATGAGGATCACCAATAACGTTGTCAATTGTATGATTCTTATGCACTCTCGCCTCTAGTACATTCGGTTCCTGAATTTCTGAATCAACGTTCGTGCTTAACTCCCCCATATCATGTGTTCCAGAAGAAGAGGATTCAATGTTAATTGGATCAACTAGAGCTTCATTTCCTACACTAGTGTTAGGATTAGCTTGAGCGTCATTTCCTTCAACATGAACATCTTCACTGTTATCACCATTAAGAGTTCCAGATGCAGATGCAGCATTGGAATCAGGAGTTACAATCGGTACAGTAGCACGAGTTGAGAAACTGGAGTCATCACCGCCACCAAATAATACATATACATTTGCGGCATCAACTGCAGACAAATCAGGAAGATTGAATGACTTGAATAGCGTATCATAATCAAAACCCCAAGCTGGACCAGTTGGTTCTGGTGGAATACTGTGTTTACTACAATCCACTTCAAACCATTCCTCGACAGTACGAGTTCCTATGTTGTACACTCTCTTGCAAGGCGAGTTGGCAACGTATCCTAAGAAGATGCCTTCCATCGCTTTTGCATGAAACTTAGACTTACGGTCTTTGTGCTGTAGCAACAAGGAACAGGGACTTCCAAAAGGAACTAGGTAATCAAGATTGGGAAGTCGATTGTTGATCAACTCATATCAAGTCTTGTTGTGCCTCTTCACAACCAGAACTATGTTCAAGACGTGACAAGCTGTATTAACTGCTTCTGCCCAGAAAGTGACAGGAAGTTTTGCATCCGACAGAATTGTCCTTGCAGTCTCAATCAATGTTCTGTTCTTCCGTTCTGCAACTCCATTCTGCTGAGGCGTGTACGGGGTGCTGAATTCATGACGGGTCCCCTTCTTAAGACAGAACAGTTCCATCAAGTTATTCTTGAATTCAGTTCCGTTGTCACTCCTTATTCTTCTAACCTTCAACTTGCAAAGAGATTCAAAGCTCACGATCAGGTATTGAAGAATGTTAGCAGTTTCGTCCTTCGTACCTAAAAAATGCACCCAAGAAAAATGTGAGAAATCATCAGTTACAACCAGATAGAATGACTTACCTCTAATACTCCTGATACTTATGGGGCTAAACAGATCCACATGTAATAGCTCCAAAGGGGTATCGATGGAGTTTTGGAGCTTGGGCTTGTGAGACTTTCGTTGATGTTTGCCTTTTTTACAAGGCATACAGTTATCTGCTACAGTAAATCTCAGCTTAGGAACACCGGTTACCAAACCTTTTCGGACCAAATGATTCATTTTACGATAAGAAATATGTCTGAGTTTCCTATTCCACAAGATAGAGTCAAGTTCTGTCGCTTTGGTAAGAAAACAAGAAGCAACTGATGGGGTGGTTGTTGCCACGCTCATATCGATCTGATAGGTGTCGTTTGTCCTTGGCGCTCTCATCAGAATCCAATCTTCAGGAACTTCAAAACCAGGTTTGAGTATCAAGCATTCATTCTTGTCAAACATCACCGAGTACTCCTTGTCGCACATTTGGGAGACACTCAACAGGTTATGCTTCAGCTTCTCGCAAAAGTTGACATTGTTAAAACTGACACAACCATTTGACACCACGCCTTGACACGTGATACCGCCGCCTTTCTCTCCAGCAAAGGCCACATAGCCGCCTCTGAATGGTTTCACGTCTTGAAGCAAGGCCATGTTTCCTGTCATGTGCCGGGAGCATCCACTATCTACATACCAACGGTTAGAGATAGTACTCTTTGGACGTCCCTGCACGAGTCACAAAAAGTATTAGTCGTGACTGTTCAAAATGGATGAATCTTTAAAAGGATTAGGACTAGGAGATTGAGAATTTTTAGATTTGTTAGTCCAGGACCTCTTCTGTTTCTTAACTGGAACAGTAGACTTAGGTTCAACAACAGTCGGTGAACTAATGGAAGCTTCACCTGATTAAACTCCAGTCAGCTGTTCTAGCTTTCTCAACCTTTTATTCCTTCTCCTCCTTTGTGGTTTCGAGAGTTTCACCATAGATTTCTCAACATTATGAGCAGGAGGAGTTTGTTTGTGAACAGGAGTTTGACCCGATATAGATTTGTTTTTAGGAGTATAGTATTTTTGTAAATTTTCTTTATAACCGAGCCCATAGTGAGCTGAAAAAGCTTCTTTCTTAACTTGATTAAGATTTTTATACCCCCCATAAAGCATTACCTTTAATTTATCAATTGATTCAATGATATAGGGTTCAGTTAAAATACAATTGTCACTATTAGTGATAATGTTTTTCTTAACCTTTTGCTCACATAACAATTCCTCAGATACTACTCCTTCTGGGTAGGTGTTAACCGACCCATCATCAGAAGCAGTAAAGAACTCCTCATCAGATGCGGAGTTGGCCTTACTTGAGGAATCATCCTTGTTAGAGGAATCATCCTTACCTGAGGACTCATCAAGACAAGTTAGATCAATGTCTACTAAGCCGTTGACAAATTTCCCGCTAACTGGTGAAGGAATGGCATTAGTACCCAACCCTAAGCCATTCATTTGTCTCACTACAGATTCGTAGTGTTCCACCACAAAACGTGAATTTTTCAACTTCTTATTAGTACATTTCAACTGCAAGATCTCATTTTGCAGCTTGTTGATCTCATTGTTCCTTTTCTCTAACCCCCTTTATGCAATATCCAAGTGAAGATGTTGATCGCTCATTTTAAGTGAATAATCATGTTTTTCTTTCTTCAACGTTTCAATTGAATCTTTAAATCGTTTTTCGCTTTCTTTGTAGCTTAAAGCTGCAATACGAAGGGGTTCGACCTTTTCTTGAAGCTTAGAGTTTTCAATTTTTAAACCTAGACATTTGGAACAAGAAATGACAGAAAAAGGATTAGAATCAACCTCATTAGACGGACTTTTTTCCTATCCAATAGCCATGAGGGCAACGGCAGTAGTAGACTCTTCTAGGTCAGCCACATAAGCTTCCTTTTCCTCGGCTTCCATCATCTCCATGATCTCAGCCATGAGACCAACCTGAGTTTGTGCAATGATGGCATCCTCCAGATGAACACCCCAATCAAAGCTTTTGTCCTGTTGAGCTACCAGTGCATTGGACGTTCCACTTTGGCTTTGATTGTGATTGTTTGAGTTGTTGTAGCCATGGCTATTTCCTTGGCTAGGTCTTGTGAAACCCAAAGCCGGTGCTCTGTGTTTTTGACATTCACGAGCAAAGTATCCATAGTTCAGATACTTGTAACACTTGGCCTTGGATTTGTCAAAACCAACCTTGGCATTAGAGTGCCCGCCAATGAACTTTCTTCCTATTATGTTCAAGAAACGCTTGGCTCTCCTCAATATCATGGCCATATTCCACTGAATATCCATGTCCTCCATGTCATCCGGATCCACCTGATTGAAGTCTCCTTCTATTGTTTCATGATCCGTTAGCTTGCCGCCAATGAAGTTCTCATAGGCAAGCATGCACGAAGAGAATAAAGCCACATGATCTTCAGCTATCTTGGCTATCGCTGATTGGTTCGCTGAAGATGTAGCGGGAGGATTTCTTGAGGGATGTTTTTGATGAGATCCAGAACCAGATCCGGATGCTGCATAACATGCATGACCACCACAAGCTTTTACAGTTTCTTCCTCATGAGAGTTTCCAGAGAAAAGGGCAATTCCAGAGCCCGATGACTTGGTTGAAGAAGACGTCCCATGATACATAGAAGGGTCTAGTATCTGAGGTCTTCTTAAGCTCTCCGTTCTTTTTAGTTTCATGTCATGAGCTTGAACCTTTCCAATTGCCTCATCAATTATCATCTCATAGAATTTAGGATTCTCACTCATCAGGGTTGTATACATCTCAAACTTGGGAGGCAAAGCATCCAGAAACTTTTCAACTAATTCTCCATCAGGATACTTTAGCTCAAAAGCTTTCAACTCAGTCTGCAAATGATAGAATCTAGAGATGAGTTCATCTATGTATTCGTTCTCCATAAATCTGAAGCACTCATACTGCTTCCTGAGAAGATCTCTTTTACTTTTCTCGATGTCACTATTGCCCTCGAATCTTTTCTGTAACGCATTCCAAAGATCCTTGGAGTTATCATATCCTTTGAAACTGTGGAATAACTCCCTAGTCATGGACATAGTGATAGAACCGCGAGCCTTCTTCTCTCGATCATAAACCTTCTTTTCTTCTTCATCGAGTTTAGAGATAGGCTTGGGCATTACTTCATCAAGGTAAAGGTGTGTGGGATGCTTATATCCCTCTAGAATTGGTATCCATAATGAAGAATTGGTATAAGAAATGTAATGCTCAAAGCGTGCTTTCCAGTTAGAATAATCATTTACATTTAGCAACTTTGGCAGTTTCTGAGGGGTTCCGATCTCGTTGTCATAGTTCAGAAGATTACCGAGATTCTGAAGATTTGAAATGGTGAACACTTAGTCAAATTTTAGAAAAGTCAGAGACACTTGCACACTTGATATTGGCCTTGCGCACTTAGAGAAATGGTCTTGCGTAGTTAGGATTTGCTCTTGCGTACTTAGTAAGTACGCAGGAGTAAATGATAAGTACGCAGAATATAACTTAAGTACAAGATTGGTCTTGCGTACTTGGTAAGTACGCAGCAAGACTGAACTTTTTGCCAGATATGGTAAGTACGCAGAACACCTTTTCACCAACTCTCACCAAACTATTCCAGTCACTGGAATTTCATCGGAGTTGGCAAAAATCGGACAGATGAATAAACAAAATGAGCCAAAGGGTCAGAAACTTGTTTCTAATCAACTTTTGTTGCTCAAAACACTCAAATACACAACAAAAATCGGTTTTTGAGTGATTTTTGCTTCTAAAATAGTGCTCAAGAGCTACCCCTATTTTATCACAAAAATCAACAAAAATACCCACTTTTTCTTGTAAAATCTCTGTAGAACACTCTCCAAACACACTCACAACATTCGAAATCAAGAGCAATGCTCTGATACCACTTGTAGGTCCCTCGGGTGTGGCGGATCATCACATTCAAGTGCGTTCCTGAGTCGGACAGGGTGTGGAATACCCGTGATTAGGTGGAGAGTTTTACAACACAAAGTAAACCAACAAGAGAATCACTTTAAACTTTCGTCTATTATAAACACTTGAAGGTTACAGAGAGAAATACTGAGTATACAAAGTTTGAGTATCTGCTTGCGTACTTGTCTACTGTCAACCTATCCTATTTATACAAGACCTGATCCTTGCGCACTTAGCAAGTGCGCAGGGAAAATTGCTCATGCGTCTTAGCAAGTACGCAAGGTATTCTTGCGTACTTGCTAAGTACGCAGGAACTAATTCCTGCGCACATACAAGTGCGCAAAACACTTAGAGATTTCAGCAACTATCAACATGCATTAGTAAATACAACTCGATAACTAATACATAAAGACACTTACAAACAAAGACAAATACATACAATGAAAGTACAAAACTAAGACTCTATCCAGATTGTTTGTCACACGAAAAGTGCTTCAACATCAAGAACCGTCCAGGGTTAGTTATAGGCTCATGGTAATTGCATTACTTTTTGTTGATCCTAGATAGACAACAATAGATCATCCTAGGAATCGTTTATCATAGTTATGATATTTCATTTTTGTCCAATTTATCAAAAGCTTTCCAAACATGTCCACCATGATGTCCAACGATGAGTTCAATAAGATTATTGAACGTGTGTTTATCATGCTTTTGACGAAACGTTTTACAAACATTTCAAGGGAATGTCCCAGGGGGAATTCCAACCATATTATCCAATAAAACGTTTAACAAATATTCCAAGGGAATGTCCTACGAGAATTCCAACTACATTGCTTTCCAGATTTAGAAAGGTAAGTTTTACAAAATCCTTAGGGTATGTTTTAAATGTTTTCCAAGAAAATGATCTTTTGTTGTGGCACTCAAACCTGTGAACTCATCAACTTTATGTTGACACTTTCAATCATGTTTTTCAGGTATTGTCTGGCAATGGCACGGTTGGAATAGGCTAGTCATTTGGATTAAAACCTAGAAGCTGAAGAGACCTGATTGTCAAACCTCGAGACAGATTTGACTTATATGATTCTAGAACACTTACTAGTTTATATTAGTACTTGTAATGGTGTTCAACACTTTAGAAATCTTCATTTAGCTTCCGCAACTATGTAATGATATCAGTCATTACAACCTTGTGTTATTTATCAAGTAAATAATTTTGGGGGTGTGACAATATATGTGTTAAATTGCATGCAAGTGATGAGTTATATTAATTGTGTATAAGATGATATTGATGTGATAAGTAGATGAAATCAATGTGGTGTGTCGAGTTAGATTGACCGTTGTGTCGGGCTGAGTACATTGTGTACAAATGTTGAGTCAATTGGTTTATTAGAGTCCTGGTTAGGACTGGTAAGTCGGTGTCAAGAGGTTGGATGAGTTAACCAGTGTATGGTTAATATATATGGTAAATTGTGAGCTATCAGAATAGTAAGTTCGTTCTATGTCAGAGAGACTTACTGAGTTAAAATGATGGGTAGAGTCTGCGGTGGTGAATCCTTTGGATATTATAAAATAACAGGAATTATATGATGAAAATCTATACAACTACTTTCTATTGACAAGAGGGTCTTGAGTGGAGAAAAACAATAAATGAGACGTGTTGGCATTTGTTAATTTAAACTATTAGAACTCACTCATCGTAGCTGACTTTGTATGTACGTTAGATTGTTTTGCAGGTGAGTCTGCTAGATGAGTTATCTTGGCTTGGGAGCGGACTACTCGGGTTGGTGCGTATGCATTCGTCAGGTAATGTTATGAAAAATTAACGAATTTAAAGATAATACTATTTCGAGAAAGACTTCCGCTGTTTATGTAAATGAAAGTTAGATGTTTTTAATGAGTTAATCTAGTGATGAGATCCAACTGTAGGGTGCCCGGTTTGGGGCCTTACACCCATGGGATTACCGGGATCCCGATGGAAGGTACTATTCCTTGCGGAGAAATAGTGTCTAAAGTACTGGTTGGTGTCGAAGGGCTTTGAGACTTTGGGACCAAGGATTTCTCCGCCCGAAGGACAGTATGGCGTTGATGGGCCTAGTGGTGGCGTGCCTCGGGGTTTCTCCGCCAACCCGTGATGTTGGATTTGACGGTTACGAAAAGGCGCAGATTCGGTTAATGTTGGCTTATGTTATGATGCTATGTTATGATGTTTTGATGATGTTAAGTTATTGCATGTTTTACGTACGCTTATATTAAATAAATGTATGTTATGTTTTTGACAAAATGTTTATGATAAGGTTTTACGTAAAGCTAGAACTCACCAGCGTAGCTGACTTTTAGTATGCACATTCAGGTTAAGGACAAGTACGGATGGGCGGTGATGCTTGGCAAGCGTTGAAGAGTTACCCGGTTGATACGATAACTGGCATCCCGTTATGTTATGTTATGTAATGAATGTTTTAGACAATGATTATGCTTCCGCATGTTGAACAATGTTATGTTACGCTGAAATGAATGTTTTTCGTTGTGTTATTTGATATTCAAGTTTAAGAATTGTTTGTGAATGAGTAAATCCAACAAGTGAGGCCTCCCGGGTTTGGGGCCTTACAAGTTGGTACCAGAGCAATAGTTTGAGAGATTTAGACAGTCCCAATGTCTGAACTTAAACTGTGAGTGGGACCGAAAGTGGATGCCAATACGGGTAACTCGAGCCACAGCATCAGGTATGAAAAGTATAGTATGTGTATGTAGTTTGCCTTAGAAAGTAATAGGTTAGGACATGTGTTCTGTTGGAATCACAAAGGTGGTCAAATAGAAGTCGAAAAGTAGTGTAATGGTTAATTGCAGATGGCCAATGTATATTAACATCTTACAATACTTGTCGAATTCTATTTGTTAACTAGCGTGATGACATTAGATCCCTTCACTTATACAACAAAATGGCTAAAAGAAGAGGCGGAAGGCATGGTAGAGGGTCGTACCGGAAGATATAGTAGGATGCTCGCCCACCAAGTTTACAGTAAAGAGTCAAGTGTTCATGCGGAACAGGAAGGTAGTGTGAATGAGACCGTACGAGTGTGTTCCAAGTTGCCATCTGTTGTGTGGACTTAGCGCGGGAGTGGTAAGAGGTGTCGAGAAGAATACCGGGACAAAATCTCTACTTTGAATAGCCGCTAGTATTAAGAAATGTTATAAGAGGAACTAGAATGCTCGAGTAAGGTAACTTGGAAATTACGTTTGGATCCGTGTAATTGTGAATTTACAGGTGCACGTGCATGATAGCGAATCTTATGGCATTGATTAATGCTTATGTATCGGAGTTGACCCAATTACTCAACTATGGCTACAAGACGTTAGTCACCGGAGTAACGATTTAAAGAGATTGATGAACATTATTAGTAATAGTAACAATGTCAGAAATGGTGTACCTTACAAAGGTGAATGATGTCAGCAAGTACGAGCCACGGGCAAGATGAGGAGGAATGAAACTTTGGTCTTACCTAAGTCAGACAAGCATATGTATGAAGAATGCCAAGGAGCTAGTGTGGACTACGCTTAGCACAAACACGTAATTTTGAATAAAAATCGGTCTACTTTCGAAGTATGCATGAGCATGAAGGAAATAACCACACAAGTGTATGTCTAAAGAATATATGAGTGCACGAATGCATAAATGGCATCTCTCAATTTAGAAGATAATCTCATACAACTAATATGAGTACCTCCTGAAATAAGAAGACAGATATACCAGCAACAACAAGCAACGGGTACCGCGATGTTAATTAGGGCGTGTAAAACCAAATGAAACCTGATCCGACCTGAGGATTGTTTGTTCATAATGAATGTAAAGGACAAGATTTGACCAACAATGTGAAGTAAGGCATGGGCACTAAGAAGAAATTTAAGACGACTCAGAGAACGATGTGATTCCCTCAGATCTGCTGATATTCAAGGATCAAGTCTTCAATCACTCTCTGAATTGGTGGAAACAATTCAGAAATCAAATCCACACCAAAATGAACAAATCAAAGATGAGCAATCTCGATACTATCAATCACACTAAATGCATATTTCATGATGATTATCTTCGTTAATCAAGTAATGTAATCAAGTATTAACAGCAGAAACACACAAAGATTCTTTTGATTAAATTGTAAAATTCACATTACAAAATGAGAAAGTTACTTGAAATACAAAAGACACAACTATTTATACTAGAGACTTTTCGATCAAAATTTTCTTGATCGAAAAATGTTTTCGACCGAAAAACATTTTCCGACCGAAAAGATAAATTTTTCGACCGAAAACTCTGAAGTTAATACTTCTAAAACCTAATTGATTTCTATGGACTATTAGGTTCCAACAATCTCCACCTAGTCCACAGAACATCAATTCTTCAAAATTTGTCTTTTGCAAGCTTGGTTTTGACTTTAACACGTAGCTTCTTAGTATCCATAGCAGCAAGTCTCTTCTTGATCACTTCGGCTTCACGTCTTCTTGACAAACATCGAGCCACGACTCTCATATACAACTTTGCTTCATTTTTAATCTTCGTGCTCATATCACATCTAATAGGATTCTTGTACAAAATCTTTAGATCATCATCAGAAAAGCTAAACAAATCCACTGGATCAAAAACTCTGACTTCAGGTAAATGATCATGTATAATCACAGCTTCATGTGTTTTGCTATCATACACCCACTTCTTGAAGCTTTTAATGAATGTCTCTTTACGTGCTGGAATGTAAACAGTTGAAACTGTATCAGCAGGCTTCACAATGTATCTAAACCTTCTTTTTCCGTCTTTATCATTTCTTTTCAACTTTCTGCATTCAGGCACCTATGGTTTGAACTTTTCAAATTTAGGTTTTCCACACTCTCTCTTTAAAAATTCTTCAAAATTAGCAGCAAATGAATTGTTCGATGGATTGATCATCTTCAGGTGACCTAGCTCTCGAATATCCCAGTATGGCAATGTGTTTAACTTTGAACTTCTGTCAAAATAATGGATATTCCCATCACATCTCTTTAGTACATACATATTATTTTCACCATCATACACCCATTCTAATATTTCACCAGTTAACGCTTGTTCTGGACTCTTTATTGTCTGTGTAAGCTTTTCTACAATGGATGGCTTCTCAGTCACTGTCTACCAAGTACTCTTGTCAATCTTTGAAGTCTTTGGCCTTTTAGATGGTGATTCAATATCTTCAGGAATAGTAAATGGCTCTCTTTCATCTACAAGCTTATCCAATTTACCAATCACTGAACCATCTTCTTCAACATACGTCTGCTGTTGTTCATATTTATACTTTTTGTATTCAGTGTTGGTTGGAGTTTCTTGTTCAGCATCTTCAAATGTTTTTCCACTTCCACCAACACCACCAGTGCCACCACTATTATCATCGTCATTTGAAGAATTGTTATCATCTTTTCTTTCACCAGTGATCACCACTTCTTCATCATCTTCTTCTTCTTCCTGCTCCGTCTCTTCTTGGTTCTCATCAATTTTCTCCAATCCTTCACCTTCATCATTGAGAAGCATATCAACATCAAATAACATGTTGTCTTCATACATAGTTGCTTCAAAAACTGGAGTTTGAACTTGTTCACTAGTAGAAGGAATTGGTTCAATGGCTGCTGGACTATGAACCTCTTCAACATTCTCTGCTAGGTTTGTACCAATTTGAACACCTGTAAGAGCTATTAAATCCTGTACCATTTTCTGAAGTTGATCAATTTGTTGCTGCTGTTGAGCTATTACACCCTTTTGTTTAGTACTTTCAATTTTCAACTCTCTGATCTCTCTGGAATTAGTAGCTTCTCTACTTTGCAAGTTTGAGATCCGAGTCTTCAATTGACTAACAACATCTGTAGTTTCCCTGGTTGCATAGTTAAGAAACTCTTCATCAACCAACTCATAACCTCTAGATCTTTTGGACTTATGCTTCTCTGGTACCTCTTTAGCTTTACCCTTGCCTTTATCAAGTCTTGTTGTAGTTTTCTTTTTCTTCTGTAATTCTGGATCAGTAAATACAATACCCTTAGACGGAGGAGGTCTAAAAGGTACGGTCTTTGTTTGTTCAAGTTCTTTTCTTTTCTTTGATGGGGTTGTTGCTGTGGCAATTAACTGTCCATCATTAATTTCTAACACTTCAGTGTTCACGCTTAAGAAATCGTCAGCTTCAGCAATAAATTCTTCTATGTGACTCAGTAATGGTTCAGTAACTTCTTCATTTACTTCTGGAACTCTGTTTTCTTCAAAAATCATATCATGTTCTTAAACTTGAAGTTGACCTTCCTGTTGAATAACATTTACTTGACCACCACCATGACCTTGATCATTATCATTTCCCTGATCATTATTCTGCACTTGGTCAGTTTCATCATTGTCACAATCAACTCCATCTTCTATATCTTCTGCCATTAAGTCATTGATTTCATCTTCAATTGTAAAATCTGGATCAAGATTTTCTTCAAGCATATTAGGAAATAGTGGTGTCACAGTACCACTAAATTTGCTTGTCTTCCTCACATTATTCTTGTTGCTGAAGATTACTTCTTTCATTGAATCCAAAGGCAGTTCAACACCATCGTTTTCCAGATTCGGCAGCAGTGTATTAATAATCATTTGTACAAATCTTGGATACAATAGAAACTTGTAGTTTTGCCTTGGTCCCACGAAGTTACTAATCATTTCCTTGAATATCATTCTTGAAAAATTGAATCTTCTATGAGTTGCCAGACACACTAACGCTCTGCTGAATACTTCACCTATTTGATCAAAAGCAGATGTTCTGGGACTCATGCAATGAATTAATACATGGACAAGGTATCTCCATTGTTTTGCAAACATAGTTTTGGTTACCTGTCTTCTTAGAAACGTTCATTCATATCCCATACTCAGAATTATCCTTGAGATTGCAATGTGATTGATTTTGTAGGGAAAATCAGCTGCGTCTCTGAAGTTCAGCACCTCTCTAATCACTTGCTCGGTTACTTTAATCTTGTTTCCTCCTACCGAGCTTTCAATCCAGATTTCTTTATTCACATTCTTATACTCCACATTGTCCCAAAACTCTCTAACATGTTTTTCAAATACACAAACTTGTGTACATATTGCAGTGTTAATTCTTGACTTGGTTAGAAATCGCACAATTTCTTCATAACCCCGTGCTTTCTTTGTACTCGTTAAACAGGCACAGATGTTGTGCTTAGGCTCAAATTTTAATCTGTTCATGTCTATAACAAGAAACAACAAGTTAGATAATTTCTGAAAAATCTTTTAACTTTTGACATTTCGATGGAAAACTTCATTATATATACAACCTTTTTCGATCGAAAACATTTAAAACCATTTCTGAAAATTACCATAAACATTTCGATCGGAAACTCTTCAGAATTTTACCTTTTCGATTGAAAACTCCTAGTACTTTACTTTTTCGATTAAAACTAACATTTGAATTTTATCCTTACAACTTTTCGATTAAAAACTTTCATTAATAGAGAAAAACTAAACATTTTCTTTTCGATCAAAAACTAATGAACCAAAAACCACTTCTTTTCAATCGAAAACTTTCAATAATAAATCAATTATACTTTTCGATCGAAAACACTTTTCGATCTATTCAAATAACTTTTCGATCCATTCATCTAAGATTTTGGGCAATTCAAATATTAAAAAATTCAACCGTAAACTAAGGCTTTGGATCTAACCTATCAACCTCTATGAATCACGAGAACATACCTGGATGATCGAAAAACACTGAGAATCTAGATGACGTCACGATCGACCACTTTTTCGTATGAAACTTCAACACTTGTAAAACACGATGAATTTTGAAACAATACGGTCTCGAGAAAATACGAGTGGGAAAAATCTTTTCAATCGAAAAATTTGAATATATAGACTTCTCAAATCTTGACCGAAAACTTCAGTCATTACTTTTCGATCGAAAACTGTTTCAGATGATATATTTTCGGTTAAGAGATTTCGACCGAAAATTCCAAACATGATAAATTTTGAAAATTTTCAAACCAATTTTTTTTAAGTCCATTTTGACATCATTAAGACCTGCTCCAATTTTTTTTTCTTTTTGACTTTTTCTTATCATATTTCAACAGTTTTATTCCAACCTTTTATTTTCTTTTCTTTTGATGAACTGAAATGACATAGGATCATAAATGTATATTGTCTTAACTACACTGCATATCAAATCAGGATCTAAACAGTTCATCTTTGATTGGTAGTATAATTTTCAGCTTAAACTTAAACATCATATTTTAGCAGATACTGTGTGACATTTAAGGTAAGATTTATCAATACAAAGTGTATCCAAACAACGAGACGGATTAAGCCAATACGCAACACAAAGTTTCACCAAAGCATAATCCAATCACCAGCATGAGGGTAACGTTTTTAACATAGGAAAATAATCCAGATGGATTTGATGTGAATCCTTTTGATTCATATATATTGGTTTATGATGGAACGAACACTGAATCAGTTTGATTCATATGAGATTCGGGTATGCGGATATCCATAGGGTATTAGATATGTCAATTGAAATCACGAATGATTCAAAGGGCGATACAGAATGACTTTTTGATTTCCATCCGAGATTTCCACCAGAACCATCAGCTGTATAAAAGTGTTTAACTCTAAATCATATATTTGACGGGTATAGTCAATAGAGTAAACAAATTGTGCCAAAAACCCATCAAGATCCTGGTCTCATGGTATGTATAGATTTACTTAGCATTCAAAGAATGAAAGTACCGATATTCGATGAGGATAACACTAAGATTGTGATTTAGTTAATCACACAAATATCGCCTCTCCCCCAAAAATTATGAACAACAGCTCGAAGCAGCAGTATACTCAGCTTCAGCAGTTGATGTGGATACATTCGTTTGTTTCTTACACTGCCAAGACACCCGCCTCTCCCCCAAAAATTGACATCCACCTGAAGTTGACTTCCTATCCAAATTACAACCTCCATAATCACTGTCAGTGTAAACAAAGAAATTAAATTCAAAATCAAAAGAATACCAAAAACCTAAATTTAGTCGACCCTTAAGATATCGGAAAATTTGTTTAACAGCTGATTCGTGAGATTCTTTTGGAGCTACCTGATATCTGGCACAAGAGCAAACAACAAACATGATATCTGGTCGACTTGCAGTCAAATACATCAACGAGCCAATCATTGACCTGTACATCTTTTGATTTACTCCAACTCCATACACATCGACAGTTAAAGGTTCATGAGGAGCAATTGGTGTTGAAGCTGATTTGCAATCAGTCATTTTGAATTTTGTAAGAATATCTTTCACATATTCGGCCTGATGAATAAGAATTCCTGATTCAGACTGCTCAACTTGTAACCCCAGAAAGAACTGCATTTTTCCCATTAAGCTCACTTCAAACTTTAATTTCACAACTTGTTAAAATTCATTGTAAAGAGCTTAATTTGTTGATTCATAGATAATATCATCGACATAAACTTGTACAATTAACATATTAGCATCATACTTTTTCTAGAATAAGGACTTGTCAATTGTTCCACGAACGAAGCCATTTGATGTAAGATGTATTGACAAGGTTTCATACCACGCACGAGGCGCTTTATGTAACCCGTACAATGCTTTATCAAGCTTATACACTTGAAGTGGATGAGCTGGATCTTTGAAACCTGGTGGTTGATTCACGTAAACTTCTTCCTTTACCACCTCATACAGAAAAGCTATTTTTACATCCATTTGATATACAGTAAATTTCTTGTACGATGCATAAGCCAAAAATATTCGTATGGCTTCAATTCGTGCAACATGAGCAAAGACATCATCATAATCTAGTCCTTCCTCTTGATAAAAACCTTGTACAACCAAACGAGCTTTGTTCCAAACTACAATCCCACGATCATCCTTTTTGTTTCTGAAGACCCACTTCATTCCAATTGGATATTTTCCCTCAGGTAAGTCCATAAGATGCCACACGTTTAACTTCTTAAACTGAAGCAATTCTTCTTGCATAGCTTCAATCTAACTTGGATCTTGTAAAGCAACAGTATCATTCTTTGGTTCCTCTTGAGATAAGAAACAGGAGTACAAACAAACAGTTATATTTCCAGTTTGACTTCTTGTCTTTACTCCATCTTCAAGAGATCCAATAATATTCTCAACTGGATGAGCAGAATGGATTTGATGATTTTGAATATTCTCAACTTCCACAGATTCTGGCATGTTTGTATCATTCAACTCTGGTAATTGATCATTTGAATCTTCAACACTAGAAGAACTTATCGGAATTACATCCTTAGTTTGATCATTTATAGGATCCAACCGAACTTCATTAACCGTTGGTTCATCATTTGTACTTAGAGTTTCTTGTACTTCAGAATCAACATTAGTGACAGAGTTATCAACAAGATCTTCTTGTGTTTGAGTTGATGTAGTAACATGCTCAGACATCTCATTTTGAATCATCAAATTCTGTGGTCTAACCAAAAACTTTCCAACAGATAGATCACTACTTGTAGAAGACTCAGTTACTGTACCCGAAATACTTGCTTCATTAGAATCCATTTGAAGTTGTTGATCAAAAGTTTTGAAGATTACTTCAGCATCAAAGAACCAGTCAGGTCCATTTTGATCTGTAGGAGTATTTAGTTCTTGCCACTCCACATAAAACGATTCTTGAACAATTTTGGTTCTTTTGTTATACACTTTATAAGCTTTCTAATATGAAGAATAACCCAAAAAATAGCATTCATCACCGACAGCTACAAATTTTGGCAATGAATCTTGTGTATTCAACAATGTACAAGAACAACCAAATGCTCTGAAGAACTTGATATATGGCTTTCGTTTATAGAATAGTTCATACAAAGTCTTTGTAAGTTGCTTCACCATAAGAACTCTGTTTAAAACATAACATGCAGTGTTTACTGCTTCAGCCCAGAAGATAATGGGCAACTTGGAATCGACAAGCATTGTTCGAGCAGCTTCTATTAAAGTTCTGTTCTTCCTTTCAGCTACTCCATTCTGTTGTGGTGTTCTTGCAGCACTATACTGATGTGTTATTCCTTTTTTTTTCACAAAACGAACATATCAGTTTATTTTTAAATTCTGTTCCATTGTCACTGCGAATGATTGAAACTTTTCTATCACAGATGTTTTCTATTCGTTTGAAAAAAATCAATAATTGTTTCAGGTGTTTCATCCTTTCTTGCAAGGAAAAACACCCATGAAAATCTTGAAAAATCATTTGTGATAACAAGACAATATGACTTTTTCGCAATACTTTTAACTCGAACTGGACCAAACAAATCCATATGAATAAGAAATAAAGGTCTAGTAAAAGTTGTTATGGTTTTTCTTGGATGGGACTTATTGTGCTGTTTTCCCTTTGCACATGACTATTAGGACATAGAATGTATGACAAAATCTTTGTAATAGTTTAGGTCTTATTGTCTTTATGTTTTTATGTAATTGTATAGATTTTGTCTAAGTGTTAGAACAAATTATGCTAGAGGCGAACTTGTCTAGTTCGCCTAGTCTATTAGAGGCGAACTTGTTAAGTTCACCTAGTCTCATGTGAGGCGAACTTGTTAAGTTCGCCTAGTCTATTTGAGGCAAACTTGTTAAGTTCGCCTATTGCAGAGTTTGTGTCTATAAATAGGAGTTACAGATCCTGTTTGAGGGTAGCATATTTCTTGAACGATTGTATTCTGTAAACTCTGTGTTTTATAGAATACAAAGAGAAAGTTTATTTACCTGCTATTTCTATTGTCAATTCGTATACATACGTTAACACTGTAGGATTCCGCACTCCGTGTTATCGAGACGTCCTGTCATGAGATCGATCTGAGATGAGTCATGTGGACCTACAATGACATTCAATTTTCTTCAATTATGAACTCTTTCTTTGGCAATCCTCGCACCAAATCTTTATGCACCAAGTTATTCATGTTCTTTAAATTCACATGACCCATTCTTCGATGCCACAAATAAGATTCTGAACCAGTTGCCTTTGATAATAAACATGAAACATTTACTAGTGTAGTATGATCATTCATGCCAACCACATATTTGTTGAATTTCCTTGGAGCACGCATCAGAATCATTTCTTCTGGAATAATCAATCCAGGCTATAAGAACAAGCATTCCTTTGCAGTAAAATGAATTGGTATGTCTTTATCACAAACTTGAGAAACACTTAGTAAATTGAATTCCAATTGAGACACAAAATTTACTTTTTCTAATGTTATGAGTCTATTCGACACTGTTACTTGACCAGTTATTTTTCCTCCCTTTTTATCTCCAGCAAATGCAACAAAACCTCCATCAAAAGTTCGAAAATATTCTAGAATTTTTCTTTGTCCAGTCATGTGCCTTGAGCAACCGCTATCAACATGCCAAGCATTATTAATAGTCCTCCCGGTTAAACTCTGCACATTCAAGACAAAATTTATGAATAACAGGTACCTAGATCATCTTTGACCCGGGCTGACTTTTACCTTTTACAGTCTTAACATCTTTAACATCTTGTTCTTTCAATTTTATCAATTTTATATTTTTCTTTATTCCAACCATATGTGAAGACTGTTCATTTTTAACTTTCCAAACATAACCAACATCTTTCGTATATTTCATAGTAATTTTTTCTTTAGCAAAATAGATTGGTTGGTTAAATTTCTTCACATATTGTGAACCTTTTGGGACACGTTTATCCTCAAACTTTGGTAGCACATAATCACGGCAAACATTAGAATATAAAGCATGACAATTTCTGGAAAGCAAGTAATCACGACTATATCTTTGTATCACTCCGGACTCTGACACACTATCGTTCTCAGACGCTCGCTTGAAATGCCGAATAACGTTTCTCTTAACTTTCTCTTTGTTCTTTGTTAACCTTGACTGACTAGAGTTGTGTTTGCAATTTCTCGTAAAATGACCAATGTGACTACACACAAAGCAATTGTATCTCTTAGGCTTTGACTTTGACTTTGACTTTGAACACTCGCCTACTTCACTCTTTAGGCCACGAATTTTCTTTCTTAATTGATCTTTGATTTGAATAGACTTATCTTTGACATTAATGAACTTGTCTTTAACATCAATGGTTTTGCCTTTGACACACCAAGACTTTCTTTGGACATTTGTTGGTACACTCACTTTAACTTTGACAAATTTATTGTTCTCTGTCTCACTGGTAAGAATATGATTCTCTGGTGCTATGACATTATTTTTCTTTAGTCTCTCACTTGACGAATCATTCTCTTGAATCAGAGGATTTCCAAACTCATCTAAGACCACATCACCAACTAGACTAGAGAGTTTATTAAGTGGGATATAATCTCTAGTTGTATGCACCACTTTATCAAAGAAAGTAGATGTTGATGACACTTCAGACACACAATCAAACTCAACACAACCGTTAGTAGAACATGATGAAACATAAGAAATATCATAATCAGAATCAGAAGCATTAATATTTTTTGCATCAGCATTTAAACTAGAAATTGAAACGAATTTATCTAGATTACAGTCAACATCTAGATACTGTTTACAGTCCCTAATAAACTCCCTAGTGCACTGTTTATTGAAAGCTGAAAACTTTTCACTCCATCAAGTTCATTTTCAACATCCACACACCCTGAGTTTATATTTGCACTAATATACATATCATGAAAGTTAGAATTTCTGACATTCATCAACTCATTCGATTTATGCGGTTCAGGAAAAGGTACAAAATTCTCAGGATGTGGAACCTTGTTGTAACCCAACCCGTCTTTGATATAAACAGTTCTCTGTTTACTCACACATTCATCAAAGAAATTTTGTTGCTCACACTTTGAAATAATTACCCTTTCTTTTATTAAATTAGATTCAGATTTGATAAGTTTTTCTGAAAGATCTTTGATTAAAACGTCCTTTTTATCCAAATATTCTTTAAATGTTACATTATCTTTCAATAATGCTTTAATTTTTCTTGTAAAATTTACTTCATTTTGTTTCAATGCTTTGTTTACTCTTTTTAGTTTATCATTTTCAGCAATCAGAAACGTGTTTGCTGCATGATAGTTTTGCATTCGATCTACACACAATGAGGAACATATATCAAATTTATTTTCAAAATTTACCTCATTCTCAGATGAAGTTTCATCAGAAACAGCAGCTTTGCCCTTTTCTTTAGAATCGGTCTTGAGCACACAGTCACTGGCAATATCATCTGGTTTCATTGAATCTTAAATTTCAGCCATCAAGGCTTCATCCATTTCATCCTTAGCATCTGTCACACCCCGACCGATGGCGGAATCATCGAGGCGGACAATGGAATGATTGTTCATAAGCACATGATGACTAAAATGTTGCATAATTCATTAGTTAAATTTAAAGACAACATAGATCAAAATACAATACATTACAAATAACCTAGTCTAGTTCAAAACATTGATTTATTTAACTAGGTCCATAGTTCTTAAGTGGAGAAATCTTTGGCAAGTAGTCACATATCCAAACCTGAAACATCATGTAAATCAAGTGTCAACTAAAAAGTTGGTGAGTACATAGGTTTAATAATTCCGGTAAATAGTAGTTGTAAATCGTTTTGTAACTCATTGTTTATCTTGTTAAACATAGTATATATGATGTATCATTTATTTAATCACAATTCAAACCAAGTTTGACGCGCTTGAACAGAGCACAACAGCTAAGTCCGGTATGTTTGAATATAGTTACCCACTATATCCGATATGTTTGAATATAACACGCGGTTATATCCGAGTATTCAGTAAAAAACACCCTAACCGGGTGGGCTGGTCAGGCACAATAGATCTATCAATATTACAGTTGGTTGTCTTGTGTTTAAATGTATATACATCCAAAGAATAAGCATATAGTCACATGTATAACACGTACAAACAATGTGAGTAGCATGTATAATGTTTCACCCCAAAACGTATAAAATGTAAAATAGGGGCTATGTAACTCACCTTGCAAGCGGGTATTTTTCCACGCGTGTAGGTGATAAAGATGTTGGAGTCTAAGCACGTTGGAACCCTATGTAGATAAATGGGTATTATTGTATGTTTACATGTGCGTATTAGTATTTAATTGTGTATAGGTTTATAATAACATTTCTTAGTGTTATTTGCATAAAAGTTGGTCCAGATTTACTTGAAATTACTGATTTGATCGAAACTGTTACAGTTGTGACAGGTATCGAAACTGTGTTCAATCGAAACTACTAGTTTCGATTGACCATTTACAAGTGATACACAGAACTGTCAAAACTACCATTTATCGAAACTACTAGTTTCGATTGATCATTTATAAGTGATACACAGGCTGTCGAAACTACCATCTATCGAAACTACTAGTTTCGATTGATCATTTATAAGTCATACACAGGCTGTCGAAACTACCATCTATCGAAACTACTAGTTTCGATTGACCATTTACTCAATATAAACTAAGTAGTTTCGATGGCCCAGACTTTAGAAAATAAAACAGTAATTTTTCAGAACAATAGTTTGTCCGGTAATCGATGGTTTGGAGTCGTGACTTCGATTGGTTCAACTTGCCTTATGATAACAGAAGGTAAAGAAACGAAGTTGAGGATTCTTACGTGGTCGCAAGGAGGCTGGACGGCAGAGTCTTAAATCCGAGAATGTCCAGAATGAGAGTCGAGCTTCTGGGTGGGATTAGCCTCTACAACCTTGGTCACTGCTTCACACAGAGATGGCGATTGTAATGGTGCCTTCAATTTGGAGTGAGATTGGGTGGAGGAGGGGCAGCGAGCTCGTGCAGGTGCGGTAATGGCTTTTTATAGCCGAGCTCGATCCTGATAATGAGACAAGCAATTGAGCATGTCCCGACACTCGTCTGGACGAGACGAAGCTGTCGAGCCATCTTGTAGGCGTGGAGGTTGACTGTCGGGCTTGAATTCGGGAGTGGGTTCTCGGCCACCAACAGGATCAGACGATCCGTATGTTGGGGAGACCAATTGGTCGGGGCCTTTTGTTCGCGTGGGAGAGACGAGGCCAGACATGCCTTTAGCGGCTGTTGAGGTGCAGGGAACAGCCCTGTCGGGGTGTTCGCCGGAAAAATGCTTTACCCGCCGGACCAAGGATCATGGTGACCGGAAAGTCGATTTGGAAATTGGCAGATTTGGTCCTTGTAGTTTGGTTTTGATTTAATTCGGCCCCTGAGATAATTACGGATGAGTCCTTGTAGTTTTATTTGTACAGAAATAGTCCCTCAACTGATTTTAGCTTAAAACCTTTTAGTTTGAAAAGTTTCAAAACAACCCCTTAACTTTTATAAAAATAATTAATTTAATTTCTTTTAATTTTTAAATATATCTTATAAACTTATATTATTATTATAAATATATTTTTTATAAAAGTTAATTATTATTTAGATAGATTATCATATTTATGTTATGAACCTTTTAAATTTAGATTTATATAAAATTTTATTTAAGTTTAGAACTTATAAAATTTTGATTATTTTAAATCCATAAAATAAATATATATATATATATATATATTGTAAATAAAAACACTTTCATTTCATTTAATAGAAAATGATTACATGATATATATTACAAATGCATGAATAAAAATCTGAAATGTCACAGTCTCCCCATGTTAAAAGAATTTCGCCCCGAAATTCAACTAGTGGAGTCTATGAAAAGAGATGTGGGTATTTGGTCTTCATTTGGTCTTCACGTTCCCAAGTGAACTCGGGTCCACGTTTAGACTCCCAACGGACCTTGACAATGGGGATGCGGCTACGCTTGAGTTTCTTGACTTCTCGGTCCAGGATTTCCACAGGTTTTTCAACAAAGTGCATTTTCTCGTCAATACGCACTTCATCAAGAGGGATGTGGAGATTTTCGTCGGCTAGACACTTTTTGAAATTAGATACATGAAAGTTTGGATGAACGCTGTTGAGTTCTAAAGGAAGATCGAGTTTGTAGGCCACTTTTCCTACCCTTTCGAGTATCTTGAATGGACCCACATATCGAGGTGCAAGTTTTCCTTTCTTTCCAAATCGGACTACGCCTTTCCAAGGTGATACTTTTAGGAGAACCATATCTCCAACTTGAAATTCCAAGGGTTTTCGTCGTCTATCGGCATCGCTCTTTTGTCGGATCCTTGCTACTCGAATGTTGTCACGGATAAGAGAGACTTTATCGGTGGTTTCTTGGATAAGCTCGGGACCGGTGATTTGTGCTTCACCAATTTCATTCCAACAAATCGGTGAACGACATTTCCGTCCATAAAGAGCTTCAAACGGTGCCATGTTAATGCTTGAGTGGTAGCTGTTGTTGTAGGAAAATTTAATCAGTGGTAGGTGAGAATCCCAATTGCTACCAAAGTCAATGACACAAGCTCTAAGCATATCCTCAAGAGTTTGGATTGTTCGTTCGGTTTGTCCATCAGTTTGAGGATGGTAAGCCGTACTTAAATCCAAACGAGTACCAAGTGCTGAATGCAATGATTGCCAAAATCGGGAAGTAAAACGCGAATCACGATCTGAGATGATGCTCAAAGGGATTCCGTGACGACTTACGATCTCATCAATGTAGATCCGAGCCAATTTCTTGACTCGATAGTCCTCACGAATAGGCAAGAAATGAGCAGACTTTGTAAGTCGGTCGATAATAACCCAGATACTATCGTGCCTACTAGAAGTGCGTGGGAGTTTGGTGATGAAATCCATAGCAAGGTTCTCCCACTTCCACACGGGAATTTCAGGTTGTTTGAGGAGACCGGAAGGCTTCTGGTGTTCGGCCTTCACTTTAGAATAAGTTAGGCATTTTGCCACAAAGAGGGCAATATCCTTTTTCATGCCGGGCCACCAATATTGCTGACGGAGACCCATGTACATCTTATCAGCTCCGGGATGTACCGAAGATCGAGTGTTGTGGGACTCGTTCATCAAAAATATACGAAGGTCGTCGCGATCGGGAACCCAGATACGGTCCAAGTAATACAATAGACCGTTAGCTTTGGTTTCTAGCAAGAGTTCTACGCCACATGCCATCTCTTGATACATGTTTCCCTCGGTAACCGAGGTGTGTTGTGCTTTGAGAATACGGGCTTGGATATCGTTATGAATATGAACACTATGAAGCATGATACGTTGTTTATGACTCAAGGCGTCGGCTACAACGTTTGCTTTGCCGGGGTGGAAGCGGATCTCGCAGTCGTAGTCGTTTAGAAGTTCAACCCATCGTCGTTGCCTCATATTAGGTTCTTTTTGATTGAAAATATGTTGGAGACTTTTGTGGTCGGTGAAAACCACGCATTTGGTGCCATATAGATAGTGTCTCCAAATTTTCAAGCGAAAACGACAGCACCAAGCTCGAGATCATGGGTCGTATAGTTCTTCTCATGGACTTTGAGTTGACGTGATGCGTATGCAATTACTTGACCTCATTGCATAAGAACACAACCAAGACCTTGGTTGGATGCATCACAATAAACGACAAAGTCGTCATTACCACTAGGAAGAGTTAGAATAGGAGCATTGCAGAGCTTGTGCTTTAGAGTTTGGAAAGCTTCCTCTTGCTTGGGTCCCCACTCGTAGTGCTTACCTTTGTGAGTCAAGGCAGTGAGCGGGACCGCAATCTTGGAGAAATTTGAGATGAAACGACGATAATAACCTGCTAGTCCAAGGAATGAACGAATCTCGGTAGGAGTCTTAGGAGTACTCCAATTCTTTACCGCCTCGATCTTTGCCGGGTCCACATGAATTCCCTTATCGTTGACTATGTGTCCCAAAAATTGAACCTCTTTTAGCCAGAATTCACACTTGGAGAGCTTGGCGTATAGTTGTTCTTTCTTTAAGAGTTCTAAGATCAAACAAAGATGTTGTTCATGTTCCGCTTTCGTTTTAGAATAGATGAGGATGTCGTCAATGAAAACGATCACGAACTTGTCCAAATAAGGTTTGCATACACGGTTCATGAGGTCCATGAAGACCGCAGGTGCATTAGTCAAACCGAATGGCATGACCATGAACTCGTAGTGACCGTACCTAGTCCGAAAGGCAGTCTTCGGAATGTCTTCAACGAGAACACGAAGTTGATGGTACCCGGAACGAAGGTCAATCTTGGAGAAACATGTTGAACCTTGAAGCTGATCGAAAAGATCGTCGATACGGGGTAAAGGATAACGGTTCTTAATTGTAAGCTTGTTGAGTTCACGATAATCGATGCACATTCGAAACGATCCATCCTTTTTCTTTACGAACAGTACGGGACCACCCCAAGGTGAATGGCTCGGGCGGATGAATCCTTTGGATGAGAGTTCTTGTAATTGACTTGCAAGCTCTTGCATCTCGGAAGGTGCAAGACGATAGGGGGCTTTTGCCACGGGAGTTACCCTTCTATTATTTCATGATCCGTTAGCATGCCGCCAATGAAGTTCTCATAGGCAAGCATGCACGAAGAGAATAAAGCCACATGATCTTCAGCTATCTTGGCTATCGCTGATTGGTTCGCTGAAGATGTAGCGGGAGGATTTCTTGAGGGATGTTTTTTATGAGATCCAGAACCAGATCCGGATGCTGCATAACATGCATGACCACCACAAGCTTTTACAGTTTCTTCCTCATGAGAGTTTCCAGAGAAAAGGGCAATTCCATAGCCCGATGACTTGGTCGTAGAAGACGTCCCATGATACATAGAAGGGTCTTGTATCTGAGGTCTTCTTAAGCTCTCCGTTCTTTTTAGTTTCATGTCATGAGCTTGAACTTTTCCAATTGCCTCATCAATTATCATCTCATAGAATTTAGGATTCTCACTCATCAGGGTTGTATACATCTCAAACTTGGGAGGCAAAGCATCCAGAAACTTTTCAACTAATTCTCCATCAGGATACTTCAGCTTAAAAGCTTTCAACTCAGTCTGCAAATGATAGAATCTAGAGATGAGTTCATCTATGTATTTGTTCTCCATAAATCTGAAGCACTCATACTGCTTCCTGAGAAGATCTCTTTTACTTTTCTCGATGTCACTATTGCCCTCGAATCTTTTCTGTAACGCATTCCAAAGATCCTTGGAGTTATCATATCCTTTGAAACTGTGGAATAACTCCCTAGTCAAGGCCATAGTGATAGAACCGCGAGCCTTCTTCTCTCGATCATAAACCTTCTTTTCTTCTTCATCGAGTTTAGAGATAGGCTTGGGCATTACTTCATCAAGGTAAAGGTGTGTGGGATGCTTATATCCCTCTAGAATTGGTATCCATAATGAAGAATTGGTATAAGAAATGTAATGCTCAAAGCGTGCTTTCCAGTTAGAATAATCATTTACATTTAGCAACTTTGGCAGTTTCTGAGGGGTTCCAATCTCGTTGTCATAGTTCAGAAGATTACCGAGATTCTGAAGATTTGAAATGGTGAACACTTAGTCAAATTTTAGAAAAGTCAGAGACACTTGCACACTTGATATTGGCCTTGCGCACTTAGAGAAATGGTCTTGCGTAGTTAGGATTTGCTCTTGCGTACTTAGTAAGTACGCAGGAGTAAATGATAAGTACGCAGAATATAACTTAAGTACAAGATTGGTCTTGCGTACTTGGTAAGTACGCAGCAAGACTGAACTTTTTGCCAGATATGGTAAGTACGCAGAACACCTTTTCACCAACTCTCACCAAACTATTTCGGTCACTGGAATTTCATCGGAGATGGCAAAAATCGGACAGATGAATAAACAAAATGAGCCAAAGGGTTAGAAACTTGTTTCTAATCAACTTTTGTTGCTCAAAACACTCAAATACACAATAAAAATCGGTTTTTGAGTGATTTTTGCTTCTAAAATAGTGCTCAAGAGCTACCCCTATTTTATCACAAAAATACCCACTTTTTCTTGTAAAATCTCTGTAGAACACTCTCCAAACACACTCACAACATTCGAAATCAAGAGCAATGCTCTTATACCACTTGTAGGTCCCTCGGGTGTGGTGGATCATCACATTCAAGTGCGTTCCTGAGTCGGACAGGGTGTGGAATACCCGTGATTAGGTGGAGAGTTTTACAACACAAAGTAAACCAACAAGAGAATCACTTTAAACTTTCGTCTATTATAAACACTTGAAGGTTACAGAGAGAAATACTGAGTATACAAAGTTTGAGTATCTGCTTGCGTACTTGTCTACTGTCAACCTATCCTATTTATACAAGACCTGATCTCTACGCACTTAGCAAGTGCGCAGGGAAAATTGCTCATGCGTACTTAGCAAGTACGCAAGGTATTCTTGCGTACTTGCTAAGTACGCAGGAACTAATTACTGCGCACATACAAGTGCGCAAAACACTTAGAGATTTCAGCAACTATCAACATGCATTAGTAAATACAACTCGATAACTAATACATAAAGACACTTACAAACAAAGACAAATACATACAATGAAAGTACAAAACTAAGACTCTATCCAGATTGTTTGTCACACGAAAAGTGCTTCAACATCAAGAACCGTCCAGGGTTAGTTATAGGCTCATGGTAATTGCATTACTTTTTGTTGATCCTAGATAGACAACAATAGATCATCCTAGGACTCGTTTATCATAGTTATGATATTTCATTTTTGTCCAATTTATCAAAAGCTTTCCATACATGTCCACCATGATGTCCAACGATGAGTTCAATAAGATTATTGAACGTGTGTTTATCATGCTTTTGACGAAACGTTTTACAAACATTTCAAGGGAATGTCCCAGGGGGAATTCCAACCATATTATCCAATAAAACGTTTAACAAATATTCCAAGGGAATGTCCTACGAGAATTCCAACTACATTGCTTTCCAGATTTAGAAAGGTAAGTTTTACAAAATCCTTAGGGTATGTTTTAAATGTTTTCCAAGAAAATGATCTTCTGTTGTGGCACTCAAACCTGTGAACTCATCAACTTTATGTTGACACTTTCAATCATGTTTTTCAGGTATTGTCTGGCAATGGCACGGTTGGAATTGGCTAGTCATTTGGATTAAAACCTAGAAGCTGAAGAGACCTGATTGTCAAACCTCGAGACAGATTTGACTTATATGATTCTAGAACACTTACTAGTTTATATTAGTACTTGTAATGGTGTTCAACACTTTAGAAATCTTCATTTAGCTTCCGCAACTATGTAATGATATCAGTCATTACAACCTTGTGTTAATTATCAAGTAAATAATTTTGGGGGTGTGACAATATATGTGTTAAATTGCATGCAAATGATGAGTTATATTAATTGTGTATAAGATGATGTTGATGTGATAAGTAGATGAAATCAATGTGGTGTGTCGAGTTAGATTGACCGTTGTGTCGGGCTGAGTACATTGTGTACAAATGTTGAGTCAATTGGTTTATTAGAGTCCTGGTTAGGACTGGTAAGTCGGTGTCAAGAGGTTGGATGAGTTAACCAGTGTATGGTTAATATATATGGTAAATTGTGAGCTATCAGAATAGTAAGTTCATTCTATGTCAGAGAGACTTACTGAGTTAAAATGGTGGGTAGAGTCTGCGGTGGTGAATCCTTTGGGATATTATAAAATAACTGGAATTATATGATGAAAATCTATACAACTACTTTCTATTGACAAGAGGGTCTTGAGTTGAGAAAAACAATAAATGAGACGTGTTGGCATTTGTTAATTTAAACTATTAGAACTCACTCATCGTAGCTGACTTTGTATGTACGTTAGATTGTTTTGCAGGTGAGTCTGCTAGATGAGTTATCTTGGCTTGGGAGCGGACTACTCGGGTTGGTGTGCATGCATTCGTCAGGTAATGTTATGAAAATTAATGAATTTAAAGATAATACTATTTCGAGAAAGACTTCCGCTGTTTATGTAAATGAAAGTTAGATGTTTTTAATGAGTTAACCTAGTGATGAGATCCAACTGTAGGGTGCCCGGTTTGGGGCCTTACACCCATGGGATTACCGGGATCCCGATGGAAGGTACTATTCCTTGCGGAGAAATAGTGTCTAAGGTACTGGTTGGTGTCGAAGGGCTTTGAGGCTTTGGGACCTAGGATTTCTCCGCCCGAAGGACAGTATGGCGTTGATGGGCCTAGTGGTGGCGTGCCTCGGGATTTCTCCGCCAACCCGTGATGTTGGATTTGACGGTTACGAAAAGGCGCAGATTCGGTTAATGTTGGCTTATGTTATGATGCTATGTTATGATGTTTTGATGATGTTAAGTTGTTGCATGTTTTACGTACGCTTATATTAAATAAATGTATGTTATGTTTTTGACAAAATGTTTATGATAAGGTTTTACGTAAAGCTAGAACTCACCAGCGTAGCTGACTTTTAGTATGCACATTCAGGTTAAGGACAAGTACAGATGGGCGGTGATGCTTGGCAAGCATTGAAGAGTTACCCGGTTGATACGATAACTGGCATCCCGTTATGTTATGTTATGTAATGAATGTTTTAGACAATGATTATGCTTCCGCATGTTGAACAATGTTATGTTACGCTGAAATGAATGTTTTTCGCTGTGTTATTTGATATTCAAGTTTAAGAACTGTTTGTGAATGAGTAAATCCAACAAGTGAGGCCTCCCGGGTTTGGGGCCTTACAAGTTGGTACCAGAGCAATAGTTTGAGAGATTTAGACAGTCCCAGTGTCTGAACTTAAACTGTGAGTGGGACCGAAAGTGGATGCCAATACGGTTAACTCGAGCCACAACATCAGGTATGAAAAGTATAGTATGTGTATGTAGTTTGCCTTAGAAAGTAATAGGTTAGGACATGTGTTCTGTTGGAATCACAAAGGTGGTCAAATAGAAGTCGAAAAGTAGTGTAATGGTTAATTGCAGATGGCCAATGTATATTAACATCTTACAATACTTGTCGAATTCTATTTGTTAAATAGCGTGATGACATTAGATCCCTTCACTTATACAACAAAATGGCTAAAAGAAGAGGCGGAAGGCGTGGTAGAGGGTCGTACCGGAAGATATAGTAGGATGCTCGCCCACCAAGTTTACAGTAAAGAGTCAAGTGTTCATGCGGAATAGGAAGGTAGTGTGAATGAGACCGTACGAGTGTGTTCCAAGTTACCATCTGTTGTGTGGACTTAGCGCGGGAGTGGTAAGAGGTGTCTAGAAGAATACCGGGACAAAATCTCTACTTTGAATAGACGCTAGTATTAAGAAATGTTATAAGAGGAACTAGAATGCTCGAGTAAGGTAACTTGGAAATTACGTTTGGATCCGTGTAATTGTGAATTTACAGGTGCACGTGCATGATAGCGAATCTTATGGCATTGATTAATGCTTACGTATCGGAGTTGACCCAATTACTCAACTATGGCTACAAGATGTTAGTCACCCGAGTAACGATTTAAAGAGATTGATGAACATCATTAGTAATAGTAACAATGTCAGAAATGGTGTACCTTACAAAGGTGAATGATGTCAGCAAGTACGAGCCACGGGCAAGATGAGGAGGAATGAAACTTTGGTCTTACCTAAGTCAGACAAGCATATGCATGAAGAATGCCAAGGAGCTAGTGTGGACTACGCTTAGCACAAACACGTAATTTTGAATAAAAATCGGTCTACTTTCGAAGTATGCATGAGCATGAAGGAAATAACCACACAAGTGTATGTCTAAATAATATATGAGTGCACGAATGCATAAATGGCATCTCTCAATTTAGAAGATAATCTCATACAACTAATATGAGTACCTCCTGAAATAAGAAGACAGATATACCAGCAACAACAAGCAACGGGTACCGCGATGTTAATTAGGGCGTGTAAAACCAAATGAAACATGATCCGACCCGAGGATTGTTTGTTCATAATGAATGTGAAGGACAAGATTTGACCAACAATGTGAAGTAAGGCATGGGCACTAAGAATAAATTCAAGACGACTCAAAGAACGATGTGATTCCCTCAGATCTGCTGATATTCAAGGATCAAGTCTTCAATCACTCTCTGAATTGGTGGAAACAATTCAGAAATCAAATCCACACCAAAAGAACAAATCAAAGATGAGCAATCTCGATACTATCAATCACACTAAATGCATATTTCATGATGATTATCTTCGTTAATCAAGTAATGTAATCAAGTATTAACAGCAGAAACACACAAAGATTCTTTTGATTAAATTGTAAAATTCACAGTACAAAATGAGAAAGTTACTTGAAATACAAAAGACACAACTATTTATACTAGAGACTTTTCGATCAAAATTTTCTTGATCGAAAAATGTTTTCGACCGAAAAACTTTTTCCGAACTAAAAGATAAATTTTTCGAACGAAAACTCTGAAGTTAATACTTCTAAAACCTAATTGATTTCTATGGACTATTAGGTTCCAACAATCTCCACCTAGTCCACAGAACATCAATTCTTCAAAATTTGTCTTTTGCAAGCTTGGTTTTGACTTTAACACGTAGCTTCTTAGTATCCATAGCAGCAAGTCTCTTCTTGATCACTTCGGCTTCACGTCTTCTTGACAAACATCGAGCCACGACTCTCATATACAACTTTGCTTCATTTTTAATCTTCGTGCTCATATCACATCTAATAGGATTCTTGTACAAAATCTTTAGATCATCATCAGAAAAGCTAAACAAATCCACTCGATCAAAAACTCTGACTTCAGGTAAATGATCATGTATAATCACAGCTTCATGTGTTTTGCTATCATACACCCACTTCTTGAAGCTTTTAATGAATGTCTCTTTACGTGCTGGAATGTAAACAGTTGAAACTGTATCAGCAGGCTTCACAATGTATCTAAACCTTCTTTTGCCGTCTTTATCATTTCTTTTCAACTTTCTGCATTCAGGCACCTATGGTTTGAACTTTTCAAATTTAGGTTTTCCACACACTCTCTTTAAAAATTCTTCAAAATTAGCAGCAAATGAATTGTTCGATGGATTGATCATCTTCAGGTGACCTAGCTCTCGAATATCCCAGTATGGCAATGTGTTTAACTTTGAACTTCTGTCAAAATACTGGATATTCCCATCACATCTCTTTAGTACATACATATTATTTTCACCATCATACACCCATTCTAATATTTCACCAGTTAACGCTTGTTCTGGACTCTTTATTGTCTGTGTAAGCTTTTCTACAATGGATGGCTTCTCAGTCACTGTCTACCAAGTACTCTTGTCAATCTTTGAAGTCTTTAGCCTTTTAGATGGTGATTCAATATCTTCAGGAATAGTAAATGGCTCTCTTTCATCTACAAGCTTATCCAATTTACCAATCACTGAACCATCTTCTTCAACATACGTCTGCTGTTCTTCATATTTATACTTTTTGTATTCAGTGTTGGTTGGAGTTTCTTGTTCAGCATCTTCAAATGTTTTTCCACTTCCACCAACACCAACAGTGCCACCACTATTATCATCGTCATCTGAAGAATTGTTATCATCTTTTCTTTCACCAGTGATCACCACTTCTTCATCATCTTCTTCTTCCTGCTCCGTCTCTTCTTGGTTCTCATCAATTTTCTGCAATCCTTCACCTTCATCATTGAGAAGCATATCAACATCAAATAACATGTTGTCTTCATACATAGTTGCTTCAAAAACTGGAGTTTGAACTTGTTCACTAGTAGAAGGAATTGGTTCAATGGCTGCTGGACTATGAACCTCTTCAACATTCTCTGCTAGGTTTGTACCAATTTGAACACCCGTAAGAGCTATTAAATCCTGTAACATTTTCTGAAGTTGATCAATCTGTTGCTGCTGTTGAGCTATTACACCCTTTTGTTTAGTACTTTCAATTTTCAACTCTCTGATCTCTCTGGAATTAGTAGCTTCTCTACTTTGCAAGTTTGAGATCCGAGTCTTCAATTGACTAACAACATCTGTAGTTTCCCTGGTTGCATAGTTAAGAAACTCTACATCAACCAACTCATAACCTCTAGATCTTTGGACTTATGCTTCTCTGGTACCTCTTTAGCTTTACCCTTGCCTTTATCAAGTCTTGTTGTAGTTTTCTTTTTCTTCTGTAATTCTGGATCAGTAAATACAAAGCCTTAGACGGAGGAGGTCTAAAAGGTACGGTCTTTGTTTGTTCAAGTTCTTTTCTTTTCTTTGATGGGGTTGTTGCTGTGGCAATTAACTGTTCATCATTAATTTCTAACACTTCAGTGTTCACGCTTAAGAAATCGTCAGCTTCAGCAATAAATTCTTCTATGTGACTCAGTAATGGTTCAGTAACTTCTTCATTTACTTCAGGAACTCTGTTTTCTTCAAAATTCATATCATGTTCTTCAACTTGAAGTTGACCTTCCTGTTGAATAACATTTACTTGACCACCACCATGACCTTGATCATTATCATTTCCCTGATCATTATTCTGCACTTGGTCAGTTTCATCATTGTCACAATCAACTCCATCTTCTATATCTTCTGCCATTAAGTCATTGATTTCATCTTCAATTGTAAAATCTGGATCAAGATTTTCTTCAAGCATATTAGGAAATAGTGGTGTCACAGTACCACTAAATTTGCTTGTCTTCCTCACATTATTCTAGTTGCTGAAGATTACTTCTTTCATTGAATCCAAAGGCAGTTCAACACCATCGTTTTCCAGATTCGACAGCAGTGTATTAATAATCATTTGTACAAATCTTGGGTACAATAGAAACTTGTAGTTTTGCCTTGGTCCCACGAAGTTACTAATCATTTCCTCGAATATCATTCTTGAAAAATTGAATCTTCTATGAGTTGCCAGATACACTAACGCTCTGCTGAATACTTCACCTATTTGATCAAAAGCAGATGTTCTGGGACTCATGCAATGAATTAATACATGGACAAGGTATCTCCATTGTTTTGCAAACATAGTTTTGGTTACCTGTCTTCTTAGAAACGTTCTTTCATATCCCATACTCAGAATTATCCTTGAGATTGCAATGTGATTGATTTTGTAGGGAAAATCAGCTGCGTCTCTGAAGTTCAGCACCTCTCTAATCACTTGCTCAGTTACTTTAATCTTGTTCCCTCCTACCGAGCTTTCAATCCAGATTTCTTTATTCACATTCTTATACTCCACATTGTCCCAAAACTCTCTAACATGTTTTTCAAATACACAAACTTGTGTACATATTGCAGTGTTAATTCTTGACTTGGTTAGAAATCGCACAATTTCTTCATAACCCCGTGCTTTCTTTGTACTCGTTAAACAGGCACAGATGTTGTGCTTAGGCTCAAATTTTAATCTGTTCTTGTCTATAACAAGAAACAACAAGTTAGATAATTTCTGAAAAATCTTTTAACTTTTGACATTTCGATGGAAAACTTCATTATATATACAACCTTTTTCGATCGAAAACATTTAAAACCATTTCTGAAAATTACCATGAACTTTTCGATCGGAAACTCTTCAGAATTTTACCTTTTCGATCGAAAACTCCTAGTACTTTACTTTTTCGATTAAAACAAACATTTGAATTTTATCCTTACAACTTTTCGATCAAAAACTTTCATTAATAGAGAAAAACTAAACATTTTCTTTTCGATCAAAAACTAATGAACCAAAAACCACTTTTTTTCAATCGAAAACTTTCAATAATAAATCAATTATACTTTTCGATCGAAAACACTTTTCGATCTATTCAAATTACTTTTCGGTCCATTCATCTAAGATTTTGGGCAATTCAAATATTAAAAAATTCAACCGTAAACTAAGGCTTTGGATCTAACTTATCAACCTCTATGAATCACGAGAACATACCTGGATGATCGAAAAACACTGAGAATCTAGATGATGTCACGATCGACCACTTTTTCGTACGAAACTTCAACACTTGTAAAACACGATGAATTTTGAAACAATACGGTCTCGAGAAAATACGAGTGGGAAAAATCTTTTCAATCGGAAAATTTGAATATATAGACTTTTCAAATCTTGACCGAAAACTTCAGTCATTACTTTTCGATCGAAAACTGTTTCAGATGATATATTTTCGGTTAAGAGATTTCGACCAAAAATTCCAAACATGATAAATTTTGAAAATTTTCAAACCAATTTTTTTTAAGTTCATTTTGACATCATTAAGACCTGCTCCAATTTTTTTTTCTTTTTGACTTTTTCTTATCATATTTCAACAGTTTTATTCCAACTTTTATTTTCTTTTCTTTTGATGAACTGAAATGACATAGGATCATAAATGTATATTGTCTTAACTACACTGCATATCAAATCAGGATCTAAACAGTTCAACCTTGATTGGTAGTATAATTTTCAGCTTAAACTCAAACATCATATTTTAGCAGATACTGTGTGACATTTAAGGTAAGATTTATCAATACAAAGTGTATCCAAACATCGAGACAGATTAAGCCAATACGCAACACAAAGTTTCACCAAAGCATAATCCAATCACCAGCATGAGGGTAACGTTTTTTGCATAGGAAAATAATCCAGATGGATTTGATGTGAATCCTTTTGATTCATATATATTGGTTTATGATGGAACGAACACTGAATCAGTTTGATTCATATGAGATTCGGGTATGCGGATATCCATAGGGTATTGGATATGTCAATTGAAATCACGAATGATTCAAAGGGCGAGACAGACTGACTTTCTGATTTCCATCCGAGATTTCCACCAGAACCATCAGCTGTATAAAAGTGTTTAACTCTAAATCATATATTTGACGGGTATAGTCAATAGAGTAAACAAATTGTGCTAAAAACCCATCAAGATCCTGGTCTCATGGTATGTATAGATTTACTTAGCATTCAAAGAATGAAAGTACCGATATTCGATGAGGATAACACTAAGATTGTGATTTAGTTAATCACACAAATGTCGCCTAATTTACATATGCAGAGCCTACCAGCATATCAAAAATTGTAAACGATGTCACCATCATATCCAATTCATGCATAAGCTCGGCACACACTTGTACTATCATTTCCTATATATACGTCATTCAGACACACAAATTTTATTTTTCTTTTATTCTCCCCCTAAAATTATGATGTGACTTTATTTACTATTTATATCACTTATGAGAATAAACATTCATTAAGCTAACACACATATAAAGCGTACACAACACAATTTTAACACTTAAAAGAAAATCTTTTTTAGGAACAGATTTCTAAGGTCTTTCAGTTCAAAAATGGACTATTTATTATTCAAAAAAACCCTTTTTTATTATTTTTTAATTTTTAAAATGAAATCATCCCCAATATCTCAACCAAAGAGTTAAACCGATACGTTGAATATCTTTTGCAATCAGTCATTTTGAATTTTGTAAGAATATCTTTCACATATTCGGCCTGATGAATAAGAATTCCTGATTCAGACTGCTCAACTTGTAACCCTAGAAAGAACTGCATTTTTCCCATTAAGCTCACTTCAAACTTTAATTTCACAACTTGTTAAAATTCATTGTAAAGAGCTTAATTTGTTGATCCATAGATAATATCATCGACATAAACTTGTACAATTAACATATCAGCATCATACTTTTTCTAGAATAAGGACTTGTCAATTGTTCCACGAACGAAGCTATTTGATGTAAGATGTATTGACAAGGTTTCATACCACGCACGAGGCGCTTTATGTAACCCGTACAATGCTTTATCAAGCTTATACACTTGAAGTGGATGAGCTGGATCTTTGAAACCTGGTGGTTGATTCACGTAAACTTCTTCCTTTACCACCTCATACAGAAAAGCTATTTTTACATCCATTTGATATACAGTAAATTTCTTGTACGATGCATAAGCCAAAAATATTTGTATGGCTTCAATTCGTGCAACATGAGCAAAGACATCATCATAATCTAGTCCTTCCTCTTGATAAAAACCTTGTACAACCAAACGAGCTTTGTTCCAAACTACAATCCCACGATCATCCTTTTTGTTTCTGAAGACCCACTTCATTCCAATTGGATATTTTCCCTCAGGTAAGTCCACAAGATGCAACACGTTTAACTTCTTAAACTGAAGCAATTCTTCTTGCATAGCTTCAATCTAACTTGGATCTTGTAAAGCAACAGTATCATTCTTTGGTTCCTCTTGAGATAAGAAACAGGAGTACAAACAAACAGTTATATTTCCAGTTTGACTTCTTGTCTTTACTCCATCTTCAAGAGATCCAATAATATTCTCAACTGGATGAGCAGAATGGATTTGATGATTTTGAATATTCTCAACTTCCACAGATTCTGGCATGTTTGTATCATTCAACTCTGGTAATTGATCATTTGAATCTTCAACACTAGAAGAACTTGTCAGAATTACATGCTTAGTTTAATCATTTATAGGATCCAACCGAACTTCATTAACCGTTGGTTCATCATTTGTACTTAGAGTTTCTTGTACTTCATAATCAACATTAGTGACAGAGTTATCAACAAGATCTTCTTGTGTTTGAGTTGATGTAGTAACATGCTCAGACATCTCATTTTGAATCATCAAATTCTGTGGTCCAACCAAAAACTTTCCAACAGATAGATCACTACTTGTAGAAGACTCAATTACAGTACCCGAAATACTTGCTTCATTAGAATCCATTTGAAGTTGTTGATCAAAAGTTTTGAAGATTACTTCAGCATCAAAGAACCTGTCAGGTCCATTTTGATCTGTAGGAGTATTTAGTTATTGCCACTCCACATAAAACGATTCTTGAACAATTTTGGTTCTTTTGTTATACACTTTATAAGCTTTCTAATATGAAGAATAACCCAAAAAATAGCATTCATCACCGACAGCTACAAATTTTGGCAATGAATCTTGTGTATTCAACAATGTACAAGAACAACCAAATGCTCTGAAGAACTTGATATATGGCTTTCGTTTATAGAATAGTTCATACAAAGTCTTTGTAAGTTGCTTCACCATAAGAACTCTGTTTAAAACATAACATGCAGTGTTTACTGCTTCAGCCCAGAAGATAATGGGCAACTTGGAATCGACAAGCATTGTTCGAGCAGCTTCTATTAAAGTTCTGTTCTTCCTTTCAGCTACTCCATTCTGTTGTGGTGTTCTTGCAGCACTATACTGATGTGTTATTCCTTTTTTTGCACAAAAAGAACATATCAGTTTATTTTTAAATTCTGTTCCATTGTCACTGCGAATGATTGAAACTTTTCTATCACAGATGTTTTCTATTCGTTTGAAAAAAATCAATAATTGTTTCAGGTGTTTCATCCTTTCTTGCAAGGAAAAACACCCATGAAAATCTTGAAAAATCATCTGTGATAACAAGACAATATGACTTTTTCGCAATACTTTTAACTCGAACTGGACCAAACAAATCCATATGAATAAGAAATAAAGGTCTAGTAAAAGTTGTTATGGTTTTTTCTTGGATGGGACTTATTGTGTTGTTTTCCCTTTGCACATGACTGTTAGGACATAGAATGTATGACAAAATCTTTGTAATAGTTTAGGTCTTATTGTCTTTATGTTTTTATGTAATTGTATAGATTTTGTCTAAGTGTTAGAACAAATTCTGCTAGAGGCGAACTTGTCTAGTTCGCCTAGTCTATTAGAGGCGAACTTGTTAAGTTCACCTAGTCTCATGTGAGGCGAACTTGTTAAGTTCGCCTAGTCTATTTGAGGCAAACTTGTTAAGTTCGCCTATTGCAGAGTTTGTGTCTATAAATAGGAGTTACAGATCCTGTTTGAGGGTAGCATATTTCTTAAACGATTGTATTCTGTAAACTCTGTGTTTTATGGAATACAAAGAGAAAGTTTATTTACCTGCTATTTCTATTGTCAATTCGTATACATACGTTAACACTGTAGGATTCCGCACTCCGTGTTATCGAGACGTCCTGTCATGAGATCGATCTGAGATGAGTCATGTGGACCTACAATGACATTCAATTTTCTTCAATTATGAACTCTTTCTTTGGCAATCCTCGCACCAAATCTTTATGCACCAAGTTATTCATGTTCTTTAAATTCACATGACCCATTCTTCGATGCCACAAATAAGATTCTGAACCAGTTGCCTTTGATAATAAACATGAAACATTTACTAGTGTAGTATGATCATTCATGCCAACCACATATTTGTTGAATTTCCTTGGAGCACGCATCAGAATCATTTCTTCTGGAATAATCAATCCAGGCTATAAGAACAAGCATTCCTTTGCAGTAAAATGAATTGGTATGTCTTTATCACAAACTTGAGAAACACTTAGTAAATTGAATTCCAATTGAGACACAAAATTTACTTTTTCTAATGTTATGAGTCTATTCCACACTATTACTTGACCAGTTATTTTTCCTCCCTTTTTATCTCCAGCAAATGCAACAAAACCTCCATCAAAAGTTCGAAAATATTCTAGAATTTTTTTTGTCCAGTCATGTGCCTTGAGCAACCGCTATCAACATGCCAAGCAATATTAATAGTCCTCCCGGTTAAACTCTGCACATTCAAGACAAAATTTATGAATAACAGGTACCTAGATCATCTTTGACCCGGGCTGACTTTTACCTTTTACAGTCTTAACATCTTTAACATCTTGTTCTTTCAATTTTATCAATTTTATATTTTTCTTTATTCCAACCATATGTGAAGACTGTTCATTTTTAACTTTCCAAACATAACCAACATCTTTCGCATATTTCATAGTAATTTTTTCTTTAGCAAAATAGATTGGTTGGTTAAATTTCTTCACATATTGTGAACCTTTTGGGACACGTTTATCCTCAAACTTTGGTAGCACATAATCACGGCAAACATTAGAATATAAAGCATGACAATTTCTGGAAAGCAAGTAATCACGACTATATCTTTGTATCACTCCGGACTCTGACACACTATCGTTCTCAGACGCTCGCTTGAAATGCCGAATAACGTTTCTCTTAACTTTCTCTTTGTTCTTTGTTAACCTTGACTGACTAGAGTTGTGTTTGCAATTTCTCGTAAAATGACCAATGTGACTACACACAAAGCAATTGTATCTCTTAGGCTTTGACTTTGAACACTCGCCTACTTCACTCTTTAGGCCACGACTTTTCTTTCTTAATTGATCTTTGATTTGAATAGACTTATCTTTGACATCAATGAACTTGTCTTTAACATCAATGGTTTTGCCTTTGACACACCAAGACTTTCTTTGGACATTTGTTGGTACACTCACTTTAACTTCGACAACTTTATTGTTTTCTGTCTCACTGGTAAGAATATGATTCTCTGGTGCTATGACATTATTTTTCTTTAGTCTCTCACTTGACGAATCATTCTCTTGAATCAAAGGATTTCCAAACTCATCTAAGACCACATCACCAACTAGACTAGAGAGTTTATTAAGTGGGATATAATCTCTAGTTGTATGCACCACTTTATCAAAGAAAGTAGATGTTGATGACACTTCAGACACACAATCAAACTCAACACAACCGTTAGTAGAACATGATGAAACATAAGAAATATCATAATCAGAATCAGAAGCATTAATATTTTTTGCATCAGCATTTAAACTAGAAATTGAAACGAATTTATCTAGAATACAGTCAACATCTAGATACTGTTTACAGTCCCTAATAAACTCCCTAGTGCACTGTTTGTTGAAAGCTGAAAACTTTTCACTCCATCAAGTTCATTTTCAACATCCACACACCCTGAGTTTATATCTGCACTAATATACATATCATGAAAGTTAGAATTTCTGACATTCATCAACTCATTCGATTCATGCGGTTCAGGAAAAGGTACAAAATTCTCAGGATGTGGAACCTTGTTGTAACCCAACCCATCTTTGATATAAACAGTTCTCTGTTTGCTCACACATTCATCAAAGAAATTTTGTTGCATCTTCCACTTTGAAATAATTACCTTTTCTTTTATTAAATCAGTTTCAGATTTGATAAGTTTTTCTGAAAGATGTTTGATTAAAACGTCCTTTTTATCCAAATATTCTTTAAATGTTACATTATCTTTCAATAATGCTTTAATTTTTCTTGTAAAATTTACTTCATTTTGTTTCAATGCTTTGTTTACTCTTTTTAGTTTATCATTTTCAGCAATTAGAAACGTGTTTGCTGCATGATAGTTTTGCATTCGATCTACACACAATGAGGAACATATATCAAATTTATTTTCAAAATTTACCTCATTCTCAGATGAAGTTTCATCAGAAACAGCAGCTTTACCCTTTTCTTTAGAATCGGTCTTGAGCACACAGTAACTGGCAATATCAGCTGTTTCATTGAATCTTAAATTTCAGCCATCAAGGCTTCATCCATTTCATCCTTAGCATCTGTCACACCCCGACCGATGGCGGAATCATCGAGGCGGACAATGGAATGATTGTTCATAAGCACATGATGACTAAAATGTTGCATAATTCATTAGTTAAATTTAAAGACAACATAGATCCAAATACAATACATTACAAATAACCTAGTCTAGTTCAAAACATTGATTTATTTAACTAGGTCCATAGTTCTTAAGTGGAGAAATCTTCGGCAAGTAGTCACATATCCAAACCTGAAACATCATGTAAATCAAGTGTCAACTAAAAAGTTGGTGAGTACATAGGTTTAGTAATTCCGGTAAATAGTAGTTGTAAATCGTTTTGTAACTCATTGTTTATCTTGTTAAACATAGTATATATGATGTATCATTTATTTAATCACAATTCAAACCGAGTTTGACGCGCTTGAACAGAGCACAACAGCTAAGTCCGGTATGTTTGAATATAGTTACCCACTATATCCGATATGTTTGAATATAACACGCGGTTATATCCGAGTATGCAGTAATAAACACCCTAACCGGGTGGGCTGGTCAGGCACAATAGATCTATCAATATTACAGTTGGTTGTTTTGTGTTTAAATGTATGTACATCCAAAGAATAAGCATATAGTCACATGTATAACACGTACAAACAATGTGAGTAGCATGTATAATGTTTCACCCCAAAACGTATAAAATGTAAAATAGAGGCTATGTAACTCACCTTGCAAGCGGGTATTTTTCCACGCGTGTAGGTGATAAAGATGTTGGAGTCTAAGCATGTTGGAACCCTATGTAGATAAATGGGTATTATTGTATGTTTACATGTGCGTATTAGTATTTAATTGTGTATAGGTTTATAATAACATTTCTTAGTGTTATTTGCATAAAAGTTGGTCCAGATTTACTTGAAATTACTGATTTGATCGAAACTGTTACAGTTGTGACAGGTATCGAAACTGTGTTCAATCAAAACTACTAGTTTCGATTGACCATTTACAAGTGATACACAGAACTGTCGAAACTACCATTTATCGAAACTACTAGTTTCGATTGATCATTTATAAGTGATACACAGGCTGTCGAAACTACCATCTATCGAAACTACTAGTTTCGATTGATCATTTATAAGTCATACACAGGCTGTCGAAACTACCATCTATCGAAACTAAACTACTAGTTTCGATTGACCATTTACTCAATCGAAACTAAGTAGTTTCGATGGCCCAGACTTTAGAAAATAAAACAGTAATTTTTCAGAACAATAGTTTGTCTGGTAATCGATGGTTTGGAGTCGTGACTTCGATTGGTTCAACTTGCCTTATGATAACAGAAGGTAAACAAACGAAGTTGAGGATTCTTACGTGGTCGCAAGGGGGCTGGACGGCAGAGTCTTAAATCCGAGAATGTCCAGAATGAGAGTCGAGCTTCTGGGTGGGATTAGCCTCTACAACCTTGGTCACAGCTTCACACAGAGATGGCGATTGTAATGGTACCTTCAATTTGGAGTGAGATTGGGTGGAGGAGGGGCAGCGAGCTCGTGCAGGTGCGGTAATGGCTTTTTATAGCCGAGCTCGATACTGATAATGAGACAAGCAATTGAGCATGTCCCGACACTCGTCTGGACGAGACGAAGCTATCGAGCCATCTTATAGGCGTGGAGGTTGACTGTCGGGCTTGAATTCGGGTGTGGGTTCTCGGCCACCAACATGATCAGACAATCCGTATGTTGGGGAGACCAATTGGTCGGGGCCTTTTGTTCGCGTGGGAGAGACGAGGCCAGACATGCCTTTAGCGGCTGTTGAGGTGCAGGGAACAGCCCTGTCGGGGTGTTCACCGGAAAAATGCTTTACCCGCCTGACCAAGGAACATGGTGACCGGAAAGTCGATTTGGAAATTGGCAGATTTGGTCCTTGTAGTTTGGTTTTGATTTAATTCGGCCCCTGAGATAATTACGGATGAGTCCTTGTAGTTTTATTTGTACAGAAATAGTCCCTCAACTGATTTTAGCTTAAAACCTTTTAGTTTGAAAAGTTTCAAAACAACCCCTTAACTTTTATAAAAATAAGTAATTTAATTTCTTTTAATTTTTAAATATATCTTATAAACTTATATTATTATTATAAATATATTTTTTATAAAAGTTAAATATTATTTAGATAGATTATCATATTTATGTTATGAACCTTTTAAATTTAGATTTATATAAAATTTTATTTAAGTTTAAAACTTATAAAATTTTGATTATTTTAAATCCATAAAATATATATATATATATATATATATATATATATATATATATATATTGTAAATAAAAACACTTGCATTTCATTTAATAGAAAATGATTACATGATATATATTACAAATGCGTGAATAAAAATCTGAAATGTCACAGTCTCCCCATGTTAAAGGAATTTCGCCCCGAAATTCAACTAGTGGAGTCTATGAAAAGAGATGTGGGTATTTGGTCTTCATTTGGTCTTCACGTTCCCAAGTGAACTCGGGTCCACGTTTAGACTCCCAACGGACCTTGACAATGGGGATGCGGCTACGCTTGAGTTTCTTGACTTCTCGGTCCAGGATTTCCACGGGTTTTTCAACAAAGTGCATTTTCTCGTCAACATGCACTTCATCAAGAGGGATGTGGAGATTTTCGTCGGCTAGACACTTTTTGAAATTAGATACATGAAAGGTCGGATGAACATTGTTGAGTTCTGAAGGAAGATCGAGTTTGTAGGCCACTTTTCCTACCCTTTCGAGTATCTTGAATGGACCCACATATCGAGGTGCAAGTTTTCCTTTCTTTCCAAATCGGACTACGCCTTTCCAAGGTGATACTTTTAGGAGAACCATATCTCCAACTTGAAACTCCAAGGGTTTTCGTCGTCTATCGGCATAGCTCTTTTGTCGGATCCTTGCTACTCGAATGTTGTCACGGATAAGAGAGACTTTATCGGTGGTTTCTTGGATAAGCTCGGGACCGGTGATTTGTGCTTCACCAATTTCATTCCAACAAATCGGTGAACGACATTTCCGTCCATAAAGAGCTTCAAACGGTGCCATGTTAATGCTTGAGTGGTAGCTGTTGTTGTAGGAAAATTCAATCAGTGGTAGGTGAGAATCCCAATTGCCACCAAAGTCAATGACACAAGCTCTAAGCATATCCTCAAGAGTTTGGATTGTTCGTTCGGTTTGTCCATCAGTTTGAGGATGGTAAGCCGTACTTAAATCCAAACGAGTACCAAGTGCTGATTGCAATGATTGCCAAAATCGGGAAGTAAAACGCGAATCACGATCGGAGATGATGCTCAAAGGGATTCCGTGACGACTTACGATCTCATCAATGTAGATCCGAGCCAATTTCTTGACTCGATAGTCCTCACGAATAGGCAAGAAATGAGCAGACTTTGTAAGTCGGTCGATAATAACCCAGATACTATCGTGCCTACTAGAAGTGCGTGGGAGTTTGGTGATGAAATCCATAGCAAGGTTCTCCCACTTCCACACGGGAATTTCAGGTTGTTTGAGGAGACCGGAAGGCTTCTGGTGTTCGGCCTTCACTTTAGAACAAGTTAGGCATTTTGCCACAAAGAGGGCAATATCCTTTTTCATGCCGGGCCACCAATATTGCTGACGGAGACCCATGTACATCTTATCAGCTCCGGGATGTACCGAATATAGAGTTTTGTGGGACTCGTTCATCAAAAATATACGAAGGTCGTCGCGATCGGGAACCCAGATACGATCCAAGTAATACAATAGACCGTTGGCTTTGGTTTCTAGCAAGAGTTCTACGCCACATGCCATCTCTTGATACATGTTTCCCTCGGTAACCGAGGTGTGTTGTGCTTTGAGAATACGAGCTTGGATATCGTTATGAATATGAACACTATGAAGCATGATACGTTCTTTACGATTCAAGGCGTCGGCTACAACGTTTGCTTTGCCGGGGTGGTAGCGGATCTCGCAGTCGTAGTCGTTTAGAAGTTCAACCCATCGTCGTTGCCTCATATTAAGCTCTTTTTGATTGAAAATATGATGGAGACTTTTGTGGTCGGTGAAAACCACGCATTTGGTGCCATATAGATAGTGTCTCCAAATTTTCAAGGCGAAAACAACAGCACCAAGCTCGAGATCATGGGTCGTATAGTTCATCTCATGGACTTTGAGTTGACGTGATGCGTATGCAATTACTTGACCTCGTTGCATAAGAACACAACCAAGACCTTGGTTGGATGCATCACAATAAACGACAAAGTCGTCATTACCACTAGGAAGAGTTAGAATAGGAGCATTGCAGAGCTTGTGCTTTAGAGTTTGGAAAGCTTCCTCTTGCTTGGGTCCCCACTCGTAGTGCTTACCTTTGTGAGTCAAGGCAGTGAGCGGGACCGCAATCTTGGAGAAATTTGAGATGAAACGACGATAATAACCTGCTAGTCCAAGGAATGAACGAATCTCGGTAGGAGTCTTAGGAGTACTCCAATTCTTTACCGCCTCGATCTTTGCCGGGTCCACATGAATTCCCTTATCGTTGACTATGTGTCCCAAAAATTGAACCTCTTTTAGCCAGAATTCACACTTGGAGAGCTTGGCGTATAGTTGTTCTTTCTTTAAGAGTTCTAAGATCAAACAAAGATGTTGTTCATGTTCCGCTTTCGTTTTAGAATAGATGAGGATGTCGTCAATGAAAACGATCACGAACTTGTCCAAATAAGGTTTGCATACACGGTTCATGAGGTCCATGAAGACCGCAGGTGCATTAGTCAAACCGAATGGCATGACCATGAACTCGTAGTGACCGTACCTAGTCCGAAAGGCAGTCTTCGGAATGTCTTCATCGAGAACAGGAAGTTGATGGTGCCCGGAACGAAGGTCAATCTTGGAGAAACATGTTGAACCTTGAAGCTGATCGAAAAGATCGTCGATACGGGGTAAAGGATAACGGTTCTTAATTGTAAGCTTGTTGAGTTCACGATAATCGATGCACATTCGAAACGATCTATCCTTTTTCTTTACGAACAGTACGGGAGCACCCCAAGGTGAATGGCTCGGGCGGATGAATCCTTTGGATGAGAGTTCTTGTAATTGACTTGCAAGCTCTTGCATCTCGGAAGGTGCAAGACGATAGGGGGCTTTTGCCACGGGAGTTGCCCCGGGTACAAGGTCGATTCGAAACTCCACTTGTCTAGGAGGAGGAAGGCCGGGTAAATCCTCGGGGAATACCTCGGGAAAGTCTCGAATGATCGGAATATATTGCAATTTCTTACCCTTGTCTTTCGTGTCAACTACGTGGCCAAGAAAGCAACGTACTTTTTTCGCAAGTACTTTTGTGCTAATGTTCAAGACATGAGTTGAAGACCACGACACGGTTTTTCACCAAAAATAACTAACGTGTCACCCGAAGGGAGAGGTATACGAATGCACTTTTCGTAGCAAATAACCTCGGCATGGTGCTTGGATAACCAGTCCATGCCAATTATAATATCGAAGCTTCCCAATTGCATTGGAAGGAGATCAACGGAGAATTCATGACTATTAAGCTCGAGATTGCAGTCGCGGATAACATAATATATGGTAATAGATTTTTCGTTTGCTATCTCCACGGAATAAGAATTGTCAAGTTTCGTTCTTTGTTTAGTAAGTTGAGATTCAAAGGCAAGAGACACAAAACTCCTATCGGCACTGATATCAAATAAAACGGATGCATAATGATTGTTTACGATAAACGTACCGTTTATCACGTCGTTGTTTGCTTGAGCCTCATTAGCGTTTATGTTAAACGCTCGTCCTTGAGGACCACCTTGATGATGAAGTTTTGGGCATCGGTCATGGAAATGGTTTGGGTCTCCACATTCGTAACATGCCCGACCATTGAGAGGTGCCAGATAGATTGGGCGGTTGGCTGGAGCAGCTTGATGGACGGGAGGACGAGTACGGCAAGTAGTGACCACGTGTCCATATCGTCCGCAGCTTGAACACAATCGGCATGGTAGGTTGGCAGGATGATGGTACTTACAGGTCTGGCATTGGGGACTCGGGCCCTGATAAGTTTTCGAGTTTTGACCCAAAGGGGCCGCTTGAATAGCAGGCACAGCGGGAGTTACGGCTGCGAAGTTTCGACCCTTTCGTTTCTTGTTGCGGTTAGAAGACTCGGGTTTTACATCTTTGACGGCCACAAGAGTAGAAACAACCTTCTTGGAACCCTTTCTTGTTAAGGTTCCGGCTTTGACATGGTTGTCGGATAGTGTAGTAGATAGACGGATAGCAGCTTCAAGTGTAGGAGGGTTGCTTCCTAGTACAGCATCTTGAATTTGCATAGGTAGGCCGCCTATGTATTTTTCAATCCCCCGAGCAAGGGGAGTGATCATATGAGGCACCAGCAGACTTAGCTTTTGAAACCGGGTGGTGTAGGCCAGATTATCCCCGCTGTCTTGGGCAAGATCCCAAAACTCAGCCTCGAGCTTCCTCATTTCATTCCGAGGACATAATTCATCAGTCATGGCCTTCTTCAGATCATCCCATGATAAGGATGTAGCAACCTCAGCACCACGAGTGCGTTTCTCACCGTTCCACCAGGTAAGGGCTCTTTTTTGGAGTACACTTGTGGCATAACGAACCCGAAGATTATCGAGACAGTCACTGTTTAGGAATGTGCTTTCCATGCATTCAAACCATTGCAGTAGGCCGGTAGCACCTTCAGTCCCGAAAAATTTTGTAGGATTGCACGAGTTAAAGTGCTTAAACGTGCATTGGGGCGGGTTTGTACCACCGTTTCCTTGGATGTTGTGAGACCCATCACTGTTGTTTTTGTCTTGGGTCATTTGCCCCACCAGCTAGGCAAGGAGAGTAGCAAGATCCGGGTTGGAAGTGCTAGAGTTTGCACGTCGAGGAGGCATTCTAACACCATAAGAAAAGACAATGATATTTTAGATAAGATGGATATATATGAGTTATAGTGGAAATAATGTAAGCAGAAAAGCGGGATTCATCATGACGCGTGCCAGTGCATGTGTATTTATTCAAAGTTTATGGGGGAAACTAAGCCATCTATTCCGGATAGAACATGATGTTATAGATCATTATTCGCGTAATAGGAATTGCCGGGACTTGCATGCATTACAAATCGTTATTACGTGTGCACCCATAATAATGATTTGCTTTGCATGTTTGTCTAGTTCTTCCTATCTTGCTATAACGTCCCCAAATTTTGAGTTTAAGTTTGGATTGTATCCTTGCGAATACATTGACTTATCAACGTTAAATAATTCCCCGAAACTTTCCAAGAGACATGCTTTAGACTATAGGTAAACACTCACTTCAGGAATTCCCAGGAAAGCATACGGGTCCGTTTATTTGGATTTATACGAAATGCTTTCCTAGACAGAAAACCCAATGTACAGGTGTCACCCTTCCAGATTGCACGTGTCCTTTACTGGCTTCAAGAAATTAAGTCGTTGACGAGATTTTCAAGATTTTAATAGAATTGAGAGTCTATGAGTAATATATGTGTAGGAAATGTTGCAATTAATATGGATTAGGAAAGAGTATGGATAAGGATGGGTAGTGTATTTGTTTGCATAAGTTTGTTTGTCAAATATGTATGTAAAGTATGTATCATGTATCAAAGTCTTGTATGTATGTGTATAAGTCTCATGTACCAAACTTGGGGAAATTCAAATAATACCTAACTACAAATAATTCACATAGCAGATAATCATTTAGCACGTAACACATAAAAGGTAGTCCTAGGGTTATAGTCTAGGTCATTGTGTCTAATAACCTAATTCCCTATAACCATGGCTCTGATACCAATCTGTCACACCCCGACCGATGGCGGAATCATCGAGGCGGACAATGGAATGATTGTTCATAAGCACATGATGACTAAAATGTTGCATAATTCATTAGTTAAATTTAAAGACAACATAGATCCAAATACAATACATTACAAATAACCTAGTCTAGTTCAAAACATTGATTTATTTAACTAGGTCCATAGTTCTTAAGTGGAGAAATCTTCGGCAAGTAGTCACATATCCAAACCTGAAACATCATGTAAATCAAGTGTCAACTAAAAAGTTGGTGAGTACATAGGTTTAGTAATTCCGGTAAATAGTAGTTGTAAATCGTTTTGCAACTCATTGTTTATCTTGTTAAACATAGTATATATGATGTATCCTTTATTTAATCACAATTCAAACCGAGTTTGACGCGCTTGAACAGAGCACAACAGCTAAGTCCGGTATGTTTGAATATAGTTACCCACTATATCCAATATGTTTGAATATAACACGCGGTTATATCCGAGTATGCAGTAATAAACACCCTAACCGGGTGGGCTGGTCAGGCACAATAGATCTATCAATATTACAGTTGGTTGTCTTGTGTTTAAATGTATGTACATCCAAAGAATAAGCATATAGTCTCATGTATAACACGTACAAACAATGTAAGTAGCATGTATAATGTTTCACCCCAAAACGTATAAAATGTAAAATAGGGGCTATGTAACTCACCTTTCAAGCAGGTATTTTTCCACGCGTGTAGGTGATAAAGATGTTGGAGTCTAAGCACGTTGGAACCCTATGTAGATAAATGGGTATTATTGTATGTTTACATGTGCGTATTAGTATTTAATTGTGTATAGGTTTATAATAACATTTCTTAGTGTTATTTGCATAAAAGTTGGTCCAGATTTACTTGAAATTACTGATTTGATCGAAACTGTTACAGTTGTGACAGGTATCGAAACTGTGTTCAATCAAAACTACTAGTTTCGATTGACCATTTACAAGTGATACACAGAACTGTCGAAACTACCATTTATCGAAACTACTAGTTTCGATTGATCATTTATAAGTGATACACAGGCTGTCGAAACTACCATCTATCGAAACTACTAGTTTCGATTGATCATTTATAAGTCATACACAGGCTGTCGAAACTACCATCTATCGAAACTAAACTACTAGTTTCGATTGACCATTTACTCAATCGAAACTAAGTAGTTTCGATGGCCCAGACTTTAGAAAATAAAACAGTAATTTTTTAGAACAATAGTTTGTCTGGTAATCGATGGTTTAGAGTCGTGACTTCGATTGGTTCAACTTGCCTTATGATAACAGAAGGTAAACAAATGAAGTTGAGGATTCTTACGTGGTCGCAAGGGGGCTGGACGGCAGAGTCTTAAATCCGAGAATGTCCAGAATGAGAGTCGAGCTTCTGGGTGGGATTAGCCTCTACAACCTTGGTCACAGCTTCACAGAGAGATGGCGATTGTAATGGTGCCTTCAATTTGGAGTGAGATTGGGTGGAGGAGGGGCAGCGAGCTCGTGCAGGTGCGGTAATGGCTTTTTATAGCCGAGCTCGTTCCTGATAATGAGACAAGCAATTGAGCATGTCCCGACACTCGTCTGGACGAGACGAAGCTGTTGAGCCATCTTGTAGGCGTGGAGGTTGACTGTCGGGCTTGAATTCGGGTGTGGGTTCTCGGCAACCAACAGGATCAGACGATCCGTATGTTGGGGAGACCAATTGGTCGGGGCCTTTTGTTCGCGTGGGAGAGACGAGGCCAGACATGCCTTTAGCGGCTGTTGAGGTGCAGGGAACAGCCCTGTCGGGGTGTTTGCCGGAAAAATGCTTTACCCGCCGGACCAAGGAACATGGTGACCGGAAAGTCGATTTGGAAATTGGCAGATTTGGTCCTTGTAGTTTGGTTTTGATTTAATTCGGCCCCTGAGATAATTACGGATGAGTCCTTGTAGTTTTATTTGTACAGAAATAGTCTCTCGACTGATTTTAGCTTAAAACCTTTTAGTTTGAAAAGTTTCAAAACAACCCCTTAACTTTTATAAAAATAATTAATTTAATTTCTTTTAATTTTTAAATATATCTTATAAACTTATATTATTATTATAAATATATTTTTTATAAAAGTTAATTGTTATTTAGATAGATTATCATATTTATGTTATGAACCTTTTAAATTTAGATTTATATAAAATTTTATTTAAGTTTAAAACTTATAAAATTTTGATTATTTTAAATCCATAAAATAAATATATATATATATATATATATATATATATATATATATATATATATTTTGTAAATAAAAACACTTGCATTTCATTTAATAGAAAATGATTACATGATATATATTACAAATGCGTGAATAAAAATCTGAAATGTCACAGCATCCTCGATCTCATCCTCCCATTCACAATTACACAGTTATTTAGACATGAGTGCAGTTGGAGCCTTCTTTGACTAATCAGATTCATTAATCATTTCCACCAGCTTAACCCCGCTTCCCTCATTCTTCTTTTTCTTGTCCTTGGTACACTCACAAGCGAAGTGACCAAGCTGTTGACAGTTGTAGCACCTGAGTTTAGATTTGTTAAAACCAACCTTTTTACCAAACTGCAACTCATCCTTCCCAACCTTCTGCAAATACTTTTTAGCCCTTACAGCTATCATGGCCATCTGCCATTGCAGGTCCATATATTCCAAGTCATCAGGATTGATCTGAACAAGATCATCTACAACATGCACAGCAGGTTGTAACTTTCTTGTCACCAGTGCATCATAGCTGCTCATAAAAGCTCCAAATAAAGCAATCTAATCTTTAGGGATTTGTCCAGATGACTTGACTTTCTCACTAGAGGAGTGTTCACAACAACCTTTGTTTTTCTCAGGTTTTGTTCCACTATTTCCTTCACTACTTCCAGAAAATAATGTTGCATTTGTTGAACTTGAGTTATTTTGTTTATCTTTGTTGTTCAGTTCTCTATTATTTGCATCCAATTCATAAGACTCGGGTAAACAGATAATATCATCAAGTGTTTTACTCTTCAGATCTGGAGTTGTGTTCTTGATTAGCAGATAAGGTATGCTCCAGCAATCTGGCAGTGAGTCTAACAGCTTCTTTCCTAGTTCATACTCTTCAAATTTTACTACCATTTTTCTCAACCTATTGATCATGGTTGTAAACCTAGTCACCTGCTCACTGAGAGTCTCATTCATTTTATAACTAAACATGTTATATTTCTTCAGTAGAAGATCAGTTCTGCTTTCCTGAAGAGCTGCATTACCTTCAAATCTTAAGCACAAAGCATTCCACAGACCTTTAACAGTTTCAGGTTGCTCAAAATTCAAATACAACTCAGTCGGAAGTGGTAGAATAATAGAACCCAATGCTTTGTTATCCCTTTCGATTAACTTCTTATATTCCTCTGAATAAAGATCAGGATCAGCAATCGGGACTAACCCATCAGTATTTACAGTCTTAGGAATGTGAGAACCTTTTATAATTCATTCCCAAAGTGTGTGTTCAGTAAACTTGAAATAAGCCTTCATCATTATCTTCCAATTTGAAAATTTTGATATTGATTTCAGCATCGGTGGTGATTTCCCAATAACCCTCTCAGTATCGTATACCTTTCCAGCTATTATTTACTTGTAATTTGAAACTTGGTCTAAATCAGAAAAAATTCCAACTTATAACTTTTCGGTCGAAAACTTAGTACAATAATTTTCGATCGAAAAGTCAGAATATTTCAAATAGATGAAATTTCGGACAATATGTTTCGAACGAAATCCCTTTCGATTTCTTCAAACGGAGTTTTCGGCTACTTCAAACAAACTTTTCGGACAATTCAATAGAAGAACACTTGAATTGACCAAAAACTTTATGTGATGATCCGAGTAAAGAATCAAGTCTTCAAACTTGATGCAAACTTCATCTCCATCGAAACTAGCTTCAAATCAGCAACAATGGCACCCAAATTCCTTCAATTTGATCAGATTTGACTTAAGATCTTCCTGAATACCAAGAGTTATTAACCAACAGCTCTGATACCACTTGTGATTCCCTCAGATCTGCTGATATTCAAGGATAAAGTCTTCAATCACTCTCTGAATTGGTGGAAACAATATAGAAATCAAATCCACACCAAAATGAACAAATCAAATATGAGCAATATCGATACTATCAATCACACCAAATGCATATTTCATGATGATTATCTTCGTTAATCAAGTATTAACAGCAGAAACACACAAAGATTCTTTTGATTAAATTGTAAAATTCACAGTACAAAATGAGAAAGTTACTTGAAATACAAAAGACACAACTATTTATACTAGAGAGTTGTCGATCAAAATCTTCTTGATCGAAAAATGTTTTCGACCGAAAACTCTAAAGTTAATACTTCTAAAATCTAATTGATTTCTATGGACTATTAGGTTCCAACAAATGGTGTACTACGGCTAAGTCTAATTAATATATACGAGGGTTGATAGAATTGTGAAGCTGTTTAGGGACCCACTTAAACTAGAAAGGAAATGAAAGTGCAAGTGTCACTGCACGTATCAATTATCCATAATAAAACCAATGAAGGTGAATTTAGAAGAATTGTGTACAGAAGAGACTAACGGTCACGAGAGGTTAGAGAATGTATAATATTAGGTCGCGAGGGGATGCCAATCCCTAAGACCATCCAATGGTATGAAAGAAGAATGGGTACAATAAATCGATGATATGAAATATAAAACCCTGACAAGTATGCTTGAGAGGAAGACTAGAAGGAAGTTGTGTGCATAAAAATATGAATGTAAAGGTCGTATACTTAGTGTTCCATCCGAATGAATACTTTCCTGACAAGTTGAGTATGATAGGTGATACCTTATATGGTTCCTTAGGTAACAACGTGATACGGTTCCTTCAGGAGCGAAGTGATGTGGTTCCTTCGGGAACGAGACGATATGATTCCTTCGGGAACGAAATGGTACGGTACCTTCGGAAACTTGATAGTAGGATGCATTCGGGAACGGGATGGTATGATTCGTTCGGGAACGGGATGGTATGGTTCATCCGGGAACAGCATGTTATGATCCTTCGAGCAAGAATGCACCATGAATAGCTTATGAGGCACACATGATAATCCAAACAGTTGAGAGATGATCGATAGTAACCGTCTAGATTATAGAGTAGACAACCTTAACGAGGAGGTGGATTTATTGCAATGTAGTCTTCTGTGAACGACTTTGAGCTTGATAAGACAGGTCACGTAGAATGACGAGATGAGAACCCTAACGGTTTAATTTAAAAAGGTCGACACGGAATGTGCTTTGTCGAAAGATATAACGTTCATCAGGAATTACAGAGGTATGGTCAAAACTACACTAGACTCTAACAATTGAAAACCAAGGAATGATCAACATCTACATTCTAGGGTTTGGTTCGGATGAAAGACGCTAAATTTCCTAGGAGGCATGCCTAAGTTTATAAAGGGGCTCATAACCCGCGCAACATAACAATCCATACGAGTGTTTAGTGGATTCGAATTAAGTAACACCTATGAGAGGTGCGTAAAGTCAGGAAAATAATGCTATTTGGCACAACATCCGGGATACTTGGGATAGTAGGATTTGAATTCATTTCCTGTAACGCGAGTAAACCCTAACTTCGTGTGACTCACGTTTGGCATCGAATGTTCACCAGCCTGATGATCGGCCTACAGATTCGAAAGAAGCCAGGACTCTACCTAGACGCGAGATACTAGGTTAGTTGTGTTATGAGAAGCTATGAATTTCGAGTACGAAATTCTTATAAGGAGGGTAGACTTGTAACATTCCAAAAGTTCACTACCATTTAAATACGAGATCCAAGTTTAGGGTTAAAATGTAATTACTACATAGATGAGGGGGCAAAAGGACAGATTTTATAAAATTTAAACCCTAAACAAATGCATCAGCCGCCAACCCCATTTCCACCCTCACTCTCGTCAGCTGCTAAACCCCCATAGCGACCTCACCTCCGAATAGTTTCCGACTTAGCAGCTCCGTTTCAGGCACAAGGGGACGTACAACACCTCACGGAAGCAGTGAGAGATCTGTGAGGAGGTTCACGACGGCAACGGGCGTGTGAGCTGCTACCATGGCTTCGGCAGCAGCATTGGCTTCATTGTGACGTGATTATGGGGTGACAACGGGTGTTGAAGAGTTGGAAGGCAGTCACGTCAGTGAAGGTGAGTCCGTGGTTAATGGTGGCAGAGGGTAGTGGTAGTATAAGGTTCACGATGGTTAGAAGAAAATGGTGACGTGTGTAGCAAATTACAGCGAAGGTGGTGGCGACGACCTCAGTGTGGAATGGTGGGTAAGTGGTGGAGGTACGGTGATAGCGATGGCCGTTAGTGGCCTTAGGGTGGTCATGGTGGCTCACGACAGAAACGGAGAAGGCTGTTAACAGGTTTTAATGGTGGTGGTCGTACATGTCTCGTGAGGGAGATATGAAGGTAATGGTAGTGGTGGTTAGCGATAGTCGTGGTGGTTTCAAGAAGGTCCGCGACGGTTCACGGTTGTTCTATAGCAACAAGGTTGATGATGGATTCACGGTATGAGAACGAGGAGGAGTATGACAGAGGTGGTAATCTTGGTTGTGTTTCATGACGGGGAGGGGGGTGATCGGGCTGATTAGCGACGTGAAGGGTGGTGTTGGTTGTTTGGGCTTCACGGTGGAGGAAGGTGGTCGTACGGGTTTCACAATGGGAGGTAGCAGCGGCTGTTACGGTTCATGGTGGTTAAACGGTGGAGGTACGAACAGTGGTGTTAGCTATTATGGCATGGTGGTGACCTCACGGTGATTGTTAGCGGCCTTAACGTGGTCGTGGTGGTTGCATGAGATTCACGGTGTTACATGGTGGTTCCCGTGAGGGCTACAGCGGAAGTGGTATACGGTAGTTATGATGATGATAAAAAGATGATGATGATTTTCACATGATAGTGGTTCTAAGGATATGAGGACGGTTAGAGTAAAAAGAGGGTTAACGACAAGAATTCATTTAGTTGAGACCGGTGTGTCGAGACGGGTTCGTGAACCTTCGAATCACTCGATTCGGAGTCCGTATGGTCGAGTTTCGAGCACAGTATGGGTTGGTATTTTAGACCCCACGTCGTAGAGGTACATTCCTTATAACCCGTAAAATATTAATTATTATTATCTGCTCGGGACAATAATACCATGTTCAAGGGGGGCCGTGTAGAGTTATATAAATATATATATATATATATAACAAACAATAACCGGCAAGATGATTATTAATGTTAGTAATTAATACACCCTTATCGTGGATTATTGTTGGTTGATTTGGGATGGAAATAGACAATTGGAATTGTCGGGTTTAGACCAGAAACAAACGGGACTCTGTCCGATTTTTTGTTAAGAATTAAAGAAGTGTATAGTTCACGGCTGGGGTTCACGGGTAGGGTTCACGGCTAGGGGTTCACTGTTGAGAATTCTCGGGTAGGGTTCTCAGTTGGGAATTCTCGGGTAGGGTTGACGGCTGGGATTCCCCGGAACGGTTCACGGTGGGAGTCTCGTGTATCGCTCACGGCTGAGGTTCTCGTGCCTAGTTCACGCGGTAAACTCCTGAGCACTTCCCTTGAGCCGTGTACACCTATGGAGCCGTGTGCTTCTAGGTTCACGGGAATGAGTCGGGTACGTTTAAAGTTCCCGGTATGAAGGGATTAATGTAATGAGTTGAATGTGAAGCTAAGATTAGGTTGTGTATGTATAGGTTAGAAGATCCTTTAGAGACCTTTGACCCTGTTATCTCAGGTGAGTTCTAGAGCCCTCTCTTTTAATGTTTTAAATTATATTTTGGGCTGGTGTGTATACTTACAAACGATGTTTATAAAATGATGTTTATGAAACGATGTTTACGAAACATGTTTACGAAATGATGTTTACGAGATGATGTTTATGAAACGTTTTGCCAAATGAATTTTACGAAAGGTTTCCGAATGAAATGATGTTTTGTTTAATAAAACGTATGAATGCTTTAACTGAGATGAGGTAAAGGTTTTATGAATGTCACAAATGAACGAATCTGCCACGAGTTCCTACGAGAGCTATGGTATATATGTATGTATGGAAGGTACTATTCCTTACGGGGAAATAGTGTCTAAGGTACTGGTTGGTGTCGAAGGGCTTTGAGGTATCGGGCCCTAGGATTTATCCACCCGAAGGACAGTACGGTGTTGACGGGCCTAGTGGTGGCGTGCCTTGGGGTTTATCCGCCAACCCAGGATGTTGGAATTGACGGTTACGAAAAGGCGCAGATTCGGTTCATGTTGGCTTATGTTATGATGCTCTGTTATGATGTTTTGATGATGTTAAGTTATTGCATGTTTTACGTATGCTTTTTTTAAATAAATGTATGTTATGTTTTTGGCAAAATGTTTATGATAAGGTTTTACGTAAAGCTAGAACTCACCAGCGTAGCTGACTTTTAGTATGCACATTCAGGTTAAGGACATGTACGGATGGGCGGTGATGTTTGGCAAGCGATGAAGAGTTACCCGATTGATACGATGACTGGCATCCCGTTACGTTATGTTTATGTTATGTAATGAATGTTTTAGACAATGATTACGCTTCCGCATGTTGAACAATGTTATGTTATGTTGAAATGAAAGTTTTCCGCTGCGTTATTTGATATTCAAGTTTAAGAACTGTTTGTGAATGAGTAAATCCAAGAAGTGAGGCCTCCTGGGTTTGGGGCCTTACAGAGTGTGTCACACCCCAACCGACAGCGGAATACGTCGGGGTGGGACATGGAGACTGTACATAAGCACATGATCATACTAAAACTCATGTAAATTAATAAACCAAGATTTCATACATGAGTTCAAACAAACATCCAAAACAAAATACATCAAAGTTCAATTTATTATTCAACTAGGTCTCGATCCTAAGTGAAGCATCTTGCATATGATCTCAAATATTTGCATCTGAAACATGATGGAAACAAGGTCAACTAAAAACAGTTGGTGAGCATACATAGGTTTTGACTCTACAAATAATGTTCAAAATGTTGTGTACAATTCACATGTAACATGGTATAAATAGGCAATTATGGAGAACCACTATAATAAACCGGATGCATAGTCAAACCTTGTGACATGTTAGGCATAACACTCAATGTTACCCTTGTGTAATGTCGGTAAGCAATCACCCTACCTGGGTGGATTTGTCAAATGCAATAGATCTATCATTGTTACCGTTGGCTTGTACGGAGTTAATGATTGTACTTGTTATAAATGTAGTTTAACTTATAGTGTTCAAGCATAAGGCAAAAAAATACACACATGTACATAATGTTTGAATTGTATATATTGCAAATAGTTCAATGTAATCATGTTCCACCCCAAAAATGTAAAACTGTAAAATGTGAGGCTATGTAACTCACCTGGTATGAGTAGCGTAAGTACTAGATACGTGAAAATGCCCGAACTACATGTGTCCTAAAATATGTAAGGACGTAAGTTCTATAAAATGTTGTGCTTGATTATGCGAGCAATCCACCCCACTTTACTGTTTGTAAAAGGTGTTTATTTTTTTGGGTTTGACCACGTTTGACTTGACGACACGTTGGTGATTTGTTAGAATAGATAAAAAAATATATTTATTTCCCAACAAATAAATATTAATAATAGATCGTATGATGGAAATCATGCATGTCATACAATATTCTTTTGATATATTAAAATATATATATTTTGATGATCGAAATATTATACAAATATTCAAATGTTATTTAGTCATGTTTAAAGACATATGCATGTAAATAAATAAAGTATTTTTAATCATCCATGAGTTAAAAATAGATGTATGAATAGTAATAAAAATAGTTTCATCATCAACACTATTGTAAAGATAAAACGATTCTAATGACTTGTATGTAGTAAAAATGATGATCTAAATATAAAATATACTTATATTTTATATAGAAATACTCTTTGTAAATTCAAATAAAAAAAGATCCATGTCTAGTATAAAACTCATTTTTGAAAACAATAAAGTTACTATTATTATAAATACGATCCATCAACATGCATGTGATCAAAATGATGATCCATCAACATGCATGTATCATCTAAGATATATCAAAGCAAGAAATCATAAAAAGAAAGTATACAAACTAGTTTTTAGATGATGCATGTTACATATTTAGATTCTTTTTACAAAAGAATGTAAGTTTTTGTTGGGTGTTATGACTTAAACACAATAGCTTGAAACAAATAAATAAGATAAGTTTCTTACTTAGAATGACAAAAAAAGATGAAGGCTTGATCCTAGCGCTTGAGAGATCCCCAAATGAGGCTTGAACACTTGAATCTTTGAAATAAAATGGTGGTTGTGTGTGCGTGTTGGTGGCCGAAAATGGAAAAGAGGGAGGGAGAAGATAGCTTTGCTCTTGAGTAGGAGAAAGAAATGGTGTGGAAATAAAGTGAAAGTGAAGGGGTATTTATAGTGTAGAAGGAGGGAGAAATGAAGGATTTTAAATAAATAAAAAAGAAAATAATTTTTTAATGTGGGGTGGTGGATGGAAGTGGATTGGTGGTGTAGGTAGGTGGAGTGTGAGAAAAGAGATTTTGAAGATTTTCTAGAAATATGGTAATGATTATTGTAACACTAGGCAATTTTCAGATTATTTATCGTATAACCTTAGATCGCGTTTATAATTTAATTATGCGGGTCTTAGACTTAATTTCAGTTAATTAGATCATTATAAAGTGTAGTAAAGCCCTTCGTATGCATAGGTTTGCATTTCATGAACTTTTGAAATTTACGATTCCGCGTATCGGTAAAATGTCCGTATTTAGCGTTGGTGACGACCCGGTTAATTTAAAATATCAGTTTTGATGCAAATTATATAAACTGGTGTATATTAGGGGATTATACGTGAAACTTATGTGCTACTTGTTAAATATCATTTTCGGTGATTTTCGTTGCGTTTTACCCGGTACAATCGCGTACCGGATGAGTTAAAATGAACTGTTAGCACAAATTATTATTTTTACTAACTATGATAGCAAATAATTAGTGGGTATTTTATATATTTTTATTTTGATGAAAACCCATGTTTAAAGTGGTAAAATTTTATAAAAGTGTTGTAGTTTTTATAAAATGTCACCTACACTTATGTGGTGTAGTTTTTATAAAACAAATGAGGTTCTAGAAGACATCTCTCTCCAAAAATCAGCCATAAAGTGGGTCCCACACCCTAATCAAGTATTAAACATAATCAATTGATTCCTTGCAACTTTTATTCAACACTACACTCCATAAATTTGATCATTCAACTTGCATGGGATTTGAATGGAAGATATCACCTCACACCCTCTCCCTCTCTCTCTCCCTTTGTGCCGTGAACCCTCTCCCACCTCCTATATATACCATTTCATTCTTCACTTCAATCCCACACCTTTCTATCATCTTTTCTCTAAGTTTTCTTACAAGTATTCTTGAGTTTTTGGTGTTCTTGGAGCATTTTCTTGAAGATTAAAGTGTTTTGGAGCCAAATACTGAAGAAAACATCCACATCTCTTCCATTTCTCTAGTATTCTCCTTGATTTAGTCAAGTGGTATGAATCTCCATCTCTTTCTTTACTTTTCTTAAAGAAAGTTTTGATTTTTACAAGTATTGTTCACCTTTAATAAAAAGGATTTTTATGAACTATTAAAATCAGCAAACAATGGGTCTTTATTGAAGATTTTCATGGATTTATTTGTATGTGTGGATGTCGTGTATATGCATGTATGTTTATATGCTCATATCTTGCAAAAAGTGATGAATTAGGGCTTGATCTTTACATGCAATCAAATGTTTTATTATGGTTTGTTTCAAACAGAAAATAGTTGTATATTATTGCATAAAAACATGTTAGTTTATGCATGGATCATTGAATTGATGATTTAGGTGTTTATTGCTAAAGATTGTTGTCCAAAACCATGATTTAAAGTAGGGTTTTGGCATGGATTATTTAGATTGTGTAAAATCTGGAAGTATGTTGATAAAAATGATGTTTTATAGTAATAATGACCAGCTCTAAAAGTGTTATTTAGGTTGTGATGATTTGCTAAGTGTATGAAATGTTTATTTTGCGTAAAAGACGCTAAAAAGGTGGATTTTTGTATGAAAATATATAGATTTGTAAATATGGAATCATGGCTGTAATATGATGATATGTTATGTCTAAAATATAGATTGATAGTAATATGTATGATTCTTGGTGTTTGGATGCATTTCGTTAGGTTTTACGCTAAACTAGTCGATTAAAACGGTAGTTTTCGACATGAAAAATGTGTATTTGTTAAATCTGATTTTGAGCAGTAAGTTTGAGTATATTGTATGATTAAAATACAGTTATTAAGGTATATAATGAGTTCATGTAATGAAATATGCTTTTGTACTTGTCGTTTAATGTTTCGGTTGTCACGTATGTGCTAGAAATTGCGATGTTTAGGTACTTTATGTCAAAATAATGAAAAATTATTTTGTTTGATGAAGTATAATTTATTAAGTATATTATGATGACATATGAACTCATGCATTAGACATTTGGAAGTTAGTTCCTTATAAGTTAGTCGTTTTTGCTTGAAAAGTGATTATGTGCAAATATTGTGATTTAATGTTTTCACATGTGATTTAGAACTTATAAGCATATGTATGAGTATATATATATATATATATATATATATATATATATATATATATATATATATATATATATATATATATATATATATATGTGTGTGTGTGTGTGTGTTACTAGTTTCATACTTTCATTTTGGTTGTTGATAAGTAATAAACACTTGATGTCTTCGTATGTGTGTATGATCCACCTTTTTTCGTTAAAAACATAACTGCGTGTCGAAGTCACCAACGGGTCATTTAAATAAATATTTTCTTAAAAATAATATAAGTCTAAGTAGGTTGGGTGAACAACTTGCTTGTAAGACATGAGGTTCAATTAGTAATGTATCCCTCGTATTTAGGGCACCGTTGGTGTTCGTGGGTGTATTTTTGCTAGCACTCGATTTTCCGTCATTCGTTACTACAAGGTAAGTTATCACGGCCCCTTTCTAAACCAGTTTGTTGTTTTATAAACTATGGGGAAAGAACATGCTTTCGTTCATTTATTATGATACTGGACTTACGTTATGTGTTTGTTTGATGGTCTCGAGTAAGGGTTTCGTTATGTGTTCATGTATGTCGTTCATGAATAGCCCGGTCGTTATAATCATTAGCCTCGTGTAGGCCGCAAGGTGTGTTGATAGATCTATTTGGGACTGACTGTCCACTCTCGTGATCAGTAGCTCTGATTGGTCGTTCGTACGAGATAATATATTTTGAAAGGATTCATGGGGACATGTTGTATTCGTGTCTCGGTTTGATTATAAGCTTTAGGTACTGTCATCATGTTGTATTCCTTGCAAGCTTATGACATATAACATGTTTGTCCAAGTTACTTGATAGTTCGTTAAATTCGTTTATGTTATCGTTAAACCCGTGAAACTTGCTCAACTTTATGTTGATGTTTTTAAGCATGTTTTTCAGGTACTTAGATGCTCTCGCACGGTTATGAAAACGGGCTTTTGGGCAAACACTTGCATCGGAATTCTGTTGGGACATTTTAAACTTTATTTTAGATCCTCATTTGTTGGATCCTGAAAACTCTTGTTTTAAATTTTAATGTCTTTCAATTTGGATAATTGTAAGACTTATCTTTATTTTGTTAAACCTTTCCGGTGTTTTAAATAAATGTGTTTGCTTATTATCATTGGGCTCCAACTTAAGTGACCACCATGCTTACATCTCGTTTCTGCTACGAATCGTCGTTTTCAGGGTGTGACAGAAGTTGGTATCAGAGCCCATGGTTATAGCGAACTAGAAAACGTTTTTCTTAAATATCTAGACTATAACTTTCAAAATTGGGAAAGGCATTTTCATACCGCGTGCATCTTATAATAGGAGTAAGTATTAGTATTTAGGGTCGTATTAGGATACTTTCTCTATGAGCCTTACGAGCCTTAAATGTGTTGCATACGTACGTGCTTACATTTATGGGAAAATCATTTATATCGTGTAAATATTCCATGCCACAGATGTCTCTTTCGCCTTCCATCATCTCGATCTCTTCTGATAGTGAGCCAGAGTTCTCACCAGTTTTGCTGATGTCTCCAGATTCGGTTCTTGATTTCTGATTTGCCCCGAACATGCCGAATTTTGCTAATCACCCGTATTATGGGAATGGGTGGATAGAAGAATATGAGGACGAAGAGGTACCATCTGGTGAAGAAGAACTTGAAGATGAAGAGATACCGACTAGTGAGGAAGAATCTGAAGATGAAGAGGAGCCTAGCGAAGAGGGATCCAATGAGGAAAAGGAGTCTAGTGATTAAGAGCCAGTTGAGACGAGTCCTTTAGTTGAGGAACCAATGAAGGAAGCTCTAGTTTCTGAGTTAGACAATAAGGAGACGCTAGCTACTGATGAGCCTACTCAAGTGATTCCCGTGACTATTAGCCATGTTCATGAGAACGATGAGGTTATGACTGCCATTGAGCCTGTTAGGCCAACTATGGGAAATTTACATCTTCCATCTCATCGATCTTATCGTGAACATCCTGAAGGTCCACTTTTGAAGTTTATTGCTAGGAAGACTGTGTCGCCAGTAAAGAAGAGAAAACTGGTCGATAGAGATGATGACGATACGGCAACCCGGAAAGGAGACCAGGTTCAGGCCCGAGAAGATGTGGTTGAATTGAGGAGAAGGGTGGAAGAAAGCGAGATTAAGGCCAAAAAGGCAATAAAGATGGTCGAGGAGGCTACTATGAAAGCCGCGAAAGCGGAAGTCAGAGAGGTTGAGGACTTACAGCGTGTAGATGCACTTGAGGAGCGCCTCGAGGCCTCTCTAGCCCTTGCAGTTACGTGTGTTCTGCTCGCTGCCACTGTTGCTTGCCTCGGTGTTCTCCCTCGTCAGAACCGCTAGTCCTTTTCCGTGACGATGTTGTTTTTGGTGTTCATGTCTTTTTCTTTTGTTATATTGGAGAAACTTGTTAGGGTTGGTCCTATGCCACACCCTTTTTTGTAATCATTTGGTTTAATGATGTATTCAAGTTTGAACTCTAATTTTTAACAAATACAACATGAAGTGGTTGATTTTGGTTTATTGTGGTGTTTGTTAAATTATTTTCGTACATACATGAATGACATGGATATTGCGTAATATATGTTGTTTCACTCGTTGTATTGTTTGTATTGGAAAAAGGAATATGCCACCGTGGAGAGAAAACTAAAATGCCAACCCACTCCCCACTACGGCTGAGGAATTGGCCAAGTTGATTTCGCAACACGTCAACACCGCCCTCGCTAATAGGACGGCTAACCAGAACATGAACCAGGGGAACCATATTGAAGGGTGCTCTTACAAGACCTTTCAAGCATGTTAGCCCCGACTCTTTTCTGGAACTGAAGGACCAGTCGGCATTGTACGCTGGATTGAGAAAATAGAGTCTGTGATGGTCATAAGTAACTGTACTGCAGCTCAACGCGTGAAGTATGCAACAAGTTCATTTCAAGATGAAGCTCCAACCTGGTGGAATACTTAGATTCAGGGTCTTGGTGAGGCTAATGCCTACGGTCTCACTTGGGATCAATTGAAGGAAATGTTGATGCGTGAGTATTGTCCACGCAACGAAATTCAAAAATTAGAAGCAAAATTCTGGAATTTGACTATGGTAGATGCTGAAGTAAGGGAATACACGACCAAGTTTCATCAGTTGCCACGACTTCCACCCCATCTCGTAACACCAGAGCACAAAATAATTGAGCGTTACATCTGGGGCTTGGCACCTCAAATCCGTAGTATGGTGACGTCAGCAAACCCTACGACTATGCATAGTGTTGTGCAGTTAGCACACTCACTGACTGATGATGTTGTTCGTATGGGGACATTGAAGAAGAGTGGTTCAGGGAAGAAGCCGGTGGAAGTTGTTGATGGAATGAATGAGAAAGGAAAAATGTCAACTGAAGGAAAGCGTAGGTGGTCTGAAGGATCTGGGAGTCATGCTGGTAACTCTCAGAACGAAAGGAGGAATCAGGGAAGGATGTATGCAACCAACACCACAGAAACAAGAAGGTATCAGTTTCCTAACCCGAAATGCAACAAATGTGGTTATTTTCACACTGGTCAGTGCAACGTCTGTGACCGTTGCGGCAAATTTGGACATCAAGCCCAAACCTGTCGTGTGAAATTGGGAGTGAAGAAAGAAGAATCAAACCCTGTGTGTTATGAGTGTGGAATTGTAGGGAATTTCAGGAAGGATTGGCCAAAACTGAAGAACCAGGGAACCCGTGGCAGAGCATTCGTGATGGAGGCCAAGAAAGCACGAAAAGATCCATCGGCCGTTACCGGTACGTTTCTCGTAAATGATCGTTAAGCTTACATTTTATTTGATACAGGAGCCGATAAAAGCTTTGTTTCCAAAAACTTTGAACCTTTTCTTAGTTCAAAATCAAGTAAATTAGATGTTAAGTATTTTATAGAGTTAGGTAACGTAAAATTAATAGAAGCCGACAAAGTTTTTCATGAAAGTACCATGCGTTTCGGAGGTCGTACGTATAGTATTAACCTTTACCAGTAGAACTTGGAAGTTTCGATATCGTTATTGGCATGGATTGGTTATCAAAGAAGCATGCAGAGATTGTGTGTGATAGGAAGATAGTTCGTCTTCTACCCCCAATTGGCGAACCGCTGGAAATTCAAGGTGATGAGTGTGCCCCTTTGAGAATTGTTAATATGATGAAAGCATAGAAGTATTTGCGAAAAGGATACCTATCATACTTAGCCCACGTGGTTGACACTAGGGTTGAGGAACAAAAGCTTGAAGAGATCCCCGTAGTTCGTGATTATCCGGAGGTATTTCCCGAAGAGTTACCTGGATTGCCACCGCAAAGGCAAGTCGAGTTCAGTATTGACCTAGTGTCTGGAGCAGCGTCGATAGCTCGATCTCCTTATCATTTGGCACTATCTGATATGCAAGAGCTATCCAAGCAATTACAAGAGTTGTTAGATAAAGGTTTTATAAGACCGAGTTTCTCGCCCTAGGGAGCGCCGGTTTTATTCATGAAAAAGAAGGATGGTTCTATGAGGATGTGTATCGATTATCGAGAATTGAATAAACTCACCATCAAGAATCGGTATCCATTGTCGAGAATTGATGACTTGTTAGATCAGCGGCAAGGATCGAGTTATTATTCTAAGATCGATTTACGTTCAGGCTACCATCAACTGAGGATTGTTGAAGAAGATATTCCGAAGATTGCGTTTTGAACCCGGTATGGTCATTATGTGTTTTTGGTCATGCCTTTTGGTTTGAAAAAAGCTCATGCGGTATTCATGGATCTCATGAATAGAATGTGCAGACCATACCTTGACAAGTTCGTGATAGTGTTTATCGATGATATACTCATATATTCGCTGACTAAGGAAGAGCACGAGCACCATCTGAAGCTGATTTTGGAGATGTTGAGGAACGAGAAGCTATATGCTAAACTTTCAAAATGCGAGTTCTGGATCCGAGAAGTTCACTTTCTTGGACACGTTATCAATGAGAAGGGTATACACGTGGACCCAGCAAAGATTGAGGCAATTAAGAATTGGGAAGCGCCAAAGAGTCCCACCGAGGTACGACAATTCCTAGGTTTGGCGGGTTACTATCGAAGGTTTATTAAGAATTTCTCCAAGATAGCGCAATCCCTAACGCAATTGACCCAGAAAGACAAGGAGTATATATGGGGAGTAAAGTAAGAGGCAGCGTTTCAATTGTTGAAAAAGAAGTTGTGAAGTGCCCCTATCATGTCTCTTCCCGAGGGGACGGATGGATTTGTGGTGTACTGTGACGCCTCTTGCCAAGGTCTTAGTTAGGTCCTAATGAAGAATGGAAAGGTCATAGATTATGCATCTCGTCAACTAAAGGTGCATGAACAGAATTATGCGACGCATGATTTGGAACTGGGTGCGGTGGTTTTTGCACTCAAAATTTAGAGGCATTACCTTTACGGTACTAAGTGCACAATTTTTACAGATCATAAGAGTCTTTTGACCAGATATTCGATTGAACCAGGATCGATGAAAATGTATAAGGATCTTAAGGAGCACTACTGGTGGCCAAGACCGAGTACCAAAAGCCATCTGGACTTCTGCAGCAACCGGAGATTCCATAATGAAAATGGGACTGTATTGCCATGGATTTCATCACCATGTTACATCGAACGTCTAGTGGCTACGATTCCATCTGGGTAATTGTGGATCGTTTGACAAAATCGGCACATTTCCTGCCTGTGAAGGAATCTTACCGAATGAAGAAATTGGCCAGCATATACCTCAAGGAAGTAGTGTCCTGGCATGGGGTGCCCACTTCGATCATCTCCGATAGATATAGTAGTTTCACGTCGAAGTTTTGGCGGTCACTACAAAAAGCCTTGGGTACCCGTTTGGATTTAAGCATGGCATATCATCCGCAGAGTGATGGTCAAAGTGAAAGGACCATCCAGATTTTGGAAGACATGCTCCATGCCTGCGTAATCGACTTTGGTGGAAGTTGGGATGGTCACCTACCGTTGGCTGAGTTCCCCTATAATAACAGTTACCAAATTAGCTTGAAAGCCGCTCCGTTTAAAGCCCTGTATGGGGGAAAATGTCGCTCACCGCTTTGTTGGGCAGAAGTTGTTGACAAGCATTTAACTAGACCAGAGCTTGTCCAGGAAACTACCGATAAGGTTTTCAAGATCCGTGATCGTTTAAAGGTTGCCCAGGATCGTCAGAAGAAATATGATGATAGAAGAAGGAAACCATTAGCATTCCAAGCGGGAGACAGAGTTATGCTGAGGGTCTCTCCTTGGAAGGGGGTAGCTGTAGGTCCACATGACTCATCTCAGATCGATCTCGTGACAGAACGTCTCGATAACACGGAGTGCGAAATCCTTCTTGTTAACGTATTGTATACGAATTGACAATAGAAACAACATGTAAATAAACTTCTCTTTGTATATCATCAAACACAGAGTTTACAGAATACGATCAATCAAGTCTCTCTACTTTTCTCTCTAAACAGATTCTGTAAACTCCTATTTATAGACACAAACTCGACAATAAGCGAACTTAACAAGTTCCCCTCAAAGATGCTTAGGCGAACTTAACAAGTTCGCCTCACATGAGACTAGGCGAACTTAACAAGTTCGCCTCTAATAGGCTAGGCGAACTTAACAAGTTCGCCTCTAGCAGAACTTGTTCTATCACTTAGACAAAATCTATACAATTACATAAAAACATAAAGACAATAAGAACTAAACTTTTACAAAGCTTTTGTCATACATTCTATGTCCTAACAAACTCCCCCTTAACAATAGCTTGATCTTCTGTCTTCAGTCTTTATGAGCTCTTCTAGTTATCTGGTAATCTGCTTCCTGCGTGCACTCCATATCTCTGACATATCTCCAACACTATTTTATACTACAATCCTTGTTCTTTCCATTCATCAGTAAACATAATCTCATTCTATCTTAACGTCCCCTGATCTTTCTTTGAGAAGTTAATAAGATTCATTGCATCATAGAAACTAATAATGACCTTATTATCTTTATCATCAATCCTAGCTTCACCAGTATTCACATCTACGTACCACCATTTCATATCCTCCAGAAAAGCATGTGGTATTTTCTTCAATGGTATCTTCTGTACAGCACGTACTGGCTTGAACATATACTTCCAAGTCACAATCTCAGTCTTTTGATCTACAATCTTCACTCTTTTTCCTTTCTGTGGTTTTAATATTTCGTACTTCCTTGATCCACCTTCTCTTTTAATTAGGTTAGCAATCACATTGGCTAATCCACACTTTGATCTATTAATTAGTGATTTCGTAGCTAGACCATTCATCTCACACCTTGGCAAGGTATTGAAATACTTGATTCTAGGCTTTAAGTATTGAACACCATCAGATCTTTTAAGAGCAAACAACTTCGTGTCATCATCATAAAACCAACTTATGATTCTTCCAATACACTCTCTTTATTCACATATCTTTCTTTCTGAGCAGGTTGTATAGGTGACTTTAGTAGTACTTTCATCCAACTGTTAACTACTTCTCTCCACTGTTCTCTAGTCATTCCTTAATTTCTATACATCACAGGTTCATCATTCGGCTTAGGAGACACAGTATGAGTAGTATCAACCTTAGAATCTATCTTGGATTGAGCAGTATCATCAGGTGTAGTGATATCTTCAACAGAGTCTAAAGAATCTGTTACTCCATCATAAGAAAACTCAGGAATAACTTCATCTTGGATGAAGTTATACGGTACATTCAGACCATGACTTCCTTCATATGTAAATTTATCTTTACCCTTTTCTATCTCAATTTCTACAATCTCTCCTTCTTCAACTTCATTATCCATCACATCCTCTTCAACATCATCAAATAATTCATCAATATCATCTAGACATTCTAACTTCTCAGCTTCTTCTTCTTCAGAATCAGCAAAGAATTCAAAGAGTAAATATCTTCATTCACTCTAGAATCATTCTTGGTTCCTTCAATATTACCTGATGTAGACTCCCCCTGAACTCTTGATATTGGATTCACGTCAGCGTATTGACGATCACCCTTAATATTACCACTAGGATCATTGTCATCATCATTCTCTCGTTGAATTGACTCAGCATAACAAGTATCATGTATCCTTAACTCCCCCTGAGCGTCAAGACGCTCAACAAGTTTGGACACCAATAACTGCATGTCAGCAATCTGTGTAGCTTGAGCTTGAAGAACCAACTGTCTCTGAGTATCAGTAGACATAAGAGTATCTACCTGAGTCTGGAAAGCAAGCACCTGTGATTCAAGGAAGGTAATCCTTTCAGAATCAGAAGGCTTTGAAGGACCAGCGTCAGATGAATGTGGAACATGTGGACAAATCACCGGAGATGGATGTTTAGATGTAGGAGGTGTAACCAGTAAGGATGCAACAAAAGTAGCGTCCTCAACACCTTGAGAGGAATGAGCAGCAGAAATAGAAGCAGACATAAGCTTCTGAGCTTTTGGAACTGGAATAACATCGCTATCCGAGTCAGAACTCTCATCAATAGTTCTCTTGCCAAGTACTGATCCAGAAGGAGGATTCCGAACAGATTTACGCCTCGGTTTTCTGGCTTTAGATTTAATACGTTTCCCCGCATTTGCTAGTGGTAACGTAGCCAATCTCTCATAATGATCTGAGTTAAAATCTCTAGACGAATCAGAATCAGTAGCTTCAGAATCAGGTAAAATAGTATCACCGGAACTCGTATCTACCACATTTCCTTCAGCTTCATGAATAGGTGAGTTCACAGCGTCATTATCAAAATCTTCCATATTCATACCCAAATCTTGTTCATTATCTTGAGCAACATTTTCCTAAACTGGTTCATTAACAGGAATATGAATCTGTTCTTGAGGAATAGGAACTTGTTGTTGTTGAATAGGAACTTGTTGTTGTTGTTGTTGAGCTTGAACTTGTTGCGTTTGTTGTGGTTGTTGTACTTGATTCTGGACTTGGCCTTGAACTAACTCCTCGGGATGAAACCAATTATCATTAGGTGGTTCAACATAATCAGGATTGATTAAGTGACCAAATAAAGGAGTCGGAACGGGAATCAAAACAACATTTTGTTGTTTAACCTTAGTACAATCAGTAAAGATTATTTTGGACATAGGAGTCAAGGTCAAACGGATTGGATGCTGTGGTAAATCTGGAATTAAATGATTCAACATCATTTGTAATAATGATGGAGGATTGATTTGCATGACCAACTCACGGTATATATATATAAGCAAAGTTAAACCGTTTGTTCAGGGTCAATGCAATCATTACAACTTGTAATGCACTCTTCAAACCATCAGTACCAGCCTTTCTTGGAGACAAACATTGGATAAACGTGCATAAAATACCTCCATTCTCCAACTAAACCACCTTTTCTTGCTTGAGTATCATTTGGTCTGTCTCTGTAACCCATCCTCTGAAAACATCCCATAATCAGTGTTCCAGGATAAGACATAGGATCTTCATTAGCACCTCCCAATGCCAAAACAGCACGAATAGTGTCCACTGAAATAGCTACCTCTGTATTATTCACCGTAGCATGAAGTACATGAGGTTCAACATCTGTGTCTTGATGTACTGTATCCCAGAATTTTTGTATATACGGTAAGCTAATGTACGGATCTGCGGATAAGGCCACATGCAAATGTGAACGATTCAGGAAGTTGATAATTCCTTGGAAATTAACAGCTTCAGACATATTTGGATCTAATAACGCCACTTGATTATGTTTGTACTCAACACGACGAGCCATCTGTAAAGTATTGGACAAAGAACACACATTAGTCATATAACAAACAAAAGAAAAAAATCATAAAAAAATTCACAAAAAAAATTGACACACAAAAAAAAAATCACAAGTCCAAACACTGCTTAGCCCTTAGGCGAACTTAATGAGTTCGCTTAGTGTTGCAAGAGGCGAACATAATAAGTTCGCCTAAACAAGTTCGCCTGAACCGATTTGTCGATACAGATTCTACAGCAGATATCCAAAATGTCCAAATCGTCAAAAAATTTCAAATTAAACATATCATAATCAACGATACTCAACCACGAAACAATATTAAGCGTCAATTGTAAGTTTTAACCATGAAACAACACCATATCAGATCAATCTCAGACCGGCTGTCAAAAAACGATGAACACAGGGTCAAAGGATCAAATTTCCATCGATTTAACGGATAAAAAACCCTGAAATTACCTTATAAAGATTCGCAATTCAAATCCGATCCAGAGGGAAATACGAAAATTTCAAATCGAAAACCCTAGTTCAAAATTTCACAAGTTCGCTAAAAAACCCGTAAGTTCGCTAAATAAGTTCGCTCCCACAGTGAAACAAATAATAAGGATAAGTTTGCCTGAACAAAATATTTAATCACAATTAAGTTCGCTTCATTAGGCGAACTTGTTAAATTTGCTTAACAAGCCCCAGGGGAACATATTAAGTTCGCTTAATCAGAAATAGGCGAACATATTAAGTTCGTTTCAAACCTTTGCCTTGAACAATTTCTTCACTTTCAACATGTCACATTCTTGTGAACTTCCATCTGTAGCATGTATCCGATCCAATCCCGAATCATCTTAATAAAATTTTTTTTTTTGTTGAAGCACTTTCCTATGACAAACACTCTGGATAGATAGAGTCTTAGTTTTGTGCTTTCATGTATGTATTTGTCTTTGTTTGTAAGTGTCTGTATGTATTAGTAATCGAGTTGTATTTACTTTTACATATTGCTTGTTGCAAATTTCTCTAAGTGTTTTGCGCACTTGTATGTGCGCAGGAATTAGTTCCTGCGTACTTAGCAAGTACGCAAGAATACCTTTGCGTACTTGCTAAGTACGCATGAACAATTGCCCCGCGCACTTGCTAAGTGCGCAGGCATCAGGTAGTGTATAAATAGGAATGTTTGACAGTAGACAAGTACGCATTCATAGTTGCAAATACGCAGAACTTGTAATATTAGTATTTCTCTTTGTAACCTTCAAGTGTTTATAATAGACGAACGTTTAAAGTGATCATCTTTTCGGTTTACTTTGTGTTGTAAGACTCTCCACCTAGTCACGGGTTTTCCGCACCCGGTCCGACTAGTAGACCCCTTGCATGTGATGATCCGCCACACCCGAGGGACCTTCAAGTGGTATCAGAGCATTGCTCTTGATTTCGAGTGTTGTGAGTGCGTTTGGAGAGTTTTTTACATAGTTTTACAAGCAAAAGGAGGTGTTTTTGTTGATTTTTGTGATAAAATAGGGGTAGCTCTTGAGCACTATTTTAGAAGCAAAAATCACTCAAAAATCGACTTTTGTTGTGTATTTTGAGTGTTTTGAGCATCAAAGGTTGGTTAGAAACAAGTTTCTAAACCTTTGGCTCATTTTGATTGTTCATCCGTCCGATTTTTGCCATCTCCGGTGTGTTTCCAGTGACCGGAATAGTTTGGTGAGAGTTGGAGAAAAGGTGTTCTGTGTACTTACCATATCTGGCAAAAAGTACAGTCTTGCTGCGTACTTACTAAATTAGCAAGAGTAATCTCTTACGTACTTACTAAATACACAAGACTAATCTTGTGCGTACTTAAGTTATATCCTGCGTACTTATCATTTACTCCTGCGTACTTATCAAGTACGCAAGAGCAAATCTTAAATACGCAAGATCATTCCTCTAAGTGCGCAAGGCCAATATCAAGTGTGCAAGGCCAATATCAAGTGTGCAAGTGTCTCTGATTTTTCTGAAATTTGACTAAGTGTTCACCATGTCGAATCTTCAGAACCTTGGAAACCTTTTAAACTATGACAATGAGATCGGTACTCCTCAAAAACCGCCAAAGTTGCTAAATGTAAATGATTATTCTAACTGGAAAGCACGCTTTGAGCACTACATTTCTTATACCAATTCTTCATTATGGATTCCAATTCTAGAGGGTTATAAGAATCCCACACACATTTATCTTGATGATGAACTGCCTAAGCCTATCTCTAAACTCGATTAAGAAGAAAAGAAAGCTTATGATCGAGAGAAGAAGGCTCTTGGTTCTATCACTATGGCATTAACTCGGGAGTTGTTCCACAGCTTCAGAGGTTATGACAATTCTAAGGATCTTTGGAAGGCACTGTAGAAAAGATTCGAGGGGAATAGTGATATCAAGAAGAGTAAACGGGATCTACTCAGGAAGCAGTATGAATGCTTCCGATTTTTGGAGAATGAGTCTTTAGATGACCTCATCTCTAGATTCTATCATCTGCAGACAGAATGAAAAGCTTTTGAGCTCAAGTATCCCGATGAAGAGTTGGTGGAAAAGTTTCTGGACGCTTTGCCTCCCATGTTTGAATTGTACACAACCCTGATGAGAGAGAATCCAAAATTCTATGAAATGAAAGTGGAGGAGGCAATTGGAAAGGTTCAAGCTCATAACATGAACCTTAGAAATAAGGAGAGATCAGGAAGACCTCAGATACAAGACCCTTCTATGTATCATGGGACGTCTTCTACAACCAAATCTTTGGGCTCTAGAATTGCCCTTTTCTCTGGAAACTCTACTGAAGAAGACCACTCAAATGGTTGTGGTGGTCATGCATGCTATGTATCTGGATCAGGTTCTGGATCTCATCAACAACATACCTCAAGAAATCCTCCCGCTACAACTTCAGCTAACCAATCAGCTATAGCCAAAATAGCTGAAGATCATGTATCACTATTTTCATCTTGTATGCAGGCCTACGAGAACTTCATAGGTGGCAAGCTTACAGATCCCGAGACAATTGAAGAAGATTTTAATCAAGTGGATCCTGATGACATGGAGGACATGGATATTCAATGGAATATGGCCATGATACTGAGGTGAGCCAAGCGTTTCCTGAACAGAACATGAAGAAAGTTCATTGGCGGGCATTCTAATGCCATGGTTGGTTTTGACAAATCCAAGGCCAAATGCTATAAGTGTCTAAACTTTGGACACTTTGCTCGTGAATGTCAGAAAGACAGAGCACTGGCTTCGGGTTTCACCAGACCTAGCCAAGGAAACAGCCATGGCTACAACAACACAAACAACCACAATCAAAGCCACGGTGGTTCGTCCAATGCACTGGTAGCTCAACAGGACGACAGCTTTGATTGGGGTGTTCATCTGGAAGATGCCATCATTGCACAAACTCAGGTTGGTCTCATGGCTGAGATCATGGAGTTGATGGAAGCTGAGAAAAAGGAAGCTGAAGAAAAGGAACCTTCTGTATCTGACCAAGAGGAATCTACTACTGATGTTGCTCTCATGGCTATTAGAGAGGCAAGAAGTTCATCAACTGAGGTAGATTCTAATCCTTTTTCTGTTATTTCTTGTTCTAAATGTCTCGGCTTAAAACTTGAAAATTCTAAGCTTCAAGACAAGGTCGAACCCCTTCGCATTATTGCTCTAAGTTATAAAGAAAACGAAAAACGTTTTAAAGATTCAATTGAAACGTTGAAAAAGGAAAAACGTGAGTATTCACTAAAAATGAGCGATCAACAGCTTCACTTGGATATTGCATACAAAGGGTTGGAGAAAAGGAACAATGAAATTAACAAGCTGCAAAATGAAATCTTGTAGTTGAAATGTTCTAATGAGAAGTTGAAAAACTCTCGTTTTGTGGTAGAACACTACGAATCTGTAGTGAGGCAAATGAATGGCTTAGGGCTGGGTACTAATGCCATTCCTCCACCAGTTAGTGGGAAGTTTGTCAACAGCTTAGTAGACTTTGATCTAACATGTCTTGATGAGTCCTCAGGAAAGGATGATTCCTCTAAAAAGGATGATTCCTCAAGTAAGGCTAACTCCACATCTAATGAGGAGTTCTTTACTGCTTCTGATGATGGGTCGGTTAACACTTGCCCTAAAGGAGTAGTATCTGAGGAGTTGTTATCTGAACAGAAAGTTAAGAAAAACATTATTACTGATAGTGATAACTGTATTTTAACTGAACCTGATATCATTGAATCTAATGATAAATTAAAGGTAATGCTTTTTAGGGGGTATACAAATCTTAATCAAGTAAAGAAAGAGGCTTTTTCAGCTCACTATAGGCTTGCTTACAAAGAAAATTTGCAAAAATACTATACTCCCGAGAACCAATATGTATCGGGTCAGACTCATGTTCACAAACCAACTCCTCCTGCTCATAATGTTGAGTTATTTAAGGCCAGATCTAATGAGCCTTACAAAAGGACTTATACAGACAAGAGGACTTGCTTTCACTGTGGCTTGGTTGGTCACATTTTTGTGAACTGTCCTTCAAAGAACCAAGGGAAATGGCCTATTGTTTCACAACCGGCTATCATCCCTAAGTCCAAAACAAAACGTGGTGAAACCACCAGTTAAACCGATGGCAAAGCCAAAGATCAAATCTGAGGCCAAACCATCTGTTTCAAGAAAGGTAAAGCAACATGCTGTACCTTGTGTATCTACCTCTGGTAGTACACGTACTGGTGAGAAACCTGTGGTGAAACTCTCTAAGCCATAGAGAAGGAGAAGGAATAAGAGTTTGAGAAAGCTAGAGCAGCTGACTTCAGTTCAATCAGGTGAATCTTCCACAAGTTCACCTGCTGTTGTTGAACCAAAGTCTACTGTTCCGGTTAAGAAAAAGAAGAGGTCCTGGATTGCCAAATCTAAAAATTCTCAATCTCCTAGTCCTAACTCTTTTAAAGATTCATCCATTTTGAACAGTCATCACGACTGTGAGTTAAAAGAGGTAGCTTATTTTGAAAAGGATGGACGGCCCAAGACCACTATGGCTTGGGTCTCCAAAACTAACTAATTCTTTTTGTGACTCGTGCAGGGACGTCCGAAGGGTACTATGTCACACCCCGACCGATGGCGGAATCATCGAGGCGGACAATGGAATGATTGTTCAAAAGCACATGATAGCTAAAATATTGCATAATTCATTAATTTACTTAAAGACAACAAATATTCAAGTACAATACAAATTCAAATAACCTAGTCTATTCCAAAACATTGATTTAATTAACTAGGTCCATAAGTTCTTAAGTGGTAGAATCTTCAGCAAGCAATCACATATCCAAACCTAAAACATTATTTAAATCAAGTGTCAACTATAAAGTTGGTGAGTACATAGGTTTTGTGAACCCGATAAATAGTAGATAAAAACGTTTTCCAACTCATTGTTTATCTTGTTAAACATAACATATATAGTTGTATCCTTTATGTTTATCTAAGCACAATTCAAACCTTGATTGACGCGCTTGAGCATAGCACAACAGCTAGGCCCGGTATGTTTGAATATAGTTATCCACTATATCCGATATGTTTGAATATAACACACGGCTATATCCGAGTATGTAGTAATAAACACCCTAACCGGGTGCGCTGGTCAGGCACAATAGATCTATTAATATTACTGTTGGTTTTCTTTGTGTTTAAAATAAATGAATGTACACCCAAGATAATTCACGATAAACAAGCATATAATCAATATGTATAACACGTATAAACAATTTGATGAGTAGCATGTATAATGTTTCACCCCAGAGCATGTAAAAATGTAAAATAGGGGCTATGTAACTCACATGGCTAGCGGATGTTTTAATCCACGTGGGTAGGTGATAAGGATGTTGAAGTCTAAGCACGTTGAAACCCTATGTGGATAAACGGGTATTATTGTATGTTTGTATATGTGTATTCGTATTTAAATATGTATAGGTTTATAATAACATTCCATAAAATTATTTGTATAAAATATTGTAGTAAAATAATGATTTTTTTTTAATAAAATTTAACATCTAAATATATATTTAATCTTGTTAGATATTTATATTTTAAATAATTTGTTATTATGTTTATTGTATTTATATATAATAATAGTTTTTAACAAGTTTATAAAATATAGGGTTTATTATTTTATAAAAATTGGACGGGTTAAATATGTGAAGAAAAAAGTTATTTAATGGTTTCAAAAATAAATGAACGAGTCAACCAACCCGTAATAGTTTTAATTGTATAGATATAATATTAAAATATGACAAAATAAATAAATAAAATAAAAACAGAAAAAATTTGGGTTGGGCCGGAGGCCATCAGGATCGAACCCGCGACCTAAGACTCAAACACACACGCATAACCAGCCGGGCTACTGCCCATCGCTGGTTATGTGTGTATCGTTTAATTTATAAACACACACGCAAAGCTGGTCGTTAGTTCTCGGCAACCGGCAAACCGTGTCCGAGAACACTGGTTTGCCCGGTAATCGAAGGTTTGAGGTCGGGTTGTCGATTGGAATAGGTTGCCATATGATATCAGAAGGTAAAGAAACGAAGTTGAGGTACCTACTTGGTCGCGAAGGGTCTGGACGGCAGGGTCTTAAATCCGAAAATACCAAGATCGGTTAACTATGCTTCAGGATGAATTAGACTCTGAGATTCTGGTCACAGCTTCTCACAGAGGAGACGAACCCAATGCCGGCTTCAATTTTGAGTGAGAGTGGGTGAAAAAGGGGTGGCGAGCTCGAGCAGGTCCGGTAATGGCTATTTACAGCCAAGCTCGATCCCGATAATGAGACAAGCAATTGAGTATGTCCAGACACTCGTCTGGACGAGACGAAACTATCGAGCCATCTTGCAGACGTGGAGGTTTCTTGTCGAGGCCGAATTCGTGGCGTGGACTTTCGGCCACAAACATGATCAGGCTTTCTGTATGTCGGGGAGACCAATTGGTCGGGGGCTTTTGTTCGCGTGGGGATGACGAGGTCAAGGAGACCATTTTCGGCTGTCGAGGTGCAGGGAACAGGCGTGTCGAGGGGGTCGTCGGAAAATGGCTTGGACCGCCGGACAATGGGGGAGACAACCGGAAATGTGAATTGGGATTTGGTAGAAATGGTCCCTGAAGTTTGTTTTTGTATTAAAATAGTCCCTGAGATTGTTACCCGTTTGTCCCTGTGGTTTAGTTTATCCAGAAACAGCCCCTTAACAGATTTTGTCTTAAAACCTTTTAGTTTCATTATTTTCAAAACAGCCCCTTAACTTTTATAAAAATAATTAATTAAATTTCTTTTTAATTTCAATTATATTTTATAAACTTTTATTATTATTATAAATATATTTTTATAAAAGTCAATTATTATTTAGATAGATTATCATATTTTTGTTATGAACTTTTTAAATTTAGATTTATATAAAATTTTATGTAAGTTTAAAACTTATAAAAATTTTAATTATTTTAAATCCATAAAATAAAAATAAAAGAAATGTATACTTTGTATAAAGTTTAAATAAAAATACTTGCATTTCATTCAATAGAAAATGTTTACATGACATATAATATGAAAGCGTAAATTGAAAACCCGAAATGTCACAGTCTCCCCATGTTAAAGGAATTTCGCCTCGAAATTCAACAAGTGGAGGCTATGAAAAGAGATGCGGATATTTGGATTTCATTTGGTCTTCACGTTCCCAAGTGAACTCGGGTCCACGTTTAGACTCCCAACGGACCTTGACAATGGGGATGCGGCTACGCTTGAGTTTCTTGACTTCACGGTCCATGATTTCCACGGGTTTCTCAACAAAGTGCATTTTTCGTCAATACGCACTTCATCAAGAGGGATGTGGAGATTCTCGTCGGCTAGGCACCTTTTCAAATTAGATACGTGAAAAGTCGGCTGAACGTTGCTGAGCTCTGAAGGAAGATCGAGTTTGTAGGCCACTTTTCCTACCCTTTCGAGTACCTTGAATGGACCCACATATCGAGGTGCAAGTTTTCATTCCTTTCCAAATTGGACTACGCCTTTCCAAGGTGATACCTTTAGAAGAACCATATCCTCAACTTGGAATTCCAAGGGTTTTCGTCGTTTATCGGCATAGCTCTTTTGTCGACTCCTTGCTACTCGAATGTTGTCACGAATAAGAGAGATTTTATCGGTGGTCTCTTGGATAAGCTCGGGACCGGTGATTTGTGTTTCACCAATTTCGTTCCAACAAATCGGTGAACGACATTTTCGTCCATAAAGAGCTTCAAACGGTGCCATGTTAATACTTGTGTGGTAGCTGTTGTTGTAGGAAAATTCGATCAGTGGTAGGTGAGAATTCCAATTGCCGCCAAAGTCAATGACACAAGCACTAAGCATATCCTCGAGAGTTTGGATTGTTCACTCCGTTTGTCCATCGGTTTGGGGATGGTAAGCCGTGCTTAAATCCAAACGAGTACCAAGCGCCGATTGTAATGATTGCCAAAATCGGGAAGTAAAACGCGAATTACGATCAGAGATGATGTTCAATGGGATTCCGTGACGACTTACGATCTCATCAATGTAGATCCGAGCCAATTTCTCGACTCGATAGTCCTCACGAATAGGCAAGAAATGAGCAGACTTTGTGAGTCGATCGATAATAACCCAAATACTATCGTGCCTACTAGAAGTGCGTGGGAGTTTGGTGATGAAGTCCATAGCAAGGTTCTTCCACTTCCATATGGGAATTTCAGGTTGTTCGAGGAGTCCGGAAGGCTTCTGGTGTTCGGCCTTTACTTTAGAACAAGTTAAGCATTTTGCCACAAAGAGGGCAATATCCTTTTTCATGTCGGGCCACAAATATTATTGACGAAGACCCATGTACATCTTATCAGCTCCGGGATGTACCAAATATCGAGTTTTGTGGGACGCGTTCATCAAGAATATACGAAGGTCGTCGTGATCGGGAACCCAGATACGATCCAAGTAATACAACAGGCCGTTGGCTTTAGTTTCTAGCAAGAGTTCCACACCACATGCCATCTCGTGGTACATGTTTCCCTCGGTAACCGAGGTGTGTTGTGCTTGGAGGATGCGGGCTTGGATATCGTTATGAAGACGAACACTATGAAGCATGATACGTTCCTTACGACTCAAGGCGTCGTCTACAACATTTGCTTTGCCAGGGTGGTAGCGAATCTCGCAGTCGTAGTCGTTAAGAAGTTTGACCCATCGTCGTTGCCTCATATTAAGCTCTTTTCGATTGAAAGTATGTTGGAGACTTTTGTGGTCGGTGAAAACCACACATTTGGTGCCATAAAGATAGTGTCTCCAAATTTTCAAGGCGAAAACGACAGCACCAAGCTCGAGATCATGGGTCGTATAGTTCTTCTCGTGGATTTTGAGCTGACGTGATGCGTATGCAATTACTTGGCCACGCTGCATAAGAACACAACCAAGACCTTGGTTGGATGCATCGCAATAAACGACAAAGTCGTCATTACCACTAGGAAGTGTTAGAACAGGAGCATTACAGAGCTTGAGCTTGAGAGTTTGAAAAGCTTCCTCTTGTTTGGGTCCCCACTCGTAAGGCTTACCTTTGTGAGTCAAGGCAGTGAGCGGGACCGCAATTTTGGAGAAATTTGAGATGAAGCGACGATAGTAACCCGCTAGTCCAAGGAGGGAACGAATCTCGGTAGGAACCAATTTTTTTAACAAGTTTATAAAATATAGGGTTTATTATTTTATAAAAATTGGACGGGTTAAATATGTGAAGAAAAAAGTTATTTAATGGTTTCGAAAATAAACGAACGAGTCAACCAACCCGTAATAGTTTTTATTGTATAGATATAATATTAAAATATGATAAAATAAATAAATAAAATAAAAACAGAAAAATTTGGGTTGGGCCGGAGGCCATCAGGATCGAACCCGCGACCTAAGACTCAAACACACACACGCATAACCAGCCGGGCTACTGCCCATCGCTGGTTATGTGTATATCATTTAATTTATAAACACACACGCAAAGCTGGTCGTTGGTTCTCGGCAACCGGCAAACCATGTCCGAGAACACTGGTTTGCCCGGTAATCGAAGGTTTGAGGTCGGGTTGTTGATTGGAATAGTTTGCCATATGATATCAGAAAGTAAAGAAACGAAGTTGAGGTACCTACTTGGTCGCGAAGGGTCTGGACAGCAGGGTCTTAAATCCGAAAATACCAAGATCGGTTAACTATGCTTCAGGATGAATTAGACTCTGAGATTCTGGTTTCAGCTTCTCCCAAAGGCGACGAACCCAATGCCGGCTTCAATTTTGAGTGAGAGTGGGTGAAAAAGGGGTGGCGAGCTCGAGCAGGTCCGGTAATGGCTATTTATAGCCGAGCTCGATCCCGATAATGAGACAAGCAATTGAGTATGTCCAGACACTCGTCTGGACGAGACGAAACTATCGAGCCATCTTGCAGGCGTGGAGGTTTCTTGTCGAGGCCGAATTCGTGGCGTGGACTTTCGGCCACAAACATGATCAGGCTTTCTGTATGTCGGGGAGACCAATTGGTCGGGGGCTTTTGTTCGCGTGGGGACGACGAGGTCAGGGAGACCATTTTCGGCTGTCGAGGTGCAGGGAACAGGCGTGTCGAGGGGGTCGCCGGAAAATGGCTTGGACCGCCGGACAATGGGGGAGACAACCGGAAATGCGAATTGGGATTTGGCAGAAATGGTCCCTGAAGTTTGTTTTTGTATTAAAATAGTCCCTGAGATTGTTACCCGTTAGTCCCTGTGGTTTAGTTTGTCCAGAAACAGCCTCTTAAAAGATTTTGTCTTAAAACCTTTTAGTTTCATTATTTTCAAAACAGCCCCTTAACTTTTATAAAAATAATTAATTAAATTTCTTTTTAATTTCAATTATATTTTATAAACTTATATTATTATTATAAATATATTTTTATAAAAGTCAATTATTATTTAGATAGATTATCATATTTTTGTTATGAACTTTTTAAATTTAGATTTATATAAAATTTTATGTAAGTTTAAAACTTATAAAATTTTTAATTATTTTAAATCCATAAAATAAAAATAAAAGAAATGTATACTTTGTATAAAGTTTAAATAAAAATACTTGCATTTCATTCAATAGAAAATGTTTACATGACATATAATATAAAAGCATGAATTGAAAACCCGAAATGTCACATACTATCTCTAACCGCTGGTATGTAGATAGTGGATGCTCCCGACACATGACAGGAAACATGGCCTTGCTTCAAGACGTGAAACCATTCAGAGGCGGCTATGTGGCCTTTGCTGGAGAGAAAGGCGGCAGTATCACGTGTCAAGGCGTGGTATCAAATGGTTGTGTCAGTTTTGACAATGTCAACTTTTGCGAGTAGCTGAAGCATAACCTGCTGAGTGTCTCCCAAATGTGCGACAAGGAGTACTCGGTGATGTTTGATAAGAATGAATGCTTGTTTCTCAAGCCTGGTTTTGAAGTTCCTGAAGACTGGATTATGATGAGAGCGCCAAGGACAAGCGACACCTATCAGATTGATATGAGTGTGGCAACAACCACCTCATCAGTTGCTACTTGTTTGCTTACAAAAGCGACAGAGCTTGATTCTATCTTGTAGCATAGGAAACTCGGACATATTTCTTATCGTAAAATGAACCATCTTGTCCGAAACAGTTTGGTAACCGGTGTTCCTAAGCTGAGATTTACCGTTGCAGATGACTGTATGCCTTGTAAAAAGGGCAAACAACAGCGGAAGTCTAACAAGCCCAAGCTCCAAAACTCCATTGATACCTATTAGGAGCTGTTACACATGGATATGTTTGGCCCCATACGTATCAGGAGTATTGGAGGTAAGTCGTTCTGTCTGGTTGTAACTCATGATTTCTCACGTTTTTCTTGGGTGCATTTTTTAGGTACAAAGGACGAGACTGCTGATATTCTTCAATACCTGATCCTGAGCTTGGAATCTCTTTGCAAGCGGAAGGTTAGAAGAATAAGGAGTGACAACGGAACTGAGTTCAAGAATAATTTGATGGAACTTTTATGCCTCAAGAAGGGGATCCGTCACGAATTCAGCGCCCCGTACACACCTCAGCAGAATGGAGTTGCAGAACGGAAGAAGAGAACATTGATCGAGACTGCAAGGACGATGCTGTCAGATGCAAAGCTTCCTGTCACTTTCTGGGCAGAAGCAGTTAATACAACTTGTCACGTCTTGAACAGAGTTCAGGTTGTTAAGAGGCAAAACAAGACTTGTTACGAGTTGATCAACAATCGACTTCCCAATCTTGATTACCTAGTTCCTTTTGGTAGTCTAAGTTTCATGCCAAAACAGCACGAATAGTGTCCACTGAAATAGCTACCTCTGTATTATTCACCGTAGCACGAAGTACATGAGGTTCAACATCTGTGTGTTGATGTACTGTATCCCAGAATTTTTGTATATACGGTAAGCTAATGTACGGATCTGCGGATAAGGTCACATGCAAACCTGAACGATTCAGGAAGTTGATAATTCCTTGGAAATTAACAGCTTCAAACATATTTGGATCTAATAACGCCACTTGATTATGTTTGTACTCAACACGACGAGCCATCTGTAAAAGTATTGGACAAAGAACACACATTAGTCATATAACAAACAAAAGAAAAAAATCATAAAAAATTTCACAACAAAAATTGACACACAAAAAAAAAAATCACAAGTCCAAACACTGCTTAGCCCTTAGGAGAACTTAATAAGTTCGCTTAGTGTTGCAAGAGGCGAACATAATAAGTTCGCCTAAACAAGTTCGCTTGAACAAGTTCGCCTGAACAAGTTCGCCTGAACCAATTTGTCGATACAAATTCTACAGCAGATATACAAATCGTCAAAATTTTTCAAATTAAACATATCATAATCAACGATACTCAACCACGAAACAATATTAAGCGTCAATTGTAAGTTTTAACCATGAAACGACACCATATCAGATCAATCTCAGACCGGCTGTCAAAAAACGATGAACACATGGTCAAAGGATCAAATTTCCATCGATTTAACGGATAAAAAACCCTGAAATTACCTTATAAAGATTCGCAATTCAAATCCTATCCAGAGGGAAACACGAAAATTTCAAATCGAAAACTCTCGTTCAGAATTTCACAAGTTCGCTAAAAAACCCGTAAGTTCGCTCAATAAGTTCGCTCCCACAGTTAAACAAATAATAAGGATAATTTTTCCTGAACAAAATATTTAATCACAATTAAGTTCGCTTCATTAGGCGAACTTGTTAAGTTCGCTTAACAAGCCCTAGGCGAACATATTAAGTTCGCTTAATCAGAAATAGGCGAACATATTAAGTTCGCTTCAAACCTTTGCCTTGAACAATTTCTTCACTTTCAACATGTCACATTCTTGTGAACTTCCATCTGTAGCATGTATCCGATCCAATCCCGAATCATCTTAATAAAAAATAAAATTTATGTTGAAGCACTTTCCTGTGACAAACACTCTAGATAGATAGAGTCTTAGTTTTGTGCTTTCATGTATGTATTTGTCTTTGTTTGTAAGTGTCTGTATGTATTAGTAACCGAGTTGTATTTACTTTTACATATTGCTTGTTGCAAATTTCTTTAAGTGTTTTGCGCACTTGTATGTGCGTAGGAATTAGTTCCTGCTTACTTAGCAAGTACGCAAGAATACCTTTGCGTACTTGCTAAGTACGCATGAGCAAATTGCCATGCGCACTTGCTAAGTGCGCAGGCATCAGGTCGTGTATAAAAAGGAATGGTTGACAGTAGATAAGTACGGATTCATAGTTGCAAATACGCAGAACTTGTAATCTCAGTATTTCTCTTTGTAACCTTCAAGTGTTTATAATAGACGAACGTTTAAACTGATTATCTTGTCGGTTTACTTTGTGTTGTAAGACTCTCCACCTAGTCACGGGTATTCCGCACCCGGTCCGACTAGTAGACCCACTTGCATGTGATGATTCGCCACACCCGAGGGACCTTCAAATGGTATCAGAGCATTGCTCTTGATTTCGAGTGTTGTGAGTGAGTTTGGAGAGTTTCTTACAGAGTTTTACAAGCAAAAGGAGGTGTTTTTGTTGATTTTTGTGATAAAATAGGGGTAGCTCTTGAGCACTATTTTAGAAGCAAAAATCACTCAAAAACCGACTTTTGTTGTGTATTTTTAGTGTTTTGAGCATCAAAGGTTGGTTAGAAACAAGTTTCTGACCCTTTGGCTCATTTTGATTATTCATCCGTCCTATTTTTGCCATCTCCGGTGTGTTTCCAGTGACCGGAATAGTTTGGTGAGAGTTGGTGAAAAGGTGTTCTGCGTACATACCATATCTGGCAAAAAGTACAGTCTTGGTGCGTACTTACTAAATTAGCAAGACTAATCTCTTGCGTACTTACTAAATACGCAAGACTAATCTTGTGCGTACTTAAGTTATATCCTGCGTACTTATCATTTACTCCAGCGTAATTATGAAGTACACAAGAGCAAATCTTAAATGCGCAAGACCATTCCTTTAAGTGCGCAAGACCAATATCAAGGGCGCAAGTGTCTTTGATTTTTCTGAAATTTGACTAAGTGTTCACCATGTTGAATCTTCAGAACCTTGGAAACCTTTTAAACTATGACAATGAGAACGGTACTCCTCAAAAACCGCCAAAGTTGCTAAATGTAAATGATTATTCTAACTGGAATGCACGCTTTGAGCACTACATTTCTTATACCGATTCTTCATTATGGATTCCAATTCTAGAGGGCTATAAGCATCCCACACACATTTATCTTGATGATGAACTTCCTAAGCCTATCTCTAAACTCGATGAAGAAGAAAAGAAAGCTTATGATCGAGAGAAGAAGGCTCTTGGTTCTATCACTATGGCATTAACTCGGGAGTTGTTCCACAGCTTCAGAGGTTATGACAACTCTAAGGATCTTTGGAAGGCACTACAGAAAAGATTCAAGGGGAATAGTGATATCAAGAAGAGTAAACGGGATCTACTCAGGAAGCAGTATGAATGCTTTAGATTTTTGGAGAATGAGTCTTTAGATGACCTCATCTCTAGATTCTATCATCTGCAGACAGAATTGAAATGTACACAACCCTGATGAGAGAGAATCCAAAATTCTATGAAATGACAGTGGAGGAGGCAATTTGTAAGGTTCAAGCTCATAACATGAACCTTAGAAAGAAGGAGAGCTCAGGAAGACCTCAGATACAAGACCCTTCTATGTATCATGGGACGTCTTCTACAACCAAATCTTCGGGCTCTAGAATTGCCCTTTTCTCTGGAAACTCTAGTGAAGAAGACCACTCAAATGGTTGTGGTGGTCATGCATGCTATGTATCTGGATCAGGTTCTGGATCTCATCAACAACATACCTCAAGAAATCCTCCCGCTACAACTTCAGCTAACCAATCAGCTATAGCCAAAATAGCTGAAGATCATGTAGCACTATTTTCATCTTGTATGCTGGCCTACGAGAACTTCATAGGTGGAAAGCTTACAGATCCCGAGACAATTGAAGAAGATTTTAATCAAGTGGAACCTGATGACATGGAGGACATGGATATTCAATGGAATATGGCCATGATACTGAGGAGAGCCAAGCGTTTCCTGAACAGAACAGGAAGAAAGTTCATTGGCGGGCATTCTAATGCCAAGGTTGGTTTTGACAAATCCAAGGCCAAATGCTATACGTGTCTAAAATTTGGACACTTTGCTCGTGAATTTCAGAAAGACAGAGCACCAGCTTCGGGTTTCACCAGACCTAGCTAAGGAAACAGCCATGGCTACAACAACACAAACAACCACAATCAAAGCCACGGTGGTTCGTCCAATGCACTGGTAGCTCATGTAGGTCCTCATGGCACTTATACAGATTGTTCTCGTGATAAGACGTGTCATTAACTCGAAGTGCGGAATCCAACGAATCAACGATTGCAAACACAAAAGACAATATAGACAATCAAGTAAATAACATTCACACTTGTATTCCAATTCACAATAAAGTTTACAGACACAATTGTTCAACCCTGTTCTAGTTCTAATCGATCTCTTAAACTGACTCTGTAAACATCTATATATAGACATCTGACCTGCATTAGGCGAACTTAACAAGTTCGCCTCAGACAGACTAAGCGAACTTAACAAGTTCGTCTCTGTTAGACTAGGCGAACTTAACAAGTTCGCCTCCAGCATAACTTGCATAAAACACTTAGAACATTATACATAACAAAAACATAAAGACATTAGATCTAAACTATTACAAAGCTTTTGTCATTACAAACTATGTCCTAATAGACTCCCCCTTGACAATAGCTTGATCTTCAGTCTTCTATCTTTATGATGAGATCTTCCAATTATCCGGTAATCTGCTGCCTGCATGCACTCCATATCTTCTACATATCTCCAACACTCTCTTGTACTGCAATCCTTGTTCTTTCCATTCATCAGTGAACATGATTTCATTCTTTCTCAGCGTTCTCTGATCTTTCAGTGAATAATTGATAAGATTCATTGCATCATAGAAACATACAATGACCTTATTGTCTTTGTCTTCAATCCTTGCTTCACTAGTATTAACATCGACATACCACCATTTCATATTCCCAAGGAAATCTTGAGGAATCTTCTTCAATGGTATCCTGTGTACAGCACGTACTGGTTTGAATTTGTACTTCCAGATCACTTTCCCAGTCCTTTGATCTATGTTCTTTACTCTCTTTCCTTTTTGAGGCTTTAGCCTTTCATACTTCCCCGAACCACCTTCTCTCTTGATCAGATTTGCAATTACATCAGCTAATCCAAACTTGGATCTATTAATAAAGTGGATTTGAAGCTAGACCATTTATTTCACACCTTGGCAAGGTATTGAAATACTTGATCCTCGGCTTTAAGTACTGAACACCATCAGATCTTTTAATAGCAAATAATTTTGTGTCATTATCATAAAACTAACTTACGATTCTTCCTACACACCTCTCTTTATTCACATAGTTTTCTTTCTGAGCAGGTTGTGCACGAGACTTGGGTAGCACCTTCATCCAACTATTCACCACTTCTCTCCACTGTTCTCTTGTCATACCTGTATTTCTGTACATCACAGGTTCTTCATTCACCTTTGGAGACTCAGTGTGAGTAGTATTAGCTTCGGTATCTGTATTGGATTGAATGTTTTCATCATCAGTATCAATCTTGAATCAGTAGTATCTTCAGGCAGTGTGATGTCTTCAAATGAGTCCATAGAATCTGTTGCTCCTTCATAATTAAACGCAGGAATAACATCATCTTGGATGAAGTTATAAGGGACATTAAGACCATCACAGCCTTTATAAATCACTTTATCTTGACTTTTCTCTATTTCTACCTCCACTATCTCTCCTTCTTCTATTTCAGTATCTGACACATCATCTTCCATGTCATTGAATAATTCATCAATGTCATCTAGACAAGATATCTTTTCAGCTTCTTCCTCCTCAGACTCTATAAAGAACTCCAATAATAAGATTTCTTCTTCATTAACTCCAGAAGTATCTTTGTTTCCATCAATGGATTGTGATGTCGACTCCCCCTGAACCTTAGATATAGGATTAACGTCAGCGTATTGACGATCACCCTCAATATTACCAGAAGGATCATTGTCTTCATCATCATGTCGTTGAATAGACTTAGTGTGACATGTATCACGTATCCTTAACCCCCCTGAGCGTCAAGACGCTCAACAAGTTTGGACACTAATGCCTGCATAGCAGCAATCTGCGTAGCTTGAGTCTGAATCACCAGCTGTCTTTGACTATCAGTAGATACAAGAGTATCCACCTGAGTTTGTAAAGCAAGAACTTGAGATTCAAGGAAAGTAATCCTATCAGAATCAGAAGGCTTAGAAGGACCGGCCGAAGATTGAGGCACTGAAGTACTAGGAGTAGTAATAACCACAAGAGGAATAGGAGTTTGAACAGGAGATGGATCTTTAGAACGTGGAGGTGTGACAATTAAGGAAGCAACAAAGGTAGCATCCTCTACATTTTGTTGAAGATTGAGCAGCAGCAATTGAAGTAGCCATAAGCTTTTAAGATTTAGGATCTGGATTAAAATCACTATCAGAACTCTCATCCACTAATGTTCTTTTGCCAAGTATTGATCCGGAGGGAGGATCCCGAACAGACTTACATCTTTGTCTTTTGGCTGTAGATTTAAGGTGTTTCCCAGCATTTGCCAATGGTATACGAGCCAACCTTTCATAATGATCTGAGGAAAAATCTCTAGACTCATCAGAATCGGTTTCTTCAGAAATAGGTAAAATTGTATCACTTAAGCTAGAACTCGATTTAGTATCTGTTACCACATTCCCTTCAGCGTCATGAATGGGAGAGTTCACAGCTTCATCAACAAAGTCATCCATATTCATCCTGAACAGGTATATCAACCTGAGGTTGTGGAATTAGAACTTGTTCTTGAATAGGAATTTGTTGTTGTACGGGAACTTGTTGTTGTGGAACTTGTTCTTGTTGTGGAATAGGTTGTTGTGGTTGTTGTTGTTGAATAGGTTGTTGTGGTTGTTGTTGAACATTTTGACCTTGTACTTGAGCTATCTCATCAGGATGAAACCAGTTGTCATTTGGTGGTTCAACATAATCAGGATTGATTAAGTGACCAAACAATGGAGTATTAACAGGAATCAACGCTTGATTCTGTTGTTTCACCTTAGTGCAATCCGTAAAAATACGCTTGGACATCGGAGTCAAAGTTAATCTAATCGGATGCTGTGGGAGATCAGGAAGAAGATGATTCAGAATCATTTGGATGAACCGAGGATACATAAGAAATTCTTGACCTTCAGCAGGTGTGATTTGCATAACCATCTCCCGATAAACATATCGTGCAAAATTGAATCGTTTGTTCAACGTCAAAGCTACCATTGCATCTTGAAGAGCAGTCTTTAAACCATCTGTACCAGCTTTTCGAGGAGACAGACATGGAATAATCACATGCATGAAATATCTCCATTCACCCACCAAACCACCTTTACGAGCTTATGTATCATTAGGTCGTCCACGATAACCCATCCTCTGAAAGCAACCCATGATCAATGTATTTGGATATGATATAGGATCATCAGCAGCACCACCTAGTGCAAGAGCAGCACGAATAGTTTCTTCAGATATAGCAATCTCCGTATTGTTTATAGTGGCATGAAGAACATGAGGTTCTACGTCAGTATCTGAATGAACTGTGTCGCAAAACTGTTGAATATACACAAGACTTATATATGGATCTGCAAATAATGCGACACGAAGTCGTGAACGATTCAGAAATCCGATAATCCCTTGAAAATTTACAGCCTCTGACATGTTAGGATCTAACAATGCCACCTGGTTATGTTTGTATTCAACACGACGAGCCATCTGAAAAATATTTGGACAACAAACATATTAGACAAATAACCAACACAAACAACACATAAAAAACAAATTTGAAACAAAAACAAAACAAACAAAAAAAAATTTTAAAAATTTCAAACACACAAAAAATTTACTAGTCCAAAAACTCCTTCTGACCCCTAGGCGAACTTAATAAGTTCGTTTAGTGTTTCAAGAGGCGAACTTATTAAGTTCGCCTAGACAAGTTCGCTTGAACAAGTTCGCCTGAACTGTCTGTCGTTAAAAATTCTAACTCAGAAATCAAAAATTGTTCAAATCGTGTGGAAATCAGAAACTAAGCATTGTAAACACATCGAATATTACTAATTAGTCAATAGCAATGATCAATTTCAAGATTTAAGGCTGATATACCAACAATTAGTGCAAAACAATCAAGCCATTAATACCGAGACAAAAACCTCAATTTTCTCACAATTTACCGGATGAAAAACGATAAAATTACCTTAGTTAAGTTCGCAATTCAATTTCAAACCAGAATGTACCGATTAACAACCCAACAACCACTTAATTTGAAAATTTTAAAAAAATTTCGACGGATCGGACAAGTTCGCTTTATCTGTGAAGACGATGAAGTGAATAAGTTCGCCTAGACAACCCATATACAAATTAAGTTCGCTTATTTAGGCGAACTTGTTAAGTTCGCTTAACAAGCCCTAGGCGAACATAATAAGTTCGCTTCATCAACATCAGGCGAACATATTAAGTTCACTTCATCAGAATTAGGCGAAGTTAATACCTTCAACTTTTTCCCTTGATCAAAATTTTTACCAACTTTCAATCCGTCACTTCTTGAACTTTCGTCAGCAGGATGTATTTGATCCAATCCCGAACAATTTAATAAAAGATTAGAATTTTCATGGAAAATAAAAAACAAAATCTTTTTGAATTTTATCTATACAAACGGAATCACATATTTTTTGGATTTTTATCTGTACAAACGGAATCACCTATTTTTGGATTTTTTATCTGTATAAACTGAAATCACATATTTTTGAATGAACATCATGAGTAAGAAGATCATATCAGTATCCGAGTAGTTCATCACACATTTTAGCAATAACCAAGGGTAACCTATGATATGAAACAATCCAACTCATCTTGTACTCTATGTATCTTTTTCAGCATTTATAAATCAATCAATTTGAATAATATTTGAAATGATACGCGATAAATTTCAAAGTAAATAAGATCAGGTTATGAAATGCTCTTTTATTCATACCGAATTTGAAATATAAATCAGGAATTCTTAAATTTGTCAATATTATATGATTTGAAACTATAAGCGTTTATTCTCCAAATTCATGTGATTTAGTACCATTTAGATGAAAAACATCGTGTACCCCATATATATGCCAAATAGAAATATAAACTGCACTATCTTCAAGACATATACAGTTTATTTTAAGATTAAATCAATTTCCAAGATGAAATTATAAGTATAGAAAATCAGATCCCATATGCAGGTTGTGCACGAGACTTGGGTAGCTCCTTCATCCAGCTATTCACTACTTCTCTCCACTGTTCCTTGGTCATACATGTATTTCTGTACATCACAGGTTCTTCATTCATCTTTGGAGACTCAGTGTGAGTAGTATTAGCTTCAGCATCTGTATTGGATTTATTGTTTTCATCATCAGTATCAATCTTAGAATCAGCAGTATCTTCAGGCAGTGTGATGTCTTCAAATTAGTCCATAGAATCTGTTGCTCCATCATAATTAAAGTCAGGAATAACATCATCTTGGATGAAGTTATAAGGGACATTAAGACCATCACAGCCTTCATAAATCACTTTATCTTGACTTTTCTCTATCTCTATCTCCACTATCTCTCCTTCTTCTATTTCAGTATCTGACACATCATCTTCTATGTCATTGAATAATTCATCTATGTCATCAAGACATGCTATCTTTTCAGCTTCTTCCTCCTCAGACTCTACAAAGAACTCCAATAATAAGATTTCTTCTTCATTAACTCCAGAAGTATCTTTGTTTCCATCAATTGATTGTGATGTCGACTCCCCCTAAACTTTAGATATAGGAATAACGTCAGCGTATTGATGATCACCCTCAATATTACTAGAAGGATCATTGTCTTCATCATCATGTCGTTGAATAGACTTAGAGTGATATGCATCACGTATCCTTAAATCCCCCTGAGCGTCAAGACGCTCAACAAGCTTGGACACTAATGCCTGCATAGAAGCAATCTGCGTAGCTTGAGTCTGAATCACCAGCTGTCGTTGAGTATCAGTAGATACAAGAGTATCCACCTGAGTTTGTAAAGCAAGCACTTGAGATTCAAGGAAAGTAATCATATCAGAATCAGAAGGCTTAGAAGGACCAGCTGAAGATTGAGGAACGGAAGTACTGGGAGTAGGAATAATCACAGGAGGAACATAAAGTAGCATCCTCTACATTCTGTGAAGATTGAGCAGCAGAAATTGAAGCAGGCATAAGCTTTTGAGCTTTAGGATCCGGATTAAAATCACTGTCAGAACTCTCATCTACTAATGTTCTTTTTCCAAGTACCGATCCGGAAGGAGGATCCCGAACAGACTTACGGCGTTGTCTTTTGGCTATATATTTAAGACGTTTACCAGCTTTAGCCAATGGTATACGAGCCAACCTTTCATAATGATCTGAGGGAAAATCTCTAGACTCATCAGAATCGTTTTCTTCAGAAATAGGTAAGATCGTATCACTTGAGCTAGAACTCGAGTCATTCTCTGTCACCACATTCCCTTCAGCTTCATGAATGGGCGAGTTCACAGCGTCATCAACAAAGTCATCCATATTCATCCATAGATCTTGTTCATGTTCATGAACGACCTCTTCTAGAACAGGTTCATTAACAGGTATACCAACCTGAGCTTGTGGAATTGGAACTTGTTCTTGAATAGGAATTTGTTGTTGTATGGGAACTTGTTGTTGTGGAACTTGTACTTGTGGAATAGGTTGTTGTGGTGGTTGTTGTTGTTGAACATTCTAACTTTGCCCTTGAGCTATCTCATCAGGATGAAACCAGTTATCAGTTGGTGGTTCAACATAATCAGGATTGATTAAGTGACCAAACAATGGAGCATTAATAGGAATCAATGCTTGATTCTGTTGTTTCACTTTAGTGCAATCCGTAAAGATACGCTTGGACATCGGCGTCAAAGTTAATCTAATCAGATGATGTGGGAGATCAGGAAGAATATGATTCAGAATCATCTGGATAAACCTAGGATACATCAAAAATCCTTGACCTTCAGCAGGTGTGATTTGCATAACCATCTCTCGATAGATATATCTTGCAAAATTGAAGCGCTTATTCAATGTCAAAGCTACCATTGCAGCTTGAAGAGTAGTCTTTAAGCCATCTGTACCGGCTTTACGACGAGAGAGACATTGAATAATCACATGCATGAAGTATCTCCATTCACCCACCAAACCACCCTTACGTGCCTGTGTGTCATTAGGACGTCCACGAAAACCCATCCTCTGAATGCATCCCATGATAAAAGGATTAGGATATGATATAGGATCATCAGCAGCACCACCTAATGCAAGAGCTGCACGAATAGTGTCTTCAGATATAGCAATCTCCGTATTGTTGACAGTGGCTCAAAGAACATGAGGTTCTACGTCATTATCTGAATGAATTGTGTCCCAAAACTGTTGAATATACACCAGACTGATGTATGGATCGGCAGATAATGCGACACGAAGTCGTGAGCGATTCAGAAATCCTATAATCCCTTGAAAGTTTACGGCCTCTGACATGTTAGGATCTAACAATGCCACCTGGTTGTGCTTGTATTCAACACGACGAGCCATCTAAAAAATATTTGGACAACAAACACATATTAGACAAATAACAAAACACAAACAACACGAAAAACAAATTTGAAACAAAAACAAAACAATCAAACAAACAAACAAAAATTTTATTTTTAAAATTTCAAACGCACAAAAAATTTTACAAGTCCAAAACCCTTCTGACCCCTAGGCGAACTGAATAAGTTCGCTTAGTGTTTCAAGAGGCGAACTTAAGTTCGCTTGAACAAGTTCGTCTGAACTGTCTGTCGTTTCAAATTCAAACTCAGAAATCAAAAAAGCTTTCAATCTGTGTTGAAATCATGAAATAACCATTATAAACCAATCGACTAGTACTACTAAGTCATTATCAATGAAAAATTTCAAGATTTAAGTCTGGAAAATCATCGATTTTAGGGCAAACAGTCACGGATGACAACCGAGACAAAAACCTCACGTATCTCACAATTTAACGGATGAAAAACGATGAAATTACCTTAGTTAAGTTCGCAATCCAGTTTCGATTCAGAAGATACTGATTAACAACCCACCAACCACGTAATTTGAAAATAAAAAATTTTGATTACAAATCGGACAAGTTCGCTTAAACGTGAAGAAGATGAAGTGAATAAGTTCGCCTGAACAACCCTTTTCGCTTAATTACAAGTTCGCTTAACAAGCCCTAGGCGAACATAATAAGTTCGCTTCACCAATATCAGGCGAACATATTAAGTTCGCTTCACCAGAAGTAGACGAACTTAATGCCTTCAACATTTCCCTTGATCAAAATTTTTACCAACTTTTAACCCGTCACTTCTTGAACTTCCTTCAGCAGCATGTATTTGATCCAATCCCGAACAATTTAATAAAAGATTAAAATTTTCATGGAAAATAAAAAACAATTTTTTTTTTTAATTTTATCTATACAAACGGAATCAAATATTTTTGGATTTTTATCTGTACAAACGGAAACACATATTTTTGAATTTTTATCTGTATAAACTGAAATGTAAAATAAAAAATCTCATCTTTTTGAATGACATCATGAGTAAGAAGATCATATCAGTATCTGAGTAGTTCATCACACATTTTAGCAATAACCAAGGGTAACCTATGATATCAAACAATCCAACTCATCTTGTATTCTATGTATCTTTTTCAGTATTTATAAATTATTCAATTTGAATAATATTTGAAATGATACGCGATAAATTTCAAAGTAAATAAGATCAGGTTATGAAATGCTCAATTTTTCATACCGAATTTGTAATATAAATCATGAATTCTTAAATTTGTCAATATTATATGATTTGAAACTTTAAACGTTTATTCTCCAAATTCATGTGATTTAGTACCATTTAGATGAAAAACATCGTGTACCCCACATATATGCCAAACAAAAATATAATTTGCACTATCTTCAAGACATGTACAGTTTATTTTAAGATTAGATCAATTTCCAAGATGAAATTATCTCATTTAGCACAAGAATAAAAGCAGATCCCAAAGGATATAAGAATCATGATGATTCAGAATCAGAAGATTCTAATGAATTGGCTATATAATGAGAGTCAACAGATTCCGGTATGAGGATCCAACTATTATCTGGATAAGATTCAATGGAGTCAGACTACACGATGTATCTAACTGATCCAAGGGCGAATATATGTTTCAACAGATTTTGAAAGCATATCTTAGTTCAACAAAACATTGCATGTTTTTCGGGGCATGGGCAGTAATGTGAACTGAAATATATTTGTGCTAAAGATATAATTCGATATTAGTCTCATGAAATTCTTTAAAACCATATATTCTTTATCTGAGAATGATCTTTTACACACACACCCAGGCATATAATGGATTCAAATCACAGATGTAATCATATCATATTTAATTTTCACACTACTATTAGTTTCAAAACGCTTTTAGTCTATTGACACTTCAAGTTTCAAAACTCATATACAAATTTGAAAACAGATTATCAAGATTAGAGCATGCACAACACTATCATTTCTCATTTATGCAGACTTTGAAATTTAGATCAAATCAACTCAGTTTAATCAATCATATATAAAGGTCAACTAAGGTCGTGTGAAATGAACTAATCACTGATGTATTATCATTTCTTCTCTAACTACAAATGATGTCAAATTTTATATTTTTCAATTTGTTTTGACTTTTTATAAATTAAGAACTTTTTGACTGAAAATTTAAAATGCAGAAATGTAATAAAGCAATAAAAGAAATTAAAAACAAAATTTTCCCTGAAAATCTGATTTTGAAAAACTTTTATTCGGGATTGATCATACCTATCATTTTGATTAGAAATTCAAACCTGGTACGATCAAATGCCTTGGTAAACAAATCAGCAAAATTATCATCAGTGTGAACCTTTACCAGCTCAATCAACCTTTTCTCTGTACAATCACGAATAAAATGATATCTAATCTCAATTTGCTTTGTTTTACTATGCTTAACAGAATTATTAGTTATAGACATTGTAGCATTATTATCAATAAGCATAGGGGTTCCTGTGAAAGTCAAACCGTAATCTCTTAATTGCTGTTGTATCCACAGGATCTGTGAACAACAACTCGCAGCGGCGATGTATTCTGCTTCGCATGTAGAAAAGGGGACTATGGTTTGCTTTTTGCATTGCCAGGAAACAAGTCGATTACCCAAGAACTGGCAACCACCTGTTGTAGATTTCCTATCCAAACAACAACCACCAAAATCAAAATCAGTATAAGCATTGAAATCAAAGTTAGAACCATGTGGATACCATAGTCTCAATCTTTGTTTTCCTTTCAAATAACGAAAGATTCTTTTTACAGCTATTAAGTGAGATTCTTCTGGTTTTGCCTGGAATCTGGAACAGACGCACACCGCGAACATTATATCTGGTCTTGAAGCGATTAAGTACATGAGAGATCCAATCATTGCTCTGTAAAGTCGACAATCCACATCTTTTCCATCCGGTTCAGAATTCAACTTATGATTGACCGGAACTGGAGTATCATATGGGGTACAGTCCACCATCTTGAACCAGCTCAAGATGTCTTTGACATACTTGGACTGATGAATAAAGAGACCATCTTCCTTTTGATTTACTTGTAAACCTAAGAAAAACGATAACTCTCCCATCGCAGACATTTCAAACTTCGACTTCATTACACTCTCAAAATCTTTGCATAACCCTTCATTTGTTGAGCCAAAAATAATATCGTCCACATATATCTGCACTAGTAGGTAATCTCCCCCTGATTTCTTTATGAATAAGGTCGAGTCAGTCTTGCCACGAACAAAATCATTTGCCAAAAGATATGCGGACAATGTTTCATACCACGCTCGAGGAGCCTGATGAAGACCATAGAGGGCCTTATCAAGCTTGAAAACTCTATTCGGATTAAGTGGATCTTCAAACCCCGGCGGCTGACAAACATTAACTTCCTCCTTGACTTTACCATATAAAAATGCACTTTTCACATCCAATTGAAACACCTTAAAACCTTTATAAGAAGTAAAAGCTAGAAACAGTCGTACAGCTTCAAGCCTCGCAACAGGCGCATAAACCTCGATGTAATCAAGTCCCTCTTGTTGATTGAAGCCCTGGACAACTAATCTTGCTTTGTTTCATACCACGACACCTCGATTGTCTTTCTTACATTTAAACACCCATTTATTACCAATCGGATATACACCATTCGGAAGATCTACAAGTTCCAAACCTTAAGTTTGTCAAACTGAGCAAGTTCTTCCTGCATAGCCTCTATCCAATGTTATCATTTAAAGCCATTTCAACATTTTTGGGTTCGACCTGAGAAATAAAACATGAATGTGAGCAATCATCAAGAACACCAGAATCTTTAATACATGAATACAAAAAAGTATTGTCTACAAGAGAACGTGTTTTCACTCCATCCGGAAAATTTCCGATTATATTTGTGACTGGATGATCTTTGAGTTCCTTGATGGAAGCGGCCTCAGGAACCTGTAACACCTCAACACGATTTGTATCAGATTGATAAGACAAATCATGATTAATTGGAATTTCTGAGTCTAAATTTGTAGGAATCTCCCGCGAATCCTGTGTCGAAGGTAATGAATCATCACCCAACAAAGGATCAGCATAAGAATCTTGAAAAATAGCATTGTCTTCCTCACTCTCTGAATCTTGTGGTCCCGAACAAGAAGCAACATTAGGATCGGGAGCAGAAGTAGATGGAACCGATGAATTTGGTAGAAATCCATTGTGTTGTGCATCCTGACATGAATCATAGAGAACAGCAGCTTCATCATAAGAAATATCAGAAGGTAAATGAAAAGACTTGAATAAATTTTCATAATCAAATGCCCAATCTGGTCCAATCGCCATTTGAGGTAAAGACCGATTTGAACAGTCAATATGGAACCATTCTTCAACTTGGCGCGTCTCTTTGTTATAAACCCTCTTGGTAGTCGAATTGGCAACATACCCCAGAAAAATCCCTTCAATAGCCTTAGCACTGAATTTTGTTGGGACATCTCAAACTTTCAACAGGGTGCAAGGATTACCAAAAGGTAGTAAATAATCCAGATTCGGCTTTCGATTATTCAACAACTCATAACAAGTCTTGTTGTGTCGCTTGACGGTCCAGACCCTGTTCAAAACGTGACACACAGTATTCACAGCTTCAGCCCAAAAAGTAACTAGAAGCTTAGAATCTGCAAGCATCGTGCGTGCCGTTTCAACCAACGTCATGTTCTTTCGTTCAGCAACACCGTTTTGTTGAGGAACATATGACGCACTAAATTCATGATGAATTCCCTTTTGTAGACAGAATAAGCCCATCTTGCTATTCTTAAACTTGCTGCCATTGTCACTCCTAATTCTTTTGACCTTCAGATTGAATAAATTCTCCAAACCCAGGATTAAGTATTGTACCAACTCAGTGGTTTCAGCTTTAGAAGAAAGAAACATAACCCTTGAAAATCTAGAGAAATCATCCGTTACTACCAAACAGTATGATTTTCCACCAATGCTCCTGATACTAATCGGCCCAAACAAATCCATATGCAGCAGCTCCGAAGGAGTTACGATAGAATTCTTCGATTTAGATTTGTGTGATTTCTTCCGTTGTTTCCCCTTCTTGCAAGGAATACAATCATCAGGAACTGAGAATTTCATCTTCGGAATACCAAGAACCAGATCATTCTTAACAATATAGTTCATCTTCCGATAGTTGATGTGAGCTAGCTTCCTGTGCCAAAGAATAGAATCTGATTCCGACGCCTTGGAGAGTAAACATGTAGGAATTGAATCCGTTGTAGTAGCGACACTCATGTCAAGGACATACGTGTCATTTCTCCTCGGGGCCTTCATGAGAATCCATTCGTCAGGAATAACAAAACCAGGTTTCAAGATATAACACTCAGCATCATTAAATTGGAATGAAAACTTCTTGTCACAAACTTGTGATACACTCAAAAGATTGTGTTCAAGCTGCTCCACATAATTCACCTTCTCAAATTTGACCTTATCATTCTTTAAAGTTCCCTGTCCAGTTATGTACCTGCCTTTATTCCCCGCAAAAGCGACATAACCTCCATCAATGTTTTTAACATCTTCAAGCAATCTGATATTCCCTGTCATATGTCGAGAGCAACCACTATCCACATACCATGTATTGTTGATAGTCCTCCTTGGTTGTCCCTACATAAACTACGAAAATCAGTTAGAAATAGGAACCCAAGCCATTGTGGTCTTGGGTCGTCCAGATTAATCAAAATAAACAACTTCTAGTAATTCACAATCAATGTTATCATTAACCTTTGGAATAGAAGTTTTACCAACAGACTTTTTCAAAGAAGACAATTTTTGATTATTTTGAAAAACGTTATTTGATATATTATTAGCAGATTCAGATGTTTCCAAAATTTTCTTCAATTTTCTGTTTCGTCTTCTTCTTTGTGGTCTAGACAATTTAACTTCAGATTGAGAATCTTTTGAAATTCTAACATGAGGAATCTCAAGATTCTCTTGACACTCAAATGATTTAGAATTCAATTTATCCTGCTGTTTAAATCCAGTGGATTTAACAAAAGATCAACATGACGTATTTTTCTCCAAACTAAATGATGACTTTCCCTCATCTGTTCTTTTCAAAATCTTCACCACTTTTGGTTGTGAAGGTACAGTCTTCAATTTGCCCTGGTTCTTATAAGGACAATTGACCAGAATGTGACCAGCTTCGTTGCAATGAAAACAAACTCTTCTTTTTTTATAAGTTCTAAAGTAAGAAGAATTCTTTGAGTTTGAGGAGCCATCAGAGGAATAAGCTTTAGAAGATTTTCCAGAGCAGTTTACTGTCTTCTTTGGAACATAAACCTGTGTAGGCACCTTTGATGAATGCACCTTTTGATGACCAGCAGCGACAAAACCACTTGACAGTAAAATTTGGGAAAGATTAGGTGTAACAACTTTCACCTCATCAGGTTTAGTTAGAATGCATCTATCATGGGTAACAGTTTTTACAACTGTTGGTACATCAATTTTCACCTCTTTTGGAATACCTTCAACTTTCGTCTCATCAAACACCTCATCCTCAGAATCAGATTCATACACCATATCCTCACTAGTTACCGGGTTCACCTTCAATACTGTTTTTGGATCTATTTCCTCTTCATGTATGATTTCAGGTTCAACCACATAATTTGCATTAAATGGTGGAGGAACAAATCTAATCCCAGCAACCCGTTTAGTAGGATCAACATTTTAATTAAAATAATCCAAAACAACAGAAGAATTTGTAAAATTTTCCAACTTTCTATGAAGTTTGATCACCTCAGACTCTTTGTTAGAAATTTCTTTATTCTTTTGAGCAACAACTTCAGTTCATTTTTCTAATTCAGCATAAGCCATATCCAGATGATAAGCTTGTTCTTTATATTTCAACCCTAGAGAATTTAAGTCTCTTTTCAAAGACTCAATTCTGTCGATGCACAATTTATCGTTATCTTTCAGTTTCTGATTAACAGAATGCATCGATTTCATATCACAAATCAAATTTGTGTTATCATCCATGACCTTTTGCAATTTATCTTTAACAGTAATGCAGTTAGAACAGTAAATATGACAAACAGAGTCTTTTACCTTTGACGGATCAGACATGTCTGCCATGAAAACTTTGGCAATGGGAATATCCTCTGAATCAGCACCATCCGAAGCATTTTGTGTTAGAACAATATCATCTTCAGCAACACCTGATGCAATATCAGAATCAATATTCTGCTCTTGTTCTATCTCTTCATCAACAATCTGCACACTTTCACCATCACTCGAACCCTCACTTGAACCATCACTCGAACTGTCATCATCAGTCACCTCTTCTGATTTTTCAGAATGAATTTCTGCTACAAAGGCTTGACTTACCGCACCCACTAAATCTTCTAGATGAATACCCCAGTCATAGTTCTCATCGTTCTATGCAACCAATGCCGATGATACAGATTCATGATTTGAATTTCCAAATGAACCATGTGATTGATTACGATTATTCTGAAAATTATTCTGCTTCTTCTGAGAATCAAACTCAACCTTTTGCTTCACACACTCTTTAGCAAAGTGACCATACTCTTGACAGTTATAACAACGCACTTTGGATTTATCAAATCCCATGCGTGATCGACTATTAGATCCAATATACTTTCTGCCAGTTTTCTTCAAGAAATCCTTTGCTTGACGCATCAACATGGCCGTATTCCATTGGATGTTCATTTCTTCCAGATCAACAAGGTCAATCTGTTTGAAATCTTCTTCAATAACTTCAGGATCATGAATATTCCCTCCAATAAAATTCTCATATGAAGCCATGAATGAGGAAAACATAGCTAGATAATCATCAGCAACCTTTTGATTTATATGAGATCCAGAAGATGTAGAAGATGTTGTCGCAGAAAAATCAGAATGATTAGAATGACCAGAATGAATAGGAACTCCAGAACACTGATCATTAGAAGAATCTTATGCATCGCAAGAAAAGAATGCAACTCCTGTACCAGTTTTACTAGTAGTCTTGGCAAAATACATTGAAGGATCCTGGATATGCTCCATGTATGTCTCCTACTTCTTCATATTCAGGTCATGCGATTGAATCTTCCCAAGAACTTCTTCAAGAGACATGGTTTTGTACTTGATATTTTCTTTGATCTAAACCGTATACACATCAAATTTTGATGGTAATGCCTCCAAGAACTTTTCATTAATTTCTTCAGTTTCATATACCACAGAAGCACTCGACAGTTCACTAAGCAGATGATAGAATCTGGTAGCAAGATCATCCAAGGATTCATTTTGAAAATGTTTGAAGACCAAGAATTGCTTCTTCTATAGCTCTTTTCTACTCTACTTTAGATCCAAACTGCCTTCACATATTTTCTGTAATGCTTCACATAGTTGTTGCGAAGACTTGAATTGTTTGAAACTGTGATATATTTCCTTCGAAAGAGACATCGAAATACTTGCCAATGCTTTCTTTTCCCTATCAAACAGCAACTTTTCTTTAGTCGTTAACGCAGACACGGGCTTTGGAACAATATCCTGTCCCATCCACGAATAAGTCGGATGCGTATAACCTTCTAAAATAGGAATCCAGAGACTTGTATCGGTAAAAGATACGAACTGGTCAAACCTATCTTTCCAATTAGAATAATCTGCAAGATTCAACAACTTCGGTGGTTTTTGAGATGTACCAATTTCATTATCATAATTGAACATATTCGTTACTTGTACCATATTTGCCATTTTCCTAAAAAATTTCACAAGTGTTGAACACTCACTACCCTTAGGCGAAGATAATAAGTTCACTTCTGTGATACCCAAGCAAATTTAATATGAAGCGAACTTAATAAGTTCGCTTAAACCAGAAATCAGAAAATCTGATTAAGTTCTCCTAAAAACAAGTTCGCTTAATTTGTGAGAAGAGAACTTGACAAGTTCGCCTGCTAAGTTCGCCTGCACACGAAATCAGGAAGTTGGCTTGCTTCGGCAGATTCAAACTCAAGAACAGTTCAGTCCAGAACCGCGAACCAAGAATCACCAAACAACTTCATAATTCACTGATTTGAAGGAATTAGTCAAAATCAAACCGTAGGATTGTGTAATATCTCAATTAGAAACTTTCTATCGGATCAATTTCTTCAAAATCCTCTTCAAAAACACCAAATCAGAACCAAATTAAGCTTGAAAACTCCATAAAAATGAAAATGTCCAAGATGATGAATTTCTTGTCAATTTGCATACAAAACCGTCTAGAATAACCAAGAATCACGAGCAATAGCTCTGATAGCACTTGTAGGTCCTCATGGCACTTCTACAGATCGTTCTCGTGACAAGACGTGTCGTTAACTCGAAGTGCGGAATCCAACGAATCAACGATTGCATACCCAAAAGACAATACAGACAATCAAGTAAATAACATTCACGATTGTATTCCAATTGTCAATAGAGTTTACAGACATAATCGTTCAACTCTGTTCTAGTTCTGATCCTGTTCTATTCGATATACAAATTGACTCTGTAAACATCTATATATAGACTACTGACCTGCATTAGGCAAACTTAACAAGTTCGCCTCTAACAGACAAAGCGAACTTAACAAGTTCGCCTCAGATAGACTTAAGAGAACTTAACAAGTTCGCCTCTATTAGACTAGGCGAACTTAACAAGTTCACCTCTGTTAGACTAGGAGAACTTAACAAGTTTGCCTCTAGCATAACTTGTATAAAAACACTTAGAACATTATTACAATACAAAAACATAAAGACATTAGATCTAAACTATTACAAAGCTTTTGTCATTACAAACTATGTCCTAACACTTTTGAGCAACAACTTCATTTCGTTTTTCTATTTCAGCATAAGCCATATCCAGATGATAAGTTTGTTCTTTATATTTCAACCCCAGATAATTTAAGTCCCTTTTCAAAGACCCAATTCTATCGATGCACAATTTATCGTTATCTTTTAGTTTCTGGTTAACTGAATGCATCGATTTCATATCACATCAAGTTTGTATTATCATCCATGACCTTTTGTAATTTATCTTTAAAAGTAATGCAGTTAGAACAATAAATATGACAAACAGAGTCTTTTACCTTTGACGGATCAGACATGTCTGCCATGAAAACTTTGGCAATGGGAATATTCTCTGAATCAGCACCATCTGAAGCATTTTGTGTTAGAACAATATCATCTTCAGCAACACCTGATGCAACATCAGAATCAATATTCTACACTTGTTCTATCTCTTCATCAACAATCTGCACACTTTCACCATCACTCGAACCATCACTTGAACCATCACTCGAACTGTCATCATCAGTCACCTCTTCTGATTTTTCATAATGAATTTCTGCTATAAAGGCTTGACTTACAGCACCCACTAAATCTTCGAGATGAATACCCCAGTCATAGTTCTCATCGTTTTGTGCAACCAATGCCGATGATGCAGATGCATAATTTGAATTTCCAGATGAACCATGTGATTGATTACGATTATTCTGAAAATTATTCTGCTTCTTCTGAGAATCAAACTCAACCTTTTGCTTCATACACTCTTTAGCAAAGTGACCATACTCTTGACAGTTATAACAACGCACTTTGGATTTATCAAATCCCATGCGTGATCGACTATTAGATCCAATATACTTTATGCCAATTTTCTTCAAGAAATCCTTTGCTTGACGCATCAACATGGCCATATTCCATTGGATGTTCATTTCTTCCTGATCAACGGAGTCAATCTTTCAGAAATCTTCTTCAATAAATTCAGGATCATGAATTTCCCCTCCAATAAAATTCTCATACGAAGCCATGAATGAGGAAAACATAGCTAGATAATCATCAGCAACCTTTTGATTTATATGAGATCCAGAAGATGTAGAAGCTGTTGTCGCAGAAAATCCAGAATGACTAGAATGACCAGATTGAATAGGAACTCCAGAACACTGATCATTAGAAGAATCTTGAGCATCGCCAGAAAAGAATGCAACTCCTGTACCAGTTTTACAAGAAGTCTTGGCAAATACATTGAAGGATCCTGGATATGCTCCATGTTAGTCTCCTTCTTCTTCATATTCAGGTCATGCGATTGAATCTTCCCAAGAACTTCTTCAAGAGACATGGTTTTGTACTTGATATTTTCTTTGATCAAAACCGTATACACATAAAATTTTGATGGTAATGCCTCCAAGAATTTGTCATTAATTTCTTCAGTTTCATACACCACAGAAGCACTTGACAGTTCACTAAGGAGATGATAGAATCTGGTAGCAAGATCATCCAAGGATTCATTTTGAAAATGTTTGAAGACCAAGAATTGCTTCTTCAGTAGCTCTTTTCTACTATTCTTTACATCCAAACTGCCTTCACATCTTTTCTGTAATGATTCCCACAGTTGTTGAGAAGACTTGAATTGTTTGAAATTATGATATATTTCCTTCGAAAGAGACATCGAAATACTTGCCATCGCTTTCTTTTCTCTATCAAACAGAAACTTTTCTTCAGTCGTTAACACTGATACCGGCTTTGGAACATTATCCTGTCCCATCCACGAATAAGTCGGATGCGTATAACCTTCTAAAATAGGAATCCAGAGACTGGTATCGGTAAAAGATACGAACTGATCAAACCTATCTTTCCAATTAGAATAATTAGCAAGATTCAACAACTTCGGTGGTTTTTGAGATGTACCAATCTCATTATCATAATTGAACATATTCGTTACTTGTACCATATTTGCCATTTTCCTGAAAAATTTCCATGTGTTGAAAACTCACTACCCTTAGGCGAAGATAATAAGTTCGCTTCTGTGGTACCCAAGCGAACTTAATACGAAGCAAACTTAATAAGTTCGCTTAAACCAGAAAGCAGAAAATCTGACTAAGTTCGCCTAAAAATAAGTTCGCTTAATTTGTGAGAAGCGAACTTGACAAGTTCGCCTGCTAAGTTCACCTGCACACAAAATCAGCAAGTTCGCTTGCTTCAGCAGATTCAAAATCAAGAACAGTTCAACCAGAAACTGCGAACCAAGAATCACCAAAAAACTTCATAATTCACTGATTTGAAGGAATTAGTCAAAATCAAACCGTAGGATTGTGTAATTTCTCAATTAGAACCTTTCTATCGGATCAATTTCTTCAAAATCCTCTTCAAAAACACCAAATCAGAACCAAATTAAGCTTGAAAACTCTACGGAAATGAAAATGTCAAAGATGATGAATTTGTTGTTAATTTGCATACAAAACCGTCTAGAATCACCAAGAATCACGAGCAAAAGCTCTGATACTACTTGTAGGTCCTCATGGCACTTCTACAGATCATTCTTGTGATAAGACGTGACGTTAACTCGAAGTGCGGAATCCAATGAATCAACGATTGCACACACAAAAGACAATATAGACAATCAAGTAAATAACATTCACACTTGTATTCCAATTCACAATAAAGTTTACAGACTCAATTGTTCAACTCTGTTCTAGTTCTAATCAATCTCTTAAATTGACTCTGTAAACATCTATATATAGACATCTGACCTACATTAGGTGAACTTAACAAGTTCGCCTCAGACAGACTAAGCGAACTTAACAAGTTCGCCTCTGTTAGACTAGGCGAACTTAACAAGTTCGCCTCTAGCATAAATTGCATAAAACACTTAGAACATTATACATAACAAAAACATAAAGACATTAGATCTAAACTATTACAAAGCTTTTGTCATTACAAACTATGTCCTAACAGCTCAACAGGACGATAGCTTTGATTGGGGTGTTCATCTGGAAGATCTCATCATTGCACAAACTCAGGTTGGTCTCATGGCAGAGATCATGGAGTTGATGGAAGCTGAGAAAAAGGAAGCTTCTGTAGCTGACCAAGAAGAATCTACTACTGTTGTTGCTCTCATGGCTATTGGAGAGGCAACAAGTGTAACACCCTCAAATTATTTACTTAGTAAATAAATAAATAAATTAAGGTTGTAACAATTGGTAGCATTACACAACAGCGGAAGCTAAATAAAGACTTATAAATATGTCGAACACTCTGTGTCTCCATCTTCTAAGGGCTTAATCCAAATGTTTAACCTATTCCAACCATGTCATAGCTATGTATTACCTGAAAAACATGCTCAAAAATGTCAACGCAATGTTGGTGAGTTCACAGGCTTTAAATGAATACAATTGGCAAAACCATATTTACGAAATCGTTTGTCAAAAACTATTTATACGAAATCCTTCGGCAAAAACCATTTGCACGAAATTGATTGACAAAACTGTTTGTACGGGTACTATTGGCAACATCCTTTGCTCGAAATTCACTGTCAAGACCATTGATACGTATACCAATGGCAAAACCCGTTTCTCGAAAATGACTAACAAATCCATTGGTACGTATACCATTGGCGAAATCCTTTGCTCGAAATTTACTTTATGCATATGATAAGCAAAACAAGTTAGCTGTTGATTCATCGTTGTCTAGCTAGCACAAACGAATTATGTGATGCACAAGCCTATAACCAAACCTTTAACGAATTCTTGAATTTTGCCCCAGCCCATTGTACCTTTAAACAATGAGAAACAACAAGACCTAATATGCAATCATTTGACCCTGCTGGTCAGGTTAGCGCGACTAACCATGATTGGGGGTGTCAACCCGAATAGTACTATTCATATCGATCTACGGCTAAGTCCATAGCTAATGGTTATAGTTCGAAATACCGAGGACCTTTATGTGTTAACTCATGCACACAAGTGAATCATATGCTTGTTTCTCGTTTTCTAGTTATCATACCATTTGAATTTAACATGTTTTTCCCCCAAATATAGAAAACAGTAAAAAGGGGCCGTGAAACTCACAAGGAGTTAAACCAACATGCTCATGTTATCCATAGTGTAAACAAATATGTTTCATTCTTTCAAATATGTCGTATAAGCATGTTTCTCCCCCGATGTTTATAAAACATTAAAAACTAAAAGGGGTTGTGAAACTCACCTGATGACGGGTCAGGAACAATGACATCGTTCATGTAACAAAGGGAAACCAAAGTCCACGTAATACAGTAGTAGCCGGTCTATATCCTATCTGAGTCATACGATACCTGTAGGTACTTAATGAGCATTATAGACTAATCCTAATAATGTAAAGCGAGTCTAAACCCGTGTTGAGTTATCACGTGTGTTGTTAAGCTCTGTTGATTCTTAACGGTATTACCGATTCGGCATACGAGGTTGGTTTAGCATTCAATGATATTAGTTGCTTAATTCGTGCCGGGTTTCTTAACTCAAATATGTTTCAATATTTATATACAAAAAGAAAATATTACTCTGTCATGTACACGAACGTCTATAGTTAGGTGCACGTATATTTAATAATAATATTACGCGTTCCTTAATAGTATTTGTTTGTCTTTACGTAACGTATACACATAATTATACTTACTTTAGTATACTTAGTTAACATATCTTGTCCATTTAACTGAAAGGCATATATATTTATATATATATATATATATATATATATAACTATTCTTGTTGAAGATAATCATCTCGTTTGTTTCACACAAACCATATGTTTATATACTAAATTTATATACATACATATATATATATATACATATATATATATATATACATATATAATTGAAATATCGTTTAAGGCCAGTTAACAAAGTATATCATTACGTGAACATTTATATTACTTGATTATGATATGATGACGTCTTATATTTTGAAACCGTTTGTATCAGTATATTTTCAAATCCTCAAAGTCTTTTATTTATTTATATGTGTAGTCAAATATTATACTATATACATAGGTGTCCGATTTCGTATAATAAGCATATATGTATTTGAATCTAAAAGTCGTTTTATATAATAATAGTTTGGTTTCGAATAAAGTGTGAAGACTTATTAATGCATATGTTTATACAATACATTTATACACAAAATTCATATTTGAAAGGGTTGTCGTTACTTATCAAGCCCTCGTTTGGTCGGTAAAATTATAGCTTGATTTGTATACATTCAAGTTCATTTAAATGTAATATCCAATATATGAGTTTTTACAAATTATATTTGTTATCCAAATTATCCTAAATAACTAGTGTCAACGATTTATTTATAACAAATATCTTGTAGTCATTTATACGACTAAAGTGATAATTATTATGTGTATATATTAATATATATAAAATATACATATGTATATATAACGGTCGCTAGTTATATTAAGTTTCTCGTCTTACTCATTATGTGTTCACGTTTTCATTTATCGTTTAATTAATATAAATATAAATTGGAAGGAAACCTCTCTCTTGCTGACAACACGTTAACCCGAATAGGTAATATTAATTTTTAATAATTATTTTTACCGCTTAAAGAATCATTTAGGCTCAACGTAACTTAACTGTACACACACGTTTAACTTTTGTAATATTAAACCTATTACGTTTAGTGTGCGTTTTTACCTTCCCATTCACTCGGTTCACATACACGAACCTGTTAACCCACGTTGACCAAGTTTGACTTTCGTTGACCGAGGTCCGGGCCGTCGCAACCTGTCCAAAAATGTATATTTTATACTCGGGAATGAAACCCGGCCACCACAAACGCTAAATCTATAATGTATTTTTACGGATTTCAAATGGAAAATAACCCGTTTACCAAAGGTTATGCTTAAACTAAAGACTAACCTCAAGACTTTGTAGATCGGGACCTTAGATCTTCAACAACACGGATCCGGTCAAGTGGGGCCCGCCGGTGTCGCCGGAAAACGCTTCTGTTCGCCAGAATCATTCCAAAGAAACATTTAACACTAAACATGGGTAGATCTAAACTTGAATGGCAAGAAAATGGAATAGGAACTCACCGGAAAAACGAAACTCGTCGGAACCCTAGATTTGTCGCCGGAAAATCGGGTTTCCAGAAAAAGGAGTGGTCGGGACCTACAGATCTGACCACGTAGTTTATTCCCTTTTACCGGAAAGACGGGGATGCCGCAATGGCCTAGCCGCCGTCGTTGGAGCTCGCCTGAAAAGGTTTTGCGCGGCGGAACCCTAGCCGCCACCTACCTTTGACGCAGATTTTCTCCTCCCCCGTTGCGAGTTGACGAAAGCCATCGCCACCACTAGACTCACGACGTCGAGTAGATCGGGAGGGTGTGGTGCACTTGCCGTCACTCGCCGGAGGTGCTCGCCGGAACCCTAACGCCGCCGTGGCTCCGCCGTCGCGCCGCCCCTGCTCTAGTTGAATCCCGCCTTCCTTCGCCGGAGGAGGCCGTCGGAAATGTGGCCGGCCTTCCTCCTCTCTCTCACGCAATTCTATCTCTCTCTACTCTCTCTCTAAAATTGTGTGTAGGTAAAAATGAGGTAGAGAGAGAGTAAGGATCTTTATATACTTAGGGTTTTGAGTGGGGGTTTTCTAGAGAAAAGACTGGTTTGCTGAAAACGCGTAATCGTTCGAGGCTCCGTCACGACGAGAATACCAGAATTACTATTTTAGAATGCTTAAAATTATGAAACGTTATTATTGGATATAGTTTAAGTATTTAAATCTTGAAATTTACGTTACAATTGATGTACGGACCGGTACGCTTCGGTACCGTGTTTTTAGCACATTCATTCTTTTTTTAACGGTTCGTCCTCCGAGTTTACAGAATATTATTTTTCTAATGATATTAAAATAACTATCTATCATATTTGTCGTATCGAATACGTATCGGTAACAATCGTACCGTTATTGTTAGTTTTACGAGCACCTAATGCGGTTTAACGTTCGTATACACGTACTACGCGTGTGTTTATCCGAACAGTCTCCTGTATGAATACTAATACTTAATATTAATGATTCATTATCTTAATTAATCGTTTTTCCGAATATCCAAAAATAAACCGATGCATGACGCGTTAAACGTTGAAATTACGGAATCGCGTACGTTCCTGTATCTTTTCTAAAATTTTTTTTTTAGAATCATGTAACGAGTCCTTAGTTTAAACCGAGTGGCTAGTATAAAGTTAGGATTGTGTAAATCGGACCTCTCACGGTTTGGATCCTTAATGGGCCTCAAATGGGCTTGGATTTCTAATGTACCTTATTGGGCCTAGTCGGTTTAGCTAAACAATTAGGTTTTAGGTTCTGAAATTTTGCAGGTGTCACAACAAGTTCATCAACAGAGGTAGATTCTAATCCTTTTTATGTTATTTCTTGTTCTAAATGTCTAGGCTTAAAACTTGAAAATTCTAAGCTTCAAGACAAGGTCGAACCCCTTCGCATTGCTGCTCTAAGTTATAAAGAAAACGAAAAACATTTTAAAGATTCAATTAAAACGTTGAAAAAGGAAAAACGTGAGTATTCACTAAAAATAAGCGATCAACAGCTTCACTTGGATATTTCATACAAGGGGTTGGAGAAAAGGAACAATGAAATTAACAAGCTGCAAAATGAAATATTGCAGTTGAAATGTTCTAATGAGAAGTTGAAAAACTCTCGTTTTATGGTGGAACACTACGAATCTGTAGTGAGGCAAATGAATGGCTTAGGGCTGGGTACTAACGCCATTCCTCCACCAGTTAGCGGGAAGTTTGTCAACAACTTAGTAGACATTGATCTAACATGTCTTGATGAGTCCTCAGGAAAGGATGATTCCTCTAAAAAGGATGATTCCTCAAGTAAAGCTAACTCCACATCTAATGAGGAGTTCTTTACTGCTTCTGATAATGGGTCGGTTAACACTTGCCCTGAAGGAGTAGTATATGAGGAGTTGTTATCTGAACAGAAAGTCAAGAAAAACATTATTACTGATAGTGATAACTGTATTTTAACTGAACCCGATATCATTGAATCTAATGATAAATTAAAGGTAATGCTTTATGGGGGGTATAATAATCTTAATCAAGTAAAGAAAGAGGCTTTTTCAGCTCACTATGGGCTTGGTTACAAAGAAAACTTGCAAAAATACTATACTCCCAAGAACCAATCTGTATTGGGTCAGACTCATGTTCACAAACCAACTCCTCCTGCTCATAATGTTGAGTTATCTAAGGCCAGATCTAATGAGCCTTACAAAAGGACTTATACAGACAAGAGGACTTGCTTTCACTGTGGCTTGGTTGGTCACATTTTTTGTGAACTGTCCTTCAAAGAACCAAGGGAAACGGCCTATTGTTTCACAACCGGCTGTCATCCCTAAATCCAAAACAAAATGTGGTGAAACCACCAGTTAAACCGAAGGCAAAGCCAAAGATCAAATCTGAGGCCAAACCATCTGTTTCAAGAAAGGTAAAGCAACCTGCTATTCCTTTTGTATCTACCTCTGGTATTACAAGTACTGGTGAGAAACCTATGGTGAAACTCTCTAAGCCACCGAGAAGGAGAAGGAATAAGAGTTTGAGAAAGCTAGAGCAGCTGACTTCAGTTCAATCAGGTGAAGCTTCCACAAGTTCACATGTTGTTGTTGAACCAAAGTCTACTGTTCTGGTTAAGAAAAAGAAGAGGTCCTAGATTGCCAAATCTAAAAATTCTCAATCTCCTAGTCCTAACTCTTTTAAAGATTCATCCATTTTGAACAGTCATCACGACTATGAGTTAAAAGAGGTAGTTTATTTTGAAAAGGATGGACGGCCCAAGACCACTGTGGCTTGGGTCTCCAAAACTAACTAATTCTTTTTGTGACTCGTGCAGGGACGTCCGAAGGGTACTATCTCTAACCGCTGGTATGTAGATAGTGGATGCTCCCGGCACATGAAAGGAAACATGGCCTTGCTTCAGGACGTGAAACCATTCAGAGGTGGCTATGTGGCCTTTGCTGGAGAGAAAGGCGGCAGTATCACGTGTCAAGGCATGGTATCAAATGGTTGTGTCATTTTTGACAATGTCAACTTTTGCGAGCAGCTGAAGCATAACCTGCTGAGTGTCTCCCAAATGTGCGACAAAGAGTACTCGGTGATGTTTGATAAGAATGAATGCTTGATTCTCAAGCCTGGTTTTGAAGTTCCTGAAGACTGGATTCTGATGAGAGCGCCAAGTACAAACGACACCTATCAGATTGATATGAGCGTGGCAACAACCACCTCATCAGTTGCTACTTGTTTGCTTACAAAAGCGACAGAGCTTGACTCTATCTTGTGGCATAGGAAACTCGGACATATTTCTTATCGTAAAATGAACCATCATGTCTGAAACGGTTTGGTAACTGGTGTTCCTAAGATGAGATTTACCATTGCAGATGACTATATACCTTGTAAAAAGGGCAAACAGCAGCAGAAGTCTCACAAGCCCAAGCTCCAAAACTCCATTGATACCCCTTTGGAGATGTTACACATGGATCTGTTTGGCCCCATAAGTATCAGGAGTATTGGAGGTAAGTCGTTCTGTCTGGTTGTAACTGATGATTTCACACGTTTTTCTTGGGTGCATTTTTTAGGTACAAAGGACGAGACTGCTGATATTCTTCAATACCTGATCCTGAGCTTGGAATCTCTTTGCAAGCTGAAGGTTAGAAGAATAAGGAGTGACAATGAAACTGAGTTCAAGAATAAGTTGATGAAACTTTTCTGCCTCAAGAAGGGGATCCGTCACGAATTCAGCACCCCGTACACACCTCAGCAGAATGGAGTTGCATAACGGAAGAAGAGAACATTGATCGAGACTGCAAGGACGATGCTGTCAGATGCAAAGCTTCCTGTCACTTTCTGGGCAGAAGCAGTTAATACAGCTTGTCACGTCTTGAACAGAGTTCTGGTTGTGAAGAGGCACAACAAGACTTATTACGAGTTGATCAACAATCGACTTCCCAATCTTGATTACCTAGTTCCTTTTGGTAGTCCCTGTTCCTTATTGCTACAATACAAAGACCGCCAGTCTAAGTTTCATGCCAAAACAGCACGAATAGTGTCCACTGAAATAGCTACCTCTGTATTATTCACCGTAGCACGAAGTACATGAGGTTCGACATCTGTGTCTTGATGTACTGTATCCCAGAATTTTTGTATATACGGTAAGCTAATGTAAGGATCTGCGGATAAGGCCACATGTAAACGTGAACGATTCAGGAAGTTGATAATTCCTTGGAAATTAACAGCTTCAGACATATTTGGATCTAATAACGCCACTTGATTATGTTTGCACTCAACACGACGAGCCATCTGTAAAAGTATTGGACAAAGAACACACATTAGTCATATAACAAACAAAAGAAAAAAAATCATAAAAAATTTCACAAAAAAAATTCACACAAAAAAAAAATCACAAGTCCAAACACTTCTTAGCCCTTAGGCGAACTTAATAAGTTCGCTTAGTGTTGCAAGAGGTGAACATAATAAGTTGGCCTAAACAAGTTCGCCTGAACCAATTTGTCGATACAAATTCTACAGCAGATATCCAAAATGTCTAAATCGTAAAAAATTTTCAAATTAAACATATCATAATCAACGATACTCAACCACGAAACAATATTAAGAGCCAATTGTAAGTTTTAACCATGAAACGACACCATATCAGATCAATCTCAGACCGGCTGTCAAAAAATGATGAACACAGGGTCAAAGGATAAAATTTTCGTCGATTTAACGGATAAAAAATCCTGAAATTGCCTTAGAAAGATTCACAATTCAAATCCGATCCAGAGGGAAACACGAAAATTTCAAATCAAAAACCCTAGTTCTGAATTTCACAAGTTCGCTAAAAAACCCGTAAGTTCGCTCAATAGGTTTGCTCCCACAGTGAAACAAATAATAAGTATAAGTTTGCCTGAACAAAATATTTAATCACAATTAAGTTCGCTTCATTAGGTAAACTTGTTAAGTTCGCTTAACAAGCCCCAGTCGAACATATTAAGTTCACTAAATCAGAAATAGGCGAACATATTAAGTTCGCTTCAAACCTTTGCCTTGAACAATTTCTTCACTTTCAACATGTCACATTCTTGTGAACTTCCATCTGTAGCATGTATCCGATCCAATCCCGAATCATCATAATAAAAAATAAAATTTTTGTTGAAGCACTTTCTTGTGACAAACAATCTGGATAGATAGAGTCTTAGTTTTGTGCTTTCATGTATGTATTTGTCTTTGTTTGTAAGTGTCTGTATGTATTAGTAATCGAGTTGTATTTACTTTTACATATTTCTTGTTGCAAATTTCTCTAAGTGTTTTGCGCACTTGTATGTGCGCAGGAATTAGTTCCTGCATACTTAGCAAGTACGCAAAAATACCATTGCGTACTTGCTAAGTACGCATGAGCAAATTGCCCTTGCGCAGGCATCAGATCGTGTATAAATAGGAATGGTTGACAGTAGATAAGTACGCATTCATAGTTGCAAATACGCAGAACTTGTAATCTCAGTATTTCTCTCTGTAACCTTCAAGTGTTTATAGTAGACGAACGTTTAAAGTGATCATCTTGTCGGTTTACTTTGTGTTGTAAGACTCTCCACCTAGTCACGGGTATTTTGCACCCAGTCCGACTAGTTGACCCACTTGCATGTGATGATCCGCCACACCCGAGGGACCTTCAAGTGGTATCAGAGCATTGCTCTAGATTTCGAGTGTTGTGAGTGAGTTTGGAGAGTTTTTTTATAGAGTTTTACAAGCAAAAGGAGGTGTTTTCGTTGATTTTTGTGATAAAATAGGGGTAGCTCTTGAGCACTATTTTAGAAGTAAAAATCACTCAAAAACCGACTTTTGTTGTGTATTTTTAGTGTTTTGAGCATCAAAGGTTGGTTAGAAACAAGTTTCTGACCCTTTGGCTCATTTTGATTGTTCATCCGTCTGATTTTTGCCATCTTCGGTGTGTTTCCAGTGACCGGAATAGTTTGGTGAGAGTTGGTGAAAAGGTGTTATGCGTACTTACCATATCTGGCAAAAAGTACAGTCTTGCTGCGTACTTACTAAATACGCAAGACTAATCTCTTGCGTACTTACTAAATACGCAAGACTAATCTTGTGCGTACTTAAGTTATATCCTGTGTACTTATCATTTACTCTTGCGTACTTATAAAGTACGCAAGAGCAAATCTTAAATACGCAAGACCATTCCTCTAAGTGCGCAAGGCCAATATCAAGTGCGCAAGTGTCTCTGATTTTTCTGAAATTTAACTAAGTGTTCACCATGTCGAATCTTCAGAACCTTGGAAACCTTTTAAACTTTGACAATGAGATCGGTACTCGTCAAAAACTTCCAAAGTTGCTAAATGTAAATGATTATTCTAACTGGAAAGCACGCTTTGAGCACTACATTTCTTATACCGATTCTTCGTTATGGATTCCAATTCTAGAGGATTATAAGCATCCCACACACATTTATCTTGATGATGAACTGCCTAAGCCTATCTCTAAACTCGATGAAAAAGAAAAGAAAGCTTATGATCGAGAGAAAAAGGCTCTTGGTTCTATCACTATGGCATTAACTCGGGAGTTGTTCCACAGCTTCAGAGGTTGTGACAACTCTAAGGATCTTTGGAAGGCACTACAGAAAAGATTCGAGGGGAATAGTGATATCAAGAAGAGTAAACGGGATCTACTCAGGAAGCAGTATGAATGCTTTAGATTTTTGGAGAATGAGTCTTTAGATGACCTCATCTCTAGATTCTATCATATGCAGACAGAATTGAAAGCTTTTGAGCTCAAGTATCCCGATGAAGAGTTGGTGGAAAAGTTTCTGGATGCTTTGCCTCCCAAGTTTGAAATGTACACAACCCTGATGAGAGAGAATCCAAAATTCTATGAAATGACAGTGGAAGAGGCAATTGGAAAGGTTCAAGCTCATAACATGAACCTTAGAAAGAAGGAGAGCTCAGGAAGACCTCAGATACAAGACCCTTCTGTGTATCATGGGACGTCTTCTACAACCAAATCTTCGGGCTCTAGAATTGCCCTTTTCTCTGGAAACTCTACTGAAGAAGACCACTCAAATGGTTGTAGTGGTCATGCATGCTATGCATCTTGATCAGGTTCTGGATCTCATCAACAACATACCTCAAGAAATCCTCCCGCTACAACTTCAGCTAACCAATCAGCTATAGCCAAAATAGCTAAAGATCATGTAGCACTATTTTCATCTTGTATGCTGGCCTATGAGAACTTCATAGGTGGCAAGCTTACAGATCCCGAGACAATTGAAGAAGATTTTAATCAAGTGGATCCTGATGACATGGAGGACATGGATATTCAATGGAATATGGCCATGATACTGAGGAGAGCCAAGCATTTCCTGAACAGAACAGGAAGAAAGTTCATTGGCGGGCATTCTAATGCCAAGGTTGGTTTTGACAAATCCAAGGCCAAATGCTATAAGTGTCTAAATTTGGACACTTTGCTCATGAATGTCAGAAAGACAGAGCACCGGCTTCGGGTTTCACCAGACCTAGCCAAGGAAACAACCATGGCTACAACAACACAAACAACCACAATCAAAGCCACGGTGGTTCGTCCAATGCACTGGTAGCTCAACAGGACGACAGCTTTGATTGGGGTGTTCATTTGGAAGATGCCCTCATTGCACAAACTCAGGTTGGTCTCATGGCTGAGATCATGGAATTGATGGAAGCTGAGAAAAAGGAAGCTTCTGTAGCTGACGAAGAGGAATCTACTACTGCTGTTGCTCTCATGGCTATTGGAGAGGCAACAAGTTCATCAACTGAGGTAGATTCTAATCCTTTTTATGTTATTTCTTGTTCTAAATGACTAGGCTTAAAACTTGAAAATTCTAAGCTTCAAGACAAGGTCGAACCCCTTCGCATTGCTGCTCTAAGTTATAAAGAAAACGAAAAACATTTTAAAGATTCAATTAAAACGTTGAAAAAGGAAAAACATGAGTATTCACTAAAAATAAGCGATCAACAGCTTCACTTGGATATTTCATACAAGGGGTTGGAGAAAAGGAACAATGAAATTAACAAGCTGCAAAATGAAATTATGCAGTTGAAATGTTCTAATGAGAAGTTGAAAAACTCTCGTTTTATGGTGGAACACTACGAATCTGTAGTGAGGCAAATGAATGGCTTAGGGATGGGTACTAATGCCATTCCTCCACCAGTTAGCGGGAAGTTTGTCAACAGCTTAGTAGACATTGATCTAACATGTCTTGATGAGTCCTCAGGAAAGGATGATTCCTCTAAAAAGGATGATTCCTCAAGTAAGGCTAACTCCACATCTAATGAGGAGTTCTTTACTGCTTCTGATGATGGGTCGGTAACACTTGCCCTGAAGGAGTAGTATATGAGGAGTTGTTATCTAAACAGAAAGTCAAGAAAAACATTATTACTGATAGTGATAACTGTATTTTAACTGAACCCGATATCATTGAATCTAATGATAAATTAAAGGTAATGCTTTATGGGGGGTATAATAATCTTAATCAAGTAAAGAAAGAGGCTTTTTCAGCTCACTATGGGCTTGGTTACAAAGAAAATTTGCAAAAATACTATACTCCCAAGAACCAATCTGTATTGGGTCAGACTCCTGTTCACAAACCAACTCCTCCTGCTCATAATGTTGAGTTATCTAAGGCCAGATCTAATGAGCCTTACAAAAGGACTTATACAGACAAGAGGACTTGCTTTCACTGTGGCTAGGTTGGTCACATTTTTGTGAACTGTCCTTCAAAGAACCAAGGGAAACGGCCTATTGTTTCACAACCGGCTGTCATCCCTAAATCCAAAACAAAATGTGGTGAAACCACCAGTTAAACCGATGGCAAAGCCAAAGATCAAATCTAAGGCCAAACCATCTGTTTCAAGAAAGGTAAAGCAACCTGCTATTCCTTTTGTATCTACCTCTGGTAGTACAAGTACTGGTGAGAAACCTGTGGTGAAAATCTCTAAGCCACCGAGAAGCAGAAGGAATAAGAGTTTGAGAAAGCTAGAGCAGCTGACTTCAGTTCAATCAGGTGAAGCTTCCACAAGTTCACCTGTTGTTGTTGAACCAAAGTCTACTGTTCTGGTTAAGAAAAAGAAGAGGTCCTAGATTGCCAAATCTAAAAATTCTCAATCTCCTAGTCCTAACTCTTTTAAAGATTCATCCATTTTGAACAGTCATCACGACTATGAGTTAAAAGAGGTAGTTTATTTTGAAAAGGATGGACGGCCCAAGACCACTATGGCTTGGGTCTCCAAAACTAACTAATTCTTTTTGTGACTCGTGCAGGGACGTCCGAAGGGTACTATCTGTGACAATCCGACTTTTTAAGTTAACCCCGTTAACTATTCCGTTATGTTTCTTATTAAAAACTTAACCCTGTTAATCAAATCTAACCTCAAGGACTAATTCAGCCACAATATCAACTCAAAACTGTAAGGACTAATTAAGTAATTATACTAAACTGAATAAATTGACTCCTAAAAGTCAAAATTGACCAATTTGCCTTCAGTTGACTTTTAGAAGTCAAAGTTCGATCCTTGATTTTCCAATTCGCGGATTTTAACCGAAATTCGTTGATACTCTTAATTACTACGAGCATTATTAACATTCTCGGCCATCATTGAGCCTTAATCACCTGCATTACATGCGAATTAATAAAAAATGGCCGTTCGTTTCATAACCGTCGACACCCTCATCAATTACTACCAAATTCGCATCGTTTGTATGTTATTCTCGCAAACCAAACCCCTGCGTACACGAGACGAGTCACACAGAAGCTATCCCACACGCCAATTCGATCGGAGTAGCAGAGGAAGTCGCCGGAGATCAAGCTGTTCGCTGTCGGACCTGCATTTGCTCGATTTCTATCAATCCATCAACTATTCTGGTAATTTATCTTATCTATAGCTTCGTTTCAATCTCTAGACCAATAGCCCTATCATAATTAAGGCTTGCAGTAACGATTTTAACATGAACCCGAATCTAGGGTTCATGCGTTTAAAGTTTAATCGATCACCATCCCGGAACCGATTATAATCCAATCAACGTATGTGGTTAGATTCGAAACTGGCCATTCATCGAAAGCCCTATGAATCCAACCGTTTTTAATATCGAATTCAACTCAATTCATAATCTAGGGTTCTTCATAAAAATGATTTGGGGATTCCGGTCATAAACTTAATCTCAATCTAATTAAACATCATGGATATGTTCGAAATCCTTTATTCTCTAAAAGCCCTATGTTTTCAATGAATTCTAACATCAGAATTGTTCAAATCGATTTCATGACCTTGTTCTAGGGTTTCGGTGCTCATTCCGAAATTAAACACCCTTTTACTAATCGATTTTTCAATTAAACCTAACCAACATTTTCGCAATAACCTAATCAACAAAACCCACATGTTTCTTGGTTCGATCGATATCCAAATCAAAGGAATCGGGACTGGTTTTGGCTCAGTTACGATGGGGGAGAAGAACACGCTGGAATTGTATGTTAAAACGATTTAATCTGGGTATCTAACGCGATAGCCTAGCGGCCGGACTGGTTAAGGCAGTGTGCGTGTGTGGGAGAGACCCGGGTTCGAGTCCGGGCTCCCACAATCATTTTTAAACATTTTTCTGTTAATATTTAATTAATAAAAATCAAACCCTATAATATTATAAGGTTATACAATTGTGTTTTTACCCGGAAAACAACCCGTAGGCTCGGGTTAGAATTATTAACATATTTTTATATATTAAACCCACTTTTATAATTAATATATTGTTATTATTATCAAGTAAAAATAATGTGTTTATATTATTTTTAAACCGTAAATTCATATAAAAATAATATGTTTATATTATTTTCAAACCGTGACCCGTATTATTAAATAATATATATTTATATTATTTCAAATCATTTTATAACATCGTGTGTCGATTGAGACTAAATAATAATATAGTTGGTTATACTATTTACTCGTATACATATATTATTATTTTATTAATTTTTGTGAATGACAAAACACCTGGTTATAATTATTATTATTCGTGTCATTCGTCGTGTAAAGTAATTTCTAACTCCGTGGACACTTTCGTCCACTCTTGAATATTGGAGCGTTTCTTTAGGACATTTCTCAATCCGTGTCATTGTCACATTTCCCATTTCTCTTTTATCCGTAATTTATGTGTTTATAATGTTAGGGCATTCGTAAGTCTTTTGAGACTTACACACGTGGCTCCAACTTTTCCCTTGTGTGATTCAAATCCTTACTCAGGCTTAGGTGAGTTTTCACGGCCCCTTTTTACTACTTTTAAACTGGGGGAGAAAACATGATGCAAACTCTTTTTGATTTTTGTACTTCATTTTATATCACTTGTTATGACTATTCGTAAACTCTATCATGAAAGTCCTCACATCGAACCGTTTAAATATGAATATAGCGAGGTATGTTAGGTAGTACTACTGGGTTTGACAAACCTCACCCGCGTTATCGCGCTAACTCGATTGGATATCGAACGGGTGCAATATTGACCTAAACGTGCACCGTGTTGATAGACCTGGTGGGAGGCAATACAAACAGTCAGTTTACGGTTGCGAGCGTAATAGCAAACAATGAACATGGGTTAGCTACTCATTTGGTATATATGTTGATTGTACAATAAATCTGGTAAACGTTTATTTATATATTGAAACCTGTGAACTCACCAACCTCGTGTTGACACTTTTTCTTACATGTTTTCTCAGGACGCTAAGCTAAGACACAGGTGCACGTTAGGGCATGCATGGGATTCAACTTCTTGCTTTGTGTCTATTTATGTTGATTGAATTATTTTAATGTACTTTGTTTGGTTGGACGTTTGGACTTTTGAACTTTGGTTTTGGGCGCGTGTATTTTGCGCATTTACTTTCTTTACGCTTCCGCATTGATACTCTGATTTAAAAGATATTTTCATTTTGAGTCCCATGTAGAGTCGTTCAATGTAACTAGTATCTGAGATCCTGGTTTGTCACTTCCCAAACGGTAATACTCCGTTATTTTAAATTGGAGGTGTGACAGATTGGTATCAGAGACATTGGTTATAGAGAACTAGGATTGCATACTAGACTATATCCTCACACATTAGTTACATGTCATTTGGATGTTTGGCACTTATACAAATTGTTGCAGGATCATGTCGTCAACACCACCTCCATCACCTAACGCATCAGGGCATAAGGCACATGTACCCTCATCCCCGGAGCCCAAAAGGCGCCGGACTACCTCAATTGAGCAAGGCGAACCGAGCAACGCACGGGCATTGGAATATGCTCTCAATTGGGATATGTACCCACATATGATCCAAAGGTGGATCGAAATGGGAGATGTTCCATCACCGTACTTTGCATCCACATCTTCATCGTCTACACTGCCTAGCTTACCATGTACCAAGGAACAAGCCTTCGCAGCATTTGTGTCCTATATGTTAAAGGAATTAAGTTTTGTACAAGATACTACCGAGGAGATACCTAAACTCCTGGAGAATGGAACACAAGTGGAAAAGAATAGGGTAGGAATAGAAGATTTGACTACCGAACTAGCTGCAACGGACCATGTCCACAACCTTTTAGTGAATCGTGTAGCACACCTAGAGACGAGGGCTGACATTATGGATGATGATATGCAAGGAGTTCTGGAGAGATTAGCTGCCATGGAATCTCAGCTACATGTGGCTAACCACACGGCTGAAGGCCTTCAAGAGAGGGTGACTCATTTGGAAGCCCAACTGCAAGCGGCCCTACACCCGGAAGACATTCCAGTATCTGACGATGAGGAGGAACCCTTTGAGGAAGAGCTCTTTGAGGAGGAGCCCTTCGAGGAGGAACCCTTAGAGGGGGAACCAGCTGAGGAAGAGCCAGTGGAGATTGATGATGCACAGTCATATGTCTCTTCTGATGACGAGGATATTTGAGGATCTTCCTATTCTATCTTCCTTTTCATGTTTGTTTTTGCTTATGTTATTTCCCTTTTCAAACCTAGATGGGTAAGGTTGTTCCCATCCAATAAAAGAATGAGAAGTTTAATATTTGAGTTATTTATTTTGTAGCCTTACAATTTATTTAATTTTCAAAATATTAGATGTTGTATTTCCTTACCCGTACCTGAATAATGTTTAATATGCGATATATTTCTCATTGTTTTCATTTGTGATTGTGAAGAAATATGTCTGGGAGAGGACGAGGAGGCCGTACCGGTGGTCGTGGTACCATCAACATGATGGCAGCAGAACTAGCAGCTTTGATAAACAATAGTGTGGCAGAGGCCCTAGCAGCACAGAATGCTGCAGGTAAATGCTTTCAACTATTGACTAGTAGTGTCAATCCCTTTTCCTAAGAATGTCTTTTTAAACTCTATAATTCCAATTCAATTCGTATTTCTAAATCCAGGCCAGCAAAATCAACAGCCAGCCTGCACTTTCAAGGCATTCATGGACTGCAAGCCCCACACCTTTAGTGGAGCTGAAGGAGCAGTTGGATTGCTTCGCTGGTTTGAGAAGGTTGAATCAGTAATAGCCATGTGCAACTGCCCCGTGGCTAACCAAGTGAAATTTGCTGCTGGAACTTTGGAAGGCCCGACCCTAACATGGTGGAATGCCCAAGTTCAAATGTTGGGACTAGCAATGGCAAATGGACTCCCGTGGGAGGAATTTAAAACCATGATGAAAGAAGAATACTGCCCACGAGATGAAATTCAAAAGCTAGAAGGAGAGTTCTGGAACCTTAAGATGGAGGGTTCAGAAATTGAACTCTACACCACCCGTTCGCACGAACTTGCTAGCATGTGCCCACACATGGTGACTCTGGATTACAAACGGATTGAACTATACATTGGAGGTTTGGTACCTCAGATTCAAAGCATGGTGACCTCATCCAACCCTACCACCATCCAACAGACCATCAGACTTGCTCACAAATTGACCGATCAGGCAGTGACACAGGGAACTTTACCTCCAAGAGGTTCGGTTTCTAAACCCACCGACAACAATAAGCGCAAGTTCGACTATCACTCCCACTCACACAACCACTCAAATTCTAAAGGATCCCAACCCAATCAACCTCAGCACCAACAGCAGCGAAAGTTTGAGCATGCTAGAAACCTTAATCAAACGACCTTATCAGGTCCGAATCAAGGGGAATATGCTGGGAGGTACCCCAATTGCAACAAATGCGGCTATCACCACACGGGCACTTGTGACCGACAACGTTGCCAGCGTTGTGATAAAATAGGCCACGCTGCAAAGGACTGTAGAGTTGAACTCCCGAACAAACAACCATTTCAATCACAGGGATTCACGAGGGGATGTTTTCAGTGCGGTAAAGAGGGGCACATTCAAAGGAATTGTCCTCAGTTGAAAAAGGGTGGAAATGGTAATGGCAGTGGTAGTGGTAACGGTAATAACCAGGGCAACAATGGTAACAACCCCAATCAAAACAACAATGGTGGGAATAATGGTAATAACGGTGGTAATGGAGGAAATGGGGCAAAAGGAAGAGCTTTAGTACTGGGATCCGGAGAGGCTCGCTACGATCATAACGTGGTCACCGGTAAATTTCTCATAAATAATTTCTTTGCTTCTGTCCTTTTTGACACCGGTGCTGATAGAAGTTTTATATCTAAGAAATTCTGTAATATGATAAAAGGAACTTCATCTCTATTAGAAAATAAGTATACAATAGAGATAGCTGACGGTCAAATAATTGAGGCAACTCACATACTTAAAGGATGTAAACTTGATCTAGCTAGCCATATTCTAGATATCGACCTTATGCCGGTCACACTTGGTAGTTTTGATGTAATCGTCGGCATGGATTGGTTGTCTAGAAACCAAGCGGAAATCATTTGTCATGAGAAAATCGTTCGCATACCCCTCCCGAATGTGGAGAAATTCTTTCAGTTCAGGGCGAAAGAGTTGGTGCAGTCATGGGCATTATATCCTTCATGAAAGCACAAAAATGTCTTCGAAAGGGACATACGGCCATTTTGGCCCTTGTTGCTGAACAACCGTCAGAAGAGAAAAAGATCGAAGATATTCCCGTTGTGCATGAATTTTTGGAAGTATTTCCCGAGGATCTGCCCGGTCTGCCACCACACCGTCAGGTTGAATTCCAAATTGACCTAGCACCCGGAGCAGCACCGATTACTCGGGCACCTTATCGATTAGCACCCAGTGAATTGCAGGAACTGTCCACTCAGTTGCAAGACTTATTGGATAAAGGTTTCATCTGACCGAGTTCATCACCGTGGGGAGCTCCGGTATTATTTGTCAAGAAGAAGGACCGTACGTTCCGTATGTGTATTGACTACCGGGAGCTGAACAAAGTTACAATCAAGAACCGCTACCCTTTACCTCGTATTGATGACCTTTTTTATCAACTCCAAGGATCAAGTTTCTATTCCAAAATAGACATTAGGTCCGGCTATCATCAGTTAAGAGTCCGAGAAGAAGATATCTCTAAAACTGCATTCAGGACAAGGTACGGCCATTACGAATTTATGGTCATGCCTTTCGGTTTAACCAACGCACCTGCGGTATTCATGGACCGCATGAACCGTGTGTGTAAGCCTTACCTTGACCAGTTTGTTATCGTTTTCATCGATGACATCCTTATTTATTCCAAGAACGAGGAAGAACATGAGGAACATCTGCGTCTAATTTTGGAACTACTTAAGCAAGAACAACTTTATGCTAAGTTTTCCAAATGTGAATTTTGGATTCGAGAGGTTCAGTTTCTAGGTCATGTGGTAAATGAAAAAGGGATACATGTCGACCCGTCCAAAATAGAAGCCATCAAGAATTGGGCAGCACCGACGACTCCGACTGAGGTGCGACAATTTCTGGGATTGGCTGGATATTACCGTCGTTTTATCGAAGGATTTTCAAAGATTGCGCAACCTCTCACCGCCCTAACTCAAAAAGGAAAAGCCTATAATTGGGGCGACAACCAAGAATCAGCTTTCCAACATCTCAAACAGAAACTTTGTAGTGCACCTATTTTAGCTCTTCCGGAAGGAACCGATGATTTTGTGGTGTATTGTGATGCATCCATTCAAGGTCTGGGTTGTGTCTTAATGCAACGCGAAAAGGTAATCGCATACGCTTCACGTCAGTTAAAGGTTCACGAGAAAAACTACACCACTCATGACTTAGAGTTGGGAGCAGTAGTTTTTGCACTTAAGATATGGATACATTACTTGTACGGTACCAAATGCACCATCTACACAGACCACAAGAGCCTCCAGCATATCTTCGAGCAGAAGGAGTTGAACATGCGACAACGTCGTTGGGTTGAACTTTTAAATGATTACGACTGTGCGATCCGGTATCATCCGGGTAAAGCTAACGTTGTGGCTGATGCACTAAGCCGAAAGGAAACAAAACCCAAACGAGTTCGAGCGTTACAACTCACTATTCACCCTGGATTGCCTGACAGAATCCGTAGTGCTCAACTTGAAGCCTTGAAAGAAGATAATCTACCGTTAGAAGGTACACGGGCATGGAAGCACAACTCGAAGTAAAATCTGATGGAATTCGTTACTTTGTCGAACGAATATGGGTTCCAGTGTTTGGAAATTTAAGGGAACTAATCATGGATGAAGCTCATAAATCTCGTTACTCCATTCATCCGGGTTCCGATAAAATGTACCATGATCTAAAAGTACTATATTGGTGGCCAAAGATGAAGGCCGATATAGCCACTTATGTTAGTAAGTGTCTGACCTGCGCGAAGGTCAAAGTTGAATACCAAAAACCGTCCGGTCTCCTGCAACAACCTGAAATTCCCATGTGGAAATGGGAACAAATATCCATGGACTTCATTACCAAATTACCCCGAACCCCTACCGGATGTGATACTATATGGGTAATTGTGGATCGCCTAACAAAATCTGCTCACTTTCTAGCAATCAAAGAAACCGACAAAATGGATAAACTCACTCGAATATACTTGAAAGAAGTAGTCTCTCGGCACGGAGTGCCAATCTCTATTATTTCGGATCGTGATGCACGATTCACTTCCCGTTTCTGGCAATCATTGCATAAAGCATTAGGCACGCGTCTAGATATGAGCACAGCATATCATCCTCAAACTGATGGCCAAACTGAACGTACTATCCAAACTCTGGAGGACATGCTACGAGCTTGTGTGATCGATTTCGGTAACACTTGAGAGTCTCACCTACCATTGGTGGAGTTCTCCTACAACAACAGTTATCACACTAGCATCAAGGCAGCTCCATTTGAAGCACTTTATGGACGGAAATGACGTTCTCCCATTTGTTGGACCGAGGTTGGGGATAGCCAACTCACAGGTCCTGAACTTGTATTTGAAACTTCCAAAAAGATCGTTCAAATTAGAAACCGTATGGCGGCAGCTTGTGATCGTCAAAAGAGCTATGCCGACAAGCGTCGTAAACCTTTGGAATTTCAAATAGGTGACATGGTTTTACTCAAAGTCTCACCTTGGAAAGGTGTCATTCGTTTCGGGAAACGAGGAAAACTGAATCCTCGTTACGTTGGACCTTTCAAAATATTAAAGAGAATCGGACCAGTCGCGTATCAACTGGACTTACCTGAAAGACTTAGTGGTGTGCACAATGTCTTTCACGTCTCAAATTTAAAGAAGTGCCTAGCAGATGAATCACTCACAGTTCCGCTGGAGGAACTACATGTTGATGAACAGTTACGTTTTATCGAAGAACCTGTGGAAATTATGGATAGGGAAGTCAAATCGTTAAAGCACAGTAAAATCCCTATTGTTCGAGTCCGTTGGAACTCGAAACGCGGACCAGAATTTACTTGGGAGCGCGAGGATCAGATGATGCGCAAATATCCTAATCTGTTCAAGCACTCCGCGTCAAATCCCTAAGGTACTATTTAATTTTCGGAACGAAAATTATTTCAACTAGGGAATGATGTGAAACCCCCCCAAATTTTTTTTTTTTAGTTATTTTAATTTTCGGGACGAAAATTCTTTCAACTAGGGAATGATGTGACAATCCGACTTTTTAAGTTAACCCCGTTAACTATTCCGTTAAGTTTCTTATTAAAAACTTAACCCCGTTAATCAAATCTAACCTCAAGGACTAATTCAGCCACAATATCAACTCAAAACTGCAAGGACTAATTAAGTAGTTATACTAAACTGAATAAATTGACTCCTAAAAGTCAAAATTGACCAATTTGCCTTCAGTTGACTTTTAGAAGTCAAAGTTCGATCCTTGATTTTCCAATTCGTGGATTTTAACTGAAATTCGTTGATACTCTTAATTACTACGAGCATTATTAACATTCTCGGCCATCATTGAGCCTTAATCACCTGCATTACATGCGAATTAATCGAAAATGGTCGTTCGTTTCATAACCGTCGACACCCTCATCAATTACTACCAAATTCGCATCGTTTGTATGTTATTCTCGCAAACCAAACCCCTGCGCACACCAGACGAGTCACACAGAAGCTATCCCACACGCCAATTCGATCGGAGTAGCAGAGGAAGTCGCCGGAGATCAAGCTGTTCGCTGTCGGACCTGCATTTGCTCGATTTCTATCAATCCATCAACTATTCTGGTAATTTATCTTATCTATAGCTTCGTTTCAATCTCTAAACCAATAGCCCTATCATAATTAAGGCTTGCAGTAACGATTTTAACATGAACCCGAATCTAGGGTTCATGCGTTTACAGTTTAATCGATCACCATTCCGGAACCGATTATAATCCAATCAACGTATGTGGTTAGATTCGAAACTGGCCATTCATCGAAAGCCCTATGAATCCAACCGTTTTTAATATCGAATTCAACTCAATTCATAATCTAGGGTTCTTCATAAAAACGATTTGGGGATTCCGGTCATAAACTTAATCTCAATCTAATTAAACATCATGGACAGGTTCGAAATCCTTTATTCTCTAAAAGTCATATGTTTTCAATGAATTCTAACATCAGAATTGTTCAAATCGATTTCATGACCTTGTTCTAGGGTTTCGGTGCTCATTCCGAAATTAAACACCCTTTTACTAATCGATTTTTCAATTAAACCTAACCAACAGTTTCGCAATAACCTAATCAACAAAACCCACATGTTTCTTGGTTCGATCGATATCCAAATCAAAGGATTCGGGACTGGTTTTGGCTCGGTTACGATGGGGGAGAAGAACACGCTGGAATTGTATGTTAAAGCGATTTAATCTGGGTATCTAACGCGATAGCCTAGCGGCCGGACTGGTTAAGGCAGTGTGCGTGTGTGGGAGAGACCCGGGTTCGAGTCCGGGCTCCCACAATCATTTTTAAACATTTTTCTGTTAATATTTAATTAATAAAAATCAAACCCTATAATATTATAAGGTTATACAATTGTGTTTTTACCCGGAAAACAACCCGTAGGCTCGGGTTTGAATTATTAACATATTTTTATATATTAAACCCACTTTTATAATTAATATATTGTTATTATTATCAAGTAAAAATAATGTGTTTATATTATTTTTAAACCGTAAATTCATATAAAAATAATATGTTTATATTATTTTCAACCCGTGACCCGTATTATTAAATAATATATATTTATATTTTTTCAAATCATTTTATAACATCGTGTGTCGATTGAGACTAAATAATAATATAGTTGGTTATACTATTTACTCGTATACATATATTATTATTTTATTAATTTTTGTGAATGACAAAACACCTGGTTATAATTATTATTATTCGTGTCATTCGTCGTGTAAAGTAATTTCTAATTCCGTGGACACTCTCGTCCACTCTTGAATATTGGAGCGTTTCTTTAGGACATTTCTCAATCCGTGTCATTGTCACATTTCCCATTTCTCTTTTATCCCTAATTTATGTGTTTATAATGTTAGGGCATTCGTAAGTCTTTTGAGACTTACACACGTGGCTCCAACTTTTCCCGTGTGTGATTCAAATCCTTACTCAAGCTCAGGTGAGCTTTCACGGCCCCTTTTTACTGCTTTTAAACTGGGGGAGAAAACATGACGCAAACTCTTTTTGACTTTTGTACTTCATTTTATATCACTTGTTATGACTATGCGTAAACTCTATCATGAAAGTCCTCACATCGAACCGTTTAAATATGAATATAGCGAGGTATGTTGGGTAGTACTACTGGGTTTGACAAACCTCACCCGCGTTAGTCGCGCTAACTCGATTGGATATCGAACGGGTGCAATATTGACCTAAACGTGCACCGTGTTGATAGACCTAGTGGGAGGCAATACAAACAGTCAGTTTACGGTTGCGAGCGTTATAGCAAACAATGAACATTGGTTATCTACTCATTTGGCATATATGTTGATTGTACAATAAATCTGGTAAACGTTTATTTATATATTGAAACCTGTGAACTCACCAACCTCGTGTTGACACTTTTTCTTACATGTTTTCTCAGGACGCTAAGCTAAGACACAGGTGCACGTTAGGGCATGCATGGGATTCAACTGCTTGCTTTGTGTCTATTTATGTTGATTGAATTATTTTAATGTACTTTGTTTGGTTGGACGTTTGGACTTTTGAACTTTGGTTTTGGGCGTGTGTATTTTGCGCATTTACTTTCTTTACGCTTCCGCATTGATACTCTGATTTAAAAGATATTTTCATTTTGAGTCCCATGTAGAGTCGTTCAATGTAACTAGTGTCTGAGATCCTGGTTTGTCACTTCCCAAACGGTAATACTCCGTTAGTTGAAATTGGGGGTGTGACACTATCTCTAACCGCTGGTATGTAGATAGTGGATGCTCCCGGCACATGAAAGGAAACATGGCCTTGCTTCAAGACGTGAAACCATTCCGAGGTGGCTATATGGCCTTTGCTGGAGAGAAAGGCGGCAATATCACGTGTCAAGGCGTGGTATCAAATGGTTGTGTCAGTTTTGACAATGTCAACTTTTGCGAGCAGCTGAAGCATAACCTGCTGAGTGTCTCCCAAATGTGCGACAAAGAGTACTCGGTGATGTTTGATAAGAATGAATGGTTGATTCTCAAGCCTGGTTTTGAAGTTCCTGAAGACTGGATTCTGATGAGAGCGCCAAGGACAAACGACACCTATTAGATTGATATGAGCATGGCAACAACCACCTCATCAGTTGCTACTTGTTTGCTTACAAAAGCGACAGAGCTTGACTCTATTATGTGGCATAGGAAACTCGGACATATTTCTTATCGTAAAATGAACCATCTTGTCTGAAACGATTTGGTAACCGGTGTTCCTAAGCTGAGATTTACCATTGTAGATGACTATATGCCTTGTAAAAAGGGCAAACAGCAGCGGAAGTCTCACATGCCCAAGCTCCAAAACTCTATTGATACCCTTTTGGAGATGTTACACATGGATCTGTTTGGCGCCATAAGTATCAGGAGTATTGGAGGTAAGTCGTTCTGTCTGGTTGTAACTGATGATTTCTCACGTTTTTCTTGGGTGCATTTTTTAGGTACAAAGGACGAGACTGCTGATATTCTTCAATACCTTATCCTGAGCTTGGAATCTCTTTGCAAGATGAAGGTTAGAAGAATAAGGAGTGACAATGAAACTGAGTTCAAGAATAAGTTGATGAAACTTTTCTGCCTCAAGAAGGGGATCCGTCACGAATTCAGCACCCCGTACACACCTCAGCAGAATGGAGTTGCAGAACGGAAGAAGAGAACATTGATCGAGACTGCAAGGACGATGCTGTCAGATGCAAAGCTTCCTGTCACTTTCTGGGCAGAAGCAGTTAATACAGCTTGTCACGTCTTGAACAGAGTTCTGGTTGTGAAGAGGCACAAAAAGACTTGTTACGAGTTGATCAACAATCGACTTCCCAATCTTGATTACCTAGTTCCTTTTGGTAGTCCCTGTTCCTTATTGCTACAATACAAAGACCGCCAGTCTAAGTTTCATGCCAAAACAGCACGAATAGTGTCCACTGAAATAGCTACCTCTGTATTATTCACCGTAGCACGAAGTACATGAGGTTCGACATCTGTGTCTTGATGTACTGTATCCCAGAATTTTTGTATATACGGTAAGCTAATGTACGGATCTGCGGATAAGGCCACATGCAAACGTGAACGATTCAGGAAGTTGATAATTCCTTGGAAATTAACAGCTTCAGACATATTTGGATCTAATAACGCCACTTGATTATGTTTGCACTCAACACGATGAGCCATCTGTAAAAGTATTGGACAAAGAACACACATTAGTCATATAACAAACAAAAGAAAAAAAATCATAAAAAATTTCACAAAAAAAATTGACACACAAAAAAAAATCACAAGTCCAAACACTTCTTAGCCCTTAGGCGAACTTAATAAGTTCGCTTAGTGTTGCAAGAGGTGAACATAATAAGTTCGCCTAACCAAGTTCGCTTGAACAAGTTCGCCTGAACCAATTTGTCGATACAAATTCTACAGTAGATATCCAAAATGTCTAAATCGTAAAATTTTTTCAAATTAAACATATCATAATCAACGATACTCAACCACGAAACAATATTAAGCGCCAATTGTAAGTTTTAACCATGAAACGGCACCATATCAGATCAATCTCAGACCGGCTGTCAAAAAATGATGAACACAGGGTCAAAGGATAAAATTTCCGTCGATTTAACGGATAAAAAACCCTGAAATTACCTTAGAAAGATTCACAATTAAAATCCGATCCAGAGGGAAACACGAAAATTTCAAATCAAAAACCCTAGTTCTGAATTTCACAAGTTCGCTAAAAAACTCGTAAGTTCGCTCAATAGGTTTGCTCCCACAGTGAAACAAATAATAAGGATAAGTTTGCCTGAACAAAATATTTAATCACAATTAAGTTCGCTTCATTAGGGAAACTTGTTAAGTTCGCTTAACAAGCCCCAGTCGAACATATTAAGTTCGCTAAATCAGAAATAGGCGAACATATTAAGTTCGCTTCAAACCTTTGCCTTGAACAATTTCTTCACTTTCAACATGTCACATTCTTGTGAACTTCCATCTGTAGCATGTATCCGATCCAATCCCGAATCATCTTAATAAAAAATAAAATTTTTGTTGAAGCACTTTCTTGTGACAAACAATCTGGATAGATAGAGTCTTAGTTTTGTGCTTTCATGTATGTATTTGTCTTTGTTTGTAAGTGTCTGTATGTATTAGTAATCGAGTTGTATTTACTTTTACATATTGCTTGTTGCAAATTTCTCTAAGTGTTTTGCGCACTTGTATGTGCGCAGGAATTAGTTCCTGCATACTTAGCAAGTACGCAAGAATACCTTTGCGTACTTGCTAAGTACGCATGAGCAAATTGCCCTTGCGCAGGCATCAGATCGTGTATAAATAGGAATGGTTGACAGTAGATAAGTACGCATTCATAGTTGCAAATACGCAGAACTTGTAAGCTCAGTATTTCTCTCCGTAACCTTCAAGTGTTTATAGTAGACGAACGTTTAAAGTGATCATTGTCGGTTTACTTTGTGTTGTAAGACTCTCCACCTAGTCACGGGTATTCTGCACCCAGTCCGACTAGTTGACCCACTTGCATGTGATGATCCGCCACACCCGAGGGATCTTCAAGTGGTATCAGAGCATTGCTCTAGATTTCGAGTGTTGTGAGTGAGTTTGGAGAGTTTTTTACAGAGTTTTACAAGCAAAAGGAGGTGTTTTCGTTGATTTTTGTGATAAAATAGGGGTAGCTCTTGAGCACTATTTTAGAAGCAAAAGTCACTCAAAAACCGACTTTTGTTGTGTATTTTTAGTGTTTTGAGCATCAAAGGTTGGTTAGAAACAAGTTTCTGACCCTTTGGCTCATTTTGATTGTTCATCCGTCCGATTTTTGCCATCTCCGGTGTGTTTCCAGTGACCGGAATAGTTTGGTGAGAGTTGGTGAAAAGGTGTTATGCGTACTTACCATATCTGGCAAAAAGTACAGTCTTGCTGCGTACTTACTAAATACGCAAGACTAATCTTGTGCGTACTTAAGTTATATCCTGTGTACTTATCATTTACTCCTGCGTACTTATCAAGTACGCAAGAGCAAATCTTAAATACGCAAGACCATTCCTCTAAGTGCGCAAGGCCAATATCAAGTGCGCAAGTGTCTCTGATTTTTCTGAAATTTGACTAAGTGTTCACCATGTCGAATCTTCAGAACCTTGGAAACCTTTTAAATTTTGACAATGAGATCGGTACTCCTCAAAAACTTCCAAAGTTGCTAAATGTAAATGATTATTCTAACTGGAAAGCACGCTTTGAGCACTACATTTCTTATACCGATTCTTCGTTATGGATTCCAATTCTAGAGGATTATAAGCATCCCACACACATTTATCTTGATGATGAACTGCCTAAGCCTATCTCTAAACTCGATGAAAAAGAAAAGAAAGCTTATGATCGAGAGAAAAAGGCTCTTGGTTCTTTCACTATGGCATTAACTCGGGAGTTGTTCCACAGCTTCAGAGGTTATGACAACTCTAAGGATCTTTGGAAGGCACTACAGAAAAGATTCGAGGGGAATAGTGATATCAAGAAGAGTAAACGGGATCTACTCAGGAAGCAGTATGAATGCTTCAGATTTTTGGAGAATGAGTCTTTAGATGACCTCATCTCTAGATTCTATCATCTACAGACAGAATTGAAAGCTATTGAGCTCAAGTATCCCGATGAAGAGTTGGTGGAAAAGTTTCTGGATGCTTTGCCTCCCAAGTTTGAAATGTACACAACCCTGATGAGAGAGAATCCAAAATTCTATGAAATGACAGTGGAGGAGGCAATTGGAAAGGTTCAAGCTCATAACATGAACCTTAGAAAGAAGGAGAGCTCAGGAAGACCTCAGATACAAGACCCTTCTGTGTATCATGGGACGTCTTCTACAACCAAATCTTCGGACTCTAGAATTGCCCTTTTCTCTGGAAACTCTACTGAAGAAGACCACTCAAATGGTTGTAGTGGTCATGCATGCTATGCATCTTGATCAGGTTCTGGATCTCATCAACAACATACCTCAAGAAATCCTCCCACTACAACTTCAGCTAACCAATCAGCTATAGCCAAAATAGCTAAAGATCATGTAGCACTATTTTCATCTTGTATGCTGGCCTATGAGAACTTCATAGGTGGCAAGCTTACAGATCCCGAGACAATTGAAGAAGATTTTAATCAAGTGGATCCTGATGACATGGAGGACATGGATATTCAATGGAATATTGCCATGATACTGAGGAGAGCCAAGCATTTCCTGAACAGAACAGGAAGAAAGTTCATTGGCGGGCATTCTAATACCAAGGTTGGTTTTGACAAATCCAAGGCCAAATGCTATAAGTGTCTAAATTTGGACACTTTGCTCATGAATGTCAGAAAGACAGAGCACCGGCTTCAGGTTTCACCAGACCTAGCCAAGGAAACAACCATGGCTACAACAACACAAACAACCACAATCAAAGCCACGGTGGTTCGTCCAATGCACTGGTAGCTCAACAGGACGACAACTTTGATTGGGGTGTTCATCTGGAAGATGCCCTCATTGCACAAACTCAGGTTGGTCTCATGGCTGAGATCATGGAATTGATGGAAGCTGAGAAAAAGGAAGCTGAAGAAAAGGAAGCTTTTGTAGCTGACCAAGAGGAATCTACTACTGCTGTTGCTCTCATGGCTATTGGAGAGGCAACAAGTTCATCAACTGAGGTAGATTCTAATCCTTTTTCTGTTATTTCTTGTTCTAAATGACTAGGCTTAAAACTTGAAAATTCTAAGCTTCAAGACAAGGTCGAACCCCTTCGCATTGCTGCTCTAAGTTATAAAGAAAACGAAAAATGTTTTAAAGATTCAATTGAAACGTTGAAAAAGGAAAAACGTGAGTATTCACTAAAAATAAGCGATCAACATCTTCACTTGGATATTGCATACAAGGGGTTGGAGAAAAGGAACAATGAAATTAACAAGCTACAAAATGAAATCTTGCAATTGGAATGTTCTAATGAGAAGTTGAAAAACTCTCGTTTTGTGGTGGAACATTACGAATCTGTAGTGAGGCAAATGAATGGCTTAGGGCTGGGTACTAATGCCATTCCTCCATCAGTTAGTGGGAAGTTTGTCAATAGCTTAGTAGACATTAATCTAACATGTCTTGATGAGTCCTCAGGAAAGGATGATTCCTCTAAAAAGGATGATTCCTCAAGTAAGGCTAACTCCACATCTAATGAGGAGTTCTTTACTGCTTCTGATGATGGGTCGGTTAACACTTGCCCTGAAGGAGTAGTATCTGAGGAGTTGTTATCTAAACATAAAGTCAAGAAAAACATTATTACTGATAGTGATAACTGTATTTTAAGTGAACCCGATATCATTGAATCTAATGATAAATTAAAAGTAATGCTTTATGGGGGGTATAAAAATCTTAATCAAGTAAAGAAAGAGGCTTTTTCAGCTCACTATGGGCTTGGTTACAAAGAAAATTTGCAAAAATACTATACTCCCAAGAACCAATCTGTATCGGGTCAGACTCCTGTTCACAAACCAACTCCTCCTGCTCATAATGTTGAGTTATCTAAGGCCAGATCTAATGAGCCTTACAAAAGGACTTATACAAACAAGAGGACTTGCTTTCACTGTGGCTTGGTTGGTCACATTTTTGTGAACTGTCCTTCAAAGAACCAAGGGAAACGGCCTATTGTTTCACAACCGGCTGTTATCCCTAAGTCTGAAACAAAATGTGGTGAAACCACTAGTTAAACAGATGGCAAAGCCAAAGATCAAATCTGAGGCCAAACCATCTAATTCAAGAAAGGTAAAGCAACTTGCTGTACCTTGTGTATCTACCTCTGGTAGTACACGTACTGGTGAGAAACCTATGGTGAAACTCTCTAAGCCATAGAGAAAGAGAAGGAATACGAGTTTGAGAAAGCTAGAGCAGCTGACTTCAGTTCAATCAGGTGAAGCTTCCACAAGTTCACCTGTTGTTGTTGAACCAAAGTCTACTGTTCCGGTTAAGAAAAAGAAGAGGTCCTGGATTGCCAAATCTAAAAATTCTCAATCTCCTAGTCCTAACTCTTTTAAAGATTTATCCATTTTGAACAGTCATCACGACTGTGAGTTAAAAGAGGTAGTTTATTTTGAAAAGGATGGACGGCCTAAGACCACTATAGCTTGGGTCTCCAAAACTAACTAATTCTTTTTGTGACTCATGCAGGGACGTCCGAAGGGTACTATCTCTAACCGTTGGTATGTAGATAGTGGATGCTCCCGGCACATGACAGGAAACATGGCCTTGCTTCAAGACGTGAAACCATTCAGAGGCGGCTATGTGGCCTTTCCTGGAGAGAAAGGCGGAAGTATCACGTGTCAAGGCGTGGTATCAAATGGTTGTGTCAGTTTTGACAATGTCAACTTTTGCAAGCAGCTGAAGCATAACCTGCTGAGTGTCTCCCAAATGTGCGACAAGGAGTACTCGGTGATGTTTGATAAGAATGAATGCTTGATTCTCAAGCCTGGTTTTGAGGTTCCTGAAGACGTGAAACCATTCAGAGGCGGCTATGTGGCCTTTGCTGGAGAGAAAGGCGGCAGTATCAAGTGTCAAGGCGTGGTATCAAATGGTTGTGTCAGTTTTGACAATGTCAACTTTTGCAAGCAGCTGAAGCATAACCTGCTTAGTGTCTCCCAAATGTGCGACAAGGAGTACTCGGTGATGTTTGATAAGAATGAATGCTTGATTCTCAAGCCTGGTTTTGAAGTTCCTGAAGACTGGATTCTGATGAGAGCGCCAAGGACAAACGACACCTATTAGATTGATATGAGCATGGCAACAACCACCTCATCAGCTGCTACTTGTTTGCTTACAAAAGCGACAGAGCTTGACTCTATCTTGTGGCATAGGAAACTCGGACATATTTCTTATCGTAAAATGAACCATCTTGTCCGAAACGGTTTGGTAACCGGTGTTCGTAGGATAACTGTATGCCTTGTAAAAAGGGCAAAAGGCAGCGGAAGTCTCACAAGCCCAAGCTTCAAAACTCCATTGATACCCCTTTGGAGCTGTTACACATGGATCTGTTTGGCCCCATAAGTATCAGGAGTATTGGAGATAAGTCGTTCTGTCTGGCTGTAACTGATGATTTCTCACGTTTTTCTTGGGTGCATTTTTTAGGTACAAAGGACGAGACTGCTGATATTCTTCAATACCTGATCCTGAGCTTGGAATCTCTTTGCAAGCTGAAGGTTAGAAAAATAAGGAGTGACAACGGAACTGAGTTCAAGAATAATTTGATGGAACTTTTCTGCCTCAAGAAGGGGATCCGTCACGAATTCAGCGCCCCGTACACACCTCAGCAGAATAGAGTTGCAGAACGGAAGAAGAGAACATTGATCGAGACTGCAAGGACGATGCTGTCAGATGCAAAGCTTCCTGTCACTTTCGGGGCAGAAGCAGTTAATACAGCTTGTCACGTCTTAAACAGAGTTCTGGTTATGAAGAGGCACAACAAGACTTGTTACGAGTTGATCAACAATCGACTTCCCAATCTTGATTACCTAGTTCCTTTTGGTAGTCCCTGTTCCTTATTGCTACAATACAAAGACCGCCAGTCTAAGTTTCATGCAAAAGCGGTGGAAGGCATTTTCTTAGAATACGTTGCCAACTCGCCTTGCAAGAGAGTGTACAATATAGGAACTCGTACTATCGAGGAATTATTTGAAGTGGATTGCAGTAAACACAGCTTCAGATTTTTGGAGAATGAGTCTTTAGATGACCTCATCTCTAGATTCTATCATCTGCAGACAGAATTGAAAGCTTTTGAGCTCAAGTATCCCGATGAAGAGTTGGTGGAAAAGTTTCTGGATGCTTTGCCTCCCAAGTTTGAAATGTACACAACCCTGATGAGAGAGAATCCAAAATTCTATGAAATGACAGTGGAGAAGGCAATTGGAAAGGTTCAAGCTCATAACATGAACCTTAGAAAGAAGGAGAGCTCAGGAAGACCTCAGATACAAGACCCTTCTGTGTATCATGGGACGTCTTCTACAACCAAATCTTCGGTCTCTAGAATTGCCCTTTTCTCTGGAAACTCTACTGAAGAAGACCACTCAAATGGTTGTAGTGGTCATGCATGCTATGCATCTTGATCAGGTTCTGGATCTCATCAACAACATACCTCAAGAAATCCTCCCGCTACAACTTCAGCTAACCAATCAGCTATAGCCAAAATAGCTAAAGATCATGTAGCACTATTTTCATCTTGTATGCTGGCCTATGAGAACTTCATAGGTGGCAAGCTTACAGATCCCGAGACAATTGAAGAAGATTTTAATCAAGTGGATCCTGATGACATGGAGGACATGGATATTCAATGGAATATTGCCATGATACTGAGGAGAGCCAAGCATTTCCTGAACAGAACAGGAAGAAAGTTCATTGGCGGGGATTCTAATACCAAGGTTGGTTTTGACAAATCCAATGCCAAATGCTATAAGTGTCTAAATTTGGACACTTTGCTCATGAATGTCAGAAAGACAGAGCACCGGCTTCGGGTTTCACCAGACCTAGCCAAGGAAACAACCATGGCTACAACAACACAAACAACCATAATCAAAGCCACGGTGGTTCGTCCAATGCACTGGTAGCTCAACAGGACGACAACTTTGATTGGGGTGTTCATCTGGAAGATGCCCTCATTGCACAAACTCAGGTTGGTCTCATGGCTGAGATCATGGAATTGATGGAAGCTGAGAAAAAGGAAGCTGAAGAAAAGGAAGCTTTTGTAGCTGACCAAGAGGAATCTACTACTGCTGTTGCTCTCATGGCTATTGGAGAGGCAACAAGTTCATCAACTGAGGTAGATTCTAATCCTTTTTCTGTTATTTCTTGTTCTAAATGACTAGGCTTAAAACTTGAAAATTCTAAGCTTCAAGACAAGGTCGAACCCCTTCGCATTGCTACTCTAAGTTATAAAGAAAACGAAAAATGTTTTAAAGATTCAATTGAAACGTTGAAAAAGGAAAAACGTGAGTCTTCACTAAAAATAAGCGATCAACAGCTTCACTTGGATATTGCATACAAGGGTTGGAGAAAAGGAACAATGAAATTAACAAGCTACAAAATGAAATCTTGCAATTGGAATGTTCTAATGAGAAGTTGAAAAACTCTCGTTTTGTGGTGGAACATTACGAATCTGTAGTGAGGCAAATGAATGGCTTAGGGCTGGGTACTAATGCCATTCCTCCATCAGTTAGTGGGAAGTTTGTCAATAGCTTAGTAGACATTAATCTAACATGTCTTGATGAGTCCTCAGGAAAGGATGATTCCTCTAAAAAGGATGATTCCTCAAGTAAGGCTAACTCCACATCTAATGAGGAGTTCTTTACTGCTTCTGATGATGGGTCGGTTAACACTTGCCCTGAAGGAGTAGTATCTGAGGAGTTGTTATCTGAACATAAAGTCAAGAAAAACATTATTACTGATAGTGATAACTGTATTTTAAGTGAACCCGATATCATTGAATCTAATGATAAATTAAAGGTAATGCTTTATGGGGGGGTATAAAAATCTTAATCAAGTAAAGAAAGAGGCTTTTTCAGCTCACTATGGGCTTGGTTACAAATAAAATTTGCAAAAATACTATATTCCCAAGAACCAATCTGTATCGGGTCAGACTCCTGTTCACAAACCAACTCCTCCTGCTCATAATGTTGAGTTATCTAAGGCCAGATCTAATGAGCCTTACAAAAGGACTTATACAAACAAGAGGACTTGCTTTCACTGTGGCTTGGTTGGTCACATTTTTGTGAACTGTCCTTCAAAGAACCAAGGGAAACGGCCTATTGTTTCACAACCGGCTGTTATCCCTAAGTCTAAAACAAAATGTGGTGAAACCACTAGTTAAACAGATGGCAAAGCCAAAGATCAAATCTGAGGCCAAACCATCTGTTTGAAGAAAGGTAAAGCAACCTGCTGTACCTTGTGTATCTACCTCTGGTAGTACACGTACTGGTGAGAAACCTATGGTAAAACTCTCTAAGCCATAGAGAAAGAGAAGGAATACGAGTTTGAGAAAGCTAGAGCAGCTGACTTCAGTTCAATCAGGTGAAGCTTCCACAAGTTCACCTGTTGTTGTTGAACCAAAGTCTACTGTTCCGGTTAAGAAAAAGAAGAGGTCCTGGATTGCAAATCTAAAAATTCTCAATCTCCTAGTCCTAACTCTTTTAAAGATTTATCCATTTTGAACAGTCATCACGACTGTGAGTTAAAAGAGGTAGTTTATTTTGAAAAGGATGGACGGCCTAAGACCACTATAGCTTGGGTCTCCAAAACTAACTAATTCTTTTTGTGACTCATGCAGGGACGTCCGAAGGGTACTATCTCTAACCGTTGGTATGTAGATAGTGGATGCTCCCGGCACATGACAAGAAACATGGCCTTGCTTCAAGACGTGAAACCTTTCAGAGGCGGCTATGTGGCCTTTGCTGGAGAGAAAGGCGGCAGTATCACGTGTCAAGGCGTGGTATCAAATGGTTGTGTTAGTTTTGACAATGTCAACTTTTGCAACCAGCTGAAGCATAACCTGCTGAGTGTCTCCCAAATGTACGACAAGGAGTACTCGGTGATGTTTGATAAGAATGAATGCTTGATTCTCAAGCCTGGTTTTGAAGTTCCTGAAGACTGGATTCTGATGAGAGCGCCAAGGACAAACGACACCTATTAGATTGATATGAGCATGGCAACAACCACCTCATCAGCTGCTACTTGTTTGCTTACAAAAGCGACAGAGCTTGACTCTATCTTGTGGCATAGGAAACTCGGACATATTTCTTATCGTAAAATGAACCATCTTGTCCGAAACAGTTTGGTAACCGGTGTTCTGAGGATGACTGTATGCCTTGTAAAAAGGGCAAACGGCAGCGGAAGTCTCACAAGCCCAAGCTTCAAAACTCCATTGATACCCCTTTGGAGCTGTTACACATGGATCTGTTTGGCCCCATAAGTATCAGGAGTATTGGAGATAAGTCGTTCTGTCTGGCTGTAACTGATGATTTCTCACGTTTTTCTTGGGTGCATTTTTTAGGTATAAAGGATGAGACTGCTGATATTCTTCAATACCTGATCCTGAGCTTGGAATCTCTTTGCAAGCTGAAGGTTAGAAGAATAAGGAATGACAACGGAACTGAGTTCAAGAATAATTTGATGGAACTTTTCTGCCTCAAGAAGGGGATCCGTCACGAATTCAGCGCCCCGTACACACCTCAGCAGAATGGAGTTGCAGAACGGAAGAAGAGAACATTGATCGAGACTGCAAGGACGATGCTGTCAGATGCAAAGCTTCCTGTCACTTTCGGGGCAGAAGCAGTTAATACAGCTTGTCACGTCTTAAACAGAGTTCTGGTTATGAAGAGGCACAACAAGACTTGTTACGAGTTGATCAACAATCGACTTCCCAATCTTGATTACCTAGTTCCTTTTGGTTGTCCCTGTTCCTTATTGCTACAATACAAAGACCGCCAGTCTAAGTTTCATGCAAAAGCGGTGGAAGGCATTTTCTTAGAATACGTTGCCAACTCGCCTTGCAAGAGAGTGTACAATATAGGAACTCGTACTATCGAGGAATTATTTGAAGTGGATTGCAGTAAACACAGCATTCCACCAGAACCAACAGGTCCAACTTGTTGTTTTGATTATGATGCGCTATTCAAGTCATTCAATCTTCCTTATCTATCTGCAGTTGACGCCGCAAATGTTTATGAATTATTGGGTGGCGGCGATGACTCCAGTTTCTCTACTCGTGCTACTGTACCGATTGTAACTCCTGATTCCAATGCTACATCTGCATCTAGAAATCATGACAGTGATAACAGTGAAGATGTTCATGTTGATGGAGATGACGCTCAAGCTAATCCTAACACAACTGTAGGAAATGAAGCTCCAGCTGATCCAATTAACAATGAATCTTCTTCTTCTGGAACACAGGAAATGGGGGAGTTAAGCACGAATCTTGATTTAGAAATTCAGGAACCGAATGTACCAGAGACGAGAGTGTATAAGAATCATCCAATCGATAACATTATTGGTGATCCTAATGCCGGTGTTCAGACTCGTCATCGAACCATTACATAGAACACTAGTCTTTACTCGGAGATACTTGACACTGGTGTCTTGGAAACATGTTTGCATGCTGCATTCGTGTCCCAGTTAGAGCCGAAGAATGTGAAGGAGGCTCTCGCGGACAACTGCTGGATTGAGGCGAGGCAAGATAAATTGTCTCAATTCCAAAAGTTGCACGTGTGGGATTTGGTTGACTTGCCAAAAGGCTTTCAGCCAATTGGAACCAGATGGGTGTTCAAATGCAAGACGGATGATCGTCATGTGGTTGTGAAGAACAAAGCAAGATTGGTTGTTCATGGTTTTTATCAACAAGAGGGCTTGGATTACACGGAAGTATATGCCCCAGTTGCTAGAATTGAGGCCATTCGATTGTTCCTGGCTTATGCCACATATGTCAGCCTCAAGGTCTATCAACTTGATATGAAGAGTGCTTTCCTATATGGAAAAGTTCATGAAGAGGTCTATGTCACTCAACCTCCCGGCTTTGAAGATCCGCATAATATCAATAAAGTGTATACTTTCTGGTCTTCATCAAGCACCGCGGGCATGGTATGAGACATTATCTAAGCATCTACTGTCTAATGGTTTCGACCGTGGATAGATTGACTCAACCCTCTTCATTAGGAAAGCAGGAGGTGACATTCTTCTTGTACAAGTATATGTCGACGACATTATTTTTGGATCTACCAATGAAGGGATGTGTAGGGAATTCGAACAGGTGATGAAGTCCAAGTTTGAAATGAGTAACATGGGTGAATTGTCATTCTTCCTGGGTCTGCAAGTCAGTCAAAGAGATGATGGGATTTATCTACATCAAACAAAGTATGTGCAGGACATCTTGTCAAAATACAAGATGAATGATAGCAGTACTTATGGCACACCTATCCCAGTCAATCATGGTCTGCATCCTGACAAAGATGGAAAGGATGTGGATTACAGATTGTACCGTGGGATGATCGGATCACTTATGTATCTCACAGCTTCAAGACCCGATATAATGTTTACTGTATGCTTGTGCTCAAGGTTTCAGTCTCAACCGAAGGAGTCACATATGATAGCCGTGAAGAGAATTTTCAGATACTTGAAAGGGAAACCCCGATTGGGTCTTTGGTACTCTAAGCAGCAGTCATTCGACTTCAAAGCCTACACTGATTCAGACTATGGCGGTTGTAACCTTGACAGAAAGTCAACTTCTGGTGGATGTCGATTCTTAGGAGACAGACTGGTTTCCGGCAGTGTAAGAAGCAGTCAACGGTTTCTGTCTCAACTTGTGAAGCAGAATACATTGTTGCGGCAAGCGGTTGTTCTCAGATATTGTGGATTCAGCAGCAATTGAGAAACTACGGCTTAAACTTCACTGGAACTCCTTTATTCATTGACAACAATGCCACCATGTCCATCACAAATAACCCGGTGAAACATTCCAAAACTAAACATATAGAAATTCGCCATCATTTCATCCGTGATTGTGCTGAAAAGCATTTAATTGAACTTGTAAAGGTTCACACGGATGACAATCTTGCTGACCTTTTCACAAAGGCATTTGATCGATCCCGTTTTGAGCATCTTGTCAACTTGATAGGAATGTTCAATCCCGAGTGAAAACTTGTTTTTCTTAAATCAATTCAATTCATGAAAGTTAAATTTTATTTTCTTTTAAGTTTTATGTATAGTTCTTTTAACTTTCAAAAACATTTTACAAAATCAAAAACAAAGTAGAAAATGGAGAAAATTTCAAAGTTAACATGAGAAAAGAGGAAATGATAGTACATCAGAAGTGATCTAAACGTCACAGACTGCTCATATGGGAAATGATTGCGTCATGCTTACTTAATTGTGTAAATTATTATCGTTTTAATCTGCTTATTTACAAGTAATTTGAATTGTTAGTAGGCTGTATGCGTCTTTGAATCACTAGTAGTGTGGAAACTTAATCTAAAATTACAACTGTGATTTGAACCCATGTTTGCTAGTGTGTGTGCGTAAAAGAATAGAAAAGATCATTATCAAATAAAGGATGTTAGATTTTGGCAATAATTTTCTTTTGAGATCAGTTTCGGGTTATGTCGTTAGCACAATTAATGCGATTCATCTCACTGCTCATACTCACAAGTATGCAAGGAGAGATTGAATCAAGACATGTCTCTACATCAACCGTTGAGCATGTATTCACCCTTGAATCACTCCTGATTCATTGAAATCAAATCCATATAAAAGTTGGATTCCCTTACCTTATTCAAACACCATATTCATTATCCTGAATCATCATACCGATATTCAATGAAGAAATCAAATGAAACCAAGACATATGAATCACTCGATTCTGAATCTTATGATTCCTGATAATCCTTATGGATTATGCTTGTTCATGTGCTAATTGATGTAGCTTCATTCTGAAAATTTTGAAAATAATTGGGAAAATCTTAGATGCCTTGAGATAGTGCAACTTACATTACTGTAGCATATCAGTGGGGTACACGTTTTATATCTTATAATCAATACCTTAACACACAAGAACGTGATACAAAGATGCTTATAGTTTCAAATCTTATAATATTGTCAACTTGAATTATTTGTTTATGTGCTTATTATGTATGAATAAATAGTAATCCATGACATGATCCCGTATTCTTTGATGTTTATATTGTATTGTTTTTTCTATAAGTTAGCCTGATATGATCCTCTGCTCGTGTCTTTGATCAAAAATAGTCTGTGTGAATATGTGTATATTTCTATCTAGAAAAGATCAAAAAGATTTTAGGTTTGTGTATAGTTCAATCCTAATAAGAAAAACCAAAAATACTTGTATTTAACCTTCCTGAATTGATTTTGAATCCTCTTGATTGAATGTTGTTTATGTTGTTCGTTATTTGACTTGCAAAACCTTCATAATTTGAGTTGAAAGTTTGTACACTTAAGGGTTTCTGCGTATTTGACAAGTGTACATGAAGTAAGCCCTGCGTACTTAACAAGTATGCAAGAGTTAAGTCTTGCGCATTTGTAAATACGCAGGAGTTAAGGCTTGCGCACTTAGCAAGTACGCAAGACCATTATGTGTTGGGTATATATACAGGAGTTAGAAAATTTTTCAGATTCTTATCATATTCAAACTCAAACGAATGTTCAATTCCCTCCGCAAATTTTCCTTAAAAATCCGAGTGTTCCAAACTGATTTTTCATCCCGTTACTAGTATCATCTTTGTACTACAATCCATTGGTGAGAATCTAGACTCAATCCATCCACAAAATCGCGATTATGTACCGATTCAGAAACTTAAAAAAATTTAGGGTTTAATCCGTGATTTTAGACAAATTATTGGTTGTTTTGTTAACTCATGATAACTAAAACTTGCTTAGAATCATTAAACGACTCTTAATCAAACCTTAATCGTCCGTTTAATCCTTTGTTTTTGACCTTGGGCTTGGATTTGACTGTCGGTTCGACTGGTCGTCTTTTAGCTCAAAATTGGACCAATGTAGCAGTGACTTGGTGTTGATGTTGGTTCCATGGGTCGTAATCAGTGATTCCGACCTTATGGTGACCTAATCTACCCAATTCTTGAACATCTGTTGATTTCTTAGATTTCTAGAATTTTGAACAAGTGCGTTTTCTGCGCACTTAACAAGTACGCAAGAAGCAATTCATGCGTACTTGTTAAGTACGCAAAAGGAAATTCCTGCGTACTTGCTAAGTACGCAGGACCAACACTTGGGAAAAATTTCTAAGTCTGGAAATTCAGTTCAAAGAGTAACTGCTATACTGAGTCATGTTTATTCAATTCCAATGAAACTTGTTGTTCTGATTATGTTTTCTGTGTGTTTTTACAGATTATGGCGCATGCGTTTACGAATGAGTTCAATCTTCTAGCTCATACTCAACCTGAATGGAAGGGTGCAGCTCTGCAGTACCGAGAGATAGTTGATTTCTTGAACCGTTCAAGAATCAGCTATGCTATTTCAGCTGACCCTACAGTTTCAAGACCTTATCTTGAGCAATTTTGGGAAACCGCGGAGCATGATTGCACGGTAACCCCCAATGTTATAAGGGCTACCGTTGCTGATCATGATATCACCTTTTCGGAAGACACTATTAGACGGGTCTTGCAATTCATAGATCTTTCAACCGACCTGACAGCCTATCCTGACTACTTTTTGGATGGCTGTTAGAGGCAACGAATTGGGTATGTCGGTGCGAGAGACTACGCTTCTTACAAGAAAATGTGGGTGCTTGATCAATGGAGATATTTTTCCCATGTCATGATCATGTGCACATCCTCAAGAAAAGCTAGAAAGGATGCAATGGGTCATGACCTTGCTGCTGCTATGGTTGGTTTATCTCTCAATAAGGGCTACAACTTCTCACGATACATATTCAAAGCCATCAATGATCAGATTTACACGGCTGAGAGGTTCAGGTTCATATTATACCCAAGGTTTGTGCAACTTCTGATTGACGATGCGTTGCCAAACCTACCTGCAATTGGGGAGAGATTGTAAGTTAAAAGGGTGGACAAAAGAGTGTTTGCACAGTTTTTAAAGACAGGCAGTGTAGAACCTACCCCTGAGCATACAACACTTTTTTTCCACCTAATAAACGAAGCATATGTGGCACCGGCTGACTGGAGATGGTATAGTCACGATTCGGAGCCAGAGTTCAGTGAACATTCATGTAACATTTCTGATTTTCACTATCTATGTTTCAATTCAATGTGATACATTTCAAACCAAATTCTAGTACACCGACTTGTTCTATTTGTACCAACAATTAAATACCATGTTTCAATGCAAACCCACAAATTTTACACGAGTATACCCTATTAAACTATACATAAGTCCATATTTATACAAATCTGTAAATACTGAAACTTGCAAGGACTGATTTTTATAAATTAACAAGAAACCCTAACAGGCATGGTCGCGCCAAGTGCTATGGCACGGTCGCGAGCCTTGCTTTGGAACGGTCGCGCCCGGTGCCTTGGCACGGTCGCGCCTCATATGGGCACGGTCGCGCCTCTTGACAGTTGAAACGTAAAAACGATTTTTAATCCTAAATTCATTCAACTCGGTAACCGTTATACACGTTCGTCTGATAACAAACATCATTAATCAATTAAACAACGACATTACACCTGAATTAAAACCAATTATGGATTTTAAGTTGAAACCGTCGACCTCTTCATCTCTTACTCGTCGAATTCGTCATTTCTATTGATACTCTCTCAAACCAAACAACTACGCACCATAGCTAACCCTCTCTGAAGTTTTTACGAACACTAATCTCACCGGAATTGCAGCAGAAGACGCCGGAGATCAAGCCCGTCATCGCCGGAACTCATTCTACCCGTTCACCATGGATTCATCCTCTTTTCGGGTAATTGAAACCTTTCACAATTTAGATTTTGTCTATAGATCAAAAGCCCTAATCTAATTCGGGCTTACAATATGAAAATCATCATGAACCCGAACCTATGTTTTCGTTCAAAAATGGTTTAATCGAACCCTGCTTTGAACACGTTTTAAATACAATTAATATATTCCAATAGACTCGTAATAACCCTACAGATGAAAGCCCTATGAATTCCAACATTAACAATATAAGAATTAGTCAAATCGATTCTGTTTTGGAACAGACACGGTCGCGCTAGCATTCTAGCGCTGTCGTGCTTCATGAGACACGGTCGCGCCAAATACCAGCGCGGTCGTGCCTCACACACTTAGACCCGGTCATGCCCTTGGCTAGACTTGGTCGTGACTCAAAACCCTAGACACGGTCGTGCCTGGCCCAAGACACGATCGTGCCTAGTGAGCAGCCTAATTATGCATTATGTTTAGTCAACACGGTCGCGTCCTTGACTAGCACGGTCGCGCCCGTGGTTCTAGCACGATCGTGCCCTGTCCCAGGCACGGTCGTGTGTGTGAGAAAAGTCTTGACAGAATAATTATTTCCATAATTTAAAAACAATAAGTATTTCAACTTAATTTTTAAATAAAAATAATTTATTTTATAAAATAAATAAATAGAAATTGTTTATTTAAGACTTACAAAATTAAATTTATATTTAAACCCTACACTTAAATATTATTTACACCATTTACTTAAACATCTTTATGAAAATAAAGTAAAGAAATTTATATTTATTATAAAACATCTAATACATTTTTATAACTAAATGACTAAGCTACATATTTTATAAATAAATAAATAAGGTAACAATTATTTATTTAATCTACATTTAAACAAAAATCATTTATTTAGGTACCTCTAATACCTACATTATTTTTATAACCAAGTAAATAAATAATAATTATGTAATTTATTTACTTAATTATTTCAAACTCAAACCCTAATTTTATACAACACCATTCAAGTACAAACCACTAACACTCACAACTCTAATTCCTTATACACACACCCAATCCAACCCTAGACTTAGACATAGACTATTGTACACATTATTGATTCAATACATATTACACTCTAGGTTAACGTTGTGCATTACGAGGACCTCGTTACTATCTAGTATCTCGTGTTAGCTACGCCTTCAAACCAAGTGAGTATTACATAGCCCCTTTTACTCTTTTACACTTTTTGGGGTGGAACATGAACACTATACAACACTATTGCTTACATTTACACAAACTACACAAGTACAAATCCTCTTTACAATCATGTGTACGAATTTGAGCTTTATGCCTGAGTGCTAGGTGTGTTAACTTTTGTGTGCGATTTATGTGCAATCATTAACTATTCAAGCCGACGGTAAACAATGATTGATCTATTGAGTCTGACAAACCCACCCAGATTGGGGTGATTGTTACCGACAACACAATTTTGCATGCTAGTTACAAAGGTTTAATTGTACTTGGTTACACAATAGCTGCTCTCCATAAATGCTTTATTTTATCATGTTATGTAAGGATTTGTTTATTTACAATCTATATGCTATCTATATACAAACCTGTGTATGCTCACTAACTTTTTAGTTGACCTTATTTTATTCATGTTTCAGATGCTAATATGTAAGTTTGATCAAAGCATGCTACACATAGGCTTGGGACTTAGTTAAATTTAAATAAAGACTATTATGTATTTCGATTATGTACTTTTTTGAATTTAATTGTGTTGAATTATTTGAAGTTAAACTTAATGATTAAAATATTGAAATCTAGTTAACCTTGTGCTCATGAACAGTCTACATGTCCCACCCCGATGATTCCGCCGTCGGTTGGGGTGTGACTGATTGGTATCAGAGCCTTGGTTATAGGGAACTAGGTTATTAGACACTCTTGACCTAGACTATAACTTTAGGACACCCGCTTATGCCATGTGTAAGGCCCCTTTCCCGGGTGACCTCACTTGTTGGATTTACTCATAAACATAGCCATAAATACTGAACTTAAATTAAAACATTCGTCATTCAATTACATAATCAAAACAGCGGAAGTCTTTACAAATAAAAACATAACATATTCTTAACAACAAAAGTGGGATGTCAGTCTTGTGTCGGGTAACCATCACGCCTTCGCACGACCCTTTCCTTTGTTACCTGAAATGTATACTAAAAGTCAGCTAACGCTGGTGAGTTCTAGATTAAAGACATTCACACATAACATTTATCTTATCATAAATATAATAAATGAATGTGTATTCGTACTTTTATATATTCTTTACTTTATTGTTCTCACATAACATTCATTGAGGGTACATACATATGTACATACATACTTTCATTGAGAGAACACATATTGGCCATAATCTTAAGGGAGATCAACCCATCATACTTGTCGCGAATGTCACAAAGACATCGCAGTCAGAACTACCGTCGTAGCCCATTTCATTACCGTCCGGCTCTAGAAAACCGTCCGTCATATCGTTAATTTCGTCCGGCAACCTTTGTCCGTCCGCTCTTTACCGTCCTACCGTCGTAGTCCGTCATTTTTATCCGTCTGCCCTAGGGCATCCGTTTCCCACGTGACCATTATGTATGCAACCGTTCTACATTAGTTAAGGCTTGCTTCGACCGTCCATTTATACCTTTTCATACGTCCTAGCTTGCGAAGGAACGTTTTTGTCCCGGTTGCAAAATAATCACGTGGTCGTCCGTCTACCGAAGTAGCCGTTGTCATAGAAGGGTTCATAACGTTTACATTCATTCATAACATGCAATATATATAATATAAAGCAAGATTTCATTCATTTACGTTATGTCCTTCTTTCGTTCATTCTTTGTATCATACGATTCATTCTTTATTCATAATTCATTTTCACATATATAAGTAATTATATATATATATACGTATGATCACATTGACACTTATAACATTTATTCATTTAGTGTATACACTTCAGCCCCAAAACATTTATAAATCATTTGCACATAACATAGAAGGGGGCACATAGAACTCACCTGATGAGTAGTTTCTGTAATACACTAAGCTGGCTACTGGGCTTCACTAATGTCACTCACGATCTGTATAATAAAGTCATACACATAAGATGGTGCTCCTAGATGACACTAGACATTACTATGCTTGAACATAGTAGTTTCGATTGATTAGCTTATATCGAAACTTGGTAGTTTCGATAGGTTGTTTCTGTCGAAACTTGTAGTTTCGATAGGTAACTTAAGTGTAAACTTAGCTTCGGATCGTGGCTCATATCGAAACTATGGTAGTTTCGATACATCAGTTTTCCTTCCCAAACAATCCCAATCCCTAAAGAGGGCGTCCATATTTAAAATATATACTTCTTTAATCCTAATAAAATTAGGCAGATTCTCGTTTGTTTTTATCTAAAACCCGACAATATAACTTGTCTATTTCCATTACCAAATCATAACCAATAGTCCGCAATAATCGGGCTTTATCTTCTAGCATCAAGGTCCATCTTTCTATACTTTTATTAAGTTACCCTTACCAAAAACAATCATAATCTTGTCGGTTATTATTTATTATATAAGCACATTGCTATACGTCCTCAATACGCTATTAATAACCCGACTAGTAATAATAATTAATATTCTACGAGTTTTAAAGGATGTACCTTCCCGAACACGGTCCCGAAATATAACCGAGACTCGACCCGAATTGTTCTTTTCAATCGCCACCATTATATAGTCATCATCTTCATTATCTAATTATTATCATCATTCATAGAACATCATCCGAAAGCACTATCATCTACCCATCATCAATCGATACTACCATTTCATACTCATCCTCATCGAAACAACTATCATGGCATTCATCATCATCATCGAAACTATTATTACAGGACCATCACCATCGAAACTACTACATCACCATCATCGAAACTATTATCACAGGACCATCACCATCGAAACTACTACATCACCATCATCGAAACTACTGCTGCTGAACCGATACCCGAAACTACTGCCGTGAACAAGAACTCACAGCTGCTGCCATAATCTCGTCGCCACCACCATACCCGAAACCACTGCTGTGAGCCACCACTCGGACCATCACCATCCACCCGAAACTACTGCTGCTGAACCGCCGTAACCGGAAACACAGAGGACTTCACTGCTGCTGCCGGAGCCATGGCAGCAGCTCACACCACCTTTAGCAGCCGTGAACCACCATTAACAGACCTGAAATGCTAAGAAACACCGTTGTCACCGGTTTCTGTTTGTTATCGTCCTCGTGAGCTTGAAACGGAGCTGAGAACCGAGCAAGCTTGATGTTTTAACGGTCGGATTAGGGTTTTCATGGTGAAGAGGTGTGGGGGGGGTAGTATTGCCGACGAGAGGGAGAAGTGAATGGAGTTGCAGGTTCACAAGAATGGGAGTGAGGGCTGAATCGTCGATGGTGGCTGAGAGTAAATAAAATGGGTTTAGGTTTTAGTAATTTTTCATTTTTCCCCCTTTACTTTGTATAACTCTCATTTTTCAACTGTTAATTAACTTGGTATTTAACTATCATGCCATACTTTCGTTTTGATAACACTAGTCTTAAACGAACCCTCACGTTTTAAGTGTTAGAGAATTTGGGATGTTACAAGTCTACCCTCCTTATAAGAATTTCGTCCTCGAAATTCGGTGTTTCTCGTAACAAAAATTAATCTTTACATCACATGACTGAGTAACCACTTAGATTCTTGTAAATTGGCATGTCTCGCGTTATGGTGATCATTCAATGCCATTCCTAGACTGCATGTAATTAGGGTTTTCATGTCCCTACTGCCTCTTCTTATCTGTAACTAACATCTCGTATGTTAGGGTGAATAGTTTAACCTACTTTACTCTTGAGCGTGTCTCATGGGTGGACTTAACTCGGATCCAGCAAGCACTTGCGTGAATCTAACATGTTAAGCAAGTCATGGATTCCTCTCAACACTTGGAAGTGTCTCTTTGGTAGCCTGGGATCTAGTTTAAATCGTCTACTATGTGCCCTAGACAGTTGTTATCATTCACTTTCTAAGCCGCTTTGGTTATTACGTGTACCTCATAAATTATCCTCCGTGCATTCGCACACGAAGGGCCATACCATGTTGTTCCCGAATGAATCCCGCTATCTCGTTCCCGAAGGAATCATATCAGTTTGTTCCCGAAGGAACCTTGTCATTTCGTTCCCGAAGGAACCGTATTGTTTCATTCCCGAAGGAACCATTAGAAGCATTCCTCTATCATACTCAAACTTGTCGGGAAGGTACTCATTCAGACGAAACACTAGGTATACAATCCTTACATTCCTATTCATGTACACGAAACTCCCTTCTTATCTTTCTTTAAAACATAGTCGTTATGATTTACCCTTCTCATTATTAATCTATCGCGCACCATTCTTCCTTCATATCATTGAATGGTCTTAGGGATTGGCATCCCTTGTGACCTAGGCATACATTTTCTAACTTTTCATGATCGTTAACATTTTTTTTGTATGTGATTCTTTTAGGATTTCGTTCATAGGTTTCATTATGGATATATGACACGTGTGGTGATACTCGATCATTCCTTCCCTTTCTAGTCTCATTGTGTTCCTTATTGGCTTTTCAATTTGAGTAGTCACGTTCTATTGTCTTGTCTTAATCACTGTAGAGTGCTTTCTGACTCTTGAGTCCTTGCTAGTACTCATTTCTCTCTTCACATCATTGTTCAGAACTTGAACTTCACAATTATTCTAAACATTCAATCCCTAGGTTGGATCTGTTTTCATTTGGTTTTGCCTGCACGCCCTAATTAGCATCGTGGTTCCAGTCATTTGTTGTCGTTGATATATCTATTTTCTCATCTCAGTGAATACTCTTAGTAGTCTATCTAAGATTGTATTCTTCATGGAAAAATGTCATTTGTGCATTCGAATACTCGTATTTTCTTTGAACATATAGTTGTGTGGTTATTTTTTTTATTTTTTTATTTTTTTTATTTTTACACTTGATCGTAGGTCCACGGTCATTCATCATATCTCGTTTGCTTTAAGCATTGACAATTCATGTTCAGAAGCAGTTTCTAAGCGTATGTTCATCTAACATATGTAGTACTCACATCTCGTGCTAAGTTGTGATCCTTGACAACTACTTTCTCAATTTGAATCAAACAAGTGTTGAGTTCTTCAAATTCTACTTAATCAGTCTCGTCGTTCGCGGTTTGTATTGCGAAGAAATTTTCTCACTGGGCTTGATAGACTCTCTTATCGTCCTCATACTAATTCTCTTTCGGTGCAATCTTTCCTGTTCCTTTTTTCTTTGCTTGACTTATTACTTTGTTACTTGATGCATCAGGTTCCGAACCAGGTTTCTTCAGATTTCTAAACTTGTTCCTTAGTGTTACTCAACTTCAGCAACTCCATTTAAAGCCTCGTTCCTTCTCGTTCCACCTTTGTTATGCCGTTATTGTCATCATTCGTCTTACTAATCTGTTGCGATCTTCATTACTTAAGTGACTAATCTCATAGTCCTGCTTGGAGTGATTTAATTGTTTTTGGTGACATGTGTATTAATCCACATGATAAGGTTCATCAGTATGCACAAGCACCTGTAAATTTACAATTACGTGGATCCTGACGTAATTGCCAACTTACCTTACTTGTGAATTCCTGACTCGACTTATAATGCTTCATAATTTAAATGTCTTCTATAAACAGTGTCTAATCCATGTATCCTTCTTCCCTCTCTAAACTCCTTGTTGAAGGAAGTCATTCATGAATATTCGTTACTAATCTACATGGACCGTTGATATTCTGTCATCTTTCTTTCTTTGTGTTTATCAAACTCTTGCTCGTTGTTTGTGATTCACATCACATGGATCTCACTGTTCTTATAATTTGTGCGCATTTCGTAGTATTAGGCTAACATCTCTTTCACTCTCTATGGTGAGTACATACGACGGATGACAAATCGAGACACACTTACACGGTAGATGATTGATAACAGTAGCTACGTGTTATTATTAATCATTTACTGTACTCATGTGCTCAAATTGTCTACCATCTTATGTCCTATGTGTAATTATTCATATCAGTAGTGATATTGGTAACTAAGGCATGTGTCCTATGCTAAGACATCTACCCTGAGTTATATATATTGACATTGATACTTACTTACTTCTTTTGGCGTTGGCGTTGGCTACCCGTACTGACATCCGTGCGTTGGTCCCATAATCAGTTTGAGTCTAGACATTTAGGGATGTCTAAATCTCTCAAACTATTGCTCTGATACCAACTTGTAAGGCCCCTTTCCCGGGTGACCTCACTTGTTGGATTTACTCATAAACATAGCCATAAATACTGAACTTAAATTAAAACATTCGTCATTCAATTACATAATCAAAACAGCGGAAGTCTTTACAAATAAAAACATAACATATTCTTAACAACAAAAGTGGGATGTCAGTCTTGTGTCGGGTAACCATCACGCCTTCGCACGACCCTTTCCTTTGTTACCTGAAATGTATACTAAAAGTCAGCTAACGGTGGTGAGTTCTAGATTAAAGACATTCACACATAACATTTATCTTATCATAAATATAATAAATGAATGTGTATTCGTACTTTTATATATTCTTTACTTTATTGTTCTCACATAACATTCATTGAGGGTACATACATATGTACATACATACTTTCATTGAGAGAACACATATTGGCCATAATCTTAAGGGAGATCAACCCATCATACTTGTCGTGAATGTCACAAAGACATCGCAGTCAGAACTACCGTCGTAGCCCATTTCATTACCGTCCGGCTCTAGAAAACCGTCCGTCATATCGTTAATTTCGTCCGGCAACCTTTGTCCGTCCGCTCTTTACCGTCCTACCGTCGTAGTCCGTCATTTTTATCCGTCTGCCCTAGGGCATCCGTTTCCCACGTGACCATTATGTATGCAACCGTTCTACATTAGTTAAGGCTTGCTTCGACCGTCCATTTATACCTTTTCATACGTCCTAGCTTGCGAAGGAACGTTTTTGTCCCGGTTGCAAAATAATCACGTGGTCGTCCGTCTACCGAAGTAGCCGTTGTCATAGAAGGGTTCATAACGTTTACATTCATTCATAACATGCAATATATATAATATAAAGCAAGATTTCATTCATTTACGTTATGTCCTTCTTTCGTTCATTCTTTGTATCATACGATTCATTCTTTATTCATAATTCATTTTCACATATATAAGTAATTATATATATATATACGTATGATCACATTGACACTTATAACATTTATTCATTTAGTGTATACACTTCAGCCCCAAAACATTTATAAATCATTTGCACATAACATAGAAGGGGGCACATAGAACTCACCTGATGAGTAGTTTCTGTAATACACTAAGCTGGCTACTGGGCTTCACTAATGTCACTCACGATCTGTATAATAAAGTCATACACATAAGATGGTGCTCCTAGATGACACTAGACATTACTATGCTTGAACATAGTAGTTTCGATTGATTAGCTTATATCGAAACTTGGTAGTTTCGATAGGTTGTTTCTGTCGAAACTTGTAGTTTCGATAGGTAACTTAAGTGTAAACTTAGCTTCGGATCGTGGCTCATATCGAAACTATGGTAGTTTCGATACATCAGTTTTCCTTCCCAAACAATCCCAATCCCTAAAGAGGGCGTCCATATTTAAAATATATACTTCTTTAATCCTAATAAAATTGGGCAGATTCTCGTTTGTTTTATCTAAAACCCGACAATATAACTTGTCTATTTCCATTACCAAATCATAACCAATAGTCCGCAATAATCGTGCTTTATCTTCTAGCATCAAGGTCCATCTTTCTATACTTTTATTAAGTTACCCTTACCAAAAACAATCATAATCTTGTCGGTTATTATTTATTATATAAGCTCATTGCTATACGTCCTCAATACGCTATTAATAACCCGACTAGTAATAATAATTAATATTCTACGAGTTTTAAAGGATGTACCTTCCCGAACACGGTCCCGAAATATAACCGAGACTCGACCCGAATTGTTCTTTTCAATCGCCACCATTATATAGTCATCATCTTCATTATCTAATTATTATCATCATTCATAGAACATCATCCGAAAGCACTATCATCTACCCATCATCAATCGATACTACCATTTCATACTCATCCTCATCGAAACAACTATCATGGCATTCATCATCATCATCGAAACTATTATTACAGGACCATCACCATCGAAACTACTACATCACCATCATCGAAACTATTATCACAGGACCATCACCATCGAAACTACTACATCACCATCATCGAAACTACTGCTGCTGAACCGATACCCGAAACTACTGCCGTGAACAAGAACTCACAGCTGCTGCCATAATCTCGTCGCCACCACCATACCCGAAACCACTGCTGTGAGCCACCACTCGGACCATCACCATCCACCCGAAACTACTGCTGCTGAACCGCCGTAACCGGAAACACAGAGGACTTCACTGCTGCTGCCGGAGCCATGGCAGCAGCTCACACCACCTTTAGCAGCCGTGAACCACCATTAACAGACCTGAAATGCTAAGAAACACCGTTGTCACCGGTTTCTGTTTGTTATCGTCCTCGTGAGCTTGAAACGGAGCTGAGAACCGAGCAAGCTTGATGTTTTAACGGTCGGATTAGGGTTTTCATGGTGAAGAGGTGTGTGGGGGGTAGTATTGCCGACGAGAGGGAGAAGGGAATGGAGTTGCAGGTTCACAAGAATGGGAGTGAGGGCTGAATCGTCGATGGTGGCTGAGAGTAAATAAAATGGGTTTAGGTTTTAGTAATTTTTCATTTTTCCCCCTTTACTTTGTATAACTCTCATTTTTCAACTGTTAATTAACTTGGTATTTAACTATCATGCCATACTTTCGTTTTGATAACACTAGTCTTAAACGAACCCTCACGTTTTAAGTGTTAGAGAATTTGGGATGTTACACCATGCTTCATGTTTATGTGATTATGTGCTACATGTTATGGGTTACATGCTTACTATGATTAATTATTATTTCGTTTTTGATACCTTACTTATTAAAAATTCATGACTTATTAGACTATACTTAAATAATAAATTAAATAAACAATATCCCTACCTATACCCTAAAACCTCATAATATTCTTACCTACTTCTCTATCATCATCTTCTTTGCATGTGGAAACTTCATGGATCTAAAACTATAAAAATCTTTTTATACCCTCGTTAAGGTTTTTAAACTTTGATTAATTATTTAAGGACACATGCAATCTGGAAGGGTGACACCTGTATTCTGGGTTTTCTGTCTAGGAAAGCATTTCGCATAAATCCCAATCAACCGAGGGACCCGTATGCTTTCCTGGGAATTCCCGGGATGAGTGTTTACTTATAGGCTAAAGCATGTCTCCTTGAAAATTATATGAGTTTAATTAACCTTAATGTGTTAAAGTATTCAAGTGATTATGTCACTATTTGAGTACAATCCAAACTATGATTTACTATTTTATTTGTTATCTTATTCTTTTAAATCCAAACAACATTCATAAGTTCTTACATCTTTTCTTGTGTTGTGCAATTATGTAGAATGCCTCCCCGTCGTGCTACCGTGACCAACAACAACACCGATATTGCTACCATCCTGCACAACTTGTGAATCAACTCACTCAAGCTAATGGGGCCGCCACTGGTAACCATGGAGCTAATGGGGGTGGTGGTGCCAACCCACCACAATGCACCTTCAAATACTTCAACTCGTGCAATCCTCTTAAGTTCTATGGTACCGAAGGAGCTACGGGACTTCTTCAATGGTTCGAAAGTATTGAGCATACCTTTCTCAATAGTGATTGCCCCGATAACCTTCGTGTTCGTCATGCCACAACTGTCTTACAAAAACGGGCACTCACGTGGTGGAATGGGGAAAAGAGGAATAGAGGTGTGGAAGTAGCAATGGCCTTACCTTGGGATGATGTTAAAAGGCTAATGACCGAAGAATTTTGTCCTCGAAATGAGGTAAAGAAACTGGAAGCCGAGTTTTGGGATCTTGCCCAAGATGGTGGTGAAAGTCTAGCTTATACAACTCGGTTCCACGAGTTGAGTCTCCTTGTGCCCCATATGGTCACACCTTTATCCCGCTGCATTGAGAAGTATATTGGTGGATTACCAAGGCAAATCCAAGATACTGTCTTAGGGAGAAATCCCGCAACACTTGCAGATGCTATCCGCTTATCTGCTACACTAACCGACAACCATGTGAAAGTGGGAACTCTGACTAGAAATGGCACCAAGAAAGTTTCCGACACCATAACCCCTTCCACACACGTCAAAGAATTCACAACTGAATCCTCCCGTAATAATAAGAAAAGAAAGGTTAGAAACTATGCTATGGTCACTCATGCTATCCCTATTAACCAAGTTGCACCTATGATTCAAGCACCAGCCAAAAAGCCATATGTTGGGATTTGCCCACTCTGTGCATCATGCAAGTATCATCATCCCCAAACCATTCCGTTCGCCTTTGCACTCATTGTGGGAAATATGGCCATACGGTCAATGTCTGTAGAGCCAAAGCACTTGCAGGCCAAGTCAACCTACCAAACCGAACCAACCCCCAAGTGGCTAACCAAGGTGTTCCCGCTATTGCAAATGGGCGTGCTTGTTATGAATGTGGTAACCCAAACCATTTCCGTGATCAGTGCCCAAGGTTAATCAATGTTAGACAAGGCGGAGCTCGTGGGCGTGCTTTCAACATAAACGCCAATGAAGCTCAAGCCAACAATGATGTGGTCAACGGTACGTTCCTTGTCCATAGTCAATATGCCTCCATTTTATTTGATACCGGTGCCGATAAAAGTTTTGTGCCACTTAACTTTGAACCCTTACTTGCAAAGACACGATCTCAATTAGAGAAAACCTTCACTGTCGAAATAGCGAATGGTGATTCACTTACAATTGAGTCTATTATCTATGACTGCTCTCTAGAACTTAATGAACATACATTTCCAATCAACCTTGTACCAATGCCACTTGGAAGTTTTGATATCATCATAGGCATGGATTGGCTATCAACTCATCATGCCGAAGTCATCTGTTTCGAGAAGTGCATCCGAATACCTCTACCATCAGGAGAAACGTTAAGAGTCTTTGGTGAAAAGCCTTGCAAGGGACTAAAGTTAATGTCATGCACTACTGCCCAAAAGTACTTACGAAATAAGTACGTAGCCTTCTTAGCTCATGTTGTTCAAAAGGATGTCAAGGAGAAGAATATCCAAGACATTCCCATCATTCGGGATTTTCCTGAAGTATTTTCCGAAGATCTATCCGGTCTTCCACCCGTTCGACAAGGGGAACTTCGCATTGACCTTATACCCGGAGCTAACCTCATGGCTAGAGCTCCATACCGTCTTGCACCTTCTGAAATGCAAGAACTTGCAAGTCAACTCCTAGAGCTCTCCGACAAGGGATTCATTCGTCCAAGTCATTCACCGTGTGGTGCACTCGTCTTGTTCGTCAAAAAGAAAGATGGATCATTCCACATGTGTATTGACTACCGCAAACTCAACAAGCTTATCATCAAGAACCGTTACCCTTTGCCTAGAATTGATGACCTCTTTGATCAACTTAAAGGTTTGACCTGCTTCTCAAAGATTGATCTTCGATCTGGTTATCACCAACTCTGTGTACAAGAGGAAGATATTCCAAAGACTGCTTTCCGAACTAGGTATGGTCACTACGAGTTCATGGTTATGCCTTTTGGACTAACCAATGCACCCGCGGTCTTCATGGACCTCATGAATCGTGTGTGCAAACCGTACCTTGATAAATTTGTGATCGTCTTCATTGACGATATCTTAATCTACTCCAAGACTAAAGCCGACCATGAGCAACACCTTAGATTGGTTTTGGACCTCTTGCGGAAGGAACAACTATATGCCAAGTTCTCCAAATGTGAATTTTGGCTAAAGGAAGTTCAATTTCTGGGTCATATCGTTAACGACAAGGGAATTCATGTTGACCCTGCTAAGATCGAAGCGGTAAAGAGTTGGAATGCCCCGAAGACCCCCACCGAAGTTCGTTCATTTCTTGGTCTTGCGGGATATTATCGTCGCTTCATCTCAAATTTCTCTAAGATTGCTGTCCCTCTTACCTCTTTGACCCACAAGGGTAAAACTTATGAATGGGGACCAAAACAAGAAGAAGCGTTCCAAACTCTCAAGCAAAAGTTGTGCAATGCTCCTATATTGACTCTCCCTGATGGGAATGATGATCTAGTTGTCTACTGTGATGCTTCCAACCAAGGTCTCGGTTGTGTCCTCATGCAACGTGGCAAAGTAATGGCTTATACATCAAGACAACTCAAGATTCATGAGAAGAATTATACGACGCACGATCTCGAGTTGGGTGCGGTTGTATTCGCATTGAATATTTGGAGATATTACCTCTATGGCACAAAATGTGTAGTGTTCACCGACTACAAAAGTCTCCAACACATCTTCAACCAAAAAGAACTCAATATGAGGCAACGACGTTGGGTTGAACTCCTTAACGACTATGACTGCGAGATTTGTTACCATCCCGGCAAAGCGAATGTTGTAGCTGACGCTTTGAGTCGAAAGGACCATGTCATGCTTCATTGTGTCCGAATCCAAACCGACATTCAAAATCGCATCTTAGAAGCTCAACACGTCTCAGTCACCGAGGGTAACATGTACGAGGAAATGTCGTGTGGTGTTGAACTTCAACTTGAATCAAAACCCAATGGCTTACTTTATTACTTGAACTGTATTTGGGTTCCCGATCACGATGATCTCCGTACATTTCTTATGAATGAGGCTCACAAGACTCGTTATTCTATTCATCCTGGTGTGGATAAAATATACCAAGATCTTCGCCAACAATATTGTTGGCCCGGTATGAAGAAGGACATTGTTCTCTATGTTACCAAATGTCTAACGTGCTCCAAAGTCAAAGTTGAACACCAACGTCCTTCCGGATTACTTAAACAACCAAAAATTCCCGTGTGGAAATGGGAGAACTTAGCTATGGATTTCATTACCAAACTTCCTCGCACCTCAAGTGGTTATGATAGCATTTGGGTGATCATTGACCGTATCACCAAATCTGCTCATTTCTTGCCTATCCGTGAAGACTATCGAGTTGAGAAACTAGCCCGAATTTACATTGATGAAATTGTGAGCCGTCACGGTGTTCCCTTAAACATAATCTCCGATAGGGATGCTTGGTTCACCTCTCGTTTTTGGCAATCTCTCCAAGCTGCACTTGGTACATGATTGGATTTGAGCACGGCCTACCATCCACAAACTGATGGTCAGACCGAGCGAACAATCCAAACTCTTGAAGATATGCTTAGAGCTTGTGTAATTGATTTTGGTGGCAATTGGGTGTCACATCTATCCCTAATCGAGTTCTCTTACAATAATAGCTACCACACGAGTATCAACATGGCTCCATTTGAAGCTCTCTATGGTCGCAAGTGTCGTTCTCCTATCTGTTGGAACGAGATTGGTGAAGCATAAATCACCGGTCCCAAGCTAATTCAAGAAACATCCGACAAGATTATTCAAATCCTTGACAACATTCGAGTAGCGAGAAGTCGGCAAAAGAGATATGCCGATAAATGACGAAAACCCTTGGAATTCCAAGTAGGTGACCTTGTCCTTCTAAAGGTGTCTCCGTGGAAGGGTGTGATCCATTTTGGAAAGAAAGGCAAATTATCACCTCGCTATGTGGGTCCATTCAAGATCCTTGAAAGAATTGGGAAAGTGGCTTACAAACTCTAGTTACCTCAATCACTTGGTGTCACACCCCGCCAGGGCGGAAACGCGAGGCGGGACGTTCACTTGTTTCCAAAGCATATGATTATCGCAAACACATACATGTAATTGGATACATAATCGAGTTTAAAATATTTACATCACAAAATATCAACTTGAGTTTACAAAAGTTTAAGATTTCGCTAATATGACTCAAGACCATGAGTTATACAAGAGAAATCCTCTCAAAAGCCGTATCCACGTGCATGCATGAATCCTACATTGCTAACCTGATGGCCACGTTCAATTTCCTGAAAACATACTTAAAACTGTCAACACGAGGTTGGTGAGTTCACAAGTTATTATAAAGAGTTATCATAAACCCAATGTTTAAAACTGATCATTTTCCGATCAAAACTCCTTGTTAAACCTGATCACTTTAACCTGATCAGAACTCTTTTGTTTAAAACCTAATCACTTTAACCTGATCAGAACTCTTTTGTTTAAACCTGATCACTTTAACCTGATCAGAACTCTTTTGTGTAAAACCTGATCACTTTAACCTGATCAAAACTCTTTTGTGTAAAACCTGATCACTTTAACCAGATCAGAACTCTTTTGTGTAAAACGTGATCACTTTAACCTGATCAGAACTCTTTTGTGTAAAACCTGATCACTTTAACCTGATCAGAACTCTTTTGTTTAAAACCTGATCACTTTAACCTGATCAGAACTCTTTTGTGTAAAACCTGATCACTTTAACCTGATCAGAACTCTTTTGTGTAAAACCTGATCACTTTAACCTGATCAGAACTCTTTTGTGTAAAACGTGATCACTTTAACCTGATCAGAACTCTTTTGTGTAAAACCTGATCACTTTAACCTGATCAGAACTCTTTTGTGTAAAACCTGATCACTTTAACCTGATCAGAACTCTTTTGTTTAAAACCTGATCACTTTAACCTGATCAGAACTCTTTTGTGTAAAACATGATCACTTTAACCTGATCAGAACTCTTTTGTGTAAAACCTGATCACTTTAACCTGATCAGAACTCTTTTTGTGTAAAACCTGATCACTTTAACCTGATCAGAACTCTTTTGTGTAAAACCTGATCACTTTAACCTGATCAGAACTCTTTTGTGTAAAACCTGATCACTTTAACCTGATCAGAACTCTTTTGTGTAAAACCTGATCACTTTAACCTGATCAGAACTCATTTGTTTAAAAACTGATCACTTTAACCTGATCAGAACTCTTTTGTGTAATACCTGATCACTTTAACCTGATCAGAACTCTTTTGTTTGTATTACCAATGAATATGAATACTAATCCGATCTATTGACCCCATTTGTAAGCTTGCAAGGAATACAAAATAACATGTAATGTACGAGACCGTAACCAAACCCCAACATTCTGTGCCTCCCCTCGCCTTTCTGCGAGTAAGACAATATGTGGTCATTCGGCCATTTTGACCCCTGGTTAGCGCGACTAACCATGACCGGAGGCGTCACCCCCAATAGTACTATTCATATAATCCCGGGCTAAATCCATAGCTAATGGTTACTAATTTATTCAGAGGACTTTAAGCGCTTTACTTTTCCCTCAATACACACATACGGTCAGATCATTAGTTCAATTCATTTATACACAAAAGTCTTTTACAAATATGTTTCCACCCCAAATCATTGAAAAACTTTAGAAAAAGGGGAATTAGTGAAACTCACCTCGACAGTATGAATGCTAGAAAATATTTGAATAACAGCAGACTTGCCTATCCGTATCCTAATTACACAAGGATAATATACACGTTAAGACTACCCGTCTTAAACGCAAGTTGTTCACCCGACTTAGCAGATCTGATTACTTTTGTTTAGATATCTTTTTAGTTTTTCAACACTTGTTTCGGTATAAAATAGTTCTTAGATACTGCTCCAGGGGGCTGATGAACAGGTATCGAAACTTTCTTAGTTTCGATTGAACAGAACAGATGTCGAAACTACTTAGTTTCAATTGAGTAAATTGGGTATCGAAACTACCTAGTTTCGATTGGAAAAAATAGTATCGAAACAACCTAGTTTCTATTGGGCAATAGGTATCGAAACTCATAGTTTCGATTGAACATAGGTATCGAAATCATAGTTTCAATTGAACACAGGTATCGAAACTCCTAGTTTCGATTGAACACAGGTATCGAAACTCCTAGTTTTGATTGAACACAGGTATCGAAACTCCTAGTTTCGATTACTGTAATTCTGATTGACAGAATCAGTCCTGCATATTTTTATGTTTTAATCTTGAATTTGACACACTTTTCTTGTTATCTTACTTGCGTTTGAACGATTTGTATGTTCAGCTTAAAGAAATTAATATGGAAAATATTGAGTTTTTACCTCTAAAAGAGATGATGATTTTTGAGAGAAACAGAGAAGATAGTCTTGAATTCTTTTGCTAAGCTCTCTTCAGGAACACTTGAAATTCTCCTTATAACACCGAATTATTGTGGATTTTGCTTTAAAACTTGAATTCAACTTGAAGAGGAATGGGGAATTTGCCGTAAGAAAGTGAGAAAGATTGAAAGGAGTTGTGAGAAAAATGATTGAAGAGGTATGGTTTATATCAGAATTCTTACGATTAGAGTATGGTTTCTCTCTGAATTTTGGTTAAGAAAGTCAAGGAGTTGGGGGGAAACAGACCCACTTGTTTCGATTACTGATGATTGGGTTTAGGGTTAATTAAATCAATTTATTTGATTTAAGTGTACTTACTATTATTTAGAATTTTTAAAAGGTAAATTAATCCGGTTTAGATTTCTCACGGTATTATAATTTTAACCAGTTTATGGCTCGTTGAAGAGAATATTAAAATCTTGGTTCAACGTTAATTTTGTGTAATATATTTATATATATTTTTCTGGTTATTTTATTTAACCATTAACGTTCGTATTTAGTCGGGTTATACTGCATACTTTTTCTAGTAATTCTTTAAGATTTACTAGACTTGGAATAAACTCCTTTGCTAGACTTCTTGACTTTACTTAGTCAAAATAAAATATCAGGAAATAATAAGTATGAACGTGCATTTATGTAATATGGATATTGACCTGAAATGCTGGGTGTCACACTTGGCAACGTGCATCCTACATTTCATGTGTCTAATATGAAGAAACGATGCACTTCGTTGAGAGACCGATAGAAATCATGGATCGTGAGGTCAAGCAGCTCAAACGAAGCCGTATTCCTATTGTCAAAGTACGTTAGGAATCTAAACGCGGTCCTGAATTCACTTGGGAACGAGAGGACCAAATGAAGCTCAAGTACCCCCATCTCTTCACCGATGCCGTCGCTTCCACTAGCTAAATTTCGGGACGAAATTCCCTCAACATGGGGATACTGTAACATTGCTGATTTTATTACATTTATTTTCAACTCAATGTAACATATTTCAAATTCAAATCTAGTGCAACGGTTTAAAGTTATTTGTGCAGACAACTAAACCCTAATTATTGATACAAATCCACAAATTCCAATTCACATATTCTAGAATCCCTATATATATATATATATAAATATTTAGACACATACATATATACATTAATACATCACATAAATACATACACATATACAAACACACAATTGACAATTTATTGACACGATGTTTCAAACCCAAAGACCTTGAATTAAACCCAAAGTCGCGAAATTTGGATCAAACCCAAACAAAACCCACCTATTTGAATTTTAAAAGTCAAACAGGGCCGAAACCTTAAAATCCAAGTCTCCATATCGATCAAACCAGTTTCTACGGGCTCCCCTACCATATACAAGCAATAAGCGACCCAATCTCGGCCCTAACATCAAGCCAATTTGTTCAATTTAGCGGGCTTGATTCAAAATCAAACAAATAAGACTCCTCAAGTCAAACCATATCAATCCGTGTTTAATTCATGAAATTGACGCGTATTGGAATCTGGAAATCACGCATGACTGACCCCGACTGAATCCAGACCTCAAACCTGACTCGATTCATCTAAAAATCGAACCTAAAACGCGTGATTTAATCCCGACAGTCATTATTTCCAAATCACAATCAAATCGGGTGATTTGAACGAAATTAACCAAATCAATCCACTCATTCACCTTCGTGAATTGTCAATCAAACGCACTCAACTCTCAATCGATTAACATTTCACCACTAAGAGCCTGTCGAGCACCACCACGTTAACCTAATGTATAATGTATATTTGAATTATTAGAGGGTACAATTGTCTATGCCTAAGTTTAGAATTTGATTGGTCGTGTGTGACAAGTGTTGGAGTGGCAAGTATTAGTGGTTCGTATTTGAATGAAATGTTTTGTAAAATGAGGAATTTAAATAAATAGTTCTAAAATAATTAAACTAGGTTTTGAGTTTGAATAACTAAATAATTATTATTTAATAATTTAGTTATAACATTAGTTGTGTGATTTATCTTATTTAAATAAGTAATTTGTTTATTTATTTATAAAGACATGTAACAAAAAGTATTTATTTATAAAAGTGTGTAAAAAAAATTAAAATATATTTACCTTTGTAATAAATAACTTTTATTTATTTATTTTTCCTTTAAAAAAATAAGTATTGATTTTCTTTATTGAAGTTAATATTTTATAACTTTTATAAAATTAATTGTTTTTATTTAGAACTTAATTTAGATATTTAAAGTTTTGTTTTAAAAGTTTAATATGCAAATTAACACTTTAATTCGGATTAAATCGGAATTTATATTGAAATTTATTGACTCTGCTTTTATTCTGCTATAAATGTCTCAAGGTTTATAAATATATTTTTTTATAAAATTTTTGGAGTTTTAGAACTGATTTTAAAAAAAAATGCAGACCAAAGGGACTTGAACCCGGGTCTGGGGTGTGTGAGTCGGATGGACAAACCGCTGGACCGAGGGGTGATCTACTGATGTTAACTCGGTCCACATTAGTTTTAACATGACTTAACTGAGCAGTCGGGTTCAGGTATTAAAGGAAACACAAAAATGGCGGTGATGGTGGGTTTCGAACCCACGCCACCTGGTTCGGCGGCGCAGTGACTTGTTGGCCGGAGCAGGTGGTTTCACTGGTTTATTACTGAACATAAATAATTAAAACACGAAAGTAAATTGACCCCAAAATCGATTCTTCCCCAACCCGCCAAGAACTCCAACCCTAATCGATTTCGATTCCCCCTGCCATCACGAATTGGCAAGGGGCTTTCGATAAGCAGGGAATTACGAACCAAACGACCTAAGCGGTACCTGAATTGGTGTAGGGATGAATGAGGACAACAGGGTCAAACGTTCGGCTGATCTTGGTGCTCGACAGGCTCTTAGTGGTGAAATGTTAATCGATTGAGAGTTGAGAGCGTTTGTGTGACAATTCACGAAGGTGAATGAGTGGTTTGATTTGGTTAATTTTGTTCAAATCACCCGGTTTGATTGTGAGTTGGAAATAATGACTGTCGGGATTAAATCACGCGTTTTTGGTTCGATTTTTGGATGAATCGAGTTAGGTTTGAGGTCTGGATTCAGTCGAGATCAGTCATGCGTGATTTCCGGGTTCCAATATGCGTCAATTTCATGAATTAAACACGGATTTATGTGGTTTGACTTAACGAGTCTTATTTGTTTGAATTTTGAATCAAGCCCGCTAAATTGAACGAATTGGCTTGATGTTAGGGCCGAGATTGGGTCGCTTATTGCTTGTACATGGTAGGGGAGCCCGTAGAAACTGGTTTGATCGATATGGAGACTTGGATTTTAAGGTTTCGGCTCTGTTTGACTTTTAAAAGTCAAACAGGTGGGTTTTGTTTGGGTTTGATCCAAATTTCGCGACTTTGGGTTTAATTCAAGGTCTTTGGGTTCGAAACATCGTGTCAATAAATTGTCAATTGTGTGTTTGTATATGTGTATGTATTTATGTGATGTATTAATGTATATATGTATGTGTCTAAATATTTATATATATATATAGGGATTCTAGAATATGTGAATTGGAATTTGTGGATTTGTATCAATAATTAGGGTTTAGTTGTCTGCACAAATAACTTTAAACCGTTGCACTAGATTTGAATTTGAAATGTGTTACATTAAGTTGAAAATAAATGTAATAAAATCAAAAATGTTACAGTATCCCCATGTTGAGGGAATTTCGTCCCGAAATTTAGCTAGTTGAGGTGACTGAGTCTGCAAAAAGGTGAGGGTACTTGAGCTTCATTTGGTCCTCACGTTCCCAAGTAAACTCAGGACCACGCTTAGATTCCCAACGAACTTTGACAATAGGAATACGACTTCGCTTGAGTTGCTTGACCTCACGATCCATGATTTCTACCGGTTTCTCAACGAAGTGCATCGTTTCATCAATCCGCACGTCATCAAGCGGTATATGGAGGTTCTCATCAGCGAGACATTTCTTTAGATTAGATACTTGAAATGTAGGATGCACATTGCCAAGGGATGGAGGTAACTCGAGTTTGTAGGCCACTTTCCCAATCCTTTCAAGGATTTTAAATGGACCCACATAGCGAGGTGCTAACTTGCCTTTCTTTCCAAAACGGATCACGCCCTTCTATGGGGACACCTTTAGAAGAACAAGGTCACCGACTTGGAATTCCAAGGGTTTTCGATGTTTGTCAGCATAACTCTTTTGCCGACTCCTCGCTACTCGAATGTTATCACGAATTTGAATGATCTTATCGAATGTTTCTTGAATTAGCTCGGGACCAGTGATTTGTGCTTCACCAATCTCGTTCCAACAGATAGGAGAACGACACTTGCGACCATAAAGAGCTTCGAATAGAGCCATGTTGATACTTGTGTGGTAGCTATTATTGTAAGCGAACTCGATTAGGGACAAATGTGAATCCCAATTACCACCATCAAGAGTTTGGATTGTTCGCTCGGTTTGACCATCAGTTTGGGGATGGAAAGCCGTGCTCAAATCCAATCGTGTACCAAGAGCATTTTGGAGAGATTACCAAAATAGAGAAGTGAACCGAGCGTCTCTATCGGATATTATGTTCAAGGGAACACCGTGACGGCTCACAATTTCATCAATGTAAATTTGGGCTAGTTTCTCAACTTTAAAGTCTTCACGGATAGGCAAGAAATGAGCAGATTTGGTGAGACGATCAATAATCACCCAAATGCTATCATAACCACTCGAGGTGCGATGGAGCTTGGTAATGAAATCCATAGCTAAGTCCTCCCAAACCAGAAGGACGTTGATATTCGGCTTTGACTTTGGAGCAGGTTAGACATTTGGCCACATAGAGAGCAATGTCTTTCTTCATACCGGGCCACCAATATTGTTGGCGAAGATCTTGGTACATTTTATCCGCACCAGGATGAATAGAATAACGAGTCTTATGGGCCTCGTTCATAAGAAATGCATGGAGATCATCGCGATCGGGAACCCAAATGTGGTTCAAGTAATAGAGTAAGCCATTGGGTTTTGATTCAAGAAGAAGTTCAACACCACATGACATTTCTTCGTACATGTTACCCTCGGTGACCGAGACGTGTTGAGCTTCTAAGATACGAGTTTGAATGTCGGTTTGAATATGGGCAAAATGAAGCATAACATGGTCCTTTCGACTCAAAGCATCGGCTGAAACATTCGCTTTGCCGGGATGATAACGAATCTCGCAATCATAGTCGTTAAGGAGTTCAACCCAACGTCGTTGCCTCATATCGAGTTCTTTTTGGTTGAAGATATGTTGGAGACTTTTGTGGTCAGTGAATACCACACATTTTGTGCCATAAAGGTAATGTCTCCAAATCTTTAAAGCGAATACGACCGCACCCAACTCGAGATCGTGCGTCGTATAATTCTTTTCATGAATCTTATGTTGCCTTGATGCATAAGCGATTACTTTTCCTCGTTGCATGAGGACACAACCGCGACCTTGGTTAGAAGCATCACAGTAGACAACTAGATCCTCATTTCCATCAGGGAGAGTCAAAATAGGAGCATTGCACAACTTTTGCTTGAGAGTTTGGAAAGCTTCTTCTTGTTTCGGTCCCCATTCATAAGTTTTACCCTTGTGGGTCAAAGCGGTGAGAGGGACAGTGATCTTTGAGAAGTTTGAGATGAAACGGCGATAATAACCCGCAAGACCAAGAAATGAACGAACTTCAGTAGGAGTCTTTGGGGCATTCCAATTCTTAACTGTTTCGATCTTAGCAGGGTCAACATGAATACCCTTGTCGTTGACGATATGACCAAGAAATTGAACTTCCTTTAGCCAAAATTCACATTTGGAGAATTTGGCATATATTTGTTCTTTTCTCAAAAGATCCAGAATCAATCTAAGATGTTGCTCATGATCAGCTTTAGTCTTAGAGTAGATTAAGATATCGTCAATGAAGACGATCATGAATTTATCAAGATACGGTTTGCACACACGATTCATGAGGTCCATGAAAACTGCGGGTGCATTGGTTAATCCGAAAGGCATAACCATGAACTCGTAGTGACCATACCTTGTTCGAAAGGCAGTCTTTGGAATATCATCTTTCTGAACACGGAGCTGGTGATAACCAGATCGAAGATCAATCTTCGAGAAACAAGTAGAGCCTTGAAGTTGATCAAAGAGATCATCAATTCTAGGCAATGGATAACAGTTCTTGATAGTAAGCTTGTTGAGTTCGCGGTAGTCAATACACATGCGAAATGATCCATCCTTCTTCTTGACAAATAAGACGGGTGCACCCCACGATGAATGACTTGGGCGAATGAAACCTTTGTCAGAGAGTTCTTGGAGTTGACTTGCAAGCTCTTGCCGAAGGTGCAAGACGATAAGGACCTCTAGCCACGGGATTAGCTCCGTGTATAAGATCGATGCGAAACTCTACTTGACGAACGGGAGGAAGACCGGATAAGTCTTCGGGGAATACCTCGAGAAAATCTCGGATAATGGGGATATCTTGAATACTCTTCTCCTTGACATCTTTTTGAATGATGTACGCTAAGAAGGCCACGTACTTCTTTCGTACGTACTTTTGAGTGGTGGTACATGACATCAACTTAAGTCCTTTGCAAGGCTTTTCACCAAATACTCTCAATGTTTCTCCCGATGGTAGCGGTATTTGAATACACTTCTCAAAGCAAATGACTTCGGCATGATGATTTGATAGCCAATCCATGAAAATGATGATATCAAAGCTTCCTAGTGGCATTGGAACAAGGTTGATTGGGAATGTATGATCATTAAGTTCTAAAGAGCAATCATAGATAATGGATTCAATTGTAAGAGAGTCACAATTTGCTACTTCAACGGCAAATGTTTTCTCTAAAAGGGATCGTGTCTTAGCAAGTAAAGGTTCAAAGTTAAGTGACACAAAACTTTTATCGGCACCGGTATCAAATAAAATGGAGTCATATTAACTATTAACAAGGAACGTACCATTGACCATGTCATTGTTGGCTTGAGCTTCGTTGGCGTTTATGTTGAAAGCACGCCCACGAGCTCCACCTTGTCTAGCATTGGCAAATCTTGGGCACTGGTCACGGAAGTGGTTTGGGTCGCCACATTCATAACAAGCATGCCCATTTGCAATCGCAGGAACGCCTTGATTAGTCCCTTGCGGGTTGGTTCGGTTTGGTGGGTTGACTTGGCCCGCAAGAGCTTTGGCCCTACAAACATTAACCGTATGGCCGTACCTTCAACAATGAGTACAAAGGCGACATGGGATGCTTTGGAGATGATGATAGTTGCAGGTGGCACAAAGTGGGTAGATTCCAACATATGGCTTTTTGGCCGGTGCTTGAACCATAGGTGCAACTTGATTAACAGGAATAGCAGGGGCGACCACATCAAAATTTCTAGTCTTCCTCTTCCTATTATGTCGGGAGGGTTCAGTTGTGGCCTCTTTGTTGTGGGTGGGAGGAGTTGTGGTGTCAGAAACTTTCTTTGTGCCCTTTTTAGTAAGAGTCCCCGCCTTCACATGATTATCGGTTAAGGTAGCGGACAAACGGATAGCATCCTCAAGTGTTGCGGGATTCCTTCCTAGGACAGTATCTTGAATTTGCCTAGGTAGTCCCCCAATATACTTTTCAATGCAGCATGACAAAGGTGTGACCATGTGGGGCACGAGGAGACTCAACTCATGGAACCGAGTTGTATAAGCCAAATTTTCTCCACTATCTTGGGCAAGATCCCAAAACTCAGCTTCAAGTTTCTTCACTTCATTTCGAGGACAGAATTCCTCGGTCATTAGCCTTTTAACCTCATCCCAATGTAAGGCCATTGCTACATCCACACCTCTATTCCTTTTCTCCCCATTCCACCACGTGAGTGCCCGTTTTTGTAGGACACTTGTGGCATGACGAACACGAAGGTTGTCGTGGCAGTCACTATTGAGAAAGGTATTCTTAATGCTTTCGAACCATTGAAGGAGTCCCGTAGCTCCTTCGGTACCACAGTTGAAATGCTTGAAGGTGCATTGAGTTGGGTTGATACCACCATTTCCACCATTACCACCATTTCCACCATGGTTGCCATTGGTGGCACCATTAGCTTGAGTGATTTGTGTCACGAGTTGTGCAAGAATAGCAGCAATGTCGGTATTGGTGTTGACCACGGGAGCACGACGGGGAGGCATTCTACAGATTTTCACAAGACAAGAAAAGATGTAAGAACTTATGAATGTTACTTGGATTTAAAAGGATGAGATAACAAATTAAAATAGTAAATCATAGTTTGGATTGTACTCAAATAGTGATATAATCACTTGAATACTATGACACATTAAGGTTAATTAAACTCATATAATTTTCAAGGAGACATGCTTTAGCCTATAAGTAAACACTCATCCCGGGTATTCCCAGGAAAGCATACGGGTCCCTCGGTTGATTGGGATTTATGCGAAATGCTTTCCTAGACAGAAAACCCAGAATATAGGTGTCACCCTTCCAGATTGCACGTGTCCTCAAATAATTAACAAAGTTTAAAGCCTTAACGAGGAAATAAAAGATTTTATAGATTTGGATTCATGAAGTTTCCACATGCTAAGAAGATGAAGATAGAGAAGTAGGTAAGAATATTATGAGGTTTAGGGTATAGGTAGGGATATTGTTTATTTACTTATTATTTAGATATATTCTAATAAGTCATGAATTTTTAACAAGTAAGGCATCAAAATAATATAACAACTAATCATAGTAAGCATGTAACACATAACATGTAGCACATATCACATACTCATGAAGCATAGCATAAATGGGTCTCCTAAAGTTATAGTCTAGGTCAAGGGTGTCTAATAACCTAATTCCCTATAACCAAGGCTCTGATACCAATTTGTCACACCCCGACCGATGGCAGAATCATCGGGGCGGGACATGTAGACTGTTCATAAGCACAAGGTTGACTAAATTGAAATATATTAATTGTCAAATTTCATCACAAACATTCAAACAAAACCAATTCCAAAAAAAGAAACATAATTGAAATACATAAGTTTTTTATTTATTTTAACTAAGTCCAAGCTTATATGTAGCACATCTTGATCAATCTCACATATTAGGACTTGAAACATGAATAAAATAAAGTCAACTAAAAAGTTGGTGAGTATAACACATGTTTGTATATAGATAGCATATAGTTTGAAAAACAAATCCATACATAACATGATAAATAAGGCATTTATGGGGAGCAGCTATTGTGTAACCAAGTACAATCAAACCATTGTAACTAGCATGCAAATTGTGTTGTCGGTATCAATCACCTCAACCAGGTGGGTTTGTCAGACTCAATAGATCTATCATTGAAAACCGTCGGCTTGAATAGTTAATGATTGCACATAAGTGTTCACAAAAGTTAGCACACATAGCACTCGGGCATAAAGCTCAAATTTGCACACATGAATGTAAATAGGATTTGCACTTGTGTTATTTGTGTAAATGTAAACATGCAATTTGAGTAATGTTCATGTTTCACCCCAAAAATGTAAAAGAGTAAAAGGGGCTATGTATACTCACTTGGTTCGAGGTGTAGCTAAACACGGAAGACTAGATTGTAATTTGATCCTTGCAACTCACCACGTTAACCTAATGTATAATGTATATTTAAATTATTAGAGGGTACAGTAGTCTATGCCTAAGTTTAGGATTTAATCGATCGTGTGTGACAAGTGTTGGAGTGGCAAGTATTAGTGGTTCGCATTTGAATGAAATGTTTTGTAAAATGAGGAATTTAAATAAATAGTTCTAAAATAATTAAACTAGGTTTTGAGTTTGAATAACTAAATAATTTTAAATAATTATTATTTAATAATTTAGTTATAACATTAGTTGTGTGATTTATCTTATTTAAATAAGTAATTTATTTATTTATTTATAAAGACATGTAACAAAAAGTATTTATTTATAAAAGTGTGTAAAAAAAAGTAAAATATATTTACCTTTGTAATAAATAACTTTCATTTATTTATTTTTCCTTTAAAAAAATAAGTATTGATTTTCTTTAATGAAGTTAATATTTTATAACTTTTATAAAATTAATTGTTTTTATTTAGAACTTAATTTAGATATTTAAAGTTTTGTTTTAAAAGTTTAATATGCAAATTAACACTTTAATTCGGATTAAATCGGAATTTATATTGAAATTTAATGATTCTGCTTTTATTCTGCTATAAATGTCTCAAGGTTTATAAAAATATTTTTTATAAAATTTTTGGAGTTTTAGAACTGATTCTAAAAAAAATGCAGACCATAGGGACTCGAACCCGGGTCTGGGGTGTGTGAGTCGGATGGACAAACCGCTGGACCGAGGGGTGATCCACTGATGTTAACTCGGTCCGCATTAGTTTTAACATGACTAAACTAAGCAGCCGGGTTCAGGTATTAAAGGAAACACAAACATGGCGGTGATGGTGGGTTTCGAACCCACGCCACCTGGTTCGGCGGCGCAGTGACTTGTCGGCCGGACCAGGTGGTTTCGCTGGTTTATTACTGAACATAAATAAGTAAAACACGAAAGTAAATTGACCCCAAAATCGATTCTTCCCCAACCCGCCAAGAACTCCAACCCTAATCGATTTCGATTCCCCCTGCCATCACGAATTGGCAAGGGGCTTTCGATAAGCAGGGAATTATGAACCAAACGACCTAAGCGGTACCTGAATTGGTGTAGGGATGAAGGAGGACGACAGGAAACGTTCGGCTAATCTTGGTGCTCGACAGGCTCCTAGTGGTGAAATGTTAATCGATTGAGAGTTGAGAGCGTTTGTGTGACAATTCACGAAGGTGAATGAGTGGTTTGATTTGGTTAATTTTGTTCAAATCACCCAGTTAAATTGTGATTTGGAAATAATGAATGTCGGGATTAAATCACGCGTTTTCGGTTCGATTTTTGGATGAATCGAGTCAGGTTTGAGGTCTGGATTCAGTCCGGATCAGTCATGCGTGATTTCCGGGTTCCAATACGCGTCAATTTCATGAATTAAACACGGATTAATATGGTTTGACTTGAGGAGTCGTATTTGTTTGAATTTTGAATCAAGCCCGCTAAATTGAACGAATTGGCTTGATGTTAGGGCCGAGATTGGGTCGCTTATTGCTTGTACATGGTAGGTGAGCCCGTAGAAACTGGTTTGAACGATATGGAGACTTGGATTTTAAGGTTTCGGCCCTGTTTGACTTTTAAAAGTCAAACAGGTGGGTTTTGTTTGGGTTTGATCCAAATTTCGCGACTTTGGGTTTAATTCAAGGTCTTTGGATTCGAAACATCGTGTCAATAAAATTGTCAATTGTGTGTTTGTATATGTGTATGTATTTATGTGATGTATTAATGTATATATGTATGTGTCTAAATATTTATATATATATATATAGGGATTCTAGAATATGTGAATTGGAATTTGTGGATTTGTATCAATAATTAGGGTTTAGTTGTCTGCACAAATAACTTTAAACCGTTGCACTAGATTTGAATTTGAAATGTGTTACATTGAGTTGAAAATAAATGTAATAAAATCAGAAATGTTACACATATTTTATAAATAAATAAGGTAACAATTATTTATTTAATCTACATTTAAACAAAAATCATTTATTTAGGTACCTCTAATACCTACATTATTTTTATAACCAAGTAAATAAATAATAATTATGTAATTTATTTACATAGTTATTTCAAACTCAAACTCTAATTTTATACAACACCATTCAAGTACAAACCACTAACACTCACAACTCTAATTCCTTATACACACACCCAATCCAACCCTAGACTTAGACATAGACTATTGTACACACTATTGATTCAATACATATTACACTCTAGGTTAACGTTGTGCATTACGAGGACCACGTTACTATCTAGTATCTCGTGTTAGCTACGCCTTAAAACCAAGTGAGTATTACATAGCCCCTTTTACTCTTTTACACTTTTTGGGGTGGAACATGAACACTATACAACACTATTGCTTACATTTACACAAACTACACAAGTACAAATCCTCTTTACATTCATGTGTGCGAATTTGAGCTTTATGCCTGAGTGCTAGGTGTGTTAACTTTTGTGTGCGATTTATGTGCAATCATTAACTATTCAAGCCGACGGTAAACAATAATTGATCTATTGAGTCTGACAAATCCACCCAGATTGGGGTGATTGTTACCGACAACACAATTTTGCATGCTAGTTACAAAGGTTTGATTGTACTTGGTTACACAATAGCTGCTCTCTATAAATGCCTTATTTTATCATGTTATGTAAGGATTTGTTTATTTACAATCTATATGCTATCTATATACAAACCAGTGTATGCTCACCAACTTTTTAGTTGACCTTATTTTATTCATGTTTCAGGTGCTAATATGTGAGTTTGATCAAGGCATGCTATACATAGGCTTGGGACTTAGTTAATTTTAAATAAAGACTATTATGTATTTCGATTATGTACTTGTTTGAATTTGATTGTGTTGAATTATTTGAAGTAAAACTTGATGATTAAAATATTGAAATCTAGTCAACCTTGTGCTCATGAACAGTCTACATGTCCCGCCCCGATGATTCCGTCGTCGGTTGGGGTGTGACAGATTGGTATCAGAGCCTTGGTTATAGGGAACTAGGTTATTAGACACTCTTGACCTAGACTATAACTTTAGGACACCCACTTATGCCATGCTTCATGTTTATGTGATTATGTGCTACATGTTATGTGTTACATGCTATGTGTTACATGCTTACTATGATTAGTTATTATTTCGTTTTTGATACCTTACTTATTAAAAATTCATGACTTATTAGACTATACTTAAATAATAAATTAAATAAACAATATCCCTACCTATACCCTAAAACCTCATAATATTCTTACCTACTTCTCTATCATCATCTTCTTAGCCTGTGGAAACTTCATGGTCTAAAACTATAAAAATCTTTTTATACCCTCGTTTAGGGTTTTAAACTTTGATTAATTATTTGAGGACACGTGCAATCTGGAAGGGTGACACCTGTATTCTGGGTTTTCTGTCTAGGAAAGCATTTCGCATAAATCCAAATCAACCGAGGGACCCGTATGCTTTCCTGGGAATTCCCGGGATGAGTGTTTACTTATAGGCTAAAGCATGTCTCCTTGAAAATTATATGAGTTTAATTAACCTTAATGTGTTAAAGTATTCAAGTGATTATGTCACTATTTGAGTACAATCCAAACTATGATTTACTATTTTATTTGTTATCTTATTCTTTTAAATCCAAACAACATTCATAAGTTCTTACATCTTTTCTTGTGTTGTGCAATTATGTAGAATGCCTCCCCGTCGTGCTACCGTGACCAACAACTACACCGATATTGCTACCATCCTGCACAACTTGTGAATCAACTCACTCAAGCTAATGGGTCCGCCAATGGTAACCATGGAGCTAAAGGGGGTGGTGGTGCCAACCCACCACAATGCACCTTCAAATACTTCAACTCGTGCAATCCTCTTAAGTTCTATGGTACCGAAGGAGCTACGGGACTTCTTCAATGGTTCGAAAGTATTGAGCTTACCTTTCTCAATAGTGATTGCCCCGATAACCTTCGTGTTCGTCATGCCACAAGTGTCTTACAAAAACGGGCACTCACGTGGTGGAATGGGGAAAAGAGGAATAGAGGTGTGGAAGTAGCAATGGCCTTACCTTGGGATGATGTTAAAAGGCTAATGACCGAAGAATTTTGTCCTCGAAATGAGGTAAAGAAACTGGAAGCCGAGTTTTGGGATCTTGCCCAAGATGGTAGTGAAAGTCTAGATTATACAACTCGGTTCCACGAGTTGAGTCTCCTTGTGCCCCATATGGTCACACCTTTATCCCGCTACATTGAGAAGTATATTGGTGGATTACCAAGGCAAATCCAAGATACAGTCTTAGGGAGAAATCCCGCAACACTTGCAGATGCTATCCGCTTATCTGCTACACTAACCGACAACCATGTGAAAGCGAGAACTCTGACTAGAAAAGGTACCAAGAAAGTTCCCGACACCACAACCCCTTCCACACACGTCAAAGAAGCCACAACTGAACCCTCCCATAATAATAAGAAAAGAAAGGCTAGAAACTATGCTATGGTCACTCCTGCTATCCCTATTAACCAAGATACACCTATGATTCAAGCACTAGCCAAAAAGCCATATGTTAGGATTTACCCACACTGTGCCACATGCAACTATCATCATCCCCAAACCATTCCATGTCGCCTTTGCACTCATTGTGGGAAATATAGCCATACGGTCAATGTCTGTAGAGCCAAAGCACTTGCAGGCCAAGTCAACCCACCAAACCGAACCAACCCCCGAGTGGCTAACCAAGGTGTTCCCGCTATTGCAAATGGGCGTGCTTGTTATGAATGTGGTAACCCAAACCATTTCCGTGATCAGTGCCCAAGGTTAATCAATGTTAGATAAGGCGGAGCTCGTGGGCGTGCTTTCAACATAAACGCCAATGAAGCTCAAGCCAACAATGATGTGGTCAACGGTACGTTCCTTGTCAATAGCCAATATGCCTCCATTTTATTTGATACCGGTGCGATAAAAGTTTTGTGTCACTTAACTTTGAACCCTTACTTGCAAAGACACGATCTCAATTAGAGAAAACCTTCACTGTCGAAATAGTGAATGGTGATTTACTTACAATTGAGTCTATTATCTATGACTGCTCTCTAGAACTTAATGAACATACATTTCCAATCAACCTTGTACCAATGCCACTAGGAAGTTTTGATATCATCATAGGCATGGATTGGCTATCAACTCATCAAGCCGAAGTCATCTGTTTCGAGAAGTGCATCCGAATACCTCTACCGTCGGGAGAAACGTTAAGAGTCTTTGGTGAAAAGCCTTGCAAGGGACTAAAGTTAATGTCATGCACTACCGCCCAAAAGTACTTACGAAAGAAGTACGTAGCCTTCTTAGCTCATATTGTTCAAAGGGATGTCAAGGAGAAAAATATCCATGGCATTCCCATCATTCGGGATTTTCCCGAAGTATTTTCCGAAGATCTATCCGGTCTTCCACCCATTCGACAAGTGGAATTTCACATTGACCTTATACCCGGAGCTAACCCCGTGGCTAGAGCTCCATACCGTCTTGCACCTTCTAAAATGCAAGAACTTGCAAGTCAACTCCAAGAGTTCTCCGACAAGGGATTCATTCGTCCAAGTCATTCACCGTGTGGTGCACCCGTCTTGTTCGTCAAAAAGAAAGATGGATCATTCTGCATGTGTATTGACTACCGTGAACTCAACAAGCTTACCATCAAGAACCGTTACCCTTTGCCTAGAATTGATGACCTCTTTGATCAACTTCAAGGTTCGACCTGCTTCTCAAAGATTGATCTTCGATCTGGTTATCACCAACTCTGTGTACAAGAGGAAGATATTCCAAAGACTGCTTTCTGAACTAGGTATGGTCACTACGAGTTAATGGTCATGCGTTTTGGACTAACCAATGCACCCGCGGTTTTCATGGACCTCATGAATCGTGTGTGCAAACCGTACCTTGATAAATTTGTGATCGTCTTCATTGATGATATCTTAATCTACTCCAAGACTAAAGCCGACCATGAGCAACACCATAGATTGGTTTTGGACCTCTTGAGGAAGGAACAACTATATGCCAAGTTCTCCAAATGTGAATTTTGGCTAAAGGAAGTTCAATTTCTTGGTCATATCGTTAACGACAAGGGAATTCATGTTGACCCTGCTAAGATCGAAGCGATAAAGAATTGGAATGCCCCGAAGACCCCCACCGAAATTCGTTCATTTCTTGGTCTTGCGGGATATTATCGTCGCTTCATCTCAAATTTCTCTAAGATTGATGTCCCTCTTACCGCTTTGACCAAAAAGGGTAAAACTTATGAATGAGGACCAAAACAAGAAGAAGCGTTCCAAACTCTCAAGCAAAAGTTGTGCAATGCTCCTATCTTGACTCTCCCTGATGAGAATGATGATCTAGTTGTCTACTGTGATGCTTCCAACGAAGGTCTCAGTTGTGTCCTCATGCAACGTGGCAAAGTAATCGCTTACGCATCAAGACAACTCAAGATTCATGAGAAGAATTATACGACGCACGATCTCGAGTTGGGTGCGGTTGTATTCGCATTGAAGATTTGGAGACATTACCTCTATGGCACAAAATGTGTAGTGTTCACCGACCACAAAAGTCTCCAACACATCTTCAACCAAAAAGAACTCAATATGAGGCAACGACGTTGGTTTGAACTCCTTAACGACTATGACTGCGAGATTCGTTACCATCCCGATAAAGCGAATGTTGTAGCCGACGCTTTGAGTCGAAAGGACCATGACATGCTTCATTGTGTCCGAATCCAAACCGACATTCAAAATCGCATCTTAGAAGCTCAACACGTCTCATTCACCGAGGGTAACAAATGTCGTGTGGTGTTGAACTACAACTTGAATCAAAACCCAATGGCTTACTTTATTACTTGAACCGCATTTGGGTTCCCGATCGCGATGATCTCTGTACATTTCTTATGAACGAGGCTCACAAGACTCGTTATTCTATTCATCCTGGTGTGGATAAAATGTACCAAGATCTTCGCCAACAATATTGGTGGCCCGGTATGAAGAAGGACATTGCTCTCTATGTTGCCAAATGCCAAACGTGCTCCAAAGTCAAAGCCAAACACCAACGTCCTTCCGGATTACTTGAACAACCGGAAATTCCCGTGTGGAAATGGGAGAACTTAGCTATGGATTTAATTACCAAACTTTCTCGCTCCTCAAGTGGTTATGATAGCATTTGGGTGATCATTGACCGTCTCACCAAATCTGCTCATTTCTTGCCTATCCGGGAAGACTATCGGGTTGAGAAACTAGCCCGAATTTACATTGATGAAATTGTGAGCCGTCACGATGTTCCCTTAAACATAATCTCCGATAGGGATGCTCGGTTCACCTCTCGTTTTTGGAAATCTCTCCAAGCTGCACTTGGTACACGATTGGATTTGAGCACGGCCTACCATCCCCAAACTGATGGTCAGACCGAGCGAACAATCCAAACTCTTGAAGATATGCTTAGAGCTTGTGTAATTGATTTTGATGGCAATTGGGATTCACATCTATCCCTAATCGAGTTCTCTTACAATAATAGCTACCACACAAGTATCAACATGGCTCCATTTGAAGCTCTCTATGGTCGCAAGTGTCGTTCTCCTATCTGTTGGAACAAGATTGGTGAAGCACAAATCACCGGTCCCGAGCTAATTCAAGAAACATCCGACAAGATTATTCGAATCCGTGACAACATTCGAGTAGCGAGAAGTCGGCAAAAGAGTTATGTCGATAAACGACGAAAACCCTTGGAATTCCAAGTCGGTGACCTTGTCCTTCTAAAGGTGTCTCCGTGGAAGGGTGTGATCCATTTTGGAAAGAAAGGAAAATTATCACCTCGCTATGTGGGTCCATTCAAGATCCTTGAAAGAATTGGGAAAGTGGCATACAAACTCGAGTTACCTCCATCACTTGGCAACGTGCATCCTACATTTCATGTGTCTAATCTGAAGAAATGCCTTGCTGATGAAAACCTCCACATACCTCTTGACGACGTCCACATTGACAAAACGATGCACTTCGTTGAGAGACCGATAGAAATCATGGATCGTGAGGTCAAGCAGCTCAAGCGAAGCCGTATTCCTATTGTCAAAGTTCGTTGGGAATCTAAACGTGGTCCTGAATTCACTTGGGAACGAGAGGACCAAATGAATCTCAAGTACCCCCATCTCTTCACCGATGTCGTCGCTTCCACTAGCTAAATTTCGGGACGAAATTCCCTCAACATGGGGATACTGTAACATTTCTGATTTCACTATCTATGTTTCAATTCAATGTGATACATTTCAAAACAAATTCTAGTACACCGACTTGTTCTATTTGTACCAACAATTAAATACCATGTTTCAATGCAAACCCACAAATTTTACACGAGTATACCCTATTAAACTATACATAAGTCCATATTTATACAAATATGACAATACTGAAACTTGCAAGGACTGATTTTTATAAATTAACAAGAAACCCTAATAGGTACGGTCGCGCCTCGTTCTGGCACGGTCGCGCCAAGTGCTATGGCACGGTTGCGCGCCTTGCTTTGGAACGGTCGCGCCCGGTGCCTTGGCACGGTCGCGCCTCTTGACAGTTGAAACGTTAAAACGATTTTTAATCCTAAATTCATTCAACTCGGTAACCGTTATACACGTTCGTCTGATAACAAACATCATTAATCAATTAAACAACGACATTACACCTGAATTAAAACCAATTATGGATTTTAAGTTGAAACCGTCGACCACTTCATCTCTTACTCGTCGAATTCGTCATTTCTATTGATACTCTCTCAAACCAAACAACTACGCACCATAGCTAACCCTCTCTGAAGTTTTTACGCACACCAATCTCACCGGAATTGCAGCAGAAGACGCCGGAGATCAAGCCCGTCATCGCCGGAACTCATTCTACCCGTACACCATCGATTCATCCTCCTTCCGGGTAATTGAAACCTTCCACACTTTCGATTTTGTCTATAGATCAAAAGCCCTAATCTAATTCGAGCTAACAATATGAAAATCATCACGAACCCGAACTTATGTTTTCGTTCAAAAATGGTTTAATCGAACCCTGCTTTGAACACATTTTAAATACAATTAATATATTCCAATAGACTCGTAATAACCCTACAGATGAAAGCCCTATGAATTCCAACATTAAAAATATAAGAATTAGTCAAATCGATTCTGTTTTGGAACAGACACTGTCGCGCTAGCATTCTAGCGCGGTCGTGCTTCATGAGACACGGTCGCGCCAAATACCAGCGCGGTCGTGCCTCACACACTCAGACCCTGTCATGCCCTTGGCTAAACTTGGTCGTGCCTCAAAACCCTAGACACGGTCGTGCCTGACCCAAGACACGATCGTGTTTAGTGAACAGCCTAATTATGCATTCTGTTTAGTCAACACGGTCGCATCCCTGACTAGCACTGTCGCGCCCGTGGTTCTAGCACGATCGTGCCCTGTCCCAGGCACGGTCGTGTGTGTGAGAAAAGTCTTGACAGAATAATTATTTCCATAATTTAAAAACAATAAGTATTTCAACTTAATTTTTAAATAAAAATAATTGACTTTATAAAATGAATAAATAGAAATTGTTTATTTAAAACTTACAAAATTAAATTTATATTTAAACCCTACACTTAAATATTATTTACACCATTTACTTAAATATCTTTATGAAAATAAAGTAAAGAAATTTATATTTATTATAAAACATCTAATACATTTTTTATAACTAAATGACTAAGTTACATATTTTATAAATAAATAAATAAGGTAACAATTATTTATTTAATCTACATTTAAATAAAAATCATTTATTTAGGTACATCTAATACCTACATTATTTTTATAACCAAGTAAATAAATAATAATTATGTAATTTATTTACTTAGTTATTTCAAACTCAAACCCTAATTTTATACAACACCATTCAAGTACAAACCACTAACACTCACAACTCTAATTCCTTATACACACACCCAATCCAACCCTAGACTTAGACATAGACTATTGTACACACTATTGATTCAATACATATTACACTCTAGGTTAACGTTGAGCATTACGAGGACCTCGTTACTATCTACTATCTCGTGTTAGCTACGCCTTCAAACCAAGTTCGTATTACATAGCCCCTTTTACTCTTTTACACTTTTTGGGGTGGAACATGAACACTATACAACACTATTGCTTACATTTACACAAACTACACAAGTACAAATCCTCTTTACATTCATGTGTGCAAATTTGAACTCTATGCCTGAGTGCTAGGTGTGTTAACTTTTGTGTGCGATTTATGTGTAATCATTAACTATTCAAGCCGATGGTAAACAATGATAGATCTATTGAGTCTGACAAACCCACCCAGATTGGGGTGATTGTTACCGACAACACAATTTTGCATGCTTGTTACAAAGGTTTGATTATACTTGCTTACACAATAGCTGCTCTCCATAAGTGCCTTATTTTATCATGTTATGTAAGGATTTGTTTATTTACAATCTATATGCTATCTATATACAAACCTGTGTATGCTCACCAACTTTTTAGTTGACCTTATTTTATTCATGTTTCAGGTGCTAATATGTGAGTTTGATCAAGGCATGTTACACATAGGCTTGGGACTTAGTTAAATTTAAATAAAGACTATTATGTATTTCGATTATGTACTTGTTTGAATTTGATTGTGTTGAATTATTTGAAGTTAAACTTGATGATTAAAATATTGAAATCTAGTCAACCTTGTGCTCATGAACAGTCTACATGTCCCGCCCCGATGATTCCGCCGTCGGTTGGGGTGACAATTCAGATGAACAACAACAACAAGAGGAGGAAGTTGAAAGTGTAGATGGATTGTCAGAAAATGGAGACGAAGAAGAAGGTCATGATGGTGCTGAGGGATCCGACTCGGAAAAGACAGAGTCTGATTCTTCTGATTCCGATGATGCACCATCGCAGGTTCACCCGAGGAGAACGTCGAAGGTAACCCTTCCTGAGTCGTCCTCAAAGAGAAAGCGACAAGCTTCAAGCAGCGAATATGAGCCAGATTCTGACTCTGACGCTGCTATACAGAGACAGAGACGTGAAAGTGTTAACAATAACAGAGGGGATAGGCAGCAACTTGCTATTCCTAGTGAGGTGGAGGTTACTACTCTGCAGCAAGTACAAGTTCCAACTACAAGTACTGATTCAGCCTCTACCCCACCTTCACAGCAATTATACCAGAGACAGAGGAGGAGGCCACAGGTACAACCAGAGGTGGCAGTCACTTCAATCACAGAGGAGGTTCCTGTTATAGTGACCCTCCCTGTCACATCTGTCCAGGTGGCGGTGATTACTCCAATTCTCACGGAGTCAGTCACCATCACCCCTTTCATAACACCTACAACCGTCATCACATCCTCAATCCCAACAACCACCATTGAACCGATAAGTCAACCCTTCAACTACGGAGAATTTACTCAAGGGTTTGACTTTGATACTATCTTCTCCTCCCCAATTCACAATGCTGAAGCATCTACCTCCAGACATCCTGATCCTAAGGAAGAAAGGATAGTAATTCTGGATACCCAAGTTGCTGGTCTGTTGGAAACTATTCAGAAGTCAAAGGAGGAATCTGATGCTCAACAAGCACAGATTAATTCGTTAGTGGACGAAGTTAGAATTCTACGAAGCCAGAGAACGGGGACAGACGAGAGACTGAAGAACATAATGGCCCAGAATGAGCTTCTAATCAAGACAAACAACATGATTATGGGGCACAAGTCGTCTCTCGAGCTGAGGTTTGATATGCAGAAGAAAGAGCATGAGCTGATGGTCAAACTAATTGCTGATCTGACCAAGAAGCTTGATGCTCAGGGGGAGAAAGATAAGGAGAAGGAGAATGAAAAGACAACTACTGGTAATGAGGCTTGTCATCCTGTGGATTTGATAAAGGATGACGACAAAGACAAGGATCCTGAAGTCGGTCCTAGTGGGAGTGAGCACCAAGCTTTGGCAATCGTGCCCATTTCTGCTATTCCAATGGCTGAGGGGGAGTCTACTCATCAATAGGATGGAAATACTTCTGGTGGTGGTGGTGACAATGGAAAGTCAGCGGCTAATGTGCTTAAGGATCTGTCTGACGATGAGATCTTATACTTAGAGCCTGACTATTCCAAGGAAGCACAGATCGATGTTCTCTACAACCTAGTAGAAGGAGAGATCGACTCTGGTGATGATTGGGATGAAGATGAGGATGTAGTGATAGAAGTTCCCAAGGGCGACGGGGAAGGAGAGTATGAGTTAGAAGATGGAGAGATCTTTGAAGTTCCATTCTTCGAAGCTCAGACACAGGTTCAGTCGAGCATGCTTGTAATGTTGAAGCCTCGACTAAAGCCTCCCCAGTTGACCCTACACCTGTGGATCCGGAGGCACCGAAAGAAAAAATATGCCTTCTACTTCATCTAAGGGTCCAGCTCCTGTTTGGCAGAAGACGTCTATCATAGACAAACACGGGGCAACAGGGATGATCATGGCTGTAAGGTTCGAGGAGGATAAGCAGTTGTTCGCAATCAAAAGATCTGGGGGGTTCAATACTTGAAACCAACTAGTGAAGCGTTCAACTCCTTACCCAAATACGACCTTGTGAACCTAGCAAACCGAGAGCTGCTTGGTCATTCTAATCACGCAGTGGCGATGGGTTTGTGCAGGTTCTGCAACGGGAAGCAAGATCAGGGAAGTTCGAAGTGTTCAAGCCTCAAGTGCCCAAAAGAGTCAAGGATAAGAAAGCTAGACATCCTGTGAGTAAGAAGTACTTAGAGAAACTGGTATACAAGCCAGTGCTATGTGAAACTAAGATTCCCCTGAGCAAGTTTTCTCAGGATATTCTTGGTGACATGTGGTACTGGTATGTAGATCCAAAGACGGGCGAGGCTGTGGTGATAGGAAAGGTATGGTCAGAAAGTGGATGCTTAGTGCTGAGGGAACTAATCAGAGTATTTGATGAAGTCTGCTTCATTAACTTCTCTGTGAAAAATCTGGAGGCACTAGCAGACAGGTATTGCATGCATACTAACGAGTGGACGAAATTCCTTGCTTCTAAATATGACAGGTGATCAAGTTCTGCCTTGACTATAAAAAGAAGATGGAAGCTAAAGATGCATAGATGTGAAGACCGAAGACTGAAGACTAAAGATCGAAGATGATCCAGAGCTGTTGTCAAGGGGGAGTTTGTTGAAGCACTTTCCTGTGACAAACACTCTGGATAGATAGAGTCTTAGTTTTGTGCTTTCATATATGTATTTATCTTTGTTTGTAAGTGTCTGTATGTATTAGTAATCGAGTTGTATTTACTTTTACATATTGCTTATTGCAAATTTTTCTAAGTGTTTTGCGCACTTGTATGTGCACAAGAATTAGTTCCTACGTACTTAGCAAGTACGCAAGAATACCTTTGCATACTTGCTAAGTACGCATGAGCAAATTGCCCTGCGCACTTGCTAAGTGCGCAGGCATCAGGTCATGTATAAATAGGAATGGTTGACAGTAGATAAGTACGCATTCATAGTTGCAAATACGCAGAACTTGTAATCTCAGTATTTTTCTCTGTAACCTTCAAGTGTTTATAATAGACGAACGTTTAAAGTGATCATCTTATCGGTTTACTTTGTGTTGTAAGACTCTCCACCTAGTCACGGGTATTCCGCACCGGTCCGACTAGTAGACCCACTTGCATTTGACGATCCGCCACACCCGAGGGACCTTCACTTTTCATGGAAGATCGAAACAAAATATTTTTGAATTTTATCTGTACAAACGGAATCACATATTTTTGGTTTTTATCTGAGCAAACTGAAACACATATTTTTGGATTAATATCATGAACAAGAAGATCATATTAGTATATGAGTAATTCATCACACGGTCTATTATCAACTATGGGTAACCTATGATATAAAACAATCAAACTCATTCTTCTGTAACTCAAATCTTTTTCATCTTATGTAATTTTTGCAATCAATTTGAATATTACTTGAAATGATACGCGATAAATTTCAAAGTAAACAAGACCAGGTCATGAAATGCTCAATTTTTCATTTCGAATTTGTAATACAAAGCATGAATTCTTAAGTTGTCAATATTATATAATTTGAAACTATAAGCTTTTTTTTCCTTCCAAATTCATGTGAGTTAGTACCATTTAGATGAAAAACATCGTGTACCCAGCATATATGTCAACAAAAATTTAATTTTGCACTATATTCAAGACATACACAGTTTATTCCAAGATTAGATCAATCTCCAAGATGAAATTATCTCTATTAGCACAAGTATAGAATAGCAGATCCCAAAGGATATAAGAATCAAGATGATTCAGAATCAAAAGATTCTAATGAATTGGCTTTATGATGAGAAACAATAGATTCAAGTAGGAGGATCCAACTATTATCTGGATAAATTTCAATGAAATCAGAATAGATGATGTATCTAACTGATCCAAGGGTGAATATATGTTCCAATAGATGATGTCAGAAACATATCTTAGTTCAGCAACACATTGCATGTTTTTCGGGGCATGGACAGTGAAGTGAACTGAAAGAGATTGTGCTAAAGACATAATTCGATATTGGTCTCATGAAATTCTTAAAACCATATATTCTATATCTGATAATGATCTTTTACACACACACACCCAGGCATATAATGGATTCAAATCACAGATGTAATCATATCATATTTAATTTTCACACAACTATTGGTTCAAAAACGCTTCTAGTCTATTGACAATTCAAGTTTCAAACTCATATTCAAATTAAAACATATTATCAAGATTAGAGCATTCAAAACACTATTATTTCTTATTCATGCAGACTTTGAAATTTAGATCAAATCAATTTACTTTAAACTATCATATATCAAAGGTCTACTATGGTCATGTGTAATGAACCATTCACTGATGTACTATCATTTCTTCTCTAACTTCAAATGATGTCAATTTTATATTTTTCATTTTGTTTTGAATTTTTATAAATAACAATTTTTGATTGAAATTTAAAATGCATAAATGTAATAAAGCAATAAAAGAAATTTAAAACAAAATCTCCCATGAAAATTTGTTTTTGAAAAACTTTTACTCGGGATTGATCATACCTATCATTTTGATCAGAAATTCAAACCTGGTACGATCAAATGCCTTGGTAAAAAGATCAGAAAAATTATCATATGTATGTACCTTTACTAGCTCAATCAACTTCTTATCTGCACGATATCTAATTTTAATGTGTTTGTTTTACTGTGCTTAACAGGATTATTTGTGATAGACATTGTAGTATTATTATCAATAAACATGGGGGTTCCTGTAAAATTCAAACCGTAGTCTCTTAATTGATGTTGGATCCATAAGATCTGTGAACAACAACTTGCAACAGCAATGTATTCCGCTTCACATGTTGAAATGAAGACAGTAGTTTGCTTTTTGCATTGCCAGGAAACTAGACGATTACCCAAGAACTGGCAACCACCTGAACAATCACCAAAATCAGAATCAGTGTATCATTGAATTCAAAGTTAGAACCATGTGGAAACCATAGTCCCAATCTTTGTTTTCCTTTCAGATAACAAAAGATTCTCTTTACTACAATCAAATGAGACTCTTTTGGTTTTGCTTGGAACCTGGAACAAATACACATAGCGAAAATTATGTCTGGACTTGAAGCGGTTAAGTACATGAGAGATCCAATCATTGCACGGTAGAGTCGGCAATCAACTTCTTTTCCATCCGGGTCAGAATTCAATTTATGATTGACCGGAATCGGAGTATCGTATGGGGTACAGTCCTCCATCTTGAACCGGCTCAAGATGTCCTTTACATACTTGGACTGAAGAATAAAGAAACCATCTTCCTTCTGATTAACTTGAAGACCTAGGAAAAATGATAACTTTCCCATAGCTGACATCTCAAACTTCGATTTCATAATACTCTCAAACACTTTGCACAACCCTTCATTTGTAGAGCCAAAAATAATATCATCTACATATATTTGTACCAGTTTCATACCATGCTCGAGGAGCTTGATGAAGACCATAGAGAGCTTTATCAAGCTTGAAAACTTTAGACGGATTAAGTGGATCTTCAAACCCCGGCGGCTGACACACATAAACTTCCTCCTTGACTTTACCATATAAGAAAGCACTTTTTACATCTAATTGAAACACCTTAAATCCTTTGTATGAAGCAAAAGCAAGAAACAGTCGTATAGCTTCAAGCCTAGCAACAGGAGCATAAACCTCGGTGTAATCAATCAATTCCATTTTATTGATTGAAACCTTGTACAACTAATCTTGCCTTATTTCTCAGCACAACACCTCGATCGTCTTTCTTGCATTTAAACACCCACTTAGTACCAATTGGATACACACCCTTTGGAAGATCTACAAGATTCCAAACTTTGGGTTTATCAAACTGAGCAAGTTCTTCCTGCATGGCCTCTATCCAATTGGTATCACGTAACGCCATTTCGACATTCTTTGGTTCGACCTGAGAAATAAAACAGGAATGTGAGCAAACATCAAAAACACTAGTATCCTTAAAACCTGTATACAAGCAAGTGTTGTCAATAACATAACGCGTTTGCACTACATCAAGCAAATTCCCAATGATATTAGTAATCGGATGAGCTTTGAGTTCCTTGATTGATGTAACCTCGGGAACCGGTAACACATCAACTTGAGTTGTATCAGATTGATAAGACATATCTTGATTAACTGGTATCTCCAAGTCCAGATTTGTAGGAATCTCTCCTTGAGCCTGTGTCAAATTAGAAGGTTCATCAACTAACAGATGATCAGCAGAAGAATCTTGGAAAATAACATTTTCATCCTCACTATCAGACTCTTGTGTTCCCGAACAAGAAGCAACATTAGGATCTGGAACAGATGTAGAAGGAACAGATAATTGTGGAACCGCAGTCGTTAGAAAACCACTATTCTGTGCATCCTGACATGAATCATATAATGCAGCAGCTTCCTCGGGAGAAATATTAGAAGTTAATTGAAAAGACTTGAATAAATTTTCATAATCAAAAGCCCAGTCTGGTCCAATCGCCATTTGAGGTAAAGACCGATTAGAACAGTCAATATGAAACCATTCTTCAACCTGACGAGTCTCTTTGTTATAAACCTGCTTGGTAGTAGAATTTGCAACATACCCCACAAAGATCCCTTCAATAGCCTTATCACTGAACTTGGTTGGGACATCTCTAACTTTCAACAGGGTGCATGGATTACCAAAAGGTAGTAAATATTCCAGATTTGGCTTACGATTATTAAGCAACTCATAGCATGTCTTGTTGTGTCGCTTAACGGTCAAAACACTATATTTAAAACGTGACACGCAGTATTCACAGCCTCAGCCCAAAACGTTACTGGAAGCTTAGAATCCGCAAGCATCGTACGTGCCATTTCAACCAAAGTCATGTTCTTTCGTTCAGCAACACAATTTTGTTGAGGAACATATGGTGCACTGAATTCATGATGAATTCCCTTTTGAAGACAAAATAAACCCATCTTGCTATTTTTAAACTCGCTGCCATTGTCACTCCTAATTCTTCTGACTTTATGTTTGAACAAATTCTCTAAACCCAGGAATAAAGATTGTACCAACTCTGTGGTTTTGGCTTTAGAAGCAAGGAACTTAACCCATGAAAATCTAGAGAAATCATCTGTTACTACCAGACAGTAAGATTTACCGCCAATGCTCCTGATACTAATCGGTCCGAACAAATCCGTATGTAGTAGCTCCAAAGGAGTCACAATTGAATTCTTTGACTTAGATTTGTGGGACTTCTTGTGTTGTTTTCCCTTCTTACAAGGAATACAGTCATCAGGAACTGAAAATTTCATTTTTGGAACACTAATAACCAGATCATTCTTCACGAGATAATTCATTTTCCGATAATTGATGTGAGCAAGTTTCCTGTGCCACAAAATAGAATCCGACTCAGACGCCTTGGAAAGTAAACATGTAGGAATTGAATCCGTTGTAGTAGCAACACCCATGTCTAGGACATATGTGTCATTTCTCCTCGGAGCCTTCATTAGAATTCTTTCGTCAGGAATAACAAAGCCCGGTTTCAAGATATAACACTCAGAATCATGGAAATGAAATGAAAATTTCTTGTCACACACTTGAGATACACTCAAAAGATTATGTTCAAGTTGCTCCACATAGTTTACTTTCTCAAATTTGACTTTATCGTTCTGCAAAGTACCCTGACCAGTTATGTACCCGCCTTTATTTCCAGCAAAAGCGACATAACCACCATCCATTGGAATAACATCTTCCAGCAAACGAATAGTCCCTATCATATGTCGAGAACAACCACTATCCACATACCACGTATTGTTGATAGTCCTCCTTGGTTGCCCCTACATAAACAAAGAAAATCAGTTAGAAATAGGAACCCAAGCCATTGTGGTCTTGGGTCGTCCAGATGGATCAAAATAAACAACTTCAAGCAATTCACAATCAACATTGTCATCAACCTTTGGAACATAATATTAACAACTAGACCTTCACAATGAAGACATAGTATGATTAATTGGAAAAACATTATTAGATTTATGATTATCAGGTTCAGATATTTCCAAAAAAAAATTTTAATTTTCGGTTACGTCTTCTTTGTTGTGGTCTAGAAAGTATGACCTCAGGTTGAGAATCTTTTGGTATTCCAACATGTGGAATCTCAAACTTATTTTGAAAAACAACTCGTTTAGAAATATGCTTATCATGCTGCTTAAATCCCGAAGATTTAGCAAATGATTGACAAGGCACATTCTTTACAACACTAGACATAGGCTTTCCCACATTTTGTCTTTTCATAATCGGCACCACTCGTTGTTGTGAGGAAACACTCTTTAATTTTCCTTGATTCTTATAAGGACAGTGAATCAGGATATGATCAGCCTCATTACAGTGAAAGCAAACTCGTCTATCTTGATGATTTCTGATATAAGGAGTTTTTCTTGAATTTGAAGACCCTTCCAAAGAACAATCTTCAGATGATTTTACTGAACAGTTGACTGGCTTCTTTTGAACAAAAACTTGTTTAGTCACCGTTGATAAATTCTTCTTCTGATGACCGGCAGCAACAAAACCACTTGATTGTAACATTTTGCAAACTTTAGGTTGATCAACTTTCACTTCATCAGGTTTTGTTAAAATGCATCTATCACGGGTAACATTTTTCACTACCTTTGGTTCATCAAGTTGCACTTCCTTAGGAATATCTTCAACCTTTTTATCATCAAAAACTTCATCCTCAGAATCAGAATCATAGATCATATCTTCACCAGTTACTGGATTTACTTTTAACACCGTCTTTGGATCAATTTCTTCTTCATGAATAATTTCTGCTTCAACCACATAATTGCATTGAATGGTGGAGGAACAAATCCAATTCCAGCAACCCTCTTAGTAGGATCAGCATTAGCATTAAAGTAATCTAATACCACAGATGAATTTTCAAAATTCTCCAGCTTTCTATGTAATTAGATCACTTTAGATTCTTTATCAGAAATTTCTTTGTTCTTCTGAGCGACAATTTCATTTCGCTTCTCAATCTCAGCATAAGCCATATCCAGATGATATGCTTGTTCTATATATTTCAATCCCAAAGAGTTCAAATCTCTTTTCAAGAACTCAATTCTATCTATACACAATTCATCATTATCTTTCAATTTTTGATTAACTGAATGCATCGATTTCATATCACAAATTAAATTTGTGTTATCATCCATTACTTTTTGCATTTTATCTTTTATACTGATGCAATTAGAGCAATAAATGTGACAGACAGAATTTTTTACCTTTGAAGGTTCTGACATATCTGCCATGAAGACTTTTGCAATCGAAATATTTTCAGAATCAGCACCATTAGAAGAATTTTGAGTTAATACTATATCATCTTCAGATACACCAGATGCAATATCAGACTCAACATTATGTACTTGATCACGCTCTTCATCAGTACTTGGCAAACTCTCACCATCACTTGAGCTATCATCATCAGTTGACTCTTCAGATTTTACAGAATGAATCTCAACGTCAATAGACTAGAAGCGTTTTTAAACCAATAGTAGTGTGAAAATTAAATATGATATGATTACATCTGTGATTTGAATCCATTATATGCCTGAGTGTTTGTGTAAAAGATCATTATCAGATATAGAATATATGGTTTTAAGAATTTCATGAGACCAATATCGAATTATGTCTTTAGCATAATCTCTTTCAGTTCACTTCACTGCCCATGCCCTGAAAAACATGCAATGTGTTGCTGAACTAAGATATGTTTCTTACAACATCTGTTAGAACATATATTCACCCTTGGATCAGTTAGATACATCATCTATTCTGATTTCATTGAAAGTTATCTAGATAATAGTTGGATCCTCCTACCTAAATCTATTAATTCTCATTATAAAGCCAATTCCTTAGAATCATTCGATTCTGAATCATTCTGATTCTTATATCCTTTGGGATCTGCTATTCTATACTTGTGCTAATAGAGATAATTTCATCTTGGAGATTGATCTAATCTTTCATTAAACTGTGTATGTGTTGAAGATAATGCAAATTTAATTTCTGTTGGCATATATGTGGGGTACACGATGTTTTTCATCTAAAAGGTATTAACTCACATGAATTTGGAAGAAAAATGCTTATAGTTTCAAATTATATAATATTGACAATTTAAAAATTCATGCTTTGTATTGCAAATTCGGAATAAAAATTTGAGCATTTCATGACCTGATCTTGTTTACTTTGAAATTTATCGCGTATCATTTCAAGTATTATTCAAATTATTGGCAAAAGTTACATAAAATTTGAAAAAGTATTGAGTTACATAAGTATGAGTTTGATTGTTTCATATCATAGGTTACCCATAGTTGATAATAAACTGTGTGATGAATTGCTCATATATTGATATGATCTTCTTGCTCATGATGTTCATCTAAAAATATGTATTTTAGTTTGCTCATATAAAATCCAAAAATATGTATTTTAGTTTGCTCATATAAAATCCAAAAATATGTATTTCAGTTTGCTCAGATAAAAACCAAAAATATGTGATTCCGTTTGTACAGATAAAATCCAAAAATATTTTGTTTCTATCTTCCATGAAAATTTTATTTTTAAAATGTTTCGGGATTGGATCGGATACTTTCTACAGATGGAAGTTCACAAGAATGTGTCGTGTTGAAAGTGAAGAATTTTGGTCAAAGGAAAAGGTTTGGAGCGAACTTAATATGTTCGACTGGTTCTGAGTAAGCGAACTTAATATGTTCGCCTGAGGCTTGTTAAGCGAACTTAACAAGTTCTCCTAATGGAGCGAACTTAATGGTGATTTAATATTGTTTTCAGGCGAATTTATTCATTTATCTTATTCACTGTTAGAGCGAACTTATAAGAGCGAACTTAAGGAATATTTAGCGAACTTGTGATTTCAGATCTAGGGTTCTTATTTGAATTTTGTGTGTTTGTTTCTGGATCGGTTTTTGATTGCGAGTAATTCTAAGGTAATCTTAACAAAATTTATCCGTTAAATCGTCTGGAATTTGGCCTTTTACCTCTGTGTTCGTTCGGTTTGAAAGTTTTACGTTTTCTGGGATTTGAACAAATTTTCTGTATTAACACTTGAAACTGAAGCTTAATCTTGTGTCGTGAATGTTAATCAATGATTGTGTTGTATTTGAATTGAGAATTTATACATGATTTAGACATGTTTGTGATTCTGTGTGGAAGTTGTATCGACAAAACTGGTTCAGGCAAACTTGTTCATGCGAACTTGTACATGCGAACTTGTTCAAGCGAACTTGTTTAGGCGAACTTGTTTAGGCGAACTTATTATGTTCGCCTCTTGCAACACTAAGTGAACTTAGTAAGTTCGCCTAAGGGCTCAGGAGTGTTTTGGACTTGTGTTTTTTTTTTTTTTTTGTGTTGAAAATTTTTGTGTTTAAATTATTTTTATTCTTTTTTGTTTGTTTTGCTTACTAATGTGTTTTTGTCCTCTACATTTACAGATGGCACGTCGTGTTGAGTACAAACATAATCAAGTGGCATTATTGGATCCGAATATGTCTGAAGCTGTTAATTTTCAAGGAATTATCAACTTTCTGAATCGTTCAAGATTGCATGTGGCTTTATCTGCTAATCCGTATATCAGTTTACCATATATTCAACAATTCTAGGATACCGTTCATCAAGATACGGATGTTGAACCTCACGTACTTCGTGCTACAGTAAATAATACGGAGGTTGCTATTTCAGTGGAAACTATTCGTGCTGCATTGTGTGACACCCAACATTTCAGGTCAATATACGTACATGTTATAAACAAGTTTACATCATAATTGTTTTCGTGACTTACTTAATTTCACAATCAAGGACATTAAGGTCTAACAAAAACCGTACATTGTCTCATTTCATATTTTGGTAATTCTAGGAGTTACCGGTTCACGTACCATATAAACCGACTAATACGAACGTTTGTGGTGAAATTAAATAACCAGAAAAATATATAGACGTATATGGTATACAAACTTTACGTTGGACAATAAATTCTTTTTTTTTTTTTTAGAACTAAAACTTATAATATACGTAAAGTTAAATAACGAACCCTTTTGAAGACATTACCGCGTATCGTTACCTGTAGGCGCTTATGCTTACTAATAATCACATCAACGAATTATACAACCCGGGATTTAAATATATTTCACTCAACGAATCTTTAACTAATTAAATTATAATTCTAGTATCATTAAGAACCTAAACCAAATTAAATTAACACTTAAAAACTCTAACTGGGATTAATACACCTAATAAGCTAATTAACTAACACCTAATCTTATGTTATCATCTAAACTAACCCAATCCCCCTAATTCCTTGAATCTCGGCTGAAGAAGCAACATGTAGGTCCCTCCACCATCAAAATTCCTACTACTAGATTGTTTAAGTTAAAAAACATACTCCCTTATCCTCTTTTATTCCCAAAAGTCTTTCAAAACCCATTCCCCATCTAATTCAAAATCTACAAAAGGACTACCACATCCTATCATTCATCACTCACTCTTTTTCAAACACTCAATCTCTTACCTTACCTCTCTCTTTTTCTCACGACAACAACACCACCTTATCGTCTTCATGCTGTCTTCATTCTACCTTCACATATTCATCCACTTCAAGCATTAAAACTCTCCATCTTTTGGTGTTCTAAGGAGCTTTCAAAGATTTTCTCAAGGATTTTAGCTAAGGACTCAAGATCATTCTCTGTTTCTCTCAAAAATCATCATCTCTGTTTCAAGGTAAAAACTCAATATTATTCATATTATTTTCTTTAAAACCGTAGCTAAACATACAGTTTACTCGAACGTAAGAAAAATAACCAGAAAAGTGTGTCGAATTCAAGATTAAAACATGAATATATGCGTTTATGTATGAATAAAGTTTTGAAACTGATTCTGTCAATCAAAATTTCAGTAATCAAAACTATAGTTTCGATACCTGTTTACTCAATCGAAACTAAGTAGTTTCGATACATGTTTACTCAATCGAAACTAGGTAGTTTCGATACCTATTGCTCAATCGAAACAAGGTAGTTTCTATACCTTTCTTACCCAATCGAAACTAGGTAGTTTCGATACCCAGTTTGCTCAATCGAAACTAGGTAGTTTCGACACCTGTTCTATTCAATCAAAACTAGGTAGTTTCGATACCTGTTTCAAGCCCATTGGGCAGTAACTTAGAACTATTTTATAACGAAACAAGTGTTGGAAAACTAAGAAGATATTTAAACAAAAGCAACCAGATTTACTAAGTCGGTGAACAATTTGCATATGAGACATTCGGTCATAACACGAATTACCCTTTTTGTAATTAGGGTACGAATAGTCAAGTTTGACTAGAACAATTGTCATTGCAAGCATACACAAACTCAAGGTGAGTTTCACGGCCCTTTTTTACTGTTTTGTATAATTTGGGGGAAGAACATACTTATAACTATTTTTATATGATAACAAGAAAACAAGACCCGACCTTTATGTTTGCATGAGTTGATACATTTGGAGCTCATAAAGTTCCCTGACCATCATATTTATAACCATTAGCTATGGATTAGCCCAGGAATCTATGGATAGTACTATTGGGTCTGACACCCCCGGTCATGGTTAGTCGCGCTAACCATGGGTCCCTCTGGCCAAATGACTGCATAGTGTTCTAATATTGCTCGTGAGGTACGAGTGAGGGGCAAAACACCTGGTCTTGGTTTGGTTATGCCTCATGTATGTACATATTATTTGTATTCCTAGCTAGTTTACAAATGGGTCAAACATTACTTGTTTTGTTTATCATATACGTAAAAATCATTTTCATGCAATTGGTTTGCTCATTGTATTCATATATAAAACCTGTGAACTCACCAACCTAGTGTTGACATTTTCAAGTATGTTTTTCAGGAAATTAATCGCGGCAACAAGAGTAATACCACGTAGGATTCATGCATACATGGTGGATACTACTTTTGAAGATTTTTCTTGTATAACCCATAATGTTTGGGTCATATTTGTAAAATCTTAATATTTTGTAACTTCAACTACTATTTTGGGCTGTAAAACCTTAAACTTAATTTATGTATCCAGTTGTATGTATGCGTTTGCAATAATTATATGCTTTGGAAACCATGAACGTTACGCCTCGCGTTTCCGCCTTGGCGGGGTGTGACAGATTGGTATCAGAGCCATTGATTATAGCGAACTAGGAGTCTAAAATCAAACCTAGTCTATAATTTAAATGACCCACTGAGACATTCTTCATTGCATATGCATTTCATAACTTATCATCGTATTGTACGGATATCGTAGACACTGAATATCGTCACACACTAACCCCATTTCGACTTCAGACCCATGGCACCCAAAAGAAGGGCACCGCGTGACACTACTGGTGAAAACAACACGACGATTTCCGCAGAAGTTGAGCAACTCATATCACAACGTGTAGCCGCCGCCTTGGAGCAGTATGAAGCCAATCGGAATAACGGCGGAGGAAATGGTAGTGGTAGCGGAGGAGGTGCAGGAGGCAGTGGCACTGCTGGAGGTTCTGGAGGTTCGGGAGGTAATAGAATGTGTAAACACCTCTGTAACACAGTCACGATCTAAGTTAACAACATTATTAAAATTTTGACTTGTGACCCTACAGAGGCTTCGAACAAGAAGTGCACTTATAAGGCCTTTCTATCCTGCAACCCTCGCAACTTCAATGGCACCGAGGGTGCAGTAGGCCTGATGAGGTGGATTGAGAAGATGGAATCTGTGATTGATATTAGTGAATGCACAGCTGACTGTATGGTGAAATATGCCACTTGCACACTTACTGACAAAGCATTAACCTGGTGGAATTCTCAGATGAAAACCTTGGGAAGACAAACTGCCTACCAGCTATCTTGGGATGATCTAAAGGCCATGATGATCGAGGAGTACTGTCCTCGAAATGAATTGCAGAAAATCGAAACTGAAATGTGGAACCTTCAAATGATAGGAGATGATGTGGCTGGTTACACTGACAGGAGCTGGCAATCTTGGTGCCACACATGGTCACGCCAGAGTACAAAAGGGTTGAAAGGTACTTGTGGGGTCTTGCACCCCAAATTCGTAGTATGGTGACTTCGTCAAACCCCATGGATGCCAAGAGTGCCATAGTCTTAGCCTACAAACTAAGGGATGATGTTGTTCGTAATGGTTTGTTCGGGAAAAAGGAAACTGAGGAAAGAAAGTTAGGAGAAAAGAGGAAATGGGTGGGAAAACTAAATAACCAATTTAGGAATCAAGCCTATAAGAGACAGGAGACTGTGAAAGTTTTTGCTGCTAACACTGTGGAGAAAAAGGGTTATGCTGGCCCCCAACCGAGGTGTGATAAGTGCGGGTATCACCATGTGGGGAAATGCACTCAATGTGAAAGGTGTAGAAAGTTTGGACATCGAGCGCAGACATGCCGACTCAATGCCAACCCCACCGATAAGATTAAGCAAGGATGCTATGAATGTGGAGATCTGAAGCACTACAGGAAAGATTGACCCAAGTTGAATAATCAGAATAACAATCAGGCCCGAGGAAGAGCGTTCGTGATGGGAGCTGGGGACGCACGCCAGGACCCTAACATTGTCACTGGTACGTTCCTGATAAACAATCATTATGCCTCTATACTTTTTGATACGGGTGCTGATATGAGTTTTGTGTCAAATGAATTTAAGTTCCTACTCGGTATTAAGTCCAGCAAACTAGACCAAAATTACACAATTGAATTAGCAAACGGGAAATTAATTAAAACCGAAGAAGTCATTCAGGGTTGTACTCTATGTTTGAAAAACCACACATTTAGTATAGACCTGTTACCCGTTGACCTGGGAAGTTTTGACGTTGTTATTGGTATGGATTGGTTGTCAAAGAATCACGCCGAGATTGTTTGTTTTGAGAAGATTGTTCATATTCCCCTCCCAAATGGAGAAGTTCTTTCGGTTCAAGGTGAGAAAAGTGGAGTGACATTGAAGATAATAAACTGCATGAAAGCTCGTAAGTACCTACGTAAAGGCTATTGCGTGTTCCTGGCTCACGTCGTCGAGAAGAAACCCGAGGAACGTCGACTTGAAGACATACCAATCGTTAAGGATTACCCCGAAGTTTTTCCTGAAGACTTACCTGGATTACCACCACCGAGGCAAGTCGAATTCCGAATCGATTTGGTACCAGGAGCCGCACCGGTTACGCGGTCACCGTATCGACTAGCACCTTCCGAGATGCAGGAATTGTAGGTCCCTTCGTGTGTGTCGGATCGTCACATGCAAGTGGTCTACTAGTCAAACCGGGTTGCGGAATACCCATGACTAGGTGGAGAGTCTTACTAAACAAAGTAAACCAAACACGAGAGTCACAATAAACGTTCTTTGTATTATAAACACTCGACGGTTACAGAGATAATACAAGATGCGTACTTAGCAGAACTGAGTTCGTCTAAACAAATGTTCCTGCGTACTTAGCCTCTATGAACCTATCCTATTTATACAGACCTGATGCCTACGCACTTAGCAAGTGCGCAGGACCAATTGCTCTTGCGTACTTAGCAAGTACGCATGGGTCTTCTTGCGTACTTGCTAAGTACGCAGGAGCTTTCTCCTACGCACTTGTAAGTGCGCAAAACACTTAACAGAAACACAACATGCATTATGTAAAAGTAAATACAACTCGATAAACCATTACATAATGACTCATAAATACAAAGACAAATTACAGACATTAGACATACTACCTAAGACTCTATCCAGAGTGTTGTCACAGGAAAGTGCATCAACAAACTCCCCCTTGACAACAGCTCGGGAACTTCATCGTCTTCAGTCTTCGGTCTTCAGTCTTCACAGCATCTGCTCCTTAGCTTCCATCTTCTTTTTGTAATCAAGACAGAACTTGATCAACTTGTCGTATTTGGCAGAGAGAAGCTTCGTCCATTCGTCAGTGTGGATGCAGTACTTGCTACATCCACACCTCTATTCCTTTTCTCCCCATTCCACCACGTGAGTGCCCGTTTTTGTAGGACACTTGTGGCATGACGAACACGAAGGTTGTCGTGGCAGTCACTATTGAGAAAGGTATTCTTAATGCTTTCGAACCATTGAAGGGGTCCCGTAGCTCCTTCGGTACCACAGAACTTGAGAGGGTTACACGAGTTGAAATGCTTGAAGGTGCATTGAGTTGGGTTGATTCCACCATTACCACCATTTCCACCATGGTTGCCATTGGTGGCACCATTAGCTTGAGTGAGTTGTGTCACGAGTTGTGCAAGAATAGCAGCAATGTCGGTATTGGTGTTGACCACGGGAGCACGACGGGGAGGCATTCTACAGATTTTCACAAGACAAGAAAAGCTGTAAGAACTTATGAATGTTACTTGGATTTAAAAGGATGAGCTAACAAATTAAAATAGTAAATAATAGTTTGGATTGTACTCAAATAGTGATATAATCACTTGAATACTATGACACATTAAGGTTAATTAAACTCATATAATTTTCAAGGAGACATGCTTTAGCCTATAAGTAAACACTCATCCCGGGTATTCCCAGGAAAGCATACGGGTCCCTCGGTTGATTGGGATTTATGCGAAATGCTTTCCTAGACAGAAAACCCAGAGTACAGGTGTCACCCTTCCAAATTGCACGTGTCCTCAAATAATTAACAAAGTTTAAAAGCCTTAACGAGGAAATAAAAGATTTTATAGATTTGGATTCATAAAGTTTCCACATGCTAAGAAGATGAAGATAGAGAAGTAGGTAAGAATATTATGAGGTTTAGGGTATAGGTAGGGATATTGTTTATTTACTTATTATTTAGATATATTCTAATAAGTCATGAATTTTTAACAAGTAAGGCATCAAAATAATATAACAACTAATCATAGTAAGCATGTAACACATAACATGTAGCACATATCACATACTCATGAAGCATAGCATAAATGGGTGTCCTAAAGTTATAGTCTAGGTCAAGGGTGTCTAATAACCTAATTCCCTATAACCAAGGCTCTAATACCAATTTGTCACACCCCGACCGATGGCGGAATCATCGGGGCGGGACATGTAGACTGTTCTTAAGCACAAGGTTGACTAAATTGAAATATATTAATTGTCAAATTTCATCACAAACATTCAAACAAAACCAATTCCAAAAAAAGAAACATAATTGAAATACATAAGTTTTTTATTTATTTTAACTAAGTCCAAGCCTATATGTAGCACATCTTGATCAATCTCACATATTAGGACTTGAAACATGAATAAAATAAAGTCAACTAAAAAGTTGGTGAGTATAACACATGTTTGTATATAGATAGCATATAGTTTGAAAAACAAATCCATACATAACATGATAAATAAGGCATTTATGGGGAGCAGCTATTGTGTAACCAAGTACAATCAAACCATTGTAACTAGCATGCAAATTGTGTTGTCGGTATCAATCACCTCAACCAGGTGGGTTTGTCAGACTCAATAGATCTATCATTGAAAACCGTCGGCTTGAATAGTTAATGATTGCACATAAGTGTTCACAAAAGTTAGCACACATAGCACTCGGGCATAAAGTTCAAATTTGCACACATGAATGTAAATAGGATTTGGACTTGTGTTATTTGTGTAAATGTAAACATGTAATTTGAGTAATGTTCATGTTTCACCCCAAAAATGTAAAAGAGTAAAAGGGGCTATGTATACTCACTTGGTTCGAGGTGTAGCTAAACACGTAAGACTAGATTGTAATTTGATCCTTGCAACTCACCACGTTAACCTAATGTATAATGTATATTTAAATTATTAGAGGGTACAGTAGTCTATGCCTAAGTTTAGGATTTGATCGGTCGTGTGTGACAAGTGTTGGAGTGGCAAGTATTAGTGGTTCGCATTTGAATGAAATGTTTTGTAAAATGAGGAATTTAAATAAATAGTTCTAAAATAATTAAACTAGGTTTTGAGTTTGAATAACTAAATAATTTTAAATAATTATTATTTAATAATTTAGTTATAACATTAGTTGTGTGATTTATCTTATTTAAATAAGTAATTTATTTATTTATTTATAAAGACATGTAACAAAAAGTATTTATTTATAAAAGTGTGTAAAAAAAAAAAGTAAAATATATTTACCTTTGTAATAAATAACTTTCATTTATTTATTTTTCCTTTAAAAAAATAAGTATTGATTTTCTTTAATGAAGTTAATATTTTATAACTTTTATAAAATTAATTGTTTTTATTTAGAACTTAATTTAGATATTTAAAGTTTTGTTTTAAAAGTTTAATATGCAAATTAACACTTTAATTCGGATTAAATCGGAATTTATATTGAAATTTAATGATTCTGCTTTTATTCTGCTATAAATGTCTCAAGGTTTATAAAAATATTTTTTATAAAATTTTTGGAGTTTTAGAACTGATTCTAAAAAAAATGCAGACCATAGGGACTCGAACCCGGGTCTGGGGTGTGTGAGTCGGATGGACAAACCGCTGGACCGAGGGGTGATCTACTGATGTTAACTCGGTCCGCATTAGTTTTAACATGACTAAACTAAGCAGCCGGGTTCAGGTATTAAAGGAAACACAAACATGGCGGTGATGGTGGGTTTCGAACCCACGCCACCTGGTTCGGCGGCGCAGTGACTTGTCGGCCGGACCAGGTGGTTTCGCTGGTTTATTACTGAACATAAATAAGTAAAACACGAAAGTAAATTGACCCCAAAATCGATTCTTCCCCAACCCGCCAAGAACTCCAACCCAAATCGATTTCGATTCCCCCTGCCATCACGAATTGGCAAGGGGCTTTCGATAAGCAGGGAATTACGAACCAAACGACCTAAGCGGTACCTGAATTGGTGTAGGGATGAATGAGGACGACAGGAAACGTTCGGCTAATCTTGGTGCTCGACAGGCTCCTAGTGGTGAAATGTTAATCGATTGAGAGTTGAGAGCGTTTGTGTGACAATTCACGAAGGTGAATGAGTGGTTTGATTTGGTTAATTTTGTTCAAATCACCCAGTTAGATTGTAATTTGGAAATAATGAATGTCGGGATTAAATCACGCGTTTTCGGTTCGATTTTTGGATGAATCGAGTCAGGTTTGAGGTCTGGATTCAGTCCGGATCAGTCATGCGTGATTTCCGGGTTCCAATACGCGTCAATTTCATGAATTAAACACGGATTAATATGGTTTGACTTGAGGAGTCGTATTTGTTTGAATTTTGATCAAGCCCGCTAAATTGAACGAATTGGCTTGATGTTAGGGCCGAGATTGGGTCGCTTATTGCTTGTACATGGTAGGTGAGCCCGTAGAAACTGGTTTGATCGATATGGAGACTTGGATTTTAAGGTTTCGGCCCTGTTTGACTTTTAAAAGTCAAACAGGTGGGTTTTGTTTGGATTTGATCCAAATTTCGCGACTTTGGGTTTAATTCAAGGTCTTTGGATTCGAAACATCGTGTCAATAAAATTGTCAATTGTGTGTTTGTATATGTGTATGTATTTATGTGATGTATTAATGTATATATGTATGTGTCTAAATATTTATATATATATATATAGGGATTCTAGAATATGTGAATTGGAATTTGTGGATTTGTATCAATAATTAGGGTTTAGTTGTCTGCACAAATAACTTTAAACCGTTGCACTAGATTTGAATTTGAAATGTGTTACATTGAGTTGAAAATAAATGTAATAAAATCAGAAATGTTACACATATTTTATAAATAAATAAGGTAACAATTATTTATTTAATCTACATTTAAACAAAAATCATTTATTTAGGTACCTCTAATACCTACATTATTTTTATAACCAAGTAAATAAATAATAATTATGTAATTTATTTACTTAGTTATTTCAAACTCAAACTCTAATTTTATACAACACCATTCAAGTACAAACCACTAACACTCACAACTCTAATTCCTTATACACACACCCATTCCAACCCTAGACTTAGACATAGACTATTGTACACACTATTGATTCAATACATATTACACTCTAGGTTAACGTTGTGCATTACGAGGACCACATTACTATCTAGTATCTCGTGTTAGCTACGCCTTCAAACCAAGTGAGTATTACATAGCCCCTTTTACTCTTTTACACTTTTTGGGGTGGAACATGAACACTATACAACACTATTGCTTACATTTACACAAACTACACAAGTACAAATCCTCTTTACATTCATGTGTGCGAATTTGAGCTTTATGCCTGAGTGCTAGGTGTGTTAACTTTTGTGTGCGATTTATGTGCAATCATTAACTATTCAAGCCGACGGTAAACAATAATTGATATATTGAGTCTGACAAACCCACCCAGATTGGGGTGATTGTTACCGACAACACAATTTTGCATGCTAGTTACAAAGGTTTGATTGTACTTGGTTACACAATAGCTGCTCTCCATAAATGCCTTATTTTATCATGTTATGTAAGGATTTATTTATTTACAATCTATATGCTATCTATATACAAACCAGTGTATGCTCACCAACTTTTTAGTTGACCTTATTTTATTCATGTTTCAGGTGCTAATATGTGAGTTTGATCAAGGCATGCTATACATAGGCTTGGGACTTAGTTAATTTTAAATAAAGACTATTATGTATTTCGATTATGTACTTGTTTGAATTTGATTGTGTTGAATTATTTGAAGTTAAACTTGATGATTAAAATATTGAAATCTAGTCAACCTTGTGCTCATGAACAGTCTACATGTCCCGCCCCGATGATTCCGTCATCGGTTGGGGTGTGACAGATTGGTATCAGAGCCTTGGTTATAGGGAACTAGGTTATTAGACACTCTTGACCTAGACTATAACTTTAGGACACCCACTTATGCCATGCTTCATGTTTATGTGATTATGTGCTACATGTTATGTGTTACATGCTATGTGTTACATGCTTACTATGATTAGTTATTATTTCGTTTTTGATACCTTACTTATTAAAAATTCATGACTTATTAGACTATACTTAAATAATAAATTAAATAAACAATATCCCTACCTACCCTAAAACCTCATAATATTCTTACCTACTTCTCTATCATCATCTTCTTAGCCTGTGGAAACTTCATGGATCTAAAACTATAAAAATCTTTTTATACCCTCGTTTAGGGTTTTAAACTTTGATTAATTATTTGAGGACACGTGCAATCTGAAAGGGTGACACCTGTATTCTGGGTTTTCTGTCTAGGAAAGCATTTCGCATAAATCCAAATCAACCGAGGGACCCGTATGCTTTCCTGGGAATTCCCGGGATGAGTGTTTACTTATAGGCTAAAGCATGTCTCCTTGAAAATTATATGAGTTTAATTAACCTTAATGTGTTAAAGTATTCAAGTGATTATGTCACTATTTGAGTACAATCCAAACTATGATTTACTATTTTATTTGTTATCTTATTCTTTTAAATCCAAACAACATTCATAAGTTCTTACATCTTTTTTTGTGTTGTGCAATTATGTAGAATGCCTCCCCGTCGTGCTACCGTGACCAACAACAACACTGATATTGCTACCATCCTGCACAACTTGTGAATCAACTCACTCAAGCTAATGGGTCCGCCAATGGTAACCATGGAGCTAATGGGGGTGGTGGTGCCAACCCACCACAATGCACCTTCAAATACCTCAACTCGTGCAATCCTCTTAAGTTCTATGGTACCGAAGGAGCTACGGGACTTCTTCAATGGTTCGAAAGTATTGAGCATACCTTTCTCAATAGTGATTGCCCCGATAACCTTCGTGTTCGTCATGCCACAAGTGTCTTACAAAAACGGGCACTCACGTGGTGGAATGGGGAAAAGAGGAATAGAGGTGTGGAAGTAGCAATGGCCTTACCTTGGGATGATGTTAAAAGGATAATGACCGAAGAATTTTGTCCTCGAAATGAGGTAAAGAAACTGGAAGCCGAGTTTTGGGATCTTGCCCAAGATGGTAGTGAAAGTCTAGCTTATACAACTCGGTTCCATGAGTTGAGTCTCCTTGTGCCCCATATGGTCACACCTTTATCCCGCTGCATTGAGAAGTATATTGGTGGATTACCAAGGCAAATCCAAGATACTGTCTTAGGGAGAAATCCCGCAACACTTGCAGATGCTATCCGCTTATCTGCTACACTAACCGACAACCATGTGAAAGCGGGAACTCTGACTAGAAAAGGTACCAAGAAAGTTCCCGACACCACAACCCCTTCCACACACGTCAAAGAAGCCACAACTGAACCCTCCCATAATAATAAGAAAAGAAAGGCTAGAAACTATGCTATGGTCACTCCTGCTATCCCTATTAACCAAGATGTACCTATGATTCAAGCACCAGCCAAAAAGCCATATGTTAGGATTTACCCACTCTGTGCCACATGCAACTATCATCATCCCCAAACCATTCCATGTCGCCTTTGCACTCATTGTGGGAAATATAGCCATACGGTCAATGTCTGTAGAGCCAAAGCACTTGCAGGCCAAGTCAACCCACCAAACCGAACCAACCCCCGAGTGGCTAACCAAGGTGTTCCCGCTATTGCAAATGGGCGTGCTTGTTATGAATGTGGTAACCCAAACCATTTCCGTGATCAGTGCCCAAGGTTAATCAATGTTAGACAAGGTGGAGCTCGTGGGCGTGCTTTCAACATAAACGCCAATGAAGCTCAAGCCAACAATGATGTGGTCAACGGTACGTTCCTTGTCAATAGCCAATATGCCTCCATTTTATTTGATACCGGTGCCGATAAAAGTTTTGTGTCACTTAACTTTGAACCCTTACTTGCAAAGACACGATCTCAATTAGAGAAAACCTTCACTGTCGAAATAGTGAATGGTGATTTACTTACAATTGAGTCTATTATCTATGACTGCTCTCTAGAACTTAATGAACATACATTTCCAATCAACCTTGTACCAATGCCACTAGGAAGTTTTGATATCATCATAGGCATGGATTGGCTATCAACTCATCAAGCCGAAGTCATCTGTTTCGAGAAGTGCATCCGAATACCTCTACCGTCGGGAGAAACGTTAAGAGTCTTTGGTGAAAAGCCTTGCAAGGGACTAAAGTTAATGTCATGCACTACCGCCCAAAAGTACTTACGAAAGAAGTACGTAGCCTTCTTAGCTCATATTGTTCAAAGGGATGTCAAGGAGAAGAATATCCAAGACATTCCCATTATTCGGGATTTTCCCGAAGTATTTTCCGAAGATCTATCCGGTCTTCCACCCATTCGACAAGTGGAATTTCGCATTGACCTTATACCCGGAGCTAACCCCGTGGCTAGAGCTCCATACCGTCTTGCACCTTCTAAAATGCAAGAACTTGCAAGTCAACTCCAAGAGCTCTCCGACAAGGGATTCATTCGTCCAAGTCATTCACCGTGTGGTCCACCCGTCTTGTTCGTCAAAAAGAAAGATGGATCATTCTGCATGTGTATTGACTACCGTGAACTCAACAAGCTTACCATCAAGAACCGTTACCCTTTGCCTAGAATTGATGACCTCTTTGATCAACTTCAAGGTTCGACCTGCTTCTCAAAGATTGATCTTCGATCTGGTTATCACCAACTCTGTGTACAAGAGGAAGATATTCCGAAGACTGCTTTCTGAACTAGGTATGGTCACTACGAGTTAATGGTCATGCCTTTTGGACTAACCAATGCACCCGTGGTTTTCATGGACCTCATGAATCGTGTGTGCAAACCGTACCTTGATAAATTTGTGATCGTCTTCATTGATGATATCTTAATCTACTCCAAGACTAAAGCCGACCATGAGCAACACCATAGATTGGTTTTGGACCTCTTGAGGAAGGAACAACTATATGCCAAGTTCTCCAAATTTGAATTTTGGCTAAAGGAAGTTCAATTTCTTGGTCATATCGTTAACGACAAGGGAATTCATGTTGACCCTGCTAAGATCGAAGCGATAAAGAATTGGAATGCCCCGAAGACCCCCACCGAAATTCGTTCATTTCTTGGTCTTGCGGGATATTATCGTCGCTTCATCTCAAATTTCTCTAAGATTGATGTCCCTCTTACCGCTTTGACCAAAAAGGGTAAAACTTATGAATGAGGACCAAAACAAGAAGAAGCGTTCCAAACTCTCAAGCAAAAGTTGTGCAATGCTCCTATCTTGACTCTCCCTGATGAGAATGATGATCTAGTTGTCTACTGTGATGCTTCCAACGAAGGTCTCAGTTGTGTCCTCATGCAACGTGGCAAAGTAATCGCTTATGCATCAAGACAACTCAAGATTCATGAGAAGAATTATACGACGCACGATCTCGAGTTGGGTGCGGTTGTATTCGCATTGAAGATTTGGAGACATTACCTCTATGGCACAAAATGTGTAGTGTTCACCGACCACAAAAGTCTCCAACACATCTTCAACCAAAAAGAACTCAATATGAGGCAACGACGTTGGTTTGAACTCCTTAACGACTATGACTGCGAGATTCGTTACCATCCCGGTAAAGCGAATGTTGTAGCCGACGCTTTAAGTCGAAAGGACCATGACATGCTTCATTGTGTCCGAATCCAAACTGACATTCAAAATCGCATCTTAGAAGCTCAACACGTCTCATTCACCGAGGGTAACAAATGTCGTGTGGTGTTGAACTACAACTTGAATCAAAACCCAATGGCTTACTTTATTACTTGAACCGTATTTGGGTTCCCGATCGCGATGATCTCTGTAAATTTCTTATGAACGAGGCTCACAAGACTCGTTATTCTATTCATCCTGGTGTGGATAAAATGTACCAAGATCTTCGCCAACAATATTGGTGGCCCGGTATGAAGAAGGACATTGCTCTCTATGTTGCCAAATGCCTAACGTGCTCCAAAGTCAAAGCCAAACACCAACGTCCTTCCGGATTACTTGAACAACCGGAAATTCCCGTGTGGAAATGGGAGAACTTAGCTATGGATTTAATTACCAAACTTTCTCGCTCCTCAAGTGGTTATGATAGCATTTGGGTGATCATTGACCGTCTCACCAAATCTGCTCATTTCTTGCCTATCCGGGAAGACTATCGGGTTGAGAAACTAGCCCGAATTTACATTGATGAAATTATGAGCCGTCACGGTGTTCCCTTAAACATAATCTCCGATAGGGATACTCGGTTCACCTCTCGTTTTTGGAAATCTCTCCAAGCTGCACTTGGTACACGATTGGATTTGAGCACGGCCTACCATCCCCAAACTGATGGTCAGACCGAGCGAACAATCCAAACTCTTGAAGATATGCTTAGAGCTTGTGTAATTGATTTTGATGGCAATTGGGATTCACATCTATCCCTAATCGAGTTCTCTTACAATAATAGCTACCACACAAGTATCAACATGGCTCCATTTGAAGCTCTCTATGGTCGCAAGTGTCGTTCTCCTATCTGTTGGAACAAGATTGGTGAAGCACAAATCATCGGTCCCGAGCTAATTCAAGAAACATCCGACAAGATTATTCGAATCTGTGACAACATTCGAGTAGCGAGAAGTCGGCAAAAGAGTTATGCCGATAAACGACGAAAACCCTTGGAATTCCAAGTCGGTGACCTTGTCCTTCTAAAGGTGTCTCCGTGGAAGGGTGTGATCCATTTTGGAAAGAAAGGAAAATTATCACCTCACTATGTGGGTCCATTCAAGATCCATGAAAGAATTGGGAAAGTGGCTTACAAACTCGAGTTACCTCCATCACTTGGCAACGTGCATCCTACATTTCATGTGTCTAATCTGAAGAAATGCCTTGCTGATGAAAACCACCACATACCTCTTGACGACGTCCACATTGACAAAACGATGCACTTCGTTGAGAGACCGATAGAAATCATGGATCGTGAGGTCAAGCAGCTCAAGCGAAGCCGTATTCCTATTGTCAAATTTTGTTGGGAATCTAAACGTGGTCCTGAATTCACTTGGGAACGAGAGGACCAAATGAATCTCAAGTACCCCCATCTCTTCACCGATGTCGTCGCTTCCACTAGCTAAATTTCGGGACGAAATTCCCTCAACATAGGGATACTGTAACATTTCTGATTTCACTATCTATGTTTCAATTCAATGTGATACATTTCAAAACAAATTCTAGTACACCGACTTGTTCTATTTGTACCAACAATTAAATACCATGTTTCAATGCAAACCCACAAATTTTACACGAGTATACCCTATTAAACTATACATAAGTCCATATTTATACAAATATGACAATACTGAAACTTGCAAGGACTGATTTTTATAAATTAACAAGAAACCCTAATAGGTACGGTCGCGCCTCGTTCTGGCACGGTCGCGCCAAGTGCTATGGCACGGTTGCGCGCCTTGCTTTGGAACGGTCGCGCCTGGTGCCTTGGCACGGTCGCGCCTCATATGGGCACGGTCGCGCCTCTTGACAGTTGAAACGTTAAAACGATTTTTAATCCTAAATTCATTCAACTCGGTAACCGTTATACACGTTCGTCTGATAACAAACATCATTAATCAATTAAACAACGACATTACACCTGAATTAAAACCAATTATGGATTTTAAGTTGAAACCGTCGACCACTTCAACTCTTACTCGTCGAATTCGTCATTTCTATTGATACTCTCTCAAACCAAACAACTACGCACCATAGCTAACCCTCTCTGAAGTTTTTACGCACACCAATCTCACCGGAATTGCAGCAGAAGACGCCGGAGATCAAGCCCGTCATCACCGGAACTCATTCTACCCGTACACCATCGATTCATCCTCCTTCTGGGTAATTGAAACCTTCCACACTTTCGATTTTGTCTATAGATCAAAAGCCCTAATCTAATTCGAGCTAACAATATGAAAATCATCACGAACCCGAACCTATGTTTTCGTTCAAAAATGGTTTAATCGAACCCTGCTTTGAACACATTTTAAATACAATTAATATATTCCAATAGACTCGTAATAACCCTACAGATGAAAGCCCTATGAATTCCAACATTAAAAATATAAGAATTAGTCAAATCGATTCTGTTTTGGAACAGACACGGTCGCGCTAGCATTCTAGCGCGGTCGTGCTTCATGAGACACGGTCGCGCCAAATACCAGCGCGGTCGTGCCTCACACACTCAGACCCTGTCATGCCCTTGGCTAAACTTGGTCGTGCCTCAAAACCCTAGACACGGTCGTGCCTGACCCAAGACACGATCGTGTTTAGTGAACAGCCTAATTATGCATTCTGTTTAGTCAACACGGTCGCATCCCTGACTAGCACTGTCGCGCCCGTGGTTCTAGCACGATCGTGCCCTGTCCCAGGCACGGTCGTGTGTGTGAGAAAAGTCTTGACAGAATAATTATTTCCATAATTTATAAACAATAAGTATTTCAACTTAATTTTTAAATAAAAATAATTGACTTTATAAAATGAATAAATAGAAATTGTTTATTTAAAACTTACAAAATTAAATTTATATTTAAACCCTACACTTAAATATTATTTACACCATTTACTTAAATATCTTTATGAAAATAAAGTAAAGAAATTTATATTTATTATAAAACATCTAATACATTTTTTATAACTAAATGACTAAGTTACATATTTTATAAATAAATAAATAAGGTAACAATTATTTATTTAATCTACATTTAAATAAAAATCATTTATTTAGGTACATCTAATACCTACATTATTTTTATAACCAAGTAAATAAATAATAATTATGTAATTTATTTACTTAGTTATTTCAAACTCAAACCCTAATTTTATACAACACCATTCAAGTACAAACCACTAACACTCACAACTCTAATTCATTATACACACACCCAATCCAACCCTAGACTTAGACATAGACTATTGTACACACTATTGATTCAATACATATTACACTCTAGGTTAACGTTGAGCATTACGAGGACCTCGTTACTATCTACTATCTCGTGTTAGCTACGCCTTCAAACCAAGTGAGTATTACATAGCCCCTTTTACTCTTTTACACTTTTTGGGGTGGAACATGAACACTATACAACACTATTGCTTACATTTACACAAACTACACAAGTACAAATCCTCTTTACATTCATGTGTGCAAATTTGAGCTCTATGCCTGAGTGCTAGGTGTGTTAACTTTTGTGTGCGATTTATGTGTAATCATTAACTATTCAAGCCGATGGTAAACAATGATAGATCTATTGAGTCTGACAAACCCACCCAGATTGGGGTGATTGTTACCGACAACACAATTTTGCATGCTAGTTACAAAGGTTTGATTATACTTGGTTACACAATAGCTGCTCTCCATAAATGCCTTATTTTATCATGTTATGTAAGGATTTGTTTATTTACAATCTATATGCTATCTATATACAAACCTGTGTATGCTCACCAACTTTTTAGTTGACCTTATTTTATTCATGTTTCAGGTACTAATATGTGAGTTTGATCAAGGCATGCTACACATAGGCTTGGGACTTAGTTAAATTTAAATAAAGACTATTATGTATTTCGATTATGTACTTGTTTGAATTTGATTGTGTTGAATTATTTGAAGTTAAACTTGATGATTAAAATATTGAAATCTAGTCAACCTTGTGCTCATGAACAGTCTACATGTCCCGCCCCGATGATTCCGCCGTCGGTTGGGGTGACAATTCAGATGAACAACAACAACAAGAGGAGGAAGTTGAAAGTGTAGATGGATTGTCAGAAAATGGAGACGAAGAAGAAGGTCATGATGGTGCTGAGGGAATCCGACTCGGAAAAGACAGAGTCTGATTCTTCTGATTCCGATGATGCACCATCGCAGGTTCACCCGAGGAGAACGTCGAAGGTAACCCTACCTGAGTCGTCCTCAAAGAGAAAGCGACAAGCTTCAAGCAGCGAATATGAGCCAGATTCTGACTCTGACGCTGCTATATAGAGACAAAGACGTGAAAGTGTTAACAAGAACAGAGGGGATAGGCAGCAACTTGCTATTCCTAGTGAGGTGGAGGTTACTACTCTGCAGCAAGTACAGGTTCCAACTACAAGTACTGATTCAGCCTCTACCCCACCTTCACAGCAATTATACCAGAGACAGAGGAGGAGGCCACAGGTACAACCAGAGGTGGCAGTCACTTCAATCACAGAGGAGGTTCCTGTTATAGTAACCCTCCCTATCACATCTGTCCAGGTGGCGGTGATTACTCCAATTCTCACGGAGTCAGACACCATCACCCCTTTCATAACACCTACAACCGTCATCACATCCTCAATCCCAACAACCACCATTGAACCGATAAATCAACCCTTCAACTACGGAGAATTTACTCAAGGGTTTGACTTTGATACTATCTTCTCCTCCCCAATTCACAATGCTGAAGCATCTACCTCCAGACATCTTGATCCTAATGAAGAAAGGATAGTAATTCTGGATACCCAAGTTGCTGGTCTGTTGGAAACTATTCAGAAGTCAAAGGAGGAATCTGATGCTCAACAAGCACAGATTAATTCGTTAGTGGACGAAGTTAGAATTCTACGAAGCCAGAGAACGGGGACAAACGAGAGACTGAAGAACATAATGGCCCAGAATGAGCTTCTAATCAAGACAAACAACATGATTATGGGGCACAAGTCGTCTCTCGAGCTGAGGTTTGATATGCAGAAGAAAGAGCATGAGCTGATGGTCAAATTAATTGCTGATATGACCAAGAAGCTTGATGCTCAGGGGGAGAAAGATAAGGAGAAGGAGAAAGATAAGGAGAAGGAGAAAGAAAAGACAACTACTGGTAATGAGGCTTGTCATCCTGTGGATTTGATAAAGGATGACGACAAAGACAAGGATCCTGAAGTCGGTCCTAGTGGGAGTGAGCACCAAGCTTTGGCAATCGTGCCCATTTCTGCTATTCCAATGGCTGAGGGGGAGTCTACTCATCAATAGGATGGAAATACTTCTGGTGGTGGTGGTGACAATGGAAAGTCAGCGGCTAATGTGCTTAAGGATCTGTCTGACGATGAGATCTTATACTTAGAGCCTGACTATTCCAAGGAAGCACAGATCGATGTTCTCTACAACCTAGTAGAAGGAGAGATCGACTCTGGTGATGATTGGGATGAAGATGAGGATGTAGTGATAGAAGTTCCCAAGGGCGACGGGGAAGGAGAGTATGAGTTAGAAGATGGAGAGATCTTTGAAGTTCCATTCTTCGAAGCTCAGACACAGGTTCAGTCGAGCATGCTTGTAATGTTGAAGCCTCGACTAAAGCCTCCCCAGTTGACCCTACACCTGTGGATCCGGAGGCACCGAAAGAAAAAATATGCCTTCTACTTCATCTAAGGGTCCAGCTCCTGTTTGGCAGAAGACGTCTATCATAGACAAACACGGGGCAACAGGGATGATCTTGGCTGTAAGGTTCGAGGAGGATAAGCAGTTGTTCGCAATCAAAAGATCTGGGGGGTTCAATACTTGAAACCAACTAGTGAAGCGTTCAACTCCTTACCCAAATACGACCTTGTGAACCTAGCAAACCGAGAGCTGCTTGGTCATTCTAATCACGCAGTGGCGATGGGTTTGTGCAGGTTCTGCAACGGGAAGCAAGATCAGGGAAGTTCGAAGTGTTCAAGCCTCAAGTGCCCAAAAGAGTCAAGCATAAGAAAGCTAGACATCCTGTGAGTAAGAAGTACTTAGAGAAACTGGTATACAAGCCAGTGCTATGTGAAACTAAGATTCCCCTGAGCAAGTTTTCTCAGGATATTCTTGGTGACATGTGGTACTGGTACGTAGATCCAAAGACGGGCGAGGCTGTGGTGATAGGAAAGGTATGGTCAGAAAGTGGATGCTTATTGCTGAGGGAACTAATCAGAGTATTTCATGAAGTCTGCTTCATTAACTTCTCTGTGAAAGATCTGGAGGCACTAGCAGACAGGTATTGCATGCATACTAACGAGTGGACGAAATTCCTTGCTTCTTAATATGACAGGTGATCAAGTTCTGCCTTGACTATAAAAAGAAGATGGAAGCTAAAGATGCATAGATGTGAAGACCGAAGACTGAAGACTAAAGATCGAAGATGATCCAGAGCTGTTGTCAAGGGGGAGTTTGTTGAAGCACTTTCCTGTGACAAACACTCTGGATAGATAGAGTCTTAGTTTTGTGCTTTCATATATGTATTTATCTTTGTTTGTAAGTGTCTGTATGTATTAGTAATCGAGTTGTATTTACTTTTACATATTGCTTATTGCAAATTTCTCTAAGTGTTTTGCGCACTTGTATGTGCACAAGAATTAGTTCCTACGTACTTAGCAAGTACGCAAGAATACCTTTGCATACTTGCTAAGTACGCATGAGCAAATTGCCCTGCGCACTTGCTAAGTGCGCAGGCATCAGGTCATGTATAAATAGGAATGGTTGACAATAGATAAGTACGCATTCATAGTTGTAAATACGCAGAACTTGTAATCTCAGTATTTTTCTCTGTAACCTTCAAGTGTTTATAATAGACGAACGTTTAAAGTGATCATCTTATCGGTTTACTTTGTGTTGTAAGACTCTCCACCTAGTCACGGGTATTCCGCACCCGGTCCGACTAGTAGACCCACTTGCATTTGACGATCCGCCACACCCGAGGGACCTTCACTTTTCTTGGAAGATCGAAACAAAATATTTTTGAATTTTATCTGTACAAACGGAATCACATATTTTTGGTTTTTATCTGAGCAAACTGAAACACATATTTTTGGATTAATATCATGAACAAGAAGATCATATTAGTATATGAGTAATTCATCACACGGTCTATTACCAACTATGGGTAACCTATGATATAAAACAATCAAACTCATTCTTATGTAACTCAAATCTTTTTCATCTTATGTAATTTTTGCAATCAATTTGAATATTACTTGAAATGATACGCGATAAATTTCAAAGTAAACAAGACCAGGTCATGAAATGCTCAATTTTTCATTTCGAATTTGTAATACAAAGCATGAATTCTTAAGTTGTCAATATTATATAATTTGAAACTATAAGCTTTTTTTTCCTTCCAAATTCATGTGAGTTAGTACCATTTAGATGAAAAACATCGTGTACCCCGCATATATGTCAACAAAAATTTAATTTTGCACTATATTCAAGACATACACAGTTTATTCCAAGATTAGATCAATCTCCAAGATGAAATTATCTCTATTAGCACAAGTATAGAATAGCAGATCCCAAAGGATATAAGAATCAAGATGATTCAGAATCAAAAGATTCTAATGAATTGGCTTTATGATGAGAAACAATAGATTCAAGTAGGAGGATCCAACTATTATCTGGATAAATTTCAATGAAATCAGAATAGATGATGTATCTAACTGATCCAAGGGTGAATATATGTTCCAATAGATGATGTCAGAAACATATCTTAGTTCAGCAACACATTGCATGTTTTTCGGGGCATGGACAGTGAAGTGAACTGAAAGAGATTGTGCTAAAGACATAATTCGATATTGGTCTCATGAAATTCTTAAAACCATATATTCTATATCTGATAATGATCTTTTACACACACACACCCAGGCATATAATGGATTCAAATCACAGATGTAATCATATCATATTTAATTTTCACACAACTATTGGTTCAAAAACGCTTCTAGTCTATTGACAATTCAAGTTTCAAACTCATATTCAAATTAAAACATATTATCAAGATTAGAGCATTCAAAACACTATTATTTCTTATTCATGCAGACTTTGAAATTTAGATCAAATCAATTTACTTTAAACTATCATATATCAAAGGTCTACTATGGTCATGTGTAATGAACCATTCACTGATGTACTATCATTTCTTCTCTAACTTCAAATGATGTCAATTTTATATTTTTCATTTTTTTTTGAATTTTTATAAATAACAATTTTTGATTGAAATTTAAAATGCATAAATGTAATAAAGCAATAAAATAAATTTAAAACAAAATCTCCCATGAAAATTTGTTTTTGAAAAACTTTTACTCGGGATTGATCATACCTATCATTTTGATCAGAAATTCAAACCTGGTACGATCAAATGCCTTGGTAAAAAGATCAGAAAAATTATCATATGTATGTACCTTTACTAGCTCAATCAACTTCTTATCTGCACGATATCTAATTTTAATGTGTTTGTTTTACTGTGCTTAACAGGATTATTTGTGATAGACATTGTAGTATTATTATCAATAAACATGGGGGTTCCTGTAAAATTCAAACCGTAGTCTCTTAATTGATGTTGGATCCATAAGATCTGTGAACAACAACTTGCAACAGCAATGTATTCCGCTTCACATGTTGAAATGAAGACAGTAGTTTGCTTTTTGCATTGCCAGGAAACTAGACGATTACCCAAGAACTGGCAACCACCTGAACAATCACCAAAATCAGAATCAGTGTATCATTGAATTCAAAGTTACAACCATGTGGAAACCATAGTCCCAATCTTTGTTTTCCTTTCAGATAACAAAAGATTCTCTTTACTACAATCAAATGAGACTCTTTTGGTTTTGCTTGGAACCTGGAACAAATACACATAGCGAAAATTATGTCTGGACTTGAAGCGGTTAAGTACATGAGAGATCCAATCATTGCACGGTAGAGTCGGCAATCAACTTCTTTTCCATCCGGGTCAGAATTCAATTTATGATTGACCGGAATCGGAGTATCGTATGGGGTACAGTCCTCCATCTTGAACCGGCTCAAGATGTCCTTTACATACTTGGACTGAAGAATAAAGAAACCATCTTCCTTCTGATTAACTTGAAGACCTAGGAAAAATGATAACTCTCCCATAGCTGACATCTCAAACTTCGATTTCATAATACTCTCAAACACTTTGCACAACCCTTCATTTGTAGAGCCAAAAATAATATCATCTACATATATTTGTACCAGTTTCATACCATGCTCGAGGAGCTTGATGAAGACCATAGAGAGCTTTATCAAGCTTGAAAACTTTAGGCGGATTAAGTGGATCTTCAAACCCCGGTGGCTGACACACATAAACTTCCTCCTTGACTTTACCATATAAGAAAGCACTTTTTACATCTAATTGAAACACCATAAATCCTTTGTATGAAGCAAAAGCAAGAAACAGTCGTATAGCTTCAAGCCTAGCAACAGGAGCATAAACCTCGGTGTAATCAATCAATTCCTTTTTATTGATTGAAACCTTGTACAACTAATCTTACCTTATTTCTCAGCACAACACCTCGATCGTCTTTCTTGCATTTAAACACCCACTTAGTACCAATTGGATACACACCCTTTGGAAGATCTACAAGATTCCAAACTTTAGGTTTATCAAACTGAGCAAGTTCTTCCTGCATGGCCTCTATCCAATTGGTATCACGTAACGCCATTTCGACATTCTTTGGTTCGACCTGAGAAATAAAACAGGAATGTGAGCAAACATCAAAAACACTAGTATCCTTAAAACCTATATACAAGCAAGTGTTGTCAATAACATAACGCGTTTGCACTACATCAAGCAAATTCCCAATGATATTAGTAATCGGATGAGCTTTGAGTTCCTTGATTGATGTAACCTCGGGAACCGGTAACACATCAACTTGAGTTGTATCAGATTGATAAGACATATCTTGATTAACTGGTATCTCTGAGTCCAGATTTGTAGGAATCTCTCCTTGAGCCTGTGTCAAATTAGAAGGTTCATCAACTAACAGAGGATCAGCAGAAGAATCTTGGAAAATAACATTTTCATCCTCACTATCAGACTCTTGTGTTCCCGAACAAGAAGCAACATTAGGATCTGGAACAGATGTAGAAGGAACAGATAATTGTGGAACCGCAGTCGTTAGAAAACCACTATTCTGTGCATCCTGACATGAATCATATAATGCAGCAGCTTCCTCGGGAGAAATATTAGAAGTTAATTGAAAAGACTTGAATAAATTTTCATAATCAAAAGCCCAGTCTGGTCCAATCGCCATTTGAGGTAAAGACCGATTAGAACAGTCAATATGAAACCATTCTTCAACCTGACGAGTCTCTTTGTTATAAACCTGCTTGGTAGTAGAATTTGCAACATACCCCACAAAGATCCCTTCAATAGCCTTATCACTGAACTTGGTTGGGACATCTCTAACTTTCAACAGGGTGCATGGATTACCAAAAGGTAGTAAATATTCCAGATTTGGCTTACGATTATTAAGAAACTCATAGCATGTCTTGTTGTGTCGCTTAACGGTCAAAACACTATATTTAAAACGTGACACGCAGTATTCACAGCCTCAGCCCAAAACGTTACTGGAAGCTTAGAATCCGCAAGCATCGTACGTGCCATTTCAACCAAAGTCATGTTCTTTCGTTCAGCAACACAATTTTGTTGAGGAACATATGGTGCACTGAATTCATGATGAATTCCCTTTTGAAGACAAAATAAACCCATCTTGCTATTTTTAAACTCGCTGCCATTGTCACTCCTAATTCTTCTGACTTTATGTTTGAACAAATTTTCTAAACCCAGGAATAAAGATTGTACCAACTCTGTGGTTTTGGCTTTAGAAGCAAGGAACTTAACCCATGAAAATCTAGAGAAATCATCTGTTACTACCAGACAGTAAGATTTACCGCCAATGCTCCTGATACTAATCGGTCCGAACAAATCCGTATGTAGTAGCTCCAAAGGAGTCACAATTGAATTCTTTGACTTAGATTTGTGGGACTTCTTGTGTTGTTTCCCCTTCTTACAAGGAATACAGTCATCAGGAACTGAAAATTTCATTTTTGGAACACCAATAACCAGATCATTCTTCACGAGATAATTCATTTTCCGATAATTGATGTGAGCAAGTTTCCTGTGCCACAAAATAGAATCCGACTCAGACGCCTTGGAAAGTAAACATGTAGGAATTGAATCCGTTGTAGTAGCAACACCCATGTCTAGGACATATGTGTCATTTCTCCTCGGAGCCTTCATTAGAATCCTTTCGTCAGGAATAACAAAGCCCGGTTTCAAGATATAACACTCAGAATCATAGAAATGAAATGAAAATTTCTTGTCACACACTTGAGATACACTCAAAAGATTATGTTCAAGTTGCTCCACATAGTTTACTTTCTCAAATTTGACTTTATCGTTCTGCAAAGTACCCTGACCAGTTATGTACCCGCCTTTATTTCCAGCAAAAGCGACATAACCACCATCCATTGGAATAACATCTTCCAGCAAACGAATAGTCCCTGTCATATGTCGAGAACAACCACTATCCACATACCACGTATTGTTGATAGTCCTCCTTGGTTGCCCCTACATAAACAAAGAAAATCAATTAGAAATAGGAACCCAAGCCATTGTGGTCTTGGGTCGTCCAGATGGATCAAAATAAACAACTTCAAGCAATTCACAATCAACATTGTCATCAACCTTTGGAACATAATATTAACAACTAGACCTTCACAATGAAGACATAGTATGATTAATTGGAAAAACATTATTAGATTTATGATTATCAGGTTCAGATATTTCCAAAAAAAATTTTAATTTTCGGTTACGTCTTCTTTGTTGTGGTCTAGAAAGTATGACCTCAGGTTGAGAATCTTTTGGTATTCCAACATGTGGAATCTCAAACTTATTTTGAAAAACAACTCGTTTAGAAATATGCTTATCATGCTGCTTAAATCCCGAAGATTTAGCAAATGATTGACAAGGCACATTCTTTACAACACTAGACGTAGGCTTTCCCACATTTTGTCTTTTCATAATCGGCACCACGCGTTGTTGTGAGGAAACACTCTTTAATTTTCCTTGATTCTTATAAGGACAGTGAATCAGGATATGATCAGCCTGATTACAGTGAAAGCAAACTCGTCTATCTTGATGATTTCTGATATAAGGAGTTTTTCTTGAATTTGAAGACCCTTCCAAAGAACAATCTTCAGATGATTTTACTGAACAGTTGACTGGCTTCTTTTGAACAAAAACTTGTTTATTCACCGTTGATAAATTCTTCTTCTGATGACCGGCAGCAACAAAACCACTTGATTGTAACATTTTGCAAAGTTTAGGTTGATCAACTTTCACCTCATCAGGTTTTGTTAAAATGCATCTATCACGGGTAACATTTTTCACTACCTTTGGTTCATCAAGTTGCACTTCCTTAGGAATATCTTCAACCTTTTTATCATCAAAAACTTCATCCTCAGAATCAGAATCATAGATCATATCTTCACCAGTTACTGGATTTACTTTTAACACCGTCTTTGGATCAATTTCCTATTCATGAATAATTTCTGCTTCAACCACATAATTGCATTGAATGGTGGAAGAACAAATCCAATTCCAGCAACCCTCTTAGTAGGATCAGCATTAGCATTAAAGTAATCTAATACCACAGATGAATTTTCAAAATTCTCCAGCTTTCTATGTAATTAGATCACTTTAGATTCTTTATCAGAAATTTCTTTGTTCTTCTGAGCGACAATTTCATTTCGCTTCTCAATCTCAGCATAAGCCATATCCAGATGATATGCTTGTTCTATATATTTCAATCCCAAAGAGTTCAAATCTCTTTTCAAGAACTCAATTCTATCTATACACAATTCATCATTATCTTTCAATTTTTGATTAACTGAATGCATCGATTTCATATCACAAATTAAATTTGTGTTATCATCCATTACTTTTTGCATTTTATCTTTTATACTGATGCAATTAGAGCAATAAATGTGACAGACAGAATTTTTTACCTTTGAAGGATCTGACATATCTGCCATGAAGACTTTTGCAATCGAAATATTTTCAGAATCAGCACCATTAGAAGAATTTTGAGTTAATACTTTATCATCTTCAGATACACCAGATGCAATATCAGACTCAACATTATATACTTGATCACGCTCTTCATCAGCACTTGGCAAACTCTCACCATCACTTGAGCTATCATCATCAGTTGACTCTTCAGATTTTACAGAATGAATCTCAACGTCAATAGACTAGAAGAGTTTTTAAACCAATAGTAGTGTGAAAATTAAATATGATATGATTACATCTGTGATTTGAATCCATTATATGCCTGAGTGTTTGTGTAAAAGATCATTATCAGATATAGAATATATGGTTTTAAGAATTTCATGAGACCAATATCGAATTATGTCTTTAGCATAATCTCTTTCGGTTCACTTCACTGCCCATGCCCCGAAAAACATGCAATGTGTTGCTGAACTAAGATATGTTTCTTACAACATCTGTTAGAACATATATTCACCCTTGGATCAGTTAGATACATCATCTATTCTGATTTCATTGAAAGTTATCTAGATAATAGTTGGATCGTCCTACCTAAATCTATTAAATCTCATTATAAAGCCAATTCCTTAGAATCATTCGATTCTGAATCATTCTGATTCTTATATCCTTTGGGATCTGCTATTCTATACTTGTGCTAATAGAGATAATTTCATCTTGGAGATTGATCTAATCTTTCATTAAACTGTGTATGTGTTGAAGATAATGCAAATTTAATTTCTGTTGGCATATATGTGGGGTACACGATGTTTTTCATCTAAAAGGTATTAACTCACATGAATTTGGAAGAAAAATGCTTATAGTTTCAAATTATATAATATTGACAATTTAAAAATTCATGCTTTGTATTGCAAATTCGGAATGAAAATTTGAGCATTTCATGACCTGATCTTGTTTACTTTGAAATTTATCGCGTATCATTTCAAGTATTATTCAAATTAATGGCAAAAGTTACATAAAATTTGAAAAAGTATTGAGTTACATAAGTATGAGTTTGATTGTTTCATATCATAGGTTACCCATAGTTGATAATAAACTGTGTGATGAATTGCTCATATATTGATATGATCTTCTTGCTCATGATGTTCATCTAAAAATATGTATTTTAGTTTGCTCATATAAAATCCAAAAATATGTATTTTAGTTTGCTCATATAAAATCCAAAAATATGTATTTCAGTTTGCTCAGATAAAAACCAAAAATATGTGATTCCGTTTGTACAGATAAAATCCAAAAATATTTTGTTTCTATCTTCCATGAAAATTTTATTTTTAAAATGTTTCGGGATTGGATCGGATACTTTCTACAGATGGAAGTTCACAAGAATGTGTCGTGTTGAAAGTGAAGAATTTTGGTCAAAGGAAAAGGTTTGGAGCTGTAACATTCCTGTTTTTTTTTTACCATGTAAACGTTTCGATGCAATAAACGAGTATTTCAATTTCAAATTCGTGTGCAACAACCGTAAATGCAATTACACATACAATACATTATGTTACAATAACAACTGAAAACGCCATTATCTCACAAGCCCCGAGGACTAAAACTGACAAAACTCAAAAACTACAAAACTAGGCAAGCACGGTCGCGCCTAAGACTAGGCACGGTCGCGCCTAAGACTAGGCACGGTCGCGCCTGCAGACCTAAGCACGGTCGTGCCTAATACAGACACGGTCGCGCTGCTGAAACCACGTGACTCCGCAGAGTCAGTCAGTGGTCCATGCTCGTCGAATCAAATCGCATTAAGGCCGGATTTCACGCGTCCGACCATACGCAATTGTACACCATCTGAAACACGTCTCCAATTTCGTACTCCAATCGACCTATTTCAATGATAAACTAACCACTCCCACCACAATCATGAATTCGCAAATTTGACGTTATAAGGAGAATCCAATGCCCCCTACACCTTCACATGCACCCTCTCGACCTCTCGGAGCATTCACTCGACTCGCATACAACCTCTGTCGTCCGATCGATCGCCGAGAAACCCGACCTCACGACTTGTAGCCGACTGCATTAAATTGCTCGATTTAAACAAGTAAGTAATATGTCTCTAGCTTCGTATCTACCTCTACCACGAAAGCCCTATGTCAATTCGTAGTAAAAATACGCGATCGATCCGATTTTGAACCTAAAAAGTCAAAACTACACTTTTAGTCGAACTACCACTTAAACACGATATAAATACAATTAAACTATGTAAATAGCTTCGCAAGAATCCACTAAGTGAAAGCCCTAAGAATACAGAAGCTTTTAATATAAGAATCGATCGATTTGTGTCTGGAAAAGACCCGACACGGTCGCGCTCATCACTGAGCGCGGTCGTGCCTGACCAAGCACAGTCGTGGTCCGAGTAAGGCCCGGTCGTGCTTACCGAGCAAACAAGTCCTGACCAAAAACAAACACTAGACGCGGTCGTGCCGGACACGAGCACGGTCGTGCTCTATGACCAGAACCTCTGTAGCCTTCTGACTCGACCACGGGCGCGCTCCAGACCACCACGGTCACGCCCGGAGGCGAGCGCGGTCGTGCCGTTGATGAGCACGGTCGTGCTCAGTCAGAACTGAATCTTTACAGTTTCTCAGATTTGATGATTTTTATAAAACTTATGTTATAAACTTAACTGTTTAAACAGAATCTCACCATTATTAAGCACAACAATTATTTTCATCGATTAAATTGTTTTAAACCGATTCTTACCATTTGAAAATACATTTTCATTTAAAATTTCTAAATTTATAAAAAGTTATAACAAGATTTTATAAAACACTTTATTATGAAAAAGACTTTTATAAACCAATTGTATAAATCCTAGTTACATCAAATAAAACTTATATAAATATAAACTACTTTATATTTTGTGACGTTTTTTAAAATAAGTAGATAAAACGAATTCGTTTGTTATATTACATTCAATTAAATATATATACCACACTACCTTATATTTTAAATACATAACTAAACGATACAATTCATTAGTGCAAATCCTTACGCTTGCAATACACTGAAACACTATAGTTACTTTAAACCTTATACACCGCATTAATACACGTCATACATTTACTCGATAGGTCAAGCTCCGTGACCCTCAAACACTTAACATTTACTTGGTTGTGCAATCTACACTCTCCAACACATGTGATTCTACATAACCCCACTTTTACTCTTTTTCACCTTTGGGGTGGACATGATTTACATTAAACAAATTGCAACTCTTTCATAGTACAATTCTTACTTGATTACATGAATTATTTGTGCAATATGCTTGAATGCTATGAGTCATTACTATACATACATGACGCAACTCGTGCAAATCATTAACTCTGTACAAGCCAACGGTAAACAAGGATAGTACTATTGAGTCTGACAAACCCACCCGGGTAGGGTGTTTGTTACCGACTTTACATTAGGGTAACCTGCGTGTTATGCCTCAGTCACAAGGTTTGATTGTGCACCTAGTATAACTATAGATTCTCCATATTTGTCTTATATACCATGTGAATCAAGGAATTGTATAAACAGTTTTGAACTCTTATTTGTGTGTCAAAACTTATGTATGCTCACCAACTTTTTAGTTGACCCTTGTTTTTAAATCATGTTTCAGGTGCTAACAATTGAGATGATTACAAGTTGCTTCCACCTAGTTTGAGGACCTAGTTAAAAGGCTCTAAAATAAACATTGTTATGTATTTTGTTATGTTTCGTGTACTTGTTGGATTGTTGTTTGATTTCAATGAAAACTGCATGTTTAAATATTTCAACATTAGCAAACCATGAGCTATGAACAGTCTGCACGCTTCACGCCCCGACGTTTCCGCCGCCGGTTGGGGTGTGACAGATTGGTATCAGAGCCAGGTTATAGGGAATTAGGTTATTAGACACCATTGACCTAGACTATAACTTTAGGACACCCAACAATGCCATGCTACATGTTTTATGTGATACGTGCTATTTGCTATATGTCACATGCTTTATGTGTTAGTTATTTGATACTTAAAATGTTTAGACTACATGACTTAATAAGCATACGTAAATAATAAAAATTAAATAAATCGTATCCATACCCGTATCCTAAGCCGCGTATCCTCCTTAACTGCTTCTATGTCATCATCGCCATAACCTGTGGAAAAACTCATACTCGTAGACACTAGTCTATCAAAAATATTTTTATATACCCGTTAAGGTTTTAGACTCTGTTAATTATTAAAGGACATGTGCAATCTGGAAGGGTGACACCTGTATTCTGGGTTTTCTGTCTAGGAAAGCATTTCATATAAATCCCAATCAACCGAGGGATCCGTATGCTTTCCTGGGAATTCCCGGGATGAGTGTTTACCTATAGGCTAAAGCACGTCTCCTTGAAAATTATATAAGTCTAATTAACCTTAATATGTCATTGTGTTCAAGTAGAAATGTGATTACTTGAAAACAATCCGAACTATGAAATAAATGTGTTATTATTCCTCCTATCCTAAATTTCAACGGATTTTTTTTAATTCTCACAACACTTTTGTATCCATTCTCTTTTTATAGAATGCCTCCTCGTCGTAACATCAACCGCAACAACACCGACAACGCCAACAATAGCACCAACACCAATACCGGCAATGCCAACAACAACAATAATACCGACCTTGCTGCTCTCCTCACTCAGCTAGTAACTCAACTAACTCAAGCCAATAACAACAACAATGGGAACGCCAGTGGTAGTGCTAATACTGGTGGTGGCGGTGGTGCCAACCCGCCACAATGTACCTTCAAGCATTTCAACTCTTGCAATCCCCTGAAATTTTATGGTACCGAAGGAGCCACGGGACTCCTTCAATGGTTCGAAAATATTGAGGGCACCTTCCTCAATAGTGACTGTCCGGACAATCTGCGAGTCCGCCATGCCACTAGTGTCTTCCAAAAACGGGCACTAACCTGGTGGAATGGGGAGAAGAGAACAAGGGGAGTAGAAGTAGCAATGGCTCTGCCATGGGATGAGCTAAAAAGGATCATGACCGAGGAATTCTGTCCTCGGAACGAAATGAAAAAGCTGGAAGCAGAATTTTGGGATCTTACCCAAGATAGTGGTGAAAGCTTAGCATACACCAACCGTTTTCACGAACTGAGCATGCTGGTAACTCACATGGTTACGCCTTTGTCTAGGTGTATTGAAAAATATATCGGTGGCCTACCGAGACAAATCCAGGACACTGTTTTGGGAAGAAATCCTGCAAGCCTGGAGGATGCTATTCGTCTGGCTGCTACTTTGACTGATAAACACGTTAAAGCAGGTACTCTTACCAGAAAGGGGGCCAAGAAAGTTTCTGACACCACAACACCTCCTGCTCATGTCAAGGAGGTCAAAGCCGAACCGAACCACAACACGAGGAAGAGGAAAGCTAAGAACTATGCCGTGATCACTCCGGCTGCCCCAGTCAACCAAGTTGCTCCTATGGCTCAAAACCGAGTCAAGAAACAATATGTGGGAAACAATCCGTTGTGCAACACCTGCAATTATCACCATTTCCCAAATGTACCCTGCCACCTATGTGCCAGCTGTGGAAGATATGGGCATGTAGCTAACACCTGCAGAAGTAATCCAACTGGTAATCAAGTCAACCGGGGAAACGGGGCTAATCCAGCAGTTCCAGCTATTGGTAATGGGCATGCTTGCTTCGAGTGTGGCGACCCAAACCACTTCCGAGACCGATGTCCAAAACTTGTGAACAATACTCAAGGCGGAGCTCGTGGGCTTGCCTTCAACATCAACGCCAACGAGGCTCAGGCCAGCGATCATGTGGTCAACGGTACGTTTCTTATGAATAACCAATATGCTTCTATACTATTTGATACCGGAGCCGATAAGAGTTTTGTGTCCCTTAACTTTGAACCTTTACTTGCAAAAACACGATCCAAACTAGAGAAAACCTTCACCGTTGAAGTAGCGAATGGAAATTCCATCACTATTGACTCCATTGTCCATGACTGCTCACTAGAACTCAATGGTCACACATTTCCAGTCAACCTAATACCAATGCTATTAGGGAGTTTTGACGTCATCATCGGCATGGATTGGTTGTCTAAAAACCACGTCGAAGTCATGTGTTTTGAAAAATACATCCGAATACCTCTTCCATCGGGAGACATATTGAAAGTCTTTGGCGAGAAACCTTGCAAAGGACTCAAACTGATGTCCTGCATCACCACCCAGAAATACATACGAAAGAAGTGCATGGTTTTCCTAGCTCATGTAATCCAAAAAGAAGACAAGGAAAGAAGAATAGAAGATATTCCCATCATTCGGGAGTTTCCCGAAGTCTTTCCCGATGACTTGCCTGGCCTTCCACCTGTTCAGGAAGTAAAGTTTCGAATCGATCTTATACCCGGAGCAAACCCTGTAGCTAAAGCTCCATACCGGCTTGCACCTTCCGAATTGCAAGAACTTGCAAGTCAACTTCAAGAACTCGCTGACAAAGGTTTCATACGGCCAAGTCATTCACCGTGGGGTGCACCAGTCTTGTTTGTTAAAAAGAAGGATGGTTCATTCCGCATGTGTATTGACTATCGAGAGCTCAACAAGCTTACAATCAAAAACCGCTACCCGTTACCTAGGATTGACGACCTCTTCGATCAACTCCAAGGTTCTACTTGTTTCTCGAAGATTGATCTTCGATCTGGTTATCACCAACTGCGTGTCCGAGAAGAAGATATTCCAAAGACCGCCTTCCGAACAAGATATGGTCATTACGAGTTCACGGTTATGCCTTTTGGGTTGACCAATGCACCTGCTGTCTTTATGGATCTCATGAACCGCATGTGCAAACCATACCTTGACAAATTCGTGATCGTTTTCATCAATGACATCTTGATCTATTCCAAGACTGAGGAAGAACATGAACAGCACCTTAGACTGATTTTGGATCTCCTGAGAACCGAACAATTATACGCCAAGTTCTCCAAATGTGAATTTTGGCTAAAGGAGGTTCAATTTTTGGGTCATGTTGTCAATAAAAAGGGAATACATGTCGACCCTGCCAAGATCGAAGCTGTCAAGAATTGGAGTGCTCCTCAAACCCCTACCGAGGTTCGTTCGTTCCTTGGTTTAGCGGGTTATTACCGAAGATTCATTTCTAACTTCTCCAAGATTGCTGTTCCCCTCACCGCCTTGACGCATAAAGGTAAACCTTATGTATGGGGATCGAAACAAGAAGAAGCTTTCCAAACTCTTAAACAGAAGTTATGTGATGCTCCTGTTCTGACTCTTCCCGAAGGAAACGATGATCTAGTCGTCTACTGTGATGCCTCTAACCTAGGCCTTGGTTGTGTTCTCATGCAACGAGGCAAGGTAATCGCTTATGCATCGATGCAACTCAAGATCCACGAGAAAAACTATACGACGCACGATTTGGAGTTGGGTGCAGTCATATTTGCCTTGAAGATTTGGAGACATTATCTATATGGCACAAAATGTGTGGTATTCACCGACCACAAAAGCCTCCAACACATCTTCAACCAAAAAGAACTCAACATGAGGCAACGACGTTGGGTTGAACTCCTCAATGATTACGATTGCGAGATTCGTTATCATCCCGGCAAGGCAAACGTAGTAGCCGATGCGCTGAGCCGTAAAGAACGTGTCATGCTCCAAAGTGTCAAGATTCATTCCGATATTCAAACCCGTATTCTAGCAGCTCAACACGTCTCGATTACCGAGGGCAATATGTATGAGGAAATGTCGTGTGGTGCTGAATTCCAACTAGAGACTAAAAACAATGGCTTGCTTTATTTCTTGGATCATATTTGGGTTCCCAATCGCAATGATCTCCGGGAATTCCTCATGACTGAAGCACACAAGTCTCGGTATTCTATCCATCCCGGTGCGGATAAAATGTATCACAATCTTCGACCACAATATTGGTGGCCTGGTATGAAGAAAGACATTGCACTCTATGTTGCAAAATGTCTAACCTGCTCTAAAGTCAAAGCCGAACATCAACGTCCTTCCGGCTTACTTGAATAACCGGAAATCCCCGTGTGGAAATGGGAAAATCTAGCCACGGACTTCATTACTAAACTCCCCCGTACTTCAAACGGCTATGATAGCATTTGGGTAATCATCGACCGTCTCACAAAGTCCGCACACTTCCTGCCCATCCGTGAAGACTATCGGGTTGAGAAATTGGCCCGAATCTATATTGACGAAATTGTGAGTGGACACGGTATACCTTTGAACATAATCTCCGACAGAGATGCTCGTTTCACTTCCAGATTTTGGCAATCTCTGCAAAAGGCACTTGGCACACGATTGGATTTAAGCACAGCCTACCATCCCCAAACTGATGGCCAGACTGAACGAACAATCCAAACGCTCGAAGACATGCTGAGAGCCTGTGTCATAGACTTTGGTGGCAATTGGGATTCACACTTGGCACTTATTGAATTCTCCTACAATAACAGCTACCACACCAGCATCAACATGGCTCCATTCGAAGCTCTTTATGGTCGCAAATGTCGTTCTCCCATCTGTTGGAACGAGATTGGCGAAGCACAAATCACCGGTCCCGAGTTAATTCAGGAAACATCCAACAAAATACGTGACAACATCCGAGTAGCGAGAAGTCGACAAAAGAGCTATGCCGACAAGTGACGAAAACCCTTGGAATTCCAAGTGGGTGACCATGTGCTTCTCAAAGTATCCCCTTGGAAGGGTGTGATCCGCTTTGGAAAGAAAGGCAAGCTAGCACCTCGTTACGTAGGCCCGTTCAAGATCCTTGAAAGAATCGGGAAAGTGGCTTACAAACTTGAGCTACCTCCAGCACTCAACAATGTTCATCCAACCTTCCACGTGTCCAACCTGAAGAAATGTCTTGCTGATGAGAACCTCCACATACCTCTTGACGACGTGCGCATTGATGAAATGATGCACTTTGTCGAGAAACCGATGGAAATCATGGAACGTGAGATCAAGCAACTCAAACGCAGCCGCATTCCTATAGTCAAAGTCCGTTGGGATTCTAAACATGGTCCTGAGTTTACATGGGAACGTGAAGACCAAATGAAACTCAAGTATCCTCACCTCTTCACCGATTCAGCAGCCTCAACTAGTTGAATTTCGGGACGAAATCCCTCAACATGGGGAGACTGTAACATTCCTGTTTTTTTTACCATGTAAACGTTTCGATGCAATAAACGAGTATTTCAATTTCAAATTCGTGTGCAACAACCGTAAATGCAATTACACATACAATACATTATGTTACAATAACAACTGAAAACGCCATTATCTCACAAGCCCCGAGGACTAAAACTGACAAAACTATAAAACTACAAAACTAGGCAAGCACGGTCGCGCCTAAGACTAGGCACGGTCGCGCCTGCAGACCTAAGCACGGTCGTGCCTAATACAGACACGGTCGCGCTGCTGAAACCACGTGACTCCACAGAGTCAGTCAGTGGTCCATGCTCGTCGAATCAAATCGCGTTAAGGCCGGATTTCACGCGTCCGACCATACGCAACTGTACACCATCTGAAACACGTCTCCAATTTCGTACTCCAATCGACCTATTTCAATCATCAACTAACCACTCCCACCACAATCATGAATTCGCAAATTTGACGTTATAAGGAGAATCCAATGCCCTCTACACCTTCACATGCACCCTCTCGACCTCTCGGAGCATTCACTCGACTCACATACAACCTCTGTCGTCCGATCGATCGCCAAGAAACCCGACCTCACGACTTGTAGCCGACTGCATTAAATTGCCCGATTTAAACAAGTAAGTAATATGTCTCTAGCTTCGTATCTACCTCTACCACGAAAGCCCTATGTCAATTCGTAGTAAAAATACGCGATCGATCCGATTTTGAACCTAAAAAGTCGAAACTACACTTTTAGTCGAACTACCACTTAAACACGATATAAATACAATTAAACTATGTAAATAGCTTCGCAAGAATCCACTAAGTGAAAGCCCTAAGAATACAGAAGCTTTTAATATAAGAATCGATCGATTTGTGTCTGGAAAAGACCCGACACGGTCGCGCTCATCACTGAGCGCGGTCGTGCCTGACCAAGCACAGTCGTGGTCCGAGTAAGGCCCGGTCGTGCTTACCGAGCAAACAAGTCCTGACCAAAAACAAACACTAGACGCGGTCGTGCCGGACACGAGCACGGTCGTGCTCCATGACCAGAACCTCTGTAGTCTTCTGACTCGACCACGGGCGTGCTCCAGACCACCACGGTCACGCCCGGAGGCGAGCGCGGTCGTGCCGTTGATGAGCACGGTCGTGCTCAGTCAGAACTGAATCTTTACAGTTTCTCAGATTTGATGATTTTTATAAAACTTATGTTATAAACTTAACTGTTTAAACAGAATCTCACCATTATTAAGCACAACAATTATTTTCATCGATTAAATTGTTTTAAACCGATTCTTACCATTTGAAAATACATTTTCATTTAAAATTTCTAAATTTATAAAAAGTTATAACAAGATTTTATAAAACACTTTATTATGAAAAAGACTTTTATAAACCAATTGTATAAATCCTAGTTACATCAAATAAAACTTATATAAATATAAACTACTTTATATTTTGTGACGTTTTCTAAAATAAGTAGATAAAACGAATTCGTTTGTTATATTACATTCAATTAAATATATATACCACACTACCTTATATTTTAAATACATAACTAAACGATACAATTCATTAGTGCAAATCCTTACGCTTGCAATACACTGAAACACTATAGTTACTTTAAACCCTATACACCGCATTAATACACGTCATACATTTACTCGATAGGTCAAGCTCCGTGACCCTCAAACACTTAACATTTACTTGGTTGTGCAATCTACACTCTCCAACACATGTGATTCTACATAACCCCACTTTTACTCTTTTTCACCTTTGGGGTGGACATGATTTACATTAAACAAATTGCAACTCTTTCATAGTACAATTCTTACTTGATTACATGAATTATTTGTGCAATATGCTTGAATGCTATGAGTCATTACTATACATACATGACGCAACTCGTGCAAATCATTAACTCTGTACAAGCCAACGGTAAACAAGGATAGTACTATTGAGTCTGACAAACCCACCCGGGTAGGGTGTTTGTTACCGACTTTACATTAGGGTAACCTGCGTGTTATGCCTCAGTCACAAGGTTTGATTGTGCACCTAGTATAACTATAGATTCTCCATATTTGTCTTATATACCATGTGAATCAAGGAATTGTATAAACAGTTTTGAACTCTTATTTGTGTGTCAAAACTTATGTATGCTCACCAACTTTTTAGTTGACCCTTGTTTTTAAATCATGTTTCAGGTGCTAACAATTGAGATGATTACAAGTTGCTTCCACCTAGTTTGAGGACCTAGTTAAAAGGCTCTAAAATAAACATTGTTATGTATTTTGTTATGTTTCGTGTACTTGTTGGATTGTTGTTTGATTTCAATGAAAACTGCATGTTTAAATATTTCAACATTAGCAAACCATGAGCTATGAACAGTCTGCACGCTTCACGCCCCGACGTTTCCGCCGCCGGTTGGGGTGTGACAGGAGCGAACTTAATATGTTCGACTGGTTCTGAGTAAGCGAACTTAATATGTTCGCCTGAGGCTTGTTAAGCGAACTTAACAAGTTCGCCTAATGGAGCGAACTTAATGGTGATTTAATATTGTTTTCAGGCGAATTTATTCATTTATCTTATTCACTGTTAGAGCGAACTTATAAGAGCGAACTTAAGGAATATTTAGCGAACTTGTGATTTCAGATCTAGGGTTCTTATTTGAATTTTGTGTGTTTGTTTCTGGATCGGTTTTTGATTGCGAGTAATTCTAAGGTAATCTCAACAAATTTTATCCGTTAAATCGTCTGGAATTTGGCCTTTTACCTCTGTGTTCGTTCGGTTTGAAAGTTTTACGTTTTCTGGGATTTGAACAAATTTTCTGTATTAACACTTGAAACTGAAGCTTAATCTTGTGTCGTGAATGTTAATCGATGATTGTGTTGTATTTGAATTGAGAATTTATACATGATTTAGACATGTTTGTGATTCTGTGTGGAAGTTGTATCGACAAAACTGGTTCAGGCAAACTTGTTCATGCGAACTTGTACATGCGAACTTGTTTAGGCGAACTTGTTTAGGCGAACTTATTATGTTCGCCTCTTGCAACACTAAGCGAACTTAGTAAGTTCGCCTAAGGGCTCAGGAGTGTTTTGGACTTGTGTTTTTTTTTTTGTGTTGAAAATTTTTGTGTTTAAATTATTTTTATTCTTTTTTGTTTGTTTTGCTTACTAATGTGTTTTTGTCCTCTACATTTACAGATGGCACGTCGTGTTGAGTACAAACATAATCAAGTGGCGTTATTGGATCCGAATATGTCTGAAGCTGTTAATTTTCAAGGAATTATCAACTTTCTGAATCGTTCAAGATTGCATGTGGCTTTATCTGCTAATCCGTATATCAGTTTACCATACATTCAACAATTCTGGGATACCGTTCATCAAGATACGGATGTTGAACCTCACGTACTTCGTGCTACAGTAAATAATACGGAGGTTGCTATTTCAGTGGAAACTATTCGTGCTGCATTGTGTGACACCCAACATTTCAGGTCAATATCCGTACATGTTATAAACAAGTTTACATCATAATTGTTTTCGTGACTTACTTAATTTCACAATCAAGGACATTAAGGTCTAACAAAAACCGTACATTGTCTCATTTCATATTTTGGTAATTCTAGGAGTTACCGGTTCACGTACCATATAAACCGACTAATACGAACGTTTGTGGTGAAATTAAATAACCAGAAAAATATATAGACGTATATGGTATACAAACTTTACGTTGGACAATAAATTCTTTTTTTTTTTTTTTTTAGAACTAAAACTTATAATATACGTAAAGTTAAATAACGAACCCTTTTGAAGACATTACCGCGTATCGTTACCTGTAGGCGCTTATGCTTACTAATAATCACATCAACGAATTATACAACCCGGGATTTAAATATATTTCACTCAACGAATCTTTAACTAATTAAATTATAATTCTAGTATCATTAAGAACCTAAACCAAATTAAATTAACACTTAAAAAACTCTAACTAGGATTAATCCACCTAATAAGCTAATTAACTAACACCTAATCTTATGTTATCATCTAAACTAACCCAATCCCCCTAATTCCTTGAATCTCGGCTGAAGAAGTAACATGTAGGTCCCTCCACCATCAAAATTCCTACTACTAGATTGTTTAAGTTAAAAAACATACTCCCTTATCCTCTTTTATTCCCAAAAGTCTTTCAAAACCCATTCCCCATCTAATTCAAAATCTACAAAAGGACTACCACATCCTATCATTCATCACTCACTCTTTTTCAAACACTCAATCTCTTACCTTACCTCTCTCTTTTTCTCACGACAACAACACCACCTTATCGTCTTCATGCTGTCTTCATTCTACCTTCACATATTCATCCACTTCAAGCATTAAAACTCTCCATCTTTTGGTGTTCTAAGGAGCTTTCAAAGATTTTCTCAAGGATTTTAACTAAGGACTCAAGATCATTCTCTGTTTCTCTCAAAAATCATCATCTCTGTTTCGAGGTAAAAACTCAATATTATTCATATTATTTTCTTAAAAACCGTAGCTAAACATACAGTTTACTCGAACGTAAGAAAAATAACCAGAAAAGTGTGTCGAATTCAAGATTAAAACATGAATATATGCGTTTATGTATGAATAAAGTTTTGAAACTGATTCTGTCAATCAAAATTTCAGTAATCGAAACTATAGTTTCGATACCTGTTTACTCAATCGAAACTAAGTAGTTTCGATACATGTTTACTCAATCGAAACTAAGTAGTTTCGATACCTGTTTACTCAATCGAAACTAGGTAGTTTCGATACCTATTGCTCAATCAAAACAAGGTAGTTTCTATACCTTTCTTACCCAATCGAAACTAGGTAGTTTCGATACCCAGTTTGCTCAATCGAAACTAGGTAGTTTCGACACCTGTTCTATTCAATCAAAACTAGGTAGTTTCGATACCTGTTTCAAGCCCATTGGGCAGTAACTTAGAACTATTTTATAACGAAACAAGTGTTGGAAAACTAAGAAGATATTTAAACAAAAGGAACCAGATTTACTAAGTCGGTGAACAATTTGCATATGAGACATTCGGTCATAACACGAATTACCCTTTTTGTAATTAGGGTACGAATAGTCAAGTTTGACTAGAACAATTGTCATTGCAAGCATACACAAACTCAAGGTGAGTTTCACGGCCCCTTTTTACTGTTTTGTATAATTTGGAGGAAGAACATACTTATAACTATTTTTATATGATAACAAGAAAACAAGACCCGACCTTTATGTTTGCATGAGTTGATACATTTGGAGCTCATAAAGTTCCCTGACCATCGTATTTATAACCATTAGCTATGGATTAGCCTAGGAATCTATGGATAGTACTATTGGGTCTGACACCCCCGGTCATGGTTAGTCGCGCTAACCATGGGTCCCTCTGGCCAAATGACTGCATAGTGTTCTAATATTGCTCGTGAGGTACGAGTGAGGGGCAAAACACCTGGTCTTGGTTTGGTTATGCCTCATGTATGTACATATTATTTGTATTCCTAGCTAGTTTACAAATGGGTCAAACATTACTTGTTTTGTTTATCATATACGTAAAAATCATTTTCATGCAATTGGTTTGCTCATTGTATTCATATATAAAACCTGTGAACTCACCAACCTAGTGTTGACATTTTCAAGTATGTTTTTCAGGAAATTAATCGCGGCAACAAGAGTAATACCACGTAGGATTCATGCATACATGGTGGATACTACTTTTGAAGATTTTTCTTGTATAACCCATAATGTTTGGGTCATATTTGTAAAATCTTAATATTTTGTAACTTCAACTACTATTTTGGGCTGTAAAACCTTAAACTTAATTTATGTATCCAGTTGTATGTATGCGTTTGCAATAATTATATGCTTTGGAAACCATGAACGTTACGCCTCGCGTTTCCGCCTTGGCGGGGTGTGACAGATTGGTATCAGAGCCATTGATTATAGCGAACTAGGAGTCTAAAATCAAACCTAGTCTATAATTTAAATGACCCACTGAGACATTCTTCATTGCATATGCATTTCATAACTTATCATCGTATTGTACGGATATCGTAGACACTGAATATCGTCACACACTAACCCCATTTCGACTTCAGACCCATGGCACCCAAAAGAAGGGCACCGCGTGACACTACTGGTGAAAACAACACGACGATTTCCGCAGAAGTTGAGCAACTCATATCACAACGTGTAGCCGCCGCCTTGGAGCAGTATGAAGCCAATCGGAATAACGGCGGAGGAAATGGTAGTGGTAGCGGAGGAGGTGCAGGAGGCAGTGGCACTGCTGGAGGTTCTGGAGGTTCGGGAGGTAATAGAATGTGTAAACACCTCTGTAACACAGTCACGATCTAAGTTAACAACATTATTAAAATTTTGACTTGTGACCCTACAGAGGCTTCGAACAAGAAGTGCACTTCTAAGGCCTTTCTATCCTGCAACCCTCGCAACTTCAATGGCACCGAGGGTGCAGTAGGCCTGATGAGGTGGATTGAGAAGATGGAATCTGTGATTGATATTAGTGAATGCACAGCTGACTGTATGGTGAAATATGCCACTTGCACACTTACTGACAAAGCATTAACCTGGTGGAATTCTCAGATGAAAACCTTGGGAAGACAGACTGCCTACCAGCTATCTTGGGATGATCTAAAGGCCATGATGATCGAGGAGTACTGTCCTCGAAATGAATTGCAGAAAATCAAAACTGAAATGTGGAACCTTCAAATGATAGGAGATGATGTGGCTGGTTACACTGACAGGAGCTGGCAATCTTGGTGCCACACATGGTCACGCCAGAGTACAAAAGGGTTGAAAGGTACTTGTGGGGTCTTGCACCCTAAATTCGTAGTATGGTGACTTCGTCAAACACCATGGATGCCAAGAGTGCCATAGTCTTAGCCTACAAACTAAGGGATGATGTTGTTCGTAATGGTTTGTTCGGGAAAAAGGAAACCGAGGAAAGAAAGTTAGGAGAAAAGAGGAAATGGGTGGGAAAACCAAATAACCAATTTAGGAATCAAGCCTATAAGAGACAGGAGACTGTGAAAGTTTTTGCTGCTAACACTGTGGAGAAAAAGGGTTATGCTGGCCCCTAACCGAGGTGTGATAAGTGCGGGTATCACCATGTGGGGAAATGCACTCAATGTGAAAGGTGTAGAAAGTTTGGACATCGAGCGCAGACATGCCGACTCAATGCCAACCCCACCGATAAGATTAAGCAAGGATGCTATGAATGTGGAGATCTGAAGCACTACAGGAAAGATTGCCCCAAGTTGAATAAAAAGAATAACAATCAGGCCCGAGGAAGAGCGTTCGTGATGGGAGCTGGGGACGCACGCCAGGACCCTAACATTGTCACTGGTACGTTCCTGATAAACAATCATTATGCCTCTATACTTTTCGATACGGGTGCTGATATGAGTTTTGTGTCAAATGAATTTAAGTCCCTACTCGGTATTAAGTCCAGCAAACTAGACCAAAATTACACAATTGAATTAGCAAACGGGAAATTAATTAAAACCAAAGAAGTCATTCAGGGTTGTACTCTATGTTTGAAAAACCACACATTTAGTATAGACCTGTTACCCGTTGACCTGGGAAGTTTTGACGTTGTTATTGGTATGGATTGGTTGTCAAAGAATCACGCCGAGATTGTTTGTTTTGAGAAGATTGTTCATATTCCCCTCCCAAACGGAGAAGTTCTTTCGGTTCAAGGTGAGAAAAGTGGAGTGACATTGAAGATAATAAGTTGCATGAAAGCTCGTAAGTACCTACGTAAAGGCTATTGCGTGTTCCTGGCTCACGTCGTCGAGAAGAAACCCGAGGAACGTCGACTTGAAGACATACCAATCGTTAAGGATTACCCTGAAGTTTTTCCTGAAGACTTACCTGGATTACCACCACCGAGGCAAGTCGAATTCCGAATCGATTTGGTACCAGGAGCCGCACCGGTTACGCGGTCACCGTATCGACTAGCACCTTCCGAGATGCAGGAATTGTAGGTCCCTTCGTGTGTGTCGGATCGTCACATGCAAGTGGTCTAGTAGTCAAACCGGGTTGCGGAATACTCGTGACTAGGTGGAGAGTCTTACTAAACAAAGTAAACCAAACACGAGAGTCGCAATAAACGTTCTTTGTATTATAAACACTCGACGGTTACAGAGATAATACAAGCTGCGTACTTAGCAGAACTGAGTTCGTCTAAACAAATGTTCCTGCGTACTTAGCCTCTATGAACCTATCCTATTTATACAGACCTGATGCCTGCGCACTTAGCAAGTGCGCAGGACCAATTGCTCTTGCGTACTTAGCAAGTACGCATGGGTCTTCTTGCGTACTTGCTAAGTACGCAGGAGCTTTCTCCTGCGCACTTGTAAGTGCGCAAAACACTTAACAGAAACACAACATGCATTATGTAAAAGTAAATACAACTCGATAAACCATTACATAATGACTCATAAATACAAAGACAAATTACAGACAATAGACATACTACCTAAGACTCTATCCAGAGTGTTGTCACAGGAAAGTGCATCAACAAACTCCCCCTTGACAACAGCTCGGGAACTTCATCGTCTTCAGTCTTCGGTCTTCAGTCTTCACAGCATCTGCTCCTTAGCTTCCATCTTCTTTTTGTAATCAAGACAGAACTTGATCAACTTGTCGTATTTGGCAGAGAGAAGCTTCGTCCATTCGTCAGTGTGGATGCAGTACTTGTCGGCTAGTACCTCCAGATCGTTCACAGAAAAGTTGATGAAGCAGACTTCATCAAATATCCTGATCACTTCCTTTGGCACCATATTTCCACTTTCTGACTTACCTTTACTCATTTCCACAGCCTCGCCTGTTTTTGGATCAACGTACCAGTACCACATGTCACCAAGAATATCCTGAGGTAACTTGCTCAGGGGAATCTTAGTTTCACATCGCACTGGCTTGTATACCAATCTCTTTATGGGCTTCTTAGTCACAGGATGCACAGCGTGCTTATCCTTGACTCTTCTGGGCACCTGAGGCTTGAGGTATTCAAAGTTCCTTGATCTTGCTTCCCGCTTTAGTGTTACCGACAAACCCATTGCTACTGCATTATTCGAGTGACTTAGCAGATCGCGGTTTGCAAGGTTAACTAGGTCGTACTTGGGCAAAGAGTTGAACGCCTCACTGGTGGGTTTCAAGTATTGAACCCCCCCAGATCTTTTGATGGCGAACAGCTGCTTGTCCTCCTCGTACCTAACAGCTAAGATCATCCCTGTCGCTCCGTGCTTGTCTGTGATAGACGTCTTTTGCCACACGGGAGCTGGACCATTTGTAGATGCAGAAGGCATGTCTTTCTCTTTTTATGCCTCGGGGTCCGCAGGTATATGGTCGACCGGGGAGGCTTCAGTTGTTGCTTCAACATTACTTGCTATGTCAACTGAGCCTGTGTCGAGCAGAGATTCGAGCGATGGTACTTCAAAGATCTCACCATCCTCTAACTCGTACTCTCCTTCCCCGTCGCCCTTGGGAATCTCTATCACCACATCATCTTCATTCCAGTCATCACCAGAGTCGAACTCTCCTTCTTCCAGATTAAGGAGAGCATCGATCTGTGCCTCTTTGGAATAGTCAGGCTCTAAATAGAGGATCTCATCATCAGATAAGTCCTTGAGCACGTCAGCCGCTGATTTCCCTTTATCTCCGCCACCACCACCTGAGGTATCACCACCCTCTTGCTGAGTAGACTCCCCCTCAGCCAATGGAACAGAAGAGATGGGAACAATCGCCAAAGCTAGGTGCTCACCTCCACTAGGACCGACTTCAGGATCCTTGTCTTTATCATCATCCTTAGTCAGATCGACTGGATGACATGACTCGACACCGGTGTATTTCTTTTCTTTGTCTTTCTCTTTCTCTTTCTCTTATTCCTTCTCCCCCTAAGCACCTAGCTTCGCGGTCAGTTCACCAACTAATTTGACCATCGCTGCGTGCTCTTTTCTCTGCAAGTCCATCCTCAGCTCCAGTGAAGTTCTGTGGCCAAGAATTATTTCGTTAGTCTTCATTAACAGTTCATTCTGTGCCATGACATTCTTCAACTGTTCATCAGTCCCCGTTCTCTGGCTACGCAGAATCTTAACTTCATCCGCCAGAGAGTTTATCTGTGCTTGTTGAGCATCAGAATCCTCTTTTGACTTTTGAATAGTCTTCAACAAGCCAGCAACTTGGGTTTCTAGCACATCGATCCTAGCTTCATTTGGATCCGGATGCCTAGATGATGAGGCTTCGGCGTTGTGGATGGGGGAAGAGAAGATTGTGTCAAAGTCGAACCCTGTGAGAAATCACCGTAGTTAAAGGGTTGACCTGACGGCTCTTTGGTGGGTGTTGGGATGGGGGATGTAATGATGGGAGTTATGGTTGGGGTGATGGTGACTGACTCCGTGAGAAGTGGAGTAGTCACCGTCACCTGGATGGTTGGAGTAGGGAGGGTCACCGTCACAGGAATCACCTCTGTGACCGCCGTGACCGCCACATCTGCTTGTACCAGTGGCCTTCTCCTCCTTCTAAACAGTTGTCGTGCTGGCGTGGTAGATTCTAACTCTGGACGGGCAGCTTCAACTTGTACTGGCTGCACAGTCGGAATCTCTTCAACCTTGGGGATAGCAACCTCTTGCCTATCGCCCCTTTTCTTGTTGGCTTTCTCTCGCCTTCGTCTTTGTAGAGCAGCGTCAGAGTCGGAAGCCGGCTCATATTCGCTGCTCGAGCTTTGTCGTTTTCTTTTTGAAGACGACTCAGGCAGGATTACCTGTGCCGACCTTCTCGGATGTGCCTGTGATGGTGCGTCATCGGAATCAGAAGAATCTGATTCTGTTGCCTCCGAATCGGATTCCTCAGCACCACCAACATCACCTTCATCATCACCTTCATCATCATCATGCTCTTCCTCTTGCTCTTCACCAGAGTCATCACTCATCTCTGGTGCTGAGTTGGGACTATACCAGTTCCAATCTTCAGGAGCGACGTATGCTTCATTCAGTAGGTGGCCAAAGAGGTCAGTGTGCGCAGGCGTAGGTTCTACACTGCCTGGCTTTAGAAACTGAGCAAAGACTCTCTTGTCCACCCGTTTTACCTGAAGTCTCTCCCCGATAGCGAATAGGTTTGGCAGTGCATCATCGATCAGTAGCTGCACAAACCCTGGGTACAAAAGGAACCTGAACCTCTCTGCTGTATTTATCTGGTCATTTAGTGCTTTGAAGATATAGCGAGAGAAGTTATAGCCCCGATTGAGAGACAGGCCCACCATGGCCGCTGCTAGGTCATGACCCATGGCATCTTTCCCCGCTTTCCTGGATGAGATGCACACGATCATGATGTGGGCAAAGTAACGCCATTGATCCAATACCCACATCTTCTTGTAGGAAGCATAGTCCCTTGCCCCGACATATCCCATTCTATGCCTCCAACACCCATCCATGTAGTAATCTGGATAGGATGTCGGGTCGGTGGCAAGGTCTCCGAACTGCAATACTCTCCTTATTGTATCCTCGGAGATAGCAATAGCCCGACCATCAACGGTAGCCCTTATGACATTCGGGGATACCGTGCAATCGTGCTCTGCAGTCTCCCAGAATTGCTCCAGGTAAGGTCTTGAGACTGTTGGGTTTGCTGAGATTGCATAACTTATTCTTGATCTGTTGAGAAAATCCACAATCTCCCTGTATTGCAAGGCTGCGCCTTTCCATTCTGGTTCGGTGTTAGCCACTAGGTTGAATTCGTCAGTGAATGCACGAGCCATAGCCTGCAAACACACACAGAAAATATATTCAGAACAACTTATAACACTGGAAGTAGACACACATGACACAGTATTGTAGTTACACTTTGAAAAATTTTTCAGACAGAAAAAATTTCTAAGTGTTGGTCCTGCGCACTTAGCAAGTGCCCAGGTTTTTCCTCTTGCGTACTTGCTAAGTGCGCAAGAACAACCCTTAGCAAAAAAATTCAGAATTTTAAAATTGTTCAAAGCGTGGCTTGATTAGGTCGCCACTAGGTCGGAATCAGGGATTCCAACCTATGGTACCATTATTAACACCACAAAACACTACACCACGAGCAATTTTGACCTAGGTCAGTCGAACGACCCACTGACTGTTCAACTTCAATCGACGGATCAGACGATGACTAAGAGAATGAATAGAGGATCGATTAGGCGTGTATTGGTAAATTAATGTCAATAAGTTACCCAAACAACCCTAGATTATCCCAAATTTTAGTCGGATTTAACCAAAAAAAAATTCTAAGTCAGAAATACGGTCCAAATGTCATGAATCTACGGTTGGAATCGGTCTATAATCTCACCAATGAGATGAAATACGAAGATGACAATGTGATTGGGATGAAAAATCCGGTTGGAACACTCGAAATTTTTGAGGAAAATGCTCGGAGGGAATAGCACAGGAGAAAAACGATTGAAAAGTGATAAACCCTAAAAAATTGTCTAAGTCCTGTATTTATACCCAACACATATTGGTCGTGCGTACTTACTAAGTGCACAGGATTTAACTCCTGTGTACTTACTAAGTACGCATGACATAAGTCTTGCATACTTGTTAAGTACGCAGGGTTTACCTCATGCGCACTTATCAAGTACGCAGAGACTCTTATGTGCGCACACATTCAACTCAAATTATGAAGATTTTAAGTCAAATAACGAACAAGATAAAAATATTCAACCAAGAGGATTCAAATACAATTCATGAAGATTAAACATAAAATATTTTTGGCCTTTTTCTGATTTAAACTTGAACTATGCATAAACTTAAAAACTTAAAATCTTTTTGTTCTTTTCAAGATAGATATATACAATCATTTACACAAGCTATTTTTGATCAAAGGTACGAGCAGAGGATCATATCAGGCTAACTTATAGCAAAAACGATACAATATAAACATCAAAGAATATGGGATCATGTCATGTATTACTCTTTATTCATACGTAATAAGCACATAAACAAGTAATTCAAGTTGACAATATTATAAGATTTGAAACTATAAGCATCTTTGTATCACGTTCTTGAGTATTAAGGTATTAATTATAAGATATACAACGTGTACCCCACTGATATGCTATGATATTTTGCACTATCTTCAAGGCATCTAAGATTTTTCCAATGATTTTCTTAATTTTCAGAATGAAGTTACATCAATTAGCACAGAAAAATCAAGCAAAATCCATAAGGATTATCAGGAATCATAAGATTCAGAATCGAGTGATTCTTTTGTCTTGGTTTCATGTGATTTTCTTTTTTGAATATCGGTATGATGATTCGGGATAATGAACATGGTGTTTGATTATAAGGTAAGGGGATCCAACTTTTATCTGGATTTGATTTCAATGAACCAGGAATGATTCAAGGGTGAATACATGCTCAACGGTTAATGTAGAGACATGTCTTGATTCAATCTCTCCTTGCATACTTGTGAGTATGGGCAGTGAGATGAACCGCATTAATTGTGCTAACAACATAACCCGAAACTGATCTCAAAAGAAAATTATTGTCAAAATCTAACATCCTTTATCTGATAGTGATCTTTTCTAATCTTTTACTCACACACGCTTGCAAACATGGGTTCAAATCACAGTTGTAATTTTGATTTAGTTTCCACACTACTAGTGATTCAAAGACGCATACAGCCTACTGACAATTCAAATTACTTGTAAATAAACAGATTAAAAACATAACAATTTTAAACAGATAAGTAAGCATGACGCAATCATTTCCCATATGAGCAGTCTATGAAGTTTAAATCATTTCTGATGTACTATCATTTCCTCTTTTCTCAAGTTAACTTTGAAATTTTCTCCATTTTCTATTTTGTTTTTGATTTTTGTAAAATATTTTAAAAACTAAAAGAACTATACAGAAACTTTAAAGGAATTAAAAATTTAACTTCCATGAATTGAAATGATTTAAGAAAACTTAGTTTTCACTCAGGATTGAACATTCCTATCAAGTTGACAAGATGCTCAAAACGGGATCGATCAAATGCCTTTGTGAAAAGGACAGCAAGATTGTCATCCGTGTGAACTTTTACAAGTTCAATTAAATGCTTTTCAGCACAATCACGGATGAAATGATGGCAAATCTCTATATGTTTAGTTTTGGAATGTTTCACCGGGTTATTTGTGATGGACATGGTGGCATTGTTGTCAATGAATAGAGGAGTTCCAGTGAAGTTTAAGCCGTAGTCTCTCAACTGCTGCTGAATCCACAGTATCTGAGAACAACCGCTCGCTGCAGCAATGTATTCTGCTTCACAAGTTGAGACAGAAACCGTTGACTGCTTCTTGCACTGCCAGGAGACCAGCCTGTCTCCTAAGAATTGACATCACCAGAAGTTGACTTTCTGTCAAGGTTACAACCGCCATAATCTGAATCAATGTAGGCTTTGAAGTCGAATGACTGCTGCTTAGAGTACCAAAGACCTAATCGGGGTTTCCCTTTCAGATATCTGAAAATTCTCTTCACAGCTATCACATGTGACTCCTTCGGTTGAGACTGAAACCTTGAGCACAAACATACAGCAAACATTATATCGGGTCTTGAAGCTGTGAGATACATAAGTGATCCGATCATCCCACGGTACAACCTACTGTCCACATCCTTTCCATCTCTGTCGGGATGCAAACCATGATTGACTAGGATTGGTGTGCCATAAGTAGTGCTATCACTCATCTTGTATTTTGACAAGATGTCCTGCACGTACTTAGTTTGATGTAGATAAATACCATTCTCTCTTTGACTGACTTGCAGACCTAGAAAGAATGACAGTTCACCCATATTGCTCATTTCAAACTTGGACTTCATCACCTTCTCGAATTCCCTACACATCCCTTCATTGGTCGACCCAAAGATAATGTCGTCGACATATACTTGCACAAGAAGAATGTCACCTCCTGCTTTCCGTATGAAGAGAGTCGAGTCAATCTGACCACGGTCGAAACCATTAGACAGTAAATGCTTAGATAATGTCTCATACCATGCCCGCGGTGTTTGATGAAGACCATAAAGTGCTTTGTCGAGCTTGTACACTTTATTGATATTATGCGGATCTTCAAAACCGGGAGGTTGAGTGACATAGACTTCTTCATGCACCTTACCATAAAGGAAAGCACTCTTCACATCAAGTTGATAGACCTTGAAGCCGACATATGTGGCATAAGCCAAGAACAGTCGAATGGCCTCAATTCTAGCAACTGGGGCATATACTTCATTGTAATCCAAGCCCTCTTGTTGTAAAAACCCTGAACAACCAACCTTGCTTTGTTCTTCACAACTACATGACGATCATCCATCTTGCATTTGAACACCCATCTGGTACCAATTGGCTGAAAGCCTTTTGGCAAGTCAACTAAATCCCACACGTGCAACTTTTGGAATTGAGACAGTTCATCTTGCATCGCCTCAATCCAGCAGTTGTCAGTGAGAGCCTCCTTCACATTCTTCGGCTCTAACTAGGACACGAATGCAGCATGCAGACATGTTTCCATGACACCAGTGTCAAATATCTCTGTGTAAAGACTGGTGTTCTCAGTGATGGTTCTATGACGAGTCTGAACACCGGCATAAGGATCATCAATAATGTTGTCGATTGGATGATTCCTATGCACCCTCGTTTCTGGTACAATCGGTTCTTGAATTTCTGGATCTAGATTCGTGCTTAACTCCCCCATTTCCTGTGTTCCAGAGGAAGAAGATTCAATGTTTATTGGATCAGCTGGAGCTTCATTTCCTACAGTTGTGTTAGGATTGGCTGGAGCGTCATCTCCATCAACAAGAACATCTTCACTGTCATTACTGTCATGAGTTCCATATGCAGATGCAGCATTGGAATCAGGAGTTATAATTGGTGCAGTAGCACGAGTAGAAAAGCTGGAGTCATTGTCGCCACGCAATAAATCATAAACATTTGCAGCGTCTTCTGTAGATAAGTCAGGAAGATTGAAAGACTTGAATAGCGCATCATAATCAAAACCCCAAGCTAGACCTTTTGGTTCTGGTGGAGTGCTGTGTTTACTACAGTCCACTTCAAACCATTCCTCGACAGTACGAGTTCCTATGTTGTACACTCTCTTGCAGGGCGAATTGGCAACATATCCTAAGAAGATGCCTTCCACCGCTTTCGCATGAAATTTAGACAGACGGTCTTTATACTGTAGCAATAAGGAACAAGGACTACCAAAAGGAACTAGGTAATCAAGAGTGGGAAGTCGATTGTTGATCAACTCATAACATGTCTTGTTGTGCCTTTTCACAACCAGAACCCTGTTTAAGACGTGACAAGCTGTATTAACTGCTTCTGCCCAGAAAGTGACAGGAAGCTTTGCATCTGACAGCATAGTCCTTGCAGTCTCGATCAGTGTTCTGTTCTTCCGTTCAGCAACTCCATTATGCTGAGGTGTGTACGGCGCGCTGAATTCGTGACGGATCCCTCTCTTGAGACAGAAAAGTTCCATCAAATTATTCTTGAACTCAGTTCCGTTGTCACTCCTTATTCTTCTAACTTTCAGCTTGCAAAGAGATTCCAAGCTCAGGATCAGGTATTGAAGAATATCAGCAGTCTCGTCTTTTGTACCTAAAAAATGCACCCAAGAAAAACGTGAGAAATCATCAGTTACAACTAGACAGAACGACTTACCTCCAATACTCCTGATACTTATGGGGCCAAACAGATCCATGTGTAATAGCTCCAAAGGGGTATCGATAGAGTTTTGGAGCTTGGGCTTGTGAGATTTCCTTTGCTGTTTGCCCTTTTTACACGGCATACAGTCATCTGCAACGGTAAACCTCAACTTAGGAACCCCGGTTACCAAACCGTTTCGGACAAGATGATTCATTTTACGATAAGAAATATGTCCGAGTTTCCTATGCCACAAGATAGAGTCAAGCTCGCTTTTGTAAGCAAACAGGTAGCAACTGATGAGGTGGTTGTTGCCACGCTCATATCGATCTGATAAGTGTCGTTTGATCTTGGCGCTCTCATCATGATCCAGTCTTCAGGAACCTCAAAACCGGGTTTGAGAATCAGGCATTCTGACTTGTCAAACATCACCGAGTACTCCTTGTCACACATTTGGGAGACACTCAACAGGTTATGCTTCAGCTGCTCGCAGAAGTTGACATTGTCAAAGCTGACACAACCGTTCGAAACCACGCCTTGACACGTGATACTGCCGCCTTTTTCTCCGGCAAAGGCCACATAGCCGCCTCTTAATGGTTTAACGTCTTGAAGCAAGGCCATGTTTCCTGTCATGTGCCGGGAGCATCCACTATCTACATACCAACGGTTAGAGATAGTACCCTTCAGACGTCCCTGCACGAGTAACAAAAGAATTAGTTAGATTTGGAGACCCAAGCCATTGTGGTCTTGGGTCGTCCATCCTTCTCAAAATAAACTACTTCTTTCAACTCGCAGTCATGATGACTGTTCAAAATTGGTGAATCTTTGGATGAATTTGGAACAGGAGATTGAGAACCTTTAACTTTCTTGTTCCAGGATCTCTTTTGATTCTTAACCAGAACAGTAGACTTTGGCTCAACCACAGCTGGTGAACTTGTGGAAGCTTCACTTGACTGAGTCTTAGTCAGCTGTTCCAGCTTTCTCAACCTCTTATTCCTTCTTCTACTTTGTCGCTTAGAGAGTCTAGCCACAGATTTCTCACCAGTGCGTGTACTACCAGATGTAGACACACGAGGTACAGCAGGTTGCTTTACCTTTCTTGCAACAGATGGTTTGACCTCAGATTTAATCTTAGGTTTTCCCATAGGTTGTACTGGTGGTTTCACCACATTCTGCTTTGGACTTTTGGGAGATGGTTTCACTGGTGGAGACCTGGGGATAACAGCAGGCTGTGAAACAACATGTCGTTTCCCTTGGTTCTTAGAAGGACAGTTCACAACAATGTGACCAACCAAGCCACAGTGAAAACAGTTCTTCTTGTCTACATAAGTTCTCTTGTAAGGCTCATTAGATCTGGCCTTAGATAACTCTCCATTATGAGCAGGAGGAGTTGGTTTATGAACAGAAGTCTGACCTTTTTCAGTTTGGTTTTTGGGGGTATAATACTTTTGCAAATTCTCTTTGTAACCAAGCCCATAATGAGCTGAAAAAGCCTCTTTCTTAACTTGGTTAATATTTTTATAACCCACGTAAAGCATTACCTTAAGTTTATCATTTGTTTTAATGATATCAGGTTCAGTTAAAATGCAGTTATCACCATTAGTGATAATATTTTTGTGGACTTTCTGTTCAGTCAACAACTCCTCAGAGACTACTCCTTCAGGGCAAGTGTCAACCGACCCATCTTCAGAAGCAGTAACATACTCCTCACTAGATGTGGAGTTAGCCTTACTTGAGGAATCATCCTTTTTAGGGGAATCATCCTTATCAGAGGACTCATCTAGACAGGTGAGATCAATGTCTATCAAGCTATTGACAAACTTCCCACTTATTGGTGGAGGAATGGCATTGGTACCAAGACCTATACCCTTCATTTTCCTCACTACTGATTCGTAGTGCTCCACCACAAAGCGAGTGTTTTTCAACTTCTCATTTGTTCATTTTAACTGCAGGATCTCATTTTGCAGTTTGTTGATTTCATTGTTCCGTTTTTCTAACCCCCTATACGCAATATCCAAGTGAACTTGTTGCTCACTTATTTGTAAAGAATATTCACATTTTTCTTTTTTCAACGTTTCAACAGACTCTTTAAAACGTTTTTCATTTGCTTTGTAATTATGAGCTGCCATAGATAGGGGTTCGATTTTGTCTTGGAGCTTAGAAATTTCAAGCTTTAGCCCTAGACATTTAGAACAAGAAATAACAGAGAAAGGGTTAGAATCTACCTCAGATGATGAACTATGTGCTTCACCAATGGCCATGAAAGCAACGGCAGTGGTAGACTCCTTTTCAACAGCTACAGAAGCTTCCTTCTCCTCAGCTTCTTTTCTCTCAGCCTCCATCAGCTCCATGATCTCAGCCATGAGACCAACCTGTGTTTGAGCAATGATGGCGTCCTCTAGATGAACACCCCAATCAAAGTTTTCGTCATGCTGAGCTACCAGTGCATTTGACGAACCACCTTGATGTTGATTGTGGTGGCTAGTGTTGTTGTGGCCGTGGCTGTTTCCCTGGCTAGGTCTGGTGAAACCAGAGGCCAGTGCTCAGTCTTTTTGACACTCACGAGCAAAGTGTCCATAGTTCAGACACTTGTAGCATTTGGCCTTGGATTTATCAAATCCAACCTTTGCATTAGAATGTCCACCAATGAACTTTCTTCCTGTTCTGTTCAGGAAACGCTTGGCCCTCCTCAAAAGCATGGCCATATTCCATTGAATATCCATGTCCTCAATATCACCAGGATCCACTTGGTTAAAGTCTTCTTCAATAGTTTCAGGATCCGTTAGCTTGCTGCCTATGAAATTCTCATACGCAAGCATACATGATGAAAACAATGCTACATGATCTTCAGCTATTTTGACTATTGCAGAATGGTTAGCTGAAGACGTAGCTGGAGGATTTCTTGAGGTGTGTTGATGATTAGTTCCCAACCCTGATTCGAATGCATAACAAGCATGACTACCACACCCATTTGAGTGGTCTTCTTTATTGGAGTGTCCAGTAAAGAGGGCAATTCCAGAGCCCGATGATTTTGAAGTGGAAGTCGTCCCATGATACATGGAAGGGTCCTGTATCTGAGGTCTTCCCGAGCTCTCCTTCTTCATAAGATTCATGTTATGAGCTTGAATCTTACCAATAGCCTCATCTACTGTTAACTCATAGAATTTAGGATTTTCCCTCATCAGGGTTGTGTACATCTCAAACTTTGGTGGCAAAGCATCAAGAAATTTTTCCACCAGTTCTTCATTGGGATATTTCAGTTCAAAAGCTTTCAACTCCGTTTGTAAATGATAGAATCTAGAGATGAGATCATCTAACGATTCATTTTCCATGAAATTGAAGCATTCATACTGCTTCCGGAGAAGATCCCGCTTACTCTTCTTAATGTCACTGTTCCCCTCAAATCTTTTCTGAAGTGCTTTCCAAAGATCCTTGGAGGTGTCATAGCCTCGGAAACTGTGAAACAATTCCCGAGTTAATGACATAGTGATTGAGCCAAGAGCCTTCTTTTCCCGATCATAAGCTTTCTTTTGTTCTTCATCAAGCTTAGAGATGGGCTTTGGCACCTCTTCATCAAGATAGATGTGTGTGGGATGCTTATATCCCTCAAGGATTGGTATCCATAATGATGAGTCGGTGTATGAAATGTAGTGCTCAAAACGCGCCTTCCAATTGGAATAATCGTTTACATTTAATAGTTTAGGCGGTTTCTGAGGTGTACCGATCTCATTATCATAATTTAACATGTTTCCAAGATTCTGAAGGTTCGACATAGTGAAATACTTGGTCAAAAATCAGAAAAATCAGACACTGTTGCGCACTTGAGAAATGGTCTTGCGTAGTTAAGACGAGCGTACTTGTTAAGTACGCAGGAGGAAATATTAAGTACGCAGGATATATCTTAAGTTCGCACAAGTTCAGTCTTGCGCACTTGTAAGTACGCAGGAGATAACTCTTGCGTAGTTAGTAAGTACGCAGAAAACTGTACTTTTTACCAAAAATGGTAAGTACGCAGGACACCTTTTCAGCAACTCTCACCAACCTTTTCCGGTCACCTGAAAATCGCCGGAGATAGTGAAAAGTAGGATGATGATCAATGCAATCGAGCCAAAGGATCAGAAATAAGTTTCTAACCAACCTTTGATGCTCAAAACACACAAATACACAACAAAAATCGGTTTTTGAAAGATTTTTGCTTCTAAAAAAGTGCTCAAGAGCTACCCCTTTTTATCACAAAAATAAACAAAAATACCTCTTTTTGCTTGTAAAACTCAGTAAAACGTCTCCAAACTCACTTACAACACTCGAATTCAAGAGCAATGCTCTGATACCACTTTTAGGTACCTTCGTGTGTGTCGGGTCATCAAATGCAAGTGGTCTACTAGTCAAACCGGGTTGCGGAATACCCGTGACTAGGTGGAGAGTCTTACTAAACAAAGTAAACCAAACACGAGAGTCACAATAAACGTTCTTTGTATTATAAACACTCAACGGTTACAGAGAGAATACAAGCTGCGTACTTAGCAGAACTGAGTTCGTCTAAACAAATGTTCCTGCGTACTTAGCCTCTGTGAACCTATCATATTTATACAGACCTGATGCCTGCGCACTTAGCAAGTGCGCAGGACCAATTGCTCTTGCGTACTTAGCAAGTACGCATGGGTCTTCTTGCGTACTTGCTAAGTACGCAGGAGCTTTCTCCTGCGCACTTGTAAGTGCGCAAAACACTTAACAGAAACACAACATGCATTATGTAAAAGTAAATACAACTCGATAAACCATTACATAATGACTCATAAATACAAAGACAAATTACAGACATTAGACATACTACCTAAGACTCTATCCAGAGTGTTGTCACAGGAAAGTGCATCAACAGGAATTATCTAATCAACTGCAAGAGTTGCTTGATAAAGGTTTCATAAGACCGAGTTTCTCACCCTTGGGAGCTCCGGTCTTGTTCGTAAAGAAAAAGGATGGAACCTTTAGGATGTGTATTGATTACCGGGAATTAAACAAGCTTACAATCAAAAACCGATATCCACTTCCTCGAATAGACGATTTGTTCGATCAACTACAAGGTTCTAGCTTTTACTCTAAGATCGATCTACGTTCGGGGTATCATCAACTAAGAATCCAAGAAGAAGATGTACCAAAGACGGCATTTAGGACTCGTTACGGCCACTATGAATTCCTAGTTATGCCGTTTGGTTTGACGAACGCACCAGCTGTTTTTATGGATCTCATGAACCAAGTGTGCAAGCCATACTTGGATAAATTCGTGATAGTATTTATTGATGATATATTAATATATTCACGAACCAAGGAGGATCATGAACATCATCTGAAATTAATTTTGGAACTACTCAGAAACGAGAAACTTTACGCTAAATTCTCTAAGTGTGAGTTCTGGATCCGAGAAGTGCATTTCCTTGGACATGTCATCAATAAGGAAGGAATTCATGTTGATCCATCTAAGATAGAAGCGATCAAAAACTGGGAAGCACCAAAGACTCCGACCGAAGTGCGTCAATTTTTGGGTTTGGCCGGCTACTACAGACGATTCATTGAGAATTTTTCAAAAATAGCCCTGCCTTTAACCACATTAACCAAGAAAGAAAAGAAGTTTTATTGGAGTGACAAGCAAGAGTCAGCTTTTCAATTACTGAAGCAGAAGCTGTGTAGTGCACCGATCTTATCCCTTCCTGAGGGAATCAACAATTTTGTCGTATACTGCGATGCATCACACCAAGGACTTGGTTGTGTGTTAATGCAAAGAGACAAAGTCATCGCATATGCCTCACGACAACTAAAAGTGCACGAAAAGAATTATACGACCCACGACTTGGAGTTGGGCGCAGTTGTGTTTGCACTCAAGATCTGGAGACATTATCTTTATGGTACGAGATGCACTATCTTTACTGATCACAAGAGTCTTCAACATATCTTCGATCAAAAGGAACTTAACATGAGACAACGTCGTTGGGTAGAACTACTAAACGATTATGATTATGATATCAAGTACCATCCCGGGAAAGCCAATGTCGTAGCAGACGCCTTAAGTCGCAAGGAACGAGTTAAAACTCTTCGTGTTCGTGCCCTAGGATTAACAATTCATACGAGTCTTACTACTCAAATCCGAATGGCACAACAAGAAGCACTTAAGGAAAAGAACATCCAAAATGAAGCACTACGTGGAATGATCAAACAATTGGAGTCTAAGTCGGATGATACGTTTTACTTCATGGACAGAATTTGGGTGCCGAGTAACGGTAACTTACGTGGGTTGATTTTGGATGAAGCCCACAAGTCCAAGTACTCCATTCACCCAGGTTCAGATAAGATGTATAAGGATCTAAAAGAATTATATTGGTGGCCCAATATGAAAGGAGATATTGCCACACATGTCAGTAAATGCTTAACATGTTCAAAAGTAAAAGCCGAACATCAGAAACCGTCTGGCTTGTTACAACAACCCGAAATTCCCCAATGGAAATGGGAACAGATTTCTATGGATTTCATCACGAAATTACCCAAGACGTCCAGTGGTTATGATACCATATGGGTAATTGTCGACCGTTTAATGAAATCTGCTCACTTTCTGCCAATTAAAGAAACCGACAAGACAGAGAAACTTACAAGACTCTACATTAAAGAAATTGTGGCAAGACACGGAGTGCCAGTTTCTATTATCTTTGATAGGGATAGTCGTTTCGTGTCAAGGATTTGGAGGTCGTTACAAGAAGCCCTAAGCACGCGTCTTGACATGAGCACGGCATATCACCCACAAACAGATGGTCAAAGCGAAAGGACCATTCAAACTTTAGAGGATATGCTACGTGCGTGTGCAATTGATTTCGGAGGAAATTGGGATACTCATTTACCGTTGGCAGAGTTTTCCTATAATAACAGCTACCACACGAGCATCAAGGCAGCTCCGTTTGAAGCTTTATATGGTCATAAATGCCACTCACCGCTATGTTGGGCGGAAGTTGGTGAAAAACATTTGACAGGTCCTGAGATTGTCCAGGAAACCACTGATAAGATCTTCAAAATTAAGGACCGTCTGAAAGCGGCCCGAGACAGACAGAAGAGTTATGCTGATAACAGACGGAAACCATTAGAATTTCAAATTGGTGACCGAGTAATGTTAAAAGTCTCACCATGGAAAGGCGTTGCAAGGTTTGGTAATCGTGGTAAGCTCAACCCTAGATACGTTGGACCATTTGAAATACTGGCTAGGATTGGCCCTGTAGCCTACAAGCTCAAGCTACCGCAAGAACTAAACAACGTACACGATACATTTCATGTGTCTAATCTCAAAAAGTGTTTGTCAAACGAGACCCTGATCATACCGCCTAATGAAATTCATATTGATGATAAACTTCATTTCATCGAGGAACCAATTGAGATTACAGATTGGAAAGTTCAAAGGCTGAGACGTAGTCGAATCAAACTGGTTAAAGTACGTTGGAACTCAAAACGTGGTCCTGAGTATACATGGGAACGAGAGGATCAAATGAAAACAAAATACTCCTCCTTGTTTAAGGATACACCAGTTCAAGATGACACGAATTGAATTTCGGAACGAAATTCTTTTAACATAGGGAGAATGTGACACCCGACATTTCAGGTCAATATTCGTACATGTTATAAACAAGTTTACATCATAATTGTTTTCGTGACTTACTTAATTTCACAATCAAGGACATTAAGGTCTAACAAAAACCGTACATTGTCTCATTTCATATTTTGGTAATTCTAGGAGTTACCGGTTCACGTACCATATAAACCGACTAATACGAATGTTTGTGGTGAAATTAAATAACCAGAAAAATATATAGACGTATATGGTATACAAACTTTACGTTGGACAATAAATTCTTTTTTTTTTTTTTTTTAGAACTAAAACTTATAATATACGTAAAGTTAAATAACAAGCCCTTTTGAAGACATTACCGTGTATCGTTACCTGTAGGCGCTTATGCTTACTAATAATCACATCAACGAATTATACAACCCGGGATTTAAATATATTTCACTCAACGAATCTTTAACTAATTAAATTATAATTCTAGTATCATTAAGAACCTAAACCAAATTAAATTAACACTTAAAAACTCTAACTGGGATTAATACACCTAATAAGCTAATTAACTAACACCTAATCTTATGTTATCATCTAAACTAACCCAATCCCTCTAATTCCTTGAATCTCGGCTGAAGAAGAAACATGTAGGTCCCTCCACCATCAAAATTCCTACTACTAGATTGTTTAAGTTAAAAACCATACTCCCTTATCCTTTTTTATTCCAAAAAGTCTTTCAAAACCCATTCCCCATCTAATTCAAAATCTACAAAAGGACTACCACATCCTATCATTCATCACTCACTCTTTTTCAAACACTCAATCTCTTACCTTACCTCTCTCTTTTTCTCACGACAACAACACCACCGTATCGTCTTCATGCTGTCTTCATTCTACCTTCACATATTCATCCACTTCAAGCATTAAAACTCTCCATCTTTTGGTGTTCTAAGGAGCTTTCAAAGATTTTCTCAAGGATTTTAACTAAGGACTCAAGATCATTCTCTGTTTCTCTCAAAAATCATCATCTCTGTTTCGAGGTAAAAACTCAATATTATTCATATTATTTTCTTTAAAACCGTAGCTAAACATACAGTTTACTCGAACGTAAGAAAAATAACCAGAAAAGTGTGTCGAATTCAAGATTAAAACATGAATATATGCGTTTATGTATGAATAAAGTTTTGAAACTGATTCTGTCAATCAAAATTTCAGTAATCGAAACTATAGTTTCGATACCTGTTTACTCAATCGAAACTAAGTAGTTTCGATACCTGTTTACTCAATCGAAACTAGGTAGTTTCGATACCTGTTTACTCAATCGAAACTAGGTAGTTTCGATACCTATTGCTCAATCGAAACAAGGTAGTTTCGATACCTTTCTTACCCAATCGAAACTAGGTAGTTTCGATACCCAGTTTGCTCAATCGAAACTAGGTAGTTTCGACACCTGTTCTATTCAATCAAAACTAGGTAGTTTCGATACCTGTTTCAAGCCCATTGGGCAGTAACTTAGAACTATTTTATAACGAAACAAGTGTTGGAAAACTAAGAAGATATTTAAACAAAAGCAACTAGATTTACTAAGTCGGTGAACAATTTGCATATGAGACATTCAGTCATAACATGAATTACCCTTTTTGTAATTTGGGTACGAATAGTCAAGTTTGACTAGAACAATTGTCATTGCAAGCATACACAAACTCAAGGTGAGTTTCACGGCCCCTTTTTACTGTTTTGTATAATTTGGGGGAAGAACATACTTATAACTATTTTTATATGATAACAAGAAAACAAGACCCGACCTTTATGTTTGCATGAGTTGATACATTTGGAGCTCATAAAGTCCCCTGACCATCATATTTATAACCATTAGCTATGGATTAGCCTAGGAATCTATGGATAGTACTATTGGGTCTGACACCCCCGGTCATGGTTAGTCGCGCTAACCATGGGTCCCTCTGGCCAAATGACTGCATAGTGTTCTAATATTGCTCGTGAGGTACGAGTGAGGGGCAAAACACCTGGTCTTGGTTTGGTTATGCCTCATGTATGTACATATTATTTGTATTCCTAGCTAGTTTACAAATGGGTCAAACATTACTTGTTTTGTTTATCATATACGTAAAAATCATTTTCATGCAATTGGTTTGCTCATTGTATTCATATATAAAACCTGTGAACTCACCAACCTAGTGTTGACATTTTCAAGTATGTTTTTCAGGAAATTAATCGCGGCAACAAGAGTAATACTACGTAGGATTCATGCATACATGGTGGATACTACTTTTGAAGATTTTTCTTGTATTACCCATAATGTTTGGGTCATATTTGCAAAATCTTAATATTTTGTAACTTCAACTACTATTTTGGGCTGTAAAACCTTAAACTTAATTTATGTATCCAGTTGTATGTATGCGTTTGCAATAATTATATGCTTTGGAAACCATGAACTTTACGCCTCGCGTTTCCGCCTTGGCGGGGTGTGACACATTGGCATTAGGAGGTGTTGTTGATGATTCTATGTCATATCCTGGAACACTTATTATGGGATGTTTTCAGCGGATGGGTTACAGAGGAAGACCAAATGATACACAAGCAAGAAAAGGAGGTTTAGTTGGCGAATGGAGATATTTTATGCACGTCATCATACAATGTCTGTCTCCAAGAAAGGTTGGTACTGATGGGTTGAAGAGTGCACTACAAGCTGCTATGGTTGCTTTGACACTCAACAAACGGTTTAACTTTGCTTTATATATCTACCGTGAGTTGGTCATGCAAATAAATCCTCTAGAAGGTCAAGTGTTCCTTATGTATCCTAGGTTCGTGCAAATGATTCTGAACCATTTAATTCCGGATTTACCTCAACATACAATCCGTTTGACTTTGACTCCTATGTCAAAAAGGATCTTTACTGATTATACTAAGGTGAAACAACAAAATGCTGCTCTAATTCCTCTTCCAACTCCTCTGTTTGGTCACATAATCAATCCTGATTATGTTGAGCCACCTAATGATCATTGGTTTCATCCTAAGGAGTTAGTACAAGGCCAAGTCCAGAATCAAGTTCCAATTCAACAACCAGTTCAAGCTCAAGTACAACAAGTTCCAGTTCAACAACAAGTTCCTGAACAACAACAACAAGTTCCTATTCCACAAGAACAGGTTCAAATTCCTGTTAATGAACCAGTTCAAGATGAGATTGCTCAAGTTAATGATCACGATTTGGGTATGAATATGGATGATTTTGATCATGAAGATGTAAACTCACCTATTCATAAAGCTGAAGGAAATGTTGTAGATACGAGTTCCGATGATACTATCTTACCTGATTATGAAGCTACTGATACTGATTCATCTAGAGATTTTAGCTCAGATCATTATGCAAGGTTGGCTACATTACCATTGGCTAATGCGGGGAAACGTATTAAATCTAAATCCAGAAAACCGAGGCGTAAGACTGTTCGGAATCCTCCTTCTGGATCAGTTCTTGGCAAGTGAACTTTAATTGATGAGAGTTCTGACTCAGATAATGATGCTATTCTAGTTCCTAAAGCTCAGAAGCTTATGCCTGCTTCTATTGCTGCTGCTCATTCATCTCAAGGTGTTGAGGATGCTAATTTTGTTGCTTCCTTATTGATTACACCTCCTGCTTCTAAACATATATCTCCAGTGCTTTTCCACATGTTCCACACACATCTGAAGCTGGTCCTTCAAAGCCGTCTGATTCTGAACGAATTACATTCCTTGAATCACAAGTGCTAGCTTTACAGACTCAAGTAGATACTCTTGTGTCTACTGATTCTCAGAGACAGTTGGTCCTTCAAGCTCAAGCTACAGAGATTGCTGACATGCAGTTATTGGTGTCTAAACTTATTGAGCGTCTTGACGCTCAGGGGGAGTTAAGGCTACATGATACGTGTCATGTTGAATCAATTCAACGAAAAGATAATGATGACAATGATCCTAGTGGTAATGTTGAGGGTGATCGTCAATACGCTGACGTGAATCCAATATCCAGAGCTCAGGGGGAGTCGACATCACATACTATTGAAGGAACCAAGCATGATTCTGGAGTGAATGAAGAAATATTGTTATTGGAATTCTTTCAAGATTCTGAAGAAGAAGAAGCTGAGAAATTAGAATGTCTGGATGATATAGACGAGTTATTTGATGATGATGATGATGATGAAGAAGATGTGTTGGATAATGAAGTTGAAGAAGGAGAGATTGTAGATATTGAAATAGAAAAGAGTAAATCTAAGGTTACATATGAAGGAAGTGATGGTCTGAATGTTCCGTATAACTTCATCCAAGATAATGTTATTCCTGAGTTTTCTTATGATGGAGTAACAGATTCTATGGACTCTGTAGAAGACATCACTACACCTGATGATACTGCTCAATCCAAGATAGATTCTGATGTTGATACTACTCATACTGTGTCTCCTAAGCTGAATGAAGAACCTGTGATGTATAGAAATACAGGAATGACTAGAGAACAGTGGAGAGAAGTAGTTAATAGTTGGATGAAAGTACTACCAAAGTCACCTATACAACCTGCTTAGAAAGAAAGATATTTGAATAAAGAGAGGTGTATTGGAAAGATCATAAGTTGGTTTTATGATGATGACACTAAGTTGTTTGCTCTTAAAATATCTGATGGTGTTCAATATTTAAAGCCTAGGATCAAGTATTTCAATACCTTGCCAAGGTGTGAAATGAATGGTCTAGCTACGAAACCATTGATTAATAGATCAAAGTGTGGATTAGCCGATCTGATTGCCAATTTGATAAAGAGAGAAGGTGGATCAGGGAAGTATGAAAGGTTAAAACCACAAAAGGGAAAAAGAGTGAAGATTGTAGATCAAAAGACTAAGAATGTGACTTGGAAGTATAAGTTCAAGCCAGTACGTGCTGTACAAAAGATACCATTGAAGAAATTTCCACAAGATTTTCTAGGGAATATGAAATGGTGGTATGTAGATGTGAATACTAGTGAAGCTAGGATTGATGATAAAGATAATAAGGTCATTGTTAGTTTCTATGATGCAATGAATCTTATTAATTTCTCAAAGAAGGATCAGAGGACGTTAAGAAAGAATGAGATCATGTTCACTGATGAATGGAGAGAACAAGGATTGCAGTATAAAAGAGTGTTGGAGATATGTCAGAGATATGGAGTGCATTCAGGAAGCAGATTACCAGATAACTGGAAGAGCTCGTCATAAAGACTGAAGACAGAAGATCAAGCTATTGTCAAGGGGGAGTCTGTTAGGACATAGATTGAATGACAACAGCATTGTAATAGTTTAGGTCTTATTTTCTTTATGTTTTTTATGTAATTGTTTAGTTTTGTCTAAGTATAAGTACAAGTTCTGCTAAGTTCGCCTAGTCTATTAGAGGCAAATTGTTAAGTTCGCCTAAGCATCTTTGAAGCGAACTTGTTAAGTTCGCCTATTGCAGAACATGTGTCTATAAATATAGAGTTTACAGAGTCTGTTAAGTACGTGTGGATTAAATGATCAAGTAGTCTATAAACTCTGTTTGGTGATATAAAAGAGAAAGTTTATTTACCTGCTGTTTCTATTGTCAATTGATATACAAATGTTAATACGGTAGGATTCCGCACTCCGTGTTAACGAGACGTCCTATCACGAGATCGATCTGAGATGAGTCATGTGGACCTACAGCAACCCCTGCACCAGTTTTGCCAGAAGACTTAGCAAAATACATTGAAGGATCTTGAATATGCTCCATATTGGTTTCCTTCTTCTTCATATTCAAATCATGTGATTGAATCTTGACAATAACTTCTTCAAGAGACATAGTTTTATACTTAACATTCTCTTTTATCAAAACTGTATATACATCAAATTTAGATGGTAACGCCTCCAAAAACTTATCATTTATCTCTTCAGTCTCATAAACCACTGAAGCACTTGACAACTCACTCAGAAAATGATAGAATCTCGTTGCAAGATCATCTAAAGATTCATTTTGAAAGTGCTTGAATACTAAGAACTGTTTCTTCAGTAATTCTTTTCTGCTTTTCTTAACATCTAAACTACCTTCACACCGCTTTTGTAACGCTTCCCACAATTTTTGAGAAGTCCTGAATTGTTTAAAGCTATGATAAATTTCTTTAGGAAGAGACATAGAGATACTAGCCATTGCCTTCTTTTCCCTATCAAACAATAATTTTTCTTCTGTGGTTAACGCAGATACCGATTTAGGAACATCATCCTTTCCCATTCAAGTATATGTCAGATGAGTATAACCTTCCAAGATTGGAATCCACAAACTTGTATCAGTAAAAGACACGAACTGATTAAACCGATCTTTCCAGTTAGAATAATTTGCAAGACTTAACAACTTGGGTGGTTTTTGAGATGTACCAATCTTGTTATCGTAATTTGAACACTTCTATCGGATTAATTTCACCAAAATCCACCTCAAATCCACGAATTCAGTAGTAAAATCAACTTCAAGAACTTGAAAACTCCATGGACACAAAAACTTCTAAAAATGATCAATTTCTTGTCAAATTGTACACAAAAACGTCTCTAATCACCAAGAATCAAACACAAATCACGAGCAAAAGCTCTGATACCACTTGTAGGTCCACATGACTCATCTCAGATCGATCTCATGACAGGACGTCTCGGTAACACGGAATGCGGAATCCTTCGTGTTAACGTATTGTATAAGAATTGACAATAGAAACAACATGTAAATAAACTTCTCTTTGTATATCATCAAACACAGAGTTTACAGAATACGATCAATCAAGTCTCTCTACTTTTCTGTCACACCCCCAAATTTCACTAATGGAGTTTTACCGTTTGGGAAGTGACAAACCAGGATCTTAGTCATTAGTTACATTGAACGACTCTACATGGGACTCAAATGAAAATATCATAACATTCAGAGTTTAATGCGGAAGCGTAAAGAAAGTAAATGGGCAAAACACACGGACCCAAGATGTCCAAAATTCCAAACCAAACATAGTCCAAAGAAAGTCCAAACAATTTAATAAGACAACAATCAAAAAGGATAATCCCATGCATGTCCTATACGTGCACCTGTGCCTTATCTTAGCAACCTGAGAAAACATGCAAGAAAAGATGTCAACACGAGGTTGGTGAGTTCACAGGTTTCAATATATAAATAAACTTTTACTAGATTATTGATCATTCAATATGTATCTATAGGTAGCTAACCTATGTTCATGTTTAACTTAAGCGCTCGCAACCGAAGCTGACTGTTTGTTTATTTGCCTCCTACCAGGTCTATCAACCCCGGTGATGTGAATAGGCTAACATTTCACCCGTTCGATCTCCAATCGAGTTACCGCGACTAACGCGGGTGGGATTTGTCAGACCCGGTAGTACTACTAAACATTACCTCGCTAAGATCCATATTAACGGTTCGATGTGTGTTGAGGACATTCAGTGATAGCATGTTACGCTAGCTTTAGCATTGATAACATATGAATTACAAAAATCTCAAAATAGTTGAATCATGATTTCTCCCCCAAGTTAAAACAATAGAAAGGGCCGTGAAAACTCACCTGCGTTGCGCAGTAGGTAGTATCACACAAGCATGAGATTGAAACCACAAGTGTTAGCCTGAAACGGATCATGTATGCCCTAGAATATCAACATAACAATTAGGGACACAATGGGATTTGTGACGACGACACGGAAGGTTAGAACGTCTTAACGCATTCTAAAGATTTAAGGGTGGGCGAACGAGTCTACAGGAATAAAGATTTTTAATACCAAATTTACGATCGAAGCGGTACGTGTCGTATGTTAATAACGAATAATAATTAAACAAATATATAAATTCGTACGTTCGAGTCGTTTACAAAGATTAGGAAAATAATATAATATAATATATTATTCTTAGGTTCGTAGGATTAACCAAATAATTATTTGTATGGAAAAATAATAAATATATTATTTTTAATCGGATATTTAAAAGTGGGTAAATAATATAACAGATTATATTGTTTAAAATTTTTAAACGTCACACGAATTAATTAAACGAGGCGAAATAATATAAAACTATATATTATTTTATACAATGAGTCACGGTTTGAAAATAATATAAATATATTATTTTTTTATACGATAATAACATAAATATATTATTTTTAAAAGTGGAAATAATATGAAAATGGGTTATAAAACCAAACTCGAGCCTACGGGTGGTTTCCCGGGCTAAAACACGTTAATATAATATTATAATAATATAGGGTTTGATTTTTAATAATTAAATATAATAAAAATGCCTCAAAAATAAAATGTGGGAGCCCGGCCTCGAACCCGGGTCTCTCCCACACACGCACACAGCTTTAACCAGTCCCGCCCGCTAGGGAATCGCAAACTCAACCAGTTCAAAATTGTTTTAACATCAAGGTTCAGTGGGTTCTTCTCTCATACGCAAATCCGATCGAACCCAATCCCAATTCCTTCGATTTCGATTACGATAGATCCAATATTCAAAGGGGTTTTGTTTAATGGCTTCAAGCGAACCTGTGGTCGATTTTAATTGTAAAAACAACAGGTTTAAGATCGATTATTTACAAAAGTTAACACCGAAACCCTAGACATGAACTCAAAATCACACTGAACGAATTTGATGTTTGTCACACCCCCATATTTTATTTACTTATTAAATAAATACAGGTTGTAACGATTGGTTCATTACACGATAGCGGAAGCTGTAATAATGATTTCTAAGACTTGATTACACATATACAATTACTAAAACTAAGAAATACTATGATCTAAGTTCTTCTAGATCAACAACAGACTTGAGACTTGATATTCTACGTCCTTCCAGCTACTAGGAATTGATCCAACATAGCTAGCCTATTCCAACCGCGCCATGGCTAGAGGTCACCTGAGAAACATACTTGAAAGTGTCAACACAAAGGTTGGTGAGTTCACAGAGTTAGTTATATTAGTGCTTATAGTTTTTCCCCAAAAACCTGTTCATGACTTTACCGTCATAAAACTAAGTAGTTTTCATTTGAAAACATTATCATGACTTAACCGTCATAAAATATGTTTAAACCTGATCGGTTTAACTAATCAGAACCCTTTTGTATAAACATGATCACTTTATCCGGATCAAAACTCTTTTGTTTATACCTGATCACTTTAACTTGATCAGAACCCTTTGTTTAAATTCAATTGTTCGTAAATAGTTTCAGGTGTATGTGATAAACAGAATAAGAATTGTTGACCCATTTGTAAACTAGCTAGGAATACAAATAATATGTTCATACATGGGGCGTAACCAAACCTTGACATGTGTACACGCCCCTAATTTCGTTATTCAGTTCTATGCGGCCATAAATCCTCCAGATTGTGGTTAGCGCGACTAACCATGACCGGGAGACGTCACTCTCCATAGTACTATTCATAGGACCCTAGGCTACAGTTAATGGTTACTATGTTGTTCCAGGGGACTTTCGCGGCCTCCATTGTGTTGTTCTCATCCCATGTAAACATAAAGTCGTGTCTTATTCTCTTGTTATCCCATGAAATAGTTGCAAGTATGTTTTTCCCTTAAATCGTTGAGTGTTGTTCATCCGAACAATCGTTGTGTGTTGTTCATCCGAACAATCGTTGTGTGTTGTTCATCCGAACAATCGTTGTGTGTTGTTCATCCGAACAATCGTTGTGTGTACTTGTGTCCAGCTGTTTAGTTGAGAAAGTTTTCTCCCCGTTTGTTTAAAAACAATTTAAAAACAAGTAGTAAAAGTGGGGCTGGGAGACTCACAAGAAGTTAAACCAAAATGTTCATATTATCAAACGTATAAGCAATGTAATTCATGTTTTCAAAACATAACAAGTAAGTATGTTTCTCCCCCGATGTTTACAAAACAGTAAAGAGTTAAAAGGGGGCCGTGAACTCACCTTGAGTTTGTGTATGCTTGCAATGATAATTGTTCTAGCCGAACTTGACTATTCGTACCCTAGATACCAAAGGGTAAATTGTGTTAAGACCGAACGTCTCATATTGCAAATTGTTCATCGACCTAGTAAATCTAGTTGCTTTTGTTTAAATATCTTCTTAGATTTTCAACACTTGTTTTGCTATAAAAACAGTTCTAAGTTACTGCCCAATGTGACTGATGAACAGATGTCGAAACTTCCTAGTTTCGATTGGGCAATTGAGTATCGAAACTTCATAGTTTCGATTGAGTAGTTAGGTATCGAAACTATCTAGTTTCGATTGGCAAGAAGGGTATCGAAACTATCTAGTTTCGATTGAGCAATATGTATCGAAACTACCTAGTTTCGATTGAACAACTAGTATCGAAACTCCCAGTTTCGATTGAGTAAACTGGTATCGAAACTCCTAGTTTCGATTGAATAGGTATCGAAACTCCTAGTTTCGATTGAATAACAGGTATCGAAACTCCTAGTTTCGATTGAATAACAGGTATCGAAACTCCTAGTTTCGATTGAATAACAGGTATCGAAACTCCTAGTTTCGATTGAACAGGTATCGAAACTCCTAGTTTCGATTACTGCACTTTGATTGACAGAATTCGTCCTGTATATTTTTATGTTCAAATCTTGAATTTGACACACTTTTCTTGTTATCTTACTTGCGTTTGAACGATTTGTATGTTCAGCTACGATTTTAAAGAAAATGAAATGGATAATATCGAGTTTTTACATTAAACAGAGAATGATGATTTTTAGGGAAACAGAGAATGATCTTGAGCTCCTTATCTTGATTCTTGAGACAACACTTGGAACTCTTCTTATAGCACCGAAATACGGTGGATTTTTACCTTAAACTGGACTTCGACTTGAAGGAGAATTGGGAATTTGCCGTAAGAAAATGAGAAGTATGAAAGGGATTGTGGGATTTCGATTGAGGAGGTATGGTTTTTATCTGAATTTGAGTGAATTAGCAAGTGGGGGAATGGCTCCCCTGACTTTCGGTCGAGAAAGTCAAGCAAGTGGGTTGGGATTTAAATAAATCAAACCATTTGATTTAAGTGTAATTTTAACCACTAGTGTTCGTATTTAGTCGGGTTATCCTGGTACGTGAACCGGTAACTCCTAGAATTACCAAAATATGAACTGAGACCATGTACGGTTTTTGTTAGGCCTTAATGTCCTTGTTTGTGAAATTAAGTAAATCACAAAAATAATTATAATGTAAACTTGTTTATAACATGTACGGATATTGACCTGAATTGTCGGGTGTCACATTCTCCCCATGTTAAAAGAATTTCGTCCCGAAATTCAATTTGTGTCCTCTTGAACTGTTGTATCCTTAAACAAAGATGGGTATTTTTGTTTTCATTTGATCCTCTCGTTCAAATGGTTCAACGCACTTAGGGTTAAGCTTGCCACGGTTGCCAATTTTTGCCACTCTTTTCCAAGGTGAGACCTTCAACGTGACTTTGTCTATCACTTGGAATTCTAATGGTTTTCGTCTGTTGCTAGCTCCACTCTCTTTCGTCTGTCTTGAGTGGCTTTCAGACTATCTTTTATTTCGACGATCTTGTCAGTGGTTTCCTAGCCAATATCAGGACCAGTCAAATGCTTTTCGCTAACCCCCGCCCAACATAGCGATGAGTGGCACTTATAACCATACAAAGACTCAACGGAGCGGCTTTAATGCTGGTATGGTAGTTGATATTATATGAAAACTCATCCAACGGCGGTGAGTATCCCTATTTCTTCTGAAATCGATTACGCACACACGGAGCACATCTTTTAAAGTTTGGATAGTCCTTTTACTTTGACCGTTCATCTGGGGATGATATGCAGTGGTCATGTAAAGGCGTGTGCTCAAGGCTTCTTGTACAGACTGTCAGGTTCTTGACATGAATCGACTGTCCCTTTTTGTGAAAATGGAAACTGGCATACCATGCCTAGCCTTAATTCCCTTAATATTTAGCCTTGCACGCGTCTTACTTTTATCTATCTCCTTTATTGGTAGGGAATGCGCGGATTTCGTCAAACGACTGACGATTATCATATAGTATCATAGTTGCTAGGTGTTCTGGGTAACATTGAAATGAAATCCATTGAAATTTGTTCCCATTTCCATTGAGGTATCTCGGGTTGTTATAACAATCCCGACGGTTTCTGATGTTCTGCCTTTACCTTTGAACATGTCAGGCATTTACCGACGTAAATAGCAATTTCTCCTTTCATGTTCGGCCACCAGTAGAGTTCTTTCAGATCCTTATACATTTTATCCGAACCTGGGTGAATGGAGTACCTGGACTTGTGGGCTTCGTCCATAACCAACTCCCGTAGGTTACCAAAACATGGCACCCAAATTCTATTCATGAAGTATAAAGTGTCATCTGACTTTGGCTCCAATTGCTTTATCATTCCTCGTAAAGCTTCATTCTGAATGTTTTCTTCTTTGATTGCCTCATGTTGTGCCATCCGAATTTGAGTAGTAAGATTCGTATGAATTGTCAATCCTAAGGCACGAACACGAAGAGTTTTAACTCGTTCTTTGCGACTTAAAGCGTCCGCTACGACATTGGCTTTCCCGGGATGGTACTTGATATCACAATCATAATCGTTTAGTAGTTCTACCCAGCGACGTTGTCTCATGTTAAGTCCCTTTTGATCAAAGATATGCTGGAGACTCTTGTGATCAGTAAAGATAGTACATCTTGTACCGTAAAGGTAATGTCTCCAAATTTTGAGCGCAAACACAACTGCACCCAATTCCAAGTCGTGGGCCGTATAATTCTTTTCGTGCACTTTTAGTTGTCGTGAGGCATATGCGATGACTTTGTCTCTTTGCATTAACACACAACCAAGTCCTTGGTGTGATGCATCGCAGTATACAACAAAGTTGTCGATTCCCTCAGGAAGGGATAAGATTGGTGCACTACACAACTTCTGCTTCAGTAATTGAAAAGCTGACTCTTGTTTGTCACTCCAATCATACTTCTTTTCTTTCTGGGTTAATGTGGTTAAAGGCAAGGCTATCTTTGAAAAATTCTCGATAAATCGCCTGTAATATCCTGCCGAACCCAGAAATTGACGCACCTCAGTCGGAATTCTTGGTGCTTCCCAGTTTTTGATAGCTTCAATCTTGGTTGGGACTACGTGAATACCCTTCTTATTGATGACGTGTCCGAGAAAGTGAACCTCTTGAATCCGAAACTCACACTTAGAGAATTTGGCATAACGCTTCTTATTCCGGAGTAGTTCCAAGATTGATTTCAAATGATGTTCATGTTCCTCCTTGGTTTATGAATATATTACTATGTCATCGATAAATAAAATCACGAATTTATCCAAGTATGGCTTGCACACACGGTTTATTAGATCCATGAAAACAGCCGGTGCATTAGTCAAGCCAAATGGCATAACTAGGAACTCGTAGTGACCGTAACGAGTCCTAAAAGTCGTTTTTGGTATATCTTCTTCCTGAATTTTCAGTTGAGGATATCCTGATTGTATATCAATTTTAGAATAGAAACTGGACCCTTGAAGTTGATCAAACAAATCGTCTACTCGAGGATGAGGATACCGGTTTTTGATTGTCAGCTTGTTCAACTCCCGATAATTGATGCACCTTCTAAAGGTTCCATCCTTTTTCTTTACAAACAGGACCGGAACTCCCCATGGTGAGAAACTCGGTCTTATGAAAGAATTACTCGACGAGGTGTCCAAGTTTTTGTTGTATATTGGGTAGAAATGAAAAAGTATGAAAATGAAACTTTATGTTTGTCCCTCTTATGCTTTTCGAAAGCATTTTCCCGGACTAAGACTTTTCTCTTATTTCAGGTTTCATGTTTTCTATGATTTTCCTCTCCATGTGCCTTCATGGAGCTACAAATTGATTTTCCTTGGGAGCTCTTATTTACGAACTTCAAGTCTAATCACCACTTTACCCCTTTGCTCGCACTACCATTCGAGGCAGACTAGCCTTTGGGTTGTAGCGTCCTGATATGTAAACTCATGTCTCGACTACAATACCTTCAAAGTATGTAAGCCATACGAAGTTCGATGTTTGTTTGGGATATTCACATTCCGTCTAGCTGAGGGAATGAATAATAATACTGTGAGAATGGTCTCATCGACTTAGTGTTTTCCCCCAAAATGGGCGATGGGTTTGTCAACCCATTAAGTTGGCAGAAAAGGTTGATAGTCAACTATTAGTCATACCGTGTGTATGCACTCCCTGAGTGTTTGAATGGTACTTTGGTGACTTACCATTACGTATTCCACTCATTCAGGTTATAGCTTCAAAATCCTTAGCACAAGGATAAACTTGAGGTAATGAGTGTTGAACGTCGAGACTTTTGTATTCTAACTGAGTCTACTCTAAGAGATCATTTCTTAACAATAGATGCTCTAGAGCTTCCCAATTATAGAAAACTAGGAGTGAAAAATGCAATCACACCTCTCTTCTAGGCTAAATCTGGGATCCATCCAACAAGATGAACTTTGGGGAAGTGCGAGTATAAAAGAGTAATAAATTATTCTTCTCAACTCTTTGTGGCCAGTGGCCTGTTGTGAATAGCTTGAGTTTACATCCCTTATGCATATCATGAACTAATGAGATTAGCATGAAATTTCGCATTTGGGACTCCTTTAAGAATTTTGCATGTCGTTTTGGTTACTGCGACAATAGTCGTTAGTCCACCCTTAGTTTTCTTTGGCATTCGCTTGAGCATCAACCCCGGCTTATCCATTGCAGAGAGAATAGTCAGACTTAAAGGTATATTGAATGTCAATGGCTGCGAGAGCAATCCTGTTTGACTGACATTCTGAAATATCCGATTTCCTACTTGTCTCATGTCGAGCTTCCACAATATCCATAGGTGCCATGTGTATGCGGGTCAGAATAATATCCTGCCCTATTACTGAAGTTAGTGCATAACACTCTTGGCGTAACTTTCAAGCAATTGTGAGATTGAACTGTGTGATGGATCCTGAGATTATGCCATAATCTCCCACAATAGTTGTGCAATTACTGTAAGTGTTAGTTGTGGTAACGCTCAATTTGAAGCATTCCTGACAAGTAGAATCTCAAAGTATGAATGTGCGAATTTCTTCGTCGTTCATGATTTACTAAGGATTGGTTGAATTCAATTTGAATTTCTCTCGTTCCTCCAAAACTAGGAGAATGCTTTGTGAGCACCAAATTGAGAAGTCTGATTTGTTGAGATCCAATCCTTAATCAAGTGATTGAGAACATGAGTTGATCATCAGCTTAGACAGCAAGACTCACTAAAGTTCCCATGCACTGCAAATTATGATTACGTGTGCACCCGTAATGATGATTTGCCTTGCCTGATCCCTATAGTGTTTCTTCTATCCCTAGCTTTTAATCAAAAGTGATTTGAAACGATCATTAGATTGCGTTTGCACATTTGTACAGGAGTGTGTATTGTTTTATCGGATTACTGTTAATTATGTGTACCAATACTCATGAATCTGCTGAATATGGCAGTTGTCGGATGAGGCTAAGGGTAGAGAGGCACCACCAGTGTCTCTTAAAAAAATGTGCATGGTGAAATTCAGGCACTATGTGTTGGGCAGAGATCCTCAAACGAGTGTCGAGCAACTCATGCTCCAAGTCTGTATATATGCATGGATCCACATGATCCTGATGTATGTCTGGGTCTCCTGACCCTTGGAGTTCTCTCCCATTTAGTCCTGCTTATTCACCTTGAATTCCCTTCTGTCTGGGCAATCATGCCAGCCATATATCATGGCGAGAGTCTAGGCATCCGATCCGACAACTTATGAATGAGAGTATTTATATCGCAAATACGTTAGAAAGATAGTTGCCTCCATGGCTGGAGTAGTTGTGGTGCAGGTATAGGTACAGATTCTGGTACGAGTTCAACCTGTTGTGATACCAAGATCGGTAACTGACGATCGCCGCCGTCGTCGTTCAAGCTCAGCTCGTAACTCGATCTTCTAAGGTTGCAGTATGCTGAGTACCCGTTATTCTTGACTCGTAACCCGAACAATAACATGTTATAAGTGTTTATTATTTTCACTTTATTGTATGTGTTTAAGTGTTCATTACATGTGCTATGTAATTGTATTAGTGTAGCTAATGGTACCCTAGTGTAACTCCATACACTAATAGTCTACAAAAATTGTTCGGCAACGGTTGGAATTCCTATGCTCAAGTCTTGGGTGTTTTTAGTGTGATGCAAGTCTTAGAAATCTTGGTCCCTAAATGAGTCCGGTTAGAGCCTAGGTATCACTAAGGACACCTAATTCGCTAAAACCATTGCTCTGATACCAATCTGTCACACCCCCATATTTTATTTACTTATTAAATAAATACAGGTTGTAACGATTGGTTCATTACACGATAGCGGAAGCTGTAATAATGATTTCTAAGACTTGATTACACATATACAATTACTAAAACTAAGAAATACTATGATCTAAGTTCTTCTAGATCAACAACAGACTTGAGACTTGATATTCTACGTCCTTCCAGCTACTAGGAATTGATCCAACATAGCTAGCCTATTCCAACCGTGCCATGGCTAGAGGTCACCTGAGAAACATACTTGAAAGTGTCAACACAAAGGTTGGTGAGTTCACAGAGTTAGTTATATTAGTGCTTATAGTTTTTCCCCAAAAACCTGTTCATGACTTTACCGTCATAAAACTAAGTAGTTTTTATTTGAAAACATTATCATGACTTAACCGTCATAAAATATGTTTAAACCTGATCGGTTTAACTAATCAGAACCCTTTTGTATAAACATGATCACTTTATCCGGATCAAAACTCTTTTGTTTATACCTGATCACTTTAACTTGATCAGAACCCTTTGTTTAAATTCAATTGTTCGTAAATAGTTTCAGGTGTATGTGATAAACAGAATAAGAATTGTTGACCCATTTGTAAACTAGCTAGGAATACAAATAATATGTTCATACATGGGGCGTAACCAAACCTTGACATGTGTACACGCCCCTAATTTCGTTATTCAGTTCTATGCGGCCATAAATCCTCCAGATTGTGGTTAGCGCGACTAACCATGACCGGGAGACGTCACTCTCCATAGTACTATTCATAGGACCCTAGGCTACAGTTAATGGTTACTATGTTGTTCCAGGGGACTTTCGCGGCCTCCATTGTGTTGTTCTCATCCCATGTAAACATAAAGTCGTGTCTTATTCTCTTGTTATCCCATGAAATAGTTGCAAGTATGTTTTTCCCTTAAATCGTTGAGTGTTGTTCATCCGAACAATCGTTGTGTGTTGTTCATCCGAACAATCGTTGTGTGTTGTTCATCCGAACAATCGTTGTGTGTACTTGTGTCCAGCTGTTTAGTTGAGAAAGTTTTCTCCCCGTTTGTTTAAAAACAATTTAAAAACAAGTAGTAAAAGTGGGGCTGGGAGACTCACAAGAAGTTAAACCAAAATGTTCATATTGTCAAACGTATAAGCAATGTAATTCATGTTTTCAAAACATAACAAGTAAGTATGTTTCTCCCCCGATGTTTACAAAACAGTAAAGAGTTAAAAGGGGGCCGTGAACTCACCTTGAGTTTGTGTATGCTTGCAATGATAATTGTTCTAGCCGAACTTGACTATTCGTACCCTAGATACCAAAGGGTAAATTGTGTTAAGACCGAACGTCTCATATTGCAAATTGTTCATCGACCTAGTAAATCTAGTTGCTTTTGTTTAAATATCTTCTTAGATTTTCAACACTTGTTTTGCTATAAAAACAGTTCTAAGTTACTGCCCAATGTGACTGATGAACAGATGTCGAAACTTCCTAGTTTCGATTGGGCAATTGAGTATCGAAACTTCATAGTTTCGATTGAGTAGTTAGGTATCGAAACTAGGCAAGAAGGGTATCGAAACTATCTAGTTTCGATTGAGCAATATGTATCGAAACTACCTAGTTTCGATTGAACAACTAGTATCGAAACTCCCAGTTTCGATTGAGTAAACTGGTATCGAAACTCCTAGTTTCGATTGAATAGGTATCAAAACTCCTAGTTTCGATTGAATAACAGGTATCGAAACTCCTAGTTTCGATTGAATAACAGGTATCGAAACTCCTAGTTTCGATTGAATAACAGGTATCGAAACTCCTAGTTTCGATTGAACAGGTATCGAAACTCCTAGTTTCGATTACTGCACTTTGATTGACAGAATTCGTCCTGTATATTTTTATGTTCAAATCTTGAATTTGACACACTTTTCTTGTTATCTTACTTGCGTTTGAACGATTTGTATGTTCAGCTACGATTTTAAAGAAAATGAAATGGATAATATCGAGTTTTTACCTTAAACAGAGAATGATGATTTTTAGGGAAACAGAGAATGATCTTGAGCTCCTTATCTTGATTCTTGAGACAACACTTGGAACTCTTCTTATAGCACCGAAATACGGTGGATTTTTACCTTAAACTGGACTTCGACTTGAAGGAGAATTGGGAATTTGCCGTAAGAAAATGAGAAGTATGAAAGGGATTGTGGGATTTCGATTGAGGAGGTATGGTTTTTATCTGAATTTGAGTGAATTAGCAAGTGGGGGAATGGCTCCCCTGACTTTCGGTCGAGAAAGTCAAGCAAGTGGGTTGGGATTTAAATAAATCAAACCATTTGATTTAAGTGTAATTTTAACCACTAGTGTTCGTATTTAGTCGGGTTATCCTGGTACGTGAACCGGTAACTCCTAGAATTACCAAAATATGAACTGAGACCATGTACGGTTTTTGTTAGGCCTTAATGTCCTTGTTTGTGAAATTAAGTAAATCACAAAAATAATTATAATGTAAACTTGTTTATAACATGTACGGATATTGACCTGAATTGTCGGGTGTCACATTCTCCCCATGTTAAAAGAATTTCGTCCCGAAATTCAATTTGTGTCCTCTTGAACTGTTGTATCCTTAAACAAAGATGGGTATTTTTGTTTTCATTTGATCCTCTCGTTCAAATGGTTCAACGCACTTAGGGTTAAGCTTGCCACGGTTGCCAATTTTTGCCACTCTTTTCCAAGGTGAGACCTTCAACGTGACTTTGTCTATCACTTGGAATTCTAATGGTTTTCGTCTGTTGCTAGCTCCACTCTCTTTCGTCTGTCTTGAGTGGCTTTCAGACTATCTTTTATTTCGACGATCTTGTCAGTGGTTTCCTAGCCAATATCAGGACCAGTCAAATGCTTTTCGCTAACCCCCGCCCAACATAGCGATGAGTGGCACTTATAACCATACAAAGACTCAACGGAGCGGCTTTAATGCTAGTATGGTAGTTGATATTATATGAAAACTCATCCAACGGCGGTGAGTATCCCTATTTCTTCTGAAATCGATTACGCACACACGGAGCACATCTTTTAAAGTTTGGATAGTCCTTTTACTTTGACCGTTCATCTGGGGATGATATGCAGTGGTCATGTAAAGGCGTGTGCTCAAGGCTTCTTGTACAGACTGTCAGGTTCTTGACATGAATCGACTGTCCCTTTTTGTGAAAATGGAAACTGGCATACCATGCCTAGCCTTAATTCCCTTAATATTTAGCCTTGCACGCGTCTTACTTTTATCTATCTCCTTTATTGGTAGGGAATGCGCGGATTTCGTCAAACGACTGACGATTATCATATAGTATCATAGTTGCTAGGTGTTCTGGGTAACATTGAAATGAAATCCATTGAAATTTGTTCCCATTTCCATTGAGGTATCTCGGGTTGTTATAACAATCCCGACGGTTTCTGATGTTCTGCCTTTACCTTTGAACATGTCAGGCATTTACCGACGTAAATAGCAATTTCTCCTTTCATGTTCGGCCACCAGTAGAGTTCTTTCAGATCCTTATACATTTTATCCGAACCTGGGTGAATGGAGTACCTGGACTTGTGGGCTTCGTCCATAACCAACTCCCGTAGGTTACCAAAACATGGCACCCAAATTCTATTCATGAAGTATAAAGTGTCATCTGACTTTGGCTCCAATTGCTTTATCATTCCTCGTAAAGCTTCATTCTGAATGTTTTCTTCTTTGATTGCCTCATGTTGTGCCATCCGAATTTGAGTAGTAAGATTCGTATGAATTGTCAATCCTAAGGCACGAACACGAAGAGTTTTAACTCGTTCTTTGCGACTTAAAGCGTCCGCTACGACATTGGCTTTCCCGGGATGGTACTTGATATCACAATCATAATCGTTTAGTAGTTCTACCCAGCGACGTTGTCTCATGTTAAGTCCCTTTTGATCAAAGATATGCTGGAGACTCTTGTGATCAGTAAAGATAGTACATCTTGTACCGTAAAGGTAATGTCTCCAAATTTTGAGCGCAAACACAACTGCACCCAATTCCAAGTCGTGGGCCGTATAATTATTTTCGTGCACTTTTAGTTGTCGTGAGGCATATGCGATGACTTTGTCTCTTTGCATTAACACACAACCAAGTCCTTGGTGTGATGCATCGCAGTATACAACAAAGTTGTCGATTCCCTCAGGAAGGGATAAGATTGGTGCACTACACAACTTCTGCTTCAGTAATTGAAAAGCTGACTCTTGTTTGTCACTCCAATCATACTTCTTTTCTTTCTGGGTTAATCTGGTTAAAGGCAAGGCTATCTTTGAAAAATTCTCGATAAATCGCCTGTAATATCCTGCCGAACCCATAAATTGACGCACCTCAGTCGGAATTCTTGGTGCTTCCCAGTTTTTGATAGCTTCAATCTTGGTTGGGACTACGTGAATACCCTTCTTATTGATGACGTGTCCGAGAAAGTGAACCTCTTGAATCCGAAACTCACACTTAGAGAATTTGGCATAACGCTTCTCATTCCGGAGTAGTTCCAAGATTGATTTCAAATGATGTTCATGTTCCTCCTTGGTTTATGAATATATTACTATGTCATCGATAAATAAAATCACGAATTTATCCAAGTATGGCTTGCACACACGGTTCATTAGATCCATGAAAACAGCCGGTGCATTAGTCAAGCCAAATGGCATAACTAGGAACTCGTAGTGACCGTAACGAGTCCTAAAAGTCGTTTTTGGTATATCTTCTTCCTGAATTTTCAGTTGAGGATATCCTGATTGTATATCAATTTTAGAATAGAAACTGGACCCTTGAAGTTGATCAAACAAATCGTCTACTCGAGGAAGAGGATACCGGTTTTTGATTGTCAGCTTGTTCAACTCCCGATAATTGATGCACCTTCTAAAGGTTCCATCCTTTTTCTTTACAAACAGGACCGGAACTCCCCATGGTGAGAAACTCGGTCTTATGAAAGAATTACTCGACGAGGTGTCCAAGTTTTTGTTGTATATTGGGTAGAAATGAAAAAGTATGAAAATGAAACTTTATGTTTGTCCCTCTTATGCTTTTCGAAAGCATTTTCCCGGACTAAGACTTTTCTCTTATTTCAGGTTTCATGTTTTCTATGATTTTCCTCTCCATGTGCCTTCATGGAGCTACAAATTGATTTTCCTTGGGAGCTCTTATTTACGAACTTCAAGTCTAATCACCACTTTACCCCTTTGCTCGCACTACCATTCGAGGCAGACTAGCCTTTGGGTTGTAGCGTCCTGATATGTAAACTCATGTCTCGACTACAATACCTTCAAAGTATGTAAGCCATACGAAGTTCGATGTTTGTTTGGGATATTCACATTCCGTCTAGCTGAGGGAATGAATAATAATACTGTGAGAATGGTCTCATCGACTTAGTGTTTTCCCCCAAAATGGGCGATGGGTTTGTCAACCCATTAAGTTGGCAGAAAAGGTTGATAGTCAACTATTAGTCATACCGTGTGTATGCACTCCCTGAGTGTTTGAATGGTACTTTGGTGACTTACCATTACGTATTCCACTCATTCAGGTTATAGCTTCAAAATCCTTAGCACAAGGATAAACTTGAGGTAATGAGTGTTGAACGTCGAGACTTTTGTATTCTAACTGAGTCTACTCTAAGAGATCATTTCTTAACAATAGATGCTCTAGAGCTTCCCAATTATAGAAAACTAGGAGTGAAAAATGCAATCACACCTCTCTTCTAGGCTAAATCTGGGATCCATCCAACAAGATGAACTTTGGGGAAGTGCGAGTATAAAAGAGTAATAAATTATTCTTCTCAACTCTTTGTGGCCAGTGGCCTGTTGTGAATAGCTTGAGTTTACATCCCTTATGCATATCATGAACTAATGAGATTAGCATGAAATTTCGCATTTGGGACTCCTTTAAGAATTTTGCATGTCGTTTTGGTTACTGCGACAATAGTCGTTAGTCCACCCTTAGTTTTCTTTGGCATTCGCTTGAGCATCAACCCCGGCTTATCCATTGCAGAGAGAATAGTCAGACTTAAAGGTATATTGAATGTCAATGGCTGCGAGAGCAATCCTGTTTGACTGACATTCTGAAATATCCGATTTCCTACTTGTCTCATGTCGAGCTTCCACAATATCCATAGGTGCCATGTGTATGCGGGTCAGAATAATATCCTGCCCTATTACTGAAGTTAGTGCATAACACTCTTGGCGTAACTTTCAAGCAATTGTGAGATTGAACTGTGTGATGGATCCTGAGATTATGCCATAATCTCCCACAATAGTTGTGCAATTACTGTAAGTGTTAGTTGTGGTAACGCTCAATTTGAAGCATTCCTGACAAGTAGAATCTCAAAGTATGAATGTGCGAATTTCTTCGTCGTTCATGATTTACTAAGGATTGGTTGAATTCAATTTGAATTTCTCTCGTTCCTCCAAAACTAGGAGAATGCTTTGTGAGCACCAAATTGAGAAGTCTGATTTGTTGAGATCCAATCCTTAATCAAGTGATTGAGAACATGAGTTGATCATCAGCTTAGACAGCAAGACTCACTAAAGTTCCCATGCACTGCAAATTATGATTACGTGTGCACCCGTAATGATGATTTGCCTTGCCTGATCCCTATAGTGTTTCTTCTATCCCTAGCTTTTAATCAAAAGTGATTTGAAACGATCATTAGATTGCGTTTGCACATTTGTACAGGAGTGTGTATTGTTTTATCGGATTACTGTTAATTATGTGTACCAATACTCATGAATCTGCTGAATATGGCAGTTGTCGGATGAGGCTAAGGGTAGAGAGGCACCACCAGTGTCTCTTAAAAAAATGTGCATGGTGAAATTCAGGCACTATGTGTTGGGCAGAGATCCTCAAACGAGTGTCGAGCAACTCATGCTCCAAGTCTGTATATATGCATGGATCCACATGATCCTGATGTATGTCTGGGTCTCCTGACCCTTGGAGTTCTCTCCCATTTAGTCCTGCTTATTCACCTTGAATTCCCTTCTGTCTGGGCAATCATGCCAGCCATATATCATGGCGAGAGTCTAGGCATCCGATCCGACAACTTATGAATGAGAGTATTTATATCGCAAATACGTTAGAAAGATAGTTGCCTCCATGGCTGGAGTAGTTGTGGTGCAGGTATAGGTACAGATTCTGGTACGAGTTCAACCTGTTGTGATACCAAGATCGGTAACTGACGATCGCCGCCGTCGTCGTTCAAGCTCAGCTCGTAACTCGATCTTCTAAGGTTGCAGTATGCTGAGTACCCGTTATTCTTGACTCGTAACCCGAACAATAACATGTTATAAGTGTTTATTATTTTCACTTTATTGTATGTGTTTAAGTGTTCATTACATGTGCTATGTAATTGTATTAGTGTAGCTAATGGTACCCTAGTGTAACTCCATACACTAATAGTCTACAAAAATTGTTCGGCAACGGTTGGAATTCCTATGCTCAAGTCTTGGGTGTTTTTAGTGTGATGCAAGTCTTAGAAATCTTGGTCCCTAAATGAGTCCGGTTAGAGCCTAGGTATCACTAAGGACACCTAATTCGCTAAAACCATTGCTCTGATACCAATCTGTCACACCCCCATATTTTATTTACTTATTAAATAAATACAGGTTGTAACGATTGGTTCATTACACGATAGCGGAAGCTGTAATAATGATTTCTAAGACTTGATTACACATATACAATTACTAAAACTAAGAAATACTATGATCTAAGTTCTTCTAGATCAACAACAGACTTGAGACTTGATATTCTACGTCCTTCCAGCTACTAGGAATTGATCCAACATAGCTAGCCTATTCCAACCGCGCCATGGCTAGAGGTCACCTGAGAAACATACTTGAAAGTGTCAACACAAAGGTTGGTGAGTTCACAGAGTTAGTTATATTAGTGCTTATAGTTTTTCCCCAAAAACCTGTTCATGACTTTACCGTCATAAAACTAAGTAGTTTTCATTTGAAAACATTATCATGACTTAACCGTCATAAAATATGTTTAAACCTGATCGGTTTAACTAATCAGAACCCTTTTGTATAAACATGATCACTTTATCCGGATCAAAACTCTTTTGTTTATACCTGATCACTTTAACTTGATCAGAACCCTTTGTTTAAATTCAATTGTTCGTAAATAGTTTCAGGTGTATGTGATAAACAGAATAAGAATTGTTGACCCATTTGTAAACTAGCTAGGAATACAAATAATATGTTCATACATGGGGCGTAACCAAACCTTGACATGTGTACACGCCCCTAATTTCGTTATTCAGTTCTATGCGGCCATAAATCCTCCAGATTGTGGTTAGCGCGACTAACCATGACCGGGAGACGTCACTCTCCATAGTACTATTCATAGGACCCTAGGCTACAGTTAATGGTTACTATGTTGTTCCAGGGGACTTTCGCGGCCTCCATTGTGTTGTTCTCATCCCATGTAAACATAAAGTCGTGTCTTATTCTCTTGTTATCCCATGAAATAGTTGCAAGTATGTTTTTCCCTTAAATCGTTGAGTGTTGTTCATCCGAACAATCGTTGTGTGTTGTTCATCCGAACAATCGTTGTGTGTTGTTCATCCGAACAATCGTTGTGTGTTGTTCATCCGAACAATCGTTGTGTGTACTTGTGTCCAGCTGTTTAGTTGAGAAAGTTTTCTCCCCGTTTGTTTAAAAACAATTTAAAAACAAGTAGTAAAAGTGGGGCTGGGAGACTCACAAGAAGTTAAACCAAAATGTTCATATTGTCAAACGTATAAGCAATGTAATTCATGTTTTCAAAACATAACAAGTAAGTATGTTTCTCCCCCGATGTTTACAAAACAGTAAAGAGTTAAAAGGGGGCCGTGAACTCACCTTGAGTTTGTGTATGCTTGCAATGATAATTGTTCTAGCCGAACTTGACTATTCGTACCCTAGATACCAAAGGGTAAATTGTGTTAAGACCGAACGTCTCATATTGCAAATTGTTCATCGACCTAGTAAATCTAGTTGCTTTTGTTTAAATATCTTCTTAGATTTTCAACACTTGTTTTGCTATAAAAACAGTTCTAAGTTACTGCCCAATGTAACTGATGAACAGATGTCGAAACTTCCTAGTTTCGATTGGGCAATTGAGTATCGAAACTTCATAGTTTCGATTGAGTAGTTAGGTATCGAAACTATCTAGTTTCGATTGGCAAGAAGGGTATCGAAACTATCTAGTTTCGATTGAGCAATATGTATCGAAACTACCTAGTTTCGATTGAACAACTAGTATCGAAACTCCCAGTTTCGATTGAGTAAACTGGTATCGAAACTCCTAGTTTCGATTGAATAGGTATCGAAACTCCTAGTTTCGATTGAATAACAGGTATCGAAACTCCTAGTTTCGATTGAATAACAGGTATCGAAACTCCTAGTTTCGATTGAATAACAGGTATCGAAACTCCTAGTTTCGATTGAACAGGTATCGAAACTCCTAGTTTCGATTACTGCACTTTGATTGACAGAATTCGTCCTGTATATTTTTATGTTCAAATCTTGAATTTGACACACTTTTCTTGTTATCTTACTTGCGTTTGAACGATTTGTATGTTCAGCTACGATTTTAAAGAAAATGAAATGGATAATATCGAGTTTTTACCTTAAACAGAGAATGATGATTTTTAGGGAAACAGAGAATGATCTTGAGCTCCTTATCTTGATTCTTGAGACAACACTTGGAACTCTTCTTATAGCACCGAAATACGGTGGATTTTTACCTTAAACTGGACTTCGACTTGAAGGAGAATTGGGAATTTGCCGTAAGAAAATGAGAAGTATGAAAGGGATTGTGGGATTTCGATTGAGGAGGTATGGTTTTTATCTGAATTTGAGTGAATTAGCAAGTGGGGGAATGGCTCCCCTGACTTTCGGTCGAGAAAGTCAAGCAAGTGGGTTGGGATTTAAATAAATCAAACCATTTGATTTAAGTGTAATTTTAACCACTAGTGTTCGTATTTAGTCGGGTTATCCTGGTACGTGAACCGGTAACTCCTAGAATTACCAAAATATGAACTGAGACCATGTACGGTTTTTGTTAGGCCTTAATGTCCTTGTTTGTGAAATTAAGTAAATCACAAAAATAATTATAATGTAAACTTGTTTATAACATGTACGGATATTGACCTGAATTGTCGGGTGTCACAATGTTAGAAACAGTTGAAATCATGGGGCTTTTTATCGTTAAAACATTGCGAATCTAATGGTGTGACTTAATTTGATTGAGGACAGGTTTAAGATCAAAAACCCTAAAACAGGTTATGAACGAACCCTAGTTATAGGATCTTGATTAATTCGATGATTTGAGATCAAATTGACATGGGGCTATCATTATACAGAGAGTTGTGAATCTACTGATATGAATTAATTGTATTTCAAATGTGTCTAGGTTAGGGTTCGATTAAACCGAATGAGTATGAACCCTAGAATCGATTTGAGTTAAATTCGATAGTGAAAGTCCAAATTAACATAGGGCTTCTACTAAACGAGTGATTCCAATTCTAGCCATATGGTTTAATTGAATTATGATTGAGTCCAGAGTCAAAAGCCCCAAATTGGATTTCGTATGAAACCTTGATTCTGGATTTCGATCAATTTGATGTTATGAGCCCCAATACTCATAGGGCTTTCAGTTAATAGACTCAAACAAAACTAAGGATGCAATTAGTTACCAGAAACGTTGACGAATTGATGGTGATCGACTAAACCGAGTGCCGACGGCTTGCGGGTTAGATTCCGGCGACTTCTGTTACAATTCCGGTCCAATTGATGCGTGTTACAGCTTCTAATGGATGTGAATGAAGTGTGTGAGAGTTCGATTTGTGGAAATAATACGAGCATTTGCGGAATTTGATGAATTCATAGTGGGAGTCGACGGCTATGAGATTAATGCCCATAATTGCTATTAATTCGAATCAATGTTTGAGTTTAATGATCTAATGATGATCGATTATGGCTATAACGTGCATAACGGTTACGGAATTTCAACAGGAACGATTTTGGGATTCGGATTTGAGTCAATTGATTATGGGTTTGACTTTAAAAGTCAACAGGGAACAATTTCCTTTGATTTTGACTTTGCAAGTCAATAGGTCAAGTTTAGAGACTTGGCAGGATCAGTCCCTAAAGTTTGTGATCAGAAAATGGCAGAATTAGACCCTAGGGTTAGATTTAACTAGGTTTTAGATAGGATATTTAACGGGATTATTAATGGAGTTAATTTGAAAAGTCCGGATTGTCACATCATCCCCTAGTTGAAAGAATTTTCGTTCCGAAAATTAGATAATAAATTTTTTTTCTGGATGTCACATCATCCCCTAGTTGAAAGAATTTTCGTCCCGAAATATAAATAGTACCTTAAGAATTTGACGCGGAGTGCTTGAACAGATTAGGATATTTGCGCATCATTTGATCCTCGCGCTCCCACGTGAATTCCGGTCTGCGTTTCGAGTTCCAACGAACTCTGACAATAGGGATTTACTGTGTTTTAACGTTTTGACCTCCCTATCCATGATTTTGACTGGTTCTTCGATGAAACATAGTTGTTCATCAATGTGTAGTTCCTCAAGAGGAACCGCGAGTGACTCGTCTGCCAGACATTTCTTCAAGTTTGAGACGTGAAAGACGTTGTGTACACCACTAAGTCCTTCAGGTCAGTCCAGTTGATACGCTACTGGACCAATTCTCTTCACTATCTTGAATGGTCCAACATAACGAGGATTCAGCTTGCCCCGTTTCCCAAAACGAATGACACCCTTCCAAGGTGAGACTTTTAACAAGACCATATCCCCTACTTGAAATTCTAACAGTTTACGACGCTTATCGGCATAGCTCTTTTGACGATCATGAGCTGTTGCCATACGGTTTCTAATTTGAACGATTTTCTCAGAAGTTTCAAGTACGAGTTCAGGACCTGTAAGTTGACTATCCCCAACCTCGGCCCAACAAATAGGAGAACGACATTTCCATCCATATAATGCTTCAAATGTAGCTGCCTTGATGCTAGTGTGATAACTGTTGTTGTAGGAGAATTCCACCAACGGTAGGTGAGACTCGCAGGTGTTACCGAAGTCAATCACACAAGCTCATAGCACATCCTCCAGAGTTTGAATTGTACGCTCCGTTTGGCCATCAGTTTGAGGGTGGTATGTTGTGCTCATATCTAGACGCGTGCCTAAAGCTTTATGTAACGATTGCCAGAAACGAGAGGTGAATCGTGCATCACGATCTGAAGTGATAGAGATTGGCACCCCGTGTCGAGAGACTACTTCTTTTAAGTAAATACGAGTAAGCTTATCCATCTTGTCGGTTTCCTTGATTGCTAAGAAGTGAGCGGACTTTGTTAAACGATCGACTATGACCCAAATGGTATCACATCCGGTAGGAGGTCGTGGCAATTTTGTGATAAAGTCCATGGATATCTGTTACCATTTCCACATGGGAATCTCTAGTTGCTGGAGAAGACCAGATGGCTTTTGATATTCAACTTTGACCTTAGCGCAAGTCAGGCACTTGCTCACATAGGTGGCTATATCGGCCTTCATCTTTAGCCACCAATACAGCACCTTTAGGTCATGATACATCTTGTCGGAACCTGGATGAATAGAGTAACGAGATTTATGAGCTTCATCCATGACCAGTTCCCTTAAATTTCCGAATATTGACACCTATATTCCCTCAGCGAAGTAGCAAATACCGTCAGATTTGACCTCGAGTTGTGCTTCCATATCGCGTGTACCTTCCAGCGGTAGGTTTTCCTCTTTCAGGGCTTCAAGTTGAGCACTACGGATTTTGCCAGGTAATCCGGGGTGAATGGTAAGCTGTGATGCTCGAACTCGTTTGGGCTTGGTTTCCTTTCTACTTAGGGCATCAGCTACAACATTAGCCTTACCCGGATGATACCGGATCGCACAGTCATAATCATTCAAGAGCTCGACCCAACGACGCTGTCTCATGTTCAGCTCTTTCTGCTCGAAGATATGCTGAAGACTCTTATGATCGGTATAGATAGTGCACTTGGTACAGTACAAGTAGTGTCTCCATATCTTAAGTGCGAAAACTATGGCTCCCAACTCTAGATCATGAGTGGTGTAGTTTTTCTCATGAATCTTCAGTTAACGCAAAGCATATGCGATCACCTTTTCTCGTTGCATTAGAACACAACCCAGACCCTGAATGGATGCATCACAATACATCACAAAATCATTCGTACCCTCTGGAAGAGCTAGGATAGGTGCACTGCAAAGTTTCTGCTTAAGATGTTGAAATGCTGACTCTTGGTTATCGCCCCAGTTATAGGCTTTACCCTTCTGAGTTAAGGCAGTGAGAGGTTGTGCAATCTTTGAAAATCCCTCGATGAATCGACGATAATATCCAGCCAATCCTAGAAATTGTCGCACCTCAGTCGGAGTCGTCGGTGCTGACCAATTCTTGATGGCTTCAATCTTTGACGGATCGACATGTATTCCCTTCTCGTTAACCATATGTCCTAAGAATTGAACTTCTCGAATCCATAATTCACACTTGGAAAACTTAGCATATAGCTGCCCCTTTTTAAGTAATTCCAGGATTAAACGTAAATGTTCCTCATGTTCCTCCTTGTTCTTGGAATAAATAAAAATGTCGTCGACGAAAACGATGACAAACTGATCAAGGTATGGTTTACACACACGGTTCATGAGGTCCATAAATACCGCAGGTGCGTTGGTTAATCCGAAAGGCATGACCATAAATTCGTAGTGGCCGTACCTTGTCCTGAAAGCAGTCTTAGAGATATCTTCATCTCGGACTCTCAATTGATGGTAACCGGGCCTAAGATCTATCTTGGAATAGAAACTTGATCCTTGGACTTGATTAAAGAGATCGTCTATACGAGGCAAAGGATAACGATTCTTGATTGTCACTTTATTTAGCTCACGGTAGTCGATACACATACGGAAAATTCCGTCCTTCTCTGACAAACAGGACCTGAGCTCCCCATGGCGATGAGTTAGGTCGAATGAAACCTTTATCCAACAATTCATGTAACTGAGTAGATAGCTCTTGCAATTCACTAGGTGCCAGTCTGTAAGGTGCCCGAGCGATCGGTGCCGCTCCGGGTGCTAGATGGATTTGAAATTCAACTTGACGGTGTGGTGGCAGACTAGGCAAATCCTAGAGAAATACTTCCAGAAATTCACGAACGATGGGAATATCATAAATCTTCTTCTCTTCTCAGCAACGAGGGCCAAAATAGCAATATGCCCTTTTCGAAGGTATTTCTGTGCTTTCATAAAGGATATGATGCCCATGACTACACCAACCTTTTTAACCAGAACGGAAAGGGTTTCTCCACTCGGGAGAGGAATGCGAACAATTTTCTCACGACAGATGATTTCAGCTTGGTTTTTAGATAACCAATCCATGACGACAATTACATCAAAACTACCGAGCGTGACCGGCATAAGGTCCATATCAAGTATATGACTAGCTAACTCAAGCTTACAACCCTTAAGATTATGGGTTGCTTCAATTATTTGACCATAAGCTATCTCTATTACATACTTAGCTTCTAACAGAGTTGGAGTTCCTTTATCATATCACTAAGTTTCTTAGATATAAAACTCCTATCAGCACCAGTGTCAAAAAAGACAGAAGCAAAGTAATTATTTAAGAGAAACTTACCGGTTACCACATTATGATCATAACGAGCTTCTCCAGATCCTAGCACGAAGGCTCGTCCCTTCACACCATTCCCTCCGTTATTGCCGTTGTTGCCACCATTGTTGTTATTCTGATTAGGGTTGTGGTTTCCATTACCTCCCTTCTTTAACTGAGGACAATTCTTCTGAAAATGTCCCTCTTTCCCACACTCGAAACAACACTTTGTAGACCCAGGTTGTTGAAAAGGCTGCTTGGCTTGCCACTCACCCCTACAATCTTTGGCTGCATGACCTATTTTGCCACACCGCTGACAACGGTTCCAAACCCCGAAGTGATGAAATTTGCACTTGTTACACTTGGGAGATTTTCCTGCATAACCACCTTGATTTTGACCTGAAGAGGTCTGGTTGAAGTTCTTAGTAGGCTCAAAGCTACGCTGCTGTTGCTGAGGTTGGTTGGGCTGGGGTCCTTTAGAGCTGGAGTGAGAGTTGGAGTGGTGATCAAACTTGCGCTTATGATTGTCGGTAGCTTTAGAAACCGAACCCCTCGGGGGTAAAGTCCCTTGAGTCACCGCTTGATCGGTTAGCTTATGGGCAAGTCGAATAGTCTGCTGGATGGTAGTAGGGTTGGATGAGGTAACCATACTTTGAATTTGTGGCACTAGACCTCCAATATACAACTCAATCCTCTTGTAGTCCGGAGTCACCATATGTGGGCACATGGTAGCAAGCTCATGGGAGCGAGTGGTATACAGCTCAATTTCAGAACCTTCCATTTTCAAGTTCCAGAACTCTCCTTCCAATGTCTGAATTTCATCCCGAGGACAGTACTCCTCCATCATTATCTTAAACTCCCCCCACGGGAGTCCATTTGTCTTGACCAGACCCAACATCTGGACCTGAGCATTCCACCACGTGAGAGTCGGGCCCTCCAAAGTTCCAGCGGTGAACTTTACCTGATTGGCTACTGGGCAGTTGCACATGGCAATCACCGATTCTACTTTTTCGAACCACCGGAGTAGTCCGACAGCTCCTTCGGCTCCACTAAAGGTGTGGGGCTTACAGTCCATAAATGTTTTGAAGGTGCAGGCTGGCTGCTGATTCTGTTGACATGGATTTAGAAGCATAATATAGGGTTGGGATTACAGAGCTTAGGAAAGGCGCTTTAAGAGATGGATTAACCTCATTAGTCAATAGCTAAAGTATTTACCTACAGCATTCTGTGCTGTGAGAGCCTCTGCCACACTATCGTTGATTAGTGCCACCAGCTCAGCTGCTGTCATGTTGATGGTACCTCAGCCACCAGCACGACCTCCACGTCCTCTTCCCGACATAATTCTTCACATTCACAAATACAAAAAAATGAGAAATATATCGCATATTAAACATTATTTATGTACAAGTAAGGAAATACAACATCTAATATTTAGAAAATTAAATAAATTGTAAGGCTACAAAATAAATAACTCAAACATTAAACTTCTCATGCTTTTATTGAATGGGAACAACCTTACCCATCTAGGTTTGAAAAGAGAAATAACATAAACGAAGCATGCATGAAAAGGAAAGATAGAATAGAAAGATCATCAAACATCCTCGTCATCAGAAGAAATGTATGATTGTGCATCGTCGATCTCCACCGGTTCCTCCTCGGGTGGCTCCTCCTCTAAGGGCTCCTCCTCGAAGGGCTCCTCCTCGTCGTCCGAAAGTGGAATGTCCTCCAAAAATAGGGTTGTTTGTAGTTGGGCTTCTAAGTGACTCACTCTCTCCCGAAGTCCCTCAGCAGCATGATCTGCTACTTGCAGCTGGGCTTCCAGATTAGTCACTCTCTCCACAATCCCTCCTACATCCTGGTCCGGGGTGTCCACCCTGGTATCCAAATGTGTAACCCGATCCACCAAAAGGTTAAGGACTTGGTCCGTTGCTGCTAGCTCAGCAGTCAAAAGCTCAATTCCTACCTTGTTTTCTTCCGCTTGTGGCTCTCGCTCTAGAATGCCCGGTATCTCATCAATGGAATCCTTCATCTTCTTTAACTCCTTAGTTATGATAAACACAAAAGCTGCAAAAGCTTGTTCCATGGTACATGGCAAGCTAGGTAAAGTAGCGGATAAGGAAGTAGAACCAAAGTAGGGCAATGGAACACTTCCCATCTCGATCCACCTTTGGATCATCTTCGGATATGCACTCCAATTAAGTGTCGTCGTGCATTACTAGGTTCACCCTATTCCACCGAGTTGTCACTAGAACTAGTCCGGCGCCTTTTGGGCTCCGGGGATGATACGGTAGGTGCCTTAGGTGATGGTGGTGGAGTTGACGACATGATGCTATAATATAACATATAAGTGCCAAACATCCAAAGTTTATGACATGTAACTAATGTGTGAGGTTATAGTCTAGTATGCAATCCTAGTTCTCTATAAACAATGGCTCTGATACCAATCTGTCACACCCCCAAATTCCACTAACGGAGTTTTACTGTTTGGGAAGTGACAAACCAGGATCTCAGTCATTAGTTACATTGAAAGACTCTACATGGGACTCAAATGAAAATATCATAACATTCAGAGTTTAATGCGGAAGCGTAAAGAAAGTAAATGCGCAAAACACACGCGCCCAAAAAGTCCAAAAGTCCAAACCAAGCATAGTCCAAAGAAAGTCCAAACAATTTAATAAGACATCAATCAAAAAGGAGAATCCCATGCATGTCCTATACGTGCACCTGTGCCTTATCTTAGCGACCTAAGAAAACATGTAAGAAAAGATGTCAACACGAGGTTGGTGAGTTCACAGGTTTTAATATATAAATAAACGTTTACCAGATTATTGATCATTCAATATGTATCTATAGGTAGCTAACCTATGTTCATGTTTAACTTAAGCGCTCGCAACTGAAGCTGACTGTTTGTTTATTTGCCTCCTACCAGGTCTATCAACCCCGGCGATGTGAATAGGCTAACATTTCACCCGTTCGATCTCCAATCGAGTTAGCATGACTAACGCGGGTGGGATTTGTCAAACCCAGTAGTAGTACTAAACATTACCTCGGTAAGATCCATATTAACGGTTCGATGTGTGTTGAGGACTTTCAGTGATAGCGTGTTACGCTTAGCTTTAACATTGATAACATATGAATTACAAAAATCTCAAAATAGTTGAATCATGACTTCTCCCCCAAGTTAAAACAGTAAAAAGGGGCCGTGAAAACTCACCTGCGTTGCGCTGTAGGTAGTATCACACAAGTATGAGATTGAAACCACAAGTGTTAGATTGAAAAGGATCACGTATGCCCTAGAATATAAACATAACAATTAGGGACACAATGGGATTTGTGACGACGACACGGAAGGTTAGAACGTCTTAACGCATTCTAAAGATTTAAGAGTGGGCGAACGAGTCTACGGGAATAAAGATTTTTAATACCAAATTTACGATCGAAGCGTTACGTGTCGTATGTTAATAATGAATAATAATTAAACAAATACATAAATTCGTACGTTCGAGTCGTTTACAAAGATTAGAAAAATAATATAACTTAATATATTATTCTTAGGTTCGTAGGATTAACGAAATAATTATTTGTATGGAAAAATAATAAATATATTATTTTTAATCGGATATTTAAACGTGGGTAAATAATATAACAGATTATATTATTTAAAATTTTAAAACGTCACACGAATTAATTAAACGAGGCGAAATAATATAAAACTATATATTATTTTATACTAAGAGTCATGGTTTGAAAATAATATAAATATATTATTTTTTATTCGATAATAACATAAATATATTATTTTTAAAATTGGAAATAATATGAAAATGGGTTATAAAACCAAACCTGAGCCTACGGGTGGTTTCCCGGGCTAAAACACATTAATATAATATTATAATAATATAGGGTTTGATTTTTAATAATTAAATATAATAAAAATGCCTCAAAAAATAAAATGTGGGAGCCCGGCCTCGAACGCGAGTCTCTACCACACACGCACACAGCTTTAACCAGCCCCACCCGCTAGGGAATCGCAAACTCAACCGGTTCAAAATTGTTTTAACATCAAGGTCCCAATTCCTTCGATTTCGATTACGATAGATCCAAGATTCAAAGGGGTTTTGTTTAATGGCTTCAAGCGAACTTGTGGTCGATTTTAATTGTAAAAACAACAGGTTTAAGATCGATTATTTAAAAAAGTTAACACCGAAACCCTATACATCAACTCAAAATCACACTGAACAAATTTGATGTTAGAAACAGTTGAAATCATGGGGCTTTTAGTCGTTAAAACATTGCAAATCTAATGGTGTGACTTAATTTGATTGAGGACCTAAATCAGATTATGAACGAACCCTAGTTATAGGATCTTGATTAATTCGATGATTTGAGATCTTGACATGGGGCTATCATTATACAGAGAGTTGCGAATCTACTGATATGAATTAATTGTATTTCAAATGTGTCTAGGTTAGGGTTCGATTAAACCGAATGGGTATGAACCCTAGAATCGATTTAAGTTAAATTCAATAGTGAAAGTCCAAATTAACATAGGGCTTCTACTAAACGAGTGATTCCGATTCTAGCCATATGGTTTAATTGAATTATGATTGAGTCCGGAGTCAAAAGCCCCAAATTGGATTTCGTATGAACCCTAGATTCTGGATTTCGATCAATTTGATGTTATGAGCCCCAATACTCATAATAGACTCAAACGAAACTAAGGATGCAATTAGTTACCAGAAACAGTGACGGATTGATGGTGATCGACTAAACCGAGTGCCGACAGCTTGCGGGTTAGATTCCAGCGACTTCTGTTACAATTCCGGTCCAATTGATGCGTGTTACAGCTTCTAATGGATGCGAATGAAGTGTGTGAGAGTTCGATTTGTGGAAATAATACGAGCATTTGCCGAATTTGATGAATTCATAGCGAGAGTCGACGGTTATGAGATTAATGCCCATAATTGGGATTAATTCGAATCAATGTCTGAGTTTAATGATCTAATGATGTTCGATTATGGCTATAATGTGCATAACGGTTACGGAATTTCAATAGGAACGATTTTGGGATTCGGATTTGAGTCAATTAATTATGGGTTTGATTTTAAAAGTCAACAGGGGTCAATTTCCTTTGATTTTGACTTTGCAAGTCAACAGGTCAAGTTTAGAGACTTGGCAGGATCAGTTCCTGAAGTTTGAGATCAGAAAATTGCAGAATTAGACCCTAGGGTTAGATTTAACTGGGTTTAGTTAACGGGGTTAAGTTTTAGATAGGATATTTAACGGGATTATTAACGGAGTTAATTTGAAAAGTCTGGATTGTCACATTTTCTCTCTAAACAGATTCTGTAAACTCCTATTTATAGACACAAACTCTGCAATAGGCGAACTTAACAAGTTCGCCTCAAAGATGCTTAGGCGAACTTAACAAGTTCACCTCACATGAGACTAGGCGAACTTAACAAGTTCACCTCTAATAGGCTAGGAAAACTTAACAAGTTCGCCTCTAGCAGAACTTGTTCTATCACTTAGACAAAATCTATAAAATTACATAAAAACATAAAGACAATAAGACCTAAACTATTACAAAGCTTTTTTCATACATTCTATGTCCTAACAGTAGCTAGGTTTGGCAAGCATGATAACCTTAGCCCCTGCTACATTGGACCTTACAAGAGTATTGCTTGTGTAGGGCCAGTTGCTTACCGACTGCAGTTACCGCGAGAACTGAATGGAGTTCATAACGTATTCCATGTGTCCAATCTAAAAAAGTGTCTTTCTGATGAGACACTCGTGATACCTTCAAATGAAGTGTGTGTTGATGACAAGCTTCATTTTCGTGAAGAGCCCGTGGAGGTTTCAGATTGTAATATTCACAAAACCAGTCGTATCAAGTTGGTCAAGGTCAGATGGAATTCAAAGCGTGGCCCCGAATTTATGTGGGAACACGAAGATGAGATGAAACGGAAGTACCCTCATTTGTTTAATTTTGTCCGTAACCAGGCATCGTAGCGTAAAATATCGGGATGAAATTTCTTGAAGGAGGGGAGTCTGTGACACCCGGCAATTTTCAGGTTATTTACCGTATAACCTTAAAACGCGTTTATAATTTAATTATGCAAGTCTTAGACTTAATTTCAGTTAATTAGGTCACTATAAAGTCTAGAAAAGCCCTTCGTATGCATAGGTTTGCATTTCGTGAATTTTTGGAATTTACGGTACCACGTATCAGTAAAATGTCCGTATTTAGCGTTGGTGACGACCCGGTTAATTTAAAATATCAGTTTTGATGAAAATTATATAAACTGGTTTATATTAGGGGATGATACGTGAAATTTATATGCTACTTGTTAAATATCGTTTTCGGTAATTTTCGTTGCATTTTACCCGATACAATCGCGTACCGGATGAGTTAAAATGAACTGTTAGCAAAAAAAAATTATTTTTACTAATTATGATAGCAAATAAATAGTGGGTACTTTATATATTTTATTTTGATGAAAAACCATGTTTAAAGTGGAAAAATTTTATAAAAGTGTTGTAGTTTTTATAAAATGTCATATACACTTGTGTGGTGTAGTTTTTATAAAACATATGAGGTTCTAGAAGACCTCTCTCTCCAAAAATCAGCAATAAAGTGGGTCCCACACCCTAATCAAGTATTAAACACACTCATTTGATTTCTTACAACTTTTATTCAAAACTACACTCCACAAATTTGATCATTCAACTTGCATGGGATTTGAATAGAAGATGTCACCTCACACCCTCTCACTCTCTCTCTCTCCCTTTATGCCGTGAACCCTCTCCCACTCCCCATATATACCACTTCAATCTTCACTTCAATCCCACACCTTTCTATCATCTTTTCTCTAAGTGTTCTTGTAAGTATTCTTGAGTTTTTGTTGTTCTTGGAGCCTTTTCTTGAAGATTCAAGTGTTGTGGAGCCAAATACTCAAGAAAACATCCACATCTCTTCCATTTCTCTAGTATTCTCCTTGATTTAGTCAAGTGGTATGAATCTCCATCTCTTTCTTTACTTTTCTTAAAGAAAGCTTTGATTTTTGCAAGTATTGTTCACCTTTAGAAAAAGGATTTTTATGAACTATTAAAATCAGCAAATAATGGGTCTTGATTGAAGATTTTCATGGATTTATTTGTATGTATGGATGTCGTGTATATACATTTATGTTTATATGCTCATATCTTACAAAAAGTAGTGAATTAGGGCTTGATCTTTACATGCAATCAAATGTTTTGTTATGGTTTGTTTCAAATAGAAAAAAAATGGTATATTATTGCATAAAAACATGTTAGTTTATACATGGATCATTGAATTGATGATTTATGTGTTTATTGCTAAAGATTGTTGTCCAAAAGCATGATTTAAACTAGGGTTTTGGCATGGATTATTTAGATTGTGTAAAATCTGGAAGTATGTTGATAAAAATGATGTTTTATAGTAATAATGACCAGCTCTAAAAGTGTTGTTTAGGTTGTGATGAATTGCTAAGTGTATGGCATGTTTATGTTGCTTAAAAGACGCTAAAAAGGTGGATTTTTGTATGAAAATAGATAGATTTGTAGATCTGGAATCATAGCTGTAATATTATGATATTTTATGTCTAAAATATATATTGATAGTAATATGTATGATTCTTGGTGTTTGGATGCGTTTCGTTAGGTTTTACGCTAAACTAGTCGATTAAAACGGTAGTTTTCGACATGAAAAATGAGTATTTGTTAAATCTGATTTTGATTAGTAATTTTGAGTATATTTTATGATTAAAATACAGTTCTTAAGGTATATAATGAGTTCAAGTTATGAAATATGTGTTTGTACTTGTAGTTTGACGTTTCGGTTGTCACGTATGTGCTAGAAATGGCCATGTTTAGGTACTTTATGTCAAAATAATGAAAAATTGTTTTGTTTGATGAAATATAATTTATTATGTATATTTTGATGATATATGAACTAATGTGTTAGAAATTTGGAAGTTAGTTCCTTATAAGTTAGTCGTTTTTGCTTGAAAAGTGCTTATGTGCAAATATTATGATTTTAGTGTTTTCACATGTGATTTAGAACATATAAGCATATGTATGACTATATATATATGTGTTACTAGTTTCATACTTTCATTTTGGTTTTTGATAAGTAATAAACACTTGATGTCTTCGTATGTGTGTATGATCCACCATTTTTCGTTAAAAACATAACCGCATGTCGAAGTCACCAACGGGTCGTTTAAATAAACATTTTCTTAAAAATAATATAAGTCTAAGTAGGTTGGGTGTACAACTTGCTTATAAGACATGAGGTTCAATTAGTAATGTATCCCTCGTATGTGTTCATGTATGTCGTTCATGAATAGCCCCGCCGTTATAATCATTAGCCTCGTGTAGGCCGCAAGGTGTGTTGATAGATCTATTTGGGACTGACTACCCACTGTCGTGATCAGTAGCTCTGATCGGTCGTTCGTACGAGAGAATATATTTTGAAAGGATTCGTGGGGACATGTTGTATTCATGTCTCATTTTGATTATAAGCTCTAGGTACTCTCATCATGTTGTATTCCTTGCAAGCTTATGACATATCACATGTTTGTCCAAGTTACTTGATAGTTCGTTAAATTCGTTTATGTTATCGTTAAACCCGTGAAACTCGCTCAACTTTATGTTGATGTTTTTAAGCTTGTTTTTCAGGTACTTAGATGCTCTCGCGCGGTTATGAAAATGGGCTTTTGGGCAAACACTTGCATCGGAATTCTGTTGGGACATTTTAAAGTTTATTTTGGATCCTCATTTGTTGGATCATGAAAACTCTCGTTTTAAATTTTAATGCCTTTCAATTTGGATAATTGTAAGACTTATCTTTATCTTGTTAAACCTTTCTGGTGTTTTAAATAAAGGTGTTTGCTTATTATCATTGGGCTCCAACTTATGTGACCACCATGCTTACGTCTCGTTTCCGCTGCGAATCGTCGTTTTCGGAGTGTGCCAATTATGTTGGATTATTAAAAGATATTTAGAAAAATTAATTTTTATAATTAATTTTTAATCATTTGTAATAAATAATATTATTTTTTATGCATTAGTTAAATATAGTGTAATATACAGTTATCCCGGACTGTGTTTAAAACAAAACGTTCGTTAAAAATCCTCAAACTTTTATTTTTGACATGAAATATTAATTCGCAGTGTTACGTATAATTTTTATATTCTAAATCATACCTTTAGTTATCTGTCTTAGATATCACCAACGTTCGTGTATGACCAGACTGGTGTGAGACCCGGTAATTCTCCAAATTACCGATGCATGATATGAATCGATCGAACTTTGATATGCAACAAATGGACTTAATTACTCTAAATTAAGTATGATATGCACAAGTTGTACATGATTAAAAGTTCATAAGCTTTATCTTTGATTTATTTATTATAACCAAGTATAAATATGTATATATATATATATAGGAAAATAATATGTAATTGCAAGGATTGGAACTTTGAATTTAATACTCATTGAAATAATAATTGGTGTGTCACAATGTATTGAACAAGAAATTGAATTTGCCATTATTGCATAAAACAAGGTACAGGAAAATCATTGATGTTACAGTATCCCCAAGTTGGGGAATTTCGTCTGAAATTCAACTAGTGGAGGCTACTGAATTAGGAAAGAGATGCGGGTACTTGAGCTTCATTTGGTCCTCACGTTCCCAAGTAAACTCTGGGCCATGTTTAGATTCCCAACGAACTTTGACAATTGGAATACGACTTCGCTTGAGTTGCTTTATCTCACGAACCATAATATCCACGTGTTTTTCAACAAAGTGCATCGTGTCGTCAATGTGCACTTCGTCAAGTGGAATGTGAAGATTATAGTCAGCTAAGCATTTCTTTAAGTTGGATACGTGAAACGTTGGATGCACATTGCTAAGTTCTTGAGGTAACTCGAGTCTGTAAGCCATTTTTCCAATCCTTTCAAGGATTTTGAATGGACGAACATAGCGAGGTGCTAGCTTACCTTTCTTCCCAAATCGAACCATGCCCTTCCAAGGAGATACCTTTTAGCAGCCTTACCGAACAACCAGAATGCAAGAGGATAAGGACAAAATCCCCCAGTATGCACCTACAAGCTTTTCCTTGACTACAAACTGCTCTCTTTCAATGGGCGGGATGGAGCAGTTAACTTAGTACGATGGATTGAGAAAGTAGAGTCTACTTTCGAGATGTGCAACTGTCCAGAAACTTCAAAAGTGAAATTCGCTACTGGAACTTTTGAGGGACAAGCCCTCACCTGGTGGAAATCCAATGTCCAAGCGATGGGTTTGGAAGCAGCGAATGCTATGTCATGGGCAGACTTCAAGAAGCTGTTAAGGGATGAGTACTGTACACGGAATGAGATCCAGGATCTTGAGGAAAAGTTTTGGAACCTGAAAATGAATGGACCAGATGTGGTGGATTACCAGTCAAAATTTCATGATTTGGCAGGATTGTGTGCTCATATGGTAACACCTGAAGAGAAGCGTATTGAGCGTTATCTGTGGGGACTGGCCCCGCAAGTCCAGGGTATGGTATCATCTTCTGAACCTACAACCATCCAACAAGCAATATGGTTAGCACACAACTTGACGTCCCAGGCCGTTCGTCAAGGACTCTTTGACAAACCTGCTGATAAGAAGAGGAAGTGCGAAGGTAGTTCTTCAAGGTCATTTAATCCGCCACCACCACAGAAAAGGAAAGAAACTACCCGAGCCTACACCGCAGGTCAAGCTGAAAATAAGCCGAGTAGAGCTTACACGGGAACCCTACCAAAGTGCAATCGATGCAACTTTCACCACAACGGCACTTGTGAGGAAGCAAGGTGCCAGAAATGCAAGAGGATTGGCCATGCGGCCAAGGATTGTAGAATGAGAGGACCAGTTCCAAACACCGGAGCAACCCGTGGTTGTTACACTTGTGGGCAGAATGGACATTTTTCAAAGGATTGCCCAAAGAACAGGAAGCCAGGAAACAACAACAACGCCAAAGGGCGAGCTTTTGTGATTGGAGCAGGAGAAGCCAAACAGAACCCCGACACTGTCACGGGTACGTTCCTTCTAAACAACCATTATGCATCTATGTTATTTGATACTGGTGCTGAAGGAAGCTTCGTGTCCAATGAATTTAGTCCATTACTTGGTATCGAACCTACCATTCTAGATAACGAGTATACCATAGAACTAGCTGACGGTAAATTAATCAAAACCAACCACATTATTCCGAGCTGTCTCCTAGAATTAGCTAATCATTCCTTCAAAATAGATCTACTACCCGTTAAACTAGGGAGTTTTGACGTGATTATCGATATGGATTGGATGTCCAAGAATGGAGCGGAGATTGTATGTCGCGAAAGATTATCAGATTACCCCTACCAGATGGAGAAACACTTGCAATACAAGGAGAAAGGAGCGGGCTTCCTTTGAATATCATCTCATGTATGAAATCCCAGAAGTATCTATGGAAAGGATGCTATGCCATATTGGCACATGTAACGGAGAACCGGACAGAAGAAAGGAAGGTCGAGGACATACCAGTTGTTCATGATTTTCCTGAAGTATTCCCTGAATACTTACCGGGACTCCCACCACATCGACAAGTCGAATTCCAAATTGACCTTACCCTAGGAGCTACCCCGATAGCGCGGTCACCGTACCGACTGGCGCCGTCGGAAATGCAGGAGTTATCAAACCAACTACAGGAGTTGCTAGATAAGGATTTATCCGACCAAGTCATTCGCCTTGGGGAGCACCTGTCTTATTTGTCAAAAAGAAAGACGGATCATTCCGTATGTGCATCGACTACAAGGAATTGAACAAAGTAACCATCAAGAACCGATACCCTCCACCCAGAATAGACGATTTTTTCGACCAACTATAGGGATCGAGTTATTACTCCAAGATCGACTTACGGTCAGGATACCATCAGCTGAGAATCCAAGAGGAGGACATACACAAAACGGCATTCCGAACTCGATATGGACACTACGAGTTTTTGGTTATGCCATTCGGTTTGACCAATGCACCCGTAGTGTTTATGGATCTTATGAACCGTGTGTGCAAACCCTACCTATACAAGTTTGTTATTGTGTTCATTGATGACATCTTGATCTATTCTCGCAGCGAGGAGGAACACGCTGAACATCTAAGACTTGTTCTAGAATTATTGAAAACCGGGGAGCTGTACGCTAAGTTTTCAAAGTGCGACTTCTGGATCCGAAAAGTCTCCAACACATCTTTGATCAAAAGGAGTTGAACATGCGACAACGCAGATGGGCCGAATTGCTTAAAGATTACGACTGCGTAATCCGTTACCATTCGGGAAAGGCAAACGTAGTTGTTGATGCCCTAAGTAGGAAAGAACAACTCAAACCACGTCGAGTGCGAGCATTAACCTTGACAATCCACACGAATCTATCTATCCATATACATGACGCTCAACTCGAGGCACTCAAGGAGGAAAATTTGGAAAATGAAGGCCTACGAGGCATGGAGAAACTGTTTGAGATCAAATCCGATGATGTGTGTTACTACATGGACCGGATATGGGTACCGAACCATAGGAACTTAAGAGACTTAGTGATGGATGAGGCACATAAGTCGAGGTATTCAATTCACCCTGGTTCTGACAAAATGTACCAAGACCTCAAGACAAACGCCAAGATTGCCTCCTATGTTAGAAAATGTCTAACCTGCGCCAAGGTTAAGACGGAATACCAGACACCATCAGGGTTACTACAGCAGCCGGAAATTCCACAATGGAAGTGGGAACAAATTTCAATGGACTTCGTCACGAAGTTACCCAAAACTCCGAGCGGATACGACACCATCTGGGTGATCGTTAACCATTGATGTCGCCCAGACGGTCTATTAAAATAATAACAAAACCTAACCTAGACTCCTAAGTAATAAAAGGAGTACCTTCAACTAAACCGCACTGACAGGAAAGTGTACCTATCGAGTGTAGCACAGCTTAACGGTAAACCGAGATATCGAACCCTAGAGACACTACGAAAACAATACTAGTCTCTGACACGGACTAAAGATTGATTTGGTTTGGGGGTTTACTACACTAAATATTAAACTAATGAATGCAACAAACTAAGGTCGACTCAACTAACCAGACAAACGTAATATCAAGGATGGGAAGAATATCACCTAGGTCAGAATCCTACTTGCAAAGCACAGCTTCTATCAATTATGGAAACTATAATGGATCTGGGTTTCTAAGGAAACAACTCTAGACAGCCTAGTGGATCCCTAATCACTCTCAGGGTGTCACCAACTAAGGAACCTAAAGATGTACTAACTCACCAGATTGTTGGATCACTTCTCAGGTATTTCCAACCATGATAAAGTACCCTAATAGACATATTATCTCTCAGTCTCTCCGTCCACCAATACACTCGAAGAATGCACGGGGTAATCTCAAGATAACAATTATGGCATGAATAGCAACAATCACTAGACACCTAATACCGGCTTCCTCTCAGACAGCTGATACTCGGATTCCTAATGACGAAGACTAAACGACTAATTCTCACCTCTCAGGTATTGAACTAGGATACCCACTCAATTCTAATCAGTAATCAAAGACAACTCCTATGGCTACTACGTCTACCAAACCACCCTAATCGCAAACCCTAAGATCTATAACCAAGATACGCTAATCAAACTGGCAGACAACCATAATCAACATACGGAGTTATAATCAATCACACAATCAGAATTAAACATGCTATTTCATCATAATCAATATCCAAAGATTGTTTACAAAATCATAAAACCATTCATATGAATCTAAAACCCGATAAAAATCTAAACTTTACAAATATTCATCAATTGACCTAGGCAATATTAGAGTTTTAGCCTAGGATCATGCTTAAACAACCAAACATATAAGTAGAAACAAGATTCATGGTTTCAAACAAAGAAATCAAACACAAAGTATATAACTTTAGAACCGAATAAGCTAGACTGCACAAACCCGGGTTCAAAAGCTTCAATCTTGCGATCCAATAGCCTTCTTCTTCTCCAAAATCGCCCAAGGACTCTCTCTGGACGGCTAAAATATGAACTCTCCTCATAATGGCTATCAAAATCTATTTAAATCAAAATTAGGGTTTTTCTCGGAAAATAGCTCTCTATTGTACCGCGAGAGTTTTGGGTTGGGTTCCTCGCGTACCGCGAGGAACAAAATAGTCGCGGCCTGTTCTGGATTCCCTCGCGTACCGCGAGGGTCTTGGTTTCCACTCTTCGTGTACCGCGAAAGACCTATTTTCTTCATTTTTCACTTTTAATCCTCGGGCTTCGTTCTCGTGCTCGGTTTCTTCATATATTCATTTGTATTTCATACGAGCACCTGAAAAACATAACAAAGACTCAAATGTACATTAAAAAGACTCAAAACAAAGATAAAACTAACTAAAAACGCACTAAAACACTTGGAATAAAGATGTGTGCTTTGCACTACATCAAGCATCCCCACACTTAACATTTTTTCGTCCTCGAAAAAGCTGCAAATGGAATCATAACTCAGATCTACTTAATAAACATCAATTACCAATTAGCAAAATATACTCACGTATTAAAAAACAATAATCAGTATTTATGTCCGATTAAACCCAAGAACCAACTTTCAAGCCCCCGTTACGTGTTTTATTCCAATTGATACAGTTATCAATCAACCTATGTGACTCACACTCAGAAGCTACAGCTCTACCTAATCCCGTCTCACGGTCATGTTTAGGCACGGATCAAACCATATAGATTTACCCTACCACGTTAAACTAAAATTTACAGGTTTCTAGAAATCAGATGAAAAATGAATGAATGGATGAAATATGAGCATTATTAAGCAAATTAACTTTCATCTAGAAGCGTTTCGACCAAGTCACTATCCCTGAAGGTAAGACATAGACTAAGTTATATCATTGAAGCACATAAGAATCAACCCAGTGGTGTTTCGATCAGGCTGGAACCCGACGTGTGACACGTAGGCGAAACTTAGATTTCAATTAAATAAACTCAAGAATTATGGAATATGGATGCGGGCGCCACCAAACTCAGATTTATTTTCATAAAAAGAGAGTTGTGTGCCATGAAATTTCAAAAACCTCTAAATTTTAACTTAACGTGGTACCTATCAACCTATATTGACAGTTTTAGTATTACCATTACCCTAACATGAGTACCCACAAGATATCATGATTTTAATTCAATTAATAATCTTATTTAACACAAACATGTTATTTAAGCTCTGCTAGTTAACTTGGTCTAGCAAAACATCACTAGTTAGACGCGTTTTCAATTATTTATTCATTTAAACTCACAAGTAGATCTAGTTCTACTATCATTTTCCAAGTATAAGCAATTATTTCCAACGACATTTTTCAAAAAAATTTCATTTTTTTGTATTTTTGATTTTTTATAAAAAGAAAGAAACTAACTAAACTAGACACTCACATCCACGCACTTGAAAGACACATTGTCCTCAATGTGAAGTAAAACACAACTAAAAATAAAAATGCAAAAATAAAAACAAAAAACAAAAACAGGAAGCGACTTAGCTGGTAATGTAGCAGTGAATATATCCAGCATTACTCTTCCACGTGTGCACCGTATAGCATTTCGCTCGTGGTCGCACAAACTGCCTGGTTGCCTTTACAAACTTTGTATAAGTGATGATCGATCCCGCCCGAATGTAGATTGAGTATGGGCAGAATGATAAAACCTGCAAAATAAACCTCACAACAAACTCGCAGCATTAAACTGACTCAAATTAAAATACAGACTCGACTGACTCAAACTAACTCACTAAGAATTAAAGACTCAAGATAGATAGATACAGAAAAACATACTCGATGGGTGGCAAACACATAGACATGAATGCCACAGCAAGGTAGGTCATTGGTCACGAATGGTTTCAAGTTTCACATGGTAGTGGTGGTGGGATGGTATGAATGGTAATGGATGGTAGATGATCCACGGTAGATGAAGAATGGTGGTGTAGTGGATGATGGGTGGTGGTGGATGGTTAGTAGTGGTGAATGACGGTGTGCGGTGAGGGATACCATGGAAAAACAAGGAAGAAGGGTGAATCCAGTACTCCCCGGTGTACCGCGAGAAACAAGGGGTCACTCCTCGCGTACCGCGAGGGAGTGGCATTTAAGCCGGCAATGTCTTTTGTCTCTCGCGTACCGCGAGAAACCTCAAACACACCCACGCGTACCGCGAGGGACCCCTGGTGACAGAAAGTTAAGGGGGTTTTTATACTTAGAAAATTTCACACCCCTTAACTTCTTCTCACCCAAATTCCAATAGAAACCCATTCCAAGCATAAAAAACAATGTAAAAATACCTGGAACTTCGTTCTTGATGATTTCCTTTGCCGAATCAAACATGAATCCCTTCATAAACTGACACAAACAAAACACATACCGAAAAAGACAGGGACTCAGACCAAGTAAAGCACACAAACTCTACATTCCGGACACTTGTCCGAGACTCAGATAAGCCTATCAGGAGGCTTCTCCATGATCCTAACCGGAACCGCCTTCATCCTACGCGGCCTACCGGTCCTCCACAGCCTCATCAAGCTTCTATCAGACAGTGGACCTCTATCACTCAGGTCCTTCCACCACAGCTTATACCTACCCGGTCCAAAGATGATATGCATCAAATATCCTACTAGCTTATCACTCGTAAACCTCCCTACACTTGGGGTTTTCATTACCCTCACCCTAGATGAATCTCTTAATGCACGGGTTCTCTTACGGGGTGGCCTAGACCGAGGAACACTAGAACTATGGTCCAGCTCAGCAGCTCTCCCCTCAGAAAGAATAACAAGGATGGATAAGGGCTCGGGTACGGGTATTTCTAACAGCGTGACTCCTAAACCTTCACCAGGATCATCGGGATCCTCAACACTCTCCTCTAACTTCCCTACACTTGGGGTTTGTCCTATGATCTCATCAAATTCAGTTATCATCTAGAGCAGATCATCAGGCACCTCCTCGTCGTATTCATCCGGCTCATCTAACAATCTTTCCAACTCTACCACCCAATTAGATGGTTCTTCTAAATTCGGGGCGGTTTCACCAACTTCTAACATCGGATCAGAGTCCTGCTGGTAGCCATGAAGGCATCAAGCATGCACACAGAGTGGCTGTGCTCCCCAACTTCCTTCACGAACTGTGTGGCATCAAATATAACCGACTCATCCCCCAAACGAAGTGTGAGTTTCCCTTCATAGACATCGATTACTGACTTGGCGGTGCACAAGAATGGGCACCCGAGGATGAGTGGGACTCTATCATCCACTTCCATATCCAGAATCACAAAATCCACGGGGAATACAAACTTGCCTACTTTCACTAAAAGATTCTCCACAATTCCCCGTGGATACTTAACTGAGCGGTCAGCCAAGGAAATGCTCATGCGCGTAGGTTGCGGTTCACCTAGGTCTAGCTGCTTATAGATAGAATATGGCATCAAATTGATGCTAGCACCTAGGTCGGCCAACGCGTGGTTCAACGATAAACTGCCTAGAAGACACGGAATTATGAAATGCCCTGAATCTCCCAATTTCTCTGGCAGCTTGTTTAGCACCACCGCAGAGCATTGCTCACTAAGTGAGACTTTAGAGACCTCCTCGAGCTTCTTCTTGTTGGAAAGAAGATCTTTAAGGAACTTTCCATACTTAGGCATATGCTGGAGGACCTCTATGAATGGGAGATTGACCTTGAGTTGTTTAAACATATCAAGGAAGGTACCGTATTCCCTAGTGTTCTTATATGGAAGGACGCGTGCTGGGTAAGGAATACGACTCAAGTCAACCCCGAGGGACTTCATCTCCACCCCCTTCTTCTTCTCCATTGCCCTCTCGGCAGGCTTCTCCATCTCAATCTCTTCATCCGCCGGCTCCTCTTCTTCTCCCACCGATGGGCTCTCCCTTTCTTCGGCCATCTTAGCATCGATTGCAGCAAATTGAGCTCTCCAATCTGCCTTCTTCACTTCCTCTACTAAAGGTATGCCATACTCAATTGAGTGGGAGTCATCCTCTACAACCTCTTTCTTCTCCACACTCCTAACTGACACGGCCATCACTGAAGCATTAGATCCCTTATAGGCCGCAGATGCTTCACTCCTCCTCTCCTTTAAGCTCCTCGCGATGTCTCCTACCGTGCGCTGCAAATCCTGGAATGCCGACTGCTGATTATTCAATAAGGTGTCATGGCTATCCAATCTCTTCATAGCATTCCTGTCATTCTGGACCAGGTGGGTAAGCATTTGTGTCTGGTTCTCAACCATCTCCTCTATCTTCTTGGTGTCGACACTGCTTCCCAAGCTAGCTCCTGCTTCTCCTCTTTGCTGATGCTGGCGGCCATTAAACCCAGGCGGGTGATTTCCAGATCTCCATCCCGAGCCAAATGAATTATTGTAGTTGTATCCTTGGTTCTGGTATTGGTTTCCAGCATAGCTCACGTGCTCCTAATTATTTACTGGGCAGTCACTGGTGTCGTGGCCTCCTCTACACACTTGACACCGCTGAGCACTGAGCTTCAGCTCCTTAATCTCGTTAGCCATTGAGGCAAGTGTAGCAGCCACGCTAGTCTCAGGAGTGACCTGATGGACACCTATAGGAGAAGAGGCAGCTGCTCTAGCACTAGGAATGGAAGTACTAGTAGATGGATATTGCTCTTTGGCTTGAGCGAAGCTCTTGAACATTTCCTCGAACTCATCAGGCTCCAGTCTCTCCATGATATAGCCTCCCACAGCTGTATTGAACATCTGCTGCTTCTCGAAGGTGAGACCATTGTAGAACTTCTCCACTAGCGCCCAGTCGGAAAGACCATGCTGGGGACATCGGCTCAACAGCGTGTTGAACTGCTCCCAGGCCATGTGATAAGACTCGTCAAGAACCATCCGGAACGAATGGATTTGATCCCGAAGGCGAGCGGCCCTGGAAGGGGGATAATACTTCTTGAAGAACTTGGCTTCGAGATCCTCCCATGTGGTGATAGAATTATCTGGGAGAGTGTCGAGCCATGTAGATGCACGACCAGACAAGGAGAATGGGAAGAGACGCAAGTATATTGCGTTCTTAGATACACCCGTGAGATTGAAAGTATCACATATGCGCGCAAAGCAGACACATGTTCGGGTGCATCCTCATCCTCGAGGCCATGGAATTGGGTGGCATGAGTGATTGTACTCATGACATGTGATGGGATCTGCCAAGAATTGGTGTTCGGTATAGTGGGGTGTGTGATAGAAGATCTCGTGCCTGTGACCCCATCACTGGCCCTCTGGTGTACTATACGCCTCGCTGGTGGGTCAGCGTCGCCCATTTGTGGAAAGGGGAATGGGCTAGTAGGACGTACCTGGGATTTGCACAGCTCCTTTGAACTTCGCGGGTGCGCTTGTGAAGCTCTCGTTCGGGCTCTGGACAAGCTGAATAAGGTGGTGATCCCTGCGAACGAGTATGGTGCATAAACAGAAAGACTCTAGAAGGAAACAGAACAAAGACTCAAAGACACACAGAAAGACTCGATTATATATTAGACACTCAGATAAGACTCACTAGTAGCATAGAAGACAAGTAGCACACAAGACTCATTAAAAAACAAATCAAACAAAAAATCACTAAAATAACTAGTCAAAGCTAATATTGCTATTGCCAAGTGTTCCCGGCAACGGCGCCAAAAACTTGATGTCGCCCAGACGGTCTATTAAAATAATAACAAAACCTAACCTAGACTCCTAAAGTAATAAAAGGAGTACCTTCAACTAAACCACACTAACAGGCAAGTGTACCTATCGACTGTAGCACAGCTTAACAGTAAACTGAGATATCGAACCCTAGAGACACTATGAAAACAAAACTAGACTCTGAAACGGACTAAAGATTGATTTGGTTTGGGGGGTTTACTACACTAAATATTAAACTAATGAATGCAATAAACTAAGGTCGACTCAACTAACCAGACAAAGGACAAAGGTAATATCAAGGATGGGAAGAATATCACCTAGGTCGGAATCCTACTTGCAAACCACAACTTCTATCGGTTATGGAAACTATAATGGATCTGGGTTTCTAAGGAAACAACTCTAGACATCCTAGTGGATCTCTAATCACTCTCAGGGTGTCACCAACTAAGGAACCTAAAGATGTACTAACTCACCAGATTGTTGGATCACTTCTCAGGTATTTCCAACCATGATAAAGTACCCTAATACAAAAATTACCTCTCAGTCTCTCCGTCCACCAATTCAATCGAAGAATGCACGGGGTAATCTCAAGATAACAACTACGACACAAATAGCAACAATCACTAGACACCTAATACCGGCTTCCTCTCAGACAGCTAATACTCGGATTCCTAATGACGAAGACTAAACGACTAATTCTCACCTCTCGGGTATTGAACTAGGATACACACTCAATTCTAATCAATAATCAAAGACAACTCCTATGGCTACTACGTCTAGCAAACCACCCTAATCACAAACCCTAAGATCTATGACCAAGATACGCTAATCAAACTGGCAGACAACCACAATCAACATACGGAGTTATAATCAATCACACAATCAGAATTAAACATGTTATTTCGTCATAATCAATATCCAAAGATTGTTTACAAAATCATAAAACCATTCATACGAATCCAAAACCCGATAAAAATCTAAACTTTACAAATATTCATCAATTGACCTAGGCAATATTAGAGTTTTAGCCTAGGATCATGCTTAAACAACCAAACACAGAAGTAGAAACAAGATTCATGGTTTCAAATAAAGAAATCAAACACAAAGTTGTTAGGACATAGTTTGTAATGAAAAAAGCTTTGTAATAGTTTAGATCTATTGTCTTTATGTTTTTGTAATAATGTTCTAAGTGTTTTATGCAAGTTATGCTAGAGGCGAACTTGGTAAGAAAGCCTAGTCTAACAGAGGCGAACTTGTTAAGTTCGCTTAAGTCTATCTGTGGCGAACTTATTAAGTTCGCTTAGTCTGTTAGAGGCGAACTTGTTAAGTTCTCCTAATGCAGGTCAGATGTCTATATATAGATGTTTACAGAGTCAGTTTGTAAAAGAACAGGATCGATCAGAACTAGAACAGAGTTGAACGATTGAGTCTGTAAACTCTATTGTGAATTGGAATACAAGCGTGAATGTTATTTACTTGATTGTCTATATTGTCTTTTGTGTATGCAATCGTTGATTCGTTGGATTCCGCACTCTGAGTTAACGACACGTCTTATCACGAGAACTATCTGTAGAAGTGCCATGAGGACCTACAAGTGGTATCAGAGCCTTTGCTCGTGATTCTTGGTGATTCTAGACGGTTTTGTATGCAAATTGACAAGAAACTCATCATCTTTGACATTTTCATTTCCATGGAGTTTTCAAGCTTAATTTGGTTCTGATTTGGTGTTTTTGAAGAGGATTTTGAAGAAATTGATCCGATAGAAAGGTTCTACTTGAGAAATTACACAATCCTACGGTTTGATTTTGACTAATTCCTTCAAATCCGTGAATTATGAAGTTTTTTGGTGATTCTTGGTTCGCGGTTTCTGGTTGAACTGTTCTTGATTTTGAATATGCTGAAGCAAGCGAACTTGTTGATTTTGTGTGTAGGCGAACTTAGCAGGCGAACTTGTCAAGTTCGCTTCTCATAAATTAAGCGAACTTATTAAGTTCGCTTCATATTAAGTTCGCTTGGGTATCACAGAAGCGAACTTGTTATCTTCGCCTAAGGGTAGTGAGTGTTCAACACTTGGAAATTTTTCCGGAAAATGGCAAATATGGTACAAGTAATGAATATGTTCAATTATGATAATGAGATTGGTACATCTCAAAAACCACCAAAGTTGTTGAATCTTGCTGATTATTCTAATTGGAAAGATAGGTTTGATTAGTTCGTATCTTTTATCTATACCAGTTTCTGGATTCCTATTTTAGAAGGTTATACGCATCCGACTTATTCGTGGATGGGACAGGATAATGATAAGTTCTTAGAGGCATTACCATCAAAAATTGATGTGTATACGGTTTTGATCAAAGAAAATATCAAGTACAAAACCATGTCTCTTGAAGAAGTTCTTGGGAAGATTCAATCGCATGACCTGAATATGAAGAAGAAGGAGACTAACATGGAGCATATCCAGGATCCTTCAATGTATTTTGCCAAGACTTCTGGTAAAACGGGTACAGGAGTTGCATTCTTTTCTGGCGATGCTCAAGATTCTTCTAATGATCAGTGTTCTGGAGTTCCTATTCATTCTGGTCATTCTGGATTTTCTGCGACAACATCTTCTACATCTTCTAGATCTCATATAAATCAAAAGGTTGCTGATGATTATCTAGCTATGTTTTCCTCATTCATGGCTTCGTATGAGAATTTTATTGGAGGGAAAATTCATGATCCTGAGGTTATTGAAGAAGATTTCAGAAAAATTTGACCCTGTTGAACTGGAAGGAATGAACATCCAATGGAATATGGCCATGTTGATGTGTCAAGCAAAGGATTTCTTGAAGAAAACTGGCAGAAAGTTTATTGGATCTAATAGTCAATCACGCATGGGATTTGATAAAACCAAAATGCGTTGTTATAACTGTCAAGAGTATGGTCACTTTACTAAAGAGTGTGTGAAGCAAAAGGTTGAGTTTGATTCTCAGAAGAAGCAGAATAATTTTCAGAATAATCGCAATCAATCACATGGTTCATCTGGAAATTCAAATCATGCATCTGCATCATCGGCATTGGTTGAACAGAACGATGAGAACTATGACTGGGGTATTCATCTTGAAGATTTAGTGGGTGCTGTAAGTCAAGCCTTTGTAGCAGAAATTCATTCTGAAAAATCAAAAGAGGTGACTGATGATGACAGTTCGAGTGATTGTTCGAGTGATGGTTTGAGTGATGGTGAAAGTGTGCAGATTGTTGATAAAGAGATAGAACAAGTGCAGAATATTGATTCTGATGTTGCATTAGGTGTTGCTGAAGATGATATTGTTCTAACACAAAATGCTTCAGATGGTGCTGATTCGGAGAATATTCCCATTGCCAAAGTTTTCTTGGCAGACATGTCTGATTCGTCAAAGGTAAAAGACTATGTTTGTCATATTTACTGTTCTAACTGCATTACTGTTAAAGATAAATTGCAAAAGGTCATGGATGATAACACAAACTTGATTTGTGATATGAAATCGATGCATTCAGTTAATCAGAAACTGAAAGATAATGGCTTATGCTGAAATAGAAAAACGAACTGAAAAGAGACTTAAATTCTCTGGGATTAAAATATAAAGAACAAGCTTATCATCTGGATATAGCTTATGCTGAAATAGAAAAACGAACTGAAGTTGTTGCTCAAAAGAATAAAGAAATTTCTAACAAAGAGTCTGAGGTGATCAAACTTCATAGAAAGTTGGAAAATTTTACAAATTCTTTGGTTGTTTTGGATTATTTTAATTCAAATGCTGATCCTACTAAACGGGTTGCTGGGATTGGATTTGTTCCTCCACCATTTAATGCAAATTATGTGGTTGAACCTGAAATCATACATGAAGAGGAAATAGATCCAAAAACAGTATTGAAAGTGAACCCGATAACTGGTGAGGATATGGTTTATGAATCTGAATCTGAAAAAGTCTGTTGGTAAAACTTCTATTCCAAAAGTTAATGATAACATTGATTGTGAGTTACTAGAAGTTGTTTATTTTGATCAATCTGGATGACCCAAGACCACAATGGCTTGGGTTCCTATTTCTAACTGATTTTCGTTGTTTATGTAGGGACAACCAAGGAGGACTATCAACAATACATGGTATGTGGATAGTGGTTGCTCTCGACATATGACAGGGAATATTAGATTGCTTGAAGATGTTAAAAATATTGATGGAGGTTATGTCGTTTTTGCGGGGAATAAAGGCGGGTACATAACTGGACAGGGTACTTTAAAGAATGATAAAGTCAAATTTGAGAAGGTGAATTATGTGGAGCAGCTTGAACACAATCTTTTGAGTGTATATAAGTTTGTGACAAGAAGTTTTCATTCCATTTCAATGATGCTGAGTGTTATATCTTGAAACCTGGTTTTGTTATTCCTGACGAATGCATTCTCATGAAGGCCCCGAGGAGAAATGACACGTATGTCCTTGACATGAGTGTCACTACTACAACGGATTCAATTCCTACATGTTTACTCTCCAAGGCGTCGGAATCAGATTCTATTTTGTGGCATAGGAAGCTAGCTCACATCAACTATCGGAAGATGAACTATATTGTTAAGAATGATCTGGTTCTTGGTATTCCGAAGATGAAATTCTCAGTTCCTGATGATTGTATTCCTTGCAAGAAGGGGAAACAACGAAAGAAATCACACAAATCTAAATCGAATAATTCTATCGTAACTCCTTTGGAGCTGCTGCATATGGATTTGTTCGATCCGATTAGTATCAGGAGCATTGGTGAAAAATCATACTGTTTGGTAGTAACGGATGATTTCTCTAGATTTTCATGGGTTAAGTTTCTTTCTTCTAAAGCTGAAACCACTGAGTTGGTACAATACTTAATCCTGGGTTTGGAGAATTGTTCAATCTGAAGGTCAGAACAAATAGGAGTGACAATGGCAGCGAGTTTAAGAATAGCAAGATGGGCTTATTCTTTCTACAAAAGGGAATTCATCATGAATTCAGTGCGCCATATGTTCCTCAACAAAACGTTGTTGATGAATGAATGAACAGGACGTTGGTTGAAACGGCACGCACGATGCTTGCAGATTGTAAGCTTCCAGTTACATTTTGGGCTGAAGCTGTGAATACTGCGTGTCACGTTTTGAACAGGGTCTTGACCGTCAAGCGACACAACAAGACTTGCTACGAGTTGCTGAATAATCGAAAGCCGAATCTGGATTATTTACTACCTTTTGGTAATCCTTGCACCCTGTTGAAAGTTCGAGATGTCCCAACAAAATTCAGTGCTAAGGCTATTGAAGGGATTTTTCTGGGGTATGTTTCCAATTCGACTACCAAAAGGGTTTATAACAAAGAAACGCGCCAAGTTGAAGAATGGTTCCATATTGACTGTTCAAATCGATCTTTACCTCAAATGGCGATTGCACCAGATTGGGCATTTGATTATGAAAACTTATTCAAGTCTTTTCATTCACCTTCTGATATTTCTCCTGATGAAGCTGCTGTTCTCTATGATTCATGTCAGGATGCACAGCACAATGGCTTTCTACCAAATACAGTTCCACATTCATCGGTTCCATCTACTTCTGCTCCCGATCATAATGTTGCTTCTTGTTCGGGACCACAAGATTCAGAGAGTGAGGAAGACAATGCTATTTTTCAAGATTCTTCTGCTGATCCTTTGTTGGGTGATGATTCATTACCTTCGACACAGGATTCGGGGGAGATTCCTACAAATTTAGACTCAGAAATTCCAATTAATCATGATTTGTCTTATCAATCTGATACAACTCGTGTTGAAGTGTTACAGGTCCCTGAGGTCGCTTCCATCAAGGAACTCAAAGATCATCCAGTGACAAATATAATCGGAAATTTGGAGGATGGAGTGAAAACACGTTCTCTTGTAGACAATACTTGTTTGTATACATGTATTAAAGATTCTGGTGTTCTTGATGATTGCTCACATTCATGTTTTATTTCTCATGTCGAACCCAAAAATGTTGAAATGGCTTTAAATGATAACAATTGGATAGAGGCTATGCAGGAAGAACTTGCTCAGTTTGACAAACTTAAGGTTTGGAATCTTGTAGATCTTCCGAAGGGTGTATATCCGATTGGTACTAAATGGGTGTTTAAATGTAAGAAAGACGATCGAGGTGTCGAGGTACGAATCAAAGCAAGATTAGTTGTCCAGGGCTTCAATCAACAAGAGGGAATTGATTACACCGAGGTTTATGCGCCTGTTGCGAGGCTTGAAGCTATACGGCTGTTTCTAGCTTTTGCTTCTTATAAAGGTTTTAAGTTGTTTCAATTGGATGTGAAAAGTGCGTTTTTATATGGAAAGGTCAAGGAGGAGGTTTATGTTTGTCAGCCGCCGGGGTTTGAAGATCCACTCAATCCGAATATGGTTTTCAAGCTTGATAAGGTCCTCTATGGTCTTCATCAGGCTCCTCGAGCGTGGTATGAAACATTGTCCACACATCTTTTGGCAAATGATTTTGCTCGTGGCAAGATTAACTCGACCTTATTCATAAAGAAATCAGGGGTAGATTACCTACTGGTGCAGATATATGTGGACGATATTATTTTTGGCTCAACAAATGAAGGATTATGCAAAGATTTTGAGAGTGTAATGAAGTCGAAGTTTGAAATGTCAGCTATGAGAGAGTTATCGTTTTTCTTAGGTTTACAAGTAAATCAAAAGGAAGATGGTTTCTTTATTCATCTGTCCAAGTATGTCAAAGACATCTTGAGCCGATTCAAGATGGAGGACTGTACCCCATATGATACTCCGATTGTCGACTTTACAGAGCAATGATTGGATCTCTCATGTACTTAACCGCTTCAAGGCTAGATATAATGTTAGCTGTGTGCATCTGTTCCAGATTCCAGGCAAAACCAAAAGAATCTCACTTAATAGCCGTAAAAAGAATCTTTCGTTATTTGAAAGGAAAACAAAGATTTGGACTATGGTATACACATGGTTCTAACTTTGATTTCAATGCTTTTACTAATTCTGATTTTGGTGGTTGTTGTTTGGACAGGAAATCTACAACAGGTGGTTGCCAGTTCTTAGGTAATCGACTTGTTTCCTGGCAATGCAAAAAAGTAAACCACAGTCTATATTTCTACATGTGAAGCAGAATACATCGCTGCTGCAAGTTGTTGTTCACAAATTCTGTGGATACAACAACAATTAAGAGATTACGGTTTGAATTTCACAGGAACCCCTATGCTTATTGAGAATAATGCTACAATGTCTATAATTAATAATCCTGTTAAGCACAGTAAAACAAAGCACATTGAGATTAGATATCATTTTATTCGTGATTGTGCAGAGAAAAGGTTGATTGAGCTGGTAAAGGTTCACACTGATGATAATTTTGCTGATTTGTTTACCAAGGCATTTGATCGTACCAGGTTTGAATTTCTAATCAAAATGATAGGTATGATCAATCCCGAATAAAAGTTTTTCAAAATCATATTTTCATGGAAAATTTTGTTTTTAATTTCTTTTATTGCTTTATTACATTTCTGCATTTTAAATTTTTAGTCAAAAAGTTCTTAATTTATAAAAAAAAAATCAAAACAAATTGAAAAATATAAAATTTGACATCATTTGAAGTTAGAGAAGAAATGATAGTACATCAGTGATTAGTTCATTTCACACGACCTTAGTAGACCTTTGATTTATGATTGATTAGACTGAGTTGATTTGATCTAAATTTCAAAGTCTGCATAAATGAGAAATGATAGTGTTGTGCATGTTCTAATCTTGAAAATCTGTTTTCAAATTTGTGTTTGAGTTTTGAAACTTGAATTGTCAATAGACTAAAAGCGTTTTGAAATCAATAGTAGTATGAAAATTGAATATTACATGATTACATCTGTGATATGAATCCATTATATGCCTGGGTGTGTGTGTAAAAGATCATTATCAGATAAAGAATATATGGTTTTAAAGAATTTCATGAGACCAATATCGAATTATATCTTTAGCACAAATTTATTTCAGTTCACATTACTGCCCATGCCCCGAAAAACATGAAATGTATTGTCGAACTAAGATATGCTTTCAAAATCTGTTGAAACATATATTCTACCTTGGATCAGTTAGATACATCATCTAGTCTGACTCCATTGAATCTTATCCAGATAATAGTTAGATCCTCATACCTGAATCTGTTGATTCTCATTATACAACCAATTCATTAGAATCTTCTGATTCTGAATCATCATGATTCTTATATCCTTTGGGATCTGCTTCTATTCTTATGCTAAATGAGATAATTTCATCTTGGAAATTGATCTAATCCTAAAATAAACTGTATATGTCTTGAAGATAGTGCAGATTATATTTTTGTTTGGCATATATGTGGGGTACACGATGTTTTTCATCTAAATGGTACTAAATCACGTGAATTTGGAGAATAAACGCTTATAGTTTCAAATCATATAATATTGACAAATTTAAGAATTCATGCTTTATACCACAAATTCGGTATGAATAAATGAGCATTTCATAACCTGGTCTTATTTACTATGAAATTTATCGCGTATCATTTCAAATATTATTCAAATAGATTGATTTCTAAATACTGAAAAAGATACATAGAATACAAGATGAGTTGGATTGTTTCATATCATAGGTTACCCTTGGTTATTGCTAAAATGTGTGATGAACTACTCGGATACTGATATGATCTTCTTACTCATGATGTTCATTCAAAAATATGTGATTTTAGTTTATACAGATAAAAATTCAAAAATATGTGATTCTGTTTGTACAGATAAAATTCAAAAAATATGTGATTCCGTTTGTATAGATAAAATTCAAAAAGATTTTATTTTTTTTATTTTCCATGAAAATTTTAATCTTTTATTAATTTGTTCGGGATTGGATCAAATACATGCTGTTGACGGAAGTTCAAGAAGTGACGGGTTGAAAGTTGGTAAAATCTTGATTAAGGGAAAAGTTGAATTTCATTAAGTTCGCCTAAATCTGGTGAAGCGAACTTAATATGTTCGCCTGATGTTGGTGAAGCGAACTTATTATGTTCGCCTAGGGCTTGTTAAGCGAACTTAACAAGTTCGCCTAAATAAGTGAACTTAATCTGTATAAGGGTTGTCCAGGCGAACTTATCCACTTCATCGTCTTCCCAGTTTAAGCGAACTTGTCCGACTTGTCAAATTTTTTTGAAATTTTCAAATTAAGTGGTTGTTGTGTTGTTAATCGATACATTCTGGTTCGAAATTGAATTGCGAACATAACTAAGGTAATTTCATTGATTTTCGTCCGTTCAATTGTGAGGAAATTAAGGTTTTTGTCTCGGTTTTATTCGTGTGACGGTTTTGACTTAATTGTTGTTTCTTCTGCCTTAAATCTTGAAATTGATCATTGTTATTGACTTAGTAGTACAAATCGATTGGTTTACAATGCTTATTTCATGATTTCCACACGTTTTGAAAGATTTTTGATTTCTGAGTTTGAATTTGAAACGCCAGACAGTTCAGGCGAACTTGTTCAAGCGAACTTGTCTCGCCTCTTGAAACACTAAGCGAACTTAAGTTCGCCTAGGGGTCAGAAGGGTTTTTGGACTTGTCAAAATTTGTGTTTGAAATTTTTTTTTTTTTTTTTTAAATATAATTTTTTTTGTTTTGTTTTTTGTTTCAAATTTGTTTTTAGTGTTGTTTGTGTTTGTTATTTGTCTAATATTTGTTTGTTGTCCAAATATTTTTTAGATGGCTCGTCGTGTCGAATACAAACATAACCAGGTGGCATTGTTAGATCCTAACATGTCTGAGGCCGTAAATGTTCAAGGGATTATCGGATTTCTGAATCGCTCATGACTTCGTGTCGCATTATCTACCGATCCATACATAAGTCTGGTGTATATTCAACAGTTTTGGGACACAGTTCATTCAGATACTGACGTAGAACCTCATGTTCTTCGTGCCACTATCAACAATACGGAGATTGCTATATCTGAAGAAACTATTCGTGCTGCTCTTGCACTAGGTGGTGCTGCTGATGATCCTATATCATATCCTAATCCTTTGATCATGGGATGCTTTCAGAGGATGGGTTACCGTGGACGCCCTAATGATACACAAGCACGTAAAGGTGGTTTGGTGGGTGAATGGAGATACTTCATGCATGTGATTATTCAATGCCTCTCTCCTCGTAAAGCTGGTACAGATGGTTTAAAGACTGCTCTTCAAGATGCAATGGTAGCTTTGATGTTGAATAAGCGATTCAATTTTGCACGATATGTTTATCGGGAGATGGTTATGCAAATCACACCTGCTGAAGGTCAAGGATTCCTTATGTATCCTAGGTTTATCCAGATGATTCTGAATCATCTTCTTCCTACTCTCCCACAACATCCGATTAGATTAACTTTGACGCCGATGTCCAAGCGTATCTTTACGGATTGCACTAAAGTGAAACAACAGAATCAAGCGTTGATTCCTGTTAATACTCCATTGTTTGGTCACTTAATCAATCATGATTATGTTGAACCACCAAATGACAGCTGGTTTCATCCTTATGAGATAGCTCAAGTACAAGGTCAGAATGTTCAACAACAACCACAACAACCTATTCCACAAGTATAAGTTCCACAACAACAAATTCCTATTCAAGAACAAGTTCCAATTCAACAAGCTCATGTTGATATACCTGTTAATGAACCTGTTCTAGAAGAGGTCGTTCATGAACATGAACAAGATCTAGGGATGAATATGGATGACTTTGTTGATGAAGCTGTGAACTCGCCCATTCATGAAGCTGAAGGGAATGTGGTGACAGATAATGAGTCGAGTTCTAGCTCAAGTGATACAATTTTACCTATTTCTGAAGAAACCGATTTTGATGATTCTAGAGATTTTTCCTCTGATCATTATGAAAGGTTGGCTCGTATACCATTGGCTAATGCTGGTAAACGCCTTAAATCTACAGCAAAAAGACAAAGACGTAAGTCTGTTCGGGATCCTCCTTCCGGATCAGTACTTGAAAAAAGAACATTAGTGGATGAGAGTTCTGATAGTGATTTTAATCCGGATCCTAAATCTCAAAAACTTATGGCTGCTTCAATTGCTGCTGCTCAATCTTCACAAGGTGTAGAGGATGCTACTTTTGTTGTTTCCTTTATTGTCACACCTCCAAGCTCTAAAGATCAATCTCCTGTTCTTACTCCTGTTCCTCCTGTGGTTATTCCTACTCCTAGTACTTCAGTGCCTCAATCTTCGGCTGGTCCTTCTAAGCCTTCTGATTCTGATAGGATTACTTTCCTTGAATCTCAAGTGCTTGCTTTACAAACTCAGGTGGATACTCTTGTATCTACTGATACTCAACGACAGCTGGTGATTCAGACTAAAGCTACGCAAATTGCTACTATGCAGCATTAGTGTCCAAACTTGTTGAGCGTCTTGACGCTCAGGGGGAGTTAAGGATACGTGATGCATGTCACACTGAGTCTATTCAAAGACATGATGATGAAGACAATGATCCTTCTGGTAATATTGAGGGTGATCGTCAATACGCTGACGTTAATCCTATATCTAAAGTTCACGGGGAGTCGACATCACAATCTATTGATGGAAACAAAGATACTTCTGGAGTTAATGAAGAAGAAATATTATTATTGGAGTTCTTTGCGGAGTCTGAGGAGGAAGAAGCTGAAAAGATAGCATGTCTTGATGACATAGATGAATTATTCAATGACATAGAAGATGATGTGTCGGAAAATGAAATAGAAGAAGGAGAGATAGTGGAGATAGAGATAGAGAAAAGTCAAGACAAAGTGATTTATGAAGGCTGTGATGGTCTTAATGTTCCTTATAACTTCATCCAAGATGATGTTATTCCTGAGTTTAATTATGAAGGAGCAACAGATTCTATGGACTCATTTGAAGACATCACACTGCCTGAAGATACTGTTGATTCTAAGATTGATACTGATGATGAAAACATTCAATCCAATATAGATGCTGAAGCTAATACTACTCACACTGAGTCTCCAAAGGTGAATGTAGAACCTGTGATGTACAGAAATACAGGTATGACAAGAGAACAGTGAAGAGAAGTCGTGAATAGCTGGATGAAGGTGCTACCCAAGTCTCAAGCATAACCTGCTCAGAAAGAAAACTATGTGAATAAAGAAAACAATGTAGGAAGAATCATAAGTTGGTTTTATGATAATGACACAAAATTATTTGCTATTAAAAGATCTGATGGTGTTCAGTACATAAAGCCGAGGATCAAGTATTTCAATACCTTGCCAAGGTGTGAAATGAATGGTCTAGCTTCAAAGCCACTTATTAATAGATCCAAGTTTGGATTAGCTGATGTGATAGCAAATCTGATCAAGAGAGAAGGTGGTTCGGGGAAGTATGAAAGGCTAAAGCCTCAAAAAGGAAAGAGAGTGAAGAACATAGATCAAAAGACTGGGAAAGTGACCTAGAAGTACAAATTCAAACCAGTACGTGCTGTTCACAGGATACCATTGAAGAAGATTCCTCAAGATTTCCTTGGGAATATGAAATAGTGGTATGTCGATGTTAATACTGGTGAAGCAAGGATTGAAGACAAAGATAATAAGGTCATTGTATGTTTCTTTGATGCAATAAATCTTATTAATTTTTCAAAGAAAGATCAGAGAACGCTGAGAAATAATGAAATCATGTTCACTGATGAATGGAAAGAACAAGGATTGTAGTACAAGAGAGTGTTGGAGATATGTAGAAGATATGGAGTGCATGCGGGCAGCAGATTACCGGATAATTGGAAGAGCTCATCATAAAGACAGAAGACTGAAGATCAAGCTATTGTCAAGGGGGAGTCTGTTAGGACATAGTTTGTAATGACAAAAGCTTTGTAATAGTTTAGATCTAATGTCTTTATGTTTTTGTAATAATGTTCTAAGTGTTTTATGCAAGTTATGCTAGAGGCGAACTTAACGTCAACAGAGGCGAACTTGTTAAGTTCGCTTAAGTCTATCTGAGGCGAACTTATTAAGTTCGCTTAGTCTGTTAGAGGCAAACTTGTTAAATTCGCCTAATGCAGGTCAGATGTCTATATATAGATGTTTACAGAGTCAGTTTGTAATAGAACAGGATCAATCAAAACTAGAACAGAGTTGAATGATTGAATCTGTAAACTCTATTGTGAATTGGAATATAAGCGTGAATGTTATTTACTTGATTGTCTACATTGTCTTTTGTGTATGCAATCATTGATTCATTAGATTCCGCACTCCGAGTTAACGACACGTCATATCACGAGAACGATCTATAGAAGTGCCATGAGGACCTACAAAAGTATCGAACTTTAGAACCGAATAAGCTAGACTGCACAAACCCGGGTTCAAAAGCTTCAATATTGCGATCCAATAGCCTTCTTCTTCTCCAAAATCACCCAAGGACTCTCTCTGGACGGCTAAAATACGAACTCTCCTCATAATGGCTATCAAAATCTATTTAAATCAAAATTAGGGTTTTTCTCGGAAAATAGCTCTCTAGCGTACCGCGAGAGTTTTGGGTTGGGTTCCTCACGTACCGCGAGGAACAAAAGAGTAGCGGCCTATTTTGGATTCCCTCGCGTACCGCGAGGTTCTTGGTTTCCATTCTTCTCGTACCGCGAAGGACCTATTTTCTTCATTTTTCACTTTTAATCCTCGAGCTTCGTTCTCGTGCTCGGTTTCTTCATATATTCATTTGTATTTCATATGAGCACCTGAAAAACATAACAAAGAATCAAATGTACATTAAAAAGACTCAAAACAAAGATAAAACTAACTAAAAACGCACTAAAACACTAGGAATAAAGATGTGTGCTTTGCACTACATCAACCGTTTAACCAAATCCGCACACTTCCTTCCAATCAAAAAAATAACAAAATGGAGAAGTTGACCCGGCTTTATCTAAAGGAAGTAGTTTCAAGGCATGGAGTGCCGATCTCCATCATCTCAGATAGGGATAGTCGTCTTACTTCCCGATTCTGGAAATCATTACAAGAAGCGTTGGGAACACGCTTAGATTTGAGCACTGCCTATCACCCACAAACAGATGGTCAAAGTGAACGAACCATCCAAACACTAGAAGATCTATTAAGAGCTTATGCGATAGATTTTGGCAACAGCTGGGATACTCACCTACCATTGGTTTAATTTTCATACAACAGTTACCACACGAGTATCAAGGCAGCACCATTTGAAGCACTTTATGGAAGAAAGTGCAGATCACCACTTTGTTGGGCTGAAGTCGGAGATAGTCAGCTCACTAGACCAGAGCTTGTCCACGAGACCACCGAGAAAATTTTCAAAATCCGAGATAGACTAAAATCCACTCAAGATAGACAGAAAAGATACGCTGATCAAAAGCGTAAACCAGTGGAGTTTCAAGTAGGTGACAAAGTGTTACAGAAAGTTGCGCCATGGAAATATGTGATCTGATTTGGCAAACGTGGGAAACTGAACCCTCGCTACATAGGACCATTCGAGATCCTGCAAAGGATTGGCCCTGTTGCCTACCGACTCAACCTACCGGAAAAGCTACAGAATATCCACAATGTATTCCATGTGTCCAACCTAAAGAAGTGTCTACACGATGAGACACTAACAATACCTCTCGTGGAGGTACAAATCGACGAACAGCTACATTTCATCAAAGAACCTATGGAAATCATGGACCGCGAGGTTAAGCAACTGAAACAAAGTCGCACTCCGATAGTCAAGGTTTGATGTAATTCTAGACGCGGACCAGAGTTCACATGGGAGCTCGAAGATCAGATGAAGCGCAAGCACCAACACTTGTTTCAGACCACACCATCAGCTATTACCGCAAGCTGAATTTCGGGACGAAATTCCTTTCAACCTGGGGATAATGTGACACCCGACAAATTTCAGCTTAATATCCATTCCCGACTGAGATACATATACATTAGTAGACATGCATCACACTTAATTTTATATTAATTAAGTACATTTCACACTTAGCAAGTTAATCCGTTTACACGTGTCGGTAATTCGGAAGATTACCCGGCCAGACACGCATCCTGTAGCACGACCGTTGGTGATAATTTAAAATAAATACCTAGACATATAATATGTGTGCAAAAATTTTTGTAACACTGTGATTTAATTAATCATGCCTATATGAATTTTTCGATGATTTATGGAAATACTTTTATTTTCAGCACTGTCCGGTAGACACGCAGTGTGCACTAGCTAGGTCCATAATTCTAAGCAGACACTTAGACATATATTTTGTCACACCCAACATTTCAAGACAAAAGCCATATTCATTTTAGCATGTTCATATATCATAGTTCCTGGATCATTATTTTGACTAAGTGTTTTGAAGAGTCTAGCAAAGGAACACATTGTAGGATCGTGAAATTACAAGATGGTTCTGTTCTTAGTTGAGATTGGCGGAAACAATATCAACTGCACAATTACAATCGATTAAATAGAAAGAATACTGATAAGAACACTGTTGTATTAAGCTTAGTGAATAAACGATTACAAATGAAAACTCTTTTAAGAAGCACACTTACAATGAAGTGTTTACACAGTATTTATACTAACTTAGAATCAAGACAGACCCTTGATTCTAAGGATCAGATCGAACACAGACCGTTGATCTCTTATACAAAAACTAACAATACACGTTAAAGCTAAACTAGCTAACTTTATTGAAGCGTCTTCTTTATGCATCATTGCTTGCTTGTCTGGAGAAGAGCATTGCTTAGTTTCATTGGTTGTGCCATTTTCCTTCTGCTTTGAGTGTGTCAGTTGCTTTTGCAGAAAGTTGTCAGTGACGCTTGGCATGGATAGTCAGCTGTAACGATTTGTCTTCAAGGAACATAGCTATCAGCAGCTAGAATGAGAATAATGCTGCTGATAAGCCTATCAGCAGCAACTTGTGTTGAATGCTGCTGATAAGCCTATCAGCATCAACAAGTGTTGAATGCTGCTGATAAGCCTATCAGCAGCAACATGTGTTGAATGCTGCTGATAAGCCTATCAGCAGCATTTGTACTTAGAATAATTTGGTAGCAATCAGTCTTTGGTTTTACAAACTCCCCCTAGACTGATGCAACCAAAATTCTTCTAATCACTTTGCTGTTGAAGCTTTTGCATGTGGCTGACTATCCTTTCAACCTCATAGCCTCTTGGATCCTTGCTGGGATTGTTCAGTGGAAGTGCAGACAGAGTCTTGATGTCTTTATTTGGCATTTTGTATATTGTTTTGCTTGAACATCTCATCTTCTGCTTCCTTACATCAGTTAAGGTGAACTCGTCCAAATCAGCATTATAGGACCAACTTACAAATGGAGAGTGGGACTTGAGTGGTTTGATGTCAATGATCACATCTTTGCTAGGGTTGAAGTAGTGTTTGATTGCTAGCACAAGAAGTTTCCCACTCTCATTTGCAGGCTCATGAGCTTCACCTAGCTCCAGAATTCTGCCAAGATCTGAATCTGGCAATTGCAGAATTTTATCAACAGATCTGTAGATAAATCTTCTTCTTTCAGTTCTCCCCCTGAAGATCTCAAACCTTTTATCCTGTGGATTATAGACCCAATCAACTATGTCTCTTGAGTCTTCTGATTTAGGTGTGGGTTTGGATTTCTTCAAGGGAGGCTGTTGATGAGTGGGGGCTGGGTGAGATGGTTTGGACTTTTTGGGTGGAGGAGTGGAAGGTTTGGGGAGGAGAGTGGAAGGTTTGGGGAGGAGAGTGGAAGGTTGTTGGACTGAGGAAGAGGTAGGTGAGGGAGAAGGCTTGGGTTTCTTTGCTTTTGTTTCTCCTTCTTCTTGAATAGGTACCCTTTTCTTGGAGCCCTTCTTGCCCACTCTTTCTTCCTCATCCTTCTTGACTTTGAAGTAGAGGGCTTGCAGGTTCATGAAGTTCATAGGACCTAGCCTCTTTCCATTCTCTCCTCTAGCCTTAAGGAAGTCAATCATGACCTTCCTTTCTTCATGGGTCCGTTTATTAAAGGCAATGGTCTTTTTGGACTGTTGTTTGGCTTTTTCTTCTTCTTTAGCCTGTTTCTTCTTTGCTAATTGACCTTGCTGACCCATGTAGGCTCTGTAGACTTCTTTATTTGATAGTTTCTCAAGGTAGTCTGCATCCTCACCTTGAGAGACTAGAGTCTTTACCCACTCCACCCTCATTTCTTTAGCTAGTTCAGAATCGGTTATTCTGAACTTAGCTTCTTCTTTCTTCTTCTCCAATTCTTCCTTTTCTCTGTTGAATTGTTCCTGCAGTTGAAGAGCAAGAGCTGCATCTTCTTCAATCTGGTCAACTGCAGGAATCTTTCTTTTCAGTTCATCCAGCTGTCTAGCATACAGCTGGATGGTTTGTTCTCTTAGGAGAATGGCTGTTTTTCTTTCTTGAGCCTTTTTAAGGTCAGCCATCTCCTCTTCTTCTCTTCTTCTTCTTTTCTCTTCCCTCTCTATTTTCTCTTTTAGCAACCTCTCTTCATCTTCATCTGTCATGATTCCCTTTCCTTTGTTTACATTGGATGCCTCTGCTTCAACTTCACTGACCACAACAGCAGATGATGGTGCTGCTATTGGGATCTCTGCCTTAGCTTCATTGGCAATTTGGGATGTGAACGTGGGAAGGTCATTGGCCTCATTCGATTTGCACTCAGGACTTGTGACTTCTTTCAGCATTTCTTTGATAGTTGATCTTGACTCATATGCTGCAGTACAGATGTCTACTCGAGGGGAAGCTGAGTCAGTATCAGTGTCAGCGTTTGACACATATATTGCCTCAGTAATTCTTCCTACTTGTTCAAGTTTGGCTCTGACAGTAGCTATCATTGCCTGGCTTTCAAGTGAGTTGACATTGCAGATATTTGCCCTGAGTTGAAAGATCTTGTAGAGAAAGTCTGTAGGAAGTGACAAGATGTTCCTGGTGTTGATGGTGAGAGAGGAGCCGTTGCTTAGTAAGAAGGTGTGGTCAAGAGACTTAGTGCTTGTCCATCCCAGCACATCTAAGTCTTTGACAATGAAGGAGTACAGAAATCTTCTTAAGCAGCAAATTTCTTCGTTAGTGAGAAGACTGCTCCTTATAATGTCAAGTCTTCTAAGAGTCAGTCTTCTTTCTGCTGCTGCCGAAGATTCAGGATAAGCTACCCGTTTTGCTGTTTGTATTAGTCTTTCGAAATGGGGTAGATTATCCTCCATCAAGTCATGGAACCTGCCAATGGCAAGTTCTACTGAGAGATCTGATGAAGTGTTGATGCAGTTAGTTAAATGCAGTTGTAGGACTTGGAGGGCATTGAGAGAGTTCCAGTTTAGCTCTTCTACACCACTAAACTCCCATCCAATCCAAAATCTCTCAGCTGATCCATCATACCCCCAAGCTAGAATGGAGTCAAATTCTAGCTTTTGTGTAGTTTGAAATAGTTGGGGGGTAATGGATTGACTTATGATGGCTGCTGCTTCAGGAAGGATGCTGAATGATGTATTTTTTTGTTCTGTGTCTTCAGCATCATTCAGCATTTCATCAACAGCCCTGACGACCAACTTCTAGTCTTCAGATGTCTCTTCTTCTTCGTTATCTGAGACTGGCAAGTCATGAACTTGTACAAAAGCCGGCTTGAATAGTGAGCTTTGAATTACAACCTGCTCTTGAATACAGTCGTCAAGACTGTCTGTGTCTTCTTCCATAGAGACCATCTCCCCCTTTTTGGTTGCATCAGTAGACAGGTAAGCATCATTTTGGGTGCCTACTGATACAAGTGAGGGAGTGGCTAAAGTTGGGCATTGATGGGCTTCATGCATAGAGACTTGGTATCTTAGTTTGGACACTTCAGCCTCTAGCATAGCCACCCTGGCCGTCAATTCCAAGTTATGAAGTTTCAGTCTGTCCTCATCCACAGTTGTGGAATCCTTGGACCCAGATGGGGCCTTAGGCCTAGCCTCTTCATCCCCATCACCCATGGTTTCTTGGCGCCTGGGATTCCTCTCAGTGAGGGGAGTTTCCAAGGAAACATCCTCACTGTGAGTTGCCGTGGTTGAGGTCTTAATACTGTTGTCACTGTCCTCCTGGTCATTTGACGGGCCAGTAGTAGTGACAGCCTCTTCCACATCCACTCTTTCATAACTCCGAGAGTGGACCTTCAGGGTAGATGAACTTGGGTTGGGTGTGTTGGAAGCAAGATCAATCAGTACCTCCGAGATAGTGGTAGTTGGAGAAGGTACATCATCTTGATCAGGTTCCTCAACACTTAAGTTCAGAAGAGAAAGGAAGTGCTCAGGGGGATGTTCTACGGATCCGGGAAGTGATCCTGATCCTAATAGAGAGACATCCGAAGGAGTCTCCCTAATAATGTGGCTTTCCCTTATGATATTCTCACCAGAATGTTGTGATTCTGAGTGAGGGCTGTTAGGTTGGGTTTGGGCCTTGGAGGCAAGAGAAGAAGGAGTTCTCTTGCCCCTTTTTCTAGTATATGTTGTTGCAACCGGGGCCCTGTGTTCCGGTTGAACAATAACATCCAAAAGAGGTGTAAGTAATTTTTGTGCCTGTGCATCCTTAGTAGTATGCACAGGGGTTCGAACGGTGGATGCAGATTGTTGTTCAGGATGTGAGGTGGAGGGTGTGGGATCAGTATCAGCCGGGATTGCTGAACTGTCACCCGGGGTACTTTAGACGTTTTGCATTGTAGATAACAATGGAACGTTGACCCCTGAGAACTTTTTGGAAACAGTCCTCATGCTTTGAAAAATGTTATTTTTATGACCCAACATGATGTAGATTCTTGCAGGTTTTGAAATATCTTTTAGTTCTTGATTGAAAACTTCCTGCAGGAATCTTGGGTACATGAAAAATTGCTGCTTTGCACCCTCTTGAAGGTTATATCGCAAACCCTCAAAAATGAGATGTGCAAAATTGAAGCCTTGGTTAGTGACCATACCATGGAAGGCGGAGGCCAGTGCAGAGCTCACCTGATGCCATCCACTCCTCTTCTGAGATATGCATTGGAGAAGAGTGTGGCAGAGATACTTCCATGGAGGGCCCATCAGCGCCTTCTCGATCGTGTACTCGGTTTGATTTCCAGTGTATCCAATGGAGACAAAGGTCCTCATGTATTCTTCCTTCGAGTATGAGATGGCTGCTCCCTCGTCTTGAAGCTTAAGATGTTTTCTGAGTGTAGCTTCCAAGATGGTGATATTTTTGCCGTCTACTTTGGCTTTGATTTGGGGAATCCCCTGTTCGGTTGAGTAGACGGTGGTACTCCAGAAATCCTCCATATGAGGGATATATATGGTAGGGTTGGTGGTAAGGGCAAAGTAGATCTTTGATCGACATAAGAAATCGATCATATCGTCAAAACCATCGGATTTCTTTCCTTTGGTAAGGTATGCTGTTAGGTTATGGTATGTGGAGAACTTATCATCTGGGTTGTTGATATCTACCATAGCCGTTTGATTTTGGAGGGATGATTTGAATATGGTGGAGACTTGAGAGTATGAAGAATATGGAGAGCTTTGAATGTGGTGGGGACTTAGGGTGAAAGTGATAGTTGGTTAGGGTTGAATTGAATGTGAAGAGGTGGTAAGGAAAATTTGATTTGTTCTTATAGCGGCAGATGAGAGAAAAAGCAGAATGACTTGTACAGTACAACCTTATTTACTTTTCATTGTTACAGCTGTAATACACCGAGACAGTCATGGTAAAGACTGACGTTAATTTCTTTTATAGCGGGTAAATGTTAATTTGGACTTAAGTTTACCCATCAGCAGCAAACTTGGTTGCTGTGGATGAATAAGCCTGTCTGCTGCAACTTTGGTTGCTGCGGAAGGTTAAGCCTGTTAGCAGCAAACTTAATTGCTACTGATAGATGCAATGATCTGTAGCAGGGATGTTGCTGCTGATGGCCTTAAAGCTATCTGCAGGAAACTTGTTCCTGCAGATAACTTAAGGCAGTCAGAGGCAAATCCTTTGCTGCAGAGGATCAGACCTGTCAGCAGCCAAAAGGATGCTGCTGACTTATAACTTTTATTTACAACAGTAGATAGATGCATTCAGCTTAACCGATGATGATGCTTGGTGTTTTCTTTACCTTCCATTGTTGAGTTGGTGGTTTTCCAGCTTTCTTTGTCTTTTCAGCAGCAGACGTTGTATCTGATGATTTTACTTGAGCAGCTGCAGACTTTGTTGCTGTTGAAGGCTTTGCTTTGGATCTTGCCTTATCAGCAGTGGACACTTTTGCTGCTGATAGCTTTGCCTTATCAGCAGCAGATTTTGCTGCGGACTTTGTTAGCTTATCAGCAGCAGATTTCATTGCTGCTGAAAGCTTCTGCATCGTTTTCTTGGGCTTAACTGGACTAACAATCGATGTATGTTGATCCTTCTTTACCCTTTGTCTTTGAGGGACTTGATGAAGAATCTGGTTGAAAGGGTTAAACTTACAGTTTGCAGCAAAGTGGTCTGATTCTCCACAGATGATGCAAGATTGTTGAGGTTTTGACAACTGCTCCCTTGGTGGAGAAATAGATTTTCTTAATTGAGTTGTCTTAGCTTCAAAACTTCTTACCTGTTTGTTCTTCTTTGTCTACTCAAAAGCATGTTGCTTGAGGTTTCTTTGCTGCTGTAGGTAGTAGAAGGAGGTGCTGGCAGTGTGGTTATATTTTCCACAGACAAAACATGATTTTGCCAGTTTATCCCTTGAAAGATACACATAATCCTTTCTTTTGAAAAGGTCTTTGAAGTTCCAAGGGTGAGCTTTGTTGTGCTCAAATGTAACTTCTTCCAATGTCTTTTGAACATATGGAACCCTCTCTCCAGGCGCATGACATATGTCGAACACCTTCCTTGGTTGGACTGAAGTTGAGGACTGGCCCTTTTCAGTATTTAGCTTCCTTCCTTCTGGAGGATAGCTAATTTTGATTTGTTTGAAAAGTGTAGGTACTGGTACTGACATGGCTGGTACTTGTGCTGAATGGACTTCATTTTTCGTCAGAGTGGCTGGAGGAGTAGGAGGAGATGAAGCTTTACTTGCTTCAGTGGAGTCTGAATAAGTTGAATCAGACTCTGATGAGGTAGTGTATTCTTGTGCCAAAGATTCATCCTTAGAAGGATCAAGATTTCTGTTGGCCATATCAAGATTTGCCAGATTGAAGCTTGGTGCATGAATGGTCACGTAGTCAGCAGGAGGTGCAACAGCTTGATATTGTTCAGCATGATACCCCACACCAGTTTTTACCTTTTCATGAATTTGAGCATCCAAAAGTCTTTGCAGCTTTTTGGATGCAAATTCATATTTGTCGACATGAACCTTTTGTTCTGCCAATTCTGCTCTGGTAGCTTTTAATCTGGCCAGTGGATCATCAATCTGAGTTTCAAGATTGGTTTGTTCATGTTTTAATGATGAAATCTCTTTCTTTAGGCAGTTAATTTTTTCTTTGTAACTGTCTTTGACCTTTTTGAATTCAGATTTCATTTGGTGAAACTCTTCATTTTGATCAATTAGGTTTTGATTGTGCTTTCTGTAGCCTAAAACCTTATCAATACAGGCTTGGGAACATAGATGTTCATATACCTGCGGCGGTATCTCAGATGTGTCTGCCATAAGAGCTTGGTTGTTAGTAGGCAGGTCTTCATACTGGAAGCTCCAGTCAAAGTCAGATGTTCCAACAGCTGCACAAGCTACAGTTTGAGCTGGAGGAGTAGCCTGTTGCTGTTGATGTCTTGGTTGGGTTTGGTGAGCTGCTGGGTTTGTTCTAGGTGCCTTGCATTCTCTAGCAAAATGACCCAGTTGGTTACAGTTGTAACATTTTAATTTGCTTTTATCCAAGCCAACTCTGGTGTTTGAGCTATTGCTTGGAATGGGTCTTCCGGTTCTAGAGTAGAACCTTTTTGCTCTTATGGAGAGCATGTCATACGAGTGTTGTATATCCATTTCTTCTAGATCATCTGGATGGAAGCACTCAAGATCCTCCTTGATAAAGTACATGTTGCTTGAGTTTTCAGAAACAAAAGCAGCAGTGGTTGAGGCTTGAGAAGGAGCTTCAAGGAGAAATGGTGATGTGTTTGTTTTAGAGGTGGGAGTTTGAGGATGTGTGACTATGGGAGGATAGTAATTGCTAGTGTTGGGGCCTGAGTGCTCAGAGTGAAAAGCAGATGAGGTGGTGTTGGATGTGGAGGCTGTTTGGTAGCTTGAGCTCCTTTCCTTGGCCTGAATCATTTCTAATTCATAGGTTTTGAGCATACCAAATAGCTCAGTCATCTGAAGAGTCTTCAGATTCTCAGTTCTTCTGATGGACACTGTGTAGAGTGTCCAGCAACTAGGTAGAGATCTGATGAATTTTTTAAGAATGTCTTCATTCTCCAACTTCACTTTTGAGCACTGCAACTCACCTACAAGATAAGTATATCTGTTATATAAAACAGTTAGAGACTCACCTTCCTTCCAGATGAAGTTTTCGTACTGCTGCTTGAGGATGTCTCTTCTGTTTTCCTTAATTTCATCAGATCCAGCAAACATCTTCTCGAGGGCCTCCCACAGCTCCTTAGCTGTTTTGTAACTTCTGAAGTTATGAAAGACTTCATTTGGAAGGCACATTTGGATAGCTCCTAGTGCCTTGAAGTCTACCTCCATTTTCTTGATATCCTCTTCTGAGTACTTGGAGGGATCCTTTGGAACTGTTGGTTCTCCAGAGTCAGCCGATGCCACCATGGGAGTGTATGGTCCATCCCTGATGAATTTCCACATTCCGTACTCCTGATAGCAGAAGAAGCTTTCCATGCGATTTTTCCACATGTCGTAGTCTTCTCCAGATACCAACCTTGGTGGTCGGTTGATGCTGCCGATGTCTTCAAAACCATTGCTTTGTGCCATTTTTGTTTTGCGATTTTGGGTGACTTGATCAAAGAGAGAGTTTAGAATAGAACCAGAAGTGATTAAACAAGTGTGAGTTTGTTTAATCTGAGCCAAAGCTCTGATACCACTTGTAGGATCGTGAAATTACAAGATGGTTCTGTTCTTAGTTGAGATTGGCGGAAACAATATCAACTGCACAATTACAATCGAGTAAACAGAAAGAATACTGATAAGAACACTGTTGTATTAAGCTTAGTGAATAAACGATTACAAATTAAAACTCTTTTAAGAAGCACACTTACAATGAAGTGTTTACACAGTATTTATACTAACTTAGAATCAAGACAGACCCTTGATTCTAAGGATCAGATCGAACACAGACCGTTGATCTCTTATACAAAACCTAACAATACACGTTAAAGCTAAACTAGCTAACTTTATTGAAGCGTCTTCTTTATGCATCATTGCTTGCATGTCTGGAGAAGAGCATTGCTTAGTTTCATTGGTTGTGCCATTGAGGTTCCTTCTGCTTTGAGTGTATCAGTTGCTTTTGCAGAAAGTTGTCAGTGACGCTTGGCATGGATAGTCAGCTGCAACGATTTGTCTTCAAGGAACATAGCTATCAGCAGCAAGAATTAGAATAATGCTGCTGATAAGCCTATCAGCAGCAACTTGTGTTGAACGCTGCTGATAAGCCTATCAGCAGCAACAAGTGTTGAATGCTAATGATAAGCCTATCAGCAGCAACATGTGTTGAATGCTGCTGATAAGCCTATCAGCAGCATTTGTACTTAGAATAATTTGGTAGCAATCAGTCTTTGGTTCTACACACATGTCATATTTTAGTAATTATAAGAATTATTAGGTTAAAAACATGTATAACCCGCAATGTACGGTCATTGGTGATTATCAAAGTTATACAAGTAAAGTCTAGATGTATATTTATTTTATACAAAGTATATATTGGTGACTAAATCTTTAAATATTGACGCAAATAAAAAAAATATGTTTGTTCACATGGCCTTAATTTATTTCTTATGTGAAAACATGTGCGAATAGTTAAAGATATTAACTATGTCGGGGTTCACTAGAGATTATTAAAGCTAGTCAAACTACACAAAATGTAGGACATTTTAATAATTAAAGATATTAAAGCGGGTATTAATTAGGGGTAGTATACCGCGTCTAAATCAATCACATTATCATCATGATAACTTCTTTGCTTACACAACACTCAAGCGTCATAATCATCATGATTATGACCAAGAGTCCAAGCAACTTAAAGATCACATCACCATCATTATATCTTTGCTTGTACTCCACTCTAAACATCAAATCACCATGATGATGATAATTATGTCTAGATGCACACTCCACCCCACCTAATATATATATATATATATATATATATATATATATATATATATATATACATATATATATATGTATATAAATATGTAATTGTCCCGCACGACCCAAACGTTGGGGATAAATTCAAATATAACCATTACGTCGTTTAAGAATCTAAAATATATGTGCAATATATTTTGCGAAGCGAATAATTAAAGAGTTCTTAAACCGGGTATTATATCACGGGAGTACCTACCGGGTATACACCACTATAGATTCACCTAACTAAAGATCAAGTGATATACTAGATGATGGGACAAGACCCAACCCCCCCCCCCCCTTCTTCCCTCTTACGGCCGAGAGCAAGGTGGTGCCATCCACCTTGCCATTCCACTATCCTCACTCATCAAATGTGTCATAAGGCCATGCCCATTTAACCAAGACTCCAAGCAAGAGTCACCTCCATCACATAAACCATACCTTGTAATAATGATACATGATGATCACCAATCCAACACTCCGTCCAACATATATATAAGGGTGTATGGAGGGAGAACAAGAGCGTCCTCTTGTTCTCTCCCTCTCTCGGCTCAAACAACACACACTTAAACTCAAGACCGAGATCCATTAGAGAAGATTAGCTAAAAGTCTTGGAGATTCAAGAGATCTTGGAGTTTTAGGAAGCTTTTACTAAGACGATTCAAGCATTATCATCTTCCACTTGTGGTTCTTCCCTAGCTTGTCTAGTTGTATAAAAAATTGACACCAATCTCTAGTTTTCATTTATTATTCTTGTCTAAGCTTGGTGTTCACCCTAAAAACGAAAACATCTTTAAATGTTTGGTGATATTATAGAGTCTAACTCTTAATAGATTAAAAGTTCAAGATTTGTATATATGTATACATATATGGCCGAGATTTGCATGTGTATGTGTATACTTTGTTGTTTTGAACATGTTACATGATGTTAAGTGGTAGTTATAGATCTAAAAGTATGATTAATGATGTTAAGTGGTAGTTATAGATCTAAAAGTATGATTAACACTTGATGAGGAAAATATTTGAGCATGAATATATATATATATATATATATATGGAAATCGTGATATATATATATATATATATATGATTGTAGTGTTAATCTAGAAATGGTTAATTATATATGTATATATATGTGGGCTGAGATACATGAATATAAATATGTGAATAATGGTATTCAATTTACATGAAAATTATTAGGTGTATACATATATATATATATATATATATATAAATCGTGACATATATATATGTATGTGTGTGATTCTAATATGTTAACTTGGAAAGGTTTTGTGAAATGATAGATGATTTGAAATCATACACATATATATATATGCTTATAACTTAATGATAGTTAGTATCAAAACAGGAAGAGTAAATATGTGTATATATAAAGTGTATGTGATTGTTGATTCATGAACATGCATAATCATGACAAGTACACATGTGATGGTATAACCATATGAAAGTATATGGGCATGAAATATATGAATAGATTCTGTTAAAAATAAATAATCACGCGATATCGTGAAACATATGTGAGTATATGTAGAGATGTGGAAATACATGTATGCATGCATTAATAAAAATAAATAAAGATGTATGCATGATGAACGTAACTAAGTTAATAAATATCGTTCGGAATATAAGTATTTGCATGTGGACGTAGTAACGTGGATAGTACGTACGTGGAATATATAACATGCATAGATATACTTGAACGATATTTAAGATTTTATATAATTATTTTTAAGAAATAATTATATGTGTGTACGTGAACTATAATGTGAATATATTATAAGTTATTACAAAAATAGTATTTATTTTTGGTAAACATAATAAGTCACCAATATGGAAACATAATAGTTTTCTCGAAAAATACATAAGCGTCTAGACTGGAATAATAATCACCAATGAGTCCTACCATGGAAAACATTGTTTTTACTAAACAAAGAAGTACTTAAGGGGATTCGTTAAGTAGGGTGAACAACTTACATTTAAGACGGGTAGTATTAACGCATTAGTACCCTTGTGTGATTAGGGTACGGATAGGCAGACACTATTAGCATATTGTTATTTGCTAGGATTTCAGCAGACACAAGGTGAGTTTCACGGCCCCTTTTTGCTTTTTAATGTTTTGTAAACTGTGGGGGAGAAACATACTTACATATTATGTATTACATTATTGTTTAATACATTTGGAAACTTTGTTGTTTTATACACTTATGAAAACATTGCAAACATTTTTTTATACAATAACAAGGAAACAAGACACTAACATTATGTTGTACATGAGGAACAATATAGCGCTTAAAGTCCTCGGATTAACACTTTTTGTAACCATTAGCTATGGTCTTAGCCTGGGGTGACGCCCCCGGTCATGGTTAGTCGCGCTAACCGGGGGTCCACATGGCCGAATGATCGCATATTGTCTTATTCTCGTGGTTTAACGAGGGAGGGGCATTCATTTTTCATGGTTTGTAGGACTCTCCTGGAGATGTTTGCAGTAGATTCAAGTATTTGGACCATTGGGAATGCTTCTTCTTCCCTTTCTATCTCCCTCTCCTCAGGAAATACTTCCTCTACATTCCTGGTAACTATTCTCCATTCTTCCGAGACCTCTTCCTCTTCATCTCTGGGGTCTTCCCATTCAATCTCCTGAACTTGAATAAAAGAGGGCTTGAAGATTGTACGTTGAAATTCCTCTTGTTCTTTGAACCATTCTTCCAAGTTATCATCATCATCTTGAAGTCTTTCCTCCCCTTTTTGGTTGCATCAGTAAGCAAAGTTGAATCAGTTTGAGTGCCTACTGATACAAGGGAGGTAGAGGCAGAACAGGTACATTTGTGGGACTCATGTATAGAAGCTTGGTGCCTTAATTTAGACACTTCAGCCTCAAGTAGAGCAACCCTAGCCGTCAATTCCAAGTTTTTCAGTTTCAGTCTGTCCTCATCCATAGATGTGGAATCCTTGGAACTGGATGGGCCCTTAGGCCTAGCCTCTGCATCCCCATCACCCTGGTTTTCTTGGCTCCTGGGATTCCTCTAAGTGAAGAATGTTTCAAATGAAACATTCTCACTGTGAGTTGACATGGTTGGGGTCTTAATGATGTTATCACTGTCCTCCAGATCAATTGATTGACCAGAAGTAGTGATAGCCCCTTTCATATTCACTCTATCAATACTCCCACAGTGAACCTTCTTGGGTGATGAACTTGGGCTGGGTACATTGGCAGCCAAGTCAATCAGTACCTCCTTTATAGTGGCATTTGGAGATGGTACATCATCTTGACTAGGTACCTCTGCACTTAAGTTCATAGAAGAAAAGAGTATAGGCTCAGTGGGAATTTCTACAGACCCGGGATGTGGTCTTGATCCTAATAGGGATTCTTCCAAGGAAGTTTCCCTAGTCATGTGGGTATCACATTTGATATTCTCACCAGAATGTTGTGATTCTGGATGAGAGCTTTTAGGTTGGGATTGTGCTGCTGAGACAAGAATAGAAGGATTCTTCTTGCTCTTCTTTCTTTTCCTGGTATAACTTGCCACAACCGGGGCCCTTTGTTCCAGTTGGGCTTGAAGAGTGGGGGTGAGTATTTGTTGTACCTGTGCACCCTCAGGAGATTGCACAGGGGTTCGATCAAGGAAAGCAGTTGTTGTATGTTCATGCTGTGAAGTGGAGGGTGTGGGATCAGTATCAGCTGGGACTGTTGAATTGTCACCCTGGGTATGTTGTATGTTCATCATTGTAGGTAACAATGGAACATTGACCCGTGAGAACTTTTCAGAAATTGTTCTCATGCTTTTAAAAATATTATTTTTGTGTGCCCCAACCATGTAGATTCTTACAGATTTTGATAAATCTTTTAGTTCACATTTAAAAACTTGCTGCAAGAATCTAGGGTACATATAAAAAGCTTGTTTTGCCCCTTCCTGAAGGTTGTATCTCAAACCTTCAAAAATCAAGTGAGAAAAGTTAAATCCTTGGGCAGTGATCACACCATGAACTGCAGATGCCAGTCCAGAGTTGAGTTGATGCCATCCACTCCTTTTTTGAGATATACATTAAAGAAGAGTGTGGCACAGATACTTCCAGGGAGGACCCAGCAGAGCCTTTTCAACAGTGTATTCTTTTTTTATTTCCAGTGTACCCTATGGATACAAAGGTTCTCATATATTCATCTTTGGTGTAGGAGTTAGGAGCACCTTCATCTTGAAGCTTGAGATGTTTTCTAAGAGTTGCTTCAGAGACGATAATGTCTTTGCCGTCTACCTTGGCTTTAATTTGGGGAATCCCCTGTTCAGTGAAATATGAGGCAGAGTTCCAGAAATCTTCCATGTGAGAGATGTAGATTGTTGGGTTAACGGTTAGAGCAAAATGTATTTTTGATCACCAATGGAAGTCGATCATTTCATCAAACCCTCTGATTTCTTTCCTTTTACCAGATATGATGTGAGATTGTGGTATGTTGAAAATTTATCATTAGGGTTGTTGATGTCAACGTTTGCCATGATGATGAAGTTTGGAGGGAAAGATGAAGCTTTTGAAAGTTGGTTATGGATGCAGGGAACTTTGAATGCTTGAATGCGGGAGAAAAGATGGAGGGTTAGGTCAGAATTGAATGTGAAGAGGTGAAGGAGGGAATTTGATTTTGTTATAACGGCAAAAGTTTGAGCAACGGTCACTTGTACCATACAAAAAGATGAAGCGTAGCACACTGTAGCAGTCATCTACAGTTACGCTTTACTTTTTACTATATTACAGCTGTAACACTGTAGCAGTCATGGTAAGGACTCACAGTAACTTTTTACAGTGGGTAAAAGTTAATTTGAACAATTTTTACCTATCCACAGCAAACAAGGTTACTGCTAATTGTAGGTCCCTCGGGTGTGGCGGATCATCACATGCAAGTGGGTCTACTAGTCGAACCGGGTGCGGAATGGCCGTGACTAGGTGGAGAGTCAAACTAAACAAAGTAAACCAACAAGAGAATCACTTTAAACGTTCTTTGTATTATAAACACTTGAAGGTTACAGAGAAAAGCACTGAATTTACAATCTGCGTATTTGCGTTTATGCCTGCGTACTTAACTTCTGTCAACCTATCCTACTTATACCTGACCTGATGCCTGCGCACTTAGCAAGTGCGCAGGGCAAAATGCTCTTGCGTACTTAACAAGTACGCAAAGGTATTCTTGCGTACTTGCTAAGTACGCAGGAGCTTTCTCCTGCGCACATGTAAGTGTGCAAAACACTTAGTAAGAAATGCAACATTCAATATGTAAAAGTAAATACAACTCGATAAACTAATACATAAAGACTCTTACATACAAAGACAATTACAGACATGAAAATACAAACTAAGACTCTATCCAGAGTGTTGTCACAGGAAAGTGCTTCAACAAACTCCCCCTTGACAATAGCTCGGGATCTTCATCGTCTTCAGTCTTCAATCTTCAGTCCTCACAGCTGTCCATCCTTAGCTTCCATCTTCTTCTTGTATTCAAGGCAGAACTTGATCACCTTGTCATATTTAGAAGCAAGGAGCTTTGTCCATTCGTTCGTGTGGACACAATACCTATCAGCTAGTACCTCCAGATCTTTCACAGAAAAGTTGATGAAGCAGACTTCATCAAATATTCGGATCAGTTCTTTTGGTACTATGTTCCCACTTTCGGAACGTCCCTTTCCCATGATCACAGCCTCGCCCGTTTTTGGATCTACGTACCAGTACCACATGTCACCAAGAATATCCTGAGATAACTTGCTCAGGAGAATCTTAGTTTCACATCGCACTGGCTTGTATACCAATTTCTTTAAGTGCTTCTTAGTCATAGGATGTATAGCGTGCTTATCCTTGACTCTCTTGGGCACCTGAGGCTTGAACATTTCAAAGTTCCCAGATCTTGCTTCATGCTGCAGAACCACCCACAAACCCATCGCCACTGCGTGATTGGAATGACCCAGCAGCTCTCAGTTTGCTAGGTTCACCAGGTCGTATTTGGGCAAGGAGCTGAACGCTTCACTAGTGGGTTTCAAGTATTGAACCCCGCCAGATCTTTTGATAGCGAACAGTTGCTTGTCCTCCTCGAACCTTACAGCTAAGATCATTCCTGTTGCTCCATGCTTGTCTATGATAGACGTCTTTTTCCACACAGGAGCTGGACCCTTTGATGAGGTAGAAGGCATGTCTATATCTTTCGGTGCCTCTGGGTCCACAGGTTCAGGGTCAACTGGGGAGGCTTCAGTCGAGGCTTCTACATTACTAGCCTGCTCGACTGAACCTGTGTCGAGCGGAGCGTCGAAGGATGGAACTTCAAAGATCTCTCCATCTTCTAGCTCGTACTCTCCTTCCCCGTCACCCTTGGGAATCTCTATCACCACGTCTTCATCATCATCATTCCAGTCATCACCAAAGTCGATCTCTCCTTCTTCTAGATTGAAGAGAGCATCGATCTGTGCTTCTTTAGAATAGTCAAGCTCTAGATATAGGATCTCATCATCAGATAAGTCCTTAAGTACTTCAGCCACTGACTTCCCTTTATCACCACCACCACCAGAGGTATCACCACCCTCTTGCTGAGTAGACTCCCCCTCAGCCATTGGAATAGCAGAGATGGGCACAATTGCCAAAGCTTGGTGCTCACCTCCACTAGGACCGGCTTCAGGATCCTTGTCTTTATCATCATCCTTAGTCAAGTCGACTGGATGACAAGGCTCAGCACCAGTGGATTTCTTTTCTTTCTCTTTCTCCTTCTCTTTCTCCTTCTCTTTCTCTTTCTCTTACTCTTTCTCCCACTGAGCATCAAGCTTCTTGGTCAGTTCTGTAACTAATTTGACCATCGCTTCGTGCTCTTTTCTTTGTAAATCAAGCCTTAGCTCAAGTGACGTTCTGTGGCCTAGAATCATTTCATTTGTCTTCATTAACAGCTCATTCTGTGCCATTACGTTCTTCAGTTGCTCATTAGTCCCCGTTCTCTGGCTATGTAGAATCCTAACTTCATCGGCCAGTGAATTAATCTGTGCTTGTTGAGCATCAGATTCCTCCTTTGACTTCTGAATAGTCTTTAGCAGTCCAGCAACTTGGGTTTCTAGCACATCGATCCTTGCCTCATTCGGATCAGGATGCCTAGACGATGATGCTTCGGCATTATGGATAGGGGAGGAGAAGATGGTACCAAAGTCAAACCCTTGTGAGTAATCTTCATAAGTGAAGGGTTGACTTGGAGGATCAATGGGGGGTGTTGGGATTTGGGATGAGATGATGGGAGTGGGTGTTATGGTAGGGGTGATGGTGACAAACTCCGTGACAATTGGAGTAGTCACCGCCACTTGGACTGATGTTGTAGGGAGGGTCACCGTCACAGGAACCTCCTCTGTGACTGTCGTGACTGCCACGTCAGCTTGAACTTGTGGCCTTCTCCTCCTATGGTATAACTGCTGTGAAGGTGGGGTAGAGGCTGAATCTGGACTGGCAGCTGGAACTCGTACTTGCTGCACAGTCGGGACCTCTACTACCCTGGGGATAGCAATCTCTTGCCTATCTCCCCTGTTCTGATGAACACGCTCTCGTCTCTGTCTTTGTAGAGCAGCGTCAGAGTCAGATGTTGGCTCATATTCGCCGCTCGAGCTTTGTCGCTTCCTTTTGGAGGACGACTCAGGTAGGGTTACCTGTGCCGATCTCCTGGGGTGTGCCTGTGATGGTGCATCATCGGAATCAGAAGAATCTGATTATGTTGCTTCTGAATCGGATTCCTTAGCACCACCATCACCGCCTTCGTCGTCTCCATCCTCAGACGATCCATCATCACTTTCATTCTCCTCATCGTGTTGTTCATGTTGCTCATCGAAGTGTTCACTCATTTCAGGTTCCGAGTCATGGCTGTACCATCTCCAGTCTTCAGGTGCCACATATGCTTCATTTAGAAGGTGGCCAAAGAGTTCTGTGTGCACAGGGGTAGGTTCTACACTGCCTGGCTTCCGAAATTGAGCAAATACTCTTTTGTCCACCCGCTTGACTTGCAGTCTCTCCCCTATAGTAGGAAGGTTTGGCAACACGTCATTTATCAAAAGTTGCACAAACCGAGGGTATAACAAGAACCGAAACCTCTCTGATGTGTTTATCTAGTCATTGATGGCCTTAAAGATGTAGCGGGAGAAGTTGTAGCCCTTGTTGAGAGAAAGGCCGACCATGGCTGCTGCAAGGTCATGACCCATGGCATCTTTCCCAGCTTTCCTTGATGAGATGCACACGATCATGACGTGGGCGAAATATCGACATTGGTATAATACCCATATCTTTTTATAAGAAGCATAGTCCCTCGCTCCGACGTATCCCATTCTTTGTCTCCAACACCCATCCACAAAGTAGTCTGGATAGGCTGTCGGGTCGGTAGCAAGGTCTCTGAACTGCAGGACCCTTCTTATGGTATCTTCAGAAAATGCGATAGCCTGACCTGCAACGGTAGCCCCAATGACATTGGGGGATACCGTGCAGTCGTGCTCCGCCGTCTCCCAGAATTGTTCGAGATAGGGTCTTGACACGATCGGATCAGCAGAAATGGCGTAGCTGATTCTTGAACGGTTCAAGAAATCAACTATGTCTCTATACTGTAACGCTGCACCCTTCCATTCTGGTTCAGTGTTAGCTATAAGGTTGAATTCGTTAGAAAACGCCCGAGCCATGATCTGCAAAAAAAACATAATCAGAACAACACGTATCATTGGAAATGGATAAACATGACTCAGTATAGCAGTTACTCAATGAAGTGAATTTCAGACTTAGGAATTTTTGCTAAGTGTTGGTCCTGCGTACTTAGCAAGTACGCAGGAGTTTGTTCTTGCATACTTAACAAGTACGCAGGAATTACTTCTTGCGTACTTGTTAAGTGCGCAAGACTTGCACTTAGCCAAAATTCCAGAAATCTCAACTTTCAATCAGAAGTGAGGCATTGTTGTGGATTATGGTCACCACAAGGTCGAAATACTTGATTAAGACCTATGGGACCACTATCCACCGCAACTAACCGCTAAACCCGTCAAATTTTTTACCTAGATGACGACCCAGTTGAACCAACGGGCAATCGAGGGTCAAGGCCAAAATCAAACCAAGTTAAGGACAAATTAGGAGTCAATAGGTTTCAATTAGTGATTATTAACAAGTTTTAGGTCTTAATTTGCATTTAGAACACCAAACTAGGTCAATAATTTCACACTCAAAACCGTCGATGAATCGGTCGAAAACATGGGATTTAATGGATGATACGGACCGAGATTCTCACCAAGTAAATGTTAGATGATGATTAAACAATGAGCGGGACGAAAAATCCGGTTGGAACACTCAAAATTTTTGAGGAAAATGGTCGGAGGGAATATCACAGGAGAAAAAGGTTTGAAAGTGATAAACTCTAAAAAAATTTCTAAGTCCTGTATTTATACCCAACACATATTGGTCGTGCGTACTTACTAAGTGCGCAGGACTTAACTCCTGCGTACTTACTAAGTACGCATGACTTAAGTCTTGCGTACTTGTTAAGTACGCAGGGTTTACCTCATGCGCACTTATCAAGTACGCAGAGACCCTTATGTGCGCACACTTTCAACTCAAATTATGAAGATTTTTAAGTCAAATAATGAACAAGATAAAAATGTTCAATCACGAGGTTTCAAATACAATTCAGGAAGGTTAAACACAAATATTTTTGGCTTTTATGAATAAAGTTGAACTATGCATAAACTAAAAATATTTTTGATCTTTTCTCATAGAAATATACAATTATTCACACAAACTATTTTTGATCAAAGACACGAGCAGAGGGTCATATCAGGCTATCTTTTAGCAAAAACGATACAAAATAAACATCAAAGAATATGGGATCATGTCATGGATTACTATTTATTCATACGTAATAAGCATATAGACAAGTAATTCAAGTTGACAATATTATAAGATTTGAAACTATAAGCATCTTTGTATCACATTCTTATGTATTAAGGTATTATTTATAAGATATACAACGTGTACCCCACTGATATGCTATACTAATGTAAATTGCATTATCTCAAGGCATCTAAGATTTTCCCAATGATTTTCTAAATTTTCAGAATGAAGCTACATCTATTAGCACAGGAAAAATCAAGCAGAATCCATAAGGATTATCAGGAATCATAAGATTCAGAATCGAGTGATTCAGTTGTCTTGGTTTCATTTGATTTTCTTCATTGAATATCGGAATGATGATTCAGGATAATATATATGGTGATTGAATAAGGTAAGGTGATCCAACTTTTATCTGGATTTGATTTCAATGAATCAGGAATGATTCAAGGGTGAATACATGCTCAACGGTTAATGTAGACACATGTCTTGATTCAATCTCTCATTGCATACTTGTGAGTATGGGCAGTGAGATGAACCGCATTAATTGTGCTAACGACATAACCTGAAACTGACCTCAAAAGAAAATCATTGCCAAAATCTAACATCCTATATCTGATAATGATCTTTTCTATTCTTTTACACACAGACACTAGCATACATGGGTTCAAATCACAGTTGTAATTTAGATTTAGTTTCCACACTACTCGTGATTCAAAGACGCATACAGCCTACTGACAATTCAAATTACTAGTAAACAAGCAGATTAAAAACATAACAATTTAAACAATTAAGTAAGCATGTCGCAATCATTTCCCATTTGTGCAGTCTTAGACGTTTAGATCATTTCTGAGGTACTATCATTTCCTCTTTTCTCAAGTTAACTTTGAAATTTTCTCCATTTTCTATTTTTGTTTTTGTTTTTGTAAAATATTTTGTAACTTAAAAGAGCTATACAGAAAATTTAAAAAGAAATAAAGTTTAACTTTCATGAATTGAATTGATTTAGGAAGAATTAATTTTCACTCAGGATTGAACATTCCTATCAAGTTGACAAGATGCTCAAAACGGGATCGATCAAATGCCTTTGTGAAAAGGTCAGCAAGACTGTCATCCGTGTGAACTTTTACAAGTTCAATTAAATGCTTTTCAGCACAATCACGGATGAAATGATGGCGAATTTCTATATGTTTAGTTTTGGAATGTTTCACCGGGTTATTTGTGATGGACATTGTGGCATTGTTGTCAATGAATAGAGGAGTTCCAGTGAAGTTTAAGCCATAGTCTCTCAACTGCTGCTAAATCCACAGTATCTGAGAACAACTGCTCGCTGTAGCAATATATTTTGCTTCACAAGTTGAGACAGAAACCGTTGACTGCTTCTTTCACTGCCAGGAGACCAGTCTGTTTCCTAAGAATTGACATCCACCAGAAGTTGACTTTCTGTCAAGGTTACAACCGCCATAATCTGAATCAGTGTAGGCTTTGAAGTCGAATGACTGCTGCTTAGAGTACCAAAGACCTAATCGGGGTTTCCCTTTCAGGTATCTGAAAATTCTCTTCACGGCTATCATATGTGACTCCTTCGGTTGAGACTGAAACCTTGAGCACAAGCACACAGCAAACATTATATCGGGTCTTGAAACTGTGAGATACATAAGTGATCTGATCATCCCACGGTACAATCTGCTGTCTACATCCTTTCCATCTTTGTCAGGATGCAGACCATGATTGACTAGGATAGGTGTTTCATAAGTACTGCTATCATTCATCTTGTATTTTGATAAGATGTCCTGCACATACTTAGTTTGATGTAGATAAATGCGATCCTCTCTTTGACTGACTTGCAGACCCAGGAAGAACGACAATTCACCCATATTACTCATTTCAAATTTGGACTTCATCACCTGCTCGAATTCCCTACACATCCCTTCATTGTTAGATCCAAAGATAATGTCGTCGACGTATACTTGTACAAGAAGAATGTCACCTCCTGCTTTCCAAAAAAAGAGAGTCGAGTCAATCTGTCCACGGTCGAAACCATTAGACAGTAAATGCTTAGATAATGTCTCATACCATGCCCGCGGTGCTTGATGAAGACCATAAAGTGCTTTGTCGAGCTTATACACTTTATTGATATTATGCGGATCTTCAAAACCGGGAGGTTGAGTGACATAGACCTCTTCATGAACTTTACCATTGAGGAAAGCACTCTTCACATCAAGTTGATAGACCTTGAAGCCGACATATGTGGCATAAGCCAAGAACAGTCGAATGACCTCAATTCTAGAAACTGGGGCATATACTTCCGTGTAATCCAAGCCCTCTTGCTGATAAAAACCTTGAACAACCAATCTTGCTTTGTTCTTCACAACAACATGACGATCATCCATCTTGCACTTGAACACCCATCTGGTTCCAATTGGCTGAAACCCTTTTGGCAAGTCAACCAAATCCCACACATGCAGCTTTTGGAATTGAGATAATTCATCTTGCATCGCCTCAATCCAGCAGTTGTTAGTGAGAGTCTCCTTTACATTCTTCGGCTCTAACTGGGACACGAATGCAGCATGCAGACATGTTTCCATGACACCAGTGTCAAGTATCTCTGTGTAAAGACTGGTGTTCTCAGTGATGGTTCGATGACGAGTCTGAACGCCGGCATAAGGATCACCAATAATGTTGTCGATTGGATGATTCCTATGCACTCTCGTCTCCGGTACAATCGGTTCCTGAATTTCTGGATCAAGATTCGTGCTTAACTCCCCCATTTCCTGTGTTCCAGAGGAAGAAGATTCAATGATAATTGGATCAGCTGGAGCGTCATTTCCTACAGGTGTGTTAGGATTGGCTTGAGCGTCATCTCCAACAACAAGAACATCTTCTTGTAGGTCCCTCGGTGTGGCGGATCGTCACATGCAAGTGGGTCTACTAGTCGATCCGGGTGCGGAATGCCCGTGACTAGGTGGAGAGTCAAACTAAACAAAGTAAACCAACAAGAGAATCACTTTAAACATTCTTTGTATTATAAACACTTGAAGGTTACAGAGAAAAGCACTGAATTTACAATCTGCGTATTTGCGTTTATGCCTGCGTACTTAACTTCTGTCAACCTATCCTACTTATACCTGACCTGATGCCTGCGCACTTAGCAAGTGCGCAGGGCAAAATGCTCTTGCGTACTTAACAAGTACGCAAAGGTATTCTTGCGTACTTTCTAAGTACGCAGGAGCTTTCTCCTGCGCACATGTAAGTGTGCAAAACACTTAGTAAGAAATGCAACATTCAATATGTAAAAGTAAATACAACTCGATAAACTAATACATAAAGACTCTTACATACAAAGACATACAGACATGAAAATACAAACTAAGACTCTATCAAGAGTGTTGTCACTGGAAAGTGCTTCAACACTAATGGTGTTACTGGTTCGCAGCAATAGATGTTGCTGCTGATTGCCTTAAAGCTATTAGCAGCAAAAGTGTTCTTGTGGATGGCCTAAAGTACTCAGCAGCAAAACCTTTTGCTGCTGATAACTAAACCTATTAGCAGCAACGTTGTTTGCTGCTGACAGATGAAGTTATCAACAATAACTTAAACATATTTTTGAATTTTCAGAAGAATTTTTTTTTATTAACAGCAAAAGACAGACAAACACATTTATTATTGAAGTTTTTGGAGAAAGATTTTAATCAAAGTTCATCATACCAATGGACTCAACTAGATATCTAAATATAGCTTCATCAAAGGCTTTTGTGAATAAGTCTGCATATTGCTCATTGGTATGAACTTTGGTTAAAATGATTCTCCTTTTCTCAGCTTGATCTCTAATAAAATGATACATGATGTCAATGTGTTTTGTCTTGGAGTGTTGCGCAGGATTATTGGTAATTGATATGGCACTCTTGTTGTCAATGTGAATGGTAGTTGCCATGAATGTCACCCCATAGTCCAGCATTTGATTTTGTATCCAGATGACTTGAGCACAGCAACCGGAGGCTGCAATGTATTCTTCTTCTGCTGTGGATGTTGACACACATGTTTGCTTCTTGCATTGCTAGGAAATCAGTTTTCCTCCCAGGAATTGGCATCCTCCTGAAGTGGACTTTTTGTCCAAGTTGCATCTCCCATAGTCACTGTCAGTGTATGCATACAGATTGAATTTATCATTCCCCGACTCACCCTAAGCACATACCACGTACGTGAACATGCGGTAACACCTCCTAGTCGTACCCGCACGACATGTAAACTCGTTCCCTGACTCACCCTTATTAGGTCACTATACGACCCACGACCATATACCCACCTTTAACCTATACACCCTATGGACAACACACAGTCCCTTAGCCCCATATTTGAATACTTAAATTCATAAACTCATCGGGTTAAACCTCAAAGCTCGTTACACATTTAATGTAATAAAACACGTCTTTAAAATATGTATGATAGCCCCAAAACATTAAAAACATTTAAAGAGGGGATTAGAAACTCACTGGTTAGGAAGGCCCAAGTCCTGCTCTGAAATTGTCCTCTCTCTCGATGCCCGAACCTGCCAATGCATGATACCATGATTAGACACGTTCAAATCTTACGTTGAATGACTCATAAAAATATAATTAAATCTCGACCCTCGGTCTCCTCCGCTCGTTATTTCTTTTCTACAAACCCTAGCCCTACGAGTACACGTATTATAATACTCCCGACTCGTTTAAGGCTGGTGTACCCAAACCCAAGCTTCCATGCATGCATGCTCGAGTGCCATGCAACACCAACCATCCCATGCAAACCCTAACTTCACGAAATGCATAAACTCAAGCCGGTTCTTCACCCACATGCATGCCATGCTCACGTAGAACCCTAACCGATGCCGGTTCTCCCCGTCGTGCACCATTACGCCACTAGTCACCATTGTTGCTCTCATCTCCTCGTTCGTGCACCTCTAGCCGAATATCACCTGGCACTACCACCATCGTACTCCGCCCGTGTCAAGCCAAACGCCGGAAGCAACACCATTGCCACTGCCCGCTGTTCGTCGTCGTAGCACACCACCACAGCAGGCCCCCGGCAGCCGTGGGACACCGCTGCCGCTCACTCGCCGCATACCCGCAACCCTAACGGGTCGTCACAGCCCCTCGATCTTCAAGACCATCCCGCTGCCACCTATGGCCACCCTCTTCACTCTCGCTGCCGTACACAGCCATCCCTTGCCGCCACCGGCCTCCACCCTAGTCTTCTTCTCCGATCCCGTGAAGAAAACAAAAACCCTGGTCGGGTTTCCAAACCAAAAATACAAACCAAACGCGTAAAAGGGTGAATGAGTATTACCTTAGCGTGTAGTGAAGTCGCGTCCTCCAAACCACCGCAATCCTCCATCGTCGGCTTCCCGCCTCCCTCCCTTGCAGCTGTCGTCGCACACATCTAGCCAAAATGGTCTAGGTTTTACGCATAGAGTGGTTTAAATACTACTCGTGAGTTACGCTACGGGTCCTTCTCAATTCGTCCCATACGTTTCTATCTCGAACTACCTCGTAAACGGTCGACCGCCCCTTATTTGGTTGCTAAAACGCCCTTTCGTGAAAAACTTTGCTCAACATGATATTTAATAAAGATTTGGGTCATCCACTACCCGAACCATTGGCTTCTTGATGCGTGATATTATATATATTAAATTAACCAAGTTTTAAATGTAGAAATGAACTCACAACTAAATCACACCCAAAACACACAAAGCATTCAAGTAAAACCTCAAGAGCAACAAATTCATGCAAGATCAATAGTAAATCAGTACTCAAACACATTCATAAACAATAAATCAAGAATCTTTACACTAATATCCGTCATACGATCGATTAAAACCCCTAAAACAATCAAACTAAGTCAATATTCATCCTAATCTATATAGTTATGAGTTTAGCTACTCATAATACTAAGATACAAACAAAAGATTACTGGAAACATGGTTTAAACTCGAAATAATTGACTGGAAAGAGAATTAGAACACAAAACCGATGTTTTGCAAATCGAAATACGTCAATTCTTCTCAATCCTTGTGATCCCAGACCTTGATTCTTCAATCCACAGAGCTCCCTGGTCTTCTACAGCCATAAGAAGTCGATCCCCCTCAAAGAAAATCGACCAAACCTTTTAAAAACGGTGAATAAGGGCTTTCACGGGTGGTGACGGTCCGTCATAGGGCTAAGGTTTTATATAACTAATTAATCCCGGATGTGACCCTGGCGGCTGGTCATGACGGACCGTCACCACTCGTCACGGTCCGTTACGTGCTTGAAACTCCAAATTTTCATTATTTGCTTCCAACTCTTCTTCGCTTCTTTCCGGACCCGTTTCTTCATCAAATTCCTCCGGTTTATCAATAGAACCATCATTTTCACAATATTATCATTAAGTATTGATTATCTTGGATTTTAACTGATAAAACCGAACGAAACGGGTTAAAACAACCATAAAAACATATGCGTTTTAGAACACATCAAACATTAGCACACTTGAAGTTTGCTTGTCCCTAAGCAAAGCCCCAAACACTACATCCAATTAAGTAATCACACAAAAACAAAAATCTCAAGCTAAGGCCAAAAACATGTCGCGAAGTCCAATAACAACGAATGACTCCCCAAATTTTACAACGGTCAATAGATTTACAATTCAACTAGTCTAGATGGGACCTAACTTTTTGAAAAACATGGGCATACCTAATCAAGACTTACTTTCTTTCAAGCTTTAACTGTGCACAACTCGTACCCCTCACAAGAGTTCTCTCCTCTCGGTTTATTTCTGTGGCTGGCAAAAGATGTGCTAGTCCTATTCTAACTCTCAGACCTACCAATGAAATGCCTAAGTCATATGCTTGAGAATCAATCAAATCTCCACCAAAATGTGAAGACAAACACACAAATCAACATGGTCTTTCTGGGTTGTAATGTCAGGCTAAGATTTAGGGTATGGATAAAGAATTTTTAGTGGCTAAGGTGGAACCGGTCCGGACTAATGAACTTAAGACAAAAACATGAAAAGATAAAACAAAACTATGCTAAGATCCTCACACTTATTCATTGGAATACCCTATTTTTGTCATTTTCTATTTAATTTTCTAACTAATATTTTTTCTTGCTATTACAAACTAAACATGCTTAATTAAATCCGGACCAATGACACGGGGTTAAAAAGAAAAAGGTTGCAAAGGCTAAGTGTGTATTACGTGGGTTTTAGAAACGAAAGGGGATAAGGCTCAAAAGGGCTAACTAGGGGTTAATGTTCAGGTATGGATAAACAAAAGAACAAGGCTAAACAAATGGGGTTAAATCCTAATGCCTTATATCATCTTTGTGTGTTGTCTAAACCTAGGGTCTCAAAATGTATCAAGATAATCAAGTTCTAACCAAACAAATCATGCAGGTAAACACACATCAAATGAAAAGCAGTGAATATAAATGATTATGAAAAGGATCAAATCTCACAGAATGTGTGGAATCGGGTTACCGATACAAGTCGTGCACAATCAAAACCGTCTATTTTGCTAAACTCTCCTAGGCACCCCAAACAATTTTTATTCCTGAAAAACCGACTAGTTGAACTACTTAATCCCGAATACTTGGAGAATACCGCGTTAGGGAAACGCAAATCCACACCCGACCCGCTTAAAACTCTTGGTTTACATCGCAGGAAAACAAGTTTTTTGTATGCCAGGGTAAAAAGTATATTATGTGAAGCTCTCGGGACTTGCAAAAATTGATAACTCTTTTCTTTTTTCAATTTTTTTTTATTAATCCTCCATCCTCACACTTAATATTCACATTGTCTCAAATGTGAAGGATAGAAGAGATGCAAATTAAAGAAGAATGAAAAATAAAATAAAAATTAAAGTAGAAATAAAACTCAAACTCCCCTGCTGGTGATAGTACTCAGATACACGTGGGGTACTCTGACTGTCAAGCTGATGTTATCTAACATTCTGTACAGGATACTACACAACCAAGCATTAGATCTATAACAAATGATAATAACTGAAATATAAATAACAAAAATATAGAAAGAATACAAGGAAACAACTATACAACATGCTTACCGTTTGAAATACAATACATGAAGACAAAAGCTAGCTACAGATACAACGGTGAGTACAAATACAAAATAAGAAATACATAGACAAAAAGGTACATAAGAACTATACAATAACAAACCCGATCTACAGTGGTGGAGGGTGTGGGGCAGGAGGTATCTGCAGGAAGTCCATGATGCGATGTAGCATCGCCCTCTGAGCCAACAGCTCGGCATGAATGTCCTCGAGTGTGAGCGGTGGCACGCCCTCTGGTCGGGGACAAGGTGGTGGAGGTCGAACGCGTGGCTTCCGTGGTGGTGGAAGTCCAATCGGGGCGACATCCTCCTGAGCGAAGCCCTGTGGTGGTGGTGGTGGTGGTGGTGGTGGTGGTGCTAGCACTACTGGCCTGGCGTCGACGAAACGGCGCTGGGCACCCTCTGTGACGATCCCCATCTGGATTATATCATCGTATCAGACTGGTGTCGTCTCTGGGCCTGTGTCAGAGTGTTGGGTGTGTGGGCAAGGAAGATGCCCAATCGGTCGGCGATGTGAGTGATATACGGCTCCTGGCACAGGCGGTCGCCTTGGTCCGCGGCCTCGCCAAAGATGTAAGCAAGATGGTGGCGATATTGGCCGAGACCGGCCGTAGAATGCAATATAAGATGAAAAGGTCTAACTCGGAGACCTTCTCAATACTCTGATGGCGAGCGGTGATCTTGCACGTAATGATCTTGCACGACCGATGAAAAGGCCTGCAATGGTCTGGTCACCACTCCATCAGCTGCTGCTGAGTGATGCCGAAAGTAGCCTCCCGCGTAGTGACGGTGCGGAGGCTGTCGGTGAATATGGGGAGGGATACCTCTGCCTCGGTATACAGGCCAATCCGCGAAGTGAATGGGCTGATCGACATGTGGTGCAGGTTCCTTCCCAGGCTAAACTCAACGGCTGTCTGTGCCGTCAAGTCACCGCGGTGCAGCCTGAACGTGGAAAAAAACTCCAAGGTGAGCTCAATGCGTTGCTCCCTCGGAACATCTAGGAGTTGCCTCCAGCGCGGTGGCAACAGCTGCTGCAGCCGCTCGCGAACCCCCAACTGGCCCATGAGCGGCCAGTCGATGGTCCGGCTGGCATGTAAAGGCGCGCTAACCATGCGTGCCAACCTGCCATGCTCGGGTGTACCTGATGAGAAGGTCAGCAACTGGTGTGGGTGCAATGGTGGCGGCGGAGGTGGCGGTGCGTCTGACTGTCCCTCTCAGGCAGCAGTATCTCCCTCGTGCTGCGCCTCCCCGAGGCGGGCCCGTTTCTGGGCCTGGGAAGATGACGACGCCATATCTGCAATAAAATTGTTAGTACAACAAATAAGGGGGTGCACCGGACCTGTCTAAGCTGACTAATTATTTAATTACAACAAAAATATATATAATTCGTATAATATTTACACATTCAAATAAAAATTTTACAGAGGTTATTTTATTATTTACAAGAAAAGTTACATTGTTACAAATGTAGTTTTAAATCTAAGTAATTTATTGAAAATTATATTTACAAAATTGTTTTAAAAACATAAAAATTTACAATTATTATTATTATTATTATTTTTTTAAACTAAAAAAAATACAAAAAAATACAATAAACAATTTACTTTTTTAAAAAAAATTAACAAGATTATGAAATATAATGGCCTACAACATTACAACTTACACACAACAAAAGAAATCAAGTTCAAAAATTAAACCACAAATGACACTGTACTAGAATTCGTGACCCACCATCATAGGTGGTGACGGTCCGTCACCCAATTTCCAACCTTAAGTCATGATTCAAACCCGTGACGGACAGTCATAGGCGGTGACGGTCCGTCACCCAATATCTTCAGGCGGCGAATTTTCTCCCCCTGGAATGGAGATTGAGTACCAGTGGGGCAATTGAATACCTAATGTGCCTCGATTTATCCAATTTTTAACCCAAGTGAAAGAAATATACAACTAAATTACAAACCCAAAAAAAAAAATAAAAAAAATATAGCAATTACAGGGGGCTTGTGCGTACCTGATGAAATGGTGAATGGTGGTGAGTGGTGGACCGGGCGGCGAGTGGCGGGGGACGGTGGGAGTGGGGGTGTAGGTGGAAGGGACGGTGGCAGTGGGGTGTAGGTGGAAGGGACGGTGGCAGTGGGGTGTAGGTAGAAGGGACGGTGCAGTGGTGACGGTCCGTGGTAGCGCCGGAGATGAGAGAAGGGGGATGGGTGTGTGTGGGCTCGTGACGCCCCCCCCCCCCCCTTGCCTTTTATATTTTTTTTGAAGATCAACGGTCGTGACGGACCGTCATGGGGGTGACTGTCCGTTACCCAATTCTTGGCTCCAGATTTGAAAGTTGACCTATGATGGACCGTCATGTGTGATGACGGTCCGTTACCCCTTTACTTTCCCAATATTTAAAAAAAAATTCAACATACTTTTATAATAATATAGTTTACAAAAATAGTACATGCCAATTTTACTTATGAAAAATTACAAACGAAAATACAGGGGTGGTACGTTGTAATTGAAAAAAATTAATTTTACTAACCTGGATTCGTGTTGTCCTGTACGGGTCTATGCTAAACTGTACAACTCGGCAAACGAATAAACAATTACAGAAATAATAATTAATACAGTAAAATAAATAAATAAAACGTATCGAACACCAGATGACAAATACAGCTCGGGCTGCCTCCCGAGAGCGCTTGGTTTAACAAGTCCTCAGCCTGACTCATACTCACACTTAGTTCTTTGGTGGGTCAAGGTGCATAACCTCGACTGAGCGTTCCGCAACCAGGCCAGTGATATAGTGTTTCAATCTATGCCCATTTACCTTGAACTTCGCTCCATGTTGAAGCACTTTCCTGTGACAAACACTCTGGATAGATTCTGGATCGATAGAGTCTTAGTTTAGTACTTTCATGTATGTATTTGTCTTTGTTTGTAAGTGTCTGTATGTATTAGTTATCGAGTTGTATTTACTTTTACATATTGATTGTTGCAGATTTCTCTAAGTGTTTTGCGCAATTGTATGTGCGAAGGAAGTAGTTCCTGAGTACTTAGCAAGTACGCAAGAATACCTATGCGTACTTACTAAGTACGCGTGAGAAAATTTCCTAAGTGCGCAGGCATCAGGTCGTGTATAAATAGGAATGGTTGACAGTAGATAAGTACGCAATAATAGACAGTCACAGTAGCAAATACGCACAACTTGTAATCTCAGTACTTCTCTCTATAACCTTCAAGTGTTTATAATAGACGAAAGTTTAAAGTGATTATCTTGTCAGTTTACTTTGTTTCGTAAGACTCTCCACCTAGTCACAAGTATTCCGCACCCGGTCCGACTAGTAGACCCATTTGCATGTGATGATCCGCCACACCCGAGGGACCTTCAAGTGGTATCAGAGCATTGCTCTTGATTTTGAGTGTTGTGAGTGAGTTTGGAGAGTTTTCTACAGAGATTTACAAGTAAAAGGAGGTGTTTTGTTGATTTTTGTGATAAAATAGGGGTAGCTCTTGAGCACTATTTTAGAAGCAAAAATCACTCAAAAAACATACTTTTATTGTGTATTTTGAGTATTTTGAGCATCAAAGGTTGGTTAGAAACAAGTTTCTGACCCTTTGGCTCATTTTGATTGTTCATCCGTCCGATTTTGCCATCTCCGGTGTGTTTCCAGTGACCGGAATAGTTTGGTGAGAGTTGGTGAAAAGGTGTTCTACGTACTTACCATATCTGGCAAAAAGTATAGTCTTGCTGCGTACGTACTTACTAAATACGCAAGACTAATCTTGTGCGTACTTAAGTGATATCCTGCGTACTTATCAAGTACGCAAGAGCAAATCTTAAATACGCAAGACTCTAAGTGCGCAAGGCCAATATCAAGTGCGCAAGTGTCTCTGATTTTTCTAAAATTTGACTAAGTGTTCACCATGTCGAATCTTCATAACCTTGGAAACCTTTTAAACTATGACAATGAGATCGGTACTCCTCAGAAACCGCCAAAGCTGCTAAATGTAAATGATTATTCTAACTGGAAGGCACGCTTTGAGCATTACATTTCATACACTGATTCTTCGTTATGGATTCCAATTCTAGAAGGCTATAAGCATCCCACACACATTTATCTTGATGATGAACTGCCTAAGCCTATCTCTAAACTCGATGAAGAAGAAAAGAAAGCTTATGATCGAGAGAAGAAGGCTCTTGGTTCAATCACTATGGCATTAACTCGGGAGTTGTTCCACAACTTCAGAGGTTATGACAAATCTAAGGATCTTTGGAAGGCGTTACAGAAAAGATTCGAAGGGAATAGTGATATCAAGAAGAGTAAACGGGATCTACTCAGGAAGCAATATGAATGCTTCAGATTTTTGGAGAATGAGTCTTTAGATGACCTCATCTCTAGATTCTATCATTTGCAGACAGAATTGAAAGCCTTTGAGCTCAAGTATCCCGATGAAGAGTTAGTGGAAAAGTTTCTAGATGCTTTACCACCCAAGTTTAAAATGTACACAACCCTGATGAGAGAGAATCCAAAATTCTATGAAATGACAGTGGAGGAGGCAATTGGAAAGGTTCAAGCTCATAACATGAACCTTAGAAAGAAGGATAGCTCAGGAAGACCTTAGATACAAGACCCTACTATGTATCATGGGACGTCTTCTACAACCAAATCTTCGGGCTCAGGAATTTCCCTCTTCTCTGGAAACTCTACTAAAGAAGACCACTCAAATGGTTGTGGTGGTCATGCATGCTATGCATCTGGATCAGGTTGTGGATCTCATCAACAACACACCTCAAGAAATCCTCCCGCTACAACTTCAGCTAACCAGTCAGCTATAACCAAAATAGCTGAAGATCATGTAGCACTATTTTCATCTTGTATGCTGGCCTACGAGAACTTCATAGGTGGCAAACTTACAGATCCCGAGACAATTGAAGAAGATTTTAATCAAGTAAATCCTGATGACATGGAGGACATGGATATTCAATGGAATATGGCCATGATCTTGAGGAGAGCCAAGCGTTTCCTGAAAATAACAAGAAGAAAGTTCATTGGCGGGCATTCTAATGCCAAGGTTGGTTTTGACAAATCCAAGGCCAAATGCTACAAGTGTCTGAACTATGGACACTTTGCTCGTGAATGTCAAAAAGACAGAGCACCGGCTTTGGGTTTCACCAGACCTAGCCAAGGAAATAGCCATGGCTACAATAACTCAAACAACCACAATCAAAGCCAAAGTGGAACGTCCAATGCACTAGTAGCTCAACAGGACGACAACTTTGATTGGGGTGTTCATCTGGAAGATGCCATCATTGCACAAACTCAAGTTGGTCTCATGGCTATGATCATGGAGTTGATGGAAACTGAGAAAAAGGAAGCTAAGGAAAAGGAAGCTGAAGAAAAGGAAGCTTCTGTAGCTGATCAAGAGGAATCGACTACTGCTGTTGCTCTCATGGCCATTGGAGAGGCAACAAGTTCATCAACTGAGGTAGATTCTAATCCTTTTTCTGTTATTTCTTGTTCCAAATGTCTAGGCTTAAAAATTGAAAACTCTAAGCTTCAAGACAAGGTCGAACCCCTTCGTATTGCAGCGTTAAGCTACAAAGAAAACGAAAAACGATTTAAAGATTCAATTGAAACGTTGAAAAAGGAAAAACGTGATTATTCACTAAAAATGAGCGATCAACAGCTTCACTTGGATATTGCATATAAGGGTTTAGAGAAAAGGAACAATGAAATTAACAAGCTGCAAAATGAGATCTTGCAGTTGAAATGTTCTAATGAGAAGTTGAAAAACTATCATTTTGTGGTGGAACACTACGAGTCTGTAGTGAGGCAAATGAATGGCTTAGGGCTGGGTACTAATGCCATTCCTCCACCAGTTAGCGGGAAGTTTGTCAACAGCTTAGTAGACATTGATCTAACTTGTCTTGATGAGTCCTCAGGAAAGGATGACTGCTCTAAAAATGATGATTTCTCAAGTAAGGCTAACTCCACATCTAATGAGGAGTTCTTTACTGCTTCTGATGATGGGTCGATTAACACTTGCCCTGAAGGAGTAGTATCTGAGGAGTTGTTATCTGAACAGAAAGTCAAGAAAAACATTATCACTAATAGTGATAACTGTATTTTAACTGAACCCGATATCATTGAATCTAATGATAAATTAAAGGTAATGCTTTATGGGGGGTATAAAAATCTTAATCAAGTAAAGAAAGAGACTTTTTCAGCTCACTATGGGCTTGGTTACAAAGAAAATTTGCAAAAATACTATACTCCCAATAACCAATATGTATCGGGTCAAACTCCTGTTCTCAAACCAACTCCTCCTGCTCATAATGCTGAGTCATCTAAAGCCAGATCTAATGAGCCTTACAGGAGAACTTACACAGACAAGAGGACTTGCTTTCACTGTGGCTTGGTTGGTCACATTTTTGTGAACTGTCCTTCAAAGAACCAAGGGAAAAGGCCTATTGTTTCACAACCGACTATCATCCCTAAGTCGCCATCAGTGAAACCTCCCAAATGTCCAAAAAAATGTGGTGAATCCACCAGTTAAACCGATGGGAAAGCCAAAGATCAAATCTAAGGCCAAACCATCTGTTTCAAGAAACGTAAAGCAACCTGCTGTACCTTGTGTATCTACCTCTGGTAGTACACGTACTGGTGAGAAACCTGTGGTGAAACTCTCTAAGCCACAGAGGAGGAGAAGAAATAAGAGGTTGAGAAAGCTAGAGCAGCTGACTTAAGTTCAATCAGGTGAAGCTTCCACAAGTTCACCTGCTGTAGTTGAACCAAAGTCTACTATTCCGGATAAGAAAAAGAAGAGGTCCTTGACTGCCAAATCTAAAAATTCTCAATCTCCTTGTCCTAATTCTTTTAAAGATTCATCCATTTTGAACAGTCATCACGACTGTGAGTTAAAAGAGGTAGTTTATTTTGAAAAGGATGGACGACCCAAGACCACTATGGCTTGGGTCTCCAAATCTAACTAATTCTTTTTGTGACTCGTACAGGGACGTCCGAAGGGTACTATCTCTAACTGCTGGTATGTAGATAGTGGATGCTCCCGGCACATGACAGGAAACATGGCCTTGCTTCAAGACGTGAAACCATTCAGAGGCGGCTATGTGGCCTTTGCTGGAGAGAAAGGCGGCAGTATCACGTGTCAAGGCGTGGTATCAAATGGTTGTGTCAGTTTTGACAATGTCAACTTTTGCGAGCAGCTGAAGCATAACCTGCTGAGTGTCTCCCAAATGTGTGACAAGGAGTACTCGGTGATGTTTGATAAGAATGAATGCTTGATTCTCAAGCCTGGTTTTGAAGTTCCTGAAGATTGGATCCTGATGAGAGCGCCAAGAACAAACGACACCTATCAGATTGATATGAGCGTGGCAACAACCACCTCATCAGTTGCTACTTGTTTGCTTACCAAAGCGACTGAGCTTGACTCTATCTTGTGGCATAGGAAACTCAGACATATTTCGTATCGTAAAATGAACCATCTTGTCCGAAACGGTTTGGTAACCGGGGTTTCTAATCTGAGATTTACCGTTACAGATGACTGTATGCCTTGTAAAAAGGGCAAACAGCAGCGGAAGTCTCATAAGCCCAAGCTCCAAAACTCCATTGAGACCCCTTTGGAGCTATTACACATGGATCTGTTTGTCCCTATAAGTATCAGGAGTATTAGAGGTAAGTCGTTCTGTCTGGTTGTAACTGATGATTTCTCACGTTTTTCTTGGGTTCATTTTTAGGTACTAAAGACGAGACTACTGATATTCTTTAATACCTGATCCTGAGCTTGGAATCTCTTTGCAAGCTGAAAGTTAGAAGAATAAGGAGTGACAACGGAATTGAGTTCAAGAATAAATTGATGGAGCTTTTCTGCCTCAAGAAAGGGATCTGTCACGAATTCAGCGCGCCGTACACGCCTCAGCAGAATGGAGTTGCAGAACGAAAGAACAGAACATTGATTGAGACTGCAAGGACTATGTTGTCGGATGCAAAGCTTCCTGTCACTTTCTGGGCAGAAGCCGTTAATACAGCCTGTCACGTCTTAAACAGAGTTCTGGTTGTGAAGAGGCACAAAAAGACTTGTTACGAGTTGATCAAAAATCGACTTCCCAATCTTGATTACCTAGTTCCTTTTGGTAGTCCCTGTTCCTTGTTGCTACAGTACAAAGACCGCCAGTCTAAGTTTCATGCAAAAGAGTGGAAGGCATCTTCTTAGGATACGTTGCCAACTCGCCTTGCAAGAGAGTGTACAATATAGGAACTCGTACTGTCGAGTAATGGTTTGAAGTGGATTGCAGTAAACACAGCATTCCACCAGAACCAACAGGTCCAGCTTGGGGTTTTGATTATGATGTGCTATTCAAGTCATTCAATCTTCCTGATCTATCTGCAGTTGACGCCGCAAATGTTTATGAATTATTGGGTGGCGGCGATGACTCCAGTTTCTCTACTCGTGCTACTGTACAGATTGTAACTCCTGATTCCAATGCTGCATCTGCATCTGAAACTCATGACAGTGATAACAGTGAATATGTTCATGTTGATGGAGATGACGCTTAAGCTAATCCTAACACAACTGTAGGAAATAAAGCTCCAGCTTATCCAATTAACATTGAATCTTCTTCTTTTGGAACACAGGAAATGGGGGAGTTAAGCATGAATCTCAATTCAGAAATTCAGGAACCGAATGTACCAGAGACGAGAGTGCATAAGAATCATCCAATTGAAAACATTATTGGTGATCCTCATGCCAGTGTTCAAACTTGTCATCGAACCATTGCAGAGAACTCTAGTCTTTACTCGGAGATACTTGACACTGGTGTCATGGAAACATGTCTGCATGCTGCATTCGTGTCCCAGTTAGAGCTGAAGAATGTGAAGGAGGCTCTCGCGGACAACTGCTGGATTGAGGCGATACAAGATGAATTGTCTCAATTCCAAAAGTTGCACGTGTGGGATTTGGTTGACTTGCCAAAAGGCTTTCAGCCAATTGGAACCAGATGGGTGTTCAAATGCAAGATGGATGATCGTTATGTGGTTGTGAAGAACAAAGCAAGATTGGTTGTTCAGGGTTTTTATCAACAAGAGGGCTTGGATTACACGGAAGTATATGCCCAGTTGCTAGAATTGAGGCCATTCGACTTTTATTGGCCTATGCCACATATGTCGGCTTCAAGGTCTATCAACTTGATGTGAAGAGTGCTTTCCTGTATGGAAAAGTTCATGAAGAGGTCTATGTCACTCAACCTCCCGACTTTGAAGATCCGCATAATATTAATAAAGTGTATAAGCTCGACAAAGCACTTTATGGTCTTCATCAAGCACCGCGGGCATGGTATGAGACATTATCTAAGCATCTATTGTCTAATGGTTTCGACCGTGGACAGATTGACTCGACCCTCTTCATTAGGAAAGCAAGAGGTGACATTCTTCTTGTTCAAGTCTACGTCGACGACATTATTTTTGGATCTACCAATGAAGGGATGTGTAGGGAATTCGAGCAGGTGATGAAGTCCAAGTTTGAAATGGGTAACATGGGTGAATTGTCATTCTTCCTGGGTCTGGAAGTCAGTCAAAGAGAGGTTGGCATTTATCTACATCAAACTAAGTATGTGCAGGACATCTTGTCAAAATACAAGATGAATGATAGCAGTACTTATGGCACACCCATCCCAGTCAATCATGGTCTGCATCCTGACAAAGATGGAAAGGATGTGGATTGCAGATTGTACCGTGGGATGATCGGATCACTTATGTATCTCACAGCTTCAAGACCCGATATAATGTTTGCTGTGTGCTTGTGCTAAAGGTTTCAGTCTCAACCGAAGGAGTCACATATGATAGCCGTGAAGAGAATTTTCAGATACTTGAAAGGGAAACCTCGATTGGGTAGTTGGTACTCTAAGCAGCAGTCATTCGACCTCAAAGCCTACACTGATTCAGATTATGGCGGTTGTAACCTTGACAGAAAGTCAACTTCTGGTGGATGTCAATTCTTAGGAGACAGACTGGTTTCCTGGCAGTGTAAGAAGCAGTTAACGGTTTCTGTCTCAACTTGTGAAGCAGAATACAATGCTGCAGTGAGCGGTTGCTCTCAGATATTGTGGATTCAGCACCAATTGAGAGACTACGGCTTGAACTTCACTGGAACTCCTTTGTTCATTGACAACAATGCCACAATGTCCATCACAAATAACCCGGTGAAACATTCCAAAACTAAACATATAGAAATTCGCCATCATTTCATCCGTGATTGTGCTGAAAAGCATTTAATTAAACTTGTTAAAGTTCACACGGATGACAATCTTGCTGACCTTTTCACAAAGGCTTTTGATCGATCCCGTTCTGAGCATCTTGTCAACTTGATAGGAATGTTCAATCCTGAGTGAAAAGCTTGTTTTTCTTAAATCAATTCAATTCATGAAAGTTAAACTTTTATTTTCTTTTAAGTTTTCTGTATAGTTCTTTTAACTTTCAAAAAAAATTTACAAAATCAAAAACAAAATAGAAAATAGAGAAAATTTCAAAGTTAACTTGAGAAAAGAGGAAATGATAGTACATCAGAAATGATTTAAACGTCACAGACTGCTCATATGGGAAATGATTGCGTCATGCTTAGTTAATTGTATAAATTATTATATTTGTAATCTCTTTATTTACAAGTAATTTAAATTGTCAGTAGGCTGTATGCGTCTTTGAATCACTAGTAGTGTGGAAATTTAATCTATAAATTACAACTGTGATTTGAACCCATGTTTACTAGTGTGTGTGCGTAAAAGAATAGACAAGATCGTTATCAGATAAAGGATGTTAGATTTTGGCAATAATTTTCTTTTGAGATCAGTTTTGGGTTATGTCATTAGCACAATTAATGCAGTTCATCTCACTGCCCATACTCACAAGTATGCAATGAGAAACTGAATCAAGACATGTCTCTACATCAACCGTTGAGCATGTATTCACCCTTGAATCACTCCTGATTCATTAAAATCAAATCCAGATAAAAGTTGGATTCCCTTACCTTATTCAAACACCATACTCATTATCTTGAATCATCATACCGATATTCAATGAAGAAAATCAAATGAAACCAAGACAAATGAATCACTCGATTCTGAATCTTATGATTCCTGATAATCCTTATGGATTCTGCTTGATTTTTCCTGTGCTAATTGATGTAGCTTCATTCTGAAAATTTAGAAAATCATTGGGAAAATCTTAGATGCCTTGAGATAGTGCAATTTACATTATTGTAGCATATCAGTGGGGTACACGTTGTATATCTTATAATTAATACCTTAATACACAAGAACGTGATACAAAGATGCTTATAGTTTCAAATCTTATAATATTGTCAACTTGAATTACTTGTTTATGTGCTTATTATGTATAAATAAATAGTAATCCATGACATGATCCCATATTCTTTGATGTTTATATTATATTGTATCGTTTTTTGCTATAAGTTAGCCTGATATGATCCTCTGCTCGTGTCTTTGATCAAAAATAGTTTGTGTAAATACGTGTATATTTTTATCTAGAAACGATGAAGTTTATGAACAGTTCAATCTTAATCAGAAAAACCAAAAATATTTGTGTTTAACCTTCCTGAATTGATTGTGAATCCTCTTGATTGAATGTTGTTTATCTTGTTCATTATTTGAATTGAAAAATCTTCATAATTTGAGTTGAAAGTTTGCGCACTTAAGGGTTTGTGCGTACTTGTCAAGTGCGCATGAAGTAAGCCCTACGTACTTAACAAGTACGCAAGAGTTAAGCCTTGCGCACTTGTAAGTACGCAGGAGTTAAAGCTTGCGCACTTAGCAAGTACGCACGACTGTTTGGTGTTGGGTATATATACAGGAGTTAGAAAATTTTCAAACTTTTATCATTCAAACCCATCGTCTGTACATTTTCCCTCTGCAATTTTTACTCAAAAATCCAAGTGTTCCTAACCGATTTCTTGTCCCATCTCTAGTATCATCATCGTGTAACAATCAATCGGTGAGAATCTTAAGCCAATCCATCCACAAAAATCGTGATTTTGGACCGATTTGAACATTTGAAAATCTTAGGGTTTAGTTCGAGCTTTTTAGTCAAATTGTGGGTTGTTTGGGTAAAACCTTATAATTAAAACTTGATTAGAACCAGTGATCGACCCTTAATTAGTCTGTTTAATCCCTTGATTTTGAACCTAGACCCTCGATGGCCGACGGTTCATCTGGGTGGTCGTTTAAGTCAAAATTGGACCATATAGCAGTGATTTGGTATTGATGTTGGTTCCATGGGTCGTAATCACTGATTCTGACCTTGTGGTGACCTAATCTACCCAATGTTTGAACATCTGTTGAATTTTTTATTTCTGAAAAATTTGAACAAGTGTGTTTCCTGCGCACTTAACAAGTACGCAAGAAGCAACTCATGCGTACTTGTTAAGTACGCAAGAGGAAATTCCTGAGTACTTGCTAAGTACGCAGGACCAACACTTGGGAAAAATTTCTAAGTCTGAAATTACAGTTCAAAGAGTAACTGCTATACTGCGTCATGTTTATTCATTTCCAATGAAACTTGTTGTTCTGATTATGTTTTCTGTGTGTTTTTGCAGATTATGGCTCGGGCGTTTACGAACGAATTCAATCTGTTAGCTAATACTCAACCGGAATGGAAGGGTGCAGCACTTCAGTATCGAGAGATAGTTGATTTCTTGAACCGTTCAAGAATCAGCTACGCTATTTCAGCTGACCCGATCGTTTCAAGACCTTATCTGGAGCAATTTTGGGAGACTGCGGAGCATGATTGCACAGTAACCCCCCCCCCCCCCAATGTTATAAGGGCTACCGTGGCTGGTCATGACATCGCCTTCTCTGAAGATACAATTAGAAGGGTCCTGCAATTCCGAGGTCTCTCGACCGACCCGACAGCCTATCCATACTACTTTGTGGATGGTTGTTGGAGGCAACGAATGAGATATATCGGTGCGAGAGACTATACTTCGTATAAGAAAATGTGGGTGCTTGACCAATGGAGATACTTTGCCCACGTCATGATCATGTGCATCTCCTCAAGAAAAGCGGGAAAGGATGCAATGGGTTATGACCTTGCTGCAGCCATGGTTGGCTTATCTCTCAACAAGGGCTACAACTTCTCACGATACATATTCAAAGCCATCAATGACCAGATCAACACGGCTGAGAGGTTCAGGTTCTTGTTATACCCTAGGTTTGTGCAACTTCTGATAAACGATGCGTTGCCAAACCTACCTGCTATCGGGGAGAGATTGCAAGTTAAAAGGGTGGACAATGGGTGTTTGCATAGTTTTTAAAGCCATGCAGTGTAGATCCTACCCATGAGCACACAGCACTCTTTGGCCACCTTATAAATGAAGCGTATGTGGCACCAGGTGACTGGAGATGGTATAGTCACGATTCGGAGCCAGAGTTGAGTGAACATTCAGATGAACAACAACAACAACAAGAGGAAGATGAAAGTGAAGATGGATCGTCTGATAATGGAGACAAAGAAGGAGGACATGATGGTGCTGAGGGATCCGAATCGGAAGAGACTGAGTCTGATTCTTCTGATTCCGATGATGCACCATCTCAGGCACACCCAAGGAGAACGACGAAGGTCACCCTTCCTAAGTCGTCCTCAAAGAGAAAGCGACAGTCCACTAGCAGCGAATATGAGCCAGATTCTGACTCTGACGCTGCTATTCAAAGGTAAAAACGTGAAAGTGTTCATAAGAACAGGGGGATAGGCAGCAACAACCTATTCCTAGTTAGGTGGTGGTGAGTCCTCAGTAGCAAGTACAAGTTTCAGCTGCGAGTTCTGATTCAGCTTCCACCCCACCTTCACAGCAGCTTTACAGGAGACAGAGGAGGAGGCCACAGGTACAACCTGACGTGGCAGTCACTTCAATCACAGAGGAGGTTCCTGTGATAGTGACCCTCCCTATCACATCTGCCCAGGTGGCGGTGACTACTCCAATTCTCATGGAGTCAATCACCATCACCCCTTCCATAACACCTACAACCGTCATCACATCCACAATCCCAACAACCACCATTGATCCTTTAAGTCAACCCTTCAACTATGGGGAATTTACTCAAGGGTTTGACTTTGACACCATCTTCTCCTCCCCAATTCACAATGCCAAAGCGTTATCATCCAGACATCCTGATCCTAATGATGCAAGGATAGATGTTCTAAAAACCCAAGTTGCTGGATTATTGGAAACTATTCGGAAGTCAAAGAAGGAATCTGATGCTCAACAAGCACAGATTAATTCGTTGGTGGATGAAGTTAGGATTCTAAGAAGCCAGAGAACGGGGACTGACGAGAGACTGAAGAACGTCATGGCCCAGAAAGAGCTTCTAATCATGAGAAATGAAATAATTCTGGGTCACAGGTCATCTCTAGAGCTGAGGTTTGATACTCAACAGAAAGAGCATGAGCTGATGGTCAAACTAATTGCTGATCTGACCAAGAAGCTTGATGCTCAGGGGGAGAAAGATAAGGAGAAAGAGAAGGGGGAAACTAATGGTGATGAGGCTTGTCATCCTGTTGACTTGACTAAGGATGACGACAAAGATATCCTGAAGCCGGTCCTAGTAGAGGTGAGCACCAAGCTTTAGCAATTGTGCCTATCTCTGCTATTCCAATGGCTCAGGGGGAGTCTACTCATCAAGAGGGTGGTGATACATCGGGTGGTGGTGACAAAGGAAAGTCGGCGGCTGATGTGCTTAAGGATCTATCTGATGATGAGATCTTATACTTAGAGCCTGACTATTCCAAGGAAGCACAGATCGATGCTCTCTTTAATCTAGAAGAAGGAGAGATCGACTCTGGTGATGATTGGTATGATGATGATGAGGATGTAGTAATTGAAATTCCCAAGGGTGACGAGGAAGGAGAATGCGAGTTAGAAGATGGAGAGATCTTTGAATTTCCATCCTTTGAAGCTCAGCTCGACACAGGTTCAGTCGAGCATGCTAGTAATGTGGAAGCCTCGACTGAAGCCTCCCCAGTTGACCCTACACCTGTGGATCCAGAGGCACCAAAAGAAAAAGATATGCCTTCTACTTCATCTAAGGGTCCAACTCCTGTTTGGCAAAAGACGTCTATCATAGACAAACAAGGGGCAACATGGATGATCTTGGCTATAAGGTTCGAGGAGGATAAGCAGTTGTTCGCAATCAAAAGATCTGGGGGTTCAATACTTGAAACCAACCAGTGAAGCGTTCAACTCCTTACCCAAATACAACCTTGTGAACCTAGCAAACCGAGAGCTGCTGGGTCATTCTAATCATGCAGTGGCGATGGGTTTGTGGGTTGTTCTACAGCGGGAAGCAAGATCTGGGAAGTTTGATATTTTCAAGCCTCAAGTGCCTAAGAGAGTCAAGGATAAGACAGCAAGACATCCTGTGACTAAGAAATTCTTAAAGAAATTGGTATACAAGCTAGTGCTATGTGAAACCAAGATTCCCCTGAGCAAGTTATCTCAGGATATCCTCGGTGACATGTGGTACTGGTACGTAGATCCAAAGACGGGCGAGGCTGTGGTGATTGGAAATGTGAGGTCAGAAAGTGGATGCTTAGTGTCGAGGGAACTAATCAGAGTATTTGATGAAGTCTGCTTCATTAACTTCTCTGTGAAAGATTTGGAGGCACTAGCAGATAGGTATTGCATGCATAGGGACGAATGGACGAAATTCCTTGCTTCTAAATATAACAAGGTGATCAAGTTCTGCCTTGACTATAAGAAGAAGATGGAAGCTAAAGATGCATAGCTGTGAAGACTGAAGACCGAAGACTGAAGACTAAAGATCGAAGATGATCCAGAGCTGTTGTCAAGGGGGAGTTTGTTGAAGCACTTTCCTGTGACAAACACTCTGGAAACATTCTGGATAGATAGAGTCTTAGTTTAGTACTTTCATGTATGTATTTATCTTTGTTTGTAAGTGTCTGTATGTATTAGTTATCAAGTTGTATTTACTTTTACATATTGACTGTTGCAGATTTCTCTAAGTGTTTTGCGCACTTGTATGTGCGCAGGAAGTAGTTCCTGCGTACTTAGCAAGTACGCAAGAATACCTATGCGTACTTGCTAAGTACGCATGAGCAAATTGCCCTGCGCACTTGCTAAGTGCGCAGGCATCAGGTCGTGTATAAATAGGAATAGTTGACAGTAGATAAGTACGCAATAATAGACAGTCACAGTAGCAAATACGCACAACTTGTAATCTCAGTACTTCTCTCTGTAACCTTCAAGTGTTTATAATAGACGAAAGTTTAAAGTGATTATCTTGTCGGTTTACTTTGTTTCGTAAGACTCTCCACCTAGTCACGGGTATTCCGCACCCGGTCCGACTAGTAGACCCACTTGCATGTGACGATCCGCCACACCCGAGGGACCTTCATTCTATCTTCTCCCTCTATCTCTATCATCCCGTAAGGAAAAACCTGAATGACTATGAACGGGCCCGACCATCAAGATCTCAACTTTCCCGGGAATAACCTCAATCGGGAATTAAACAACAGCACTCGATCTCCTAGCTCAAACTCTTTGCCACCTTTTATGTGGCGATCATTCAACTCCTTAGTCCTCAACTTATAATCATATGATCGAGTATATGCATGATCCCTCAGCTCCTCTAACTCATGCAACTCGTACATCCGGTTCTCCCCCCGCCTTGGGCTCATCAAGATTGACGGTGCGGAGGGCCCAATATGCACGATGCTCCAACTCAACTGGCAGATGGCACGCCTTCTAATAATTGAACCTAAACGGTGTGGAACCGATAGGTGTCCTGAATGTCGTACGGAAAGCCCAGAGTTCATCATCTAGCTTATCTGCCCAATCCTTCCTATTCGACCCAACCGTTTTCTCCAGGATACGCTTAATCCCACGGTTGCTAACCTCTACCTGCCCACAAGTCTACGGATGATAAGCCGTTGCAAGTCGATGGGTGACCCCATATCTTTGCAAGGTTTTCTCCATTTGCGCATTGCAGAAGTGGGTATCTCTATCGCTAATCAGTGCCTTTGGCACACCAAATCTAGCAAACAACTTCCTCAAGAACCTTATAACTACTCTCCCATCATTCGTGGGTAGAGCTTCGGCCTCCACCCACTTAGAAACGTAATCAACCGCGGCGAGTATGTACTTATTCCCTCGAGATGAAAGGAACGGTCCCATGAAGTCAACCCCCCAGACATCAAACACCTCTACAATCTGGATGGGGTTCTATGGCATCTCATTCCTAGTAGAGATGTTCCCTGTCCTCCGGCATGCATCACATCTCCTAACTAACGCGTGAGCATCCTTAAATATCGTCGGCCAATAGAAACCTGCATCAAACACTCGCTTAGCCGTGTAGCTGGCTCCATTATGACCTTAAGTGGGACCCTCGTGGCACTGCCTCAGAATGCTCTCAACCTCACTCTTGGCTACACATCTCCTAATAACCTGATCTGCTCCTACTCTGAACAGATGTGGATCCTCCCAAATGAAGTGTCGAATATCTGCGAAGAATTTCTTCTTCTGCTGGTGAGTCATGCCCTTTATCAAGGTGCCATCAACAAGGTAGTTCGCAATGTCCATGAACCAAGGGCAATTGTCCTCACTCGCACTCACTCTCATCAAAGTCTCCATAGGGAAACGGTCATCAATCTTATCTCCCATGTGCTCACTCTCAGCACCCTCTAATCGTGACAAGTGATCGACTGCCACGTTTCCTGCCCCCTTCTTATATCTAATCTCTATATCAAATTCTTGCAGCAACAGGATCCAACGAATAAGGCGGGGTTTAGCATCCTGCTTGCTAAAGAGATATCTCACTGCTACATGGTCTGTGTAAACGATGGTTTTGGACAGCACAAGATAGGACCTGAATTTTTTGAATGCAAACACCACGGCCAACAACTCCTTCTCCATGGTGGTGTAGTGCTCTTGAGCATCATTCAAGGTCCGGCTAGCATAGTAAATGGGATGGAAGTGTTTGTCCTTTCGCTGTCCTAAAACCGCCCCTAATGTGAAATCGCTCGCATCGCACATCAACTCGAATGGAAGTGACCAATCCGGGGCTACCATGATAGGGGCATCAACCAACTTCCCCTTCAACAACTCAAATGCCCTAATACACTCATCAGAAAACAAGAGGGGTGCATCCTTCTCCAACAAATGAGTCATCGGCCTCGCTATCTTAGAGAAATCGCCAATGAATCGCCGGTAAAAGCCGGCGTGGCCAAGAAAACTCCTAATCGCTCTTACACATGTCGGCGGTGGAAGTTTAGATATCGTCTCCACTTTAGCTCTATCTACCTCTATGCCAGCATGTGATATCCTATACCCTAGCACTATGCCCTCTCTCACCATAAAATGGCACTTCTCCCAATTCAGCATCAGATTTGTCTCCTCACATCGTGCCAACATCCTCTCTAAATTGCTCAAGCAATGGTCGAAGGAGCTTCCAAATACCGAGAAATCATCCATGAAGACCTCCATAAAGTCCTCGACCATGTCGTGAAATATGGCAATCATACAACGTTGGAAGGTGGCTGGAGCGTTGCATAGCCCGAAAGGCATGCGGCGGTAAGCAAACGTACCATAGGGGCACATGAAAGTGGTTTTCTCCTGGTCCTCGTGCAATAGGGACCTGGAAATAACCAGAAAATCCATCGAGAAAGAAATAGAACGGATGTCCCGCCAGACGCTCCAGCATCTGATCAATGAACGGTAGCGGAAAATGATCCTTCCTAGTCGCGTCATTCAGTCTCCTGTAATCTATGCACATTCTCCATCCCGTAACCTTCCTCGTCGGTATCAACTCATTCTTCTCATTCACCACAACTATCATTCCCCTTTTCTTGGGGACAATCTGCACCGGGCTCACCCACACGGAATCAGAAATGAGGTAAATCAACCCTGCATCCAACAACTTCAGCACCTCTTTCTTCACGACCTCCTGCATCTTAGGGTTCGGTCTCCGCTGCCCTAGCACAACTGGCTAAAAGTCATCCTCCATCAAGATCTTATGCGTGCAGAAAGAAGGTTTTATACCCCTGATATCCATTAACTTCCACGCGATCGCATGCTTATGTGCCTTCAACACTCCAGTCAGTCTCTCCTTCTCATCTCTCGCCAGATCTGCAGCAATAATCACGGGAAGCTTCCTCTCATCATCAAGGAAAGCATACTCTAAATGAGAAGGTAACTCCTTAAGCTCTAAGGAGGACGTTGGGCTCTCAACAGACGGCCTCTCTACAGGCTCACTCCTCTCAATCTCCTCGAATCCAGTGGGATCCTGGGGGGCTCACTCTCAAGATGACTCGAACTCTCATCAATGGTTGCTACTGTTATCTCAATCTCGCCATTCTCTCTAACCAGTATTTGCGTATCAGACGCATCTCTCCCACAGATATCACTCAAGAACTCTCCCACATGTGACATGATCGACTCTATGAAGTATAATGTATCGTCCTGACTGCTCGGATGCTTCATGGACATAATCACGTCGAATGTCACCTTCTCATCATTCACACTAACGGTCAGCTTACTGCTAAAAACATCTATAATCGCATGAGCGGTAGCTAGAAATGGACGGCCCAAAATAAGAAGGACATGCTCGTCCTTGTCCATATCCAATATGACAAAGTCCACAGGGAAGATGAACTTGTCGACCCTAACCAACATGTTCTCAACCAAACCGCACAGATACTTAACCGATCGGTCGGCAAGCTGAAGAGTCATCCGCTTCGGTTGCGGTTCTCCTAGGCCTAGCTTCTGAAAAACATATTAGGGCATCAGGTTGATGCTATCACCTAGGTCGGCAAGAGCGTTGCCGAAAGATAACCCACCAATAACACAAGGGATAGTGAAACTCCCTGGGTCCTTCATCTTCTGTGGAAGGCTGGGTTCTATAACCGCAGAACACCGTTCATTCATCACCACAGTTGAAAGTGCCTCAAGTTTACTTTTGTTCGTCAACATGTCCTTGAGGTACTTTGCATACTTAGGCATATTAGACAGAGCCTCGACAAATGGGATGTTAATGTGTAACTGTCGTAGCATGCTGAGGAACTTCTGATAGTGATTGTCCTCTTTCTCCTTTCTAAGCCTACCAGGGTATGGAAGTGGGGGCTTATACTCTCTCACAGGCGTCTCCGTCGCCTTCCTAGTTGGATCCTATGGTTGTACTGTACTTGCTGGGCTTCGCCTCTCTTGCACCTTGCCAGGATTTGCCTCAATCTCAATCTCCTCATCGACCGGTTCATCCTCGTCACCTACCGGTCTCGGAGTCTCGGCACCTCGGCCGCTCCTAGTAGTCACTGCCTTTGCGAACTACCGTGAGTGACCGGGATTCGCATCAGTGTTGCTAGGCAGACTACCCTCTTTTCTACTCTTCAGCATCTCAAATATCTCTCCTACATGCCTCTCCACATTCCGCAATGCCACTCCCTGGCTCTGTATCATTGTTTCATGATCCTTAAACTTCGCAGCATTCTCCTACTGTCGCCTATCATCACGCTCCAGAAACTGAGCCATCATCTCCTCTAAGCGGTCCTTCTTCTCCCCGCTTCACTGACCTGAATTCTAGAATAAATTCTGGTTTGGGTTACCCTTCCAATTAGGTCCAGAATTATTTCTCCATCCAGAACTACCGTAAGAGCTGTTACGGTTCTGATTTCCTAAGTACTCAACCTGCTCCTGGGTCATCTGACAATCACCAGTGTTGTGGCCTCCCTTACAGATCTCGCAGCTCCTATCCGACTTCACCTACAAATCTTTCACTATCCTAGCAAGGGCCTCTATCTGTGCTGCCAAGGCTGTATTCGAATCAACATGCATAACCCCTCTCTGTTAACTCTCAAAATGTGGGCTCTGGTAACTGGTCATAGCAATATCGTCAAAGAGGTCAAAGCACTCATCAGGGGTCTTACTCGTCATCATGTTCCCCCCTGCAGCTGTATCTAGCTGTCCTCTACTAGCAATGGAACAGCCATGGTAAAACTTCTCAACCAAACACCAATCCTCTATACCATGACGCGGGCAATCATTACACAATCCCTTAAATCTCTCCCACGCGTCGTGAAAACTCTCCCCCTGCTGCTGCTTAAAAGCATGGATCAAACCCATGTGGTGAGAAGCCTTAGAAGGGGGTAGTATTTAGCAAGAAATTTGTCCTTGATAGCAGCCCAAGTGGTGATGGCACCATTGGGTAAGGACTCAAGCCAAGTAGCGGCTTTATCTGCCAAACTGAATGGGAATAGACGCAATAGTTTTGCGTCCTCAGTGACGCCATTAAGGCGGAAAGTGTCGCAGACCCTACTGAATCTAGTGAGATGGGAATGTGGGTTCCCATGGAATTACACATTAGTGACAATAGTGCTCATGACATGAGATGGAAACTGCCACAAGTTAGCCTCTACAGTAGGCTGAGTGATGTTAGAACGCACGCCACCGTCGGTCGACTTGGCGTAATCAGAGATGGTCCTTCGTGCTGGTGGCTCGCCCATTTCTTCAGAAGATGTTTCAACTGTCTCTTCAACAGGTTTCTTTCGGAACAAATGCTCGGGCTCGAGTAGAGCAGTAAACTCAGCAGATCCTGTTGAACGAGTGCGACGAGTATGTTGCATACACTTCAAAGAGAGAAATAAATACAGAAAATAAAGATAGTATGCTAACTAGAAACAAAACAAAATAAAATACGAAAATATGATAAAAAATACTAAACAAATAAGTAGCATAAATATTTAACAAATAATGGTCAGACCCCCAACTCGGATCGTTCTCGAAGTCGCCAAAAAGTGTCCCCGGCAACGGCGCCGAAAACTTGATGCATGATATTATATATATTAAATTAACCAACTTTTAAATGTAGAAATGAACTCACAACTAAATCACACACTCACGGCAAGTGTACCGGTCGCGCGTAGTAAAGACAGTAAGCCCGAGTTATCGAACCGTTGACACAAAAGGCGGCGGCCCTCGATACTAAACCTTTATTGACTCCTAACTGATGTAGCACAAGAGATGATTTTATTTATTACCTTTATTGATTTTAGGACATGCAACTTAGAATAAAACAACTAAATACGGACTCGACTCAAAGACGGACAAGACACGAAAATACTTAGACACACAGAAAAACAAAGAAGACAAGACAAGACACTAAAGATTACGGACAAATAAACGACACTAAACTATGAAACGAAGACCAAATATGAGATAAACACCATCTAGACCAAAAATCCTATTGACTGATTCAACCACTTTCGGGACAACCGACTGTATGACACCGGTTCTAAAGATAGACTGACTCGAGAATCACTAAGACATGCAGGATCTCCTCTCGAACTCACCTACACATCTCAACTATTCTAAGGGTCGGATTAAGCTCACCGGTAAGGAATTGGATTTCCTCTCGGACTCACCAAAACCTAGAATACCACGTACTCGTCAACGGTTTCACCTCTCGGTCTCAACCGTCCTATACTCAGAGTGTATCCTAAACAAACCTAAGAGCAAGGAGTAAACTCCCAAAATACTGTTTATGACACGAAATTGCAAGATGATAAAGCCGACTCGGACAACCCACTATCGTGCAATTGCTACCCAAACCGACAAACCACAAGACAACCCGACAACCTATTTCCTCTCAGACTCAAGATTGGTAAAACACTGATTTATATGACTACACAAACCTGCTACAACGATTGGCCTAATCGTCTAGATCACGAACACAAAGTAAATGACCCAAGAATCTGAAATCTCACCTAAAACACACAAAGCATTCAAGTAAAACCTCAAGAGCAACAAATTCATGCAAGATCAGTAATAAATCACTACTCAAACACATTCATAAACAATAAATCAAGAATCTTTACACTAATATCCGTCATACGATCGATTAAATCACGAAAACAATCAAACCAAGTCAATATTCATCCTAATCTAGATAGTTATGAGTTTAGCTACTCATAATACTGAGATATAAACAAAAGATTACCGAAAACATAGTTTAAACTCGAAATAATTGACTGGAAAGAGAATTAGAACACAAAACCGATGTTTGCAAACCAAAATACGGCAATTCTACTCAATCCTTGTGATCCCAGACCTTGATTCTTCAATCTACAGAGCTCCCTTATCTTCTACAGCAGCAAGAAATCGATCCCCCTCAAAGAAAATTGACCAAACCTTTTAAAAACAGTGAATTAGGGCTTTTTGGCCCGTCAGCTTCGTAACGGACCGTCGGTGACGGTCCGTCACAGGGCTAAGGTTTTAAATAACTAATTTATCCCGAATGTGACCCTGGCGGCTGGTCGTGATGGACCGTCACCACTCGTCACGGTCCGTTACGGGCTTGAAACTCCAAATTTTCATTATTTGCTTCCAACTCTTCTTCCCTTCTTTCCGGGCCCATTTCTTCATCAAATTCCTCCTGATTATCAGTAGAACCTGCATTTCCACAATATTATCATTAAGTATCGATTATCTTGGATTTTAACTGATAAAATCGAACGAAACGGGTTAAAACAACCATAAAAACATATGCGTTTTAGAACACATCACTTTTGGATTTCCGAGATGTTACATGCATGTTGCTTTCGTATCCCAAATTGAGTTGATGAATGTGAAAGAGGCTCTCACAGAAAATTGTTGGATAGAGGCGATGCAAGATGAGTTGTCTCAATTTCGAAAGTTGCATGTGCGGGATTTAGTTGACTTACCGAGAGGAGTCCATCCAATGGGTACTAGATGGGTGTTCAAATGTAAGATGGACGATAGGCACGTTGTAGTGAGGAATAAGGCACGACTGGTTGTTCAGGGTTTTTATCAGCAAGAGGGCTTAGATTACACAGATGTGTATGCCCCAGTTGCTAGACTTGAGGCCATAAGACTGTTTCTGGCTTCTGCCTGAAGATGGAGAGTGCTTTCCTATACGGTAAAGTTCATGAAGAGGTCTACGTTTCTCAACCACCTAGCTTTAAAGACCCGCAATACCCAAATAAAGTGTACAAGCTGGATAAGGCACTTTATGGTATCATCAAGCACCAAGGGCGTGGTATGAGACGTTATCAAAGCATCTATTGTCCAACGGTTTTGATCACGGACAAATAGACTCGACTCTTTTCATAAGGAAAGCAGGGGGAGATATTCTTCTAGTACAAATTTACATGGATGACATCATTTTTGGGTCTACAAATGAAGATATGTGCAGAGAATTCGAGACGGTGATGAGGTCAAAGTTTGAAATGAGTAACATGGGTGAATTATCGTTTTTTCTATGTTTGCAGGTCAGTCAAAGAGAAGATGGCATTTACCAACATCAATATAAGTATGTTCATGACATTTTGGAGAAATACAAGATGAATGATTGTTCTACTTATGGCACACCCTAGGAGGATAGTTCAGGTATCCCTTCCTGAGTCGTCTTCGAAACGATAAAGAAAAGACAGTTTCGATAGTTATTACCAACCTGATTCAGAGATTGGAGCTGCGAGGCAGCAAGAGATAGAGAAAAGGAAGAAGTATATGTCTGACAGGCCTTGGTAGATGGTCTTAAGTGAATTAGCTGCCCGTCTACAGGCACAGCCGAGTTCTGTTGCTCCATCTCAGCTGTACAGCAGGAGGAAGCTTTAGAGATTGACACATGTGGTTGTGTCAACTATCTCAGAGGGGGTTCTTGAGATAGTTTCTCTTCATGTGGCTACAACATCTATGCTGATGAGTACCGTCCGTATCATGGTGGAGTCTGTTATTGTTACACCATCGACTATTCCATCAACAAATCCAGTTGCATCTATACCTGTCACCACATTACATCCCATTTCACAACCTCTTGCTTTTGGTGACTTCACACATTGCTTCCCAAATCCATGAAACTGGTGAGGCGTCCACGTCTAGGGATCCTTATCCTCGTGATGCTTAGATTGCCTATCTAGAGGCACAAGTTGCTTCTCTATTAGAGATGGTGGCCAACTCCAAGAGTGAATCTGAGGCACAACAAACTCGGATCAACTATTTGGTTGATGAGACTACTCATTTGAGACACCAGTGGATTGGCACTAAAGAGCAGCTAAGGACCTTAATGGAGTAGAATGAACTTCAAATCATAGTCAATGACTCTATCCTTACCCACTGGCAAACTGTTGAGGCAAGACTTGCCCTTCAACGTTAAGAACATCTAAAGATGGTTACCCTAGTTGAGGAGCTGTCCAAGAAGCTTGCTGCTCAGGGGAAGAAGAAGAAGCCATACTCTAAAGATGTGTGTCACCAAGTTGATCTAACTGGTGATGACAATGATGACAAGGATCCCAAAGCCGGTCCCAATGGTAGTGAGCATCAAGCTCCTTTATCTTTTGCTCCACTATCAGTTGTGCCTTTGGCTCAGGGGGAGTCATCTGGAGTTGGTGGTGAAGGTGAAGGTTCTGGGAGTGAGAAAGGAAAGTCAGCGGCTGATGTTTTGAAAGAATTATCTGATAATACCATTCTATTAATTGAGCTTGACTATTCCAAAGTTGTGATGATCGTGGTTGTTGAGGAAATTGAAGAGGGAGAGATCGATTCGGATGGTGATGAATGGGAAGATGAGGATGAAGATGTAGTGGTGGAGTTCCCGAAAGGATCTGGTGAGGGGGTTTATGAATTGGAAGATGGCAAGATTTTCGAAGCTCCTTTCTTGAATAATTATGAAGGTTCAGTTGAGCCTGATATTGCTGAGGCAAGTGGTGCAGCAACTTCAACTGAAGCCTCCCCTACCGACCCAATTCCCACTGACGATACTGACACCTGGAGGATCAAGCTTCCTCAGGAGTGCTTTAAAAAGAGTTAGCCTCCAGCTTGGCAAAAGTCTCTTTATACCGACAAGCATGGAGCAGCGAGAATGATCCTTTCAGTCCGCTTTGAAGACGATAAGGGCTTATTTGCCATAAAGCGTGCTGGCGGTGTTAAGTACTTGAAGCCGACTAGCGAGGCATTCAACTCCTTGCCCAAATACGTTGGCAAACAGAGAGTTAGTTGGTGAGACCTCGTTTACTATTGCCAGAGGGTTATGGGGTGCTCTCTAGAGGGAAGGGAATTCTGGGAAGTTTGAGGTGTTTAGCCCGCAAATGCCAAAGTGAGTCATGGATAAAGCTTGCAGAGATCCCATGACTAGAAAGTATGTGAAAAGGTTAGCCAGTATTGTGTGAGACCAAGATACCGTTGAGGAAAATCCCTCATGATATTCTAGGGAACATGTAGTACTGGTATGTGGATCCAATAACTGGTGAAGCGGTGATAGTGGAGAAGACAACGTCGAGGACAGAGGGTATGAAGCCGACAAAGTTGATCAGGGTATTTGATGAAATCTGTTTCATCAATTTCTCAGTGAGTGACTTAGAAGTTTTGCAGGATTGGTACTGTATCAGCACGGATGAGTGGACGAAGCTTCTTGCAACTAGATATAACAAATTAGTCAAATTATGTTTTGACTACAAGAAAGGGATGGGAAGCAGAGCTAGAGCTGAAGACCTATGAGAGACTGAAGACAATCCAAAGCTGCTGTCAAGGGGGGAGTCTGTTGAAGCATTTCTGTGTGACAGGCACTTTGGAGATTGTCCCTGCTTGTATTGTCTTTTGTATTGTAATATTTGTATTCAGTTTCTGTTGTATTTGTCTTATCGAGTTGTAATCTTGTTTGTTTGTACTTGTACTTGTACTTGTTATTTTTAGTCAGATGTAAGTTGTGGGTACTGATCAAGTACGCAGGGGACTTGTTCCTACGTACTTGATATGTACGCATGAGTATGCCTGCGTACTTGGTAAGTACGCATAGAGGTGCACAAACCGGTTTTTTTCCAGAACCGGTTCCGTCAACGATGGTCAACAACAGGATCCAATGGAACCGGTTCCGGATCGGATCCGGTTAAGAGAGTGGAGACTTGGAACCTATTGGGACCGGACCGGATTTATGGAGCCGGACCGGACAAAAAAAACCGGTTCCACATGATTTTTTTTTTTTTAAATTAAAAATTAACAAAAATACACTATAAAATACATGTTTTATTTATTTTGTAGCTTTTTTTCAGTGATTTAACAATAGTTCGTAAAAAAAAATACAAAAAACATAATTGAATCACAAAATATATATTATTTATTATGTTTTCAATCTTCTTCGTCGTAGTCTTCGTAACATCGGTTTTCATTCTTCTTCGCTTGAGATACGTTGGGCTTCATCATAAGCTTGTTCTTCGTCTGAAAGTGGATTCGCCGCCCCTTGTTCTACTTCGAATTCATGTATTTCTTGTTCAATGTCAAGCTCGCCTTCTAGTTTTGCAACATGTTGTACACGTTCGGCGGCATCCAAATGGTCCTTCAAGCAAATACACATCTCCATAGATTCCGGTGTAAGCCTCGTTCTTCGAATAGATAAAACCCTGCCACTAAGAGAAAAAGCAGATTCTGAAGCTACCGTAGAAGCTTGGACGGTTAGTAGGTCACGGGCCGTTGCGGCTAGAACGGGATATTGGGATTCCCTTCCTTGCCACCAACTCAAGATATCAAAGTTTTCAAACTCTTCGGATCTTAGAGTTGAAATAAAGTCGGTTGCTTGATATCTCCCAAGCTCGCTACTTGGTGTGGTTCCACGAGCTCGTTTAGTATTTTCGTTTCTTAAAGTGTTAAATAAATTTAACATCAGGTTCCTTGAACTACTAGAACTTGAACCCGAACCCATTGATTCACGTATGTTTGATGGATCACCACTTCCACCATATTTGCGTAAATAATAATCAAACATATTATTAAAAGCCGAATTGAAATCCCTTATTGCCTTTGATTCAAAATTTGGGTCTTCCTCGAACATATTTAAATCATCCGATATTGATCCAATTAATGTTTCAACACCGGTTACATTAATCGTTGGGTTTAAGGCGGCCGAACATGTAACAACGGTCGGCATTTTCGAAAAATATTTTTTAAATTTAGCTTTCATAGGTTTTACCATTTTTTTAAAAATAGGGCTGTGATATTCAAACTCTTTTAATTTATTACATATTAAGTATAATTGTTGAAGTATTAGCGAAGATGTGGGATAATAAACTCCCGATAAACATGTAGTTGCATTTTTAAAAACCTCAAGAAAATTAGTTAGTTTCTCGATCATATCCCAACTTATATTATCAATTTTTTGTGAACAACGTTTCTTTTGTACAAGTTCATCATGGAAATGTTTTAAAGTAACTCTTTGCCTTAAGGCCGATTCAAACATTTTCCATGTCGAGTTCCATCTAGTAGGTACATCCCAATTCAGACCTAAAAAGATGGAATCCGTTTGTTGGCACAAGTTTCTATAGTTTATATATCTTTTTTTGCTTGTGCTAAAAACTTCACGTAACATCACTTTAAAATTTTCTTTTACGTCTCTTATTTCTTGGACGTTTAGACCGTCTTGCACAACCAAGTTAATGATGTGTGCAACACATCGACTATGAAAGAAAACACCGTTACAAGGCGGTTCATATTTTATTTTTAATTTTTCCACCGCGTTTGTGTTATTTGAAGCGTTATCAAAAGATATTGCAAATATTTTTGGTTAAATTTTATAAGTTTGAATGCCTAAGTCTAAAATATAAAATAAGTTTTCACCGGTATGTGGATATCCAAAATAATCAAACGCAATCGTACGCTTCATCATTTGCCACGACTCCGGTTGAACCCAATGCGCGGTAACGCAAAGGTACGATTCGGGTAAACCATGTGGAGCGGACCAAACGTCCGTTGTTAAGTTAATGCCGGTATTTAAATTTTCAAAACCTAAAATTAATTCTTTTTTAGCTCTTTTCCACATTTTTAAACAATCTCTTCTCAAAGTAGAACGACTTACATTTGTGTAACTCGGTTGAAGCGTCTCTTGTATCATCCTCGTCAAGCGCGGATTATCAAAGTGATCAAAAGGCAATCCTTCTTGAATGACGAAATGTGCCATTCTCTCACGAACCCTCTAGACATTGTATTGCCAAACTCCTCCATCCCTACCAATTTGAGTTTAATCTTCACCTTGAGTGTGTTTTGCATGACTAGCAATATGTTTCCTCAAAGTGCTATTTCCCGCCGCACCCAAAATTCTACCACAACGTTTGCAACGAGCCTTTTGCGAACCGTTCGACATTTCGCATAAATCGAAATAAGCCCATATCTCTTGGTTTCGGGAGCAAGGAAGTATTGACACCACCATGACATCGCTAGTAGAACCACCAACCGAATTTTGAGTGCTTGCGGAAGCCATGAGAGCGTTTTTTTGCGTAAAGTGAGCGTTTTTTTGCGTTTTGAGAGCGTTTTTTAGTTTTGAGAGCTAGAATGTTGTGGTGAACTAACCCATACACCCAATACCTATTTATACTAAGTTTCAAGCCTTATAAACCAAAAAAAACAAAAAAAAACGGCCAAAAAAACGGCTATATAGCCGTTTTTTTTTCTTCCAACGGCTATAACCAGTTCTGAACCGGTTCCAAATTGTCCGAAATAAACCGGTTCCATTTTGTCCGATTTTTATTCGGTCCGTCAAAAAAACCAGAACCGGTTCTGGATCCGCCGGTTCTCACAAAATCCGGTCCGGTCCCAAAAAACCGGTTCCAGACGGATCCGGTTTCGGATAATCCATCGGATCGGATTCGGATTCGGTTCCGGTTCTTTTGAGCACCTCTAAGTACGCATGAGGTTTGTCCTGCGCACTTGTTAAGTACACAGGAGTTGGGTCTGTTGCTATAAGTAGCTGGTTGCTAGAGTCTCTAAGTACGCTCTCATTTTGTATACTTCCAGAAATATTGGAGAGCCATCTTGTAATCGGTTACTATGATAATATAACAAGTATTTTGTTACTTGCGTTTGTTGTCGTTTGCCTTTGTCGTATTGCATTTTGTCTAGTCTCGAGGATTCCGCACCTTGGTGGACTAGAACATAACACACACATGTGATAGATCCGAAGCACCGGGGACCTACACCTGATATTTTACAGAAGCTGCAATATGATCCAGATCTGCATTGTCCTAAGTGTCGTTTCTTGCACTTTGGACATTCTGGGACAGCAGAATTGTTATTTCTTGGGGGTAAATTTTGAACTTGGCTTCTTAAACCCCCTTGGGCCTTGCCAGTTACTTCCTTTTTCTTTTTCCCCTCGTCTTGGTTCCTTATCAGACTGTCGGTCGAAGATGCACCTAGATCCATAGCGTCATCTAGGGTTTCACATTTGGCCACTTTGACCATATCACGAATTTCACCGATTAGTCCCCAGATATATCTTTTGATTAGATTTGATTCTGGACCGGATAAATGAGGAACTATTCATGCATACTCTAAGAGTTTGGTGAATATTCCAGGTGATTCGTGCCAACCATCTTTAGACTTAGAAATTTTCCCTCTATTTGTTCTCTTTCATTGAGAGGGACATACTTCTTTTCAATTCTAGCTTTAAATGCATTCCAGCCCATAACATAGGCTTCTTCTCTACCCTTGGCATCAATAATGTTGTTCCACATTCAAGGGCTTGGTCCTTGAACAAGTTGGAAGCATAGAGCACCTTGTCCTCTTCAGCACACTTGCTTATAACAAGAACAGACTCCGTTTTCTCAATCCATCTTAAAGTGGCAATTCCTCCTTCTTTCCCAGAGAAATTATACGGTTTACAATCTTGGTACATCTTATATGTACATCCAACTATCCTCCTCTTCTTATCCAGATGGCCATAGTTATTTCCCATGCCTTCCTCTTATAAGGAATTATGATAATATTCTTCCCTCTCTGTTCTCTTGGTTTTGGATCCTTGGATAGTGGCGGATCCTTCTGGTTTAAGAGTGACTGGATTAGATTGGGTAATAGTTTGAGTATGTTGAGAATGTAAAGATTTTGGGATTGATGGTTGAGCAGATAATTCCTTTAGCTTGTCATTCTGTCTCTTCTCCATTTCAGTAAAAATCATAGGTTGAGCGTCATTGATTCCTTCATAAATCAATTTCTAAAGCTCATTTCGGGGAGTGGTAACCTCAGCAGCATTATCAACTACTGCTTGTTTCTTTTTACCACGTGTGTTCTGAGATGGTCCAATATGTTTCGACATTCTAGAAAAGAAACCAGATTACAATCAAAACGAGGATTATTAATAATATTTATTTGTACAACATAATATATTACAAAGGAAATATTTTTCTAATAACTACTATGATTTTTCTTTTCTAAAGCTTGAACTAATAGAATATTTCGGGCTTCGACTTCGGCCTTCTCTCGTTCCAGCTAGGTTATCCGATTTAATAGCATTTGTTCCCTCTCATTTCCAGATGCTTCTTCATTTACAAAGGAGTAGGGATGTGAACTGTCTCATAGTAGGAAATAAAAAGGTTTATTGGAATCTGCTCGCTCTTCATCTTCAGGTATATATTTATTTTCATAAGGTATCCTAGAGAATCCCTCATGAAAGTTATGAGAGTAAATTGGAGTAACATTATAACTCCCGGCAGTTGGTGCAGAGTGAAAACTCATAGATGGATTATTGGGAACAATAGGATTCCCTATTTCTCCGAGGCTTCTGAAAGTAGAACTTTCAGTATCCTCATTATTTTCTATGGTTGTTTCATTTGTTTTACGTTCATAGTAACTAGCAAGAGCGAATTTACGAAAGAAACTAGGTCCTTTCCCCTTTCCAGCCATTTCTGATATGCACCATTGTATACACTGGTATGCACCATTGTATACACCGGTAGTATGTCTTATTAACAACGGGTAGGACAATGCCTCCACGATTGTTATAAAGGGAAGTACCAGCCACAGACCGGGACTTCCACCCGACTCGTGTATCCCCTGCAAGTTTTACGTATACTTATGGACTAAATGCTTACATGTAGATGAACGTTATGCATTATTCTTTTAATACTTATTTGGCCATTTTCGTAAACGTAAAGGTTTAACATAATGTTTTAAAAGAGATAATGTATTCACCTTAAAAATGTAGTAGAAATGTAACTTGGAATGATCTTCTAAGCCTTGAGAGTACAACTCTAGCTTCCTATCTTAGTTTTCAAGCGTTTCTGACCCCTACGGGCGTTTCTACTTTACTTTGGGTGCTAAAATGAGCGGGAATCGAACCGGGACCGTCGAGAGTGTGCTAGTAGTGCATTGGAACACAATTTGAGAGTAAAGGACGAATTTTGGATGAAGAAAACGAATCAAATCGTTTAGCTATTTATAGGCTGATTTTTGGGTCCGTAGCGGACCGCTACACAAGCGGGTGGCGGTCCGCCACCGCTCATGTATGCGTCAGCCCTAGATGTCATCTCCTGATTGGACCTTTTCTAGGATTGCGGCTAGTGGACCGTTACCATGACGCGTAGCGGTCCTCCACCCTGATACGTGGCAGATTTTTAGAGATTTTGTGGCTATCGGACCGTTACCACCTGGCGTGGCGGTCCGCCACGTGCACACGTGTCAGCTTATAAGCCCATTAGTCATAGAACACGCGTCACACGCGGGTTTATTTCTTGCTCACTAAGTAGCGGACCGTTACTCATATGGTGGCGGTCCGCCACCAACGCATTTCAGGGCGGAGGACCTGCTTAGCGGACCTCTACCACTCATTCACCTGTAGCGGACCGTTAGGGTTGACCTTAGTGGTCCGCTAAGGTCTAAAAAACAATATTTTTCAAATTAAACCCTGGACTTTGGTACTTTAGATACAACTAGCCCATAAGGTTCTAACATTGGCATTTATGGGACATTTTTATGGCAGACACATGGTATCATAAGAAATTGCTGCTATATTGCGGCTAACGGACCGTTACTGGCGCACTGCGGTTCGCCACCCAATCCCTTTCAGCCCAGGCGGACCTGGCTAGCAGACCTCCTGGGTTCAACGACGTTAGTGGACCATCATGGCTTCTGGTAGCGGTCTTCTACCCACCCAGATTTCAGATTTTTCATTTTTCCACCCTGAAATTTTGGGCATTGACAATTCCAACCCATAGGGTTCCAAACTTGGCAAAAGAGGACCTCGAAATTGGCCTGGTGTTACAGTTTCTTCGTTATACCTATTCCAAATCAATGGAGAAACGTTTTGAGTCAGATCTTGAGCCAAACCAAAGGTTTCTTGGAGCTTTCTCTTTCTACAATACCCACTTTCTCTCTCTAGGGTTTTGAGCAAGAAGATGCAAATGAAATTAGGTGGAGGCTGATTATGGGATAGGTTTAGGGTTAATGTGCAATCATGGGTTAAGCCCACCTCCCAAAGTCCATATCTCATCCCTTTATTCTTTTATTTCGGCCCAAAATCAAAGTGTCGGGTTTTCGGGTGTTACACATTTGAATTATAAGCAATTGGGTATATTTGAAGTTGCAACCATATGTGCAGACTTCTTTGAGATCACTAGCTTATTCCAAATTATCCCCCAAGTTTTATGGTCCTTATTTGATCCTTCGAAAGATTGGGGTTATTGCCTATAGATTGGATCTTCCACCTGCTGCTCAAATACATCATGTATTTCATGTCTCATTGTTGAAGAAGGCTACTGGTCCAACTCTTCATCCTACAGTGATTCCAACTGCTCCACGTTTTCAAATGCTTCATCTTAAGATCTTGGAGGATCTTTAGATGGGGAAGGCATTGTTATGGAATAGAAATATAAGGGGGCTAATTGTAATAAATGAAAGTTGTCAATAGTTAAAAAGCTAAAATTGTCAATTGTATTAATTGAGGGACTTATGTGTAAATAGTTAACTAACTTTCTGTTAGTTGCTAATCATATACTTAACTAACAATAATCAGTTAATGGAAGTTAGACATTAGTTGGAAATCTTTTTCTTCTATCCCAAATTTCTATCTTTTGCTATCAGAATGTAATGATCGAACATATAAGATTTGAAAACAAATCATGAGAGGGGAGGCGTGAAAGATGGAAAGGAATGGAAAAAAACACGGGGGTTGGGAGGAATATGATAGACTTGTTTAGGGGGATGATATTCCCTGTGTAAGAGCATTTACAGCAGAATTTCCATCTCCATCTCTATAATTTAACTAAATATCACATTTTTTCAAAATTGTCTTTAAATTTGGTTTAACCTCCCACATGTCATTCTCTATCTGTATCTCACTCACAAACACATATTTTACTATTTTTTTCTCTTTTCTAGACACTCACAAAAAATATAGAGATTGATGAAAATAAATCTCTGTATTTAGAGAATCTCTATTTACTAAACTTTAAAATTTAAAGATGGAGATGAAGATAGAAATCATAATGGAGGTGCAAAAATAAAAGAAATCTTTTAATAATCGAGATGAAGATGGAGATAGAGACCCTACTCTAATAGATTATTCCATTCTATTGACCAACCAAACACCCCCTATTTTCGTTATTCTTAATTATGATATTCTATTTCGTACCTTGTTACCGCATACCAGACACCCCCTTAGTCTTAATAAATGCTAGAAACTACGACCCACACGTTGCAGTGTGGCTGTACGGTAACGTTAACGTGGTTTAAGCACATAATTAAGCCCACACGATGCAGCGCGTTTGCGAACTTCGTTATGCATGTTGTGGCGGTGACATTAACGACATTAAGTACATAAAAGAAACGTATGGAGTTATGGCGGTTTAGTATAAACAGAAAAGAGTATTACGCGTAGCACGTTGCATAGTAAACAAGACGTAACACTTAAACGATAAAATCGCTGAAGGAAAAAAAACATAATTGGAAGAAAAACATAAAAAGACTAAAAGAAAAAAATAGCTAAAAAACATAAAAGTTTTAGCCCTGGGATTCGAACTCGGGTGAGAAAGTTCACAACCCTGAGTACTAACCACTCCCACCAGCGCCAACTTTAGTAATTAGATTTGTAAATATCATACTTAAACACTACAAAATAGAAAAAGGAAAAAAAAAGGTTTTGAGTGGCATAACCCACCGACCTTTCGAGTTAAGATATAGTAATTACAGGGGTAGATTATAAATTAAAGGGGTAAAGTTGAAACTTTAAAGACATGAGAGGTTAAAGTTGAAACTCTAAAAACCGGAAGGGTGAAGTTGAAGGTTGAAACTTTGAAACTTGAGAGGGTGAAATTAAAAGTTTGTAAAGTTAAGACCACATGAGACTTTTATTGATGGCTTTTGATTGGCCACCCACCTTCGATGTAATATCCGAGATATTCCGACCCATCTTTTGCACGTATACCTAAATTAAAACTCGACTCAGTGTTAAAACTATTTCTTTAAAGCGACAAATATCTATGAATATATATATATATATATGTGATAAATATGTCTATATATGTATATATATATAGATATATTTTTCTTAAATAACAAAAAATTATGAAAATATATATATATAACAATAAAAACAACTCTAAACTTATTTGATTTTGAAAAATATATCTATTTTCGTTTAACACAAAATTCAGGGATCAAACCGTCATTTCTGGAAACTTGTTTTAAAATGAAGGATAACTTTTAAACATGAAGTGATACAACTGGAAACATGAGGGACCTGTCTTGCCAACTGCCCAAACGCCCAATCCCAAGAACCCATTTTCGGTTCGAATCCCGCAGGCAGCGGTTTTGAACCTAATTTAGCCAAAACACGAAATCCCGTCCCAATTCAGCGAACCTCGAACTCGTCTCCCGCGTGCGACCCAACCCCGATGAACTTCAATGCTCGGACACGGCCCGAGACACGCGCAAATTCGAATTCGATCCGCCATTACTCAACTGAAACCTCCCCAACCGTTCAAGCATTTATCATCGAAATAGACTATAAAAACCAGTTGCTACACCTCAACGACATCGCATCCTAACTACTCACACTCTAAATTCCAGCCTTTGAAACCTGCATTGGTCGATTCGATCCCAGGGACAGCCGCATCTACTTCAAACTCATTCTCCCTCGATTCATCACTATATCAGGTAATTCTTGTGACCATCCTCTTCGTTCCCCTTCATAGATCGAAAGCCCTCTGTCAATTTACACAAACAGAGGGCTAATCGACTCGTATTCGTAAGATTTGATTCTAGGGTTCATAAGGGAATTGGGTTCGATTTGAGTTTTTGTTTAAATGATTTCCGTTTCAGAGTATTCACTAACAAACCCGTAGTCGGGATGGTTAGTGTGTGGGTGTGTACGGGCGACCCGGGCAGAGACCCGAGTTCGAGCCGGGTTTTGCCCACTTTTTGCTCATTTCGCATATTATGCCTTTATTTCATTTCAAATATATATATATATACATATATTTTTATACAATAAGCAGGGAACAATTTATAAAATTTAAGACTTTAAATTTTAATTATTTCCTGTTTAAAACTTAGAACCTTGAATAAACAAATTATATAAATTTTATAAACAAAATTTATAAAATTTGCACAATACTTAGAAAACATGAACATATAAACTTTTGTAAATTAATAAACTAAATCAAGACTTATTTGTATATCTATCTTAAAATAAGAAAATAGATAAATATCATTCATTTAAAACTAGAAAATCTATGAATTTATGAAATTTATGAAGATAGAAAACTTGTTTATTTAAAAACATGACATCTTAAATTTACAAACCCTATAATTCTTGAATAAGAAAACTTTAAACCTTATAAACTTGTACACTTCATTTAGATACTCCAAGAAACTTTATTTAACATAATTATAAACTTATAAACTTAAAGAATAATACTTTAAAGTATAGACTTTATAAGAAATCATATTTTTATAAACTTACAGAAACTTGGCATTTTTTTAAACTTATAATCATTATGTATTACGAGATAAATTGTAAAATAAATGTTTAATACTTGAAAACCTAAATGTTTTATATTGTTTATTCTTATAGATATCTATATATTTATTTAATTATTAAACTTTGATAAATATTGATTCCTTAGATACTTATTGCTAATCTATGATAGATATTTAAACTTTTCAATCATCTACTGCTACTACTTTATACTTAGAAAACTACTAGGTTCATTATTTCCTAGCGTATGTAATTAACAATTATAAAAACTTTTGAAGAATCATTTTAACTATAAACTTATTTAAACTTTGAAATATAAGTCTTGAGTTATTCATTCAAAAACCTTTGTTTCAAACTTTGATTTAAACTTCATAAACACAATCAATCCCATCTCCCATTTGGAACCCTAGTCAAATCCTGAAATCTTAAAATTCTTGTCCTAGTCTTATAAGATCATACTTGAAACTTTAGACTTATATTCCTAGGCTTATTGTGAGGATATTCTCCCTCAAAGTCTTGCAAACTTACTCTTGTCGGATACCCTTCATCGATCCAATGTGAGTATACTTAGCCCCTTTTTCCTTTCTATACTTTTGGGGTGAAACATGTTCAAAAACATTAAACTTATGCAATTCTTGTACAACTATGACTAGATGCTTATTCTTATGTTAAACTTGAGACTTGTATGCTTACATTAAACTTAAAACTAGCACATTCATTAACTTTGATCAAGCCTATGGTAACAATGATAGATCTATTGTATTTGACCAATCCACCTTGAATGATTGACCCCTTCGGGGGGAGCCCTTGGTGATTGTTACTGAATTAAACTTTAAACTTGAGACTTATAAGGTAACCTACGGGTTATGCCTAAACTTGGTTGGAGGGTTGAAGTGCACAATGTTTAAGATACTTGTTCTCATACTTACATTATAGAATGCATATATCATAGTGAATTGTAATTCTTTCCAAATACTTGTTAAACTGTGTCAAAACCTTTGTATCTCACCAACTATTTTGTAGTTGACAGATTCTTTCACATGTTTCAGGTTCTACATCACGAGACTTGTTTGTGGTCATATAGGACGCTTTGGACCTAGACTACTTATTAAATAAATGTTGTATACTTGTTATTTCCTTTGTATTGAACCTTTGAATCTATTTATTAATGAAATATTGAAACTTTAATAGTCAACCTTGTGCTATTGAACAACCGCGTCCGCCCCGACGTATAATCCGCCGTCGGTTAGGGTGTGACAGATTGGTATCAGAGCCTTGGTTATAGGGAATTAGGTTATTAGACACATGACCTAGACTATAACTTAGGAGACCCAAACATGAGTTATCTCATGTCCTTTACTAGGAACTTTTCTCTTCATTCTATCCGTAATTCTTATACGTGAACGCTTGGAAATTCTACGATTCTACTTACCTACGTGCTACAAGAGTCTACTACATCGAGGACACGTCCTTAGGCTTAAAGTCTAAGCCACCACTAAACTCTCGTTAAGAATATTTAAGTTCTAGATAATGTGTGAGAACTTGTGCGGACCGGAAGGGTGGATACCTGTATTCTGGGAAATTCTGTCAAGGAAAGCATTTCGTATAAATCCAAATCAACCGTTGGACCCATATGCTTTCCTGGGAATTCTTGGGATGAGTATCCACTTATAGGAATGCATGACTTCTCTAAACATTAGTGAGCTTAGATCTCTCTTGATATGTCAAAGTACTTACTCAGTGATATGCACTAAATGAGTACCATCTCAAATACTTTATGCTTCATAAATTCATGATCCAAAAACTTTCCTCTATAACCTTTATTCTATGATTCTTAAGTCCCGTCTTGTCACATGACAGCATGCTTACTCGTCATGACCTAAAGGAGTTACCTTCAAGAAGAAATTCTTATGAGACTATACTTAAAGACTATAAACATAAACTTATATTTATACAGATACTACCCAATAAGTTTCATGATCGTTGTAATACAACCCTTAAAACTATGTATTACCCTACAAATTCTTCTATAAAGTTTCATTATTTTATAAATATGACACCTAAGAGGTAACCCTTGTATTTTCACCTTACCTCCTTAACACTTAACCAAGTTTCATTTGATAACTAACTCAAGACTTTTATACATCTCAAAACTTTCATACGTCCTTAAACTTCATGATCCTCGTAATACTAGCACATTTAAAACCATGTATTATTTTATAAACTTGACACTAAAGGGGAAACTCTTGTGTTTTCATTTTATCACTCACAACATCATTTGACGATTTACTCAAACTTTGTTACACTTTATTACATCCCGAAACTTTCATACGTCTTTAAAACTTACACATCACCGTTTCTTGTAAACAAAACTTAACGTCTTTTAAAATCTAAAGTGCATTAACAAAGAAATTCGTAACCTAAGTAATTTCCTTGTAGAGGAAGAAGCCTACTATAGAACAAACAAGCTCCACGTTTAAGACTCTAAATCCATAATGAACCTCGACATAGTACCATAAACCCAAACATCGGTGACAACAACTGAGAGAAGTTGTAGGCCCATGAGGAAGTTCTGGCTAGGGAAATAGGGTACTTAAGTGAGTCCTTGTGACCACCCCTTCTTCCGGGAATCCTCCTCTGTGACGTTTCGGATTTTTCATTCGCGCACTTGTAATATAATTATCGTGTAATCATTCTCAAATTAAATAAAATACAAGTGTTTTATTTAGTTTTATACAAATAGGTATTTTTATTTTACGGATTTAAATTAATTAAAATTTTGTAAGTTTTAAAACTTATATAAAATTTTATATAAAAATCTAAATTTAAAAGTTGCATATTTAATAAAATAACCTGTTTAAATAAGATAAATAACTTTTATAAAAAAATTATTTATAATAATAATAATAAAATAAGTTTATAAAATATATTTGAAATTAAAAGAAATTAAAGAAATTAATTTTTATAAAAGTTGAGGGGCTGTTTTGGAATTTATCAAACTAAAGGGTTTTAAACAAAAATCAGTCAAGGGACTATTTCTGTACAAATCAAACCATAAGGTTTCATCCGTATTTATTCCAGGGACTAGATTAAACCAAAACCAAACTACAGGGACTAAATCTGCCAAAACCCAATTCGCAATTCCGGTTATCCCCTACGTTTGTCCGGCGGTCCGAGGCATTTTCCGGCGACACCTCGACAGGGCTGTTCCCTGCACCTCGACAGCTGCTAAAGGCAGCTCTGGCCTCGTCTCTCCCACGCGAACAAAAGGCCCAGACCAATTGGTCTCCCCAACATACGGATCGTCTGATCCTGTTGGTGGCCGAGAACACACGCCCGAATTCAAGCCCGACAGTCAACCTCCACGCGTGTTTGATAGCTTGTTAGCTTCGTCTCGTCCAGACGAGTGTCGGGACGTGCCCAATTGCACGTTTTGTCATAAGAAACGAGCTCGGCTATAAATAGCCATAGTCGGACCTGCACGAGCTCGCTACCCCTCTTCCACCCACTCTCACCTCAAATTGAAGACAACATCACATTCGTCGTCCCTGAGTGAGGCTGTGACCAAGGTTTCAGAGGCAAATTTCATCCAGAAGTTCGATTCCCATTCTGGACATTTTTCGGAAAAAGAATACTGCCGACCAGACTTTTCGCGACTAGGTTCGAGCCTCAAATCGATTTCATTACCTTCTGTTATCACCTGGTAAGCAATTCCAATAGAAAACACGACCATCGCCCGTGAGTTACTGGGCAAACCAAGTGTCCTCGGACACGGTTTGCCGGTTGCCGAGGACCAGCGACCTGATTTGCCTTTGTGTATTTAAATAAACTGATACACACATAACCAGCGGTAGCCCGGCTGGTTATGCGTGTGTGTGTTTAAGGCAGAGGTCGCGGGTTCGATTCCGGTTGGCCTTCGGCCCAAACTTTTTGCTTCTGTTTTTATTTTATTTGTTTATTTTAACTTGTTTTAATATTCTTTTTATACAATAAAGACTAAAACGAATCGGTTTACTCGTTCGTTTATTTCGGAAACCATTAAAATTCTTTTATACATATTTAACCTACCCAAATTTTTATAAAATAATAAACACTATATTTTTATAAATTTGATAAAATAGTTTTAACTTACAAATAATATATATAAATAATGATAAAAAAATAAATAAATAAATAGAAACTTTTATAAATACATAATAACTACTTATTTAAAAATGTAATATTTTAACAATATATATATATATATATATATATATATTTATAAGTTAAAGTTTTACAAAACCATTATCATTTTCCTACCATATTTTATACAAATAAATATTAAGGAATATTATTATAAAACCTATATACATTTAAATACGAATACGCACATACAAACATACAATAATACCTATTTATCCACATAGGGTTCCAACACGCTTAGGTTTCAACGTCCTTATCACCCGCACTCGTGGATTATCATATCCGCTAGCCAAGTGAGTTACATAGCCCCTATTTTACATTTTTACGCATTTTGGGGTGAAACATTATACATGCTACTCACTTTGTTTATACGTGTTATACATGTGGACTATATGCTTTTTGTCTTGGGTGTACATACATTTACTTTAAACACAAGAAAACCAACAGTAATATTAATAGATCTATTGTGCCTGACCAGCCCACCCGATTAGGGTGTTTATTACTTCATACTCGGATATAGCCGCGTGTTATATTCAAACATATCGAATATAGTGAGTAACTATATTCAAACATACCGGACTTAGCTGTTGTGCTATGTTCAAGCGCGTCAATCAAGGTTTGAATTGTGATTAGACAAATGATACACCATATATGTTATGTTTAACAAGATAAACAATGAGTTGCATAACGTTTTTTTTTATCGGAACTACAAAACCTATGTACTCACCAACTTTTTAGTTGACACTTAATTTAAATAATGTTTCAGGTTTGGATATGTGATTGCTTGCTGAAGATTCCTCCACTTAAGAACTATGGACCAAGTTAAATAAATCAATGTTTGGAACTAGACTAGGTTATTTGAAATGTATTGTATTTGGATCTTTGTTGTATTTAAATTTAATTAATGAATTATGCAACATTTTAGTTATCATGTGCTTTTGAACAATCATTTCATCGTCCGCCTCGATGATTCCGCCATCGGTCGGGGTATGACAGATTGGTATCAGAGCCATGGTTATAGGGAATTAGGTTATTAGACACAATGACCTAGACTATAACCCTAGGACTCTCTTTTATGTGTTATGTGCTAAATGATTAATTGCTATGTGAATTATTTGTAGTTAGGTATTATTTGAATTTTTCCCGAGTCTAATACATGAGACTTATACACATACATACAAGACTTTAAATACATGATACATACTTTACATACACATTTGACAAACAAACTTATGCAAACAAATACACTATCCATCCTTATCCATACTCTTTCCTAATCCATATTAATTGCAACATTCCTACACATTTTATACTCATAGACTCCCAAGTCTATAAAAATCTTGAAAATCTCGTCAACAACTTAATTTCTTGAAACCAGTAAAGGACACGTGCAATCTGGAAGGGTGACACCTGTACATTGGGTTTTCTGTCTAGGAAAGCATTTCGTATAAATCCAAATAAACGGACCCGTATGCTTTCCTGGGAATTCCTGAAGTGAGTGTTTACCTATAGGCTAAAGCATGTCTCCTTGAAAGTTTTGAGGAATTATTTAACGTTGATAAGTCAATGTATTCGCAAGAATACGATCCGAACTTAAACTCAAAATTTGGGGACATTATAGCAAGATAGGAAGAACTAGACGAACATGCAAAGCAAATCATTATTACGGGTGCACACGTAATAACGATTTGTAGTGCATGCAAGTCCCGGCAATTCCTACTACGCGAATAATGATCTATAACATCACGTTCTACCCGGAATAGATGGCTTAGTTTCCCCCATTAACTTTGAATAAATACACATGCACTGGCACGCGTCATGATAAAACCCGCTTTTCTGCTTACATTATTTCCCACTATGACTCATATATATCCATCTTATCTAAAATATCATTGTCTTTTCTTATGGTGTTAGAATGCCTCCTCGACGTGCAAACTCTAGCACTTCCAACCCGGATCTTGCTACTCTTCTTGCCCAACTGGTGGGGAAAATGACCCAAGCCAATAACAACAGTGACGGGTCTCACAACATCCAAGGAAACGGTGGTACCAACCCGCCTCAATGCACGTTTAAGCACTTTAACTCGTGCAATCCTATAAAATTCTTCGGGACTGAAGGTGCTACCGGCCTACTGCAATGGTTTGAAAGCATGGAAAGCACATTCCTAAACAGTGACTGTCCCGATAATCTTCGGGTTCGCTATGCCACAAGTGTACTTCAAAAGAGAGCCCTCACCTGGTGGAACGGTGAGAAACGCACTCGTGGTGTTGAGGTTGCTAAATCTTTATCATGGGATGATCTGAAGAAAGCCATGACTGATGAATTCTGTCCTCGGAATGAAATGAGGAAGCTCGAGACTGAGTTTTGGGATCTTGCCCAAGACAGCGGGGATAATCTGGCTTACACCACCCGATTTCAAGAGCTGAGCCTATTGGTGCCTCATATGATCACTCCCCTTGCTCGCAAAATTGAAAAATACATAGGCGGGCTGCCTATGCAAATTCAAGATGCTGTGTTAGGAAACAATCCTCCTACACTTGAAGCTGCTATCCGTTTATCCGCTACACTATCCGACAACCATGTCAAAGCCGGAACCTTAACAAGAAAGGGTTCCAAGAAGGTTATCTCCACTCTTGCGGCCGTCAAAGATGTAAAACCCGAGTCTTCTAACCACAACAAGAAACGAAAGGGTCGAAACTTCGCAGCCGTAACTCCCGCTGTACCTGCTATTCAAGTGGCCCCTTTGGGTCAAAACCCGAAACCTTATCTGGGCCCGAATCCCCAATGCCAGACCTGTAAGTACCGTCATCCTGCCAACTTACCATGCCGATTGTGCTCAAGCTGCGGACGATATGGACACGTGGTCACTACTTGCCGTACTCGTCCTCCCGTCCATCAAGCTGCTCCAGCCAACCGTCCAATCTATCTGGCACCTCTCAATGGTAGGGCATGTTACGAATGTGGAGACCCAAACCATTTCCGTGACCGATGCCCAAAACTTCATCATCAAGGTGGTCCTCAAGGACGAGCGTTTAATATAAACCCTAATGAGGCTCAAGCAAACAACGACGTGATAAACGGTACGTTTCTCGTAAACAATCATTATGCGTCCATTTTATTTGATACCGGTGCCGATAGGAGTTTTGTGTCTCTTACCTTTGAATCTCGACTTGCTAAAAAAAGAACGAAACTTGACAATTCTTATTCCGTGGAGATAGCAAACGGAAAATCTATTACTATAAATTATGTTATCCGCAACTGCAATCTCGAGCTTAATAATCATGAATTCTCTGTTGATCTCCTTCCAATGCAATTGGGAAGCTTCGATGTTATAATTGGTATGGACTGGCTATCCAAGCACCATGCCGAGGTTATTTGCTACGAAAAGCGCATTCGTATACCTCTCCCTTCGGGCGACACGTTAGTTATGTTCGGTGAAAAACCGTGTCGTGGTCTTCAACTCATGTATTGCACATTGGCACAAAAGTACTTGCGGAAAAAGTACGTTGCCTTCTTGGTCCACGTAGTTGACACGAAAGACAAGGGTAAGAAATTGCAAGATATTCCGATCATTCGAGATTTTCCCGAAGTATTCCCCGAGGATTTACCCGGCCTTCCTCCGCCTATACAAGTAGAGTTTCGTATTGACCTTGTGCCCGGAGCAACTCCCGTGGCAAAAGCTCCCTACCGTCTTGCACCTTCCGAGATGCAAGAGCTCGCAAGTCAATTACAAGAACTCTCATCCAAAGGATTCATCCGCCCGAGCCATTCACCTTGGGGTGCTCCCGTGCTGTTCGTAAAGAAAAAGGAAGGATCGTTTCGAATGTGCATCGATTATCGTGAACTCAACAAGCTTATTAAGAACCGTTATCCTTTACCCCGTATCGACGATCTTTTCGATCAGCTTCAAGGTTCTGCATGTTTCTCCAAGATTGACCTCCGTTCCGGATACCATCAACTTCGTGTTCTCGATGAAGACATTCCGAAAACTGCCTTTCGGACTAGATATGGTCACTACGAGTTCATGGTCATGCCCTTCGGTTTGACTAATGCACCTGCGGTCTTCGTGGACCTCATGAACCGTGTATGCAAACCTTATTTGGACAAGTTCGTGATCGTTTTCATTAACGACATTCTAAGATATTCTAAAACGAAAGCGGAGCATGAACAACATCTTCGTTTGATTTTGGAACTCTTGAAGAAAGAACAACTATACGCCAAGTTCTCCAAGTGTGAATTCTGGCTAAAGGAAGTTCAATTTTTGGGACACATAGTCAACGATAAGGGAATTCATGTGGACCCGGCAAAGATCGAGGCGGTAAAGAATTGGAGTACTCCTAAGACTCCTACCGAGATTCGTTCATTCCTTGGACTAGCAGGTTACTATCGTCGCTTCATCTCAAATTTCTCCAAGATTGCGGTTCCGCTCACTGCCTTGACTCATAAAGGTAAATCTTACGAGTGGGGACCCAAGCAAGAGGAAGCTTTTCAAACTCTCAAGCACAAGCTCTGCAATGCTCCTATTCTAACTCTTCCTAGTGGTAATGACGACTTTGTCGTTTATTGTGATGCATCCAACCAAGGTCTTGGTTGTGTTCTAATGCAACGTGGCCAAGTAATTGCATACGCATCACGTCAGCTCAAAATCCATGAGAAGAACTATACGACCCATGATCTCGAGCTTGGTGCTGTCGTTTTCGCCTTGAAAATTTGAAGACACTATCTTTATGGCACCAAATGCGTGGTTTTCACCGACCACAAAAGTCTCCAACATATTTTCAATCAAAAAGAGCTTAATATGAGGCAACGACGATGGGTTGAACTTCTTAACGACTACGACTGCGAGATTCGCTACCACCCCGGCAAAGCAAATGTTGTAGCCGACGCCTTGAGTCTTAAAGAACGTAGTATGTTTCATAGTGTTTGTATTCATAACGATATCCAAGCACGTATTCTCCAAGCACAACACACCTCGGTTACCGAGGGAAACATGTATCAAGAGATGGCATGTGGTGTAGAACTCTTGCTAGAAACCAAAGCCAACGGTCTATTGTATTACTTGGACCGTATCTGGGTTCCCGATCGCGATGACCTTCGTATATTTTTGATGAACGAGTCTCACAAAACTCGATATTCGGTACATCCCGGAGCTGATAAGATGTATATGGGTCTTCGTCAGCAATATTGGTGGCTCGGCATGTAAAAGGATATTGCCCTCTTTGTGACAAAATGCTTAACTTGTACGTTTTGGATTTTTCATTCGCGCACTTGTAATATAATTATCGTGTAATCATTCTCAAATTAAATAAAATACAAGTGTTTTATTTAGTTTTATACAAATAGGTATTTTTATTTTACGGATTTAAATTAATTAAAATTTTATAAGTTTTAAAACTTATATAAAATTTTATATAAAAATCTAAATTTAAAAGTTGCATATTTAATAAAATAACCTGTTTAAATAAGTTAAATAACTTTTATAAAAAAATTATTTATAATAATAATAATAAAATAAGTTTATAAAATATATTTGAAATTAAAAGAAATTAAAGAAATTAATTTTTATAAAAGTTGAGGGGCTGTTTTGGAATTTATCAAACTAAAGGGTTTTAAACAAAAATCAGTCAAGGGACTATTTCTGTACAAATCAAACCATAAGGTTTCATCCGTATTTATTCCAGGGACTAGATTAAACCAAAACCAAACTACAGGGACTAAATCTGCCAAAACCCAATTCGCAATTCCGGTTATCCCCTACGTTTGTCCGGCGGTCCGAGGCATTTTCCGGCGACACCTCGACAGGGCTGTTGCCTGCACCTCCACAGCTGCTAAAGGCAGCTCTGGCCTCGTCTCTCCCACGCGAACAAAAGGCCCCGACCAATTGGTCTCCCCAACATACGGATCGTCGATCCTGTTGGTGGCCGAGAACCCACGCCCGAATTCAAGCCCGACAGTCAACCTCCACGCGTGTTTGATAGCTTGTTAGCTTCGTCTCGTCCAGACGAGTGTCGGGACGTGCCCAATTGCACGTTTTGTCATAAGAAACGAGCTCGGCTATAAATAGCCATAGTCGGACCTGCACGAGCTCGCTACCCCTCTTCCACCCACTCTCACCTCAAATTGAAGACAACATCACATTCGTCGTCCCTGAGTGAAGCTATGATCAAGGTTTCAGAGGCAAATTTCATCCAGAAGTTCGATTCCCATTCTGGACATTTTTCGGAAAAATAATACTGCCGACCAGACTTTTCGCGACTAGGTTCGAGCCTCAAATCGATTTCATTACCTTCTGTTATCACCTGGTAAGCAATTCTAATCGAAAACACGACCATCGCCCGTGAGTTACCGGGCAAACCAAGTGTCCTCGGACACGGTTTGCCGGTTGCCGAGGACCAGCGACCTGATTTGCCTTTGTGTATTTAAATAAACTGATACACACATAACCAGCGGTAGCCCGGCTGGTTATGCGTGTGTGCATTTAAGGCAGAGGTCGCGGGTTCGATTCCGGTTGGCCTTCGGCCCAAACTTTTTGCTTCTGTTTTTATTTTATTTATTTATTTTAACTTGTTTTAATATTCTTTTTATACAATAAAGACTAAAACGAATCGGTTTACTTGTTCGTTTATTTCGGAAACCATTAAAATTCTTTTATACATATTTAACCTACCCAAATTTTTATAAAATAATAAACACTATATTTTTATAAATTTGTTAAAATAGTTTTAACTTACAAATAATATATATAAATAATGATAAAAAATAAATAAATAAATAGAAACTTTTATAAATACATAATAACTACTTATTTAAAAATGTAATATTTTAACAATATATATATATATATATATATATATATATTTATAAGTTAAAGTTTTACAAAACCATTATCATTTTCCTACCATATTTTATACAAATAAATATTAAGGAATATTATTATAAAACCTATATACATTTAAATACGAATACGCACATACAAACATACAATAATACCTATTTATCCACATAGGGTTCCAACACGCTTAGGTTTCAACGTCCTTGTCACCCGCACTCGTGGATTATCATATCCGCTAGCCAAGTGAGTTACATAGCCCCTATTTTACATTTTTACGCATTTTGGGGTGAAACATTATACATGCTACTTACTTTGTTTATACGTGTTATACATGTGGACTATATGCTTATTATCTTGGGTGTACATACATTTACTTTAAACACAAGAAAACCAACAGTAATATTAATAGATCTATTGTGCCTGACCAGCCCACCCGATTAGGGTGTTTATTACTGCATACTCGGATATAGCCGCGTGTTATATTCAAACATATCGGATATAATGGGTAACTATATTCAAACATACCGGACTTAGCTGTTGTGCTATGTTCAAGCGCGTCAATCAAGGTTTGAATTGTGATTAGACAAATGATACACCATATATGTTATGTTTAACAAGATAAACAATGAGTTGCATAACGTTTTTATTTATCGGAACTACAAAACCTATGTACTCACCAACTTTTTAGTTGACACTTGATTTAAATAATGTTTCAGGTTTGGATATGTGATTGCTTGCTGAAGATTCCTCCACTTAAGAACTATGGACCTAGTTAAATAAATCAATGTTTTGAACTAGACTAGGTTATTTGAAATGTATTGTATTTGGATCTTTGTTGTATTTAAATTTAATTAATGAATTATGCAACATTTTAGTTATCATGTGCTTTTGAACAATCATTCATCGTCCGCCTCGATGATTCTGCCATCGGTCGGGGTATGACAGATTAGTATCAGAGCCATGGTTATAGCGAATTAGGTTATTAGACACAATGACCTAGACTATAACCCTAGGACTCTCTTTTATGTGTTATGTGCTAAATGATTAATTGCTATGTGAATTATTTGTAGTTAGGTATTATTTGAATTTTTCCCGAGTCTAATACATGAGACTTATACACATACATACAAGACTTTAAATACATGATACATACTTTACATACACATTTGACAAACAAACTTATGCAAACAAATACACTATCCATCCTTATCCATACTCTTTCCTAATCCATATTAATTGCAACATTCCTACACATTTTATACTCATAGACTCCCAAGTCTATAAAAATCTTGAAAATCTCGTCAACGACTTAATTTCTTGAAACCAGTAAAGGACACGTGCAATCTGGAAGGGTGACACCTGTACATTGGGTTTTCTGTCTAGGAAAGCATTTCGTATAAATCCAAATAAACGGACCCGTATGCTTTCCTGGGAATTCCTGAAGTGAGTGTTTACCTATAGGCTAAAGCATGTCTCTTTGAAAGTTTTGAGGAATTATTTAACGTTGATAAGTCAATGTATTCGCAAGGATACGATCCGAACTTAAACTCAAAATTTGGGGACATTATAGAAAGATAGGAAGAACTAGACGAACATACAAAGCAAATCATTATTACGGGTACACACGTAATAACGATTTGTAGTGTATGCAAGTCCCGACAATTCCTACTACGCGAATAATGATCTATAACATCACGTTCTACCCGGAATAGATGGCTTAGTTTCCCCCATTAACTTTGAATAAATACACATGCACTGGCACGCGTCATGATGAAACCCGATTTTCTGCTTACATTATTTCCCACTATGACTCATATATATCCATCTTATCTAAAATATCATTGTCTTTTCTTATGGTGTTAGAATGCCTCCTCGACGTGCAAACTCTAGCACTTCCAACCCGGATCTTGCTACTCTTCTTGCACAACTGATGGGGCAAATGACCCAAGCCAATAAAAACAGTGACGGGTCTCACAACATCCAAGGAAACGGTGGTACCAACCCGCCTCAATGCACGTTTAAGCACTTTAACTCGTGCAATCCTATAAAATTCTTCGGGACTGAAGGTGCTACCGGCCTACTGCAATGGTTTGAAAGCATGGAAAGCACATTCCTAAACAGTGACTGTCCCGATAATCTTCGGGTTCGCTATGCCACAAGTGTACTTCAAAAGAGAGCCCTCACCTGGTGGAACGGTGAGAAACGCACTCATGGTGTTGAGGTTGCTAAATCTTTATCATGGGATGATCTGAAGAAAGCCATGGCTGATGAATTCTGTCCTCGGAATGAAATGAGGAAGCTCGAGACTGAGTTTTAGGATCTTGCCCAAGACAGCGGGGATAATCTGGCTTACACCACCCGATTTCAAGAGCTGAGCCTATTGGTGCCTCATATGATCACTCCCCTTGCTCGCAAAATTGAAAAATACATAGGCGGGCTGCCTATGCAAATTCAAGATGCTGTGTTAGGAAACAATCCTCCTACACTTGAAGCTGCTATCCGTTTATCCGCTACACTATCCGACAACCATGTCAAAGCCGGAACCTTAACAAGAAAGGGTTCCAAGAAGGTTGTCTCCACTCTTGCGGCCGTCAAAGATGTAAAACCCGAGTCTTCTAACCACAACAAGAAACGAAAGGGTCGAAACTTCGCAGCCGTAACTCTCGTTGTACCTGCTATTCAAGTGGCCCCTTTGGGTCAAAACCCGAAACCTTATTTGGGCCCGAATCCCCAATGCCAGACCTGTAAGTACCATCATCCTGCCAACTTACCATGCCGATTGTGCTCAAGCTGCGAACGATATGGACACGTGGTCACTACTTGCCGTACCCGTCCTCCCGTCCATCAAGCTGCTCCAGCCAACCGTCCAATCTATCCGGCACCTCTCAATGGTAGGGCATGTTACGAATGTGGAAACCCAAACCATTTCCGTGACCGATGCCCAAAACTTCATCATCAAGGTGGTCCTCAAGGACGAGCGTTTAATATAAACACTAATGAGGCTCAAGCAAACAACGACGTGATAAACGGTACGTTTCTCGTAAACAATCATTATGCGTCCATTTTATTTGATACCGGTGCCGATAGGAGTTTTGTGTCTCTTACCTTTGAATCTCGACTTGCTAAAAAAAGAACGAAACTTGACAATTCTTATTCCGTGGAGATAGCAAACGGAAAATCTATTACTATAAATTATGTTATCCGCAACTGCAATCTCGAGCTTAATAATCATGAATTCTCTGTTGATCTCCTTCCAATGCAATTGGGAAGCTTCGATGTTATAATTGGTATGGACTGACTATCCAAGCACCATGCCGAGGTTATTTGCTACGAAAAGCGCATTCGTATACCTCTCCCTTCGGGCGACACGTTAGTTATGTTCGGTGAAAAACCGTGTCGTGGTCTTCAACTCATGTCTTGCACATTGGCACAAAAGTACTTGCGGAAAAAGTACGTTGCCTTCTTGGCCCACGTAGTTGACACGAAAGACAAGGGTAAGAAATTGCAAGATATTCCGATCATTTGAGATTTTACCGAAGTATTCCCCGAGGATTTACCCGGCCTTCCTCCTCCTAGACAAGTAGAGTTTCGTATTGACCTTGTGCCCGGAGCAACTCCCGTGGCAAAAGCTCCCTACCGTCTTGCACCTTCCGAGATGCAAGAGCTCGCAAGTCAATTACAAGAACTCTCATCCAAAGGATTCATACGCCCGAGCCATTCACCTTGGGGTGCTCCCGTGCTGTTCGTAAAGAAAAAGGATGGATCGTTTCGAATGTGCATCGATTATCGTGAACTCAACAAGCTTATTAAGAACCGTTATCCTTTACCCCGTATCGACGATCTTTTCGATCAGCTTCAAGGTTCTGCATGTTTCTCCAAGATTGACCTCCGTTCCGGATACCATCAACTTCGTGTTCTCGATGAAGACATTCTGAAAACTGCCTTTCGGACTAGATATGGTCACTACGAGTTCATGGTCTTGCCCTTCGGTTTGACTAATGCACCTGCGGTCTTCATGGACCTCATGAAACGTGTATGCAAACCTTATTTGGACAAGTTCGTGATCGTTTTCAATGACGACATTCTCATATATTCTAAAACGAAAGCGGAGCATGAACAACATCTTCGTTTGATTTTGGAACTCTTGAAGAAAGAACAACTATACGCCAAGTTCTCCAAGTGTGAATTCTGGCTAAAGGAAGTTCAATTTTTGGGACACATAGTCAACGATAAGGGAATTCATGTGGACCCGGCAAAGATCGAGGCGTTAAAGAATTGGAGTACTCCTAAGACTCCTACCGAGATTCGTTCATTCCTTGGACTAGCAGGTTAATATCGTCGCTTCATCTCAAATTTCTCCAAGATTGCGGTTCCGCTCACTGCCTTGACTCATAAAGGTAAATCTTACGAGTGGGGACCCAAGCAAGAGGAAGCTTTTCAAACTCTCAAGCACAGGCTCTGCAATGCTCCTATTCTAACTCTTCCTAGTGGTAATGACGACTTTGTCGTTTATTGTGATGCATCCAACCAAGGTCTTGGTTGTGTTCTAATGCAACGTGGCCAAGTAATTGCATACGCATCACGTCAACTCAAAATCCATGAGAAGAACTATACGACCCATGATCTCGAGCTTGGTGCTGTCGTTTTCGCCTTGAAAATTTGAAGACACTATCTTTATGGCACCAAATGCGTGGTTTTCACCGACCACAAAAGTCTCCAACATATTTTCAATCAAAAAGAGCTTAATATGAGGCAACGACGATGGGTTGAACTTCTTAACGACTACGACTGCGAGATTCGCTACCACCCTGGCAAAGCAAATGTTGTAGCCGACGCCTTGAGTCTTAAAGAACGTAGTATGTTTCATAGTGTTTGTATTCATAACGATATCCAAGCACGTATTCTCCAAGCACAACACACCTCGGTTACCGAGGGAAACATGTACTAAGAGATGGCATGTGGTGTAGAACTCTTGCTAGAAACCAAAGCCAACGGTCTATTGTATTACTTGGACCGTATCTGGGTTCCCGATCGCGACGACCTTCGTATATATTTGATGAACGAGTCCCACAAAACTCGATATTCGGTACATCCCGTAGCTGATAAGATGTATATGGGTCTTCGTCAGCAATATTGGTGGCCCGGCAAGAAAAAGGATATTGCCCTCTTTGTGACAAAATGCTTAACTTGTACGTTTTGGATTTTTCATTCGCGCACTTGTAATATAATTATCGTGTAATCATTCTCAAATTAAATAAAATACAAGTGTTTTATGTAGTTTTATACAAATAGGTATTTTTATTTTACGGATTTAAATTAATTAAAATTTTATAAGTTTTAAAACTTATATAAAATTTTATATAAAAATCTAAATTTAAAAGTTGCATATTTAATAAAATAACCTGTTTAAATAAGATAAATAACTTTTATAAAAAAATTATTTATAATAATAATAATAAAATAAGTTTATAAAATATATTTGAAATTAAAAGAAATTAAAGAAATTAATTTTTATAAAAGTTGAGGGGCTGTTTTGGAATTTATCAAACTAAAGGGTTTTAAACAAAAATCAGTCAAGGGACTATTTCTGTACAAATCAAACCGTAAGGTTTCATCCGTATTTATTCCAGGGACTAGATTAAACCAAAACCAAACTACAGGGACTAAATCTGCCAAAACCCAATTCGCAATTCCGGTTATCCCCTACGTTTGTCCGACGGTCCGAGGCATTTTCCGGCGACACCTCGACAAGGCTGTTCCCTGCACCTCGATAGGGCTGTTCCCTGCACCTCGACAGCTGCTAAAGGCAGCTCTGGCCTCGTCTCTCCCACGCGAACAAAAGGCCCCGACCAATTGGTCTCCCCAACAGAAGGATCGTCTGATCCTGTTGGTGGCCGAGAACCCACGCCCGAATTCAAGCCCGACAGTCAACCTCCACGCGTGTTTGATAGCTTGTTAGCTCCGTCTCGTCCAGACGAGTGTCGGGACGTGCCTAATTGCACGTTTTGTCATAAGAAACGAGCTCGGCTATAAATAGCCATAGTCGGACCTGCACCAGCTCGCTACCCCTCTTCCACCCACTCTCACCTCAAATTGAAGACAACATCACATTCGTCGTCCCTGAGTGAAGCTATGACCAAGGTTTCAGAGGCAAATTTCATCCAGAAGTTCGATTCCCATTCTGGACATTTTTCGGAAAAAGAATACTGCCGACCAGACTTTTCGCGACTAGGTTCGAGCCTCAAATCGATTTCATTACCTTCTGTTATCACCTGGTAAGCAATTCCAATCGAAAACACGACCATCGCCCGTGAGTTACCGGGCAAACCAAGTGTCCTCGGACACGGTTTGCCGGTTGCCGAGGACCAGCGACCTGATTAGCCTTTGTGTATTTAAATAAACTGATACACACATAACCAGCAGTAGCCCGACTGGTTATGCGTGTGTGTGTTTAAGGCAGAGGTCGCGGGTTCGATTCCGGTTGGCCTTCGGCCCAAACTTTTTGCTTCTTTTTTTATTTTATTTATTTTATTTATTTATTTTAACTTGTTTTAATATTCTTTTTATACAATAAAGACTAAAACGAATCGGTTTACTCGTTCGTTTATTTCGGAAACCATTAAAATTCTTTTATACATATTTAACCTACCCAAATTTTTTAAAAATAATAAACACTATATTTTTATAAATTTGTTAAAATAGTTTTAACTTACAAATAATATATATAAATAATGATAAAAAAATAAATAAATAAATAGAAACTTTTATAAATACATAATAACTACTTATTTAAAAATGTAATATTTTAACAATATATATATATATATATTTATAAGTTAAAGTTTTACAAAACCATTATCATTTTCCAACCATATTTTATACAAATAAATATTAAGGAATATTATTACAAAACCTATATACATTTAAATACGAATACGCACATACAAACATACAATAATACATATTTATCCACATAGGGTTCCAACACGCTTAGGTTTCAACGTCCTTATCACCCGCACTCGTGGATTATCATATCCGCTAGCCAAGTGAGTTACATAGCCCCTATTTTACATTTTTACGCATTTTGGGGTGAAACAATATACATGCTACTCACTTTGTTTATACGTGTTATACATGTGGACTATATGCTTTTTGTCTTGGGTGTACATACATTTACTTTAAACACAAGAAAACCAACAGTAATATTAATAGATCTATTGTGCCTGACCAACCCACCCGATTAGGGTGTTTATTACTGCATACTCGGATATAGCCGTGTGTTATATTCAAACATATCGGATATAGTTGGTAACTACATTCAAACATACCGGACTTCGCTGTTGTGCTATGTTCAAGTGCGTCAATCAAGGTTTGAATTGTGATTAGACAAATGATACACCATATATGTTATGTTTAACAAGATAAACAATGAGTTGCATAACGTTTTTATTTATCGGAACTACAAAACCTATGTACTCACCAACTTTTTAGTTGACACTTGATTTAAATAATGTTTCAGGTTTGGATATGTGATTGCTTGCTGAAGATTCCTCCACTTAAGAACTATGGACCTAGTTAAATAAATCAATGTTTTGAACTAGACTAGGTTATTTGAAATGTATTGTATTTGGATCTTTGTTGTATTTAAATTTAATTAATGAATTATGCAACATTTTAGTTATCATGTGCTTTTGAACAATCATTTCATCGTCCGCCTCGATGATTCCGCCATCGGTCGGGGTATGACAGATTGGTATCAGAGCCATGGTTATAGGGAATTAGGTTATTAGACACAATGACCTAGACTATAACCCTAGGACTCTCTTTTATGTGTTATGTGGTAAATGATTAATTGCTATGTGAATTATTTGTAGTTAGGTATTATTTGAATTTTTCCCGAGTCTAATACATGAGACTTATACACATACATACAAGACTTTAAATACATGATACATACTTTACATACACATTTGACAAACAAACTTATGCAAACAAATACACTATCCATCCTTATCCATACTCTTTCCTAATCCATATTAATTGCAACATTCCTACACATTTTATACTCATAGACTCCCAAGTCTATAAAAATCTTGAAAATCTCGTCAATGACTTAATTTCTTGAAACCAGTGAAGGACACGTGCAATCTGGAAGGGTGACACCTGTACATTGGGTTTTCTGTCTAGGAAAGCATTTCGTATAAATCCAAATAAACGGACCCGTATGCTTTCCTGGGAATTCCTGAAGTGAGTGTTTACCTATAGGCTAAAGCATGTCTCCTTGAAAGTTTTGAGGAATTATTTAACGTTGATAAGTCAATGTATTCGCAAGGATACGATCCGAACTTAAACTCAAAATTTGGGGACATTATAGCAAGATAGGAAGAACTAGACGAACATGCAAAGCAAATCATTATTACGGGTGCACACGTAATAACGATTTGTAGTGCATGCAAGTCCCGGCAATTCCTACTACGCGAATAATGATCTATAACATCACGTTCTACCCGGAATAGATGGCTTAGTTTCCCCCATTAACTTTGAATAAATACACATGCACTGGCACGCGTCATGATAAAACCCGCTTTTCTGCTTACATTATTTCCCACTATGACTCATATATATCCATCTTATCTAAAATATCATTGTCTTTTCTTATGGTGTTAGAATGCCTCCTCGACGTGCAAACTCTAGCCCTTCCAACCCAGATCTTGCTACTCTTCTAGCCCAACTGGTGGGGCAAATGACCCATGCCAATAACAACAGTGACGGGTCTCACAATATCCAAGGAAACGGTGGTACCAACCCGCCTCAATGCACGTTTAAGCACTTTAACTCGTGCAATCCTACAAAATTCTTCGGGACTGAAGGTGCTACCGGCCTACTGCAATGGTTTGAAAGCATGGAAAGCACATTCCTAAACAGTGACTGTCCCGATAATCTTCGGGTTCGCTATGCCACAAGTGTACTTCAAAAGAGAGCCCTCACCTGGTGGAACGGTGAGAAACGCACTCGTGGTGTTGAGGTTGCTAAATCTTTATCTTGGGATGATCTGAAGAAAGCCATGACTGATGAATTCTGTCCTCGGAATGAAATGAGGAAGCTCGAGACTGAGTTTTGGGATCTTGCCCAAGACAGCGGGGATAATCTGGCTTACACCACCCGATTTCAAGAGCTGAGCCTATCGGTGCCTCATATGATCACTCCCCTTGCTCGAAAAATTGAAAAATACATAGGCGGGCTGCCTATGCAAATTCAAGATGCTGTGTTAGGAAGCAATCCTCCTACACTTGAAGCTGCTATCCGTTTATCCGCTACACTATCCGACAACCATGTCAAAGCCGGAACCTTAACAAGAAAGGGTTCCAAGAAGGTTGTCTCCACTCTTGCGGCCGTCAAAGATGTAAAACCCGAGTCTTCTAACCACAACAAGAAACGAAAGGGTCGAAACTTCGCAGCCGTAACTCCCGCTGTATCTGCTATTCAAGTGACCCCTTTGGGTCAAAACCCGAAACATTATCTGGGCCCGAATCCCCAATGCCAGACCTGCAAGTACCATCATCCTGCCAACTTACCATGCCGATTGTGCTCAAGCTGCGGACGATATGGACACGTGGTCACTACTTTCCGTACCCGTCCTCCCGTCCATCAAGCTGCTCCAGCCAACCATCCAATCTATCCGGCACCTCTCAATGGTAGGGCATGTTACGAATGCGGAGACCAAAACCATTTCCGTGACCGATGCCTAAAACTTCATCATCAAAGTGGTCCTCAAGAACGAGCGTTTAATATAAAACGCTAATGAGGCTCAAGCAAACAACGACGTGATAAACGGTACGTTTCTCGTAAACAATCATTATGCGTCCATTTTATTTGATACCGGTGCCGATAGGAGTTTTGTGTTTCTTACCTTTGAATCTCGACTTGCTAAACAAAGAACGAAACTTGACAATTCTTATTCCGTGGATATAGCAAACGGAAAATCTATTACTATAAATTATGTTATCCGCAACTGCAATCTCGAGCTTAATAATCATGAATTCTCTGTTGATCTCCTTCCAATGCAATTGGGAAGCTTCGATGTTATAATTGGCATGGACTGGCTATCTAAGCACCATGCCGAGGTTATTTGCTACGAAAAGCGCATTCGTATACCTCTCCCTTCGGGCGACACGTTAGTTATGTTCGGTGAAAAACCGTGTCGTGGTCTTCAACTCATGTCTTTCACATTGGCACAAAAGTACTTGCGGAAAAAGTACGTTGCCTTCTTGGCCCACGTAGTTGACACGAAAGACAAGGGTAAGAAATTGCAAGATATTCCGATCATTCGTGATTTTCCCGAAGTATTCCCCGAGGATTTACCCGGCCTTCCTCCTCCTAGACAAGTAGAGTTTCGTATTGACCTTGTGCCCGGAGCAACTCACATGGGAAAAGCTCCCTACCGTCTTGCACCTTCTGAGATGCAAGAGCTCGCAAGTCAATTACAAGAACTCTCATCCAAAGGATTCATCCGCCCGAGCCATTCACCTTGGGGTGCTCCCGTGCTGTTCGTAAAGAAAAAGGATGGATCGTTTTGAATGTGCATCGATTATCGTGAACTCAACAAGCTTACAATTAAGAACCGTTATCCTTTACCCCGTATCGACGATCTTTTCGATCAGCTTCAAGGTTCTGCATGTTTCTCCAAGATTGACCTCCGTTCCGGATACCATCAACTTCGTGTTCTCGATGAAGACATTCCGAAAACTGCCTTTCGGACTAGATATGGTCACTACGAGTTCATGGTCATGCCCTTCGGTTTGACTAATGCACCTGCGGTCTTCGTGGACCTCATGAACCGTGTATGCAAACCTTATTTGGACAAGTTCGTGATCGTTTTCATTAACGACATTCTAAGATATTCTAAAACGAAAGCGGAGCATGAACAACATCTTCGTTTGATTTTGGAACTCTTGAAGAAAGAACAACTATACGCCAAGTTCTCCAAGTGTGAATTCTGGCTAAAGGAAGTTCAATTTTTGGGACACATAGTCAACGATAAGGGAATTCATGTGGACCCGGCAAAGATCGAGGCGGTAAAGAATTGGAGTACTCCTAAGACTCCTACCGAGATTCGTTCATTCCTTGGACTAGCAGGTTACTATCGTCGCTTCATCTCAAATTTCTCCAAGATTGCGGTTCCGCTCACTGCCTTGACTCATAAAGGTAAATCTTACGAGTGGGGACCCAAGCAAGAGGAAGCTTTTCAAACTCTCAAGCACAAGCTCTGCAATGCTCCTATTCTAACTCTTCCTAGTGGTAATGACGACTTTGTCGTTTATTGTGATGCATCCAACCAAGGTCTTGGTTGTGTTCTAATGCAACGTGGCCAAGTAATTGCATACGCATCACGTCAGCTCAAAATCCATGAGAAGAACTATACGACCCATGATCTCGAGCTTGGTGCTGTCGTTTCGCCTTGAAAATTTGAAGACACTATCTTTATGGCACCAAATGCGTGGTTTTCACCGACCACAAAAGTCTCCAACATATTTTCAATCAAAAAGAGCTTAATATGAGGCAACGACGATGGGTTGAACTTCTTAACGACTACGACTGCGAGATTCGCTACCACCCCGGCAAAGCAAATGTTGTAGCCGACGCCTTGAGTCTTAAAGAACGTAGTATGCTTCATAGTGTTTGTATTCATAACGATATCCAAGCACGTATTCTCCAAGCACAACACACCTCGGTTACCGAGGGAAACATGTATCAAGAGATGGCATGTGGTGTAGAACTCTTGCTAGAAACCAAAGCCAACAGTCTATTGTATTACTTGGACCGTATCTGGGTTCCCGATCGCGACGACCTTCGTATATTTTTGATGAACGAGTCTCACAAAACTCGATATTCGGTACATCCCGGAGCTGATAAGATGTATATGGGTCTTCGTCAGCAATATTGGTGGCCCGACATGAAAAAGGATATTGCCCTCTTTGTGACAAAATGCTTAACTTGTACGTTTTGGATTTTTCATTCGCGCACTTGTAATATAATTATCGTGTAATCATTCTCAAATTAAATAAAATACAAGTGTTTTATTTAGTTTTATACAAATAGGTATTTTTATTTTACGGATTTAAATTAATTAAAATTTTATAAGTTTTAAAACTTATATAAAATTTTAAATAAAAATCTAAATTTAAAAGTTGCATATTTAATAAAATAACCTGTTTAAATAAGATAAATAACTTTTATAAAAAAATTATTTATAATAATAATAATAAAATAAGTTTATAAAATATATTTGAAATTAAAATAAATTAAAGAAATTAATTTTTATAAAAGTTGAGGGGTTGTTTTGGAATTTATCAAACTAAAGGGTTTTAAACAAAAATCAGTCAAGGGACTACTTCTGTACAAATCAAACCATAAGGTTTCATCCGTATTTATTCCAGGGACTAGATTAAACCAAAACCAAACTACAGGGACTCAATCTGCCAAAACCCAATTCGCAATTCCGGTTATCCCCTACGTTTGTCCGGCGGTCCGAGGCATTTTCCGGCGACACCTCGACAGGGCTGTTCCCTGCACCTCGACAGCTGCTAAAGGCAGCTCTGGCCTCGTCTCTCCCACGCGAACAAAAGACGCGAACAAAAGGCCCCGACCAATTGGTCTCCCCAACATACGGATCGTCTGATCCTGTTGGTGGCCGAGAACCCACGCCCGAATTCAAGCCCGACAGTCAACCTCCACGCGTGTTTGATAGCTTGTTAGCTTCGTCTCGTCCAGACGAGTGTCGGGACGTGCCCAATTGCACGTTTTGTCATAGGAAACGAGCTCGGCTATAAATAGCCATAGTCGGACCTGCACGAGCTCGCTACCCCTCTTCCACCCACTCTCACCTCAAATTGAAGACAACATCACATTCGTCGTCCCTGAGTGAAGTTGTGACTAAGGTTTCAGAGGCAAATTTCATCCAGAAGTTCGATTCCCACTCTGGACATTTTTCGGAAAAAGAATACTGCCGACCAGACTTTTCGCGACTAGGTTCGAGCCTCAAATCGATTTCATTACCTTCTGTTATCACCTGGTAAGCAATTCCAATCGAAAACACGACCATCGCCCATGAGTTACCGGGCAAACCAAGTGTCCTCGGACACGGTTTGTCGGTTGCCGAGGACCAGCGACCTGATTTGCCTTTGTGTATTTAAATAAACTGATACACACATAACCAGCAGTAGCCCGGCTGGTTATGCGTGTGTGTGTTTAAGGCAGAGGTCGCGGGTTCGATTCCGGTTGGCCTTCGGCCCAAACTTTTTGCTTCTTTTTTTATTTTATTTATTTTATTTATTTATTTTAACTTGTTTTAATATTCTTTTTATACAATAAAAACTAAAACGAATCGGTTTACTCGTTCGTTTATTTCGGAAACCATTAAAATTTTTTATACATATTTAACCTACCCAAATTTTTATAAAATAATAAACACTATATTTTTATAAATTTGTTAAAATAGTTTTAACTTACAAATAATATATATAAATAATGATAAAAAATAAATAAATAAATAGAAACTTTTATAAATACATAATAACTACTTATTTAAAAATGTAATATTTTAACAATATATATATATATATATATATTTATAAGTTAAAGTTTTACAAAACCATTATCATTTTCCTACCATATTTTATACAAATAAATATTAAGGAATATTATTATAAAACCTATATACATTTAAATACGAATACGCACATACAAACATACAATAATACCTATTTATCCACATAGGGTTCCAACACGCTTAGGTTTCAACGTCCTTATCACCCGCACTCGTGGATTATCATATCCGCTAGCCAAGTGAGTTACATAGCCCCTATTTTACATTTTTACGCATTTTGGGGTGAAACATTATACATGATACTCACTTTGTTTATACGTGTTATACATGTGGACTATATGCTTATTATCTTGGGTGTACATACATTTACTTTAAACACAAGAAAACCAACAGTAATATTAATAGATCTATTGTGCCTGACCAGCCCACCCGGTTAGGGTGTTTATTACTGCATACTCGGATATAGCCGCGTGTTATATTCAAACATATCGGATATAGTGGGTAACTATATTCAAACATACCGGACTTAGCTGTTGTGCTATGTTCAAGCGCGTCAATCAAGGTTTGAATTGTGATTAGACAAATGATACACCATATATGTTATGTTTAACAAGATAAACAATGAGTTGCATAACGTTTTTATTTATCGAAACTACAAAACCTATGTACTTACCAACTTTTTAGTTGACACTTGATTTAAATAATGTTTCAGGTTTGGATATGTGATTGCTTGCTGAAGATTCCTCCACTTAAGAACTATGGACCTAGTTAAATAAATCAATGTTTTGAACTAGACTAGGTTATTTGAAATGTATTGTATTTGGATCTTTGTTGTCTTTAAATTTAATTAATGAATTATGCAACATCTTAGTTATCATGTGCTTTTGAACAATCATTTCATCATCCGCCTCGATGATTCCGCAATCGGTCGGGGTATGACATCCTTGTTAGCCCATCAACCTCCAATCAAAACCATTTTTGACAATATTACTGTGATAACTCAGTATTATGTATAAAAACTTTTGAATATATTTAATCAACTCACTTACAACCTTTCTTTCCACCCTCTCTCTTGCTAGGTAATGGACTTACACTCACACTCTTCACCAGTGTATCGTCCGGGAGGAGAGTCCGACCGAGAAGAGAGTAGTGAGTCGCCGGTGTAGTCCCTACCCTAAGCTAGGGCAAGAGCTGAGCTCAACACCAATTGGATCAGAAACCCTAGGACATCACCACCGAGGAATCCTTATCAACCACCTCATCTTCACCACCGGTTCTCATCACCACCAAGGGACCCGTATCAAGCATCTACCCCTACCCTAAGGGCTAGGCATGCCGGGGCACCTACCGTGGCAATGGGAATCCCGATGCCTAACATTCCTAGGTTCATGGAAACCGCGGAGTTCATGAGGCGGGAGATGGAGCATAGGGCTCGGCAAGACCTGTTAAACCAAAGGATCGATGACCTGGCCAATCAAATTTGGATCCAGGAAGAAAAGATCACGACTTTGGAGGAGGACAGAGAAATCCTCGAAGACCGCACCGAGACCACTGGGGCAGAGGCTAGGTTTGCTATCCGAGTAACCCTAACAGTACTTGTGATAGTACTGATTTGTTTCCTAGTGGAGAGCTACCTAAGGCGTGCATGAAGCCTCTATTCCAACTAAATTTTAAATTTTGCCTTATGTAAGGGCTAGAAGCCCAAATTTTGAAAGCATCTAATGAAAATCATTTTGGAATTTCATCATGTTATCATTTGTTAGCCTGACTTTTCTTTCACCATTGCAAACTTAACATTTCTACCCAAAACACTTTTGTCAAAAGCAACTCACGTTAGCACTCGAGATAATTAACAACGTGGCATTAAACTATAAAAATCCTAAGTGACACGTATACTTGAAGAATAAACTTTGAACCAACCTTCTAATTCGTAAGCACTCTTTTAAAACAACACGACTTACGAACCACTACCGTAATCAACTATGATCCTTACCCCTTATATAGACTTAACACTCCTAAACTTGACCTATTTTTCGTTTGGCAATCATACAGACCTTTATAAAGTCCTACTTATACTACTTATCGTTGCCTAACTCGTCGTTTTTAAACCTCTTGATTACATTCTATACAAAAGAAAAACTATGCCTGCTGTTATGAAACGAGATAAAATCATTTATAAACACACTATCATAAACCTTATCAAAACTTTTCCCGTTACCCTATGCTAGGAGACTTTCCTCATCCAACCCTTGTCACGTAAAGGATTTGCTATAAATCACAACGGGAACTAAAATCTTAAATGCACGTTGCTAAAACATTAAACTTCGTCTACACAAAGTCAAAGACTTTTTTAGTCATGTAAAAACCTCAAACCCGTATTCCTGAAACTAAACACCTTCTAAACCACCAAAGAAAGCATGTCTAATAAAGGATCATGAAAAACTTGATATTGAAACTTGAAATCAACTGACCTACCCTATCTTCAAACTCATACTTGGATTCTTAGTCTTGAAAACTTTTTGTGTTCATCCTAACAAACCCTATAAGACTTGATAAACGTACATTCCATATATACGAGAAAACTTCACTCTTGATACTAGACACTAGCAGGAAGGAGGATATTACTCTCTTTAGCAGAGTACATCCCCCGACTCCTATCTAAACCAAACATCGGGATCCACTAATCTTCTGGACAACTCGAATCTTCTGTGAGAAAGCGTATAACGGTTAATCCTGTTCCAAACGCTGTCCCACACCTCTCTTAAATACTAGAGTATTTAGATAACCGCTTTATACTCAAAACGTAATCGTATACTTCTATACACTGAAGCTAAACTAAAAGAATTTAAACTATCTTATGTTTGACGTATTCTTGTTCAAACACAATTTAAACTATTCTATGTTTAACGTATTCTTGTTCAAACACAATTTAAACTATTCTATGTTTGACATATTCTTGCTCAAACACAATTTAAACTATTCTATGTTTGACGCATTCTTGTTCAAACACAATTTAAACTATTCTATGTTTGACGTATTCTTGTTCAAACACAATTTAAACTATTCTATGTTTGACGTATTCTTGTTCAAACACAACTTAAACTATTCTATGTTTGACGTATTCTTGTTCAAACACAATTTAAACTATTCTATGCTTGACATATTCTTGTTCAAACACAATTTAAACTATTCTATGCTTGACATATTCTTGTTCAAACACAATTTAAACTATTCTATGCTTGACGTATTCTTGTTCAAACACAATTTAAACTATTCTATGTTTGACGTATTCTTGTTTGATGTATTGAAATATACATTCTTTTATCGTGTACAGTTTGTATAATTTCGTTAGTGTTAGTTTGGTTTTCGTCAGAATTTGCGTACTTCTAATCAATTGCGTTTTGCAGGTCTTGAATCGTAGAAATAGCTGAAAAGTGAGGAAAACAAGCTGAAACATGAAAAAGTCGAGTCCTGGAACGTATTGGAGTGCTCGGGAGCTGAAGTGCGTTGAAAGTGTTGGAAAAGTGTCTTCTGGCGGGCCGCGACAATAGATTCAATGTCTCTCGCGGGAGGCGAGAGACTGTTAAATGTGCTGACACCAAGAAGACGGTCGCGGGTCGCGACTAACATGGAGCATTTTATCGCGCCCCGCGAGTGTGTGTTGAGCCCAGACTTTGAGCTACTGGGTTTGGAAAACATATAAATACTTAAGTGTGTTTTAACCTAAACCCTAGTTACGAATGAGCAGAACCTTGGGCGATTTTGGAGCATTGTTGGAGGCGTTTCTGAGTTCTTGAAGCTGCTGGTTGAAGGATTGAAGTCGGGAGAATCATTCGGGTCACGTTTGTGTCATTCGGGTGTCTTCACTTTCGTCTCTTTCTTTAAACTATGTTTTGTGTTCTTGATTATACTTCATTCTTGATGTTTTCAATGATCTTGATTGGCTAAATTTATCGTACTACCTAGACTAGATGAATGATTGTCTAAAGTTCTGATTTTTATTATGGATTTATGGATTTTATGGATTATTTATGAATTGTAGGTGATTTGTTCTATTGATTAGATGTGTTTGCATATTTGATATTGTTTGAATATTGTTTATTGCTTCGTGAGATTCTTGGTGACGGTCTTTATCACATAATAGAGTCTTGCCAGGTTTTAGATTTTGGTGAGTGTCTATATCACGTAATAAATCTTTAATCTTTAGGGTTAAATTGGCCATTAAACCTTAGAAGTAATATTTGGTAATCTTATAAATGCAAGTGTTCTACTAATCATCAATAGCTGAAAGGTGCGAGATTATTGCTAGGTCTAAGTCATTAAACTGAAAGGTAGGAGCTTGTTAGGAGTGAACCTTTTGGCTATTGTCTAGCAAGTCTAATCGAGAAAACAACTCTATCCTTGGTTTAGGTCTCGAAAGGGAGTAAGCCTCTAAGGGTACTTTCATAAATCCGTTAGGTGTCTTGAAAGAGAGTCTAATAACCGGTAATCTAAACAACCTTTAGGGTTTCATAGCGTGCTCTTGAAAAGGGTTAGGAGTCCTTTAGATATCCTGAAGGGTGATGACTTTATGATCCCGGTTCCATAGTAAACAAATTCCAGATAAAATCATTACTAAAAGCAATCAGGATTCCAGTCTAGGTAGTGTTTCCACCATCTGAGTAAAAGTCCAAGTTAATTCGTATTTGTTAATTTAGTTTAATTTAATTGCATTTTTAGGATTTTTTAGAAACCCCCCCCTCCAACCAATTAAACAATTAGTTCAGTCAGTGTCAGTCATAGTCTAGATAGAGCCGTTAACGTAATTCGATAGAGTCTCGTGGGTTCGATATCCGGACTTACATTAGCTATACTAGAGTCGATCGGTACACTTGCCGGTTAGTAGTTTAGTGTGTCTTAGTGAGTCTAGAGTATTACTTAGAGTCTAGAACTAGGTTAATTTAGTTAATTTTATTAAACTACTTTTTAGCACATCAAGTTTTTGGCGCCGTTGCCGGGGACTCTCTCTGGCAATTGCGTTAATTTCTTTGTTTGGACTTAATTGACATCATACGTGCTATTTACTTTGTTTGAGTCGTAGGAGTCTAAATAATTAAGTGTCTTTTTATTTTTATTATTTTTTTTTTATTTAGTCATTATCTTTTAGAGTCGTCTTACTTGTTTTTTTTTTTTTTTTTTTTTTTTTTTTTTAGTGGATGCCCCGTACGCGTTCACAAGGACCTCCGCCGAAGCCGCCTACGGACAAGTCTTCCTTCTCGTCTTTTTCTCTAAAGGTTAGTACCCCTTCATCTTCATCTTTCGCCTTTTCTGACTCTACATCCCAATCACTACCACCAAGCTTTGACTTCACACCGAGGTCTTCACCCCATAGCTCCCCACCTACTTCCCGTCCTCCGAGTCCGCCACACTATTTCCAAATGGACAACAACCAAACTGTCCACCAACGCTCCACCGCGGGTTATACCGCTAACTCACCCATCATCCTTCCTGCAATCACCAATGACAAGTCTTGGCAAATCCCGTCCTACATCATGACCGCCATTAACAACTCTTGTCAGTTTCACGGTCGTGATGACGAGGATGCGCCCGCCCACATCAACCGTCTCACCCGCCTCTGCAACACCTTCGGCATCGAAGGTGTTAACCTTGATGCCCGCTATCTCCAAGTCTTCCCATTTTCACTTGCTGGCCGTGCAGCCACTTGGCTTGATTCGCAGCCGGCAGGTACTTTTACCACATGGGCTGGACTTAGGGATGCCTTCCTAGCTAAGTATTTTCCACCTGCTAAGGCGTCTCGCCTTCGTGATCAGATCCATTCGTTCCGGATGGAGTCTGACGAACCTTATCACTTAGCTTGGGAGAGGTTTCAAACCCTGCTCTCACGTTGTTCCCAACACGGGTTGTCTGATTGGGCACTTGTAGAGAAATTCTACAATGGTCTCACCCCCGAGTGTAAGGCCCGATTCGACACCTCTGCAGGAGGCCATCTCATGGGCAAGAAATCGGTGGCCGACTGTAATGATCTCTTTGAGAGTTTTGCTCATGCTGATATCGATCATTGTGCTACCAGCAGGAATTCCATTCATGTTACTAGTACCCCCTCAGCCGCTCGAGGAGTAAACCACGTTAGCTCAGATTCCAAGGTAGCATCTCAACTTGATTATATCACCAAAGAGTTATTAGAAATTAAGAAAAAGGTCGATAGGTGTGAGGTTTGCAGGGGAGGTCATGATACCGTAGAATGTCCAACACTTACCCTAGAACAGGTCGAGTACATCGCAGGTCAAAACCGAGGTCCCACTAACCCATTTAATAATAACTCTAACTGGCGTAATAATAATAATTTCCGCTCTTCTGGTAATCCCCCTGGTTTCCCATCAGGCCAGTATCAAAGCAGGGGGCCAGGTTTCTATTCAAGTGGGGGTTCAAATCAACAGGGTCAGTTTGGTAGTTCAGGGTCAGGTTCAAATACAGGAGGTCAGTTCAATAGTGGGGGGGGTCAAATAATCAAGGTTCAAAAAATCAAGATTTGGGTAGTGGTCTAGACGAGATTAAAGCTATGTTATCCCAAATTCTAGTTAAGGACCAGTCCACCCAACGAACCTTAGAAGAACATGCTACATACCTCAAGAATAACCATTCTAATTTCTTGGACCTTCAAAGGCAGGTCGGGGACATTGCACGTCAGCTGCAAGAACGACCTCCCGGTCAATTTTCGGGCAACACAAAGCCGAACCCTTCCGGCCAATTGAAGGCAATCTCGACCCGTAGTGGGAGGACCTTAGGAGAGGTAGTGATACCCGAGAGTGTAGAGGTAGAGGATGAGGAACCCGTAGATGAGGAGATAGAGATGGAGGCTCCCGGTAAGGTGCACATTAGGCTAGACCCAGCAAGTACCGCACACACCGAGGAACCTCAAGTGGAAAAGAGGGTAGAGAAGCAACCAATAGTCGTTAAGCCGTCTCCGTTAGTTGATCATTCACGCGTCCCATACCCTGCCCGCCTTAAGCACCAAAAATATGCTAAGGAATATGGGAAATTTCTTGAGATGTTCAAGCAATTGAAGATCAATCTTCCGTTCATCGAGGCCTTACAGTCCATGCCCAAATACGCCAAATTCCTTAAGGACCTTCTCAAGCGTAAGGATAGGATAGGTGAGTTTTCGAACATTCCTTTGACCGGAGGTTGTTCCGCGGTGGTCTTGAATAAGCTACCAGAGAAACTAACCGACCCGGGTACATTCACCATTCCGTGCTTATTCGGGGGTACCATCACTCCCGCTCACGCTTTAGCCGATTTAGGTGCGAGCATCAACTTGATGCCATTCTCTCTTTATGAGAAATTAGGTCTAGGTGAGCTTACTCCTACTCGCATGTCGTTGTCCTTGGCCGACCGTTCGGTAAAATATCCTCGTGGAATCATAGAGAATTTGCTCGTTAAGGTAGATAAATTCGTGTTCCCCGTAGATTTCGTGGTTTTAGACATGGAGGCCGACGAGAGAGTTCCGATCATACTAGGCCGTCCTTTCCTCCGAACCGCAAAGGCAATCATCGATGTCTTTGACGGTAAGATTTCACTTCGTGCGGGAGATGAGATCGTCACCTTTGAGATAGATAGAGCTATGCAACACCCTGGTGGTAGTGATGATTATAGTGGTCCGTGTCACTCCGTTTACTTCTTAGATTCTTTCATATCGTGCGTTGATCAGTGCATAGGTTTCATTAGTGGAGCCGATCTAGTTAGTGAGGGAGTAGATGACGAGGAGTTGGATGACGAGAGTGAGGAAGTAGAGCCGACTTGGGTTCCCGAAACCTTAAAGCTATGTGAGATTAGGGACGAGAGTGAGAGCAAACCCGTAGATACTACGCCCCTAGAGCTTAAGGTCCTTCCGTCACATCTAGAGTACGCTTTCTTAGGAGAAAATTCTAGTATGCCCGTCATAATTTCTTCCAAATTGACGGAGGAGGAGAAGGGGAAGTTAATTGAGGTGCTAAAAGAGCACAAGGAGGCTATAGCTTGGAGGTTGTCCGATATTAAGGGGATTAGCCCTACTTTTTGTACTCACCGGATTCTCATGGAGGATGAATTTAAACCGGTGGTGCAACCACAAAGACGCCTAAACCCCAACATGAAGGAAGTAGTTAGGAAGTAGTTAGGAAGGAGGTGTTGAAGTTGATGGAAGCCGGTTTGATTTACCCGATATCCGATTCTTCTTGGGTGAGTCCTACCCAAGTCGTCCCCAAGAAAGGGGGGATGACTGTTGTCGTTAACGAGAAAAACGAGCTCATTCCTTCGCGTACGGTCACCGGTTGGCGTGTATGTATTGACTACCGTAAGCTCAATGACGCTACCCGGAAGGACCACTTCCCACTCCCATTCATAGACCAAATGCTAGAGCGTCTCGCGGGGCAACAATTTTATTGTTTCCTTGATGGTTTTTCCGGCTACTTCCAAATTCCTATCGCGCCGGAGGACCAAGAGAAAACGACCTTTACATGTCCATATGGCACGTATGCGTACCGACGCATGCCTTTTGGACTATGTAACGCTCCGGCTACTTTCCAACGATGTATGATCGCCATTTTTCAAGATATGGTTGAGAGTTCGATGGAGGTCTTTATGGATGATTTCTCGGTCTATGGCGATTCGTTTGATCATTGTTTAGGTAACCTAGCTAGGATGATGAAGAGGTGTGTTGAAACGAAGTTGATGCTTAATTGGGAGAAGTGTCACTTCATGGTTACGGAGGGGATTGTCTTAGGACATAAGATTTCTAGGTCCGGTATAGAGGTAGATAGAGCCAAAATAGATACTATTAGTAGGCTTCCTCCACCGACTAGTGTGAAATCGATTCGTAGCTTCTTAGGTCATGCGGGTTTCTATAGGCGTTTCATTAAGGATTTTTCCAAAATCACTCGCCCCATGACTCGACTCCTTGAGAAAGATGTCCCTTTTGTCTTCGACAAGGAGTGTCTTCAAGCCTTCGACTTCCTTAAAGAGAAACTAGTGAGTGCACCCATCCTTGTATCCCCCGATTGGAGCTTACCATTTGAGCTCATGTGTGACGCGAGCGATTACGCGGTCGGGGCGGTCTTGGGTCAAAGACGGGAGAACCACTTTCACCCGATCTATTACGCGAGTAAAACCCTCAACGACGCGCAAGAGAACTACACCACCACCGAGAAGGAACTCCTAGCCGTCGTATTTGCTTTCGATAAGTTTCGTTCGTACCTCGTGCTTTCAAAAACCATAGTGTTCACCGATCATGCAGCTTTGCGTTATCTCTTCCAAAAGAAGGACGCTAAGCCTCGTCTTATACGTTGGATTCTTCTTCTTTCCGAGTTTGACATAGAAATTAAGGATAAGAAAGGAGCAGAAAACGTAGCGGCGGACCATCTTTCACGATTAGAGGATCCGAGTAGGGAGGAGATTCGTGAGGAGGCAATAGGAGATAGATTCCCTCACGAATCCATAGATTTCGTAGCGGCTGAGAAAGAGGGTTTACCTTGGTTTAGTGACTTAGCAAATTATCTTGCCAATGGGTATGTCATGAAGGATATGAATGCCCAACAAAAGAGGAAGTTGTTTAGGGATGCGAGGAAATACATATGGGATGATCCTTACCTTTTTAGGATAGGAGGTGACCGTATTCTTAGGAGGTGTGTTTGTAAGGAAGAGGGCCTAGATATTCTGAGGCATGTGCATGAGGGGTTGACGGGTGGTCATCATGGTGCACACACTACCGCACAAAAGGTCTTTGATTGCGGTTTCTTTTGGCCTACGGTAGTCGAGGATGCTATAGAATTCGTTAAGACATGCGATGCTTGCCAACGTACCGGCAATATCTCATCCAAGAATGAGATGCCCCAAAATCCTATTCAAGTTCTTGAAATCTTTGACGTATGGGGCATTGACTTCATGGGACCTTTTCCCTCCTCTAGTGGAAATAGGTACATCCTTGTGGCAATAGACTACGTTTCGAAATGGGTTGAAGCTCAAGCTTTGCCTACAAACGATGCCCGAGCGGTGGTGAGATTCCTTAAAAAGTTGTTCACTCGTTTCGGTATTCCCAAAGCCATTATTAGTGACCGAGGAACACATTTTTGTAATGCCGTAATGGAGAAGGCATTAGAGCGTTATGGAGTTACACACCGTTTGTCTACCGCGTACCATCCACAAACAAACGGTCAAGTTGAGAATGCGAATCGGGGAGTGAAGAGAATACTAGAGAAAACGGTAGGGAAAAGTCGTAAGGATTGGTCGGATAAACTCGATGATGCGTTGTGGGCATTTCGTACCGCCTACAAAACACCCTTAGGAACCACACCATTCATGATTGTCTATGGCAAAGCGTGCCATCTCCCAGTTGAATTGGAGCACCGAGCGCTTTGGGCTCTAAAGACCGTCAATCTCGACCTCACTCAAGCAGCTAGGAGAAGGTTTTTCCAAATTCATGAGTTAGAAGCACTTAGAGATGCGGCGTATGAGCGTTCTTGGAATATCAAAGAGAAAACGAAGGCGTTGCACGACAGGAAGCTTAAGGGGTTGAAGGAGTTTAAAGCTGGTGATAAAGTACTCCTTTACAATTCGAGGTTTAAGTTGTTTCCCGGGAAGTTGAAATCGAAGTGGACGGGACCCTATGTCGTGAAAGAGGTATTTCCGCATGGTGCGGTTGAGTTATACGATGAAGCTAGTGGAGGGTCATGGAAGGTGAACGGCCATAGGTTGAAGCACTATTTAGGTGGCCCAATTGACGAGAACGAGAGGGAGGTAACTCCTCTCGAAGATATTCCAAATACCACCGGTTAGAGTTTTGAGGGAAGCCTCAAGTGTAGAGTTTGTACCGTTTGTATTTTCATTTATTTCGATTATTTTTCGTAGCCAATGGTTGTTTTTGGTAGTGTTTCGGTCTTTGTTTCTGTGTTTCGAGTCACTTGCAGGAATTCATTACCGAGGAGATGCAACGATTGGCGAGAAAACGAGTTTCCAGGTAAGTTCCAGTGTTAGAAAATTTTTGGGGTTGAGTTTTGGGAGGTTTGGTGAATAATTGAAATTTTTTCTAAAGCACAAACCCTTCCAACTTTCGAAACTTTCTGTGCAAAACGTATACTCGCGGGGCGCGATAGACATAGTTTTATTACTCGCTACCCGTTAGTGGATTTTAACACGGTCGCGTGGCGCGAAGACATAAGTTTACCGGTCGCGTCCCGTGAGAATCTCTATCTGCAGCGTGAATCATTTAATCCCCAATTTCAGCCATTTTAACCTACTTCTTCTTCCATTTCGCCGACAACCGCCAAACATCACCCTTCACCTTCGAAATCAGCCACTTTTCTATCATAATTTCACCCCCATTTCACCCACACATCATCCCTCATCTGATTTTAACCATAAAAATCACCACTTTCACCACTCACACCGGACTTTAAGGAAGTTTCAAGATCATAACCGAATTGTTCTAGTTTTTCTTGTTTACTTCAACTCTCAGGTATGTTTTCCTGCAATTTCTTGTATTTTATGCTTTTCTATTTCAGTTTTTAGTCAGATTAGTGATAGATTAGAGTTGGGTCCTAGATTAGTCTTGTGTTTGGTTTGTTTAGTGGTAAGTTTGAGGTTGCGGGTGGCTTGGTTTGGGTAGTCTAGCATAATGCAGGTTGCGGGTGGCTCGGTTTGGTTGTTCCACATGTGTTTTGCGACTACCATGGGCTAGGATTTGGTTAAAAATCAAGTGTGGGGATTCGGGTTGGTTAATTTTGTGATGAAACTGAGATTTTGACATCATTTTGACCCGTTTTCACTAATGATACTATAAAGCTTGTAACTTTATCTCGGTTGACACTGAATGTTTGTTGGTTTTGGCACTTGGGATTTAATTGAGGACAATTAAAATGCCGGGAGGAGGTAGTGTATATTGAGTCTTGTATTTTTGAGTCGAGTCTTAGGTCTAGTTTAGTCTTGGGTTTACTTATATGCACGTACAGGTACAAAACACTTCGCCCGTACTCAATCTCCATTCGGGCGAAGTTGTTTATAACTTATGCTTTTGAAAACGGTAACCCGATTTTGTTTCACTTTATTTTCGGTTTCAACCGCGAATGGAATGCTATACGGTTGTCCCATTTTTTTTTATTTTTTTTTTAAGTTCAAAAAAAAATAAATAAATAAATAAATAAATAAATAAATAAATAAAAAATAAAAAAATAATTTAATTAATAATTTTTAAATACCAAAAACAGTTTGTGACTAATGATCTTCTCTGTTTTGTTTTGCAGAATGTCAGGAGAAGGATCATCAAGCAGATCGGGTCGGAAAAGAGGGCCAACCGCTCGACCCCGGGGACCCATAGAACAACCACCACAACCAATTGTCTACCATAGACAAGTATCGTATAGTGGACCGGGGGTCGCACATGGACAGAGCACGAGGATAAGGGATAGCCCGTTGCTACAGTTTGAGTTGGACTCGGGGGAAATGCAGAAATTAACAACTTTGATTACGGTAGATCTGCTACCGTACAGGAGGATTGACTGGAGTCTGATGGATAGGTTGGGTGCTCGAGCTCGGGTTGAGCAACTGTTAGGTGAAAAGTTTAGAAGGGTATTGGATTGTGATGCAAGACAGTACAAGGAGATCACCTTGGAGTTTCACTCCACCTTTGATTACAAGCAAGGAAATTTTAATGAGCGGGAGGCGGTATTTTTCTCCTTGGGTAAGAGGCCCTATGAGATGACTATTCCTCAATTCGCCGTGGCTACACAGTTTTATACAGATGAGGAGGTGCAGTCAGCTGAGTTTAGGAACAGTTTGCAGGGTGTTTTCAAGAGGAGACATCCTAATAGTGTGCAAGTGGAGGAGATAGCGAGGTTCTGGAGCACAATTTCGATAGTACCCTACTCGAACAATATGGTTGCGAGTGATATCATTGATCCGGTCTACCGTTTCATTCATAAGATTTTGGCAGCTACATTAGCTGGAAGAGGACAGGGGGACAATAAGGTTAATCAGGTTAGCCTCTTTTGTCTAATGTGTATGGTTGAAGGTCGGTCTGCTAATTTAGCTACCATTTTTGCTTGGTCGATGAGGAGACCGTGGAGAGGTGGTCCGGGTGCAAGAATTTACTGTGGTCCGTATGTGACGTGGTTGGCCGAGAGCTTAGGGGTTTTCGATAGGTACTCGAGGGATAGGATGAGAGAGGGCCCGCAGCCGTGTTTTATGAGTGTTCGGGATTTGCAGTCAGCCGGTATTTTGACATATACCGATCCTGTTGCGTGGGCGGACATTCGTCCGGGCCCTCAGGTTCAGCCTCCGCCCGGTTCTGATGCTGCAGCGTCAATGCAGTCGGGTATCCCTACTCGTTACCAGAGGCAGACTACTCGCCAGGAGATGCCGGCGAGACAGTACCCGCTTCGACAGCCACGCCCTGACCCACTTACGTTAGATTCTTTATATGATTCCATGCAGACGGGTTTTGGGGATCTGCGTGGTTATGTGGATGAACAGTTCGGCGGGGTACGACAGGTTATGGAGGAGAGTAGACGGGTGCATGAGCAGGGTCAACACAGGTTGGAAGATGGTATGCGTTACATGATGGAGGGATTGCGTTTAGGAGTTCCTCATTATTTGAGTCAGCCACAGCCGGGACCGAGTAGCATGCAAGGTGTTGAACCATATCGGATTTATGAGCAAGGGAGTGAGGAGTCGGATGATGATGAGTAGCATGGTGGTGAAGAGGATGCAGCAGAAGCAGATTTAGTATCAATTGTTTTATTTCTTTTATGCTGTTTTCATCCTCATATTTTGGTTTGTACTCATATTCTAAATATTTGTTAAACAGGTTGGGTGGATCGGGTTGGTTGGTTAGTTGAACTAATGCACTTAATTTGGTTATGTATTATATTTTGGGAGGTATGGTTGGTTGATTGAATAGGTTGGTGTTGTGATGCCGCTTCCGTTCGTGTGAGAGTTAGGAACTGTTTGCTGAGCATGTTCGGATTGGAGGGTATATGTGGAATTGACTGGCACATTGACAGTCTCGCATATTCAGCTAAGTCTTTCCAATTGTATATTTTGTATATTTTATTTCGTTTTTAGTTTTAGGTGGTTAGTTTGAGTCGTTTTCTCGTTCTTGCATTAGGGACAATGCAATCTTTAAGTGTGGGGATGGGATAAATTGGTTAGTCTTAGTTAGTCGAGTCATTGATTTATTATGAAAAAAAAAAAAAAAAAAAAAAACGTCTTTTGAATAAAGAAGTTTGCAAAATAAAACGGAAAATGATAGAAAAGAGGGTTTTTGTTCGGGTTCAAATAATGATAATATAGATTAATATAGTCGAGCTTGTGTCTAGTTTATGATGTGTGAATAGGCCCGGTTCGGTTTTAGGTTCCTTTGATCTAAATATACCTTAATTGTTGGTCTACTAGTGGGTTCTCATCTAGGGAAAATGGGAAATTGCAACCGCCAAAAATAGTATAAGGAATGCCGTTATAAGCTAAAATTGTTAGAATTTATTGAAGAAAAAAAAATGAGCTAGAAACTAAGAAAAGTAGCACAGGCCTACGTAATCTTCGTTGGGAATGGTGACTCTGACTTAGAATGCCTCTGGGATGTGTCGAAACAAAATTGCAAAATTACCAACGCTCACGTTGTCACTCTCGGGGATGATGACTCTGATTGAGACAGCCTCTGGGTTAGGTAAAGCAAGGTCTATGCTCAAGAAAAGAAAAAAAAAAAAAAAAAAAAAAAAAAAAAGATTTTGATTTCAAATTCTCTTGATTTTAGTATAAAACGGTTAGGAAGTGGTCCAATGATCGTTTCCTTTTGTTCTATAAGCTTGAGGTGGGATTAGGTGGACTGTGGTTTCTAGTGTGAGACCCTAGGTAGATTGACCGAATTTGAACTTAAATTGCATGATAAGGGCTTGGAACCGGATTTGGGTTTAAGGGGACAAATATATTTGCAATCGCGGCTAACACAAGTTTTGAATTTTTAATAAGTATAAATAACTTTGATCCGAGTATTTATTCCTCTCTGATTCCGTTTGCATAGATTCTTTTTCGAGGACGAAAAAAAGAGTAAGTGTGGGGATATTTGATGTATTGAAATATACATTCTTTTATCGTGTACAGTTTGTATAATTTCGTTAGTGTTAGTTTGGTTTTCGTCAGAATTTGCGTACTTCTAATCAATTGCGTTTTGCAGGTCTTGAATCGTAGAAATAGCTGAAAAGTGAGGAAAACAAGCTGAAACATGAAAAAGTCGAGTCCTGGAACGTATTGGAGTGCTCGGGAGCTGAAGTGCGTTGAAAGTGTTGGAAAAGTGTCTTCTGGCGGGCCGCGACAATAGATTCAATGTCTCTCGCGGGAGGCGAGAGACTGTTAAATGTGCTGACACCAAGAAGACGGTCGCGGGTCGCGACTAACATGGAGCATTTTATCGCGCCCCGCGAGTGTGTGTTGAGCCCAGACTTTGAGCTGCTGGGTTTGGAAAACATATAAATACTTAAGTGTGTTTTAACCTAAACCCTAGTTACGAATGAGCAGAACCTTGGGCGATTTTGGAGCATTGTTGGAGGCGTTTCTGAGTTCTTGAAGCTGCTGGTTGAAGGATTGAAGTCGGGAGAATCATTCGGGTCACGTTTGTGTCATTCGGGTGTCTTCACTTTCGTCTCTTTCTTTAAACTATGTTTTGTGTTCTTGATTATACTTCATTCTTGATGTTTTCAATGATCTTGATTGGCTAAATTTATCGTACTACCTAGACTAGATGAATGATTGTCTAAAGTTCTGATTTTTATTATGGATTTATGGATTTTATGGATTATTTATGAATTGTAGGTGATTTGTTCTATTGATTAGATGTGTTTGCATATTTGATATTGTTTGAATATTGTTTATTGCTTCGTGAGATTCTTGGTGACGGTCTTTATCACATAATAGAGTCTTGCCAGGTTTTAGATTTTGGTGAGTGTCTATATCACGTAATAAATCTTTAATCTTTAGGGTTAAATTGGCCATTAAACCTTAGAAGTAATATTTGGTAATCTTATAAATGCAAGTGTTCTACTAATCATCAATAGCTGAAAGGTGCGAGATTATTGCTAGGTCTAAGTCATTAAACTGAAAGGTAGGAGCTTGTTAGGAGTGAACCTTTTGGCTATTGTCTAGCAAGTCTAATCGAGAAAACAACTCTATCCTTGGTTTAGGTCTCGAAAGGGAGTAAGCCTCTAAGGGTACTTTCATAAATCCGTTAGGTGTCTTGAAAGAGAGTCTAATAACCGGTAATCTAAACAACCTTTAGGGTTTCATAGCGTGCTCTTGAAAAGGGTTAGGAGTCCTTTAGATATCCTGAAGGGTGATGACTTTATGATCCCGGTTCCATAGTAAACAAATTCCAGATAAAATCATTACTAAAAGCAATCAGGATTCCAGTCTAGGTAGTGTTTCCACCATCTGAGTAAAAGTCCAAGTTAATTCGTATTTGTTAATTTAGTTTAATTTAATTGCATTTTTAGGATTTTTTAGAAACCCCCCCCTCCAACCAATTAAACAATTAGTTCAGTCAGTGTCAGTCATAGTCTAGATAGAGCCGTTAACGTAATTCGATAGAGTCTCGTGGGTTCGATATCCGGACTTACATTAGCTATACTAGAGTCGATCGGTACACTTGCCGGTTAGTAGTTTAGTGTGTCTTAGTGAGTCTAGAGTATTACTTAGAGTCTAGAACTAGGTTAATTTAGTTAATTTTATTAAACTACTTTTTAGCACATCATTGTTCAAACATGATGAACGTATGAGACTTTAAACTACTCCATGTTTGACGTATACTTGTTCAAACATGATGAACGTATAAGACTTTTAAACTACTCAAGGTCTGATGTATTCTTGATCAAACCCGAGGAAAGTGTAAAGACTTTAAACTACTCAATGATTGAAGTATTCTTATTCAATCACGAGGAAACTTTGAAACTCTAAATCTTGTCACATTCTTTTCTTTACTCATTGAATGACGCTTCTCTCTGAGTGACTCGTTAATCAATGATCACTCTTATGTGGAAACTCTAGTTGGGAGTTAAACAAATTCTGGTACTCTTTCTTGATCCACACACAAACGGAAGGACCTATGCGGACTATGCGACGATTTAAATGCTTGCGGGTGCACACGTAAGTATGAAAATCGATGTATGGGAAGGCATAGTAAACTCTGTCGTGTGCTATGATCTAAGACCTATCGTAAAAGGGTAGCCACGAAATTTAGGTACCGTAGCAATCCCTAGACGTATTAGCCTACAAACTCAAATCATTATGTTATCATCAAATCCATCCTGAGTGACGCATCTCACTTTAAATCTTGAATGAAAGTTCACCAGTCATTCTCTCAAATGCAATCCTGAAAAACGAATCTTCAGATACATTCCCATGAAACTATATGCTTTGTAGGGAAACTTTTGGTAACCCCAGACTTTGAAAACTTAGAAACTTGAGCATAATCTTATTCTTGTCATTCCAGTTAGGATTCTAAACGTAATCCATAGTTTACTAAGGGACGTAAAGTATCTTTCTCATAATCCTTGTGCGTATCATAGACTTAAAACGGAAACCTTCTACTTTAATTTCGGGACGAAATTTCCTAAAGTAGGGGAGACTGTAATATCCGAGATATTCCAACCCGTCTTTTGCACGTATACCTAAATTAAAACTCGACTAAGTGTTAAAACTATTTCTTTAAAGCGACAAATATCTATGAATATATATATATATGTGATAAATATGTCTATATATGTATATATATAGATAGATTTTTCTTAAATAACATAAAATTATGAAAATATATATATATATAACAATAAAAACAACTCTAAACTTATTTGATTTTGAAAAATATATCTATTTTCGTTTAACACAAAAATTCAGGGATCAAACCGTCATTTCTGGAAACTTGTTTTAAAATGAAGGATAACTTTTAAACATGAAGTGATACAACTGGAAACATGAGGGACCTGTCTTGCCAACTGCCCAAACGCCCAATCCCAAGAACCCATTTGTCACACCCCGACCGATGGCGGAATCATCGAGGCGGACAATGGAATGATTGTTCATAAGCACATGATGACTAAAATGTTGCATAATTCATTAGTTAAATTTAAAGACAACATAGATCCAAATACAATACATTACAAATAACCTAGTCTAGTTCAAAACATTGATTTATTTAACTAGGTCCATAGTTCTTAAGTGGAGAAATCTTCGGCAAGTAGTCACATATCCAAACCTGAAACATCATGTAAATCAAGTGTCAACTAAAAAGTTGGTGAGTACATAGGTTTAGTAATTCCGGTAAATAGTAGTTGTAAATCGTTTTGCAACTCATTGTTTATCTTGTTAAACATAGTATATATGATGTATCATTTATTTAATCACAATTCAAACCGAGTTTGACGCGCTTGAACAGAGCACAACAGCTAAGTCCGGTATGTTTGAATATAGTTACCCACTATATCCGATATGTTTGAATATAACACGCGGTTATATCCGAGTATGCAGTAATAAACACCCTAACCGGGTGGGCTGGTCAGGCACAATAGATCTATCAATATTACAGTTGGTTGTCTTGTGTTTAAATGTATGTACATCCAAAGAATAAGCATATAGTCTCATGTATAACACGTACAAACAATGTGAGTAGCATGTATAATGTTTCACCCCAAAACGTATAAAAATGTAAAATAGGGGCTATGTAACTCACCTTGCAAGCGGGTATTTTTCCACGCGTGTAGGTGATAAAGATGTTGAAGTCTAAGCATGTTGAAACCCTATGTAGATAAATGGGTATTATTGTATGTTTACATGTGCGTATTAGTATTTAATTGTGTATATAAGTTTATAATAACATTTCTTAGTGTTATTTGCATAAAAGTTGGTCCAGATTTACTTGAAATTACTGATTTGATCGAAACTGTTTATAGTTGTGACAGGTATCGAAACTGTGTTCAATCAAAACTACTAGTTTCGATTGACCATTTACAAGTGATACACAGAACTGTCGAAACTACTATCTATCGAAACTACTAGTTTTGATTGACCATTTTCAAGTGATACACAGAACTGTCGAAACTACTATCTATCGAAACTACTAGTTTCGATTGACCATTTTCAAGTGATACACAGAACTGTCGAAACTACTATCTATCGAAACTACTAGTTTCGATTGACCATTTACTCAATCGAAACTAAGTAGTTTAGATGGCCCAGACTTTAGAAAATAAAACAGTAATTTTTCAGAACAATAGTTCGTCCGGTAATCGATGGTTTGGAGTCGTGACTTCGATTGGCTCAGCTTGTCTTATGATAACAGAAGGTAAAGAAACGAAGTTGAGGATTCTTACGTGGTCGCAAAGGGGCTGGACGGCAGAGTCTTAAATCTGAGAATGTCCAGAATGAGAGTCGATCTTCTGGGTGGGATTAGCCTCTACAACCTCGGTCACAGCTTCACACAGAGACGGCGATTGTAATGGTGCCTTCAATTTGGAGTGAGATTGGGTGGAGGAGGGGCAGAGAGCTCGTGCAGGTGCGGTAATGGCTTTTTATAGCCGAGCTCGATCCTGGTAATGAGACAAGCAATTGAGCATGTCCCGACACTCGTCTGGACGAGACGAAGCTGTCGAGCCATCTTGCAGGCGTGGAGGTTGACTGTCGGGGCCGAATTTGTGGCGTGGGGTTTCGGCCACAAACACGATCGAACTTTCTGTATGTCGGGGAGACCAATTGGTCGGGGGCTATTGATCGCGTGGGGACGACGAGGTCAGGGAGACCAAATTCGGCTGTCGAGGTGCAGGGAACAGGCGTGTCGAGGAGTCGCCGGAGAAAAGCTCGGACCGCCGGACAACGAAGGGGGGTGACCGGAAAGTCGAATAGAGATTTGGCAGGAATGGTCCCTGAAGTTTGTTTTTGTATTAAAATAGTCCCTGAGATAATTAAGGATGAGTCCTTGTAGTTTTATTTGTACAGAAATAGTCCCTCAACTGATTTTAGCTTAAAAACCTTTTAGTTTGAAAAGTTTCAAAACAACTCCTTAACTTTTATAAAAATAATTAATTTAATTTCTTTTAATTTTTAAATATATCTTATAAACTTATATTATTATTATAAATATATTTTTATAAAAGTTAATTATTATTTAGATAGATTATCATATTTATGTTATGAACCTTTTAAATTTAGATTTATATAAAATTTTATTTAAGTTTAAAACTTATAAAATTTTGATTATTTTAAATCCATAAAATAAATATATATATATATTTTGTAAACAAAAACACTTGCATTTCATTTAATAGAAAATGATTACATGATATATATTACAAATGCGTGAATAAAAATCCGAAATGTCACACCATTTTCGGTTCGAATCCCGCAGGCAGCGGTTTTGAACCCAATTTAGCCAAAACACGAAATCCCGTCCCAATTCAGCGAACCTCGAACTCGTCTCCCGCGTGCGACTCAACCCCGATGAACTTCAATACTCGGACACGGCCCAAGACACGCGCAAATTCGAATTCGATCCGCCATTACTCAACTGAAACCTCCCCAACCGTTCAAGCATTTATCGTCGAAATCGACTATAAAAACCAGTTGCTACACCTCAACGACATCGCATCCTAACTACTCACACTCTAAATTCCAGCCTTTGAAACCTGCATTGGCCGATTCGAACCCAGGGACAGCCGCATCTACTTCAAACTCGTTCTCCCTCGATTCATCACTATATCAGGTAATTCTTGTGACCATCCTCTTCGTTCCCCTTCATAGATCGAAAGCCCTCTGTCAATTTACACAAATAGAGGGCTAATCGACTCGTATTCGTAGGATTTGATTCTAGGATTCATAAGGGAATTGGGTTCGATTTGAGTTTCTGTTTAAATGATTTCCGTTTCAGAGTATTCACTAACAAACCCGTAGTCGGGATGGTTAGTGTGTGGGTGTGTACGGGCGACCCGGGCAGAGACCCGAGTTCGAGCCGGGTTTTGCCCACTTTTTGCTCATTTCGCATATTATGCCTTTATTTCATTTAAAAAAAAATATATATATATATATATATATACATATATTTTTATACAATAAGCAGGGAACAATTTATAAAATTTAAGACTTTAAATTTTAATTATTTCCTGTTTAAAACTTAGAACCTTGAATAAACAAATTATATAAATTTTATAAACAAAATTTATAAAATTTGCACAATACTTAGAAAACATGAACATATAAACTTTTGTAAATTAATAAACTAAATCAAGACTTATTTGTATATCTATCTTAAAATAAGAAAATAGATAAACATCATTCATTTAAAACTAGAAAATCTATGAATCTATGAAATTTATGAAGATAGAAAACTTGTTTATTTAAAAACATGACATCTTAAATTTACAAACCCTATAATTCTTGAATAAGAAAACTTTAAACCTTATAAACTTGTACACTTCATTTAGATACTCCAAGAAACTTTATTTAACATAATTATAAACTTATAAACTTAAAGAATAATACTTTAAAGTATAGACTTTATAAGAAATCATATTTTTATAAACTTATAGAAACTTGGCATTTTTTTAAACTTATAATCATTATGTATTACGAGATAAATTGTAAAATAAATGTTTAATACTTGAAAACCTAAATGTTTTATATTGTTTATTCTTATAGATATCTATATATTTATTTAATTATTAAACTTTGATAAATATTGATTCCTTAGATACTTATTGCTAATCTTTGATAGATATTTAAACTTTTCAATCATCTACTGCTACTACTTTATACTTAGAAAACTACTAGGTTCATTATTTCCTAGCGTATGTAATTAACAATTATAAAAACTTTTGAAGAATCATTTTAACTATAAACTTATTTAAACTTTGAAATATAAGTCTTGAGTTATTCATTCAAAAACCTTTGTTTCAAACTTTGATTTAAACTTCATAAACACAATCAATCCCATCTCTCATTTGGAATCCTAGTCAAATCCTGAAATCTTAAAATTCTTGTCCTAGTCTTATAAGATCATACTTGAAACTTTAGACTTATATTCCTAGGCTTATTGTGAGGATATTCTCCCTCAAAGTCTTGCAAACTTACTCTTGTCGGATACCCTTCATTGATCCAATGTGAGTATACTTAGCCCCTTTTTTCTTTCTATACTTTTGGGGTGAAACATGTTCAAAAACATTAAACTTATGCAATTCTTGTACAACTATGACTAGATGCTTATTCTTATGTTAAACTTGAGACTTGTATGCTTACATTAAACTTAAAACTAGCACATTCATTAACTTTGATCAAGCCTATGGTAACAATGATAGATCTATTGTATTTGACCAATCCACCTTGATTGATTGACCCCTTCGGGGGGAGCCCTTGGTGATTGTTACTGAATTAAACTTTAAACTTGAGACTTATAAGGTAACCTACGGGTTATGCCTAAACTTGGTTGGAGGGTTGAAGTGCACAATGTTTAAGATACTTGTTCTCATACTTACATTATAGAATGCATATATCATAGTGAATTGTAATTCTTTCCAAATACTTGTTAAACTGTGTCAAAACCTTTGTATCTCACCAACTATTTTGTAGTTGACAGATTCTTTCACATGTTTCAGGTTCTACATCACGAGACTTGTTTGTGGTCATATAGGACGCTTTGGACCTAGACTACTTATTAAATAAATGTTGTATACTTATTATTTCCTTTTTATTGAACATTTGAATCTATTTATTAATGAAATATTGAAACTTTAATAGTCAACCTTGTGCTATTGAACAACCGCGTCCGCCCCGACGTATAATCCGCCGTCGGTTGGGGTGTGACATACGAAATAAGTGTAAGTAACTAAATTTTTTCACCGTTGGCCATTTGATGCAATGGTAGCCCAAGACTTCCCATAGTGGAGGTTTTGGTTTCGAATCCTGACCACAACAAAAAAAAGAGGGTGGGCTGCTCTGGATATTCTAAGTGTTATCCTGGGAAAACCCAATTATTCTAAAATATTTAGGTGTTGCCGTTAAAAAAAAAAACTAAATTTTTTCGACTAGAATTTTTAGTAGAGAAAAAAAAAACTCTAAATAACGTGAATAAGATTGAAGTAAAATATCGATAGAATCCTGAAAACTTCCCCAGCTTCAAACCCTCTTCGTTAGGTCTCTTTGTTATCCTGTTGGAGGTGTTACCAATTCTCCACACACGTACGATTTGTGATGGCATCTTCATCAGCGCCTAATCTGTGGGTGTTGCTGGGTTTGAGTTTGGCCGGAATACTGTTGATGACGAAGAAGCTTAAGAAGGCCGTCAAAGTTGATTTTGGGGCATTCGTGGAGAGGTTTCAGATTCTACCTCCGCCGCAGCCGCCTCCTCCCAAAGCCCCTCACCCGCTCACCGGCCTCTCCTTTGCCGTCTCCGACCTGTATGCCCCCTTCCTCTACGACCTCACAACTTAAAACTTGTTTATTTTTTATTATTTTTTTTATACCTGGCTGTTGGATTTTGCGTTAAAGTTGCTATGAATTCATCTCAAAATTGGTAAACTAGTCAGGTTTTTGGACAAGAATATGCTTGCATTTAAGCTCCGAGTTTGAGTTTTTGATATTTGTAACAAACTTGTCACGTCATCAACTTGTATTTAACACTCGTATTTTAACTTGAGTTTTTGATATTTGTTCATCTGTATGCAGCTGTCTGTATAAAAAATTATGCATACAACGGCCAAAAGCATACATAGTTTCTGAGTTTTATTCTTCATGCAATTGTAATCTTTACAGATTTGATATCAATGGGTTTGTTACTGGGTTTGGCAATCCAGATTGGGAAAGGACACATGAAGCTGCCTCACAGACTTCTCCTGTTGTTTCAACTCTTGTAGATGGAGGAGCAACATGTGTTGCGAAAACCGTGTTGGATGAAATGTCATTTGGGTTAGTTATTGTGAATTATTTGCCCATTTGTTACATCTGAGTTAAAGTGTAGACTTGATTAATGCCTACATTGCATCATGAACTTCTTTTCCAAGTCCATCCAAGTAGCATTTTTTTCCTCCAAAGATGTGACTAGATGTTGAAACTTGAAACGGGTCGGGTAGACCGGTAAAACACTTTTTATCCAAATCTTTCAATATTATTTTTAATTATTGTGTCAGTTAAGATTAAGAAAGTTATATTATTTGAATAGTAGTCGTATATTTAGAATAAACTGATTTAGGATGCTTTATGCATTAAAAATACACTTTGTGTGTTAGAGACTGATTCGAGATGGTCAATCTCCCAATGATAATAGCCTTTTGCAGTGGACATACTCCCAAAGAAAAAACAAGAACGAAAATTTGCAACAATTTTCTTCATATATTTCTAAGAAACCTCATAGCTCTTTTAAAGGCATACAAAATAGAAACTAAGAATTGGAAACTAACATTACGAGGACTGATGGAGACTAGCCTAAATCTACTGCATGAAATTTAAAGAGAGCAACAATTAAGGAAAATAAAGTGGTGCATGGTGCTGCAGTGTGTGCATCGAGACGTGGTGTTAACAAGGGTTTAAGCACGTATCAATTCTCGCGCCCTTGAAAACGTCCTTGTCCTCAAGGACGACCTCCACGGGGTCGCCGTTCGACACTCCCATTGGCATTCGGGGCGGTCTGAACTACGCGCCATGGTGGCCACCACTCTCGTTTCGTGGCTGCACCTTCTTTCGGAGTGTCTATGGTCAAATGTGTGCTTCCTATGATGTGGTGGTGATGGACCTCCGGTTTTTGTTGAGAAGTTGGAGGCTTTGAGCGAAATGATGAAGCTGCTACCACTAAAAGTTTGACTGTAACAATTGAAGTGAATTTCAAGGGAGCAGCCGACCAACGACGAAACCGACGAGGGTTGTTGGAACGACGGTAATAACCCAGCAACCAAACGGTTAGGGATGTGGGTGCTGATGTTAGGTATCAAGAGTCGTTATCGTAGCGGAATCACACACACACGCACACAATCGATAAACAGAAAGTAAAAGACACGAGAGATTTATAGTGGTTCAGCCCCGATTGGCCTACGTCCACTTTGCAACTAGCGTTCTTTATTATTACGTGCTCAGAAAATACAATTACAATAGAGGGGTATCAATAAGACTAGATTAGGGTTATCTATTTAAGGCAATAACTTAATCAACAAGATAGTGGGCTAAACAGCCCTAAGGCTGCCGCCAGCTATGTATCCCCAGATTCGGCCAGCCCTAGTGGCCCAAGGGCCAGCCGCAGGTGGCCCAAGGCCTAACCCATCCCGGCCTGGCCCAAAACCTTCACAACCCAACAATCTCCCACTCGAAGGGCTTTGCTCAATCCACAAACACCGTCCAAGTAATCCCCAACACAGTAATTCTAATATCCTCCATATCCAAAGTCTCCCGAGCCTTCAGTCCCCATAAACAAGCTCAGACCTCATCAAATCCACCCTAGTTGTAGCGCCCCTCTCATCATGTACATGAAGGGGTAGTTGAAGCTCCCACGAGCTCCAACCCAACAGTCATTTCTGACCCATCCTCTGTCTCAACTGGTTTACACATTCCACCAGATCCAAAGAGCACTGAGAATCAGCACCACTCTCCACATTCAGTAAGTGTTTCCCTGGTGAGATTTTATCAATCAGAATACCGGTCTTCAAAACCCAACGGTGCTTTGTAACTGTGCCCGTAACACACCCCGTGCTCCCACTATCACCAAACCCCTGAACTAGTTTAGACCTCCGATCTCGCTCAGCTTGAGTCACCTTAACACAAGGCTTCACCCTTGCAAAATGAACCCTCTTTTGCTCCTTTGACTCAGCGAACCCGACTCTATTATGCTTAACCGGGACAGTTACTCCCTCAGCAGATACTTCAACCATATAAAGTGACCCCTTGTTTCCCCGAGCAATAACCAGATTTCCATTTGTCACTTTCCATTTGCCACCACCGAACTTTACTTCCATTCCCTATTCATCCAACTGACCGACATAAATAAGCTTCGTTGTCAGACTTGGAATCACCCTGACTTTTCAAGGTCCATGTAGTCCCCAATGGAGTTTTCAGACCAATATCTCCCATGTCCGTTACTTTAAGAACCTCACCGTTACCTAAACGTACCTTCCTAAAGTCACCTATCTTCAGATTCACCATCGTTTCCCCACTGTGTATCGCATGAAACGAATCAATGTCAGACTCCACACAGCAAACCAATGCATAACCCAAGAATCAATGTCAGACTCCACACAACAAACCAATGCATCATGAGACTCTTCCTCTGCTTCCACACTGTTCACTTCCTTCTGCTCAGATCCTTCCTTTTTCTTTCCCGTACATTGACTTTTCACATGTCCAACTTCATTGTAGCTCCAGCACTTCACATTCTTTCGAGCTCTAGACGAACTCCTCCCCCTACTATTTTCCCTTCCCCTGCCCACATTGAATATATCAGAAGAAGATCCTCCACTAGTGTTCCTCGGGCGAATGTCTTCACCCATAATACTATCCCGGATCACGTCAAACTTCAAATTCTCAGCTCCACCAGAATTAGCGATCGCTGTCACATAACCTGACCAGCTGTCAGACAAAGAGGATAACAGGATCGCCATCAAACTTCGTACCAACAGTCGATAACCTAGACAAAATTGAATTTATATTATTTATGTGATCAGGTACTGAGCTTCCGTCATTCATCCTCATCATGAACAACTCTCTCAACAAGAACACCCTGTTACCGCCAGACGACTTTTCATACATATTTGACAAAGCCGTCATCATACCATGTGCCGTGGTTTCCTTCATGATATTAAACGCTACACTCCTCGTCAAAGCCAATATGATCTTACCTCTCGCCCTTTTGTCCTTATAATTCCAAATCACTTCGTCGGCCTTACTCAAACCACTCGGTTTCTCTTCTAATGTCATCTCCAAATCGTTTTCACTGAATAACGCCTCTATTTGCATCTTCCACCATGCAAAATCAGTCCCGTTAAACTTCTCGGTTCGAACTCTCCAGTCTTCAGCCATTGCAAACGAGAATCAGAAAACCAAAATTAAAAGTCAACCAATCTAAGCCAAGCAACCTCCAAAGAAAACCCGAAACACCCGAACTGACGCTTCACCTGCAAAACCTGTGACCAACAGCAACTTCAAGGGTTCAAGAAACCTAAACCCTAATCGCAAAATCACAAAAAAATTCAAATCAGCCCTTGCTTCCTGTTTCCCTACTTGCGCCAATCACCTAGGGTTTTATAACCCTAATCGCAGACAACCAGCAACCCCAAATATGGCTGCAATAAGCCGAACAACAACAAACAGTAACTGGGACAGTGAAACAGCCCTTGCGGCCCTTTTGAACAACAGAAAAAAATAGGACAGCCGCCAGAACCACAACCCTTTTCGAAACAGTCCTCCTCACCTTCTTCCTTGTGATTGAAGCAGTGCAGACCGTGTGTAAACAACGAGCCAAAGCTCTGATACCAGTTGTTAGGTATCAAGAGTTGTTATCGCAGCGGAATCACACACACACACACAATCGATAAACAGAAAGTAAAAGACACGAGAGATTTATAGTGGTTCAGCCCCAATTGGCGTATGTCCACTTTGCAACTAGGGTTCTATATTATTAGGTGCTCAGAAAATACAATTACAATTGAGGGGTATAAATAAGACTAGATTAGGGTTATCTATTTAAGGCAATAATTTAATCAACAAGATAGTGGGCTAAATAGCCCTAAGGCTGCCGCCAGCCATGTATCTCCAGATTTGGCCAACCCTAGTGGCCTAAGGGCCTAGCCCAGCCCATCCCGGCCCGGCCCAAAACCTTCACAACCCAACAGCTAACAGTGCCCATTTCGGTGCAAGAGATGGGGCCAGGTTTTGTGGTGGTGGTTGGATGTGCGTGGCTGAGCCAAAGGTGGAAATAGAGGCGATGGCAGCCGGTTTGGCGAGGTTTGGGTTGGGTTTGGCAAGGTTAGCTATGAGTGTTAGGGTCTGTTCAAATTGGGTGGCTAGTTTAGCGATGATGATGTCATGATTGAAGGACTGCTCGTGTATGGCGGAGGATTCCTTGGACAAGATTTCAACGATGACTGCAAGGGGCTTTTCGATGGACGGTGGGGCGTGGGTTTGGAGGCTGTTTCAGGATGATGACGGTGGTCCCATGGCACATAAGTGCCGTTTTCAAATCGGTAATGCCGACGATCGTTGCAAGCTATAAGACCAACCTGCAACTAGGTCATGATAAAACCCACTTCTGGCATGGTAGTACAACTGTGATCGGACATCCCATTGAAAGGAATCGTCTAGCATGGCGGAAGGATGAGGACGATAATGTAAGCACCAAATGTTAGAGATCGATTCGAGATGGTCAATACAGTTATAGCTTGTGATTTACAAAGATTTATCTGTTTTTGTGCTTCTTGCAGCTACCGGACGAATTATTTTCTCATGATTGTGTTTATTCTTGGTAAGCTTAAGCTAGAGATCCAATTATTTGACCTGTTTTTGAAGTTGTTTTTAAACGCTAAGCAGTTAATGCAGTAAAATATCGGATATCGGTCAAGGACTGATATTCGAGATATCGGTTATCGCGGTGAGATATCGGTAACCATAAATTTATATAAAAATTATATATTAATCATCAGATTCAATAGTCATAGACTAGAAACATACAATTTATGTATAAATTTATAAATATATCATTACTTTTATGTTTTTTATGTATAAATTTATAAGTTTGAGGACCAAATAAAAACTAGTAAAAATGTAGAGAGGTTAAAAGTTAAAAATCCAAACTTAATAAACCCTAAATCCCTCTAACCCGTTCATTGCGCCGTTCCCCCTCTGCTCCGCCATTCCCCCTCTGCCTCGGAGCCTCCAATCTCACGCACACCAGCCCAAAATCAGATCGATTGGGTTCGGAATCGTGGATTGCTGGGTTGATTTCCCACAATGGAGACACATGTGGTTCGATTATGCTTTGAAATAAGGTAAGAATTCGTTCTACTTGCTCGATTTGGTCCAAACCGAGAATATCGGTAATTCGACCGATATAATGAACTCATGTTATCGGCGATATATCGGTAAATATCGCCGATAATATCGGCTCCGATATTCCAACCGATATTTGGACCGATATTTAGTCCAACCTCCGATATCCGAGATATCACCAAGATATCACCGAGATATCGGTGTTATCGACTGCATAGATAATAGCCTTTTATAGTAGGCAAATAATCCCAAAGAAAAAACAAGAACGAGACTTTGCAACAATTTTCTTCATATATTTCTAAGAAACCAAATGTTAGAGATCCATTCGAGATGGTCAATCTCCCAATGATAATAGCCTTTTGTAGTAGGCAAATAATCCCAAAGAAAAAACAAGAACGAGACTTTGCAACAATTTTCTTCATATATTTCTAAGAAACCTCATAGCCCTTTTAAAGGCATACAAAATAGAAACTAACATTATGAGGACCTGATGGAGCACTAGCCTATATCTACCGCATGGAATAGTACTGCATGGAATAGAAAGAAAGCAACAATTAATGAAAATAAAGTGGTGCATGGTGCTGCAACGTGTGCATGGGGACGTGGTGTTAAGAGCACTCACAGTGGGTTCTTTATCATCATCCATATAATTTAACTAAAAAACACATTTACCTTATCAATTTAAAGGATTTAAAAAAAAACCCACATCCGATTCCTTATATTTATCTCTATTCAATTAAATAATACTCTTTCAATCATTTTTTTATTATTCTTTCTCTCTCTTCCACTTACAAAAGAATTATAAAGGATGAATATTGAGTTGGTAAATATATGAAATTACAATTCAATCCATACATATTATCCTTATAATTTAAGTATAAGGAAAAAATATAAAGAATGGGATGGAGTGGGTAATTTGGAAAGTTTTTTAAATTTACCTTAAAATATAAGGATAATGCATGATTTACAAAACCCATTGTGAGTGCTCTAACCAAGGGTTTGAGCACGTATCATTGTGTGAATTTCATCTCGTTCTTTGCCATTGGTTTTAAACTGCGCGATGCCCTCCGATGCGTTCCGATACGTTTTGGTCCAAATCCCGATGCGCGGGCATCACGTATGCGATGCGCTCCTTATTAAAAAAAAATACTAAAAATAAATATACATAACAATTTTTATATTGTAAATATTTAAACATAAAAACACACTTATAAGAACCTACCCATCTGACTCGTTTCTTTTTAAGCTACCTTTTTTTGAATTTAATGGTCTGACCCGTTGGAGATAAAACATAACCTAAGTTGACCTATTTTTGATTAAATGCGATCGAAATTTCCCAGACACTAGATATAACCAATCGGTATAACTTTGATCATGCACATAAATTGTTGTTCCTTGTGGCATGCTTTTTACAGTATAAGTGGAGAAAATAGAAATTATGGTACGCCTACCAATCCTGTTGTTCCTGCAAGGATACCAGGAGGATCATGTAGTGGAGCTGCTGTTGCTGTTGCTGCAAAACTTGTTGATTTCTCGTTAGGTATGCTGTGAAATACAATATTTTATAATTCAGTGATTGATCGTAACATTTTCTTTAAGGCACCGTGCACTTATTGATTCTAACAATGTGCCAAAGGTGTTGACACTGTTGGTGGGGTAAGGCAACCTGCTGGACATTGTGGCATTCTTGGATTTCGGCCATCGTATGGTGTTGTTTCTCATTTGGGGATTATTCCTATCTCAACAAGTTTGGACACTGTTGGTACAAATTCTTTGATAATCAGTAAATGCTACATATACTCAATAAAGTTCGTATATGTATATATATATTTATTCAACAAGTTCTTTAGTCTGTCATTATACATTCCTGTATATATGCTGCATAGTGTACATCTTAATTTGTTATATGATATGTGTGTGCTGATGGTTTGAAACCGACATTCTTTGCTACCTTCAATTCTTCAAATGAGAACTTGTGGCTACTTTAGAATTGTATTGCTAGAAATGAAGATTTATATGCTACTTTTTTTGCTCATTTTAGTCGGTATTTAAGTAATGATAAAATGACCAAAAAGGTTTTTTTTATATACTAGTAAAACATCTAAATTTAAAATACAATTATAATACTATTTTATAATATATTATTATTCGTCATCTTCATCTTTTACTCTAAGTAAATTGACTTTTCAGGATGGTTTGCCATGGATCCCAGTATATTACATCGTGTAGGACAAGTGCTGCTACAAGGACAATTTACAGTCCAACGGAATCCTAGGAGTGTTATCATTGCTGATGACTGTTTTCAACTATCAAAAATTCCTATCCATTGGTTGACCCAGGCGGTAATCAGATCAACCGAGAATCTATTTGGAAGTATGTCCATTTGTCTTCTTATTCTATTACATGCATTATATGTTTTTCTTCCTCTTCCACCAAGGTTGAAATGTTGATCCATTTACTTATGGCTTGATTCATGTTAATTTTTCTTTGTATCTATAACGGGCCAAATGGGTGATATCAAAAGAATTTAGCTAAAAAAACTATGGATGGAAAGATTCAATAAGTGTTTTTTTAGTGCATACAACCTACCAAATTATTTTATTCGATCATTATTATAATAATAAATGTATGAACACATGTAACACATGAATTATTTATTAAAAGTTTGACAAAACTGTTTTAGGTGAACCCAACACAACCTGTATAAAAAAGTTGCACCGTTTTGACCCAAACCTGTTTTGATTCGTTACCCAATCTGCTTATTTTATCACCTCTGCCATTTGTGGGTGTAAAAGACTGTTTTCTTATGAAGTAGTGGGTTCTGCAGAGCAAGTTTTGAAGCATGAGATCCTCAGTGATTACATTGCTTCCAGAGTTCCAAGCCTGAAAGCACTTGATTCTAACAAGTCAAATGGTGATGTTAAATCTTCATCTCTAAAGTCACTTGCTAACATTATGCAGCTACTAAGGAGGTAATGTAAATTTAACCTCTGGGTTAATTATTTTATATTGCTCTTTTTGTTAGTTCTAGTTATAAGTTCAATATGGAATTGATATTGGCAATTGGTTGGATAGGAACTGATGGTTTTTTTTGTTCATCATTTTCTTTCGTCCGACGTTTTTATCATCATTGTAGAGTTAGTTTTGCATACAAGAATTTTGTATGGGTTTTGAAGAAGAAAGATTGTCCATTGAGATTAATAAGTGTAAAGACATCTTAAGATATGCACAAATCATGTAGATTTAGGTGTTTTTTTTTAAAAGTTAATGTGTTAGATATGATTACATAAAACTGTACTATCGGTCTAGTTCTTTGAATAAAGCAATTTAGGATTCTGTAAGCATTGCATACACTTTGGGTGACTCTTGACCAGTACCACACATTTGGTTCATTTCAGTTCTATTGAAGTTTTTTAGGTTTGCCATTTGATTCTTTAGAGGTAAGATATAATCGCAATTGACCCATTAGGTACATGAGTCAAAATGGCCGCCTCTAAAATATCTAAAAACATAAACTTTCCATTTTAACTATTTCTGGTGAAGTGTTGTATGATAGCACTGTATTAGAAAGTTAGATTTACAATAATTAAGTATACTACGTAAAAAAGAAGAACAAAATAAGAAGTAGAAAAACTAGCAATATAATAAAGAATGATAAACAAATTTTTTAAGAAAGCCATAAAGTAAAATGATAAAAATGAACTGAACGTTTGAACTTGCAATTACTAAGAGATAAACTTGGTAATCAGTATTGTATTGAATAATAATGATTACATGATGTACATATAAGATACATAATTACACTTTAATCCCTCTAATATTAAGTAATACATATATTGTCTAATATTCCCCCGCAAGCTAAGGCCGGGGAGCGACCTGTAGCTTGGACCGTAAGAAGAGAAACCGTTGTGAGGGCAATGGCTTTGTGAAGACATCGGCAATCTGACCATTTGTAGAAATAAACTGAACTGAGAGTTGTCCTTGAGCAACCTTTTCTCTGACAAAGTGAGAGTCCACTTCCACATGTTTCGTACGTGCATGAAAGACCGGATTTGCTGATAAGTACGTAGCACCTAGGTTATCACACCATAATGTAGGTACCCACTTAACAGGAACCCGGAGTTCACGCAAAAGTGTTTGAAGCCAAGTGAGTTCTGCTACTGTGTCAGCAAGACCTTGTATTCCGACTCCGTGGAGGACCGAGAGACAGTTCTTTGTTTTCGAGCAGACCAAGACACAAGATTAGATCCGAGATATATAGCATATCCCCCGGTAGATCGTCGGTCATCCAGGCAACCAACCCAGTCAACAACAGAGAATGCACTAATAGAGTTAAAGGCCGAGTCTGTATAAGCATGCAGGAGTGTACCGAAATCATGTTTTATTAGAAGACCATGAGCAGCTGTGCCTTGCAAGTATCGGAGGATCCTCTTAACCGCCGACCAGTGATTATCAGTTGGAGAATGCATAAATTGGCAGACCTTGTTGACTGCAAAAGTAATGTCCGGTCGGGACAATGTAACATACAGTAGGGCACCCACTATTTGATGGTATTTTACCGGATCAACAAAAGATGAAGATTAGCCGTAGTGGTAATCGGTGAAGGCATCAGTTTAGCATTGGAAAAACTAGCTCGTTCAATCAATTCACGGATATACTTTTGTTGTGAAAGAATCATGTCAAAACCTTGAGTGGTTATTTCAATACCCAAAAAATAGGACAAGGGGCCCATATCCTGAACAGCAAAAGAACGGCTTAGACGGTTGACCACTCGGTCGATTTCCTGTGAATGTTACCTGTCAAAATAATATCATCAACGTAGACAAGCATGTATAGGAGGTCCCTAAGACGAATAAATAAATAGTGAGGGATCGGTCTTGGAACCGTGGAAGCCGAGTGTATGAAGAACCGTGGATAGGCGTTGAAACCACGCCCGCGGTGCCTGTTTTAATCCATACAAGGATTTGTGAAGAAGACAGATATGATCCGGTTTGTTCAGATCCACAAAGCCCTGAGGTTGTTGCAAGTAAACTGTCTCGGTCAAATTGCCATGAAGAAAGGCATTCTGCACGTCTAGTTGTCTTAAGGGCCATTTTTGTGCAACAGGTAAAGAGAGAACAACACGTATGGTGGTTGATTTGACCACCGGACTAAAGGTCTCTTGATAATCAATGCTCGGTTGTCGAAACCCCTTAGCGACCATGCGTGCTTTATAACGTGTGATGGCCCCTGTTTGATCCCTTTTTAATATATACACCCACTTGAAGTCAACAACATTGGAATTCGGAACACGTGGGACTAAGGACCATGTGCCATTTCTCATAAGCGCTGAATACTCTTCAGCCATGGCTGTACGCCACTGATGGTGTTTGTTAGCAATAGTAAAGGTGGCAGGTTCAGTGTCAAGAGAAGGAGTATGGGTATGGAAAGAGGTGGCATTGTGTGTTTTTGTTTGTTTGGGATTGGGACGGAGGTTGACTGGTCTAGGACGGGGTGGTGGTTGGGCTGAGGTGGTTATGGAGTGACGGTGATAAGTTTGAAGGAGAGGTGGTGTGTCAGGGAGTTGTTGTGGGTCGGGGAGTGGTTGGGCCGGTTGTGGTGATAAGGCTGTGGGCTAAGATGGTTGGACCGAGGGTGGGGATGGGGCTATGGATTGTGTTTGGGCTGAGGCAGGTTGGGAAGAGGTAGCTGTGGTAGGTGTGGGCTGAGGTGTGTGAGCCGAGGCAGGTGTGGTAGGAGTGGATGGTAGGGAAGGCGTATGAGGGTGTGGCATGGTGTCGGTTTGAGGTGGGTTTTGTGAAGGAGAGGGGGGTGTAGTAGGTGAAGGAGGTATAAGATATGATGAGAAATAAGGGTTGGGAGATGATGAGGGAGAGGGGTTGGTAGGTGGTTTATGAAAGGGAAAGGAATGCTCATCAAAACGAACGTGTTGAGCGATATAAATGCGTTCAGAAGTGGGGTCAAAACACCGGTAGCCGTGGTGGGAGGTGCTATACCCAAGGAACACACATGGGAGTGACCGAAAGTCCATTTTATGTTTGTTATATGGACGAATGTGTGGGTTTTGTGAAGGAGAGGGGGGTGTAGTAGGTGAAGGAGGCATAAGATATGATGAGAAATAAGGGTTGGGAGATGGTGAGGGAGAGGGGTTGGTAGGTGGTTTATGAAAGGGAAAGGAATGCTCATCAAAACGAACGTGTTGAGCGATATAAATGCGTTCAGAAGTGGGGTCAAAACACCGGTAGTCGTGGTGGAGGTGCTATACCCAAGGAACACACATGGGAGTGACCGAAAGTCCATTTTATGTTTGTTATATGGACGAATGTGAGGGTAACAACGGCAACTGAAAACACGAAGAGAAGAAAAATCAGGTTGATGTTGAAAGACTTGTTCAAGAGGTGAGATGTTAGCGTTTGCTCGAGAGGGCATCCGGTTTATGAGGTAAACTGTCGTGTCAAAGGCAAAGTGCCAAAATCGTTGTGGAACGTGAGATTGGGCTAGTAAGGTAAGACCGGTTTCAACAACGTGACGGTGACGCCGCTCGACAAAGCCGTTTTGTTCACTTGTATGTGGGCACGAGAGATGGTGAATGATGCCACGAGAGGAGAGGAGCGGAGAGAGACTCCGGAATTCACCTCCCCAATCAGTTTGGACATATTTCTATTTAGTTTTAAATTGTCGTTCAACCATAAAGAGAAATTGTGTAAAAATATCACAAACATCATATTTCAATTTCAAAGGGAATATGCACATAAACCTGGATTAATGGTCAACACACAATAGAAAATAACGATGGCCATCAAAAGAGGTAACGGGGGCGGGCCCCTTACATCACAGAAAACTAAATCCAAAACATTCAAACTTTTATAAGTAGATGGCAATAAATGAAGTTTTGAAGATTTTCCAATGGAACAAGAGTCACAAAACGAAGTAGTACAATTATTAAGCAAAGGTAAATGATATTTTGATAACATAGACTTCAAAAGCTGTGGATGAGGATGTCCAAGTCTTTGATGCCATGTTGTGGAAGAAGCACGGGTGGCGGAGAAAACGACTTTAGAAACGGGTTGTATCCTCGGGATCTGGAAGGAGTAGAGACCATCATTACTTGGACCCGTGTGGAGGATAGTGCGTGTAGACTTGTCCTTCATACAAAAGAAAGTAGAGTGAAATTCAAAAAAGACATTATTGTCATGGTAAAATTTTTGGACAGAAAGAAGATTACATTTGATTTCAGGAACATGAAGTATATTTTGAAGAGAAAAGGTTTTGTTTGGGGAGTAAAATGTTTTGTTTGGGGAGTAAAATGTGGAGGAATCAATGTGGAGAATGGGTAAACCCTTACCGTTGCCAACGTGGAGAGTATTCTCACCATAGTAGGCCTCAGGGTTGTCAAGGCTAGAGAGATCAGGAGCAACATGCTGATTAGCCCCAGTGTCCGGAAGCCAAGAGGTTGATGCTTGTGAGCGGTAATCAGTAAAGTTGGCGGATGGTTGTGGTCTCGTCCTCAATGTATTAGGATCACGATTGGGACATTGAGAGGGAACATGACCAATACCGCACCTGTTGCATGAACCAAAAACAATATTCTGATTAGTAGCCCAACTAAATTGAGTACGATTACCTTCTCATTGATTGCGGTTGTTGTAGTTCCCTCGTCCACGGGTACTCCCTGATCGAAAGTTTGAGCCGCGAGTACGATTGTTGCTGGACCGGTTTATGTAGTAAGCATGTGCTGGCTGTGAACTAACCGGTTGAAGTTGTAAACCAAGTTAAGTTGTAAGTTGTTGAATAGCTTGAAGGGCCTCCGGTTGAGACAGAGATTGACCGGGTGCACGGTTTGGAGTAACAGCCGTGAAGGCTTGTGTTGAGGTTACTTTGGTGGAGGGCTTTTTGATCATGAAGTCATGATCAGACAAGAGACCATGAAGTTCGACAAAAGCAGTTGGGAATTGTCGAGCAAGGAGAGTAGACTTCAAGCCGTTGTATTCTTCCCGTAGACCGGAAATCACCAATATAACAAGATCTTTTTCTTTCACAGGTTCTCCCAGATTGGCAAGTGCATCGGAGTATTCTTGAGCCCGAGTCAGGTAAGCAACTCATCACCTTTCATAGCAATCGTCAAAAGTTGAGAACGAAGAGTGTATTCCCTCGAGGAAGTATGAGGAGCATAGGCATGCTCGAGGGATAGCCAAAGATCTCTGGATGTAGTGCCCTGGACATGCTGAAACGATGCTTCAGAAACAGTGGACATGATTAACATGCGAACGTGAGCATCATTAGAAACCCAGATTGCATGAGTAGGGTTTGCGATAGAGGACACAACGGCTCCTTTGTCTTTATCGGAAACAGATTCAATAGTGGGAGGAGGACACGGAATTGTGCCATCAACGTAGCCAAATAAACTGTTTGTAACAAGAAACGGTTGTAGCATAGCCTTCCAATAACCATAGTTGGTCGAAGACAAGGTGAAACCAAACTTGTGAGAATTATGGGTTGTCTTTTCGGTTTGAGAGAAGACTGTGAGAAGGGCCATCAAAAAGGGCTGGTTGCAATTGCAATCGCAAATAATAAAAAAAAAATTGGTTGTCTGGAGGGCTGTTGTTATCGGAAAAGAAGAAGGCTGTTGTTGCCTTGTTGCGATCAGAAAAGAAGAAGGCCTGTTGTTGCCTTGTTGTTGCGACAAGAAAAGAAGGCTGTTGCCTTGTTGTTTTGATCGGAAAAAAAAGAGGAGACCGCAGAGCTTGTGGGGGCTGTTTGAGGATTACGGTTAGGCTTTGATACCAAGATAAACTTGGTAATCAGTATTGTATTATTGTATTGAATAATAATGATTACATGATGCATATATAAGATACATAATTACACTCTAATCCCTCTAGTATTAAGTGATACATATATTGTCTAATACTAAGAGTAAAGGTGAATCATAGATGATGCAACAAATTTATTGAAGAGAAAACAAAGAAGTGGGGAACCATTAGTGGGCTAAGAGGCAAAGAATTGTAGTATCTTCTCCCCTTTGCTTTACAAATGAAAGGGTTCCCTCTGTGATTTGTATAATAAATTGTAATCTTGAATGCAGGCAAGAATTCAGCCATAATCACTTTGAGTGGATCAGCTCAATATTGTTTTATTGTATTGAAAAATAATGATTACATGATGTATATATAAGATACATAATTACTGATAAGAAACGAAACATAAGATTTAAGCAATTAAGGATTACATTTAAGCAATTAAGAATTAGAAGAAGAAATAAGAACAATAGTAGGGTTGTATTGATGGCCTTCAACAGAAAATACAAAAGGATGATTCCAGGGCTGTGCCCTCTCTCACTACAACCGTAGGAGCCTAACAAACTCACAATCACTCACCTCCCTCACCAGCCTTATTCCTCCCCTACAAATACTATCTCTCCTCTAACTAACTCCTAGCCACTTTGAGAAAAGTCCCCTTTGCCCCTCCTAGAATACACATATAGCAATTGGTTTTATCTTTAACAAGGAGGGGTGTATCTCTATCACTACTTCCTCCTTCCAAAAAAGTCTTGACCTCAAGACTTGTAGTTGCAAACCGATCAGGAGGTACTATGGTAGGCTGCAGAGGATCACTCTGCACAGTAGCTTGAGAATACAAGTCAGCAGAAGCACCCTTTAGCTGGACTGGAATGCCTTTGTAATCAAACTGCATCAGGGCCTTAGGCCAATCATGGATCACTGCACCTAAAGAATGTAGCCATTCCATTCCCAAAATGAAATCAAGACTGCCCGTATCAAAAACCAAAGCATCCAACTCGAAAGTGCTGGGACCAAGCTAAATTGGAAGCTTAATGCAGGGTCAGTGACAACAGCCCGTTGCTCAGCACCCCAAGTGATATGAATACCCGGAAAAGTGGTTATGGAGAGACCCAACTCAAGATCCAAACGGCGAGAAACAAAGTTATGTGTTGCCCCACTATCCACCAACACACAAACCGGATGTCCAAATAAGCTCCCTGCAATTCGCAAGGTGGGAGCACCACCCTGAACAGCCACGAGACCCGGAGATTCCAAAGCCAGAACTGAACCCGTAGGAGAATCACCCGTCGAAGGAGTAACAGGAGAACCCTGAATAGCCAAAGCACAATTTTCCTCCTCTAATGAGTCATACTCATCCTCTCCTAACAGCAGGACCCGAAGTGAGCCCTCCGGGCATTTGTGAGCCGGCCCGTACTGTTGACCACACCAAAAACACATGCCCTTCTTCCGACGATCTTCCCACTCGGTGTGAGAGAGAGACCGAACTCCTCTATCCCTATGAGGCAAAGTCCTAACATCTGTGGAGGAAGGGAAGGTGGAAGACAGCAGTGAACGAGAAGGGTCACAGGAGGTGGAAAAAACCTTAGCCACAGAATCCAAGCTAGCAGTGCTTTTAGTCTCAGAACGATTGCCCATAGGAGACCCCTCACCCAACCTAGACACAGTCCATCCCATCGGATGAAGGTAACGAAAACGATTTCGGGAAGAGTTACCAGAACCAGGTCGTAACATAGCGTCAACATCCTTGGCTAAATACATGGCGTCCAATCGAGAATGAGGGCGATGGAGACACACCCACTGCTTCACATCGTCCTTTAAACCCGCCACAAAATACCCCAATCCGTGAGATTCCGGCAACCAAGGAACTAACGACAGTAGATATTCAAAATCATCAATATAATCGTAAATTGAATCCGATTGCTGGATATTGGCGAGTTGCTCATACGGATTTTGAATTTCTAGACCACTAAAACGTTGTAGCAACTCGGATTGAAAATCCGCCCATGAAAGGGAGGGGCGAACCTGAGTGATGATCGTAAACCAATGCTGAGCCACCCCTGTCATGCTCAATTGAGCGAGCTGCAAGCGAGTGTCATCGGACGTAGAGTTGATATCAAAGTACAGAGTCGCCTTCTTAATCCATCCCTGAGGATCAAAGCCCGAAAACTCAGGAAGCTTAATCTTCTTCACAGCCCAAGGAAGATGGATCGAGGAATCAGATTTGGAAGCGGGCGTCGAGAAATCCACAATCGAAGGCCCAGAACCCGACAAACCATCCATGGGTCGCTTCTCTTGCAATTTCATCCAAGCTAAGACATCACGTCGGAATACAACGGATTCCTCCTTATCGGCAGTCAAGGAGCTTAGCGCTGATTTGATTTCCGTAACATCCGATTGGAGTTGTTGAATTTGTTGCTCATGAGCATCCAAACGAGATTGATGATTGACCATGATCGCCGCAAGTAACAAATGAAGGAATTGGAATTCAGAAATCGGAACTAAAACCGAATCGAGAGCAGAGGGAGGCAGGTCAGACCAATGATAAGAAACGAAACAAAAGATTTAAGCAATTAGGGATTAGATTTAAGCAATTAAGAATTAGATGAAGAAATAAGAACAATAATAGGGTTGTATTGATGGCCTTCAACAGAAAATACAAAAGGATGATTCCACGGCTGTGCCCTCTCTCACTACAACCATAGGAACCTAACAAACTCACAATCACTCACCTCCCTCACCAGCCTTATTCCTGTTAGGATCAATCATGCAACACACAAGCAAGAAAGATAAAAAGACACAAGATTTACGTGGTTCGGTCAATGTGACCTACATCCACGGGGGCAACTAGGGTTTTCTTTTGTTGAGTGATAATGAATTACAAGTACAAGAGATTAATTTATAGGCATAAATTAGGGTTAGACCCTTAATCAACAAGTTAACTAAACTGGGCCCGCTTCAGGCTAGGGCTGTTAGGAACGTGGCGCAGCGGAATCAACACACACATGCACAAACGATAATCACGCGGTACAGAAAAATAAAGGACACAAGAATTTTACGTGGTTCGGTCCCAGTGGGGGACCTACGTCCACGGGCTGCAACTAGGTTATTTCATTAAGCTCTAGGCACACAGATTACAATTACAACATAGGGTATTTATAGATTAAAACTAGGGTTCCTAACTTGTTCTCCAAGTTAGGCCCAAACCGTATAGATAGGCCCATTAGGGCCGGCTAACCCTAATTAGGGCCGGCCGCCTCTAAACGAGACTCCACACCTAACAATCTCCCACTTGGAGGCTCGAGCAATCCTCAATCCACCATCCAAGCAGACCCTATACCATTAACTCCAGTAATCTTCAATAACAGAAATCCTCCAAGCCTCCAGTTCTAAGAACAAGCTAACACTTCACTATTATAAGTTTCCAAGCCTCCAGCTCCCAAGAACAAGCTAAGATTTCAAATAACAAAAGTCCTCCAAGCCTTCAGTTCCCATAAACAAGCTAAGACTTCAATCCAATCCTCCTAGTTGCAGCAGCCAACTCCTCAATTACCAGAAGAGCCCGTTGAAGCTCCCCCGAGCTCCAACCTAGCAGTCATCACTGACCCAGCCATGGCAAAACCCGCCATTGACTCATCCTCAATCTCAACCGGCACCTACTCACTCGAACTACCGACTCCAGAGACTTCCAGAGGAAACACCACTCTCCAAAACCTGCAAGTACCATGGAGAGATTTTCCCATTCGGAATTCCGGTCTTCAAAACCCAACGGTGTTTAAAACTGTACCCAGAACACGTCCCATGCTCCCACTGTTCCCAAAACCCCTGACCTGGTTTAAACCTCCAAATGCACTCAGCTGACATCCCCGTGGCTCCAAGATTCACACTTGCAAAATGAATCCACTTAGCTCTACCCGATGCAGCGAGTCAAGACTTTAATACTCGGAAGTTGGTTCCCTTCTTCCAGCGATACATAATCCTGTATCTTCCCAAAGTCTTCAAACAATAGATTCACCAATGCTTCATAGAAGTGAGTAATGAAGCATACCAGAATCTTGAACCCAAGAGTCTCCACTGCCATCACTGAGTCCCAATGCATCAACCCAGACACATTCTCAGAAGCAGAATTTACTATCTTTGACATCGACTCTAAAAGAATGTCACATACCTCCATGCAGCTCCACCAAGTCAACTATGCTCAGCTCCCACTGTCCCTGTTATCCCAACCCATGCCAAATGTCGTACCACTGATCACCACCGAACAAGAAACCGCTTCACAGTTCTAGACCAGCTAACCGGCAAACGGTTATAACAACAGCAGAGCTTTCATGAAAGTAAACGGTACCAAGGATTCTGTGATCGTACACCCGATCATCTAACCCTAACCGAAAAAATCTTTCAACCGAGCAAATATCACATGACTTCCCTTTTTTTCACTTATGTCATCACCAGCACACCCGCTGGTTCCATTTTCTTCCGGTTTATCCATTGTTAGTACCACATCCAAGTTCACTTGACAAACCAACCAACCGAAATCCAAACCGCCAAACCTTTCGATAACAACCATCCTGTCTCCAGCCATAACAATAGCACACAGAAAATATATCGAAACAGTGAAACAAACACAGTAATGTCACGGGCCTGAACTTGACAGTTGTTCTACCAAACACTGTCAATAAACCGATCTGCTCCTGCAATAAACCTCGCAGACAAATCTAAACCCGAATACTGAATTTCACATAACCCGGTTCCCAAATAGTTGATAATAAACAGTCAAACAGAACTAAACAAAACTCTAACCTTTACCCGACGAATCCAAGAGCTTTATAACCAAACCCTAATCGGCGGCTTCAAAGAGTTTAACCCGGTACCCGAAACAATCAAACCGTTAACCCGCAACACAAACCCGAAACACCCGACCCGACGCTTCACCTGCAAACCCGAGTGAAACCAGCAACTCCAAGAGATCCACAACAGAAACTCTAATTGCAAAATCACTCCAAATCAGTCCCGAACAGCCCTGTTTTCTCCCAAAACAGCCCCGTTTTCCTCCAAAACAGCCCTGTTTTCTTTCCCCTTTTGCGCAACCTAGGATTTGAAAAAACCCTAATTCCGGCGGCCCAAAAAACAAGAAACCAGGCTGCGAATCAGCCCTGGAACAGCAGCAGAAAAAAGGGAAAATTTTTTTTCTTCGAAAACACTGTTCATGCCGGAAAAACACTGTTCACGCCGGAAAACACTGTTCACGCCGGAAACACTGTTCACGACGGCGACGGTACTGTAGTGGCGGCGACGGTACTGTAGCAGCAGATCTGAATCAACCCTCGATCAGCCTCTACCCTTTTTTCTCGATCGAAAACCGTGCAGACCGTGTGTAAACAACGAGCCAAAGCTCTGATACCACTTGTTAGGAACAACGTGGCGCAGCGGAATCAACACACACACATGCACAAACGATAATCACGCGGTACAGAAAAATAAAGGACACAAGAATTTTACGTGGTTCGGTCCCAGTGGGGGACCTACGTCCACGGGCTGCAACTAGGTTATTTCATTAAGCTCTAGGCACACAGATTACAATTACAACATAGGGTATTTATAGATTAAAACTAGGGTTCCTAACTTGTTCTCCAAGTTAGGCCCAAACCGTATAGATAGGCCCATTAGGGCCGGCTAACCCTAATTAGGGCCGGCCGCCTCTAAACGAGACTCCACACCTAACAAGGGCCGGCTGACCCGAAGCCTACATCCCAACAATCTCCCACTTGGAGGCTTCGAAACACGTTCAACTCCACTTTGTACTTCTGCAAATGAAAACCCATCTGATCTTCAGTACTCCCTAGTTGCCCCGTCTCCTCAACATTATTCCTGGAGACTAGCTGAAGCTATACAAAGCTTCAGCTTATCCAGCGCCACAGATTTGGTAAACATATCTGCTGGATTCTTCGCACCCGAGATATTCTTCAGACTGATTGTTCCTTCATTGATCAATTCTCTGACGAAGTGATATCTCATCCCTATGTGCTTTGTCTTCCCATGATAGACGGGATTCTTGGCAAGTTTCACTGCACTCTCATTGTCACAATACAATGAGTAATCAGATTGTCGTTTCCCCAACTCTTCAAGAAATGTTCTTAACCAAATTAATTCTTTGCTGGCCTCAGCAACACCCATGTACTCGGTTTCTGTAGTTGATAAAGCAACACTCTTTTGAAGACGGGACATCCAGCTCACTACTGTACCTCCCACTGTGAAAACATACCCTGTCGTGCTCTTAAACGACCCTTTACAACCACCTAGATCTGCATCAGTGTAACCCCTGAGTATAGCATCTTTCCCCTTAAAACATAACCCCATCTTCTGAGTACTCTTCAAGTATCTGAGCACCCACTTGACACCTTCCCAATGTTCTTTCCCTGGATCAGACATGAACCTACTGATGACCCCAACGGCATGAGCTATATCTGGTCTAGTGCAGACCATGGCATACATAAGACTGCCGACTGCCGACTGCTGATGCATAAGGAACGCTAGCCATCTCTGCTCTTTCTTCTTCAGTTTTAGGACATTGGTCCTTGGTAAGCTTCAAGTGACTTCCCAATGGAGTATTTCTAGGCTTGGTCTTTTCACTGTTCATCTTGAACCTCTCTAACACTTTCCCTATGTATTTTTCCTGAGAAAGTGTAAGAGAACCATCATTTTTGTTTCTGGTTATGCTCATTCCCAAAATCTGTTTGGCTGCACCCAAGTCTTTCATCTCAAATTCTTGAGACATCTGTTTCTTCAACTTGCTAATTTCTTTCATATCAGATCCTGCAATCAACATATCATCAATATAAAGTAACAGTATGATATAAGAGTTGCTGAACTTCAAATAGCAGCAATGATCCATCTGGCATCTCTTGAACCCTGACCTCTCCATGAAGTTATCAAACTTCAAGTACCATTGTCTAGGTGCCTGTTTCAGACCATATAAACTATTTTTCAGTTTGCAGACCCAATTCTCTTTCCCAACAACCTAAAAACCCTCAGGTTGTGCCATGTAAATGTCTTCATCGAGATCACCGTGAAGAAAAGCAGTCTTCACGTCTAGCTGCTCAAGGTGTAAGCTTTCTGCTGCTACAAGATTCAGAACTAGTCTAATGGTTGTCATTTTCACCACTGGAGAGAAGATCTCATCGTAATCAACCCCCTTCTTCTGTTGAAATCCCTTGACAACTAAACGGGCATTGTACCGTTTAGACCCATCATGTTCGTCCTTGACCCTGAAGACCCATTTGTTTTGTAGAGCTCTTTTGTCTGGCGGAAGCTTGACTAAGACCCATGTTTTGTTCTTATTCAAAGAGCTCATTTCATCCTTCATAGCATGCTCCCACTGGAGCGAATCTTTCACCTTTACCGCTTCAGTGTAATTCTCTGGTTCACCATTTTCTGTCAAGAGAATATAATTAACTGAAGGACCGGGACTGTATCTGTCAGGCTGTTTAGTAATTCTGGTGGACCTTCTGACCCAGTTTGCAGACTGGTCGGGCTGTTGAGGGGGTTGTTCATCTTCAGACTCTGAACTCCCACTGTCAGAAACTCCTCCCGACTCTTCATCATTACCACCATCGGGAAACATGTCAACATCAGGTTCGGGAACCGGTTTCTGGTTTTCTATCTCAACCTCCACATACTCTTTCTGAACCTTAGAATCTTTCCTGTCTTTGTACAATTCTGCTTCATTGAAGGTAGCATGTTTACTTCTGATTACCTTTCTTCTTTCAAAATCCCACAGCCTGTAGCCCATTTGATCTGCCCCATAGCCAATGAAGGTGTATTTCTTGGCTTTTGCATCCAACTTGTCACCATCTTTATTTAGGTCTTAAGCACTGCACCCGAAAACTTTCAAGTGCTCATATTTGACCGATTTACCCTTCCATTCTTCTTCAGGAACTTTATAGCCCAACGGTACCGAAAGCCCACGGTTGATAAGATAGGTTGCAGTGTTAATTGCATCAGCCCAGAACGTCTTTGGGAGCCCTGCATTCAATCTCATACTTCTGGCTCTTTCGTTCAACATTCTGTTTATTCTTTCTGCGACTCCATTTTGTTGAGGAGTGCCTGGAACTGTCTTTATCATCCGAATGCCATGTTCAGCACAGAAATTAGTGAACTTTGTGCTGATGTATTCCCCTCCGTTATCCGACTTCAAGCATTTTACCTTCAAATCAGTTTCAAGTTCAACATCAGTTTTCCATTTCTTAAAAACATCAAAAACTTCAAATTTATTTTTAAGAAAATACACCCATACCTTGCGTGTGGTGTCATCTATGAAGGTTACATAATATCTCGAGCCTCCTAAGGATGGAACTGGTGTTGGTCCAAAAACATCTGAATGAATGAGCTCCAATTTCTGAGCTTTAAGTGTCTTGCCAGTCTTCACAAATGACACCTTTTTCTTCCCGAGAACACAGGGTTCACAGAACTCTGACTCGACCCGTTTTATCTCTGGAAGTTTTCCCTTGGCGACGAGCATTTTCATCCCCTTTTCACTCATATGGCCGAGCCTTTGATGCCACAAACTCGAAGGACTCGACCCGCTAGTCACTGCATTAATACCACTTGCGGGTACTTCAACCATGTATAACGTACCCCGTTTCTTACCCTTTGCAATCACCATATGTCCTCTAACGACCTTCCATTGCCCTCCACCGAAAGTAACATCATATCCCAGATCGTCTAACTGCCCGACAGAGATCAACTTTCTCCTGAGGTTTGGAATAACCCTGACATTCTCCAATGTCCAAGTGGTTCCCAAGGAAGTCTTTAAGTCTACATCACCAATCCCTGTAATATCAAGAATCTGATCATCAGCTAACCGAACTCTACCGTGATTACCTGTTCGAAGATTTCGGACCATATCAGGGCATGAGACCGCGTGGAATGATGCACCTGAATCCATGATCCTGGATTCCACGGAACTCTCAACACAGCATATGAGAGTCTCATCTTTAGATTCTTCATCATCCTGTTTTTCGACTGTCACATTGTTTACTTCTTTCTTTACGGTCGGCGGTTTGGGGCACTGGTTTCTGAAATGCCCTTTCTCTTTGCAGTTCCAACATTCAATGTCAGCCCTTGGCTTTGACTGACCTCTCTTTCTGGACTTGGATCTACCTCTGTTTTTCCCCCTTTCACTTTTTCTCCCCCTTGACTTAGTACTCAGCATGGAATTTGATAATTCTCCGGTACTTCTTCTAGAGTCTTCATTCAAGATCAAATCACGAACTTTGCTGAACGTTAAAACATCAACAGAACCTGTGACTGCAGTGATTGTTCCTGACCAACTATCAGGTAATGAAGACAAAAGTAAGCACGCCTGTAACTCATCATCAATTTTAAAGTTTACTGAAGATAGACGTCTCAGATGAGAATTAAAAATATTAATATGATCAGTAACTGAACTTCCCTCTTTCATGCGGGTATTAACCAATTCCCGGATCAGAAACACCTTGTTAGCAGCTGATGGTTTCTCATACATGTTGGCCAACGCATCCATTATGCCACGTGCTGTGGTTTCCTCCAAGATGTTGTAGGCAACGTTCATTGACAGAGCAAGCCTTATAGTTGACTTGGCTTTCTTGTCAAGTGCCAACCAAACTGGTGTCATCGGTGTGGGCGGTGGTTCTAGTACCAAATCCAAATCCTTCTGAATTAGCAAATCGGTGATTTGCATTCTCCACCATCCAAAGTTCTGCTCGTCAAACTTTTCTATCTTGGTCTTTCCTTCCTCAGCCATTATCCAACTACAAATGCTTAATGATTGAGTCAAAACTGGAATAGTGTTCGAACACAACTTTTGGCCGGCTGCCTGAACTTGAGTGTTGTTCTATCGCACACTACCCGTGAGATCAGTTTCAAAAAATCGAAAAACAAAAGGAGTTGATAACGCACCTGAGCTTCTTGAAAAATACCAAAAAATAACCCAAGAAACCTAACCTTGTAAAACGTGCAGCCCACCCGAAAATCGCAGCAGCGAAATCAAACAAAACAGCGGCTGTTTGACTTTTTCTGGTCAAACTCAGCAGGCTGTTGACTTTTTCTGGTCAAACCCTAGCAGCAAGTACTGTAGCGGCGGCACTGTAGCAGCCAGGAAACACTGTAGCGCGGGGAAAACACTGTAGCGTCGGAAACATTGTAGCGACGTTACTGTTAACGCGCGCGGCAGTACTGTAGCGGCGGCACTGTAGCAGCCGGGAACACTGTAGCGTGGGGAAACACTGTAGCGTCGGAACACACTGTAGCGATGTTACTGTTCACGCGCGCGGCAGTACTGTAGCGGCGGTTACTGCTCACACGGTGGCGGCGGCGGCGAACTGACCTGTGGTTGCGATTGATCGATCAAGAGCCCGAGCTCTGATACCAGTTGTTAGGATCAATCACGCAACACACAAGCAAGAAAGATAAAGAGACACAAGATTTACGTGGTTCGGTCAATGTGACCTACATCCACGGGGGCAACTAGGGTTTTCTTTTATTGAGTGATAATGAATTACAAGTACAAAAGATTAATTTATAGGCATAAATTAGGGTTAGACCCTTAATCAACAAGTTAACTAAACTGGGCCCGCTTCGGGCTAGGGCCGGCTGACCCGAAGCCTACATCCCAACAATTCCTCCCCTACAAATAATCTCTCTCCTCTAACTAACTCCTAGCCACTTTGAGAAAAGTCCCTACTAGAATACACATGTAGCAATTTGGTTTTATCTTTAACAAGGAGGGGTGTATCTCTATCACTTTGAGTGGATTAGCTCAGTATTGTATTATTGTATTGAAAAATAATGATTACATGATGTATATATAAGATACATAATTACACTCTAATCCCTCTAGTATTAAGTGATACATATATTGTCTAATACTAAGAGTAAAGGTGAATCATAGATGATGCAACAAATTTATTGAAGAGAAAACAAAGAAGTGGGGAACCATTAGTGGGCTAAGAGGCAAAGAATTGTAGTATCTCTCCCCTTTGCTTTACAAATGAAAGGGTTTCCTCTGTGATTCGTGTAATAAATTGTAATCTTGAATGCAGGCATGAATTCAGCCATAATCACTTTGAGTGGATTAGCTCAGTGAAGCCAGCTTTAGATCCTCTTATATCAGCTCAGGTACAAGAAAGACTGGAATTAACAGACAAGGATATAGAAAATTTTATTGCTGTTAAAATCGAGTTGAGATCGGCTCTAAATGCCCTACTGAAGGTATCTACTATTTGGTTGTTTTGTCTTTTTTTTAATTATCCAAATGAATCATTTTTATTGTTGATTGATTTTAATAATAACACATGCTCTTTTGATTCATTTTAATATTATGCAATGCTATTTGTTGGATAATACATTTGGGTAGGACGATGGAGTTCTTGTGATCCCGACAGTTTCTAGTCCTCCTCCCAAACTTGGTGCAAAGGAGCTTTCATCAGAAGACTATCTTATGACTGAATTTTCACTCACTGCTTTAGCAAGCATATCAGGTTGCTGTCAGGTCAAACTCTCTCTCTCTCTCTCTCTCACACACACACACACACAAATAAACAAAAACACATATTAAGGGCACATGTTTGTGTGCTATGGTTTGTGATTGATGGGGTGTTTATTAGAATATTGAAACATGAGTAGACAACACAAGTTCAAGCTATATTTGGTGTAGAGGGGGCAATATGGTTGGGTAACGGGTCAAAACGTATAATATATAGTAAGGGCTGAAACGGGTCCAAAATTTTTAAGAATTTTAGTGTGCCAACTATGATTACAATATATTATTCGATAAAAATCTAATTCTTTGAATAAAATGATATATGTGATTTTATGCTTGAAAATACACTTTGTGTGACTTTCTTTGACACGTTCTTTTTAGCAATTTCTTTAATTTAACCCGTTTGAGATAAAACATAGCCTGAATTGTCCCGTTCATAAGTACATTGTTCAGTTTGATGAGCTCAGTAAGTTGATTGTTTTTTGGTTTTGACCCTTCAATATAGGTCGTAATACCATTGGGGCTATATGAAAACTACCCTGTTTCGGTGTCGTTGATGGCAAAACACGGGGGTGATCGTTTTCTATTGGATACACTTCAGACCATGCATGCATCTCTGCTGCACAAGTTAGCTGATGAAGCTGGAAAGTCAAAAGTGTCCAAAGATGTCAGCAAGGAAGCCGCTGCTGAAATCGCCAAAGAAAAGGTAACAGGCATTATTGAAATATTCACGATTGTTATGTAACAGATGTTCCTTATTATGGCTTAAAGTGGGTAATACTTTTATGGGTGGGGTTTAATAATATAATTAGTGTAAAATTTGATCACAAGAATCATATAATTTTAGTAGTATTCTAATTTTTAAATAAAATTGTTTAGGAGAGGCTTTTATATGATCCAACACTGTTCTTCCTTTGATTTGGTGTCAAGTGAATTATAGGACTTGGTTCTGAATGAAATATGACAGTTGAACAAGTGATCTCATTTTAATCTTGTGTATGGTTTAATGCCAGATGGAATGACTGACTGATATTTGATAGAATTTATTAAGGGCGTACCCGATGCTTGACTTAGCTCCCGCATTTGCATGGTCCGGGGAGGGGCCGGATCGCTTCGCGATCTAATATACGCAGCTTTACCTACACTTTGTGCAGGAGGCTGTTTCCACGGCTCGAACCCGTGACCTCAAGGTCACAAAGCAACAACCTTACCAATATAGAATTTAGAGTAAATTACATTTTAAAAACGTTTGCACGTTTCATCCTTTCCACTAATGGGCGTTAATTTTAGACATTAAGACTTAACGTCTAAAATTGACGCCCGTTAGTGGAAAGGATGAAACATGCAAACGTTTTTAAACATAAATGACAAATTCTATAATTTCTTTAGTTTAAGGACGTATTTTGAAATTTGGTCAATACCTAAAGGATGTAAAATGTAATTTACTCTAGAATTTATTATGTAAACAAAAAGAATATATTAAGTGGAAGAGAATAATATTTATTCAATGATCTTTTCCAGAACTTTATTAGTGATTAATCCTATATATTTGAATATATAATCAGTGCCATTTGCTTAATTAGGGTAACGCTGCTTTCAAAGTGAAAAATTGGCAAAAGGCAATTGGGTTTTATACTGATGCCATCAAACTCAACAGCAATGCCGCAACTTATTTTAATAACCGAGCTGCAGCATATTTGGAACTGGGAAGGTATTATTATGCCTTTGCAAATGGTAAGTTATTGATACCGTGTATATTTTCTGACATTTTCTATTTGCATTCAGTTTTATTCAAGCTGAAGCGGATTGTACCAAAGCTATCGATCTTGATAAAAAGGTGAACTTTCTCTGATTTATGAACCTATTTACCCTTTCTTTTAGCCTGGTTTTCGACTTTAACTTTCGTGTTCTAAATCATTTTGTTTATTAGTTCTTTAAATAATCAATTGCAAAACATCGGATTGTCTGATTATTACAATTTCAAACATCAGAAGCACATTCAAACACCGTCTTTTACAACCCATTTATTATTTACTTCTTTTATGCAATATGATAAATAACTTTCAAAACATAATCCAGACCCCCTTTTAAATAAAAGCAAGTTTGCAGAGTTGTATATACCAATTTGAAATGGATTTGTTAACTTTTCATTATCTTACAGAATGTGAAGGCGTACTTAAGAAGAGGTACAGCACGGGAGATGCTTGGATACTACAAAGAGGCAATTGAAGGTAAACTTTGGTCACCTTTTCATTTAGTTTCTTAGTATTTATTATCAATCAATTTAATTTAATATATTAACTGGATCTGCGTTTTGCAACTGATCAAGTCACAATAATCAGTTCTTATTGTTTGGATATACACATTCCGCCTCTGATTATTTATGGGTGAAATAACCAACTTTAAATAAAGTGTCAATACCATAAAAAACCTACATACTTTCTTGTTTTTGAAGAAAAAGTCCTTCAACCTAATTTTGGTATATTAAAATCCTTAAACTTGTCAAAAATACACAAAAATGTCCCTCAACTCAATTTTGATATATTAAATTCCCTAAACTTGTCTAGGATGCACATACTTGTGAAGAAAGAAACAATTAAAAATAATGACTTAAACTACTCAAAATTTGATGAAGTGACATTCAACAACTTTACATAAAAAAATTTCTACAATCTTATTTTGACCAATTTAAGAGGGACCAAGCCATTATTTTGAAACTTCTATACAAGTACACACATTTAGACATGTTTAGGGATTTTCAGATACCAAAATTAACTTACTGGCTTTTTCCGTGTACTATTGACAAGTTTAGGGACTTTATTATACCAAAACGAGGTTGAGGGACTTTTGCAAAATAAGAAAGCATGTTGGGTTTTTATGGTATTTTACTTTAAATAAATAGTCTCATATTACTTTGAATAAGTAGTCTCATACCTGCTTCTGCAACAACACTAATTAATTATCCTTCTTTTAATCTGATTTGAGAAACCCTTACGCCCATTTCATTAATAGTTTGTGAAGCATGTGATTATTACAACTTCAAAAACCGAAAATGCTAGCTGATTTATAAATTATATCCAAACACTTGCTCAAACTTGTGAGTTGAAGGTTGTTGGACTCATCATGATAAAAGACGTTGCTTTGTTTGGTGTATCAGATTTTAGGTACGCGCTTGTTCTAGAGCCAACCAATAAAAGAGCAGCGGTCTCTGCTGACAGGCTAACGAAACTATTTCCGTAGAATTTGGCTGAAAAACGATGCTTGAGCAGCAAGTCTCACGTGCAGACTTTGAATGAAACTGTGTGGGTGGCTCAAGTGGAACGACGGACTGGAGGTTGTGATGTAATATTGGTCAATTTTGGTTGCTCCAGGTGCACTTTAAGATACAAATTCAGATAATGTGGTATGTTTATCATGTTATTGTTTTTGTCACATTCTATTCACCTTACCTTTGTATGATACTTAAAAGAAACTTTTTATCAATTCTTCATTTATAAGTAATTTTACCTCAACATAGAATAGAATGCATTGGGATGGAAAATTAATGAAGAAACCAGTTTAATTTCCCGGGAAAGTTACACCAGACCCGATTCGTCAGCTCGCACAATACATCTTTTTACTTGTCATACTCCATCAGACCCTATTAGTCAGCTCGCACAATACATCTTTACTTGTCATACCTTTCAAACATCGATGATCCTTTATTTTTATTGTGTTTTAGTTTTGTCTTTTATTGATTTTTTATTGTTATTAGGTTATGGACCCGTGTACTACATGGGGTTGAGTACTAAAAATGATGCAATAAAGAAATCTGTAAATAGTTATAATAAATAATTACATATTACATGTAATAATGAGAAATGATAACTGTTATAATTATAATTTACAAATCTATAAATACAATTACAATTTACAAATATCTAAATATTTCTCAAATCCAAAAATTGACATGAACCCAAAAATTCAAGGTAATTTCCCTTGAATTTATAAACCTTGTAAAAAAACACAGTTTAAATTCCCACCATTCACTATACAATTGCCACAACGTAGGCATTGGTACATTTCTTCAAGTGAACTGCGAAAATGAAGAAAAATGAAGCATTGAATAAATTCCATGTGAGATGGTATAAGCTATCATCTATTAGTTATAAATGTAAAATACACATTAATTTTGATACTTGGTAGTTAATATTTTATATCCAACGTTAACTTTGACATGAGTGGTCAACCGAAAAACAAAATATCTCTGGAGATGCAATTCAATAAGACATGGTCGAAAATCAATGATTTGAACTTTGAAGCATTTTCTGGGAAGATTACCAAACCCAAATAAATAATAATAAACATTTCATTTTATATCCTCTAATAAATGATAATGGTTAACATGTATTTTGTTAACTTTGACATGAGTGGTCAACCGAAAAACAAAATATCTCTGGAGATGCAATTCAATAAGACAGTCGAAAATCAATGATTTGAACTTTGAAGCATTTTCTGGGAAGATTACCAAACCCAAATAAATAATAATAAACATTGCATTTTATATCCTCTAATAAATAATAATGGTTAACATGTATTTTAAATCCATCTGTAAGATATGATTTTGGAGAAAATAAGGTTTAAGGTGTAAGATACCAAAACATCATCTTGACTTGTAGATTACACAGCCGATAGATAGCCGGTGTAAAGCCGATCTTCATGAAAAATAGGTCCTGAGAGTCCACAACAATCTTGTCAGATCATCTGCAGTTATAGTTCACATTATGGTTTCAACTTCAAGAGACTGGAAAGGTCTCCACGCGTAAGAAGTGCCGAATGCTGACATCAAGCGTTCCAACTACATTGTTTAAAACAATATGTCTCTCTCCATAAGATGAATCAGCCCCAGAAGCTGCTCTTATGACCTAATTTACATAAAAAAAAATAGAGCATCTTACATTGCAATCCACACGTTTATTCTTGTTACAACATTCATCATTTGTATAACAGTTGTTTTGTTTTGAAGATCAATATGTAAAACGTACTTAAACCTAAACCTAGGAAATTCAACAACGTGTATGATGAAATTGGATAAGAGATCTTAAATGTTAGAATTGGGCAATCACTTATAACATTTAAGATTTCTTTCAGGAACATAGAATTGGGCAATTAATAAGAAATGATGTACCTACCTTGAAGAGTCCAAGCAGAGGTCCTTGGAGCTGAAAGCATTGATGTGTTGTTCATAAAACTGAAACCTAGATTCAGCTATACATCAGAAACTGGTAAAATCAAAACATCTACATATAACATACATATACATGCCTGACTGGATTCACAAATTGAGGATAGAAAAACATATATACATAAACGAACTTTCCAGCCTCTTGCATAACCTAAATTAAACGAAACCATGAACATATATAATTCAATTACTGCTTTGTTTACCTCCTTAGGGCCAGAAAACCACCATAATCTGAAACATTAAAGAAAATATAGTTTTGGAACTTGCAGAGCATATTAAACAGAGCATTATATGCAGAAATTGGCTATTGAAATATCAGTGGACACTAAAAACCTTTTTGCACAAGATCTAACATGAATCAGTAGAGTTGAAGAGCTGCAAATAGGGTTTATATCCATCGTTTATGGTTTCGCACAGTTATTTGGGTCGTTTTTGTGGAAATGGTTAACAAATAAATAAGATTATCGCCTCTAAATTGATTTGATCTCACAACCTAATTAGGATTGTATAGATTCATTAAAACCATGGATTATTTGGGGTTGCTATGAATGCCACACGATGTCATATTATCGTCATCGTCACTGTGATCGATTGACGATTGGTTTCCATGATTTGCCTGCAACTGTCGTAGCATAACCAATGTTTTCAGAACCGGACCGGACGTCGAACCGGTCTCCTTACCGGTCCACTGGTCGGACCGGTCCGACCGGATTTAAGAACCGGACGACGTCATAAATATTATAAAAATATATCAGTCTAAATAGCTTTTAATCATTTCAAAAACCACCAACAAGTCAATTCTAATAATTTTAAACTAACAATTATCTACGAAATAAGAAGCCAAGAGACTTAAAAAATATTAAAAAAAAAAAAAAAAAAAAAAAATAGTCAAGCGGTTCAACCGGTCCGACCACCCGGTTTCCGGTCCGACCGCCGGTTCAACCGGTCCGACCACCGGTTCGCTGCAGAAACGGTTCAACACATGTAACCGGATCGGTCAGACCACCGGTTCCCGGTCCGACCGGTCCGACCGGCCGGTCCGGTCCGGGTTTCAAAACATTGAGCCTAACCAAATGATATAAATGATTGTATGAACCAGGAACAAAAAACATATTGCCAACAAATAATTTGAAATCAAACAAATAAATAACACTAGGACCAAAGGGAGTACCCACCATTTTTCACATTTTCACACCCCTCCACCTTAGCGTCACATCAGATTTTATAGCTTTTTCACATTCTTCACATTAGAGGGAAATGGTTTCACATTTCCACACTACCATGTCATTTTCTTTTTCTAATTTAATTAATTTTATATAACAATTTAAATAAAAATAAAAAAATAACATAAAAATTAAAAAAAATTACATTTAAAAAACTAAAAAACATTACATTTAAAATAATAAAAAACATAACAATTAAAAAAAAAAACTAACATAAAAACTAATAAATCATTGCCTCCTAAGTCGTGCACGGATCTTGGCTTGCAAAGCTAGGACTTCTTCGAGATGTTCACTCAAAAGGTGTTGGGTATTCAACGTCAACACCTTTAGATCCTCTCGTTCGTTCGCTTCCTCCCGAAGTTTTATTTTTTTTATTTTCAACGGCGTCGTATATGCCGGTAAAGGTCTCTATCTTCGCCAACACTTTATCCAATTTTTCGTCCGTAGCCGAGGATGGCGTAGCTTTCTCCTTTCCTTTTTGTTTTGCTTTTTCCCTCCCGATTGGACGTGGTGGTTCATCCTCCTCATTTTCTTCAGAAGCTTCATTGAGATTGATGAAACAACGTGCTTCCGATCCGCTAGTCGGTGTCCCTTCCCGATCGGACGACTTTCTTTTCGACCCGGTCGATTGGGGTCGAAGCATCTCCGACACTTTATGTCATTGTGAACAATTCCTAAGAACTTCCCAACAATTTAAAAACTTGAAAGCTTATTTTTCCTCATCTAGATATTTTTGTAAACAAGCGTTCAAGATACCGGCGTCGTTTTCGCCACTTTTACAGTTATTGCTTCGGTTATTATGTATAGCGCAAAACTTCGTCATTTTTGTACGTATCTCCCGCCACTTTGAAGTTAATATGTCTATTGAGCGGTATTCTCCACGATTCATTTTAGTGAGGAACTTTTGAAAAATTCGTTCCCACATATAATGACCCTTTTGAGCGTTTCCGACTATTGGATCCTCGGATATATCCACCCACGATTTTGCTAACGCCTCTTCCTCGTCGCGTGTCCACTTTTGAGGTCCGGTAGATGCACCTACTTTTTTCTTTTTGTGAGATGATCCAGATTGGGTTTCGGGAACGATCTCAGGTTGGGTTTCGGTTTCGTTCTCGAATAATGGGGAGTAATCTCGTTGTGGTGATGGTGGAGGTTGTTGAAAAAAAGGAGAGACCGGTTGTTGTAGTTGATAGTTCCAAAACCGAATTGTGGGGAGCCGCCTTGAAAATATTGACCGGGAGGCGGCGGAGGCATCCAAAACGGATTGGTGTTCGGTTGGTTGGGATTGTCGGGGTCCATATCTTTTCAAAAGAAATGACGGTTTGGATGATTTAGAGAGAATTGTAGGTTTGTTTTTATAAATTTTATGGTTTGTAAAATGGGTATATATAGAGTTGATTAAATTTGAAAAAAAATAAAAATAAATACAAAACTAGCCGTTACCCAACGGCCAAAACAATTTCAAATGAACAACTTTCTTTCTCCACGCCGTGGAGATTCACACAGTGGCTACCCACGCTCGTGGACCACGGAGCCACATCAGCTTCCACGCCGGGTTCACGGGGGTACTCCCCTCAGCCTAATCATCAGAAACTTAACAAAGAAAATGCTCAAACAAAAAATTGAGAAAATAGGAGAAAATTTAGAGTTCAATCGGATGTACACGAGCGGCTAATCCAAAACGGTGCCCATTACACACTCTCTGTACTCATCGGCATAAGAACACAAACCCTAACAAAACAATTACCTTTCTGGATGGCTTGGAGGATATAGGGGCGCATATATGGGTTTATCGGGGTCAGGCTGTGTTGGGAATCCTTGTATCATTTTTAACTTTTAAAATAAATCAATTTAATCTTATTAAATAAATAAACCAGATTTAATGAGCGGAGGCAGTTGTACAAGTTAACGGTTCTAAACCGGGATCCCGCCAGTGATCTGATTACACGCGTATAAAAATTAAAACTAAACCAACCATAACAGGTAAACAATTATACCTTAGACGATTAACCGGAAGATCAACACTTTGGTTCAATGAGTGTCTCGCTAGTGACAGAACATGAACCTGCAAAACAAACGTCACACGGTTTGCACCCGAAGTTGGCGACAACGACACGATGGAGGCGGCAGTTTCCGGCAGCTGTGGCGGCGCACAGTGGTTAGCGACGGCAGCGGCGGCGGTCCTTTGGCGTTGGACGGCGACGGTCGCAAATGGTGTGGGGGGGGGGGGGGGCTCCTCTTGTGCAGGTTATGGATGGAGGCAACTGGTATGATTAGGGTTTGCAGTTTGAGGTTATATTTATAATCCTTAAACATACTAGTCATGCTTAACGCATATGATACGTCGGGTCTAGTACATAGCATGTAACATTTATGCTTTTCGCGTACTTGTAACGCTTACCGTATTCGTGAATCAATGAAGCTTGAAACCCTCATCATAGCTCGTGTTCACATCATACTTGAAACATACCTATTTCATGCACATTATACTTATTACATGGTCACATGTTGACTGCAACGCTTGGAATTTCCTTAAATTGCAACTTGGACCGTTAAACCGTTTAAAAACTCGTTTACCGACACGAAAACTCGCCTACTACTAATTCAAAGGCAATGTATAAACCATATGTGCCTAACATAGTTATTTAACTCATTCAAGTTGTCACATAATTCAAATTGATGCCCTAGTACGTTAGTTAGTGCTCATACGTATCCGTTCGCCTTCTAACCGCAGTTTGACTCCGTACCGCCCACAACCAACAAATACATCCTTTATGACACTAAATTATGTTTTAAAATGACTAACATATCCATTTCATTAAATAAAACAACTTTCATTTACAAAACTTTCCTTAATTAAACTCTGGATTGCGAAAACGAACGTTTTGTGCACCGATGCACCACTTGTATACTTGAGGGACCTAGTTGTCCATTCCTAAACCATTTTCGAAATTTTGGCTGGTAAGGGGTGGTTGGAGGCTGCATTAGGGTTATAAACCCTTGGCTTCTACTCCAAGTTCTTTCCTAATATACAACCCTTCAATCTCTAGTATAAATAGGAGGTCTAGGGTGCCTTATTCTTTGCTATTTACCCTCAAACCACCTCCAATACCCTCATTCCCTCCTTAGTTTCGAAATCCCTTCCCTAATCCTTGAAGAATTCGTGAACCACAAGAGCAAGAAGAGCATACAAGGTTTGAGGACCATTCCAAGTAAGTAACTTCATCCTTTTCGATTCGGTTTCTTTCGTTCTATGATTTTATCTTCTCTACACCTCCAATCCTTTTTATTTCTTTCATTATCTTATTATCATTAAACACCAGCCTCTCAAACCCTAAACTTTCATGATCTAACTTCGTTTTAATCAAAAAGTCTCTTAAAAACCCTAAAAAGTTGCACAAGTGCAAGTCTGGATTCTGGACAGAATACTTGTGTCAACTTGTGACGGCCATATCTTGGTCATCCTTAATCCAAAAAGGGATGTTTTTAAATCAAAATCTAAGTTTAAAGAGTATTGTTTCCATAAAATCTAACCTCATAACTTTTTGACAAGTTTAAGGCTTCTAAACGTATTTGTTTAGAGGTAAAGGTCAATTGTGACTTTTTGGCAGAATATTTGTCATTACTTTCTGGTACCATATCTCTCAATCTACAAATCCAATCGTGTTCAATATTTTTGAAAATCAAATTTTATTGAATTTTCTTTAAAACCATGTATAATTGACATTCTAACTCTTTATAATACTCCCTAAGATGACAAATCAAGACAGAAAGGTCTATTATGGACCTCTGATCTTGTGTCACGATTTTAGGATATTTAAGCTGCCCAAATTAAAAAGATTTATTAACAAACGTTGTTCATTATAACCTAAATTAAAGATCTGGAGAATACTAAAATTTTTGGAAATTGTTTAATATTTTTAAAACATGCCTAAAATTCAGCATCACAATCTGTCCAAATCTGAATTTTACAAAACTAACCCTAATCTTCTAACATTTGAGCATCCTTAATTCTTTGACTTTCTTTTCTTAAAAACATTTTATTCATAATCTATGGTGTTTCATTCATTAGAACCCTATCCAAACCTACGATGTACGTATATAACAAATGAACGATTCTAGCTAGGAAAGACGCGGTAATCTAAACGAGTCCTTTGCGACCGACCCCTCTTTCCTGGGAATCTTTTCATTGGATGTACTACTCTAGGTGGATTATCATATTCTATTATGTAACCACATATCCTCCTTCGTCGTTCCCATTCAAACTTTCTCTTCGCGTAATGATAATTCCTTAAACTTATTCAATTCTTAAATTCTATAGGGAACGTACACTAAGGTTAATACACCCTCCTCCTCTCTAATCATCAAGGTGAGATCATAGTCCCCTTTTTCTTTATTCTTTGGGGTGGAACTTGTAACAAGAAATAACAAAAATGACATTTTTAGTACAATTCAAACAATTGGCAAAGGTTTTCATACTAGACATCAAAACATTATTTAACTATGGACAACATAACTGCATAAACATGTTAAGGCCCTCTTTTTCAAACACATACACAATCATCAACTTGTTACAAGTCGACGGTAGTACAACTATAGCGCTATAGGTGTGAAAAACCCACCCATCTTCCCGGTTAGGGGTTTGGGTGATTGAAATCTGACACATATGCTTAGGTTAACCCGTGGGGGTTGAACCGGAGAGGGCATGTCATTAGGTTTGGTTGTGGCTTCATGTTGTGACGTTTTACTAATGTGAGTATGTGAAGTATTGCCATGAATTGTATACATCTTTCTATGTTTATTTTATAAAAACCTATGCATCTCACCAACTTTGTTAGTTGACTCGTTTTATTACATGTTTCAAGAAATACCGCGTAAGGATAGACTTTGGATTTGCTCATATAGGATGGCCTAGTTATCAATTGAAGACTTATGATTTATTTTAAAGTTGTTTTGTTTGATCAAGATTGTTATCTTTGGTTACTTTAATGTTTATGAAATCTTAATAGTAATTTTCTTTATTGCCTTGTGTTCTCTTATTCAATTTCGTCGCACTCTCGTGTTTTCGCTGCTGGCGGGGGTGTGACATTGCATGGCATACATGATGGAACCAAAGGCAGAAGCATATGGAACCCTTTCCATTTTCTTCTTTTCCTCGTCAGACTGAGGGCACTGCTTATTGTTCAGTATGGTTCCATGTGCCATAGGCAAAGATCCTCTTTTGGAATCTTACATTGAAAAGCGTCGAATGACCTTATAAACGTATATACTTTGACTTAAACCTATAAGCCGCTTTGATCTATCTCTATAGATATTTATTCCCAGAATATAGGCGGCTGCGCCAAGATCTTTCATTGCGAAACATTTACCTAGCCAAGACTTTACATCTTGTAGCATAGGAACATGGTTTCCAATGAGTAGTATGTCATCTACATACAGAATCAGAAAAGTGATATATCTCCCACTTGCCTTCCTGTAGACACACAGTTCATCTACATTCTTGACAAAACCAAACTCTTTGATTTTATGGTTAAACAAAGATTCCAGCTTCTGATGCCTGTTTTAATCCATAAATGGATTTGTTTAACTTGCATACCTTATTAGGATTCTTTGGATCTTCAAAACCTTCCAGTTGAACCATATAGACATCTATTTGCCATATTTCGTAGTCATAACATGCAACAATGGTAAGTAAGACCCTAATCGACTTAAGCATGGCTACTTGCGAGAAGGTTTCCTCATAATTAATTCCTTGAGTATGAGTAAAGCCTTTCGCTACTAGCCTTGCTTTGAAGGTTTGCACGTTTCCATCCATGTCGATTTTCTTCTTGAAAATCTAGTTACTTCGTACAGTCCGAATCTCGGGATGAAGATCAACCAAGTCCTATACGTGGTTGTCATACATGGATTGGATTTCAGGGTCCATGGCTTAAAGTCATTTCTTAGATTCAGAATCTAAGATCGCAGACTTCTAACTAGTAGGCTCAGCCTGATCAACTATCAGGATGTCATCAATCTCGTAAAATCTGATATATCGGTCTGGTTCATGACGATCCCTAGTACTTCCGCGGATGGTTTGTGTCATAGTTGAATCTTGAACATTTCCAGATTCAGTTGCAACAGTCTCATGTTGATTGGCAATTTCAGTTTGGGGTTCGGTTACTTGTGGTTCTCGGATCTCATCCAGGTCCACATGGTTTTCTCAAATCCCTTACTCAAGTAGTTCCTTCTCCAAGAAGTTAGCTCTGCGTTTAATGAAAACCCGGTCTTGAGTAGGATTGTAGAAGTAGTAACCAATGGTTGTAGGGTATCCGACGAAAATGACTTTATCGCCACGGGGATTTAGTTTATCCTTAGATTCACAGGTAACATAAGCGTTACATCCCTAGACCCTAAGGTAGGACACTTTGGGTTTCTCCCCATGCCATATCTTATAAGGCGTTTTGTCCACCTTCTTAGTAGGAGCTAGATTGATGATTCTTGTGGCAGTTTCGAGAGCAAAACTCCAAAAGGAGTGTGGGATATTTATACGACACATCATTGATCGAACCATATCTAATAGAGTTTGATTTCTCCTTCAGATGCACCATTAAGCTGTGGTGTTTCAGGTAGAGTGAGTTGAGAAATGATCCCACATTTTTTAAGTTGTTCGTCAAACTCTTGACTAAGATATTAACCACCTAGATCAGATCGAAGCATCTTAATCGTTTTACCTAGCTAATTTTGTACCTCCTTTTGGTATTGTTTGAACATTTCAAACGTTTCATGTTTATGCTTCATAGGATAAATATAACCATATCTACTGAAGTCATCAGTAAATGTAACGAGGTATCTCTCTCCACTTCTAGACATTGTTCTGAATGACCACATACATCAGTATGTACGAGTCCTAACAAATTCTTAGCCCTTTGACCGATACCGAAGAAAGGGGCTTTGGTTAACTTGCCACTTAAACAACATTCACATGTTAGATATAGGATGTCCGATAGTCAATTAAGTCAACGTTACTATCGAGGTACGATCCAAGAGTTACACTTTGGGCAATGAGCAATTGATAATATTTAATTATAAATATTATACGTCACGATACACGGTTTCATTAGACGACGAATAAATATTTAGTGAAATATTTATCGGTTCGTTCGATAATTAATTATTTAGTGAAATAATTATATGCGGAGGATTAAATGTTTAAGTGTTAAACATTATAGGATTAAGTTTACTAATTATTTGTAATTAGTTAAACAACAAGGATTAACAATTATTAATAGTTAATTAACTGGGGATTAAATGTTAATACCCTAAGGGTATAGTGTGTAAGTTAATAGGTTATAAATATAACCTTAACTGCAAACCCTAATCCTAATCCCAACCACCACCAAGTTTGCGCAGAAAAGGAGTTGCACCTCCCCCCCGCGTCGATCGGACACCACCTCCGCCGGCCATAGTGTGCCACCTGCGCCGCTGCCGCTTGTACGCCGGCGTTCTCCTCCCTCGCAGCCGCTGTCGCCGCCGGCCGCCACCTTGCCGCCGTCGCCGTTCTGCGTCAAACCTTGAGATGGTTTTCTGTGTTGCGAGTATTCATGAACTGTCACTAGCGAGGCACTCGTTAAACCAATATGTCTTTCGTTTGGTTAGTCGTCGAAGGTATAACCTGAAACACCCTATCGTTGGATTTAGTTTATTGTTTATACGCGTGTAATCGGATCACTGGTGGGATCCCAATTTAGAACTGTTAATCGTACTAAATGCTTCCGCTGTATAAATCTGATTTATTTATTTAAATAGTTTAAATATATTTTGTTTTAAAAGTTAAAACTGGTACGAGGATTCCCAATAATGGTATCTGAGCCACCTTTACACGCGTTTAGACATATTATTTATTTTTCGATCTTGTGTTTTATTTGTCAAAACTTTTGTTTGCCAAAAAGATCGAGCCTTTTTCGTTTAGTATGATTGTGTTTATTAAATCGAGCACTAGTGACCCGTGGTGGTGTTTGTATGTATTGGTTGTTTTCTCTATGTATTTTTATGGGTTATTTGAAGCTCATTGTAATAGTTAGGTTTATTTATTTTTAATGTATTTGTAAATATATTCTAAACTAACGAGACGAAGACTTGAAGATCAAGGCGGACGCTAACGTGGTTAAAGATGGAGATCTTGGAGTAAGTGGGAGATAGCAAGTTTACTTATTTTGTTATCCCTTAGACCCGTTCGGTTTTCGTTTGATGGCTCGAACGAAACCAGACAATATTGACTAGTTGCTCGGTTTATATGTTTAATTTATTTTTGTGGTTGTGACATTATTTAGGATAATAATTAAACCGCAAATATTTTATAAAACTTTTGACACAATCTTAAAACGACGAGATATTTAAATTGTTTAAAAGATTTCTCGGAAATGTTATTAAATAAAAGTGTTTTTATTTAAAAGTAAAACATGTTTTAAATTTAATAGTTTTATTTAAAACCATTTAAAATTAATTAAATAGTTGATTAGTTTAAAATATAGTTCGCGGTTAACGACCAATTTAGATTAAATAAGGTATTTAAAATTAGATCGTGTCAAGTGTTGAAAGACTTTTCACGAACAAAATAGTAAAATTGGTTTACTAAAATTGCATTACTTGGATCATGGTCCTCGTCATCCAAAATGTTTTTGACCCTAATTGGTAATCTAAATCAATAAAGTAAATCCCAAATTAAAATCGATATTTCTGCGCCACCCTAAATTGTAACACTTCAACTGATCTATTCGAACCCCCGACGTTAGTGAATTACCCTACATCCGGTCCTACGGTTTTGGTTGAAGGTAGAACCGCGATTCCTGAGTTACTTAGGCCGGGTCTACGGTTACGATTGAAGGACAAATATCACTTAAGTCGTTTAAGTGGGCATAGTTAAGGGAAACGTATCCAAGCTTGACAATACTTGTTATGCCCCTCAAACCGAGAATTATGTAGTTGACACAATTGGTAATCGTGACCTACCTACCTAGCCGTGCTAGTGGAGAGTGCTCAGCCATTCACTAAGTTATGGTGAACCGGGATCTCATTCCTAATAATATATTTTTGCAATTGTGTCATAAACTTAATTAGGACGTTATGCATAAAAATACTAAAACTTTATTTTTGAATTTTGTAGATGTTTAACGAATCTAATACCATCTCCTCATTCTCCCTAAAGTCAATCCTTTAGAAGGACAAACTTGACAACTCCAACTTCATTGGTACCAAAACCTGAAGATTGTCATCAGGGCTGAGAACAAAATGTAAGTTCTCGAGGAACCAATCCCAGAAGAACCTACTGCTGCTACGGGCTTAGCTCGTAAGACCTGGGATAAGCATGTCGATGATTCCATCAAGGTCTTTTGCTTGATGCTAGCATCTATGATACCGGAACTTCAGAAGAATCTGGTTGATATGCCAACATACGCCATGATTAGGTGTAACTTTTCTAAATTTCATACTTTCAATCATGTACTTGTTACGACCTTATCAATGAGAATTCTTTGAAAGCTCATTATACTTGAAATCTTATTCATACGTATCTACTTCACATGTTAAACATTATACTTATACTTGCTTGTAAAGACTTATGCCTAGTTGTGGATTATTCTTGGACTATACTTAGACTTTTGTGATCAATTGAAACTCATTAAAAACACATGAAACCACCCCAAACATCTCAAACATGTTCTTAGAGTTCAAACAATGCAAATTGATGACTAAAAGTGCTAGTTAGTGCTTACGCGCGTTCGTTCGCCTTCTAAACCTCCGTTTACCGCGTACCATCCACAACCGACAACTACGTCGAACTTGACATTAAATTGAGTTTTAAATTATTAACACATTCATTTCATTATATAAAACAATTTTCGTTTACAAAACTTTTCTTAATTAAACTTCGAAATTCGAAAAAAAGATCAAATTACGCGTAATTGAAACCATTGGACCACCCATGGGTCAAGGGCCACCCAAGACCCACAAACCATTCAAAAATGGTGCAACCCAACCCCCTCCCAAAGCCAATTCATCCTTTTCCCCCTCTTTACACACCCTTGAAACCCTAACTTTTTTCCAAACACATTCCATTTTTACATCCTTTACCCTCAACTATAAATACAAGGCCTAACTCCCTCCTTTTTCACACTTTGCTACAACTTTTAAGCTAAATCCCTTCCAAATCACTTGCAAATTCGTGAGCCTACCCTCCTGTAACATTTGTAGAATTTTTGTGCCAAATAATAAAAATATAAAGTATAAGGACCATAAGCATAAATACATTAAAGATCAAGGACTAAAAAAAAAATCTGAAATTTTAATGGTAGCGGACCACTACCATATACATAACGGTCCGCTACGTGGTCCTAAAGGCAATAATGAGGGAATGACACGCCCTAATGAGTCATTAGGGTTTCTGACGCTTGTCACAGGTAGCGGATCGCTACTAGATTCATGTCGGTCTGCTACGGCTACCTCAGTTGGGTGGCGGACCGCTACCTTGTAGCTTAACGGTCCGCTAGCCGCAAATTGCGCTGCAACTCCAGAAACTGACACGTGTCATGCTGACTGTTTAGGGTTTAGGTGGTAGCGGACCGCTAACGGTCCGCTACGGACCATAATTCAGTCTATAAATAGATTTCAATTGCCGTTCGATTTCAAAATATCAAAACTCGAAATTCCAGAGATATTTACACTAAATCCACTCTCTCAAACCATTCCCACTCTCATAAAACCATTCCCGCTCATACGTTTAAGTTCCCGAGGTGCCTGATCATCATAGAAGTAACCTAGAAGCTAGGAAACGCTCATTTGGAGAAACCAAGCAAGGTTCTTAAGTAGAGACGCTGCCCATTAGGACACTTACTCTAGAAGATTCCTAAGCCGAGACTCTGTCAAGGTGAATACTTGTATTTTTATAAAATGATTTCAAAACTGAAAATGGTTTTGATTATGCTCTGACTTGAATGAATTTATACAAACATTCGTTGCATAAGGTGATTTACGATATAGAAGTCAGCCCATAGAGTCACGTATATATACACGAGTTATAGATGAGACGCTGTAACAGGGCTAGGGGTTGAACCCTTGGTTGTCGTAAAGCCCATCGCCGAAAGCGTAAGGCAGATAGACCTTAAAGTATATCCAAGGTCCCTGGTGTGGGTGGTGGTTAGTCTGTTGACTGTGTAAATTGACCAGAAACTATGGGAAAATTGTTCTATTTCTTTACGCTTGTCAGATTATGATTCCAATATACTTGTATTCACCAGTTTATACTGATACAATATTTTCAAACGTTTTTACAGGTAACCAAGGGTGAATTGATTTTGATTAGCCATATGATGACAAAGAAAATGATGTCATGAAAAAAGGGAATGCCCAACCTAGACATCAGTTGAAAGAAATGGCTCATGTAAAACCTTGGTTTTGTAAATTAAACGTTGTGTACAATATCAGGGTTTATCCATGTTATAATAAAATTAAACGGGAGATTCCCCGTCTTTTGAACAGATCCTGAGTTTTGAAAATATTCCGTTGTGTTTATAAACTTTGATGAGATAAAATTAGAAGCCATTTGTTGGTATCAAAGCCATTTGTTTCAACATATTAGATACTAGAAATTAGTATTAAGCTGTAACTTGATTATGATATTATTTGGTTTAGCCAATTAAGATACTCAGGTAAGGTATCTAAGCTTAAACCAGTATAGACTGCCTGCTAGAAAAGTAGGTAGATCTCTATAGTAATTAAGTGATAACTATACTTATATCTTCGGACGATATGAAGAAGAACGTTATCATCCTACGGGATCCATGCAAAATCCTGTAATCATTCCTGATACTGGTGAATCCCTTTCTGATCCTATCATTGTCTTTGACAATGAATCTTATCATCAAAATCAAACTAGCTCGTCATGGATGGAAGCTACTTCAGATTTTGAGAATTGGAGAAGTGATACTCCACCTCCAGTAAATCAGGTAGAGATAAATGAGGCTGGACCCAGTCGGTCTACTAAACCAGGAAATGGAAGAGGTATATCAAGAAATACCTGAGGAAGCAGAACTTGAAATAGAAACTCAAGACCCATACCTATATCCAATTGGTGAAGAAAATCCTTATACTCTTCCAACAATGTTAGAGGAATACATTAAAGTACCAACTGATGGTCCTGATGATCCTTACTATAATGTGTTTAACGACATATTATTTGGTATTCGTGAACCCCCTCCTCAGTATAATTATTCTTTAGCTCATCTTGGAACACCCATAGAATTCCTTGATCGTGCCCTAAAGAGAAACTGATGAAGTTAAGAAAGAATCAAGGCAGCTCAAGGAAAGGGTTCGTCAACTGGAGAAAGAAAAAGAAAAGAAAAATAAAAGAAAAGATAAAAAGAAAGAATAAAATAACTAGACGTATGGGTAACCATCCGAACGGTATGTAGTTATCTGGCAAACTTAGATGTTCTGTCTAAGGAAAGAATGGTGTATAAATCTCTTCTAGACCCGTCATTCTTTCCTAGGAACATTAAAGTTGGAGGTACTACTCTGGAACGATAACCACCCTAGTCTACTAAATATAATAAATAGTATAATTTACTATTTCAGTATGTAAAATATAAAGTATAAATGAAAGTATCATTGTTTTATTCAGATGACTGGAAAAGCAAAAGGTCATTTCTATGTTCAGAAATATGCTCCACCTGGATATGAATTCCAGCTTACAAATGAAATGGATCTAGAAACTGGAACAAGTTCGAGACATTCAGGAAGTACATATCGAAGCTTAGGAGAATTAACTCCTCCGGCAAATCCCTATGTACCTTCCATCAGTTTTCATTCTGCTCTAACGGTCGCAAGCCGAAATCCGGATTATGAAGAAAACCCATGTTATAATCCTTATTATTATCAGGGATTATCTGAAATCCTTTCCGAAAACAATCCTGTTCCCGAAGGAGAAGAAAGAGAAGATTCGAATAGGCCATATGAGTATTATGAGCATACAAATATACAAAATCCTCAAGAAAATGAGGAAGGTTTTGATAATAATCATATTAGAGCCTTACAAGAACGAGTAGCAGAATTGGAAAAAGAAAATCATAGATTAGCATCCGTAGACGCCCAGAATAGAGCGTTAAGACAAATGCTAGAAAATGCCCGTAATCAGGGTTATATGTAAATTCCTTTCCAATCTTTGTAATATATATTCCAAATATTAATAAAATTCCTCTTGTGAATAAAATGTCGAAACAAGGTCCTTCTTATAATACAAGGGGCAAGAGCAAACAAATCCAACACGAAAATTCTAAACAACTGCAACAGAAAGCAGAAATAAAGAAACTGGTTGCAGAAGGAATAGAGGAAGCTCTCCCTAAAATTCTGAAAGCTATGAAGGAAGATAAAATGAAAATAAGGTAGCTGAATCTAAAAATAATCATCATGAAGAAAACCATAGTTCAAACGGAGATAATTCTAATTCTGATTCTGAAAAAAGTTAGCAAGAAAAGAAAGAGGAAGAAGGGATGTACATTTCGTGCATTCCAAGGATGTAAACCTTCGTATTAACGTTTGTATACTAATTGACAATTCAAACAACACTCGTAAATAAACTTCTCGTTATATTCCAAATCACTGTGGTTACAGACTCAATCAGACAAGTTTTTCTCTCCTTGGATCGATCTGTTCTAATGACTCTGTAACACATATATATAGAAACACACTTGCTGTAAGCGAACTTGTTAAGTTCGCCTCCAACATACCAAGCGAACTTAACAAGTTCGCCTCAGTTATACCTAAGCGAACTTATTAAGTTCGCCTCTGATAGACCAGGCGAACTTAACAAGTTCGCCTCTAGGCTCACTAGTTAAAACACTTAGCAACTTTTAAACAATTACATAACAAAACATAAAGACATACAATCTAACTATTACAAGCTTTTGTCATTACAAATCTATGTCCTAACAGACTCCCCCTTGACAATAGCTTGATCTTCTGTCTTCTGTCTTTATCTTGAACTCTTCCAGTTGTCTGGTAGTCTGCTGCCAGCATGCACACCGTATCTTCTGCATATCTCCAAAACTCTTTTATACTGTAGACCTTGTTCTATCCATTCATCAGTATACATTATCTCATTCTTTCGCAGCGTCCTCTGATCTTTCTTTGAAAAATTAATAAGATTCATTGCGTCATAGAAACACACAATGACCTTATTATCTTTATCTTCAACCCTTGCTTCACCAGTATTAACATCAACATACCACCATTTCATATTCCCAAGAAAGTCTTGAGGAATCTTCTTTAATGGTATCTTGTGAATAGCACGCACCGGTCTATACTTGTATCTCCAGGTTACTTTCCCAGTCTTAGGATCTGTAATCTTCACTCTTTTTCCCTTCTGTGGTTTCAGTCGTTCATACTTACCCGAACTACCTTCTTTCTTTATCAGGTTTGCTATCACATCAGTCAAACCATTCTTCGATCTATTTATGAGTGGCTTTGAAGCCAGACCATTTATTTCACACCTCGGCAAGGTATTGAAATATTTAATCCTTGGCTTTAAGTATTGAACACCATCAGATCGTTTGATTACAAACAATTTTGATTCACCATCATAGAACCAACTAATGATCCTTCCTATACACTGCTCTTTATTAACATATTTCTCTTTCTGAGCAGGTTGTATTGGAGACTTGGGTAGCACCTTCATCCAACTGTTTACAACTTCTCTCCACTGTTCTCGTGTCATTCCTGCATCTCTGAACATCACAGGTTCTTCATTAATCTTTGGAGACTCAGTGTGAGTAGTTTCAGTTTCAGCACCCTTATTGAATTGAAGATTCTCATCATCAGTATCCATCTTTGACTCAGCTGTATCATCAGGCAATGTGACATCTTCAATAGAGTCCATAGAGTCAGTTATTCCGTCATAAGAGAACTCAGGAAACGGCACCTTAAGACCGTCACAGCCTTCATATGTAACACTGTCTTTATCTTTCTCTGTTTCAATCTCCACTATTTCTCCTTCTTCTATCTCAGTGTCTGACATATCATCTTCCATGTCATTGAATAAATCGCCAATGTCATCAAGACATTCAATCTTTTCAGCTTCCTCTTCTTCTGAATCTTGAAAGAATTCTAATAACAAAATTTCTTCTTCATTAGTACCAGAAGTATCTTTATCTTTGTTTCCTTCAAGAGATTGTGATGTCGACTCCCCCTGAACTCTAGATATAGGATTAGCGTCAGTGTATTGACGATCACCCTCAATATTTCCAGCAGGATCATTGTCTTCATCATCACATCGTTGAATTGACTCTGTGTGACAAATATCAGGTATCCTCAACTCCCCCTGAGCGTCAAGACGCTGAACGAGTTTGGACACTAATGCCTGCATATCAGCAATCTGTTGAGCTTGAGTCTGAATCACCAGCTGTCGTTGAGAATCAATAGACACAAGAGAGTTAACTTGTGTTTGTAAAGTAAGCACTTGAGATTCAAGGAAAGTTATCCTGTCAGAATCAGAAGGCTTTGATGGACCAGCTGTTGATTGTGGAATAGAAGGACTTGAAGTAGTAGGAATCTCTGTAGGAACAGGAGATGAAACTGGAGATGGATCCTTTGATCTTGGTGGAGTAATGATCAGAGAAGCAACAAAATTAGCATCTTCAACTCCTTGAGAAGATTGTGCAGCAGCAATTGACGCATACATTAACTTTTGACGTGAAGGATCTGGATTAAAGTCACTGTCAGTGTCAGAACTTTCATCTACTAACGATCTTTTTCCAAGTACTGATCCGGAAGGAGGATCCCGAACAGACTTGCGTCGTGGTCGTCTGGCTTGAGATTTAATGCATTTTCCAGCATTAGCCAGTGGAATAGCAGCCAACCGTTCATAATGACCTAGAGAAAAATCTCTAGATTCATCAGAATCAGTGCTGTCATCATAAGATGATGTTGTATCACTTGAACTGGAACTAGACTCAGCGTCTGTCACCATATTCCCTTCTTGTTCATGAATGGGCGAGTTCACAGCTTCATCAACAAAATCATCCATGTTCATACCCAGATCTTGATTAGGATCATGAACGACCTCTTCTTGAACTGGTTCCTGAATCGGAATATTAACTGCAGCCTGTGGAATAGGAACATGTTCAGGAATAGGAATTTGAGGTTGTACAGGAAATTGAATTTGTGGTTGTTGAACTTGAATTTGTGGAACTGGTATCTGTTGTTGTTGGGCAGGTTGTTGTGGTTGTTGTTGTGCTGGAACGTTAACTCCTTGAGCTTGAATAAGTTCATTAGGATGAAACCAATTATCATTAGGTGGTGCAACATAATCAGGATTGATTAAGTGCCCAAACAGTGGTGTATTAACTGGAATCAACACAACATTTTGCTGTTTCACCTTTGTACAATCTGTAAAGATACGTTTTGACATCGGAGTCAAAGTCAATCTTATGGCATGTTGTGGAAGATCCGGAATAAGATGATTGAGTATCATTTGAATAAATCGTGGATACATCAAGAAACCTTGACCTTCAGCCGGATTTATCTGCATTACCATCTCCCGATAAAAATAAAGCGGAAAATTGAATCTTTTATTCAAAGTTAAGGCCACCATCGCTGTTTGAAGAGCCATCTTCAAGCCATCTGTACCAGCTTTTCGTGGAGAGATGCATTGTATAATCACATGCATAAAGTACCTCCATTCTCCCACTAATCCACCTTTCCTAGCTTGTGTATCATTTTGTCTTCCACGATATCCCATCCTTTGAAAACAACCCATAATGAGTGTGTTAGGATAAGATATTGGATCTTCAGCATTTCCACCCAGATCTAGAGCAGCACGAATTGTCTCTTCTGAAATTGCAATCTCTGTATTATTGATTGTTGCACGAAGGACATGTGGTTCCACATCGATATCTTGATGTACAGTATCCCAGAATTGTTGGATGTACACCAAGCTAATATAAGGATCCGCAGATAATGCAACATGTAGTCTTGATCTATTCAGAAAATTGATAATGCCCTGAAAATGAACTGCTTCTGGCAAATTAGGATCTAATAACGCCACTTGATTATGCTTATATTCGACACGTCGAGCCATCTGTGAAAAATTTAGGACAACACAACAGACATTAGTATACGTACACATATATGATACACATTTAATAAAACACACAAACAAAATCAACAACAAAAATTAAAAAAAAAATTCAAACAAAAAAAAATTTCAAACACAAAAAAAAATCACCAAGTCATTTTCACATCTGACCCCTAGGCGAACTTAATAAGTTCGCTTAGTAGTGCAAGAGGCGAACCTGACAAGTTCGCTTGGAACAAGTTCGCTTGGAACAAGTTCGCTTGAACCTGAGACGATTCAAATTCAAACACTGAGATTTCACATTTCAGGCAAATCGATATCAAATCATGAAATAACCATTTACAAGCGATCGAATAACACATGATAATAAAAAATAAGGATCAATTTTGAATTTGGGTCAAAATTTAGGTCAAAACCCGTCTTGTAACAGTCCGACGAAAAACCGAAACCAAATCCTTAAAATACACTCAATTTAGCGGATGAAATCCAACTAAAATACCTTCGTTAGATTCGTACTTCAATTTCGATCAAGATGCAAATAGAAATTAACACTCACAACACAGAATACAATTTTTGAGAAATTTGGGCAAGTTCGCTTGTTCTGAGGAAGAAGACGATGAGACAAGTTCGCCTGATTCAACACTTATTCAGGTTAAGTTCGCTTGATTAAGCGAACTTGTTAAGTTCGCTTAACAAGCCTTCGGCGAACAAGATAAGTTCGCTTCACCCTTAAGTTCGCTTCACCCTAGACTGAAAATTAAGTTCGCTTCACCGATTTAAGCGAACATATTAAGTTCGCTTCACTGTTCACATGCGAACTTAATTACTTTTCCAACCTTTTTGCCTTGAACACAAATTATACCAACTTCAACCTTTCAAATCTCGAACTTCCGTCAGCAACACATATTTGATCCAATCCCGAACAATTTAATAAAAGTTTAGAATTTTCATGGAAAGTAAAAAATAAAATCTTTTTGAATTTTATCTATACAGACGGAAACACATATTTTTGATTTTTCTCTGTACAAACTGAATCACATATTTTTGGTTTTTTTCTATACAAACAGAATCACATATTTTTGGTTTTTATCTGAATAAACTGAAATGACATATTTTTGGTTTGAACATCATGAGAAAGAAGATCATATCAGTTATTCAATTAATTCATCACACATATTATCAATAACAAAGGGTAGCCTATAGTAAGAGACCATTCAACTCAATTTTGTGCATATTGCATCTTTTTCATTTTGAAACTCATTCAATTTGAATAATATTTGAAATGATACGCGATAAATTTCAATGTAAATAAGATCAGGTTATAAAATGCTCTTTTATTTATACCGAATTTAAAATATAAAGCCTGAATTCTTAAAATTGTCAATATTATATTATTTGAAACTATAAGCGTTTATTCTCCAAATTCATGTGATTTAGTACCATTTAGATGATAAACATCGTGTACTGTTGATGCACTTTCCTGTGACAACACTCTGGATAGAGTCTTAGTTTGTATTTCTAATGTCTGTAATTTGTCTTTGTATGTAAGAGTCATTATGTAATAGTTTATCGAGTTGTATTTACTTTTACATAATGTTTGTTGTTTTTCTGTTAAGTGTTTTGCGCACTTACAAGTGCGCAGGAGAAAGCTCCTGCGTACTTAGCAAGTACGCAAGAACACCTCTGCGTACTTGTTAAGTACGCAAGAGCAATTGGTCCTGCGCACTTCCTAAGTGCGCAGGCATCAGGTCAGTATAAATAGGATAGGACGCAGAACCATTTGTTCAGACGAACTCAGTTTTGCTAAGTACGCAGCTTGTATTCTCTCTGTAACCGTCGAGTGTTTATAATACAAAGAACATTTATTGTGACTCTCGTGTTTGGTTTACTTTGTTTAGTAAGACTCTCCACCTAGTCACGGGTATTCCGAACCCGGTTTGACTAGTAGACCACATGCATGTGACGATCCGACACACACGAAGGGACCTACAAGTGGTATCAGAGCATTGCTCTTGAATTCGAGTGTTGTAAGTGAGTTTGGAGACGTTTTACTGAGTTTTACAAGCAAAAAGAGGTATTTTTGTTGATTTTTGTTATAAAAAAGGGGTAGCTCTTGAGCACTTTTTTAGAAGCAAAAATCTCTCAAAAACCGATTTTTGTTGTGTATTTGTGTGGTTTGAGCATCAAAGGTTGGTTAGAAACTTGTTTCTGATCCTTTGGCTCGATTGCATTGATCATCAGCCTATTTTTCACCATCTCCGGCGAGTTTCAGGTGACCGGAAAAGTTTGGTGAGAGTTGCTGAAAAGGTGTCCTGCGTACTTACCTTTTTTGGTAAAAAGGACAGTTCTCTGCATACTTACTAACTACGCAAGAGTTATCTCCTGCGTACTTACAAGTGCGCAAGATTGAACTTGTGCGAACTTAAGCTATATCCTGCGTACTTAATATTTCCTCCTGCGTACTTACAAGTACGCAAGAGCAAATCTTAACTACGCAAGACCATTTCTTAAGTGCGCAACGCCAAAAACAAGTGCGCAACAATGTCTGATTATTCTGATTTTTGACCAAGTAATTCACTATGTCGAACCTTCAGAATCTTGGAAACATGTTAAACTATGATAATGAGATCGTTACACCTCAGAAACCGCCTAAACTATTAAATGTAAACGATTATTCCAATTGGAAGGCGCGTTTTGAGCACTACATTTCATACACCGACTCATCATTATGGATACCAATCCTTGAGGGATATAAGCATCCCACACACATCTATCTTGATGAAGAGGTGCCAAAGCCCATCTCTAAGCTTGATGAAGAACAAAAGAAAGATTATGATCGGGAAAAGAAGGCCCTTGGCTCAATCACTATGTCATTAACTCGGGAATTGTTTCACAGCTTCTGAGGCTATGACACCTCCAAGGATCTTTGGAAAGCACTTCAGAAAATATTTGAGGGGAACAGCGACATTAAGAAGAGTAAGCGGGATCTTCTCCGGAAGCAGTATGAATGCTTCAATTTCATGGAAAATGAATCGTTAGATGATCTCATCTCTAGATTCTATCATTTACAAACGGAGTTGAAAGCTTTTGAACTGAAATATCCCGATGAAGAACTGGTGGAAAAATTTCTTGATGCTTTGCCACTAAAGTTTGAGATGTATACAACCTTGATGAGGGAAAATCCTAAATTCTATGAGTTAACAGTAGATGAGGCTATTGGTAAGATTCAAGCTCATAACATGAATCTTATGAAGAAGGAGAGCTCGGGAAGACCTCAGATACAGGACCCTTCCATGTATCATGGGACGACTTCCACTTCAAAATCACCGGGCTCTGGAATTGCCCTCTTTACTGGACACTCCAATGAAGAAGACCACTCAAATGGGTGTGGGGGTCATGCTTGTTATGCATCCGGATCAGGGTTGGGAACTAATCATCAACACACCTCAAGAAATCCTCCAGCTACGTCTTCAGCTAACCATTCTGCAATAGTCAAAATAGCTGAAGATCATGTAGCATTGTTTTCATCATGTATGCTTGCGTATGAGAATTTCATAGGCGGCAAGCTAACGGATCCTGAAACTATTGAAGAAAACTTTAACCAAGTGGATCCTGATGATATTGAGGACATGGATATTCAATGGAATATGGCCATGCTTTTGAGGAGGGCCAAGCGTTTCCTGAACAAAACAGGAAGAAAGTTCATTGGTGGACATTCTAATGCCAAGGTTGGATTTGATAAATCCAAGGCCAAATGTTACAAGTGTCTGAACTATGGACACTTTGCTCGTGAGTGTCAAAAAGACCGAGCACCGGCCTCTGGTTTCACCAGACCTAGCCAGGGAAACAGCTACGGCCACAACAACACTAGCCACCACAATCAACACCAAGGTGGTTCGTCAAATGCACTGGTAGCTCAGCATGACGAAAACTTTGATTGGGGTGTTCATCTAGAGGACGCCATCATTGCTCAAACACAGGTTGGTCTCATGGCTGAGATCATGGAGCTGATGGAGGCTGAGAGAAAAGAAGCTGAGGAGAAGGAAGCTTCTGTAGCTGTTGAAAAGGAGTCTACCACTACCGTTGCTCTCATGGCCATTGGAGAAGCACAGAGTTCATCTTCTGAGGTAGATTCTAACCCTTTCTTTGTTATTTCTTGTTCTAAATGTCTAGAGCTAAAGCATGAAATTTCTAAGCTCCAAGACAAAATCGAACCCCTAACTATGGCAGCTCATAATTACAAAGCAAACGAAAAACGTTTTAAAGAATCTGTTGAAACATTAAAAAAGGAAAAATGTGAATATTCTTTACAAATAAGTGAGCAACAAGTTCACTTGGATATTGCGTATAGGGGGTTAGAAAAACGGAACAATGAAATCAACAAACTGCAAAATGAGATCCTGCAGTTAAAATGTACAAATGAGAAGTTGAAAAACTCTCGCTTTGTGGTGGAGCACTACGAATCAGTAGTGAGGAAAATGAAGGGTATAGGTCTTGGTACCAATGCCATTCCTCCACCAATAAGTGGGAAGTTTGTCAATAGCTTGATAGACATTGATCTCACTTGTCTAGATGAGTCCTCTGATAAGGATGATTCCCCTAAAAAGGATGAATCCTCAAGTAAGGCTAACTCCACATCTAGTGAGGAGTATGTTACTGCCTCTGAAGATGGGTCGATTGACACTTGCCCTAAAGGAGTAGTCTCTGAGGAGTTGCTGACTGAACAGAAAGTCCACAAAAACATTATCACTAATGGTGATAACTGCATTTTAACTGAACCTGATATCATTGAAACAAATGATAAACTTAAGGTAATGCTTTACGGGGGTTATAAAAATATTAACCAAGTTAAGAAAGAGGCTTTTTCAGCTCATTATGGGCTTGGTTACAAAGAGAATTTGCAAAAGTATTATACCCCCAAAAACCAAACTGAAAAGGGTCAGACTTCTGTTCATAAACCAACTCCTCCTGCTCATAATGGAGAGTTATCTAAGGCTAGATCTAATGAGCCTTACAAGAGAACTTATGTAGACAAGAGGAACTGTTTTCACTGTGGCTTGGTTGGTCACATTGTTATGAACTGTCCTTCTAAGAACCAAGGGAAACGACATGTTGTTTCACAGCCTGCTGTTATCCCCAGGTCGCCACCAGTGAAACCATCTCCCAAAAGTCCTAAGCAGAATGTGGTGAAACCAACCATCTGTTGCAAGAAAGGTAAAGCAACCTGCTGTACCTCGTGTGTCTACATCTGGTAGTACACGCACTGGTGAGAAATCTGTGGCTAGACTCTCTAAGCCACAAAGAAGAAGAAGGAATAAGAGGTTGAGAAAGCTGGAACAGCTAACTAAGACTCAATCAAGTGAAGCTTCCACAAGTTCACCGGCTGTGGTTGAGCCAAAGTCTACTGTTCTGGTTAAAAATCAAAAGAGATCCTGGAACAAGAAAGTTAAAGGTTCTCAATCTCCTGTTCCAAATTCATCCAAAGATTCACCAATTTTGGACAGTCATCATGACTGTGAGTTGAAAGAAGTAGTTTATTTTGAGAAGGATGGACGACCCAAGACCACAATGGCTTGGGTCTCCAAATCTAACTAATTCTTTTGTTACTCGTGCAGGGACGTCCGAAGGGTACTATCTCTAACCGTTGGTATGTAGATAGTGGATGCTCCCGACACATGACAGGAAACATGGCCTTGCTTCAAGACGTTAAACCATTCAGAGGCGGCTATGTGGCCTTTGCCGGAGAAAAAGGCGGCAGTATCACGTGTCAAGGCGTGGTTTCAAACGGTTGTGTCAGCTTTGACAATGTCAACTTCTGCGAGCAGCTGAAGCATAACCTGTTGAGTGTCTCCCAAATGTGTGACAAGGAGTACTCGGTGATGTTTGACAAGTCAGAATGTCTGATTCTCAAACCCGGTTTTGAGGTTCCCAAAGACTGGATTCTGATGAGAGCACCAAGATCAAACGACACTTATCAGATCGATATGAGTGTGGCAAAAACCACCTCATCAGTTGCTACTTGTTTGCTTACAAAAGCGACAAAACTTGACTCCATCTTGTGGCATAGGAAACTCGGACATATTTCTTATCGTAAAATGAATCATCTTGTCCGAAACGGTTTGGTAACCGGGGTTCCTAAGTTGAGGTTTACCGTTGCAGATGACTGTATGCCGTGTAAAAAGGGCAAACAGCAACAGAAGTCTCACAAGCCCAAGCTCCAAAACTCTATCGATACCCCTTTGGAGCTATTACACATGGATCTGTTTGGCCCCATAAGTATCAGGAGTATTGGAGGTAAGTCATTCTGTCTAGTTGTAACTGATGATTTCTCACGTTTTTCTTGGGTTCATTTTTTAGGTACAAAAGCCGAGACTGCTGATATTCTTCAATACCTGATCCTGAGCTTGGAATCTCTTTGCAAGCTGAAAGTTAGAAGAATAAAAAGTGACAACGGAACTGAGTTCAAGAATAATTTGATGGAACTTTTCTGTCTCAAGAAAGGGATCCGTCACGAATTCAGCGCGCCGTACACACCTCAGCAGAATGGAGTTGCTGAACGAAAGAACAGAACACTGATCGAGACTGCAAGGACTATGCTGTCTGATGCAAAGCTTCCTGTCACTTTCTGGGCAGAAGCAGTTAATACAGCTTGTCACGTCTTAAACAGTGTTCTGGTTGTGAAAAGGCACAACAAGACATGTTATGAGTTGATCAACAATCGACTTCCCAATCTTGATTACCTAGTTCCTTTTGGTAGTCCTTGTTCCATGTTGCTACAGTATAAAGACCGTCAGTCTAAATTTCATACGAAAGCGGTAGAAGGCATCTTCTTAGGATATGTTGCCAATTCGCCCTGCAAGAGAGTGTACAACATAGGAACTCGTACTGTCGAGGAATGGTTTGAAGTGGACTGTAGTAAACACAACACTCCACCAGAACCAAAAGGTCCAGCTTAGGGTTTTGATTATGATGCGCTATTCAAGTCTTTCAATCTTCCTGATTTATCCGCAGAAGACGCCGCAAATGTCTATGATTTATTGCGTGACGACAATGACTCCAGTTTTACTACTCGTGCTACTGTACCAATTATAACTCCTGATTCCAATGCTGCATCTGCATCTGGAACTCATGACAGTGATAACAGCGAAGGTGTTCATATTGTTGGAGATGACGCTCAAGCCAATCCTAACACAACGGTAGGAAATGAAGCTCCAGCTGATCCAATAAACATTGAATCTTCTTCCTCTGGATCACCGAAAATGGGGGAGTTAAGCACGAATCTAGATCCAGAAATTCAAGAACCGATTGTACCGGAGACTAGGGTGCATAGGAATCATCCAATCGACAACATTATTGGTGATCCTTATGCCGGTGTTCAGACACGTCACAGAACCATCACTGAGAACACCAGTCTTTACACAGAGATATTCGACACTGGTGTCATGGAAACATGTCTGCATGCTGCATTTGTGTCCCAGTTAGAGCCGAAGAATGTGAAGGAGGCTCTCACTGACAACTGCTGGATTGAGGCGATGCAAGATGAACTGTCTCAATTCCAAAAGTTGCACGTGTGGGATTTAGTTGACTTGCCAAATGGCTTTCAGCCAATTGGTACCAGATGGGTGTTCAAATGCAAGACGGACGATCGTCATGTTGTTGTGAAGAACAAAGCAAGAATGGTTGTTCAGTGTTTTTATCAACAAGAGGGCTTGTATTACAATGAGGTATATGCCCCAGTTGCTAGAATTGAGGCCATTCGACTGTTCTTGGCTTATGCCACATATGTCGGCTTCAAGGTCTATCAACTTGATGTGAAGAGTGCTTTCCTTTATGGTAAGGTGCATGAAGAAGTCTATGTCACTCAACCTCCCGGTTTTGAAGATCCGCATAATATCAATAAAGTGTACAAACTCGACAAAGCACTTTATGGTCTTCATCAAGCACCGCGGGCATGGTATGAGACATTATCAAAGCATTTACTGTCTAATGGTTTTGACCGTGGAAAGATTGACTCGACTCTCTTCATACGGAAAGCAGGAGGTGACATTCTTCTTGTGCAAGTATATGTCGACGACATTATCTTTGGGTCGACCAATGAAGGGATGTGTAGGGAATTCGAGAAGGTGATGAAGTCTAAGTTTGAAATGAGCAATATGGGTGAACTGTCATTCTTTCTAAGTCTGCAAGTCAGTCAAAGAGAGAATGGTATTTATCTACATCAAACTAAGTACGTGCAGGACATCTTGTCAAAATACAAGATGAGTGATAGCACTACTTATGGCACACCAATCCCAGTCAATCATGGTTTGTATCCCGACAGAGATGGAAAGGATGTGGACAGCAGGTTGTACCGTGGGATGATCGGATCACTTATGTATCTCACAGCTTCAAGACCCGATATAATGTTTGCTGTATGCTTGTGCTCAAGGTTTCAGTCTCAACCGAAGGAGTCACATATGATAGCTGGGAAGAGAATTTTCAAATATCTGAAAGAGAAACCCCGATTAGGTCTTTGGTACTCTAAGCAGCAGTCATTCGACTTCAAAGCCTACACTGATTCAGATTATGGCGGTTGTAACCTTGACAGAAAGTCAACTTCTGGTGGATGTCAATTCTTAGGAGACAGGCTGGTCTCCTAGCAGTGCAAGAAGCAGTCAACGGTTTCTGTCTCAACTTGTGAAGCAGAATACATTGCTGCAGCGAGCGGTTGTTCTCAGATACTGTGGATTCAGCAGCAGTTGAGAGACTACGGCTTAAACTTCACTGGAACTCCTCTATTCATTGACAACAATGCCACCATGTCCATCACAAATAACCCGGTGAAACATTCCAAAACTAAACATATAGAGATTCGCCATCATTTCATCCGTGACTGTGCTGAAAAGCATTTAATTGAACTTGTAAAGGTTCACACGGATGACAATCTTGCTGACCTTTTCACAAAGGCATTTGATCGATCCCGTTTTGAGCATCTTGTCAACTTGATAGGAATGTTCAATCCTGAGTGAAAACTAAGTTTTCTTAACTCAATTCAATTCATGGAAGTTAAATTTTTTATTCCTTAAAATTTTATGTATAGTTCTTTTAGTTTTAAAATATTTTACAAAAATAAAAAACAAAATAGAAAATGGAGAAAATTTCAAAGTTAACTTGAGAAAAGAGGAAATGATACTACATCAGAAATGATCTAAACTTCATAGACTGCTCATATGGGAAATGATTGCGTCATGCTTACTTATCTGTTTCAAATTATTATGTTTTTAATCTGTTTATTTACAAGTAATTTGAATTGCCAGTAGGCTGTATGCGTCTTTGAATCACTAGTAGTGTGGAAACTAAATCTAAATTACAACTGTGATTTTAACCCATGTTTGCAAGCGTGTGTGAGTAAAAGATTAGAAAAAATCACTATCAGATAAAGGATGTTAGATTTTGACAATAATTTTCTTTTGAGATCAGTTTCGAGTTATGTTGTTAGCACAATTAATGCGGTTCATCTCACTGGCCATACTCACAAGTATGCAAGGAGAGATTGAATCAAGACATGTCTCAACATTAACCGTTGAGCATGTATACACCCTTGAATCATTCCTGGTTCATTGAAATCAAATCCAGATAAAAGTTGGATCCCCTTACCCTATAATCAAACACCATGTTCATTATCCCGAATCATCATACCGATATTCAAAGAAGAAGATCACATGAAACCAAGACAAACGAATCAATCGATTCTGAATCTTATGATTCCTGATAATCCTTATGGATTTTGCTTGAGTTTTCTGTGCTAATTGATGTAACTTCATTCTGAAAATTAAGAAAATAATTGAAAATAATCTTAGATGCCTTGAAGATAGTGCAAAATATCATAGCATCTCAGTGGGGTACACGTTGTATATCTTATAATTAATACCTTAATACACAAGAACATGATACAAAGATGCGTATAGTTTCAAATCTTATAATATTGTCAACTTGAATTACTTGTTTATGTGTTTATTACGTATGAATAAAAGGTAATACATGACATGATCCCATATTCTTTGATGTTTATTTTGTATCGTTTTTGCTAAAAGATAGCCTGATATGATCCTTTGCTCGTGTCTTTGATAAAAAATAGCTTGTGTAAATGATTGTATATATCTATCTTGAAAAGAACAAAAAGATTTTAAGTTTTTAAGTTTATGCATTGTTCAAGTTTAATCAGAAAAAGCCAAAAATATTTTATGTTTAACCTTCATGAATTGTATTTGAATCCTCTTGGTTGAATAGTTTTATCTTGTTCGTTATTTGCCTTGAAAATCTTCATAAATTCTGAGTTGAAAAGTTGCGCCCTTAAGGTTTCTGCGCACATAGCAAAGTATGCACGAAGTAAAACTTGCGCACTTAGCAAGTACGCAAGAGTTAAGCCTTGCGCACTTGTTAAGTACGCAAGAGTTAATTCGTGCGCACTTAACAAGTACGCACGAACAATTTCTGAGGGGTATAAATCCGACACTTAGAAAATTTTCAGGTTTTACGCTTTCAAACCTAATTTTTTCCCCCCTGCAATTTTTCTCTCGAAATCAACTGTGTTCAAACCCTCTTCTCATCCCGTCAATACTTTCATCATCGTATTACATCTCATTGGTGAGAATCTAGTGCAATTCCAACCGTAGATTCATGACATTTGGACCGATTTGACATAGAAATTTTTTTTGGTTAAATCCGATAAAGTTTTTGGGAAAATGGGATTGTTTGGGTAACTTATTATCATTAACATGCTAATAGATAGCTTAATCGATCCTATAATCATCTTTCTGGTCCTCGATTTGATCCTTCGGTTGAAACTGAACCGTCATTGGATCGAGAGACTGGCTAGGTCAAACTTGGTGCTAGTGTTGGTAGTTTTTGGTGTCGAGAATGGTCCTGTAAGTTAGAATCCTTGGTTCCGACTGATTGGCGACCTATTCGACCCAATTTTGTGCAATATGTATTGTTTTCAATTTCTGAAAAAGTTTTTGCTAAGGGTTGTTCTTGCGCACTTAGCAAGTACGCAAGAAGTAATTCTTGCGTACTTGTTAAGTACGCAAGAGGAAAAACCTGCGCACTTGCTAAGTGCGCAGGACCAACACTTAGACATTTTTTCTAAGTCTGAAAATTTTTCAAAGTATAAACTACTATACCGTGTCATGTGTGTCTACTTCCACTGTTATAGGTTGTTCTGAATATGTCTTCTGTGTGTGTTTGCAGGCTATGGCTCGTGCATTCACTGACAAATTCAACCTAGTGGCTAACACCGAACCAGAATGGAAAGGCGCAGCCTTGCAATACAGGGAGATTGTGGATTTTCTAAATAGATCAAGAATAAGTTATGCAATCTCAGCAAACCCAACAGTCTCAAGACCTTACCTGGAGCAATTCTGGGAGACTGCAGAGCACGATTGCACGGTGTCCCCTAATGTCATAAGGGCAACCGTTGATGGTCGGGCAATTGAGTTCTCTGAAGATACAATCAGGAGAGTACTGGGGTTCGGAGACCTTGCTACCGACCCGACATCCTATCCAGATTATTACGTGGATGGATGTTGGAGGCAGAGAATGGGATATGTCAGGGCAAGGGACTATGCTTCTTACAAGAAGATGTGGGTATTGGATCAATGGCGTTATTTTGCCCACATCATGATCATGTGCATCTCATCCAGAAAAGCGGGGAAAAATGCCATGGGTCATGACCTAGCAGCGGCCATGGTGGGCCTGTCTCTCAATCGGGGCTATAACTTCTCTCGCTATATTTTCAAAGCACTAAATGACCAGATAAACACAGCAGAGAGGTTCAGGTTCCTTTTGTACCCGAGGTTTGTGCAACTACTGATCGATGATGCACTGCCAAACCTACGTGCTATCGGGGAGAGACTGCAGGTAAAACGGGTGGACAAGAGAGTCTTTGCATAGTTTCTAAAGCCAGGCAGTGTAGAACCTACCCCTGAGCATACTGAACTCTTCGGCCACCTGATTAATGAAGCATACGTCGCTCTGGAGGACTGGAACTGGTATAGTCCCAACTCTGGACCAGAGATGAGTGATCACTCTGATGAAGAACAAGATCAAGAGAATGAGGATGATGAAGGTGATGATGAACATGAAGGTGATGATGAAGGTGGTGTTGGTGGTGCGGAGGAATCTGATTCGGAGGCAACAGAATCAGATTCTTCAGATTCCGATGACGCACCATCACAGGCACATCCGAGAAGGTCGGCACAGGTAACCCTGCCTGAGTCGTCTTCAAAAAGAAAACGACAAAGCTCGAGCAGCGAATATGAGCCGGCTTCCGACTCTGACGCTGCTCTACAAAGACGAAGGCGAGAGAAAGCCAACAAGAAAAGGGGCGATAGGCAAGAGGTTGCTATCCCCAGGGTTGAAGAGATTCCGATTATGCAGCCAGTACAAGTTGAAGCTGCCCGTCCAGAGTCAGAATCTACCACGCCAGCACGGCAACTGTTTAGTAGGAGGAGAAGACCACTGGTACAAGCAGATGTGGCGGTCACGGCGGTCACAGAGGTGATTCCTGTGACAGTGACCCTCCCTACTCCAACCGTCCAGGTGACGGTGACTGCTCCACTTCTCACGGAGTCAGTCACCATCACCCCAACCATAACTCCCATCATTACATCCCCCATCCCAACAACCACCAAAGAGCCGTCAGGTCAACCGTTCAACTACGGTGATTTCTCACAGGGGTTCGACTTTGACACAATCTTCTCTTCCCCCATCCACAACGCCGACGCCTCATCATCTAGGCATCCGGATCCAAATGAAGCTAGGATCGATGTGCTAGAAACCCAAGTTGCTGGCTTGTTGAAGACTCTTCAAAAGTCAAAAGAGGATTCCGATGCTCAACAAGCAAAGATAAACTCTTTGGCGGATGAAGTTAAGATTCTGCGTAGCCAGATAACGGGGACTGATGAACAGTTAAAGAATGTCTTGGCACAGAATGAACTGTTAATGAAGACTAACGAAATGATTCTAGGCCACAGAACTTCACTTGAGCTGAGGATGGACTTGCAGAGAAAGGAGCACGCAGCGATGGTCAATTTAGTTGGTGAACTGACCGCGAAGCTAGGTGCTAAGGGGGAGAAGGAGACAGAGAAAGAGAAAGAGAAAGACAAAGAAAAGAAATCCACCGGTGCTGAGTCTTGTCGTCCAGTCGATCTGACTAAGGATGATGATAAAGACAAGGATCCTGAAGTCGGTCCTAGTGGAGGTGAGCACCTAGCTTTGGCGATTGTGCCCATCTCTTCTGTTCCATTGGCTGAGGGGGAGTCTACTCAGCAAGAGGGTGGTGATACCTCAGGTGGTGGTGGCGGAGATAAAGGGAAGTCAGCGGCTGACGTGCTCAAGGACTTATCTGATGATGAGATCCTTTATTTAGAGCCTGACTATTCCAAAGAGGCACATATCGATGCTCTCCTTAATCTGGAAGAAGGAGAGATCGACTCTGGTGATGACCGGAACGATGATGATGATGATGTGATAATCGAGATTCCCAAGGGCGACGGGGAACTAGAGTACGAGTTAGAGGATGGTGAGATCTTTGAAATACCATCGCTCGAATCTCTGCTCGAAACAGACACAGGCTCAGTTGACATGGCAAGTAATGTTGAAGCTACAACTGAAGCCTCCCCAGTCGACCCTACACCTGTGGACCCTGAGGCACCAAAAGAGAAAGACATGCCTTCTGCATCTACAAAGGGTCCAGCTCCCGTGTGGCAAAAGACGTCTATCACAGACAAGCACGGAGCGACATGTATGATCTTGGCTGTTAGGTTCGAGGAGGACAAGCAGCTGTTCGCCATCAAAAGATCTGGGGTGGGGGGGTTCAATACTTGAAACCCACCAGTGAGGCGTTTAACTCTTTGCCCAAGTACGACCTAGTTAACCTTGCAAACCGCGATCTGCTAAGTCACTCGAGTAATGTAGTAGCAATGGGTTTGTGGGTAACACTACAGCGGGAAGAAAGATCAGGGAACTTTGAATACCTTAAGCCTCAGGTGCCCAGAAGAGTCAAGGATAAGCACGCAGTGCATCCTGTGACTAAGAAGCCCATAAAGAGATTGGTATACAAGCCAGTACGATGTGAAACTAAGATTCCCCTGAGCAAGTTACCTCAGGATATTCTTGGTGACATGTGGTACTGGTACGTTGATCCAAAAACGGGCGAGGCTGTGGTTATGGGTAAAGGTAAGTCAGATAGTGGAAACATAGTGCCAAAGGAAGTGATCAGGGTTTTTGATGAAGTCTGCTTCATCAATTTCTCTGTGAACGATCTGGAGGTACTAGCAGACAAATTCTGCATCCACACTGACGAATGGACAAAGCTTCTCTCTGCTAAATATGACAAGGTGATTAAGTTCTGCCTTGATTACAAGAAGAAGATGGAAGCTAAGGAACAGGTGCTGTGAAGACTGAAGAATGAAGACTGAAGACGATGAAGATCCCGAGCTGTTGTCAAGGGGGAGTTTGTTGATGCACTTTCCTGTGACAACACTCTGGATAGAGTCTTAGTTTGTATTTCTAATGTCTGTAATTTGTCTTTGTATGTAAGAGTCATTATGTAATAGTTTATCGAGTTGTATTTACTTTTACATAAAGTTTGTTGTTTTTCTGTTAAGTGTTTTGCGCACTTACAAGTGCGCAGGAGAAAGCTCCTGCGTACTTAGCAAGTACGCAAGAACACCTCTGCGTACTTGTTAAGTACGCAAGAGCAATTGGATCAGGTCAGTATAAATAGGATAGGTTCACAGAAGCTAAGGACGCAGAACCATTTGTTCAGACGAACTCAGTTTTGCTAAGTACGCAGCTTGTATTCTCTCTGTAACCATCGAGTGTTTATAATACAAAGAACGTTTATTGTGACTCTCGTGTTTGGTTTACTTTGTTTAGTAAGACTCTCCACCTAGTCACGGGTATTCCGCAACCCGGTTTGACTAGTAGACCACTTGCATGTGACGATCCGACACACACGAAGGGACCTACATGTACCCCACATATATGCCAAATAGAAAATAAATGCACTATCTTCAAGACATATATAAGATTTTACTAAAGATTTTCCGAATATTCAGAATGAGGAGACATCACTTAGCACATGAATAGCAGAATCCAAATTGGATTGTATAGGAATCAATGAGATTCAGAATCGAATGATTCAATGTTTTGGCTTATATTTGTGGAATCATAAGATTCAGGTACGTGGATCCAACTGTTATCTGGATTATGAATTCAATGGAATCAGTAAAGATAATGTATCAATATGATCCAAGGGCTAGTATATGATTGACAGATGTTGTCAAGTACATATCTTGATTATACTTCAAATTGCATGCTTTTCGGGACATGGGCACTGAAGCAAATCGAATGAATAGTGCTAAGGACATAACTCAAAACTGATCTCATAGGAAAATCCTTATTAAAAGCTAATATTCTTTATCTGATAGTGATCTTTTAACACACACACCCAGGCATAAAATGGGTTTAAATCACAGATGTAATCATATTATATTTAATTTTCACACTACTATTAGTTTCAAAACGCTTTTAGCCTATTGACAATTCAAGTTTCAAATTTTATACACAAATTATAAAACACATTATCAAGAATAGAACATTCATAACACTATCATTTCTTATTCATGCAGACTTTGAAATTTAGATCAGATCAACTTATTTTAATCATTAATATATCAAGGTCTAATAAGGTCGTGTGAAATGAACTAATCACTGATGTACTATCATTTCTTCTCTAACCTCAAATGATGTCAAATTTTATATTTTTCAATTTGTTTTGACTTTTTATAATTTAGACTTTTTGACTGAAAATGTAACTGCAGAAATGTAATAAAGCAATAAAAGAAACTAAAAGAAAAATTTTCCATGAAATTCTGATTTTGAAAAACTTTTATTCGGGATTGATCATACCAATCATTTTAATTAGGAATTCAAACCTGGTACGATCAAATGCCTTAGTAAACAAATCAACAAAATTATCTTCAGTATGTACCTTGACCAGCTCAATCAACCTTTTCTCTACACAATCACGTATAAAATGATATCGAATTTCGATGTGCTTAGTTTTACTATGTTTAACAGGATTATTCGTTATTGACATAGTAGCATTATTATCAATAAACATAGGGGTTCCTATGAAATTCAAACCGTAATCTCTCAATTGTTGTTGTATCCACAGAATCTGTGAACAGCAACTTGCAGCAGCGATGTATTCTGCTTCGCATGTTGAAATCGAGACTGTGGTTTGCTTTTTGCATTGCCAGGATACAAGTCGATTACCTAAGAATTGGCAACCACCTGTTGTAGATTTCCTGTCCAGACAACAACCACCAAAATCAGAATCAGTATAAGCATTGAAATCAAAGTTAGAACCATGAGGATACCATAGCCCTAAACGTTGTTTTCCTTTTAAATACCGAAAGATTCTTTTCACAACAATTAAGTGAGATTCTTTTGGCTTTGCCTGAAATCTGGAACAGATACACACGGCGAACATTATATCCAGCCTTGAAGCTGTTAAGTACATGAGGGATCCAATCATAGCTCTGTAAAGTCGACAGTCCACATCTTTTCCTTCCGGGTCAGAATTTAACTTATGATTGACCGGAATTGGAGTATCGTATGAAGTACAGTCCTCCATCTTGAACCGGCTCAAGATGTCTTTGACATACTTGGACTGATGAATAAAGAAACCATCTTCCTTTTGATTTACTTGTAAACCTAAGAAAAACGATAACTCTCCCATAGTAGACATTTCAAATTTCGACTTCATAACACCCTCAAATTCTTTGCACAACCCTTCATTTGTCGAGCCAAATATAATATCATCCACATAAATCTGTACCTGTAGGTAATCTCCCCCTGATTTCTTTATGAATAAGGTCGAGTCTATCTTTCCACGAACAAAGTCATTCGCCAAAAGATGTGTTGATAAAGTCTCATACCACGCACGAGGAGCCTGATGAAGACCATAGAGGGCCTTATCTAGCTTGAAAACCATGTTTGGATTCATTGGATCTTCAAACCCCGGCGGCTGACACACATAGACTTCCTCATTGACCTTTCCATATAAAAATGCACTCTTGACATCTAATTGAAACACCTTAAAACCTTTAAAGGAAGCAAAAGCTAGAAACAACCTTATAGCTTCAAGCCTTGCAACCGGCGCATAAACTTCGGTGTAATCAATTCCTTCTTGTTGATTGAAGCCCTGGACAACTAATCTTTCCTTATTGCGTACTACGACACCTCGATCGTCATTTTTACATTTAAACACCCATTTTGTTCCTATCGGATACGCACCATTCGGTAAATCAACCAGATTCCAAACCTTCAGTTTGTCAAATTGAGCTAGTTCTTCCTGCATAGCTTCTATCCAGTTATTGTCATGTAAAGCCATCTCTACATTCTTGGGTTCAACCTGTGAAATAAAGCAAGAATATGAGCAATCATCAAGAACACCAGAATCTTTAATGCAAGTATACAAACAAGTACTGTCAACAAGAGAACGAGTTTTCACTCCATCCTGTAAATTTCCAATTATATTTGTTACTGGATGATCTTTGTGTTTCTTGATGGATGCGACCTCAGGAACTGGCAACACATCAACTTGAGTAGAGTCAGATTGATAAGAATAATCTTGAGGAATTGGAATTTTCGAGTCTAAATTTGTTGGAATCTCCCCCTGATCATGTGTCGAAGGTAATGGATCATCACTCAACAGCGGATCAGCAGAAGAATCTTGAAAAATAGCATTATCCTCCTCACTCTCTGAATCTTGCGGACCAGAACAAGAAGCAACATTAGGATCGGGAGCAGAAGTAGATGGAATCGATGAATTGGGAACTGCATTTGGTAGAAATCCATTGTGATGTGCATCTTGACAAGAATCATAAAGAACAGTAGCATCTTCATCAGAAATGTCAGAAGGTAAATGAAAAGACTTGAATAAGTTTTCATAATCAAATGCCCAATCCGGACCAATAGCCATTTGTGGTAAAGACCGATTTGAACAGTCAATATGGAACCAGTCTTCAACTTGGCGTGTCTCTTTGTTATAAACCCTCTTGGTAGTCGAATTAGCCACATACCCTAGAAAAATCCCTTCAATAGCCTTTGCACTGAATTTTGTTGGGACATCTCGAACCTTCAGTAGGGTACACGGATTACCAAAAGGTAGTAAGTATTCCAGATTCGGCTTTTGATTGTTTAGCAATTCATAGCAAGTCTTGTTATGCCGCTTGACGGTCAAGACCCTGTTCAAAACATGACATGCAGTATTCATAGCTTTAGCCCAAAAGGTGACTGGAAGCTTAGAATCTGCAAGCATCGTGCGAGCTGTTTCGACCAACGTCCTGTTCTTTCGTTCAGCGACACCGTTTTGTTGAGGAACATATGGCGCACTAAATTCATGATGAATTCCTTTTTGTAGACAGAATAAGCCCATTTTGCTATTCTTAAATTCGCTGCCATTGTCACTCCTGATTCTTCTGACTTTCAGATTGAATAAATTCTCCAAACCCAGGATTAAGTATTGTACCAACTCAGTGGTTTCAGCTTTAGAGGAAAGAAACTTAACCAATGAAAATCTGGAGTAATCATCAGTTACGACCAAACAATACGATTTCCCACCAATGCTCCTAATACTGATAGGACCGAACAAATCCATATGCAGCAACTCCAAGGGAGTTACGATAGAATTCGTCGACTTCGATTTGTGAGATTTCTTTCTTTGCTTCCCCTTCTTACACGGAATACAATCATCAGGAACTGAGAATTTCATTTTCGGAATACCAAGCACAAGATCATTCCTAACAATGTAGTTCATCTTCCTGTAGTTTATGTGAGCTAGCTTCCTGTGCCACAATATTGAATCAGATTCCGACGCCTTGGAGAGTAAACATGTTGGAATTGAATCCGTTGTAGTGGCGACACTCATGTCAAGGACATACGTGTCATTTCTCCTTGGAGCCTTCATGAGAATCCATTCATCAGGAATCACAAAACCCGGTTTCAGAATATAACATTCATGATCGTTGAAATGGAACGAAAACTTCTTGTCACAGACTTGTGATACGCTTAAAAGATTGTGTTCCAGCTGCTCAACATAATTCACCTTTTCAAATTTTACTTTGTCGTTTTTTAACGTTCCCTGGCCTGTTATGTACCCACCTTTATTACCCGCAAAAGCGACATAACCACCATCAATTTTAATCACATCCTCAAACAATTTCACATTCCCTGTCATATGTCGAGAGCAACCACTATCCACATACCATGTATTGTTGATAGTCCTCCTTGGTTGTCCCTACATAAACAACGAGAATCAGTTAGAAAGTGGAAACCAAGCCATCGTGGACTTGGGTCATCCGGATTGATCAAAATAAACTACTTCTTGTAATTGACAATCAAGTTTATCATTCACTTTTTGAACAAATGTTTGACAATCAGACCTTTTCAAAGAAGAACCATTTTTATTATTTTGAAAAACATTATGTGATATATTATTGTCAACTTCAGATGTTTCCAAAATTTTCTTTAATTTTCTGTTTCTTCTTCTTCTTTGAGGTCTAGACAATTTAACCTCTTGAAAAGTATCTTTTGAAATCCCAACTTTTGGAATCTCAAGATTTTCTCTGCATACAAAAGATTTAGCATGCAATGTATTCTGTTGTTTAATTCCATGAGAATTAACAAAAGAACGTCCAGTCATATCTTTCTCCAAACTAGAAGACGATTTTCCTTCATCTTTTCTTTTCAGAATTTTCACCACTCTCGGTTGTGAAGGAACAGTCTTCAGTTTACCCTTGTTCTTGTATGGACAATTAATCAAAATATGACCAGGCTCATTGCAATGAAAGCACACTCTTCTTTCTTGATAACTTCTGAAATAAGATGATTTCTTTGAATTTGAAGAACCGTCAGAAGAATAAGCTTCAGAGGAATGCCCTGAACAATTTATCGGCTTCTTAGGAACATAAGTCTGTTTTGGCACCTTTGAAGAATTTACCTTTTGAAAACCAGCCTTCACAAACCCATTTGACACTGTCACCTCTTCAGGTTCAGTCAAAATGCACCTATCCCGAGTAACATTCTTCACAACCTTTGGTTCCTCAATTTTCACTTCTCTCGGAATGCCTTCAACCTTTGAATCATCAAACACTTCATCTTCTGTATCAGAATCATACACCATGTCTTCACCCGTCACCGGATTCACTTTTAATATTGTTTTGGGAGCAATCTCCTCTTCATGAATGATTTCAGGCTCAACTACATAATTCCCATTGAACGGAGGAAGAACAAACCCAATACCAACAACCCTTTTTGTGGGATCAGCATTAGCATTGAAATAATCCAAAACTACAGATGAATTCTCAAACTGTTCCAACTTTCTATGTAACTTTATCACCTTAGATTCTTTTTCAGAAATCTCCTTGTTCTTTTGGGCAACCACTTCATTTCGTTTTTCAATTTCAGCATAAGCCATATCAAGATGATAACCCTGCTCTTTGTATTTTAACCCAAGAGAATTTAAGTCTCTTTTCAAAGACTCAATTCTATCAATGCACAGTTTATCATTATCTTTCAGTTTCTGATTAACTGAATGCATTGATTTCATGTCACAAATCAAATTGGTATTATCATCCATGACTTTTTGTAGTTTATCTTTAACAGAAATGCAATTAGAAAAAAATATATGACAAACAGAGTCTTTTACCTTAGTCGGGTCAGACATGTCTACCATGAATACTTTGGCAATTGGAATGTTTTCTGAATCTTCACCAACTGAAGCATTTTCTTTAAGAACAATTTCTTTCTCAGCACCCCTGTCACAACATCAGAATCAATACTTTGCTCTCTTTCTTCCTCATCTTCAACACTTGGAACACTATCACCATCACATGAATCATCACTAGAACTTTCATCATCAGTAGACTCTTCTGGTTTTTCTGAATGAATTTCTGCAACAAAAGCCTGACTCACAGCACCCACCAAATCTTCCAGATGAATGCCCCAATCATAATTTTCATCGTTTTGAGCAACTAAAGCTGATGATGCAGATGCATGATTTGTATTACCAGAAGGACCATGAGTTTGATTACCAGATGAACCATGTGGCTGATTCCTATTATGCTGAAAGTTAGATTGCTTCTTTTGAGAATCAAATTCTACCTTCGGTTTCACACACTCCTTAGCAAAGTGACCATACTCTTGGCAGTTGTAACACCTAACTTTGATCTTATCAAAACCCATACGCGATCGACTATTTGAACCAATATATTTTCTCCCAGTTCTCTTCAAGAAATCTTTAGCTTGTCTTATTAACATGGCCATATTCCATTGAATATTCATTTCTTCCAGATCAACAGGGTCAATCTGTCTGAAATCTTCTTCTATTACCTCAGGATCATGTATTTTTCCTCCAATGAAATTTTCATATGATGCCATGAATGAAGAAAACATAGCCAAATAATCATCAGCAACTTTCTGATTCACATGAGATCCAGATGATGTTGAAGCAGTAGTAGCAGAAAATCCAGAATGGCTTGTATGACCAGAATAAATTGGAACTCCAGAACACTGATCATTTGAAGACTCTTGAGCATCACCAGAAAAGAATGCCACTCCAGTACCAGATTTACCAACAGATTTGGCAAAATACATCGAGGGATCCTGGATATGCTCCAAATTAGTCTCTTTCTTTTTCAAATTCATGTCATGTGACTGGATCTTCCCTAGGACTTCTTCAAGAGACATGGTTTTGTACTTAACATTTTCTTTGATCAAAACCGTATACACATCAAACTTTGATGGTAAAGCCTCCAAGAATTTATCATTGATTTCCTCAGTCTCATATACCACAGATGCACTATCCAGTTCACTAAGAAGATGATAGAATCTTGTAGTAAGATCATCCAAAGATTCATTCCAAAAATGTTTAAAAACTAAGAACTGCTTCTTTAGTAACTCTTTTCTACTTTTCTTCACATCTAAACTCCCTTCACACCTTTTCTGTAGGGCTTCCCATAGTTGTTGAGAAGACTTGAACTGTTTAAAACTGTGATAAATTTCCTTTGGTAGAGACATCGAAATGCTAGCCATTGCTTTCTTTTCTCGATCAAATAACAGCTTCTCTTCAGTAGATAAAGCTGACACTGGTTTTGGAACATCATCTTTTCCCATCCATGAATAAGTAGGGTGTGTATATCCTTCCAAAATTGGAATCCACAAACTAGTATCGGTAAAAGATATGAATTGGTCAAACCGATCTTTCCAATTTGAATAATCAGCTAGATTCAACAACTTCGGGGGTTTTTGAGATGTACCAATCTCATTATCATAATTGAACATGTTTGTGACTTGAACCATATTTGCCATGTTAAAAAATTTTTCTAAAAAATGTCTAAGTATTGAACTGTTTTTACCCTCAGGCGAACTTAATAAGTTCGCTTTAGTGAGTACTAAGCGAACTTAAGATCAGGCGAACAAGACAAGTCGCTTAAGGAGGAAATCCGGTAAGTTCGCTTAACAGCTAAGTTCGCTTGAAATGTGAGAAGCGAACTTAATAAGTTCGCTTGCTAAGTTCGCCTACACAGGAACTCAGCAAGTTCGCTTAAACTGCTGTAACAGATACAACCGATTCTTCACCCAAACACGAACCGAAACCTTCAAAATTCATGATTTCTCAGCGAATTGATGGAATTTAAGGAAATTGAATCGTAGGATTGTGAATTTTATCAAATAGAACAGTTCTATCGGACTAATTTCGTCAAAAACCCTTCCAAAATCACGAATTCAGCAAAGAAACGATCTTCAAAAACTTGAAAAACTCCATTGTTGCAGAAACTTCAAAAATGTTGAATTTCTTGTCGAATTGTACACAAAAACCGTCACTAATCACCGAGAATCGTACTTAATTCACGAGCATAAGCTCTGATACCACTTGTATGTCCAGGTAACTCAACTACTGATCGAACTCGTGATATGACGTTGCTATAACACAAAGTGCGGAATCCTTCGTATTAACGTTTGTATACTAATTGACAATTCAAACAACACTCGTAAATAAACTTCACGTTATATTCCAAATCACTGTGGTTACAGACTCAATCAGACAAGTTTTTCTCTCCTTGGATCGATCTGTTCTAATGACTCTGTAACACATATATATAGAAACACACCTGCTGTAAGCGAACTTGTTAAGTTCGCCTCCAACATACCAAGTGAACTTAACAAGTTCGCCTCAGTTATACCTAAGCGAACTTATTAAGTTCGCCTCTGATAGACCAGGCGAACTTAACAAGTTCGCCTCTAGGCTCACTAGTTAAAACACTTAGCAACTTTTAAACAATTACATAACAAAACATAAAGACATAAAATCTAACTATTACAAGCTTTTGTCATTACAAATCTATGTCCTAACACTTTTTAGATGGTGAGTCTCGATTACCCGTTATTATCGCCTCTAATTTGACGAGTGATGAGAAGGAGAGGCTATTGGAGGTGCTGAAGCAGCACAAGCAGGCCATTGTATGGAGTATTATGGACATTAAGGTAATTAATCCCTCTTTTTGTACCCATAAGATCCTTAGGGAGGATGATTTCAGGCAGGTTGTGCAGCACCAGAGGAGGTTGAACCCGAACATGAAGGAGGTGGTGAAGAAAGAGGTGATTAAGCTACTCGACGCTGGTTTGATTTATCCCATCTCTGATTCACCCTGGATTAGCCCAATTCAGGTTGTTCCTAAGAAGGTAGGTATGATTGTTGCCACCAATGATAGGAATGAGCTGATTCCTACTCGTACAGTGACAGGTTGGAGAGTTTGCATCGATTATCGCAAACTCAATGATGCTACAGTCATATGTTGGAGAGATTGTCGGGGAAGATGTTCTATTGTTTCCTAGATGGCTTCTCTGGCTACTTTCAGATCCTGATTGCTCCTGAGGACCAGGAGAAGACGACATTCACATGTCCTTACGACACATTTGCTTATCGGCGGATTCCCTTTGGATTGTGTAATGCTCCGGCCACATTCCAGCGTTGCATGGTGGCCATTTTTCATGAGATGATCGAGGACTCCATGGAGGTTTTCCTGGATGATTTTTATGTTTTTGGGAGTTCCTTCAATCATTGTCTCGGGAATCTGAAGAGGATGTTGGCAAGGTGTGAGAAGGCCAACCTGGTGTTGCATTGGGAAAAGTGCCACTTCATGGTGAAGGAGGGCATTGTGCTTGGGCACAAGGTTTCATGAGCGGGGATTGAGGTTGATCGAGCTAAGATTGATACCATATCTAAGCTGCCCCTGCCTACTTCTGTGAAATCTATTCGGAGTTTCCTTGGTCACGCGGCCTTTTACAGATGCTTCATTAGAGATTTTTCTAAGATTGCCTGACCGATGACCCAACTTCTTGAGAAGGAAGCCCAGTTTTTGTTCTCCGACGAGTGCCTTAGTGCATTCAATCTGCTGAAGGAGAAATTGGTGAATGCCCCTATCATGGTGGCTCCTGATTGGAAGCTGCCATTTGAGATTATGTGTGACGCGAGTGACTTCGCTTTTGGGGCGGTCCTAGGACAGAGGAGAGAGAATCAGTTTCACCCAATTTATTATGCGAGCAAGACGCTCAATGACGCACATGAGCACTACACCACGACTGAGAAGGAGTTCCTAGCCGTTGTCTTCGTTTTCGATAAATTCCGGTCATACCTCGTCCTATCTAAGACCACTGTATTCACTGACCATGTAGCTCTTCGGCACCTGTTTAGCAAGCAGGATGCCAAACCCCGACTGCTCCGGTGGGTTTTTCTGCTTCAGGAGTTTGACATTGAAATCCGCGATAAGAGCACAAGGCTTATTGGGAAAGCGTGCCTTCTTCCAGTGGAGTTAGAGCACAAGGCTTATTGGGCATTGAAGGCGGTGAAGTTGACTTGGTGAGTGCGGGTGAGAACCGTTTCACTCAGATTCACGAGCTTGATGAGTTGAGGAACCAAGCTATGCAAACTCCACGATTTACAAGGAGCGCACCAAGAGTTTGCATGACCGGTGCTTGAAGGACAAGAAGGAATTCCGAGTGGGTGGTCGTGTGCTGCTTTACAACTCTAGTTTGCGATTGTTTCCCGGGAAGTTGAAGTCCCGATGGACGGGTCCCTACACAGTTAGGGAGGTGTTTCCTTATAGGACCGTCGAGATTGAGCATGAAGATGGGAGGATCTTCAAAGCCAACGGTCATCGTCTCAAACTATACATCGACGGACCGGTTGACTCGGTATTGGAGGTAGTGGACCTCGACCCTATGGACTAATTAATTCGCGGACTTGAGTCTAGCTAACGACTAGTTAATAAACTTAGCCCGTTTCGGTATCATCTTTGGTAGCATTTCATACATTTTATTTTTATCTTTATTTTCCTGTGTTTATTTCCTATTTTTCTAGGATTTTACCATTTATTTTTTAGTTTAGGTTATCGGGATGTGTTTTGGATCGAGCGGATTTGGGATAGTAATTGGGATGTCTCATGTATGTCTTCTGAATTTTTAGAAATTTTAGTTTGGAAGAATCACAGTCGGGTTTGGTTCAAGCTGCATAAAAAAATTCAGGATTTTCTGTCTGATGGGCAAGAGATACGGTCGTGCCTCTCTATGGGCGCGGTCGTGCCTAAGCACTTGGTACGGTCGTGCCTCAGTATTTTGGGCGGTTTAAGTTCATTTTCAAAGCAGACTCTTCATTTCCCCCCAACAAACCACCCGACTTGCGATTTTCTCCCCTTGGACTTCGTTTCTAGATTCCTTGTGTCCATTTCCTCAATTTAAGGTACGCGCCCGCAATCCTATTCTCTTCGCTTTGTGTTAGGATCATCATCATTTTGTGTTTGAATTCCTAGGGTTTATAGATTTCCTTGTTTTGAACTTGGTCTTAGTTGTAAATAGGTAGCAATCATTGTGTTGGTTTCCTGGGATGATGTGTATCGAAAGCCCCTTCATAATCATGTTTAAAATGGTGAACTTTGAAATCTGAAAACCCTAAACTGGGTTGAGCATGGTCGCGCACATGACCAGGCGCGGTCGTGCTCGGCTTTTGAATATCAGGAGACATTGGTTTGGTCAATCACGGTCGTGCCCGCACCTCGCGCGACCGTGTTGCCGAGCTCTTGCGCCCGTGGTCGGCCACAGCGCGACCGTGGGCTAGTCAATTGGCCTAGGCGCGGTCGTGCCCCTTCCCAGGCACGACCGTGCCCTTTCATAACTTCGTCTAGCGTCTTCATAACCGTTCTGATTTCGACTGTTTGCTTGTGCAGATGACCGACAACAGAGACCACCCATACCTCGAGTTTGACCTCGACGAGCATGAGTACGAGGCTCTTCTTGATGTTTTGTGGCCACGTCGGGATCGGATTCTAGCTGCACGTAGCATCGACCCAGCAGCGATCGAGGCCGTCGGTCAGCGGGACCGATGGAAACATCTTGTCACCGCCCCCTGGCGCCGTCTGTTCAGGTTCCATTCTATTCAGTACGTAGAGCTTGTTATGGAGTTTTTCTCTACATACGAGTTCGTTTACCCTTGTGCAGACATAGAGCAGGTCGATACAGTTAGATTTAGACTCGACGGGAAGTGGCGGGTGATGTCAGTCACCAGGTTTGGACGTTTTTTGGGATTGTACACGAGGCATGAGGTCCATACCGAGTTATTCACTAAGGGATTACCGAGTTGTTCTGGCATGAGTTCGGGTTTGGGATGTATGATCCTAGTTTGACCAAGGCTTCGGGCCTTCGAGATCCACTTCACCGTATCCTCCACCGCTGCATTGTTTATTCCATATCGGGGAGATGCCAGGGAGAGACGGTAGTTTATTTAAGGGAGCTATTATACTTGTTTTACCTTGTACGCTCGTGCACCTGCAATCTTGCACATTCTATCGCGGGGTACTTGGTGAACAGCTCAGGGAGAGAGGCCACCGGTGCCATTTGTGGCGGTCACTTTGTGACCAGGCTCGCTAGACACTACCACCTACTAACGGACCAGTTTATTGGTAATTTGACCCCGGTGGCCGAGACCGTCGTGATGACCGTGCAGACATTGAGGAATATGTACGTGGCTCGTCGCGCACCGGGAGGAGTTAGATTGGTAGACAGATGGGGGTAGAGGCCATCGCCGCCGCCCACCAGGCACATGCAGCTCACCAGGAGCAGGAGCACGAGCATGCAGAGCACCACGATGCCGATCCGATTGTTCCATTACCCCCTCCTTCGCCTCCACCACCATCTCCGGTTACTGTCACCCACGACCTGTTCATGCACTACTAGTCCTGGCAGTACGAGGTCCAGTGCGCTGCTGCTGCTGGCGGGGCACCATACGTGGTTCCCCTCTCATTCTTCATGCAGCCATAACCACCACCTTCACCACCGCCCCATCAATCACCACCACCATCTTCACAGCCATAGCCACCACCTTTACCACCGTACCATCAGTCACCACCACCATCACCACCAACAGCAGGAGGCGAGGGAGGCGGGGCCGCCGACATTGACCTCGAGGGCATGCAGTGGGAGTAGTACCTCCCATTGCCTTTTGGTATCATTTTTGTGAGTTGTACTTGGTTGTATTTTGTACAAACTCTGTTATCACGCTTCGGCGTTTGTGGTTGTTCTTTCTTTGTACTTTATTATTGATGTACTGTATATGTGGATATTTATCTTTACATTTCTGTTTATATTTTGGCTTGATCTTACTGATCTTGTTTGACGTGGTTAGTCTTGATTAGATATTGGAATTGTGGAACTACGTGGAACGCCATTTTTGTGGGTAGGCTTTGTACATTTGGCCGAGTACGACACGAGGGAAGTTTCAGTTCTCCCTTCACACTCCATTGCATTGCATTCCATTTTGCTTTGCATGTTTTTGTATACATTGAGGGCAATGTATGTTTCTAAAGTGTGGGGTTGGGTGTTTATTCTTCGCTTTACATTATTTTTTGTTGTACATTGAGGGCAATGTACGATTCTAAGTGTAGGGTGGGAATTTATTCACGCGTTGTTTGTCATTTTGAGCATTTTATCACTTTATTTTTTGCAAAATCTTCCTTCATAATTTTTATTGGCATTAATCAATTTTATAAAAATTTAAAAACAAAAAAATATAATAAAAGTTAACCGTTTAGCATTCAAAATTTTTAGTAAACATTAGAGGTTTGATTTTTCGAAAGCAATAGAGATAGAAATTTCATCGAGTCAAACCCAGTTTTTTGTGATAACCATGAGTTTTAGTGGGCTAAACGAATGAATTTCATGTAACCTTTTCTTACACCCATTCCTTCCATTTTCGTGAGTTTATTTTTGAGCCTTGATAGCTTTAGACATTGTTTGCTCTCGTTTTTTGCGGATTTGAGTGTGCAGGATATTTCATGCTTATTAGAACTTGCTTTTGGTATATATTTCGAAATCATGAATATAAATATTGCATAAAAATGATTGAGGCATTAGGATAAACCACTTTGTGAGCCTTTTATTTTTGTTTTCCCTCACCCGAACACATCCACTAGTTAGCCACGTTGAGCCTATCCCGTGTTTTTCTTGTTTTCACCCACATTTACACCACCACATAGCCATATTAGCTTTTTTTATTTTTCTACCCATGTTAGAAATCCGATTGGCTAATGTTTTAACTTTTTAGTTTTTATTATCGTTGTAATTTTTAATTCTTGAGAAGTTTTTAGTTAAGAAAAGATGCATATTGACTTAGTTTCCTTCAAAAGAAAAGAAAAGAAATAGTGATATATTAAAAAAAAATCACCAAAACTAGGTGAATTATAGCCGATTAGAGCAATTTTGTGAGAAAAGAAGAAAAGAATCCGATTGTTAGCTCTTATCTATATGGAAGTATTAGTTAGTTGATTTTTCATTTTAGAACTTGTTTTTAGTTTTTGAGTTAGCATAGCCGCCGGGTTTTTAGCCACTTTTAAATTCCATTCCGTACCCCTAACCATTGCCAAGTTACAACCCGTTCAAAGTCCTCTTGATTTGTGCTTTGTTTCATGTTAGTTGGTAGAGATTTGATCTTTTAGCAAGCTTATGATTTATTCATGATTCATTATCTTGGCATTTGAGTGTTCTATACATACACCATTACTTGTATGATCATATATACCCGAGTGTGTGTGAACATTGTGAGAAGCATAAAGTTGCATGCTAATGATTTTCTAGGCATACTCATTTGCTCATTCGGTTGTTAATTCATTGGGCTCCTTGGGTTTCATTTAGTCAATGTTGCATTTCTTAAAAAACTTGTCAAACCTTTATAAGTTTATTGATGCTTATGGTTTTCTGAATTGATCCCTAGTGCCATTGGAAGTTTGTTTTATTTTGATTTCTTGCTCGAGGACAAGCAATGTTCAAGTGTGGGGTTGTTTGATGTGTTAGAATTTACACATCTTTTTGGCATAAAACTTCACTCATTTCACGATCAATTCTTGGTTATTTTCAACGTTTATACACTTATTTGCTTCATTTTTAGATTTGTAGGTTTTTGTGAAGCTGGGTGAACAAACATGGAAATTCCAGGATAAAAGTTAAAGTTTTAGGGTTTCTGAGTTGGAGGCACGGTCGTGCCAGTCTTCCAAACCCTAGGCACGGTCGCGCCCCGTATCTGGCACGACCGCGCCAAGCCATGTCCTCAAGCACAACCGTGCTCCAATGCCCCCATGACCGCGTGTAATCCCGTGTGTCTGACACATGATCTCAGAGTGGTAGTACCTCGTTAAATAGGACCTAATAGAAGCTCCGGATCGGTCAACCATCTGTCCCACGACCGTTCTAGTTCTTGGGCACGGTCGAGCCCTAGTGACAGGCACGGTCGTGCCTTCCCTTCTGGCGCGGTCATTCCCCATTCACTCTATAAAAGTAGAAACCCTTTTCTCATTTAGACATTCAGCAACCATGGCAAAAACCTACTGTTTGAGCTCCGAACCAGCCTTGTTCCAGCCATATTTCAAGCATCTTGGAGGGATTACAACATCAAGAGGATCACCATACATAAACAACAACATCTAGGATTGTAGGAGTGGTTTGATTCTTGTTTTCATAGCATGTTTCTTACTATTTTCCCCTGCTTATTTGTCATTCTTGTGCTCATGATGAGCTAAAACTCTTGTTCACTTTGGTTTAGATGAAGTTTAGAATTGTTTGACAACATTCATGGATTATTGGCAATTATTATGTTAATGTTATGATAATCATATGATTATTCTTCAGTGAAATTATGTATTCAAGTATCTAAAGTTGTTTTCATGTCTTGTATTTGTGTATGCCATATTATGTTGGAAAACTTATGGTTTATGCTTGTATTCATGGATTAGTGTATGTTTATATGCTAGTTTATGGCATTTGACTAGGAATGGTGGATGAAGTCTTGTCTATGATTTATGATTCTTGTATGTGTATCCTTATGCTTATGTTTGGAAAGAAAAAGTGTTTGTTATGGTGTTTCATGCTTAGTTTTATGTTTGTCTAGGATTTGTTGACGCATTCTCCTAATTGATATGAACTTTGTATGAACATTGTATGTTGAAGAAATGCATGTGGTTGTCTAATTAAATCAACTTGAGGTGGGTAGTATGTTTCTCATATTATCTTTTCAACTAGTTGTTGGATTGGTGTACCTTAATCGAAGGCTAGTTCAATCTTTATAAACATTGACATAATTACAACACGTGAGCTTCATTGCATGATTTTAGGTGGCTAGTTTTTGTTATTCATTCTAGCTTTCCAAATGGTCATTTGATTAGATCTCTTTGATGAGAGTTTGGTCAATCTATGTTTCGTGTATTTGCCATGTTTCTACGAGTGTATTGAATGTATTCTAGATGGATTCGACACCGAAGTGATCTTTTCTCCTTGATTGTTTGACTTGTGATTTTAGTTTTTTTATATAAATTGCATGCTAGTTAATTAAACAAACTCTTCAAAAAATATTTTTACCATCACTTGATTGAATCTTAGTTCCGGCTTATTATCGCATTCCACCGTGTCCAGGGATTGATATCCGGTTCTTACCTTTAATGTATTGCTATCCGACGGGTACACTTGCTCGATGTGTGTGTGATAAGTCTTTGGTGAAAACCCTTTTTAAAACTAATTGTGTAAAAATATTTATTAAAATATATATACTTTCAACACATCACCCGGTATTATCGAAGATTCATCTCGAACTTTTCAAAAATCGCCTTGCCACTCACTACCCTAACCCAGAAAAATAAGCATTTCTGCTGGGAACAGAAACAAGAAGTTGCTTTCCAGCTGCTTAAGCAAAAACTTGGCAATGCTTCTATACTTAGCCTTCCTGACGGCAATGATGACTTTGCCGTTTACTTCAATGCATCAAATCAAGGTCTCGGTTGCGTATTGATGCAACGAGAAAAAGTCATCGCCTACGCATCAAGACAAGTTAAGATCCATGAGAAGACTACACCACTCATGATCTTGAGTTGGGTGCGGTGGTCTTTGCCCTGAAAATCTATAGACACTATCTATACGACACCATGTGTGTCATCTTCACTGACCACAAAAGTCTTCAGCACATATTCGATCAGAAGGAGCTTAATATGAGGCAGAGACGGTGGGTTGAATTACTCAATGATTATGATTGCAAGATTCGCTACCACCCGGTCCGTCATCGGTTGGTCGTAACGGACTGATGTTGTGTTTTTAGTGTAATAAATATATTCTGTTTAGAGTTACACAAATCAGGTTTTAAATTTATAAATTAAAATGATAATTACTTCAACTTAAAACACACACAATAGGCAAGTGTACCTAGCGCAACGTAATATAGTCTGGGTATGAACCAAGTATCGAACCATGGATGAGGATTCCTTACTCAATCCTCGTTATTGTCTGACTAGGATAGTAAGTTGGAAAAAGGGGTTTTGTTTAAAAGAAAGATAAAATGGATAAGAAAAGTAATTAGAAATGCTTTCTCGTTTAAGATGTTGCACCGATTATTATCACTTGTTAATTAAAGTTGTATTTTAGTAAGGTTGGTCAAAGTTACTAATACTAACCCTTTCGATAGAAGAGTTAGTATTTCGTAACGGGACAGTGGATACGGTCGGCCAACTGTTCCTAATAATTCTCGGGATCCTAATGGGGTCTCCAGTCCGCCGGCTGTCTCGTGAATTATTATTCGGACTAAGATTATCCTTTCGACTGGCATAAACCAAGTCGTGTAACTTCTTTTGGAAAGTCGGAATTCGCAACTTTCTCCAAAGGTACTTTATGCAAGCTCGGACCTAACAATTTATATTATTAAAATAGTTGTATTTACTTAAAATAATGTCACAACCCGAAAACGACGATTCGCAGCGGAAACGAGACGTAAGCATGGTGGTCACATAAGTTGGAGCCCAATGATAATAAGCAAACACATTTATTTGAAACATCGGAAAGGTTTAACAAAATAAAGATAAGTCTTACAATTATCCAAATTGAAAGGCATTAAAATTTAAAATGAGAGTTTTCATGATCCAACACAGAGGATCCAAAATAAAGTTTAAAATGTCCCAACAGAATTCCGATGCAAGTGTTTGCCCAGAAGCCCGTTTTCATAACCGTGCAAGAGCATCTAAGTACCTGAAAAACATGCTTAAGAACATCAACATAAAGTTGAGCGAGTTTCACGGGTTTAACGATAACATAAACGAATTTAACGAACTATCAAGTAACATGGAAAAACATGTGATATGTCATAAGCTTGCAAGGAATACAACATGATGACAGTACCTATAGCTTTTAATCAAACCGAGACACGAATACAATATGTCCCCACGAATCCTTTCAAAATATATTCTCTCGTACGAATGATCGATCACTGCTAGTGATCACGAGAGTGGGCATTCAGCCCCAAATAGATCTATCAACACGCCTTGCAGCCTACACGAGGCTAATGATTATAATGACGGGGCTATTCATGAACGACATACATGAACACATAACGAAAGCCCTTACTCGAGACCATCAAACGAACACGTAACGTAAGTCTAGTATCATGATAAACGAAGGAAAGCATGTTCTTCCCCCATAGTTTATAAAACAACAAAATAGTTTAAAAAGGGGTCGTGATAAACTCACCTTGATAACGAACGACGGAAAACGATTGCTAGCAAAAATATGCCCATGAACGTTAACGGTGCCCTCAACACGAGGGATACATTACTAATTGAACCTCATGTCTTACAAGCAAGTTGTTCACCCAACCTACTTAGACTTATAATATTTTTAAGAAAATATTTATTGAAACGACCCGTTGGTGACTATGACACGCGGTTATGTTTTTAATGAAAAACGGTGGATCATACACACATACGAAGACATCAAGTGTTATTACTTATCAACAATCAAAATGAAAGTATGAAACTAGTAACACACATATACATATATACTCATACATATTCTTATAAGTTCTAAATCACAAGTGAAACATTAAAATCATAATATTTGCACATAAGCACTTTATAAGCAAAACGACTAACTTTTAAGGGACAAACTTTCAAATTTCTAAGACATGAGTTCATATATCATCAAAATATACTTAATAAAAAATATTTCATCAAACAAAACAATCTTTCATTATTTTGACATAAAGTGCCTAAACATGACAATTTCTAGCACACACGTGACAACCAAAACGTCAAACGGCAAGTACAAACGCACATTTCATAACATGAACTCATTATATACCTTAAGAGCTGTATTTTAAATCATAAAATATACTCAAAATTACTACTCAAAATCAGATTAAACAAATACTCATTTTTCATGTCGAAACCTACCGTTTTAATCGACTAGTTTAGCGTAAAACCTAACGGAACGCATCCAAACACCAAGGATCATACATATTACTAAAAATATATATTTTAGACATAAAATATCATATTACAGCCATGATTCCAGATTTACAAATCTATCTATTTTCATACAAAAATCTACCTTTTTAGCGTCTTTCAAGCAACATAAACATGTCATACACTTAGCAAATCATCACAACATAAATAACACTTTTAGACCTGATTATTATTATCATAAAACCTCACTTTCATCATGATATTTCCAGATTTCAAACAATCTAAACGATCCATGCTAAAACCCTAGTTTAAATCATGCTTTTGGACAACAATCTTTAGCAATAAACACCTAAATCATCAATTCAATGATCCATGCATAAACTAACATGTTTTTATGCAATAATGTAAGATCCCTAAAACCAAATAGCTAATGGGTCAGGTTAATGGATGACCCATATTTGTAATAAATGACATGGTTGGCTCGGATAATTAAATAAAGATTGGACTAGCGGGATTAAATGATCCGGTTAGCCATTTGTTTCACAAGTTGAGATAGAAGCGGGTTAACAAATTTGGAGGACCCGGTTAGTCGTCATTTTAAAGATTCGGATAAGAAACGCGTTGGACGTGTTAGGAGGGACCCGGAGTGTAACTCACGTGTGGTATTTAAACCACTCTATGCGCAAACCCTAGGCCACTTTGGCTAGGTGTACACGATGGCAGCGAAGGACAAGGGAGGAACGGCCGGGAGAGAGGGGAGCTCGATGGCAGGGCGACGCCACAGTGGTAATATGATCAGGTAACCTTCATCCTCCTTACCGTTCTCTTTCCTTTTTGTTTTACATCAAACCCGATTAGGGTTTTGAGTGCATGGTGGTGAAGATGGCGTTGAGGGGAAGGCCGGACATGGCTTGGTGACGATGGTGGCGGTAGGTAGTTTAGGTGATAGGCTTTGGCGATGGCGTCCGGTGGATGATATGGAGACGCACCTTAGCGGATGACGAGCGAAGCATGGCGGGACTCCATGGAGGCGGTGGAAACTACGGGACAACAGTAGTGATGGTGGCTAACCTGACGGTAGGGACGACTCAGGTTGGTGTTGCGGGGCTGTGTAGACCCGATAAGGTTTGTACACGGCAGGGGGAAACATGGTGGAACGTGGTGGCAGCCGGCCACGGTGTTGGCAACGTGCGTAACATACGGCAGCGCGTGGTAAGGTTTGGATGGTTGGTTAGGGTTGCCCGATGAGGAAGAAGGCGAGTAAGAGGTGGTCTTGAGCAATGGCAACGGGGAACTAGACCAAGGTTCCGTTTACATGGCATGCGTATGTATGTGGAACCCGGCTCGCACGTGCATGTTTCTAGAGTTAGGGTTTGCATGGGCACGTCTACGTGCATGCATGGGTGTTTGGGTCAGGGTGCACGGGTCGTAGGTGGTTCAGGAGCAATATTATACGTGTACTCGTGAGGCTAAGGTTGGTATAATTGGATGAAGAGTAGACGATAATGGCCTCCGAGACATAGTTTATCTTTTTACGTGTCTCATGTATCTTTAGAACATGTCTGATCATGGGATCATGCATTGACAGGTTCGGGCTTCGAGCGAGTGGATGAGTTACAGAGCAAGGACTGAGACTCGACATTTCCGGTGAGTTTCTAATCCCCTCTTTTAAATGATTTTAATGTTTTGGGGCTATCGTACATACATTCAAGAGGTGTTTTATTAGATTAATTATGTATCGAGCTTCGGGGTCTAACTCGACAAGTTTACGAAGTTAATTATTTAAATATGGGCTAAGGGACTAAATGTTACCCTTAATACGTGTAGGTTAAAGGAGGGTGTATGGTCACGGGTCGTATAGTGACCTAACAGGGGTGAGTCAGGATGGAAGTGATGGGTCGTACGGGTACGACTAGGAGGTGTCACAGGGTGTGCATGTACGTGGTATGTGCTTAACTAATGAGATATAGTATTTATGCGTGTGTTGCTATATTAGCAGTGTATTATGTTATGAGTTAGTCGGGATATAAGCTAAACGCTTATGAATACGTGTAGGATATCGTAACCTAGTGTTATGTGTGAAGGGCAGGTGCAGTTAATGAATCAGGTGTATAGAGTGTATTGTTATGTGACTATGCATATGTTGTGTGCAATGTGTCGTGCCCTTGTGACACGTCGGGTATTGTGTTCGCATTGTTTTCATTATGACACGGCAAATGGGATTGTGGAGGACTATGTCCTTCGGGAGGTCACCAAAGGTGACTATGTCCAACAGGACAGTGATGAGCTCGGGGTGTGTCGAACGCCCTGACGAGGGTATAGTGATGAGGTGTGTATTTGTGTGCTTATATATGTGTTAAATTTCATGCAAGTGATGAGTTATATTAATTATGTATGAGATGGTATTGATATGATAAATAGATGGAATCAATGTGGTGTGTCGAGTTAGATTGACCATTGTGTCAGGCTGAGTACATTGTGTACAAATGTTGAGTCAATTGGTTTACGAGAGTCCTGGTTAGGACTGGTAGGTCAGTGTCTAGAGGTTGGATGAGTTAACCAGTGTATGGTTAATATATATGGTAAATTGTGAGTTATCAGAATAGTAAGTTCATTGTATGTCAGAGAGACTTACTGAGTTAAAGTGGTGGGTTGAGTCTAGGGTGGTGAATCCTTCGAGATATTGTAAGGTAATAGGGTTATCTATTGGAGGACAATTTATAAAACGATTTTATAAAGACCAAAGAGTCTTGAGTGGAAATAAATATTAAATGAGACTAGTTGGCTTTTGTTAAAATAAACTATTAGAACTCACTCAGCATAGCTGACTTTTCATGTATGTTAGATTTTTTTATAGGTGAGTCTGTTAGACGAGGTATCTTGGCTTGGAAGCGGGGCTACTCGGGTTGGTGCGCATGCATTCGTCAGGTAACGTTATGAAAATTAACGAGTTTAAAGATAATACTATTTTGAGAAAGACTTCCGTTGTTTACTTAAATGAAAGTTAGATGTTTTTAAAGAGTATAACCAGTTATGAGAACCAACTGTAGGGTGCCTGGTTTGGGGCCTTACAAGTTGGTATCAGAGCCGTGGTTTAAAAGAAAACTAGTGTTTTTAAACAAATAAAATGCCTTAACTTAAACTGAAAATGGGACGAGGGTGAAACGAATGCCACCACGAGTAATCGCGAGCCAAGAGGTACGTCTTTTGAGTTGAGCAGTAATTATTATTTATCATTGGTGTAGTGTTACACTAGGTGAAGTAATTGATGTGAGTAAGTGATATATGGTTCCGTGTGGGATCATGATGTGTGCTATGTGCTATAGTAGTATGTAGAACTATGTGAAGTTGTGTGGTGTGATTAAATGAGACTATGAGGTGAGTTGAGTAATGCGGAGTAGCATTAATTGTAACTATGTGAGACAGTTTGGTGTGTCGATATGATTTAGTAATTTTGTGTGTAACCTTGGATGGTGTGAAATTGTGATAAAGATGATGACTTGCTAGATTATTGTGTGGTGCTATGTGAGTTGTGTGGGATGCATGTGCATCCGGGGTGTGTAAAATATAGAAAGCTAGTGTGAATATGATGGGGAAGGTTTAGAATCCGAGCAGTAATTTGGACCACCAAATTGCATTTGATCACCGTGATTTGGCAGTCTATGATTACACTCATATTCTGAATTTGACGCCCATAGTAATCACTCCAGCGTTCTATCTTGTGCAGGTACTGATGGCGATGGCGATGACGATTCGGACTAGATGGATTAGGCTAGGAGCTCTCATCAGGAGGTTGACAGAACGACGGGCTAGACGTGCGGCAGCTGTTCGTTTGGTTATCTTCGGGAGAAGACGGAACTTAGCACCTGTTCCCTTGACGGTGGTTCCACCGACGACTGAGGATGAGCAGGAGCTGTCACACTCCCAAATTTATTTACTTAATAAATAAATACAGGTTGCAACGATTGGTTCATTACACGATAGCGGAAGCGGAAATTGTGATTTCTAAGACTTGATTACATATACAATTACTAAAACTAAGTAATACTATGATCTAAGTTCTTCTAGATCAACGATAGACTTGAGACTTGATATTCTACGTCCTTCCGGCTACTAGGAATTTATCCAACATAGCTAGCTTATTCCAACCGCGCCATGGCTAAAGGTTACCTGAGAAACATACTTGAAAGTGTCAACACAGAGGTTGGTGAGTTCACAGAGTTAGTTATATCAGTGCTTAAAATTTTTCCCGAAAACATGTACATGACTTTACCGTCATAAAACTAAGTAGTTTTCCCGAAAAACTATACATGACTTAACCGTCATAAATAATAAGTAGTTTTCATTTGAAAGCATGCCCATGACTATACCGTCATAAAATATGTAGTTTTTCTTTGAAAACATTACCATGACTTAACCGTCATAAATCCAATGTTTAAACATGATCATTTTAACCTGATCAAAACTCTTTGTATAAACCTGATCATTTTAACCTGATCTAAACCCTTTGTTTAAACCTGATCACTTTAACCTGATCAGAACCCTTTGTTCAAACCTGATCACTTTAACCTGATCAGAACTCTTTGTTTAAACCTAATCCCTTTAATCTGATCAGAACCCTTTGTTTAATTCAATTGTTCAGAAATAGTTTCAGTTGCATGTGATAATCAGAATAAGAATTGTTTGACCCATTTGTAAACTAGCTAGGAATACAAATAATATGTTCCTACATGAGCCGTAACCAAACCATGACAATTGTTTTTGCCCCTAATTTCGTTATCCGGTTCTATGCGGCCATTAAATCCTCCAGATTGTGGTTAGCGCGACTAACCATTACCGGGAGACGTCACTCTCCATAGTACTATTCATAGGACCCTAGGCTACAGTTAATGGTTACTAAATTGTTCCAGGGGACTTTAGCGGCCTAAATCGTTTAACTCATGTAAACATAAAAGTCGAGTCTTATTATCTTGTTATCATATAAAAATAGTTGTAAGTATGTTCTTCCCCCAAATATTGAAAACAGTAAAAAGGGCCGTGAAACTCACAAGAAGTTAAACCAAAATGTTCATATTGTCAAACGTATAAGCAATGTAATTCATGTTTTCAAAACATAACAAGTAAGTATGTTTCTCCCCCGATGTTTACAAAACAGTAAAGAGTTAAAAGGGGGGCCGTGAACTCACCTTGAGTTTGTGTATGCTTGCAATGATAATTGTTCTAGTCAACTTGACTATTCGTACCCTAATTACAAAAGGGTAATTCGTGTTATGACCGAATGTCTCATTTGCAAATTGTTCACCGACTTAGCAAATCTGATTGCTTTTGTTTAAATATCTTTTTAGTTTTTCAACACTTGTTTTGTTATAAAATAGTTCTAAGTTACTGTGCAATGGGCTTGAAACAGGTATCGAAACCTAGTTTCGATTGAACAGGACAGATGTCGAAACTACCTAGTTTCGATTGAGTAAACTTGGTATCGAAACTACCTAGTTCGATTGGCAAGAAGAGTATCGAAACTACCTAGTTTCGATTGGGCAATAGGTATCGAAACTACTTAGTTTCGATTGAACAACAGGTATCGAAACTACTTAGTTTCGATTGAGTAAACAGGTATCGAAACTATAGTTTCGATTACTGAACTTTTGATTGACAGAATCAGTCCTGCATATTTTTATGTTTTAATCTTGAATTTGACACACTTTTCTTGTTATCTTACTTGCGTTCGAACGATTTGTATGTTTAGCTACGGTTTTAAAGAAAATAATATGGATGGTATCGAGTTTTTACCTCTGGACAGAGATGTTGATTTTTGAGAGAAACAGAGAAGATGGTCTTGACTTCGCTTGGTTAGAAATCTTTGAGAAAATCCTTGAAACTCCTTAGAACACCAACGATGGGAAATTCTACTGCTTGAAGCAGGAGAAGGGTAAATATGTGTGGTGTAGGTGCCGTAAGAAATGAGAGAGATAAAAGGGTCTGTGAGATTTTTGATTGAGGTGGTATGGTTTTTATTTAACTCTCGAAGGCATGAGGTATGGGTCGTAGGAAGTGGGAATGGATTATTCCCTGGGATTTTGGGCGAGAAAGTCAAGGGGGGTGGTTTGGGTTAATTTGATCTAATAATTAGATTTAGGTGTAAATTTATTTAATTTAATCACTAACGTTCGTATTTAGTCGGGTCATCCTGGTACGTGAACCGGTAACTCCTAGAATTACCAAATATGAAATGAGACCATGTACGGTTTTTGTTAGAACTTAATGTCCTTGTTTGTGAAATTAAGTAAATCACAAAAAAAAACAATTATAATGTAAACTTATTTATAACATGTACGGATATTGACCTGAAATGTCGGGTGTCACATTCTCCCTATGTTAAAAGAATTTCGTCCCGAAATTCAATTTGTGTCATCTTGAACTGGTGTATCCTTAAACAAGGATGGGTATTTTGTTTTCATTTGATCCTCTCGTTCCCATGTATACTCAGGACCACGTTTTGAGTTCCAACGTACTTTAACTAGTTTGATACGACTACGTCTCAACCTTTGAACTTTCCAATCTGAAATCTCAATCGGTTCCTCGATGAAATGAAGTTTATCATCAATGTGAATTTCATTAGGCGGTATGATCAAAGTCTCGTCTGACAAACACTTTTTGAGATTAGACACATGAAATGTATCATGTACGTTGCTTAGTTCTTGCGGTAGTTTGAGCTTGTAGGCTACAGGGCCAACCCTAGTCAAAATTTCAAATGGTTCAACGTACCTAGGGTTAAGCTTGCCACGGTTGCCAAATCTTGCAACTCCTTTCCAAGGTGAGACCTTTAACATTACTTTGTCTCCCACTTGGAATTCTAAAGGTCTTCGTCTGTTATCCGCGTAACTCTTTTGTCTGTTACGGGCGGCCTTCAGACGATCCTTGATTTTGAAAATCTTGTCCGTGGTCTCTTGAATAACCTCAGGACCGGTTAGATGCTTATCACCAACTTCTGCCAATCATAGCGGTGAATGACATTTTCGACCATACAAATCCTCAAATGGAGCGGCTTTGATGCTGGTGTGGTAATTATTATTGTATGAAAACTCAGCTAGCGGCAAATGAGTATCCCAATTTCCACCAAAATCAATTGCACACGCACGTAGCATATCTTCTAAAGTTTGAATGGTCCTTTCACTTTGACCATCTGTTTGTGGGTGATATGCCGTGCTCATGTCAAGACGTGTGCCCATGGCTTCTTGTAATGATTTCCAGATTCTAGACACGAATCTGCTGTCTCTATCAGAGATAATAGAAATTGGCACTCCATGCCTAGCCACAATTTCCTTGATATAAAGCTCTGCAAGTTTCTCGGTTTTATCCGTCTCTTTGATGGGTAGAAAATGAGCTGATTTTGTCAGACGATCGACAATTACCCATATCGCGTCATACCCACTCGACGTCTTGGGTAATTTCGTGATGAAATCCATAGAAATCTGTTCCCATTTCCATTGGGGAATTTCGGGTTGTTGTAACAAGCCAAACGGTTTCTGATGTTCGGCTTTTACTTTTGAACACGTTAAGCATTTACTGACATATGTGGCAATATCTCTTTTCATATTGGGCCACCAATATAATTCTTTTAGATCCTTATACATCTTATCTGAACCTGGGTGAATGGAGTACCTGGACTTGTGGGCTTCGTTCATAACCGACCCCCGTAAGTTACCAAAACATGGCACCCAAATTCTATTCATGAAGTATAAAGTGTCATCTGACTTTGGTTCCAACTGCTTTATCATTCCTCGTAAAGCTTCATTCTGAATGTTTTCCTCTTTGATTGCCTCTTGTTGTGCTATCCGGATTTGAGTCGTGGGACTCGTATGAATTGTCAATTCTAGGGCACGAACACGGAGTGTTTTAATCCATTCTTTACGACTCAAGGCATCTGCTACGACATTTGCCTTACCAGGGTGATACTTGATATCACCGTCGTAATCATTCAGTAGCTCTACCCAACGACGTTGCCTCATGTTGAGTTCTTTCTGATTAAAGATGTGCTGGAGACTCTTGTGGTCTGTAAAGATTGTACATTTTGTACCGTATAAATAATGTCTCTAAATCTTGAGTGCAAACAGGACAGCACCCAATTCCAGATCGTGAGTCGTATAATTTTTCTCATGTACTTTTAGTTGTCTGGATGCATATGCTATGACTTTTTCTCTCTGCATCAATACACATCCCAGACCTTGGTGTGATGCGTCGTAGTACACGATAAAAATTGTCAGTTCCTTCGGGAAGGGATAGGATTGGTGCACTGCAAAGCTTCTGCTTCAACAATTGAAATGCTGATTCTTGTTTATCAGTCCAATCAAACTTTTTGTCCTTCTGAGTTAACGTGGTCAAAGGCAAGGCTATCTTTGAAAAATTCTCGATAAATCGCCTGTAATATCCTGCCAAACCCTGAAATTGACGCACCTCAGTCGGAGTTCTTGGTGCTTCCCAGTTTTTGATAGCTTCAATCTTGGATGGATCTACGTGAATACCATTCTTATTGACGACGTGTCCGAGAAAGTGAACTTCTCGGATCCAAAACTCACACTTAGAGAATTTAGCATAAAGCTTCTCATTCCTGAGCAGTTCCAAGATTAATTTCAAATGATGTTCATGTTCCTCCTTGGTTCGTGAATATATCAATATGTCATCGATAAACACAATCACGAATTTATCCAAGTACGGCTTGCACAAGCGGTCCATGAGATCCATAAAAACGGCCGGTGCATTAGTTAAGCCAAATGGCATAACTAGGAACTCGTAGTGACCGTAACGAGTCCTAAAAGCCGTTTTTGGTATATCTTCTTCCTGAATTTTCAGTTGATGATACCTTGATCATAGATCAATTTTAGAATAGAAACTGGAACCTTGAAGTTGATCAAACAAATCGTCTATTCGAGGAAGAGGATACCGGTTTTTGATTGTCAGCTTGTTCAACTCCCGATAATCAATGCACATTCTAAAGGTTCCATCCTTTTTCTTTACAGACAGGACCAGGGCTCCCCAAGGTGGGAAACTCGGTCTTATGAAAGAATTACTCGACGAGGTGTCCAAGTTTTTGTTGTATATTGGGTAGTAATGAAACAGTATGAAAATGAAACTTTATGTTTGTCCCTCTTATGCTTTTCGAAAGCATTTTCCCGAACTAAGAATTTTCTCTTATTTCAGGTTTCATGTTTTCTAGGATTTTCCTCTCCATGTGCCTTCATGGAGCTAGGAATTGATGTTCCTTGGGAGCTCTTATTTGCGAACTTCAAGTCTAATCACCACTTTACCCCTTTGCTTGCACTACCTTTTGAGGCAGACTAGCCTTTGGGTTGTAACGTCCTGATATGTAAACTCATGTCTCGACTACCATACCTTCAAAGTATGTAAGCCATACGAAATTCGATGTTTGCTTGGAATATTCACATTCCGTCTAGCTGAAGGAATGAATAGTAATACTGTGAGAATGGCCTCATCGAATTAGTGCTTTCACCAAAATGGGATATGGGTTTGTCAACCCATTAAGTTGGCAGAAAGGGTTGATAGCCAACTATTAGTCATACAGTGTGTATGCACTCCCTTAGTGTTTGAATGGTACTTTGGTGACTTAACATTACGTATTCCACTCATTCAGGTTATAGCCTCAAAATCCTTAGCACAAGGATAAACTTGAGGTAATGAGTGTTGAACGTCGAGACTTTTGTATTCTAACTGAGCCTACTCCAAGAGATCATTTCTTAACAATAGATGCTCTAGAGCTTCCCAATTATAGAAAACTAGGAGTGAAAGATGCAATCACACCTCTCTTCTAGGCTAAATCTGGGATCCATCCACCAAGATGAACCTTTGTGAAGTGCGAGTACAAAAGAGTAATAAATTATTCTTCTTAACTCTTTGTGGACAGTGGCCTGTTGTGAATAGCTCGAGCTTACGTCCCTTATGCATATCATGAACTAATGAGATTAGCATGAAATTCCGCATTTGGGACTCCTTTAAGAGTTTTGCATGTCGTTTTCCGGTTAGTGCGACAATAGTCGTTAGTCCACACTTAGGTTTCTTTGGCATTCGCTTGAGCATCAACCCCGGCTTATCCATTACCGAGAGAATAGTTAGACTTAAAGGTATATTGAATGTCAATGGCTGCGAGAGCAACCCTGTTTGACCGATATTCTGAAATGTCAGATTAGCTACTTGTCTCACATAGAGCTTCCACAATACCTCATAGGTACTATGTGTATGCGGGTCAGAAATATTTTCTGCCCCATTACCGGAGTTAGTGCCTGGCACTCCTGACGAAAATTTCAAGTATATGTGAGACTAAATTGTACGATGGATCTTGAGATTATGCTATAATCTCCCATAATAATTGTGAAATTATTGTAAGCGTGGGTTGTGGTAATGCTCAATTTAGAGCTATCTTGACCAGTAGAATCTCAAAGAATGAATGTGCGAATTCCTTCGCCGTTCAGGATTCACTAAGGATTTGTTGAATTCAATTTGAATTTCTCTCGTTCCTCCAAAACTAGGAGAATGCTTTGTGAGCACCTAATTGAGAAGTCTGATTTGTTAAGATTCAATCCCTAATCAAGTGATTGAGAACATGGGTTGATCATCAGCTTAGACAGCAAGACTCACTAAAGTTCCCATGCACTGCAAATTATGATTACGTGTGCACCCGAAATGATAATTTGCCTTGCCTGATCCCTATAGTGTTTCTTCTATCCCTAGCTTTTAATCAAAAGGGATTTGAAATGATCATTAGATTGCGTTTGCACATTTGTATATGAGTGTGTACTGTTTTATCGGATTACTCTTAATTATGTGTACCAATACTCATGGATCTGCCGAATATGGCAGTTGTCGGATGAGACTAATGGTAGAGAGGCACCACCAGTGTCTCTTAAAATAATATGTGTATGGTGAAATTCAGGCACTATGTGTTGGGCAGAGATCCTCAAATGAGTGTCGAGCAACTCATGCTCCAAGTCTGTATATATGCATGGATCCACATGATCCTGATGTATGTCTGGGTCTCCGAACCCTTGGAGTTCTCTCCCATTTAGTCCTGCTTATTCACCTTGAATTCCCTTCTGTCTGGGCAATCATGCCTGCCATATATCATGGCGAGAGTCTAGGCATCCGATCCGACAACTTATGAAGGAGAGTATTTATACCGCAAATACGTTAGAAAGATAATTGCCTCCACGGCTGGAGTAGTTGTGGTGTAGGCATAGGTACAGATTCTGGTACGGGTTCAGCCTGTTGTGATACCAAGATCGGTAACTGACGATCGCCGCCGTCGTCGTCCAAGCTCAGCTTGTAACTCGATCTTCTAAGGTTGCAGTATGCTGAGTACCCGTTATTCTTGACTCGTAATCCGAACAGTAACATGTTATAAGTGTTTATTATTTCCACATTATTGTATGTGGTTAAGTGTTCACTACATGTGCCATGTAATTGTATTAGTGTAGCTAATGGTACCCTAGTGTAACTCCATACACTAATAGTCTACACAAATTGTTCGGCAACGGTTGGAATTCCTATGCTCAAGTCTTGGGTGTTTTTAGTGTGATGAAAGTCTTAGAAATCTTGGTCCCTAAATGAGTCCGGTTAGAGCCTAGGTATCACTAAGGAAACCTAATTCGCTAAAACAAGAGCTCTGATACCAATCTGTCACACTCCCAAATTTATTTACTTAATAAATAAATACAGGTTGCAACGATTGGTTCATTACACGATAGCGGAAGCGGAAATTGTGATTTCTAAGACTTGATTACATATACAATTACTAAAACTAAGTAATACTATGATCTAAGTTCTTCTAGATCAACGATAGACTTGAGACTTGATATTCTACGTCCTTCCGGCTACTAGGAATTTATCCAACATAGCTAGCTTATTCCAACCGCGCCATGGCTAAAGGTTACCTGAGAAACATACTTGAAAGTGTCAACACAGAGGTTGGTGAGTTCACAGGGTTAGTTATATCAGTGCTTAAAATTTTTCCCGAAAACATGTACATGACTTTACCATCATAAAACTAAGTAGTTTTCCCGAAAAACTATACATGACTTAACCGTCATAAATAATAAGTAGTTTTCATTTGAAAACATGCCCATTACTATACCGTCATAAAATATGTAGTTTTTCTTTGAAAACATTACCATGACTTAACCGTCATAAATCCAATGTTTAAACATGATCATTTTAACCTGATCAAAACTCTTTGTATAAACCTGATCAATTTAACCTGATCTAAACCCTTTGTTTAAACCTGATCACTTTAACCTGATCAGAACCCTTTGTTCAAACCTGATCACTTTAACCTGATCAGAACCCTTTGTATAAACCTGATCACTTTAACCTGATCAGAACTCTTTGTTTAAACCTGATCACTTTAATTTGATCAGAACCCTTTGTTTAATTCAATTGTTCGGAAATAGTTCCAGTTGCATGTGATAATCAGAATAAGAATTGTTTGACCCATTTGTAAACTAGCTAGGAATACAAATAATATGTTCCTACATGAGCCGTAACCAAACCATGACAATTGTTTTTGCCCCTAATTTCGTTATCTGGTTCTATGCGGCCATTAAATCTTCAGATTGTGGTTAGCGCGACTAACCATTACCGGGAGACGTCACTCTCCATAGTACTATTCATAGGACCCTAGGCTACAGTTAATGGTTACTAAATTGTTCCAGGGGACTTTAGCGGCCTAAATCGTTTAACTCATGTAAACATAAAAGTCGAGTCTTATTCTCTTGTTATCATATAAAAATAGTTGTAAGTATGTTCTTCCCCCAAATATTGAAAACAGTAAAAAGGGCCGTGAAACTCACAAGAAGTTAAACCAAAATGTTCATATTGTCAAACGTATAAGCAATGTAATTCATGTTTTCAAAACATAACAAGTAAGTATGTTTCTCCCCCGATGTTTACAAAACAGTAAAGAGTTAAAAGGGGGGCCGTGAACTCACCTTGAGTTTGTGTATGCTTGCAATGATAATTGTTCTAGTCAACTTGACTATTCGTACCCTAATTACAAAAGGGTAATTCGTGTTATAACCGAATGTCTCATATGCAAATTGTTCACCGACTTAGCAAATCTGATTGCTTTTGTTTAAGTATCTTTTTAGTTTTTCAACACTTGTTTCGTTATAAAATAGTTCTAAGTTACTGTCTAATGGGCTTGAAACAGGTATCGAAACTAGCTAGTTTCGATTGAACAGGACAGATGTCGAAACTACCTAGTTTCGATTGAGTAAACTGGGTATCGAAACTACCTAGTTTCGATTGGCAAGAAGAGTATCGAAACTACCTAGTTTCGATTGGGCAATAGGTATCGAAACTACTTAGTTTCGATTGAACAACAGGTATCGAAACTACTTAGTTTCGATTGAGTAAACAGGTATCGAAACTATAGTTTCGATTACTGAACTTTTGATTGACAGAATCAGTCCTGCATATTTTTATGTTTTAATCTTGAATTTGACACACTTTTCTTGTTATCTTACTTGCGTTCGAACGATTTGTATGTTTAGCTACGGTTTTAAAGAAAATAATATGGATGGTATCGAGTTTTTACCTCTGGACAGAGATGATGATTTTTGAGAGAAACAGAGAAGATGGTCTTGACTTAGCTTGGTTAGAAATCTTTGAGAAAATCCTTGAAACTCCTTAGAACACCAACGATGGGAAATTCTACTACTTGAAGCAGGAGAAGGGTAAATATGTGTGGTGTAGGTTCCGTAAGAAATGAGAGAGATAAAAGGGTCTGTGAGATTTTTGATTGAGGTGGTATGGTTTTTATTTAATTCTCGAAGGCATGAGGTATGGGTCGTAGGAAGTGGGAATGGAGTATTCCCTGGGATTTTGGGCGAGAAAGTCAAGGGGGTGGGTTGGGTTAATTTGATCTAATAATTAGATTTAGGTGTAAATTTATTTAATTTAATCACTAACGTTCGTATTTAGTCGGGTCATCCTGGTACGTGAACCGGTAACTCCTAGAATTACCAAATATGAAATGAGACCATGTACGGTTTTTGTTAGAACTTAATGTCCCTGTTTGTGAAATTAAGTAAATCACAAAAACAAAAACAATTATAATGTAAACTTATTTATAACATGTACGGATATTGACCTGAAATGTCGGGTGTCACAGGAGCTAACAACATGAGAGGTGATTCTGGCGCTTTCGGCACCTAATGATCCTAGTACTACCAGGGCAGCTATGAGGGGTGGACTTAGTAGCTCCTTTTACAAGAGGAGTGGTTGGCGAGGAAGGAATGCATTTGCAGTTAGGCATCAGCCTCCGAGGCAGGATTCGGGACCAGGAAACGGATGGCTGGAGGAATCTGATGAAGTGGAACAAGTGGGTGATAAATTTGACATGTTCAGGGATTAGAGCAGGGGTGGTTACCACGAGAGGACTAGAGCATCTTGAGTAGTGGCCGTCAGGCACTTTTGTCATGAAATACTTGTTCTTCGTTTTTAATTGCTTGATTTTAACCTTGACAGTGAATCTTACCATGGGATGGTTTAAAACATAGTTGTATGTGTGGTAGCTTGCTATTGGTGGTGTAGTGTTAATCATGTGTGATTATGTGATTACCTTTTGATCAACGTGAGTTCATACTAAATGTAATCTTTGATGTGATGCTAGAGCTTAGTTGATTAGACTGTATGAGTAGACCTATGTAGACCTGACTTTTGATTTTTGTGTGTCTACAGTCTTAAGATAGTGTCACCTATGTGTTATATCTAGGTGATGTTTGAAGTGTAAGGGGTGTGTTGCACCTGGTGTAGTTGTTTAGGACAAAGTCCTATGGGAAATCTTAAATATACATCTTTAGTATGTATAAATGTTCAGGACGAGGTCTTGTGGGAAATTGTAGTGACATACCTTATGTCTAGGTATACATGTTTAGGACCAGATCCTATGGGGAAGTAAGATATTTTATATCTTGTGTGTATGAATGTTTAGAGTGATGTTTTGTGTCTAGACTGAGTAGGGTGTCGTCTTGAAGTATGGGTACGACCGAGTAAACTCTGTACGAGTATATGATGACGTGTGGCAGGGGCAACCGTTGTAGTGAGTAAGAGGTAAGGTTCAGGATTTGTGTGTCTATAAATGACGAGGTCATATTGTGTGCACGTAGATTTACTCAGATCTTGCAGTTGCATATGTGCACGTGATGTGTGTTTAGAGTTTGGGGTTACTTGTACATGTGAAGAACATTATGTGTTCTGTGGATATGTGTGTCGGTGTGTGTCCTTGTAGTACACACTTAGTTGTGCATAGGATGGATGGTCGTTGTGCTCAAGCATAGTATTTCTATCTTGACGATTTTCTCGACGATGATACATCGAGGTGGTGCGAGGAGTTTTGACATCTTCTAGGTGACCAGTGGGGTGCTCTTATGATATGCATACGCTTATATCTCTTGAATTCGAGCACGAAGCCTATGGGTGGAGCTGTGAGACTAGATGATGAAAGACTTTACGTGGACGCTTGACCAGGAATGTTTATGATGAGATCAAGGTGATGACGTTGAAGATTTCAGCACAGAGTGAACAAGGTGATGAAGGACCATCATGGAACACGTTTCATATGCATGATTCAGTCGAGGTGAGACACCAGATGAATATGGATGTTTTCCCTGGACGAGACGACGAATAGCTGAGGCTTGTGAGCAGACGGACTTTGTGTTAGTAAATTATAAATGAGATGCGGTCGGTGATCGCATGGTAATGAAGTAAAGAGATACTATGGTAGAAGAAATTTGTGGAGACCAGTGTAGCTTTGTACAACTCCTGGAGATCATCAGAGAAGGGCAAAAGTAATACCCTTATGGGTAAGTAGTGGGCTTGAGTTTGAAAGCTCGTCGAAGGATGGTGATCAATGTGTGAGGGGAGAAGTATGACGGCTTTAATAGGGAAGAACGAAAAATGTCCTTAGACATGAAAGGCAAGAAGCCCATTTAGGGAGATGATTGTCGGAGTGACGAGATCGTCAGGACCATACAAGGGATAAAGGCAGTTGTGCCCGTGACATGAAGTGATATTGTGACAAGTAAGCGGATAACCGGTAGTGTTGTACTACGCGGTACTAGAGATGACATGTGCAGTATTGTTAAGGATGTTAAGAGCAATAAGGTGTTGCCAAGGGCTATGGCAATGAAACCTTCGTGAAAAGGGGTAATAACCAAGACAACAATGGAAGGCAGCTTCTAGCACGTGTCGGAACAACGAGAGTAAGGAAAGCAGTCGTTTGACTAATGGCTGGAGAGACGAGAGATGAGGAAACATGTAGGTAAAACCTACAAAATCCCAAGATTTAAAGCGAGCAACGGAGAAGACTTCTTGGAACCCCTAGAAGGGTAGCTGTAATACAAAGCAATGTAATAAAAACAGGTAGTGTCGAAGTTACGGTTGTTACCGAATGAATTGGGTACATAAAAGTATGTCGTGTTGGTTTGTACCGACGCAGGATTCGAGGACGAATCCTCTTTTAGGGGGTAGACTTGTAACATCCCTAAAACCAAATAGCTAATGGGTCGGGTTAATGGATGACCTAGATTTGTAATAAATGACATGGTTGGCTCGGATTATTAAATAAAGATTGAACTAGCAGGATTAAACGAGCCGATTAGCCATTTGTTTCACAAGTTGAGATGGAAGCGGGTTAACGAATTTAGAGGACCCGGTTAGTCGTCATTTTAAAGATTCGGATAATAAATGTGTTGGACGTATTAGGAGGGACCCCGAGCGTAACTCGCGCATGGTATTTAAACCACTCTATTCGCAAACCCTAGGCCACTTTGGCTAGGTGTACGCGACGGCAACGAAGGACGAGGGAGGAACGACCGGGAGAGAGGGGAGCTCGACGGCGGGCCGATGCCACAGTGGTAATCCGATCAGGTAACCTTCATCCTCCTTACCGTTCTCTTTCCTTTTTGTTTTACATCAAACTCGATCAGGGTTTCGAGTGCATGGTGGTGAAGATGGCGTCGACGGAACGACCGAACATGGCCAGGTGAGGATGGTGGCGGCAGGTAGTATAGGTGATCGGCTTTGGCGATGGCGTCCGGTGGCTGATGTGGAGACGCACTTTAGCGGATGACGAGCGAAGCATGACGGGACTCGACGGAGGCGGTGGAAACGACGGGAGAACATCAATGATGGTGGCTAACCCGACGGTAGGGACGACTCGGGTTGGTGTTACGGGGCTGTGTAGACCCGATAAGGTTTGTACACGGCGGGGGAAATCATGGTGGAACGCGGTGGTAGGTGGCCACGGTGGTGGCAACGTGGGTAACATACAGCAACGCGTGGTGCGGTTTAGACGGTTGGCTATGGTTGCCCGATGTGGAAGACAGCGAGCAAGAGGTTGTCTTGAGCAATGACAACGGGGAACTAGACTAAGGTTCTGTTTGCATGGCATGTGTACGTATGTGGAACCCGGCTCACACGTGCATGTTTCTAGAGTTAGGGTATGCATGGGCACGTCTACGTGCATGCATGGGAGTTTGGGTTCGGGTGCACGGGTTCTAGGTGGTTTCGGAGTAATATTATACTTGTACTCGTGAGGCTAAGGTTGGTATAATTGGATGAAGAGTAGACGAGAATGGGCTCCGAGACATAGTTTATCTTTATGCGTGTCTCATGTATCTTTAGAACATGTGTGATCATGGGATCATGCATTGACAGTTTCGGTCTTCGAGCGAGTGGACGAGTTACAGAGCAAGGACTGAGACTCGACATATCCGGTGAGTTTCTAATCCCCTCTTTTAAATGATTTTAATGTTTTGGGGCTATCGTACATACATTCAAGACGTGTTTTATTACATTAATTGTGTATCGAGCTTCGGGGTCTAACCCGACAAGTTTACGAAGTTAATTATTTAAATATGGGCTAAGGGACAAGATGTTACCCTTAATACGTGTAGGTTAAATGGGGGTGTATGGTCACAGGTCGTATAGTGACCTAACAGGGGTGAGTCGGGATGGTAGTTACGGGTCGTACAAGTACGACTAGGAGGTGTCACACAGTGTGCATGTACGTGGTATGTGCTTAAATAATGAGATATAGTATTTGTGTGTGTGTTTATATATTAACAGTGTATTGTGTTATGGGTTAGTCGGGGTGAGTCGGGATATAAGTCAAACGCTTTTGAATACGTGTAGGATATCGTATCCTAGTGTTATGTGTGTAGGATCGGTAAATAGAAGATGGTTCTATTCTAGTTGAGATTGGCGGAAACAATCACAACTAAGCAATGTAACAAGTAAACACAAGAAGTACTGATAAATGCAATTTCTATTAAGCTTCAATGGTTACAAGATTACAGAGAAAACTCTAAGCAAAAGCACTAAGATACAATGACTCTAAGTACTGCTTATATAGTAACGTAGAATCAAGACAGACCCTTGATTCTAAGGATCAGATCTAACACAAATTTTTGATCTTGTATTGAAGCTATTCTACATATAATGACAATAAACACTACAAAAAGTTAACTTTACTCAAACGTCTTCTTAGGCATCATTGTTTGCATGCTTGGAGAAGAGCGTTGTAGTTCTTTATTGTCTGCACCAGTGATATTCTTTTTGCGTGGAGTGTGCCAGTGTTGAAGCAGAAAGTTGTCAGTGGTAATGGTTGCTTTATCAAAGCCAGTCAGCTGCAACGTTTGATCTTCAGTGTAATTGGCTATCAGCTGCAAAGTTGGAGATCAGCAGCAAGATGCAACCATCCAAAGTTGCTGATGATTTGGCTATCAGCAGCATCAAGTGTTGATGCTGCTGAGAAGCCTATTCGCAGCAACTCTGGTCTTCAGCAGATAAGGCTATCCGCAGCAGATTTGTTCTTCAACAGAAGAACAAGTATCCGCTGCATATAAGCTTATCCGCAGTAGTTTGTTGGTCAACAGCAAACTCTGAGGTAAGCAGCATTTGTACTTAGAAAGTTTTGTAGCCATCAGTCTTCATTTCTACAAACTCCCCCTAGACTGATGCTACCAAAACTCTATTACTTCTTTTGCTGCTGAAGCTTTTCCATGTTGCTGACTATTCTTGCAACCTCATATCCTCTCTGGTCCTGGCTAGGATTGTTAAGAGGAAGCTCAGATAGAGTCTTGATGTCTTTGCTTGCCATTTTGTAGATGGCCTTGCTTGAACACCTCATCTTCTGTCCGTTAACATCTGTCAATGTGAACTCATTCTTTTCAGCATTGTAGGACCAACTGATGAATGGAGAGTGGGATTGGAGAGGTTTGGCATTAATAATTTCATCTTTGCTGGGGTTGAAGTGATGTTTGATCACCAACAACAGATGTCTCCCACCTTCATTCTCAGGCTCATTAGCTTCACCCAGCTCCATTATTCTTCTTAGATCAGAATCTGGAAGCTGCAATACCTCATCAACAGTTGTATAGATTGATCTTCTTTCCTCTGTTCTTCCCCTAAAGACTTCAAACCTTTGATCTTGAGTGATGTAGAACCAGTTGACGATTTCTCTTGAGTCTTCTAGTTTGGTAGTAGGTTTGCTTTTCTTCTTGGGAGGTTGTTGATGAGTAGGAGCTGGGTGGGAGGATTTGGACTTTATGGGTGGAGAGGAGGGAGGACTAGGATGGAGAGTGGAAGGTTGTTGGATAGAGGAAGTGGTGGATGAGGGAGAAGGCTTGGGTTTCTTTGATTTCCTTTCTTCTTCTTGATTGATTACCCTCTTCTTTGAGCCTTTCTTCCACTGTAGGATCGTAAGATTACAAGGTGATTCTGTTCTAGTTGATATTGGTGGAAACAATAGCAACCAACAAAGTAAACAAGTAAACAACAAGAATACTGATAAATGCACTGTTGTATTAGACTTCTGAGATTAGTTTACAAGTAAAACACTATCAAGAAGCACTATCAAGGCACTGCAAGCACACTTTGTTTGAAGTGTTTACAAGATATATATAGTAACTTAGAATCAAGACAGACCCTTGATTCTAAGGATCAGATCTAACACAAGCCGTTGATCTTGATTATTAATCTAAATTACACGCAAAGGCTAATGTAGTTAACTTTACTGAAACGTCTTCTTTGGCATCATTGTTTGCATGCTTGGAGAAGCGCGTTATTGTCCTTTATTGGTTGCACCATTGAGGTTCCTTCTGCTTGGAGTGTGGCAGTTGCTTTTGCAGAAAGGCGTCAGAGGCGCTTCGCATGGATAGTCAGCTGCAACGTTTGGTCTTCAGAGAATAAAGCTATCAGCAGCAGAGATGAGAATAATGCTGCTGATAAGCCTATCAGCAGCAACTTGTGTTGAACGCTGCCGATAAACCTATCAGCAACAACAAGTGTTGAATGCTGCTGATAAGCCTATCAGCAGCAACAAGTGTTGAATACTGCTGATAAGCCTATCAGCAGCATTTGTACTTAGAATAATTTGGTAGTAATCAATCTTTGGTTCTACAAACTCCCCCTAGACTGATGCAACCAAAATTCTTCTAATCACTTTGCTGCTGAAGCTTTTGCATGTGGCTGACTATCCTTTCAACCTCATAGCCTCTTGGATCCTTGCTGGGATTGTTCAGTGGAAGTTCAGACAGAGTCTTGATGTCTTTGTGTGGCATTTTGTAGATTGCTTTGCTTGAACATCTCATCTGCTGCTTCTTTACATCAATCAGAGTGAACTCATCCAAATCAGCATTGTAGGACCAAGATACAAATGGAGAGTGGGACTTGAGTGGTTTGATATCCATGATCACATCTTTGCTAGGGTTGAAGTAATGTCTGATTGCTAGCATAAGATGTTTTCCTCTCTCATTTGCAGGCCCATGAGCTTCACCCAGCTCCAAAATTCTTCTTAGGTCTGAATCTGGTAGTTGCAGAACCTCATCAACAGACCTGTATGTAGATCTTCTTCTTTCAGTTCTCCCCTTGAAGATCTCAAACCTTTGATCCTGTGGATAGTAGACCCATTCAACTATGTTTCTTGAGTCTTCAGGTTCAGATGAGGATTTGGATTTCTTCAGGGGAGGCTGTTGATGAGTGGGAGCTGGGTGGGATGATTTGGACTTGTTGGGTGGAGGAGTGGAAGGTTTGGGGAGGAGAGTGGAAGGATGATGGACTGAGGAAGAGGTAGGTGAGGGAGAAGGCTTGGGTTTCTTTGTCTTTGGTTTGTCTTCTTCTTTGTTAAGTACCCTTTTCTTGGAGCCCTTCTTCCCTAGTCTTTCTTCCTCATCCTTTTTAACTTTGAAGTAGAGGGCTTGCAGGTTCATGAAGTTTATGGGACCTAGCCTCTTTCCACTATCTCCTCTAGCCTTAAGGAAGTCAATCATGACCTTCCTTTCTTCATGGGTTCTTTTATTCAGTGCAATGGTCTTCTTGGACTGTAGCTTGGCTTTTTCTTCTTCTTCAGCCTTTTTCTTGCTAGCCAATTGACCCTGCTGACCCATGAAGGCTCTGTAAATCTCTTTGTTTGAAAGTTTCTCAAGGTAGTCTGCATCCTCACCTTGAGAGATCAGAGCTTCAGTCCACTCCTCCCTTAATTCTTTTGCTAATTTAGAATCAGTGATTCTAAACTTAGCATCTTCCTTCCTCTTCTTTTCATTCTCTTCTTCTTCTTCCTTTGCAAACTTTTCCTGCAGCTGTCTGGCAAGTTGTTCATCTTCCTCAACTTGAGACCCTGCATGGATTTTAACTTTCATCTCATCCAACTGTTTGGCATACAGCTGGATTGTCTGTTGTCTTAGGAGTTTGGCTGCCATTCTTTCTTGATGCCTTTGTTTATGAGCCATCTCTTCAGCCATCTCTTCTTCTTCTATTTTCCTTCTTCTTTCTTCTTTCTCTTTCTTTTCTTTTTGCAACCTCTCTTCATCCTCTTCTGTCATAATGCCCTTCCCTTTATTAACATTGGATGCCTCTGCTCTGGCTTCACTGATCACATCAACAGCTGATTGTTGTGCTGTTGGGATCTCTGCCTCGGCTTCATTGGCAAGTTGAGGAATTGACAAGGGACGGTCACTGTCTTCATCAAGTTGATACTCAGGACCTTCTATTTCCCTCAGTTGATCCCTAAGTGAAGATCTTGTGCCAGATGCTACAGATGTGGCTTCAACTTGTGGAGTATCTGAGTTGGAGTCAGCATCAGAAGTTGACACAGACTCTTCCTGAGGAATCAGTCCTTCTTCTTCAAGATGGGCTTTGATGGTGACCATCATTGCCTAGCTCTCCAATGAGTTAATATTGCAGATGTTGGCTCTGAGCTGAAAAATCTTGAATAGGAAGTCTGAGGGCAGCTGAAGGATGTTCTTGGTGTTGATGATGAGAGAGGAGCCGTTGCTGAGCAGAAGAGTGTGGTCAAGGGACTTAGTGCTCACCCAACCTAGCACGTCCAAGTCCTTGACCAGGAAGGCATACAGGAATCTTCGAAGGCCCAGAACTTCTTCTTCAGTGAGAAGACTACTCCTTGTTATTTCAAGATTGCTAGGAGTCAGTCTCCTTTCTGCGGCCGCCGAGGATTCAGGATAAGCTACCCGATGTGCTGCTTGTAGGAGTCTTTGGAGCCTGGGTAGATTATCCTCCATCAGGTCATAGAACTTGCCAATGGCAAGTTCTGCTGAGAAATCTGCTGAGTTGTTGATGCAGTTTGATAAGTATAGCTATAGGACTTGGAGGGCATTGAGAGAGTTCCAGTTCAGCTCTTCTACTCCGCTGAACTCCCATCCAATCCAAAACCTCTCAGTTGATCCATCATACCCCAAGCTAGAATGGAGTCAAATTCTAGCTTCTTTGATGATCTGAATAGTTGGGGGGTTGAGGATTGACCAATGATGGCTGCTGCTTCAGGGATGATGCTGAATGGTGTATTTGTTTGTTCTGTGTCTTCAGTACCATTCAGCATTTCATCGACAGCTCTGACGACCAACTTCCAGTCTTCAGATGTCTTTTCTTCTTCGTTATCTGAGGCTGGCAAGTCATGAATTTGTACAAAAGCCGGCTTAAATAGTGAACTTTGAAGAACAACCTACTCTTGAATCCAGTCGTCAATACTGTCTGTATCTTCTTCCATAGAGACCATCTCCCCCTTTTTGGTTGCATCAGTAGACAGGTAAGCATCAGTTTGGGTGCCTACTGATACAAGAGAGGGAGTGGATAAAGTTGGGCATTGATGGGCTTCATGCATAGAGACTTGGTGTCTTAGTTTGGACACTTCAGCCTCTAGCATAGCCACCCTGGCCGTCAATTCCAAGTTATGAAGTTTCAGTCTGTCCTCATCCACAGTTGTGGAATCCTTGGACCCAGATGGGGCCGTAGGCCGAGCCTCAGCATCCCCATCACCCGTGGTTTCTTGGCGCCTGGGATTCCTCTCAGTGAGGGGAGTTTCCAAGGAAACACCCTCACCATGAGTTGCCGTGGTTGAGGTCTTAAAGATGTTGTCACTGTCCTCCTGCTCATTTGATGGACCAGCAGTAGTGACAGCCTCTTCCACATCCACTCTTTCATTACTCCTAGAGTGGACCTTCAAGGGTGAAGAACTTGGGTTGGGTGTTTCGGAAGCAAGACCAATCAGTACCTCCTTGATAGTGGTAGTTGGAGAAGGTACATCACTTTGGTCAGGTTCCTCAACACTTAAGTCCAAAGAAGATAGGAATGGCTCAAAGGGCTGTTCTATGGATCCGGGAAGTGATCCTAATCCTAATAGAGAGACTTTCGAAGGAGTCTCCCTAACAGTGTGGCTTTCCCTTATGATATTCTCACTAGAATGTTGTGATTCTGAGTGAGGGATGTTGGCTTGGGTTTGGGCCTTGGAGGCAAGAGAAGAAGGAGTTCTCTTGCCCCTCTTCGTTGGGTTTGGGCCTTGAATCATCATACCCCCAAGCTAGTATGGCTTTCCCTTTCTTCCATAGTCTTTCTTCCTCTTCCTTTTTGACTTTAAAGTAAAGGGCTTGCAGGTTCATGAAACTCATGGGATCCAGCCTTTTTCCACTTTCTCCTCTAGCCTTTAGGAAGTCAATCATGACCTTCCTTTCTTCATGGGTTCTTGTTGAAGGCAATGGTCTTCTTAGATTTCTGTTTGGCTTTTTCTTCTTCTTCAGCCCTTTTCTTATTTGCCAATAGACCTTGCTGACCCATGAAGGCTCTGTAGATTTCTTTATTTGATAGTTTCTCAAGGTAGTCTGCATCCTCAGCTTGAGAAATTAGAGCCTCTATCCACTCCTCTCTCATTTCTTTGGCTAGTTCAGAATCAGTTATTCTGAACTTAGCCTCTTCCTTTTTCTTCTTCTTCTTCTTTATTGAATTGTTCCTGCAGCTGAAGAGCTAGAGCTTCATCTTCTTCTATTTGTAAAGCTGCAGGAATCTTGACTTTCAGATCATCCAGCTGCTTAGCATACAGCTGGATTTGTTGTTCTCTGAAGAGAATGGCTGCTTTTCTTTCTTGAGCTTTCGTAATTCAGCCATCTCCTCCTCTTCTTCTTCTTTCATCCTTTTCCTTTTTTTCCTTCACTATCCTTTCTTCATCTTCTTTTGTCATAAGTCCCTTCCCCTTGTCTTTGCTGAATGCCTCTGCTTCAGCTTCATTGACCTCAACAGCAGATGTAAGAGTTGCTGTTGGGATCTCAGCTTCAGCTTCATTGGCATTTTGGGGAATGGACAAGGGAAGGACACTTTCTTCATCTTCTTCCCATTCAAGACCTGTTACTTCTTTCCACCCTTCCTTCACCTTCTCCTCTTCTCTTCTTTTGGATTCTTCTTCTGTGTTCAGTCTGAATGCAGGTGAGGAAAGGAAAGATAGGTCTGAGTCGGAGCCATAGGCATCCATTGCAAGTAGACCATCCTTTTCAAGCTGAGCTTTGATGGTTTTTATCATTGCTTGACTCACTAAGGAATTAACGTTGCAGATGTGTGTTCTGAGCTCAAAGAACTTTTACAGGAAGTCTGAATTTAAGAGTAGGATCTCGTTGATGTTGATTGAGAGAGATGATCCATTACTCAGGAAGAATGTGAATTCAGAAGACCTAGTGCTCGACCATCCTAGCACTTCCACATCTTTAACCACTTTTTTGTACAGGGATCTTCTCCAGCAGACAACTTCTTCTTCTGTTAAAGTACTGCTCCTGATTAAGTCAAGTCTTCTAGGTGCCAGTCTTTGTTTTGTTGCTGTTGAAGATTCTGCACTGTCTTTAGGATAGGCCACCCTGTTTGCTTCTTCTAATAGTGTTTCAAACCAGGGCAAATTTTCCTCCATTAGGTCTTGGAACCTGCTGCTTGCAAGTTCTGCTGAGAGATCTGTAGAGGAGTTGATGCAGTTGGAGAGGTACAGTTCAAGCACTTAGAGTTGATTTAGTGCATTCCAGTTCAGCTATTCTACTCCGCTGAACTCTTTTCCAATCCAAAATCTCTCAGTTGAATCATCATACCCCCAAGCTAGTATGGAGTCAAATTCTAGCTTATTTGCAGACAGTGTGAATTGGGGGGCAGTGATTTATTTTATTATTGCTGCTTCTTCAGGAATTATGCTGACTGATGGAAGTGTGTCTTCATTTTGACATTCATCCTTTAACACCTCATTAATAGCTGTGACAACCAACTTCCAGTCCTCAGTGATTTCTTCCTCTTCATCTACTGAGTTTGGCAAGTCATGAACTTGAACAAAGGCAGGCTTGAATAATGAACTTTGAAATGCGGCCTGCTCTTGTATCCATTCTTCTAGGCTGTCAGCATCATCTTCCACTGCAACTATCTCCCCCTTTTTGGTTGCATCAGTGTAATGGGCTTCATTTGTTTGAGTTCCTACTGATACAAGGGAGGGAGTAGGCATAGTTGGACATTGATGGGCTTCATGCATAGAGACTTGGTGCCTTAGTTTGGACACTTCAGCCTCTAACATAGCTACCCTGGCCGTCAATTCCATATTATGAAGTTTCAGTCTGTCCTCGTCCACAGTTGTGGAATCCTTGGAGCTAGATATGGCCTAAGGCCTAGCCTCTGCATCCCCATCACCCTGGTTTTCTTGGCACCTGGGATTCCTCTCAGTGAAGAGTGTTTCAAAGGAAACATCCTCACTGTGAGTTGCTGTGGTTAGGGTCTTAGTTATGTTGTCACTGTCATCCTGGGCAGTTGATGTACCATGAGTAGTGACAGCCCTTTCTACATTCACTCTATCAGTACCACCAGAGTGAACCTTCTTGGGTGATGAACTTGGGTTAGGTGTACCAGGAGCCAAGTAAATCAATACCTCTGAGATAGTGGTTGTTGGAGAAGGTATATCATCTTGACAAGGAGCCTCTGCACTTAAGTTCAGAGAAGAGAAATGAAGGTATGGCTCAGCAGGTTGTTCTATGGATCCGGGATGTGATCTTGATCCTAATAGAGAAACTTCCAAGGAGGTCTCTCTAATGTTTTGGCTATCCCTTTTGATATTCTCATCAGAATGTTGGGATTCTGAATGAGGGCTTTGAGGTTGGGATTGGGCCTTTGAGACAAGAAGAGAAATAGTCTTCTTGCTCCTATTTCTAGTGTATGTTGTTGCAACTGGGGCCCTTTGTTCCAGTTGAACGATAACATCAAAAACAGATGTAAGTGATTTCTGTGCCTGTGCATCCTTAGTAGTTTGCACATGGGTTCGAGCAATGGAAGCGGTTTGTTGTTCAGGATTTGAAGTAGAGGGTGTGGGATCAGTATCAGCTGGGATTGCTGAACTGTCACCCTAGGTAATTTGTATGTTCACCATTGTAGATAACAATGGAACATTGACCCCTGAGAACTTTTTGGAAACAGTTCTCATGCTCTGAAAAATGTTGCTTTTATGATCCAGCATAAGATAGATTTTTGCAGGTTTTGAAAGTTCTTTTATTTCATTGTTAAACACTTCCTGCAAGAATCTTGGGTACATATAAAATTGCTGCTTTGCACCCATATAGAGCTTTGTCTAGTTTGAACACTAGGTTAGGATGTGCAGGATCTACAAAGCCTGGAGGCTGTTTGACATATACTTCTTCACCAATCTTCCCATACAGAAAGGCACTGTTGACATCCATTTGATAGACCATGAAATTCTTAGATGCAGCATATGCCAGGAAGATTCTGATGGCCTCCAGTCTGGCAACATGAGCAAAGACTTCATCATAGTCAATTCCCTCTTCCTGAGTGTAGCCTTGAGCTACAAGTCTGGCTTTGTTCTTGACTACAATGCCTCTCTTATCTTGCTTGTTCCTGAATACACATCTTGTGCCAATAGCAGATTGACCAGGTGGAAGATCAACAAGCTTCCAGACATCCTGTCTCTTGAATTACAGCAACTCTTCCTGCATTGCCTCAATCCAACTGCTGTGTTGCAGAGCTTCATCTGTCTTCTTGGGTTCTACCTGAGATAGAAAACATGAAAACAAACATATATTGGCCTTATGAGATTTGCTTCTTGTTAGAACTCCTTGGTGAACTTGGCCAATAATATTTTTCAGAGGATGTTCCTTGTTGATCCTTTGTGCTGGTACCACCTCCAGCTGTATCCCTTACTCAAGATTACTTTGATTTTGATCAGGGATTTCTTCATTCATGGTTGAAGAGTCTTCAAGATCAACAGCTACATCAGTATTATCAGCAATAGTATTTGCAACATGTACAAAATTTAACGAAGAGTCTTCATTCAAATTTCATTTTCAGACAAGCTGCTGCTGGTGACATTTGAGAGTGTGGTTCTGGCTGCACTTGCTTCAATGGCTTTCATAACAAATGGAGGATCAATGGATGGTCTTCTCAGAATGATAGAAGATTTTGGAAAATCCAGTCTGTAGTCAGAGGAAAAAGAGTGGAAGCAGGTGCTTGAGAAGAGGAAGACTCCATATTTGAGAAGATGAGAGGCTCAAATATCGGGGTGAAGGAGTCTATGTCAAAAAGCCAGTTTGGGCCTTTTCCCTGTTCACAGACAATGTGTTCTCTGCATTCCACATTGGCTGATTCTTCCACAATGTAGGCCTTGGATTGAGAGGAATAGCCCACAAAATATCCTTCATCAGATTTGGCACCAAACTTAGGAAGAACCCCATTTGTGATCAGAATTGTGCATGGACATCCAAAAGGTTTTAGAAAACCGATGTATGGAACTCTTTGGAACCATAGTTCATAAGGTGTCTTGTTGAGAGGCTTGACTATTAGAACTCTATTTTGCACATAGCAGGCTATGCTTACTGCTTCTGCCCAAAATGTGAGAGGCAGTTTTGAGTCAGCCAACATAGATCTTGCTGACTCAATTAGAGTTCTGTTTCTTCTTTCAGTAACTCCATTTTGTTGAGGAGTTCTTGGAGCACTTTATTGCCTTTTGATTCCTTTGCTCTCACATAAACAGCTCAAAGTGTGGTTCTTGAACTCTGTGCCCTGATCACACCTTATTATCTTTACCTTCTGATTGCTTTGATTCTCTACCCTAAGGATGCAGGATTTGAGAATTTCAGCAGTTTCATCTTTTGTTCTCAAGAAGTATACCCATGAGAATCTGGTGTAGTCATCAGCTATCACCAGACAGTATGACTTCTTACCCATTGACATAATATTTGTAGGACCAAAGAGATCCATATTTTTTTAGCTGTAGTGGAGTATCATTTGTATTCAAAGTCTTGGACTTGCGAGAACTCTTGTGTTGCTTCCCCTTCAAACAAGCAACGCAATGATCTTCTAGCTGGAATTGTTTATCAGGAAGCCCTCTGACAAGATTATCATTCACCAATTTGTTGTTGGTTTTGATGTTAACATGGCTTAATCTCCAGTGCCAGAGAGCTGATTCATCAACTGAAGCTTTTGACAGAAAACAGGATACATTGCCAGATGGAGTGCCCTCATTCATGTCGAGCACCTAAAGATTTTCTTTTCTCTGAGCAGTTAATAAAATCTTTTCTGGAGGAAGTTTGGATAAGCCAGGAGATAGTACAAAGCATTCTTTGTCTGTGAAGAGCATCCAACGATTTTGATCACAGACCTGGGAAACACTCATGAGATTGAAGTCCAATACTTTGACATAATTTACCTTATCAATACTCATTCTTTCATTTGACACAGTCCCTTGTCCAGTAATAGATCCTCCTTTTGAGTCAGTTCTAAAGGCAACATATCCTCCATTGAAGTGTATGAAGTTGGAGATGATAGATCTGTTGCCTGTCATGTGCCTGGAACAACCACTGTCTACCACCCAAGTGTTATTCTTGTGACCTGGCTGCCCCTATACATAAGAGAGATCTAGTTAGTGGGAGGAATCCAAGAGCTTGCATCCTTGAAGAAAAAAGGTTATTGGAATATCAGATTCAGCATGTGTGCTTTCAATAGAGCCAATGATGATTCTTGGAGGGATCTTGGCTTTCCATTGCTAAGGAGATGGTTTTCCAGTTCTCTTTGCTCTGTCAGCAGCTGATGTTGCTTTGGCTACTAATGGATTTGCTTCATCAGCAGCAGACTTTGCTGCTGATGACTTTAGCTTATCAGCAGCCGATTTTGTTGCTGCTGAGGACTTCGGCTTATCAGCAGTAGATTTTGCTGCTAATGACTTTAGCTTATCAGCAGTAAATTTTTTTGCTGCTGATGGTTTTAATTGAGCAGTAGCAGACTTGGTTGCTGATGAAGGCTTGTCCTTTGGTTTCTTGGGCTTGGCTTGATTACCAACATTTTTGCTGGCAACTGATGGTTCAACAACCAATGTATGCTTATCCTTCTTTACCTTGTTGACGGAGGGCTTCTCTGTAGAAGTTCTCATGCTGATCTGGTTGAAGGGATTAAATTCAAAATATGCAGCAAAGTGGTATGATTCACCACAGATGATGCAAGATTGTTGAGGCTTTGGCAGCTGCTTCCTTGGTGGGGAAAGAGAGTTTCTGAAATGAGTTTCCTTGGCTTCAAAGCTCCTTACCTTTTTGTTCTTGTTTGTCTTCTCAAAAGCATGTTGTTTGAGGTTTCTTTGTTGCTGAAGGTAGTAGAGGCAAGTGCTAGCAGTGTGGTTGTATTTGCCATGGACAAAGAATGATTTAGCCAGTTTGTCCCTTGAAAGGTAAACATAGTCCTTTCTTTTGAACAAGTCTTTGAAGTTCTAAGGGTGAGCTTTGTTGTGCTCAAAGGTGGCTTCTTCCAATGTCTTTTGAACATATGGAACTCTTTCTCCAGGTGCATGACATATGTTAAACACCTTTCTTTGAGGCTTTGAGTTGTTGGGGGTTGAAGACTGTCCCTTTTCAACAGTTAGCTTTCTTCCTTCTAGAGGATAGCTGATTTTGATTTGATTGAAAGACATAGGAACCGGAACAACTGGTAAAGGGACAGGAGCACTTGTTTGAATGACTTCAAGAACAGGCGGTGCTGGTACTTGTACTGGTGATGAGGCCTCCTTAGTTTTAGTGGACTCTGAGCAAGTTGACTCAGACTCAGACTCTGACAAGGTAGTGCATTCTTGCTCCAGTGGTTCATGTCTTGAGGGATCAAGATCTCGGTTAGCCTTTTCAAGATTTGAGAGATTGAAGCTTGGTTCATGGATGGCAACGTAGTCAGTAAGAGATGCAACTGCTTGGTATTGTTCAGCATGATACCCCAGACCAGTTTTTACCTTGTCATGAATTTGAGCATCCAAAAGTTTTTGCAGCTTTTTGGATGCAAATTCATATTTGTCAACATGAACTTTCTGTTCTGCCAATTATGCTCTGGTAACTTTTAATCTAGCCAGTAGATCATCAATCTGAGTTTCAAGATTGGTTTGTTCATGTTTTAGTAATGAAATCTCTTTCTTTAGGCAGTTAAATTTTCTTTATAATTGTTTTCGACTTTTGTGAATTCAGATTTCATTTGATGAAACTCTTCATTATGATCTATAAGGTTTTGATTATGCTTTCTGTAGCCTAACACCTTATCAATACAAGCTTGGGAACAGAGATGTTCATATACCTGAGGCGGCATCTCATTTGTGTCTACCATAAGAGCTTGGTTGTTAGCAGGCAGATCTTCATACTGGAAGCTCCAGTCAAAGTCAGAAGTTCCAACAGCTGCACAAGCTGTAGTTTGAGCTGGAGGAGGAGCTTGTTGCTGTTGTTGTCTTGGTTGGGCTTGGTGAGCTTGTCTTGATTGAGGAGCTACTGGGTTTGCCCTCGGTGCCTTGCATTCTCTAGCAAAATGACCCAGTTGGTTACAGTTGTAACATCTTAATTTGCTTTTATCCAAGCCAACTCTGGTGTTGGAGTTGTTACTTGGAATGGGTCTTCCGGTTCTAGAGTAGAACCTTTTTGCTCTTATAGAGAGCATGGCATACGAGTGATGTATGTCCATTTCTTCTAATTCATCTGGATGGAAGCATTCCAGATCCTCCTTGATAAAGGACATGTTGCTTGAGTTTTTAGAAACAAAAGCAGTAGAGGTTGAGGTTTGAGGAGGAGCTTCTAGGAGAAATGGTGATGTGTGTTGTTTGAGAGGTTGGAGTTTGGGGATGAGTGACGATGGGAGGATAATAGTTGCTTGAACTAGGACCAGAGTGTCAGAATGGAGGGCAGAAGAGGTGGTGGATGTTGAGGCTTTATGGTAGCTTGAGCTTCTTTCTTTTTCCTGAATCATCTCTAGCTCATAGGTTTTTAGCATTCCAAAGAGCTCAGTCATATGGAGAGTTTTTAGATTCTCAGTTCTTCTGATGGACACTGTGTAGAGTGTCCAGCAACTCGGTAGAGACCTGATGAACTTCTTGAGAATATCTTCATTCTCCAGCTTCACCTTTGAGCACTGCAGCTCACCTACAAGATAGGTATATCTGTTATATAAAACAGTTAGAGACTCACCTTCCTTCCAGACGAAGTTTTCATATTGCTACTTCAGGATGTCTCTTCTGTTTTCTTTGACTTCTTCTGAACCAGCAAACATCTTCTCAAGAGCCTCCCATAGCTCCTTTGCAGTTTTATAACCTCTGAAGTTATGAAAAACTTCATTTGGTAAGCACATATGGATGGCTCCCAAGGCTTTGAAATCTACCTCCATTTTCTTGATGTCTTCATCAGAGTACTTGGAGGATTCTTTAGGAACTAGTGTACCTCCGGAATCAGCTGAGGCCACCATGGGTATGTATGGTCCATTTTTAATGGATTTCCACATCCCATATTCTTGATAGCAGAAGAAGCTTTCCATTCTGTTCTTCCACATATCATAGTCTTCTCCAGACACTAGTCTTGGTGGTCTGGAGATTCTTCCAATATCTTCAAATCCATTATTTTGTGCCATTTTGTTTTGATTTGTGATAATGAGAGACTTTAGCAAAGAGATAGTTTAGAATAGAATCGGAGAATGATTAAACAAGTGTGAGTTTGTTTAATCTGTGAGCCAAAGCTCTGATACCACTTGTAGGATCGGTAAATACAAGATGGTTCTATTCTAGTTGAGATTGGCGGAAACAATCACAACTAAACAATGTAACAAGTAAACACAAGAAGTACTGATAAATGCAATTTGTATTAAGCTTCAATGGTTACAAGATTACAGAGAAAACTATAAGCAAAAGCACTAAGACACAATGACTCTAAGTATTGCTTATATAGTAACTTAGAATCAAGACAGACCCTTGATTCTAAGGATTAGATCTAACACAAATTGTTGATCTTGTATTGAAGCTATTCTACATACAATGAAAATAAACACTACAAAAAGTTAACTTTACTCAAACGTCTTCTTAGGCATCATTGCTTGCATGCTTGGAGAAGAGCGTTGTAGTTCTTTATTGTCTGCACCAGTGATATTCTTTCTACGTGGAGTGTGTTAGTGTTGTAGCAGAAAGTTGTCAGTGGTAATGGTTGCTTTATCAAAGCCAGTCAGCTGCAACGTTTGATCTTCAGTGGAAATGGCTATCAGCTGAAAAGTTGGAGATCAGCAGCAAGATGCAATCATCCAAAGCTGCTGATGATTTTCCTATCAGCAGCATCAAGTGTTGATGCTGCTGAGAAACCTATCCGCAGCAACTCTGGTCTTCAGCAGATAAGGCTATCCGCAGCAGATTTGTTATTCATCAGAAGAACAAGTATCCGCTGCAGATAAGCTTATCCGCAGCAGTTTTTGGTCAGCAGCAAACTCTGAGGTAAGCAACATTTGTACTTAGAAAGTTTTGTAGCCATCAGTCTTCATTTCTACAATGTGTGAAGGGCAGGTGCAGTTAATGAATCAGGTGTATAGAGTATATTGTTATGTGATTATGCATTGTGCCGTGTCCTTGTGACACGGCGGGTATTGTGTTTGCATTGTTGTCCTTATGACATGGCAAACGGGATTGTGGAGGAGTATGTCCTTCGGGAGGTCACCAAAGGTGACGATGTCCAACAGGACAGTGATGTGCTCGGGTTGTGTCGAACGCCCTGACGAGGGTAACCCTGACGAGGGTGCAGTGATGAGGTATGTATTTGGGTGCTTATATATGTGTTATATTGCATGCAAGTGATGAGTTATATTAATTGTGTATGAGATGGTATTGATGTGATAAATAGATGGAATCAATGTGGTGTGTCGAGTTAGATTGACCGTTGCGTCGGGCTGAGTACATTGTGTACAACTGTTGAGTCAATTGGTGTATGAGAGTACTGGTTAGGACTGGTAGGTCGGTGTCTAGAGGTTGGATGAGTTAACCAGTGTATGGTTAATATATATGGTAAAATTTGAGTTATCAGAATAGTAAGTTCGTTCTATGTCAGAGAGACTTATTGAGTTAAAGTGGTGGGTTGAGTCTAGGGTGGTGAATCCTTCGAGATATTGTAAGGTAACAGGGTTATCTATAGGAGGAAAATTTATAAAACGATTTTATAAAGACGAGAGGGTCTTGAGTGGAAATAAATATTAAATGAGACGAGTTGGCTTTTGTTAAATTAAACTATTAGAACTCACTCACCATAGCTGACTTTGCATGTACATTAGATTGTTTTGCAGGTGAGTCTGCTAGACGAGGTATCTTGGCTTGGAAGCGGGGCTACTCGGGTTGGTGCGCATGCATTCGTCAAGTAACGTTATGAAAATTAACGAGTTTAAATTTAATACTATTTTGAGAAAGACTTCCGCTGTTTACTTAAATGAAAGTTAGATGTTTTTAAAGAGTATAACCAGTTATGAGAACCAACTGTAGGGTGCCTGGTTTGGGGCCTTACAAATAATATACCATTATTTTCTGTTTGAAACAAACCATAAGAAAACATTTGATTGCATGTAAATATCAAGGCCTAATTCAACAATTTTTGCATGATATGAGCATATAAACATACATGCATATACACGACATCCATACATACAAATAATCCATAAAAATCTTCAATAAAGACCCATTATTTGCTGATTTTAATAGTTCATAAAAATCCTTTTATTAAAGGTGAACAATACTTGCAAAAATCAAAGCTTTCTTTAAGAAAAGTAAAGAAAGAGATGGAGATTCATACCATTTGACTAAATCAAGGAGAATACTAATGCAAGATGATGGATGGTTTTCTTGAGTATTTGGCTCTACAACTCTTGAATCTTCAAGAAATTGCTCCAAGAACACCAAAAACTCAAGAACACTTGAAAGAACACTTAGAGAAAAGATGATAGAAAGGTGTGGGATTGAAGTGCAGATTGAAGGGGTATTTATACGAGGGTGGGGGTGGATTTTGGCCAAGAGGGGGATTGAGGAGAGAGATGGAGATTTGACATCTTCCATTAAAAATCCATGCAAGTTGAATAATCAAATTTGTGGAGTGTAGTTTTGTACAAAGTGTGTAAGAAATCAAATGAGTGTGTTTAATACTTGATTAGAGTGTGGGACCCACTCGTTATGGCTGATTTTTAAGAGAGAGAGGTCTTCTTTTATTTTATAAACCTCTACACACATGTAGGTGATCTTTTATAAAAACCACAACACTTTTATAAAATTCTACCACTTTAGACATGGTTTTTCATCAAAATAAAAATATATAAAATACACACTAATTATTTTTTATCATAAGTAGTAAAAACAACAATTTTTGCTAACAGTTCATTTTAACTCATCCGGTACGTGATTCTACCGGGTAAAACGCAACGAAAATCACCGAAAGCTATATTTAAAAAGTAGCACATAATTTTCACATATAATCCACTAATATAAACCAGTTTATATAATTTTCATCAAAACTGATATTTTTAAGGTTAACCGGGTCGTCACCAACGCTAAATACGAACATTTTACCGATACGCGGTACCGAAATTTCTGAAATTTCACGAAATGCAAACCTATGCATACGAAGGGATTTGCTAGACTTTATAATGACCTAACTAACTAAAATTAAGTCTAAGACGCACATAATTAAATTATAAACGCGTTTTAAGGTTATACGGTAAATAACCTGAAAATTGCCGAATGTCACAACCTCCCCTCTTTAAAGAAATTTCGTCCCGAAATTTTACGCTATGAAGCCTGGTTACGGACAGACTTAAACAAATGAGGGTACTTCCGTTTCATCTCGTCTTCGTGTTCCCACGTGAACTCGGGACCACGCTTTGAATTCCATCTAACCTTGACCAACTTAATACGGCTTCGCCTGGTCTTGTGAATCTTCCAATCCGAAACCTCCACGGGCTCTTCACGAAAATGAAGCTTGTCATCAACACACACTTCATTTGAAGGTATCACGAGTGTCTCAACAGACAAACACCTTTTCATATTGGACACATGGAATACGTTATGAACTCTACTCAGTTCTCGCTGTAATTGTAGACGGTAAGCAACTGGCCGTACACAAGCAATAATCTTGTAAGAAAAGTAGCGGGGGCTAAACTTATCATGCTTGCCAAACCTAGCTACCCCCTTCTATCGCCGTATTTCTTCTGACGGTCCTGGGCAACCTTTAAACGATCACGGATCTTGAAAACCTTATCGGTAGTTTCCTGGACAAGCTCTGGTGCAGTTATATGCTTGTCACCAACATCTGACCAACAAAGCGGTGGGCGACATTTTCTCTCATACAAGGCTTCAAACGGAGCGGCTTTCAAGCCAGTTTGGTAACTGTTATTATAGGAGAACTCGACTAATGGTAGGTGAGTATCCCAGCTTCCACCAAAGTCGATTACGCAAGCACAGAGCATGTCTTTCACAATCTGGATGGTCCTTTCACTTTGACCATCACTCTACGGATGATACGCTAGGCTTAAATCCAAACGAGTACCCAAGGCTTTTTGTAGTGAGCGCCAAAACTTTGATGTGAAACGACTATCTCTATCGGAGATGATCGAAGTCGGCACCCCATGCCGGGACACTACTTCCTTGAGGTATATGCTCGCCAATTTATTCCTTTGGTAAGATTCCTTCACGGGTAGGAAATGTGCCGATTTCGTCAAACGATCCACAATCACCCAGATGGAATCGTAGCCACTAGACGTTCGGGGTAATTTGATGATAAAATCCATGGCAATACAGTCACATTTCCACTGCGGAATCTCCGGTTGTTGCAGAAGTCCAGATGGCTTTTGGTACTCGTCTTGACTTTTACGCAAGTCAAACATTTACCAACGTATGAAGAAACATCACCCTTCATGTTCGGCCACCAGTAGTGCTCCTTAAGATCCTTATACATTTTCGTCGATCCTAGGTGAATCGAATATCTTGATTTATGGGCGTCATCCAAAATCATTTCTCGTAAATTGCCGGCCAAAGGCACCCATATTCTATCCATGAAGTACAAGGCATTGTCAGACTTGGGTATAAGTTCTCTAACCATACCACGAAGATTCTCATCCTTTAAAGCTTCTTGTTGTGCATCACGAATCTGTGCTGTGAGGTTTGTGTGAATGGTCAATCCCAGTGCACGCACGCTTAAGGGCTTGACTCGATCCTTCCTACTCAAGGCATCGGCCACGACATTAGCCTTGCCTGGGTGATAACGAATATCACAATCGTAGTCATTAAGCAATTCCATCCAACGTCTCTGCCTCATATTCAGCTCTTTCTGGTCAAAAATGTGTTGGAGACTCTTATGATATGTAAAAATTGTGCACTTAGTACCATAAAGGTAATGCCTTCAAATTTTGAGTGCAAACACCACCGCACCCAGTTCCAAATCATGCGTCGCATAATTCTGTTCATGCACCTTGAGTTGACGAGATGCATAGGCTATGACCTTTCCATTTTTCATTAAGACACAACCAAGACCTTGGCGAGAGGCGTCACAGTACACCACGAATCCATCTGTCCATTCGGGAAGAGACAGGATAGGGGTACTGCACAGCTTCTTTTTCAACAACTGAAACGCTGCATCTTGCTTTTCTCTCTAGATATACTCCATGTCTTTCTGGGTCAATAGCGTTAGGGATTGCGCTATCTTGGAAAAATTCTCAATAAACCTTCGATAATAACCCACCAAACCTAGGAGTTATCGTACCTCGGTTGGACTCTTTGGCGCTTCCCAATTCTTAATTGCCTCAATCTTTGTTGGGTCCACGTGTATACCCATATCATTGATAACGTGTCCAAGAAAGTGAACTTCTCGGATCCAGAACTCGCATTTGGAAAGTTTAGCATATTGCTTCTCATTCCTCAACATCTCCAAAATCAGATTCAGATGATGCTCGTGCTCTTCCTTGGTCCGTGAATAGATGAGTATATCGTCGATAAACACTATCACGAACTTGTCCAAGTATGGTATGCACACTCTATTCACGAGATCCATGAATACCGCAAGAGCGTTTGTCAAACCAAAAGGCATGACCAAAAACTCATAATGACCATACCGGGTTCGGAACGCAGTCTTCGGAATATCTTCTTCAACAATCCTTAATTGATGGTAGCCTGAACGTAAATCGATCTTCGAATAATAACTCGATCCTTGCAGCTGATCGAACAAGTCATCAATTCTTGGCAATGGATACCGATTCTTGATGGTGAGCTTATTCAATTCTTAATAATCGATACACATCCTCATAGAACCATCCTTCTTTTTAATGAATAAAGCCGGTGCTCCCCAGGGTGAGAAACTCGGTCTTATAAAACCTTTATCTAACAATTCTTGCAATTGATTGGATAGCTCTTGCATTTCAGATGGTGCCAAACGATAAGGAGATCGAGCTATCGGCGCTGCTCCGGACACTAGGTCAATCCTGAACTCGACTTGCCTTTGCAGCGGCAATCCAGGTAGCTCTTCAGGAAATACCTCCGGATAATTACGAACTACGGGGATCTCTTCAAGCTTTTGCTCCTCAACCGTAGTGTCAACCACGTGGGCTAAGTATGTTGGGTATCCTTTTCTCAAATACTTCTGAGCTTTCATCATATTAACAATTCTCAAAGGGGCACACTCATCACCTTGAATTTCCAGCGGTTCGCTAGTTGGGGGTAGAAGACGAACTATCTTCCTATCGCACACAATCTCTGCATGATTCTTTGATAACCAGTCCATGCCAATAATGTCACACCCCGACCGATGGCGGAATCATCGGGGCGGGACATGTAGACAGTTCATAGCACATGGTTGACTAAATTGAAATATATTAAAGTCAAATTTCCATTACAAATAATCCAAGTAAAACCAAATTCAAACAAAGAAACATAAAACAACTCATAGAATTCTTGATTTAAATTGCTAAGTCCAAATCCTATATTGAGCACGTCTTGAATCATTCTCACATATTAGGGCCTGAAACATGAATAAAATAAAGTCAACTAAAAAGTTGGTGAGTATAACACAGTTGTATATAGATAGCATATAGTTGAAAAGAAATCCTTTACAAGACATGATAAAATAAGGCATTTATGGGGAGCAGCTATTGTGTAATCAAGTACAACCAAACCTTTGTAACTAGTATGCAAATTGTGTTGTCAATATCAATCACCTCCACTTGGGTGGGTTTGTCAGACTCAATAGATCTATCATTGAAAACCGTCGGCTTGTATAGTTAATGATTTGCATATAAGTTTTCACAATGATTAGCACAACTAGCACTCGGGCACAAAGCTCAAATTTTGCACACATGTATGTAAATAGGATTTTGCACTTGTGTTGTTTATGTAAATGTAAATGTGTAATGTGTATAAAGTTCATGTTCCACCCCAAAATTGTAAAAGAGTGAAAAGGGGCTGTGAATACTCACTTGGTATGGAAGTGTAGCTAACAAAGAGTATAGATAAAATAAGAATCCTTGATACGCACGAGTTAACCTAGATAATAATGTATATTGAATCAAATATGTGCACAAAGTTTAATTCTAAAAATGAAGGTTGAATTTGTGTATAAAACTATTGATTTGTATTTAAAAGTATTGAATAACATATATAAAGTTTTGAAGTAAATATTTTTGAAACATTTTGATTAAGGTTGGGAATTAAATAGTAAAATAGAATATTTATAAAATCATTGATTATGAAAATAAAGTATGTGTTAAATGTAATTTAATAAATAAATAAATGTTTTTATTTAAAATGAAGAATAAATAATCTTTATTTATTTATTTATAAAGTATGTAACTTACAAATAAAATGTTTTAAATGAAAAGTTTAATAACAAATTTAATTTTATAAACTTTTAATTAAATGATTTTCCATTTATTCCAAGATTAATTATTTGATCTTTTCAAATACCTTTTTATAAAACTAACTATTTTTATTTAAAAACTTAATCTGGAATTTTTACAGATTGAAATAAAACAACAATAATTCTGATCAAAGATTCTGACCTAGACACGACCGTGCCTGGGAAGGACACGACCGCGCTCGAACCACGGGCGTGACCTCGCTAGTCGGGACGCGACCGGGTTTGATCAAACAAAGGCCAACTTGGACAATTCACGAGGCACGACCGTGCCTTGGCTCGGCACGACCGCGCTACATGAGGCACGGCTGCGCTAGATGATTAGCGCGACCGTGTCTCTTCCAAAACAGACACGATTTGGATAAATCTTGTATTTTAAATGATGGAATTGATAGGGCTTTTGATTATTGAGTTCTTACGAGTCAATTCATCTAATTTAATTGTATAGCAATCGTGTTTAAGAGTGGAATCGATTAAATCTTTTCTTATTAAAATAAGAACTCTGATTCGGACGATTTCTGTAATGAAAGCCCAGATTAATAGGGGGCTTTTGATATTGATACTGAAAAGAATGAGATGGAGAGTATACTTACCCTGAAGCGTATCGAATCGATGAAGAACGGTAGAACGGAGTTCCGGCGACAGAGAAAATGGCTTCCGGCGACTTCGGCTGCAATTCCGGCTAGGCCAGATAGTCCAGAGTCTTGGAGAGAGTCGGGAGATGCGTGTTCCTTTCTTGGTTGGGAGGATTTGGGTTTCAGGAGAGGATTCTAGTTTTGCTTGAAAAGTTTGAGAGAGATTTCGAGTTTGATAGTATGAAAATGAGGCGTTGTGAAATTTTGAAAATGGTATAACTCTCGTTAAGGGGAAAAGAAACGAAGGACGGTTACAGATTCTCAGAAATCGGGCGATTAATTTACATTTACGTTTTGACAATTACGCAGGCGCGACCGTGCCAAGATAGGCGCGACCGTGCTTAGGCACCGGGCACAATCGTTCCAGGACCAGTCGCGCGATCGTGCCGAGGCTCTTGGCGCGACCGTGTCAGGACGAAGCACGACCATGCTAATTTGGGTTTCTAGATAATTTTTCAACTTTAGTCCTTGACTTTTCAGGTTTGATAAGTTTGAATTAAATAGTTTCTTGCATAGTTTTTAAATGTATATAATTGCGTAAAACTTGCGAATTTGTATCGAATCATTGCGTTTAGTTTACGGTAAGAAAAGTAATAAGACAGTGCACGGGTAATGAGTTCGAAATACATTACATTGAATTGAAATATGATACTAAAATCAGAAATGTTACAGTCTCACATGTTGAGAGAATTTCGTCCCGAAATTTAGTTTGAGGAAACGACGGTATCGGTAAAAAGATGAGGGTACTTGAGCTTCATTTGGTCTTCTCGTTCCCAAGTGAACTTAGGACCACGCTTAGATTCCCAACGAACTTTGACAATAGGAATGCGACTTCGCTTGAGCTGTTTGACTTCACGATCCATAATTTCCACCGGCTTTTCAACGAAGTGCTTTGTTTCATCAATGCGTACGTCGTCAAGCGGTATATGGAGATTTTCATCAGCGAGACACTTCTTCAGATTAGATACATGAAATGTACGATGCACATTTCCAAGAGATGGAGGTAACTCTAGCTTGTAAGCTACTTTCCCAATCCTTTCAAGGATTTTGAATGGACCAACATAACGAGGTGCTAACTTTCCTTTCTTTCCAAAACGGATCATACCCTTCCACGGGGACACCTTAAGAAGAACAAGATCACCGACTTGGAATTCCAAGGGTTTTCGACGTTTGTCGGCATAACTCTTTTGCCGACTCCTCGCTACTCGAATATTGTCATGGATTTGAATAATCTTGTCGGATGTTTCTTGAATTAGCTCGGGACCAGTGATTTGTGCTTCACCAATCTCGTTCCAACAGATAGGAGAACGACACTTGCGACCATAGAGAGCTTCGAATGGAGCCATGTTGATACTTGTGTGGTAGCTATTGTTGTAAGAAAACTCAATGAGGGATAGATGTGAATCCCAATTTCCACCAAAATCGATTACACAAGCTCTAAGCATGTCTTCAAGAGTTTGGATTGTTCGCTCGGTTTGACCATCAGTTTGCGGATGGTAAGCCATGCTCATATCCAATCGAGTACCAAGAGTCTTTTGGAGAGATTGCCAAAATTGAGAGGTGAACCGAGCGTCTCTATCGGATATTATGTTCACGGGAACACCATAACGGCTCACAATTTCATCAATGTAAATTCGGGCTAGTTTCTCCACTTTGAAGTCTTCACGGATAGGCAAAAAATGAGCGGATTTAGTGAGACGGTCAATGATCACCCAAATACTATCATATCCACTCGAGGTGCGAGGGAGCTTGGTAATGAAATCCATAGCTATATTCTCCCATTTCCACACGGGAATTTCTGGTTGTTCGAGTAAACCAGATGGACGTTGATGTTCGGCTTTGACTTTGGAACAGGTTAAGCATTTGGCCACATAAAGAGCAATGTCTTTCTTTATACCGGGCCACCAATAAAGTTGGCGAAGATCTTGGTACATTTTATCCGCACCAGGATGAATAGAATAACGAGTCTTATGAGCCTCATTCATGAGAAATGCACGGAGATCATCGCGATCGGGAACCCAAATACGGTTCAAGTAATAGAGTAAGCCATTGGGTTTTGATTCAAGAAGGAGTTCAACACCACATGACATTTCTTCGTACATGTTACCCTCGGTTACCGAGACGTGTTGAGCTTCTAAGATACGGGTTTGAATATTGTTTGAATACGGGCACAATGAAGCATAACATGGTCCTTTCGACTCAAAGCATCGGCTACAACATTCGCTTTGCCGGGATGGTAACGAATCTCGCAGTCGTAGTCGTTAAGGAGTTCGACCCAACGTCGTTGCCTCATATTGAGTTCTTTTTGGTTGAAAATATGTTGAAGACTTTTGTGGTCGGTGAACACCACACATTTCATGCCATATAGGTAATGTCTCCAAATCTTTAATGCGAATACGACCGCACCCAGATCGAGATCGTGCGTCGTATAATTCTTCTCATGAACTTTGAGTTGCCTTGATGCATAAGCGATTACTTTGCCTCGTTGCATGAGAACACAACCAAGACCTTGGTTAGAAGCATCACAATAGACAACTAAATCATCATTTCCATCGGGGAGAGTCAATATGGGAGCATTGCACAACTTTTGCTTGAGGGTTTGGAAAGCTTCTTCTTGTTTCGGTCCCCATTCATAAGTCTTACCCTTGTGGGTCAAAGCGGTAAGAGGGACAGCAATCTTTGAGAAGTTTGAGATGAAGCAACGATAATAACCCGCAAGACCAAGAAATGAACGAACTTCTGTAGGAGTCTTCGGGGCATTCCAATTCTTAACCGTTTCAATCTTAGCAGGATCAACATGAATACCCTTGTCGTTGACGATGTGACCAAGAAATTGAACTTCCTTTAGCCAGAATTCACATTTGGAGAATTTGGCATATAGTTGTTCTTTTCTCAAGAGGTCCAAAACCAATCTAAGGTGTTGTTCATGATCGGCTTTAGTCTTGGAATAGATTAAGATATCGTCAATGAAGACGATCACGAATTTAACAAGGTATGGTTTGCACACACGATTCATGAGATACATGAAAACTGCGGGTGCATTGGTTAGCCCGAAAGGCATAACCATGAACTCATAATGACCATACCTTGTTCGGAAGGCAGTCTTAGGAATGTCATCTTCTTGAACACGAAGCTGATGATAACCGGATCGAAGATCAATCTTTGAGAAAAAGTAGAACCTTGAAGTTGATCAAAGAGATCATTGATTCTAGGCAAAGGATAACGGTTCTTGATAGTAAGCTTGTTGAGTTCGCGGTAGTCAATACACATGCGAAATGATCCATCCTTCTTCTTAACAAATAAGACGGGTGCACCCCATGGTGAATGACTTGGGCGAATGAAACCTTTGTAGGAGAGCTCTTGAAGTTGACTTGCAAGGTCTTGCATTTCGGAAGGTGCAAGACGATAAGGAGCTCTAGCAACGGGGTTAGCTCCAGGTATAAGATCAATATGGAACTCTACTTGATGAACGGGAGGAAGACCGGATAAATCCTTAGGAAAAACTTCGGGGAAATCCCGAATGATCGGAATGTCTTGGATACTCTTCTCCTTGAAATCCTTTTGAACAATATGAGCTAAGAAAGCAATGTACTTCTTTCGTAAGTACTTTTGAGCGGTAGTACACGACATCAACTTAAGTCCCTTGCAAGGCTTTTCACCAAAAATCCTTAAGGTTTCTCCCGATGGTAGCGGAATTCGGATACACTTTTCAAAGAAAATGACTTCGGCATGATGATTTGATAGCCAATCCATACATATGATAATATCAAAGCTTCCTAGTGGCATTGGAACAAGGTTAATTGGGAATGAATGATTATTTAGTTCTAAGGAGCAATCATAAATAATGGAGTCAATTGTAAGGGAGTCACCATTCGCTATTTCAACGGTGAAGTTTTTCACTAATTGGGATCGTGTCTTTGCGAGTAAAGGCTCAAAATTAAGTGACACAAAAATTTTATCGGCACCGGTATCGAACAAAATGGAGGCATATTGACTATTAACAAGGTACGTACCATTAACCACGTCGTTGTTGGCTTGAACTTCGTTGGCGTTTATGTTGAATGCACGCCCATGAGCTCCACCTTGTCTAGCATTTGCAAGTCTTGGACATTGATCACGAAAATGGTTCGGGTCACCACACTCATAGCAAGCACGCCCATTAGCTATGGCGGGAGCACCTTGATTAGCCACTTGAGGTACGGTTCGGTTTGGAGGGTGGACTTGGCCCGCAAGAGCTTTGGCCCTACAAACATTGATAGTATGACCATATCTCCCACAATGAGTACAAAGGCGATATGGGAGAGTTTGAGGATGATGATAATTGCAGGTGGCACAAAGAGGGTAGATCCCAACAGATGGCTTTTTAGCCGGCGCTTGAACCATAGGTGCAGCTTGGTTGATGGGAACAGCAGGAGTAACCACAGCAAAATTTCTAACCTTCCTCTTTCTATTATTGCGAGAGGGCTCGGTTGTGGCTTCTTTGTTGTGAGTAGGAGGGGTTACGGTTTCAGAAACTTTCTTAGAACCCTTTTTGGTAAGAGTTCCAGCTTTCACATGATTATCAGTTAAGGTAGCGGATAGACGAATAGCATCCTCCATAGTAGCAGGATTTCTACCTAAGACCATGTGGGGCACGAGAAGACTCAACTCATGGAACCGAGTTGTATATGCTAAGCTTTCCCCACTATCTTGGCAAGATCCCAAAATTTAGCTTCTAACTTTTTCACTTCATTTTGAGGGCAGAACTCCTCGGTCATAAGCCTTTTGACCTCATCCCAAGGTAAGGCCATAGCTACATCAACACCCCTATTCCTTTTCTCCCCATTCCACCATGTAAGTGCCCGTTTTTGTAGGACACTTGTAGCATGACGAACACGGAGATTTTCGGGACATTCACTATTGAGAAAGGTATTCTCAATGCTTTCAAACCATTGAAGGAGTCCAATAGCTCCTTCGGTACCAAAGAACTTGAGGGGATTGCACGAGTTGAAGTGCTTGAAGGTGCATTGAGATGGATTGTTACCACCATTTCCACCATTTCCACCATTATTACCACTATTGCTTCCATTTCCACCATTGTTGCCATTGGTGGCCATTGGCTTGGGTGAGTTGTGTCACCAATTGGGTAAGAATAGTAGCAATGTCGGTGTTGGCGTTGGTTGCGGGAGCACGACGAGGAGGCACTCTACAGATTTTCATAAGACAAGAAAGATTTAAGAGCTTATGAGATTTGATAGGATTTAATAGAATGAGATAATAAAAATAGATATTCTTAGTTTGGATTGTACTCAAAAGTGACAAAATCACTTGAATACTATGGCACATTAAGGTTAATTAAACTTATATAATTTTTCAAGGAGACATGCTTTAGCCTATAAGTAAACACTCATCTCGGGGATTCCCAGGAAAGCATCCGGGTCCCTCGGTTGATTGGGATTTATGCGAAATGCTTTCCTAGACAGAAAACTCAAAATACAGGTGTCACCCTTCCAGATTGCACGTGTCCTCAAATAATTTAACAAGTTTAAAAACCTTAACGAAGAAATAAAAATTTTAGAGATTTTGCTTCAAGAATTTTTCCATATGCTAAGAAGGATAAAGATAGAAAAGAAAATAGAAATATTATGAGGTTTTAGGATATATGAAAGGATATTATTTATTAAATTATTATTTAAGAAGATCCTACTAAGTCATGAATTTTTAACAAGTAAGGTATCAAATATAATAATAATTAATCATGGTAAGCATGTAGCACATAGCATGTAACACATAGCACAAAAATCATGAAACATAGTATAAGTGGATGTCCTAAAGTTATAGTCTAGGTCAAGATGTCTAATAACCTAATTCCCTATAACCAAGGCTCTGATACCAATCTGTCACACCCCGACCGATGGCGGAATCATCGGGGCGGGACATGTAGACTGTTCATAGCACATGGTTGACTAAATTGAAATATATTAAAGTCAAATTTCCATTACAAATAATCCAAGTACAACCAAATTCAAACAAAGAAACATAAAACAACTCATAGAATTCTTGATTTAAATTGCTAAGTCCAAATCCTATATTGAGCACGTCTTGAATCATTCTCACATATTAGGGCCTGAAACATGAATAAAATAAAGTCAACTAAAAAGTTGGTGAGTATAACACAGTTGTATATAGATAGCATATAGTTGAAAACAAATCCTTTACAAGACGTGATAAAATAAGGCATTTATGGGGAGCAGCTATTGTGTAATTAAGTACAACCAAACCTTTGTAACTAGTATGCAAATTGTGTTGTCGGTATCAATCACCTCCACTTGGGTGGGTTTGTCAGACTTAATAGATCTATCATTGAAAACCGTCGGCTTGTATAGTTAATGATTTTCACATAAGTTTTCACAAAGATTAGCACAACTAGCACTCGGGCACAAAGCTCAAATTTTGCACACATGTATGTAAATAGGATTTTGCACTTGTGTTGTTTGTGTAAATATAAATGTGTAATGTGTATAAAGTTCATGTTCCACCCCAAAAGTGTAAAAGAGTGAAAAGGGGTTGTGAATACTCACTTGGTATGTAAGTGTAGCTAACAAAGAGTATAGATAAAATAAGAATCCTTGATACGCACGAGTTAACCTAGATAATAATGTATATTGAATCAAATATGTGCACAAAGTTTAAGTCTAAAAATGAAGGTTGAATTTGTGTATAAAACTATTGATTTGTATTTAAAAGTATTAAATAACATATATAAAGTTTTAAAGTAAATATTTTTGAAACATTTTGATTAAGGTTGGGAATTAAATAGTAAAATAGAATATTTATAAAATCATTGATTATGAAAATAAAGTATGTGTTAAATGTAATTTAATAAATAAATAAATGTTTTTATTTAAAATGAAGAATAAATAATCTTTATTTATTTATTTATAAAGTATGTAACTTACAAATAAAATGTTTTAAATGAAAAGTTTAATAACAAATTTAATTTTATAAACTTTTAATTAAATGATTTTCCATTTATTCCAAGATTAATTATTTGATCTTTTCAAATACCTTTTTATAAAACTAACTATTTTTATTTAAAAACTTAATCTGGAATTTTTACAGATTAAAATAAAACAACAATAATTCTGATCAAAGATTCTGACCTAGACATGACCGTGCCTGGGAAGGACACGACCGCGCTCGAACCACGGGCGCGACCGCGCTAGTCGGGACGCGACCGGGTTTGATCAAACAAAGGCCAACTTGGACAATTCACGAGGCACGAGCGTGCCTTAGCTCGGCACGACCGCGCTACATGAGGCACGTCCGCGCTTGATGATTAGCGCGACCGTGTCTCTTCCAAAACAGACACGATTTGGATAAATCTTGTATTTTAAATGATGGAATTGATAGGGCTTTTGATTATTGAGTTATTACGAGTCAATTCATCTAATTTAATTGTATGGAAATCGTGTTTAAGAGTGGAATCGATTAAATCTTTTCTTATTAAAATAATAATTCTGATTCGGACGATTTCTATAAAGAAAGCCCAGATTAATAGGGGGCTTTTGATATTGATACTGAAACGAATGAGATGGAGAGTATACTTACCCTGAAGCGTATCGAATCGATGAAGAACGGTAGAACGGAGTTCCGGCGACGGAGAAAATGGCTTCCGGCGACTTCGGCTGCAATTCCGGCTAGGCCAGAGAGTCCAGAGTCTTGGAGAGAGTCGGGAGATGCGTGTTCCTTTCTTGGTTGGGAGGATTTGGGTTTCAGGAGAGGATTCGAGTTTTGCTTGAAAAGTTTGAGAGAGATTTCGAGTTTGATAGTATGAAACTGAGGCGTTGTGAAATTTTGAAAATGGTATAACTCTCGTTAAGGGGAAAAGAAACGGAGGACGGTTACAAATTCTCAGAAATCGGGCGATTAATTTACATTTACGTTTTGACAGTTACGCAGGCGCGACCGTGCCAAGATAGGCGTGACCGTGCTTAGGCACCGGACACAATCGTTCCAGGACCAGTCGCGCGATCGTACCGAGGCACTTGGCGCGACCGTGCCAGGACGAAGCACGACCATGCTAATTTGGGTTTCTAGATAATTTTTCAACTTTAGTCCTTGACTTTTCAGGTTTGATAAGTTTGAATTAAATAGTTTCTTGCATAGTTTTTAAATGTATATAATTGCGTAAAACTTGCGAATTTGTATCGAATCATTGCGTTTAGTTTACGGTAAGAAAAGTAATAAGACAGTGCACGGGTAATGAGTTCGAAATACATTACATTGAATTGAAATATGAATACTAAAATCAGAAATGTTACAAATAAGGACATTGAAACTTCCAAGTTCTGCTGGTAAAAGGTCAATACTATACGTACGGTCTCCCAAACGTATGGTACACTCATGAAAAACTTCGTCGGCTTCTATTAATTTTCCGTTAGCTAACTCTATAGAATACTTAACATCTAATTTACTAGATTTTGAACTAATAAAAGGTTCAAAGTTTTTGGAAACAAAGCTTTTATCGGCTCCGGTATCAAATAAAACGTAAGCATAACGGTAATTAACGAGAAACGTACCGGTAACGATCGTTGGATCCTTTCGTGCTTTCTTGGCCTCAATCACGAATCTCTACCACGGGTTCCCTGGTTATTCAGTTTTGGGCAATCCTTCCTGAAATGCCCTATAGTTCCACATTCAAAACAACCAGGGTTCGATTCTTCTTTCCTCACACCCAATTTCACACGGCAGGTTTGGGCTTGATGTCCAAATTTGCCACAACGGTCGCAGACGTTTCCCTGACCAGTGTGAAAATAACCACATTTGTTGCACTTCAGGTTAGGACCCTGATACCTTCTTGTTTCAGTGGTGTTGGTTGTATACATCCTTCCCTGATTCCTCTTTTTGTTTTGAGAGTTACCAGCATGACTCCCAGATCCTTCAGACCACTTACGCTTTCCTTCAGTTAACATTTTCCCTTTCTCAGTCGTTCCATCAATAACTTCCACTGGCTTCTTCCCTGAATCACTCTTCTTCAATGTCCCCATACGAACAACATCATCAGTCAGGGAGTGTGCTAACTGCACAGCACTCTGCATAGTCGTAGGGTTTGCTGACGTCACCATACTACGGATTTGAGGTGCCAAGCCTCAGATGTAACGCTCAATTCTTTTGTGCTCTGGTGTTACGAGATGGGGTACAAGTCGTGCCAACTGATGAAACTTGGTCGGGTATTCCCTTACTTCAGCATCTACCATGGTCAAATTCCAGAATTCTGCTTATAATTTCTGAATTTCGTTGCATGGACAATACTCACGCAGCAACATTTCCTTCCACTGATCCCAAGTGAGACCGTAGGAATTAGACTCACCGAGACTCTGAATCTGAGTATTCCACCGGGTTAGAGCTTCATCCTGAAATGAACTTGTTGCATACTTCACGCGCTGAGCTGTAGTACAGTTACTTATGACCATCACAGACTCCATTTTCTCAATCCAGTGGACAATGCCGACTGGTCCTTCAGTTCCAGAAAAGAGTCGGGGCTGACATGCTTGAAAGGTCTTGTAAGAGCACCCTTCAATATGGTTCCCCTGGTTCATGTTATGGTTGGCCGTCCTATTAGCGAGGGCGGTGTTGACATGTTGCGAAATCAACTGGGCCAATTCCTCGGTCGTGGTGGGGAGTGGGTTGGCATTTTGGTTTTCTCTCCGCGGTGGCATATTCCTTTTTCCAATACAAACAATAAAACAAGTGAGACAAAATATATCACGCAATATCCATGTCATTCATGTATGTACAAAAATAATTTAACAAACACCACGATAAACCAAAATCAACCACTTCATGTCATCTTTGTTAAAAATTAGAGTTCAAACTTGAATACATCATTAAACCAAATGATTTACAAAAATGGGTGTTGCATACGACCAACCCTAACAAGTTTCTCCAATATAACACATGAAAAGACATGAACTCCAAAAACAACATCGTCAAGGACTAGCGGTTCTGACGAGTCAGAACACCGAGGCAAGAAACAGTGGCAGCGAGCAGAACACACATAACTGCAAGGGCTAGAGAGGCCTTGAGGCGCTCCTCATGTGCACCTACGTGCTGTAAAGCCTCAACCTCTCTGACTTCCACTTCCGCGGCTCTTGCAGTATCCTCCTCGGCCATCTTTATTGCTTCTTCGGCCTTCTTCTCGCTTTCTTCCAACCTTCTCCTCAATTCAGCCACATCTTCTCCGGCCTGAACATGGTCTCCTTTCCCGTTGTCGCATCGTCGTCATCTCTATCGACCAGTTTTCTCTTCTTTACTGGGGACAGTCTTCCTAGCAGTAAATTTCAGAAGTGGACCTTCAGGATGTTAACGATAAGACCGATAAGATGGAAGACGTAAATTTCCTGTAGTTAGCCTAACAGGCTCAATGATAGTCATAACCTCATCGTTCTCATGAACATGGCTAATAGTCACGGGAATCACTGGAGTAGGCTCATCACTAGCTGGTGTCTCCTTATTTCCTAAATCCGCAACTAGAGCTTCCTTCATTGGTTTCTTAACCAAAGGACTCATCTCAATTGGCTTTTCATCACTAGACTCCTTTTCATCATCAGATTCCTCTTCGCTAGACTCCTGTTTGTAGAAGCATGTTTTAGTAACTATAGATTAAATTATATGTGTCGGTGTACTAGGCTAGTACGCAGGAGGGTGTTCCTGCGTACTTAGCAAGTACACCAGATTGGTGCTGCGTACTTAGTAAGTACGCAAGGCTTTTGCCCTGCGTATTTATCAAGTACGCAGGACCAATGCCCTGCGTACTTAGCCATGTACGCAGGTATTGTTCCTTCCCCTATAAATTGAGATGATGGCCTCATTTATAGATGATGAGCTCTCCCGCCCCTGGACCGTGAGCGTAGACGAGAGATGTGTACTTCTTCGGTACGTAATGTGAGATGACTTCGTTGTTATGGATTACGTATTGTTGTTGTCTTGATTCTCTTCTTTATGTTCGTGTTCTTCTCTGTCTCGTTCTTCTTTGTTCCCACACAAATCACTGAACAGATCCGTGTATTTCTGCTTCGCGACAAGGCTCCCCAGACCTACACTCTTCGTCTTCAGATTCTTCTTCACTAGTTGGTACCTCTTCATCTTCAAGTTCTTCTTCACTAGATGGTACCTCTTCATCCTCAGATTCTTTTATCCACCCATTCCCATAATACGGGTGATTAGCAAAATTCAGCATGCTCGGGTCAAATCCGAAATCAAGAACTGAATTTGGAGACATCGGCGAAACTGGTGAGAACTCTGGCTCACTATCAGAAGATATTGAGATGATGGAAGGCGAAAGAGACATCTGTAACACGGTATATTTACATGATATAAATGATTTGCCAATAAATGTAAGCACGTACGTATGCAACACACTTAAGGCACGTAAGGCACGTAAGGCACGTAGAGGAAGTATCCTAATACTACCTAAATACTAACACTTACTCTAAACATAAGATGCATGCGGTATGAAAACGTCTTTAACCTAGAACCCAATTTTTAAAAGTTATAGTCTAGATTTTTAAGAAAACATTTTCTAGTTCGCTATAACCATGGGCTCTGATACCAACTTCTGTCACACCCCGAAAATGACGATTCGCAGCGGAAACAAGAGGTATGCATGGTGGTCACATAAGTTGGAGCCCAATGATAATAAGCAAACACATTTATTTGAAACACCAGAAAGGTTTAACAGAATAAAATAAGTCTTACAATTATCCAAATTGAAAGGCATTAAAATTTAAAACGAGAGTTTTCATGATCCAACATAGAGGATCCAAAATAATGTTTAAAATGTCCCAACAGAATTCCGATGCAAGTGTTTGCCCAAATGCCCGTTTTCATAACCGCGCCAGAGCATCTAAGTACCTGAAAAACAGGCTTAAAAACATCAACATAAAGTTGAGCGAGTTTCACGGGTTTAACGATAACATAAACGAATTTAACGAACTATCAAGTAACTTGGACAAACATGTGATATGTCATAAGCTTGCAAGGAATACAACATGATGACAGTACCTAGAGCTTATAATCAAACCGAGACACGAATAGAATATGTCCCCACGAATCCTTTCAAAATATATTCTCTCGTACGAACGACCGATCAGTGCTACTGATCACGAGAGCGGGCAGTCAGTCCCAAATAGATAATCAACACACCTTGCGGCCTACACGAGGCTAATGATTATAACGGCGGGGCTATTCATGAACGATATACATGAACACATAACGAAAGCCCTTACTCGAGACCATCAAACGAACACATAACGTACGTCTAGTATCATGATAAACGAATGAAAGCATGTTCTTCCCCCATAGTTTATAAAACAACAAAATAGTTTAAAAAGTGGTCGTGAAAAACTCACCTTGATAACGAACGACGGAAAATGAGTGCTAGCAAAAATACGCCCATGAACGCCAACGGTGCCGTAAACACGACGGATACATTAATAATTGAACTTCATGTCTTACAAGCAAGTTGTTAACCCAACCTACTTAGACTTATAATATTTTTAAGAAAATATTTATTTAAACGACCCGTTGGTGACTATGACACGCGGTTATGTTTTTAACGAAAAATGGTGGATCATACATACATACGAAGACATCAAGTGTTATTACTTATCAACAATCAAAATGAAAGTATGAAACTAGTAACACACACACACACACACACATATATATATATATATATATATATATATATATATATATATATATATATATATATACTCATACATATGCTTATAAGTTCCAAATCAAATGTGAAAACACTAAAATCACAATATTTGCACATAAGCACTTTATAAGCAAAACGACTAACTTTTAAGGAACAAATTTCCAAATTTCTAACACATGAGTTCATATATCATCAAAATATACTTAATAAACTATATTTCATCAAACAAAACAATCTTTCATTATTTTGACATAAAGTGCCTAAAAATGACAATTTCTAGCACATACATGACAACCGAAACGTCAAACGGCAAGTACAAACGCACATTTCATAACATGAACTCATTATATACCTTAAGAGCTATATTTAAAATCATAAAATATACTCAAACTTGCTGCTCAAAATCTGATTTAACAAATACTCATTTTTCATGTCGAAAACTACCGTTTTAATCGACTAGTTTAGCGTAAAACCTAACGGAACGCATCCAAACACCAAGGATCATACATATTACTAAAAATTTATATTTTAGACATAAAATATCATCATATTACAGCCATGATTCCATATTTACAAATCTATCTATTTTCATACAAAAATCTACCTTTTTAGCGTCTTTTAAGCAACATAAACATGTCATACACTTAGCAAATCATCACAACTTAAATAACACTTTTAGACCTGATTAATATTATTATCATAAAACATCACTTTCATCATCATATTTCTAGATTTCAAACAATCTAAATGATCCATGCTAAAACCCTAGTTTAAATCAAGCTTTTGGACAACAATCTTTAGCAATAAGCACCTAAATCATCAATTTAATGATCCATGCATAAACTAACATGTTGTTAGGATATGTTTTGTAATTGTTGATAAAATTATGTGTAAGTTCAGAGAGAGGCGGACTTAACAAGTTCGCCTAAGCATCTTTAGGAGCGAACTTGTTAAGTTCGCCTAAGGAATATTGTACAAGTTCATAGAGAGGCGAACTTAACAAGTTCGTCTAAGCATCTTTAGAAGCGAACTTGTTATGTTCACCTATTGCAGAGATTGTGTCCATAAATAGAAGTTTACAGATTCTGTTCAAGAGAAGAGGAGAGAGCAGAAGGGCTTGAACGATTGTATTCTGTGAATCTTGTAAACTCTGTGTTTTGTGGAATACAAAGAGAAGTTTATTTACCTGCTGTTTCTATTGTCAATTCGTATACAAACGTTAGCACGAAAGGATTCCGCACTCCGTGTTATCGAGACGTCCTGTCACAAGATCGATCTGAGATGAGTCATGTGGACCTACACATGTTTTTATGAAACATAAAAATATATAAAAGACCCACTAATTATTTGCTATCATAATTAGTAAAAATAATAATTTTTGCTAACAGTTCATTTTAACTCATCCGGTACGCGATTGTACCAGGTAAAACGCAACGAAAATCACTGAAAGCGATATTTAACAAGTAGCACATAATTTTCACATATAATCCACTAATTTAAACCAGTTTATATAATTTTCATCAAAACTGATATTTTTATTGTTAACCGGGTCGTCACCAACGCTAAATACGGACATTTTACCGATACGCGGTACCGAAATTTCTGAAATTTCATGAAATGCAAACCTATGCATACGAAGGGCTTTGCTAGCCTTTATAATGGCCTAATTAACTGAAATTAAGTCTAAGACGCGCATAATTAAATTATAAACGCGTTCTAAGGTTATACGGTAAATAACCTGAAAATTGTCGGATGTCACAAATAATATTTTAAATAAATATAACTTTCATTATCAAGATCAAGCCTCATGGCTCCCGCTAGAAGTCCTATACAAGCTAACACAAGAGAAATAAAGAAATACCGACACGCTTTATAAGGTCCAACTAGGACTCGAACAACTCGTTGAATACCCAAACCTCCAATCAAACCTTAAGATTAAATCTATACTAACTTGGCCACAAGATTTGTATATAGACCGTACAAACTCTAATAAGCATTCAAACAAGAAGTATTGCTTAAGAAACTCACAAGATTTAAGGTTATTAAGTTGGTTTAAAGATCACTTATTCTTGTCTTTTTAAAATAAATTAGAAGAAAGACTTTAAGAAAATGACATACTAAAAATACTTCTTTAATTAATTAAAGTTCAACCTACCCGAGCAACGCAAGAGGAGTAGCCACGAATGACCATACAAATGACTCTAGTAACCCTTAGACAATGTGTGGAAGTGTTCCAACACCAAGGAAGAGTGGGTATAGGTTGCCTCTTGTTTACTCGAATGAGAAGAATCATTTCATATTACAAGACTAAAAACATAAAATAAACAAAGAAAAAGCTAAAATAGACCAAAACCGAGAGAGTTCCTGTAGGTCCCTCGGGTGTGGCGGATCGTCACATGCAAGTGTGTTCCTGAGTCGGACCGGGTGCGGAATGCCCGTGACTAGGTGGACAGTCTTAAGACACAAAGTAAACCGACAAGAGAATCACTTTAAACTTTCGTCTATTATAAACACTTGAAGGTTACAGATAGAAATACTGAGTATACAATGTCTGAGTATCTGACTGCGTACTTGTCTACTGTCAACCTATCCTATTTATACACGACCTGGTCTCTGCGCACTTAGCAAGTGCGCAGGGCAAATTGCTCATGCGTACTTAGCAAGTACGCAGAGTCTTCTTGCGTACTTGCTTAGTACGCAGGAACTAATTCTTGCGCGCTTACTAAGTGCGCAAAACACTTAGAGAATTCAGCAACTATCAACATGCATTACTAAATACAACTTGATAACTAATACATACTGACACTTACAAACAAAGACAAATACATGCAATTAAAGTACAAAACTAAGACTCTATCCAGAGTGTTTGTCACACGGAAAGTGCTTCAACAATAGTTCAATTTTAATCAGAAAAGCCAAAAATATTTGTGTTTAACCTTCTTGAATTGTTTTTGAATCCTCTTGATTGAATGTTGTTTATCTTGTTCGTTATTTGACTTGAAATCTTCATAATTTGAGTTGAAAGTTTTTGCACATAAGGGTCTCTGCGTACTTGATAAGTGCGCATGAGGTAAACCCTGCGTACTTATCAAGTACGCAAGAGTTAAGTCTTGCGCACTTAGTAAGTACGCAGGAGTTAAGTCTTGCACACTTAGCAAGTACACAAGACCTTTTTTGTGTTGGGTATAAAAACAGGACTTAGAAAATTTTTAGATTTTTTATCTCATTCAAATATTTTCGCCTGTTCATTTCCCTCTGCAAATTTTACTAAAAAATTCGAGTGTTCTTAACCGATTTTTCATCCCGTTACTAGTATCATCATCGTTATACAATCAATTGGTGAGAATCTAGAGGCATTCCATCCGCAAAATGACAAATTATAGACCGATTCAGAATTTGAAAAATTTTAGGGTTTCAGTCTTTATTTTAGACAAATTTTAGGTCATTTTATAAACATTTTATGACTAAAACGTGTTAAGAATCTTCAATCGATCTCCTATCAGACCTTAATCGTCCTGATTGTTGTTAATTTTGACCTTGGCTTGGATTTGACCTTCGGTTCGACTGAGTTGCCACTTAGGTCAAATTGTTTTTGAAAATGTAGCACTTATTTGGTGTTGATATTAGTCCCATAGGCTAGAATCATGTATTCCGACCTTGTGGTGACCTAATCCACATCATTTTTGAACATATGTGGAAATTTTTGGATTTCTGGAAAATTGTACAAGTGCGTTTCTTGTGCACTTAACAAGTACACAAGAAGTAATTCATGCGTACTTGTTAAGTACGCAAGAACAAATTCCTGCGTACTTGCTAAGTACGCAGGACCAACACTTGTAAAAAAAATTTCTAAGTCTGAAATTTCAGTTCAATGAGTAACTGCTATACTGAGTCATGTGTTTTCAATTCCAATGAAACTTGTTGTTCTTATTGTGTTTTATGTGTGTTTTTGCAGGTATGGCTCGTGCGTTTACAAATGAGTTCAATCTCTTAGCACATACAGAACCAGAGTGGAAGGGTGCTGCACTGCAGTACCGAGAGATAGTTGAATTCTTGAACAGTTCAAGAATCAGTTATGCTATTTCTGTAGACCCGATTGTTTCAAGACGATATCTAGAGCAGTTCTGGGAGACCGCGGAGCATAATTGCACGGTAACCCCCAATGTTATAAGGGCTACCGTGGCGGGTCACGACATCGCCTTTTCTGAAGACACAATTAGACGGGTCTTGCAATTCCGAGATCTCTCCACCGACCCAACAACCTATCCTGACTACTTTGTGGATGGTTGTTAGAGGCAACGAATAGGGTACGTCGGTGTTAGAGATTATGCTTCATACAAGAAAATGTGGGTGCTCGATCAATGGTGATATTTTGCCCACGTCATGATCATTTGCATCTCCTCAAGAAAGGCTGGAAAGGATGCAATGGGCCATGATCTTTGCTGCAGCCATGGTTGGCTTATCTCGCAACAAGGGCTACAAATTCTCAAGATACATATTCAAAGCCATAAATGATCAGATAAACACGGCTGAGAGGTTTAGGTTCTTGTTATACCCAAGGTTTGTGCAACTACCGATTGACGATGCGTTGCCAAACCTCCCTGCTACTGGGGAGAGATTGCAAGTTAAGAAGCTGGACAAGAGGGTGTTTGCACAATTCTTGAAGCTAGGCAGTGTAGAACCTACCCCTAAGCACACAACACTCTTTGGCCACCTGATAAACGAAGCGTATGTAGCACCGGCTGACTGGAGATGGTTTAGCCAAGACTCAGAGCCAGAGCTAAGTGAACATTCGGATGAACAACAACACCAAGAAGAGGAAGTTGAAAGTGTGAATGAATTGTTGGAAAGTGGAGACGAAGAAGCAGGTCATGATGGCGCTGAGGGATCCGACTCCGAAGAGACAGAGTCTGATTCTTCTGATTCTGATGATGCACCATCACATGCACACCCGAGGAGAACGACGAAGGTGACCCTTCCTGAGTCATCCTCAAAGAGAAAGCGACAATCATCAAGCAGTGAATATGAGCCAGATTCTGACTCTGACGTTGCTACTCAGAGACAAAGGCGTGAAAGTACAAACAAGAACATGGGGGATAGACAACAACATGCTATTCCCAGTGAGGTGGAGGTCAGTGCCCAACAGCAAGTATAAGTTCCGGCTACAAGTACTGATTCAGCCTCTACCCCACCTTCACAGCAATTATACCGGCGACAGAGGAGAAGGCCACAGGTACAACCTGATGTGGCGGTCACTACTAGCACATAGGAAGTTCCTGTGATAGGCACCCTCCCTGTCACATCTGTCCAGGCGGTGGTGACTACTCCAATTCTCACAGAGTCAGTCACCGTCACACCTTCCATCACCCCTACAACCATTATCACATCCACAATCCCTACAACCACGGAACCTATAAGTCAAACCTTTAACTATGGAGAATTCACTCAGGGGTTTGACTTTGATACTATCTTCTCCTCCCCAATTCACAATGCTGAAGCGTCTACATCCAGACATCCTGATCCTAATGAAGAAAGGATAGAAATTCTAGAAACCCAAGTTGCTGGTCTGCTGGAAACTGTTCGGAAGTCATAGGAGGAATCTGACGCTCAACAGGAACATATTAATCCGTTGGTGGACGAAGTTAGAATTCTAAGAAGCCAGAGAACGGGGACAGATGAGAGACTCAAGAATGTAATGGCCCAGAACGAGCTTCTAATCAAGACAAATAATATGATTTTGGGACACAGGTCGTCTCTTGAGCTGAGGTTTGATATGCAGCAGAAAGAGCATGAACTGATGGTCAAACTAATTGCTGATCTGACCAAGAACCTTGATGCTCAGGGAGAGAAGGAGAAAGAGACTACATCAACACCTACTGGTGATGAGCCTTGTCATCCTGTTCATTTGACTAAGGATGATGACAAAGACAAGGATCCCGAAGTCGGTCCTAGTGGAAGTGAGCACCAAGCTTTAGCAATCGTGCCTATTTATGCTATTCCAATGGCTGAGGGGGAGTCTACTCATCATCAAGAAGGTGGTGATACTTATGGGGGTGATAAAGGAAAGTCAGCGGCTGATGTTCTAAATGATCTATCTGACAATGAGATCTTATACTTAGAGCCTGACTATTCCAAGGAAGCACAGATCGAGGCTCTCTACAATCTTGAAGAAAGAGAGATCGACTCTGGTGATGATTGGGATGAAGATGATGATGATGTAGTTATTGAAGTTCCCAAGGGCGACGGGGAAGGAGAGTATGAGTTCGAAGATGGTGAGATCTTTGAAGTGCCATCCTTTGAATCTCAGCTCGACACAGGTTCAATCGACACTGCTAGTAACGTTGAAGCATTGATCGAAGCCTCCCCAGTTGACCCTACACCTGTGGATCCAGAGGCACCGAAAGATAAAGATATGCCTGCTAGTTCATCAAAGGGTCCAGCTCATGTTTGGCAAAAGACTTCTATCATAGACAAACAAGGAGCAACAGGGATGATCTTAGCTGTAAGGTTCGAGGAAGATAAGCAGTTGTTCGCAATTAAACAATCTGGGGGGTTCATTACTTGAAACCAACCAGTGAAGCGTTCAACTCCTTACCTAAATACGACCTTGTGAACCTAGCAAACAGAGAGCTGATGGGTCACTCAAATCACGCAGTGGCGATGGGTTTGTGGCAGGTTCTACAGCGGGAAGCAAGATCTGGGAAGTTTGAAGTGTACAAGCCTCAAGTGCCCAAGCGAGTCAAGGATAAGAATGCTAGACATCCTGTGACTAAGAAACGCTTAAAGAAACTGGTATACAAGCCAGTGCTATGTGAAACCAAGATTCCCCTGAGCAAGTTATCTCAGGATATCCTCGGTGACATGTGGTACTGGTACGTAGATCCTAAAATGGGCGAGGCTGTGGTAATAGGAAAGGTATGGTTAGAAAGTGGATGCTTAGTGCCGAGGGAACTAATAAGAGTATTTGATGAAGTCTGCTTCATTAACTTCTCTGTGAAAGATCTGGAGGCACTAGCAGACAGGTATTGCATGCATACGGACAAATGGACGAAATTCCTTGCTTCTAAATATGACAAGGTGATCAAGTTTTGCCTTGACTACAAGAAGAAGATGGAAGCTTAAGATGCAGAGCTGTGAAGACCAAAGACTGAAAACCGAAGACGCTCCAGAGCTGTTGTCACACGGAAAGTGCTTCAACAGTTCCGACTCTAGCAGAGCACTAGGGCCTTCACAACCCTTGGTCTTAGACACCTAAATGCTTGGAATGAGCTTGCTATTTATAGACTGAGATTTTGGTGATGCACGACCATGCAATGGGATGCACGGTCGAGCAAATCACTCATTTCTTGAACGCGAGGGAATTTGGCAGGCCGGGAGAGTACAAGAGAGCAAAATATGGTTTGCACGGCCGTGCATGGCATTGTACGACCGTGCAATGCCCTATCATGCTTCCTGTTGACTTTTTGACTTACAACTTTGACTTCTTGGGCACAGTTTCGTTCAATTAACTTCCAAATGCTGATTTCTCCTTGATTTTGAGTGATTTCCATGTGTTTTTGTAACCCAAGAATAATTATCATGTTGTAACGCAATTAAATATATTAAGTATCAATTCTTATCATTTTGCCTATAATTGTGCTAAATATGTGGATAATTGTTCATGTAAAATATGTATAAATGATGGTACATCATAACACCCCATACTTAAACTTTGCTTGTCCTCAAGCAAACTCTTGCATGATTATACCCATAGAATAAAACATTGATTTAATGTTAGTCTAAAGCTTTTGTCCCTAATGGTTAGACGTTTCTTCTAACAACAATAATTTCATGTTTGTACCTTTCGAGTGTTTCTCTACAATAGGGTAGTAAGCCTAACATACTTGATGGAACTATGATTATGCACAAAATTAAAGTCTCACAAATGTTCACTCAACACTCGGGTTAAATATATGGATAAGGTATGTCAAGGGGAACACTCAATGCTACAATTAATGCATGCATAATCATAGGCTTGTATAAAAATCAAATCTCCACCAATTAATATAAAATATGTGCATAAATCAAGAAGGCTTTGTAGAGGGTTGTAATGTTTGGCTTAGGGTTAGGGTCGGAAGTATTTTGGGAAAATGGCTAAATATTAAAAACCCAACTTGGCTTAATGATTAAAAGGGGTAAGTAAACTTTTTTACTCAAGCTTAGATTAGACATTGTGACTAATTTATGGACTCTTTTAAGGTCAGATCATCAAGACCAATCTCTTCCTTTAAGAACATCAACTTCTTCTTTCTTTGAAGCATTCGCTACTATCAATCCCCCATAGATGGTTCAGCTGTTTCTTCATAATAAATCCACTTTTTGATCAGTTTTGCATACTCCAATTTTTCGAGTAAGTTTGATTCTCTTTTGATGAGATTTCTTCAATAACTTGGGCGATTACAAATTTCTTGTTGTTGCCCCTTCTTCCTTTCCATAATAATTCTTCTTTTTGTATTAATTGCACGGGTTTCATTTTTTGATCATAAGATGAATCTGTAGAGTTCTGTCGGATAATTATTCCTCAAATCATAGCTAAGTTGATTTCCAACTAAAAAGGGTAAAAGATAGAAAGGCTATTTTTTGGTTTTATGGGTTTGAAATGTGGGTTTAGAAACCAAAAAAAGGTTTAGGTTCAAAGGGGCTAATTAGGGGGTAATGTTTAGGGTAGGTAAAAGAAAAGAAAAGGCTAAAGAGAATGGGTTAATCCTAATGCCTCAATCATTTTTATGCATTCTTTTAGTCCATGATTACAAAATGTATATTTTACACAAGTTCTAACATGCAAGGCAATAGTTAGCAAACACTCTATCAATTGAAATGAGCATGTGGAATATGTAATAATCAATGGCGTCAAAAACTTGATAGCTATATGATAATGCTCGAAATAGGCTCAAATTCTCACATGAAATGGAGGATAGGGGGTATAAAAGTAAAAATGTGCATAAACTTATTTCTTTCTTTATGTTGTGCTTTCTAATCTTCCCTGTTTGTTTCCTTGATTCACTTCAACGATGTTTCAAATTATTGTTTTTATAAGATCGTTTACTCCAAATGATTTTCAAGACCTTTTACATTTAGACTAATTATGATGTCACACCCCAACCGACGTCTCGGGGTGGACGTGTAGACTGTTCATAAGCACATGACCAAACTAACATTTCTTGGCGCTCTCATCAGGATCCAATCTTCTGGAACTTCAAAACCGGGTTTGAGAATCAGGCATTCTAACTTGTCAAACATCACCGAGTACTCCTTATCACACATTTGGGAGACACTCAACATGTTATGCTTCAGCTGCTCGCAGAAGTTGACATTGTCAAAGCTGACACAACCGTTCGAAACCACGCCTTGACACGTGATGCTGCCGCCTTTTTCTCCGGCAAAGGCCACACAGCCGCCTCTGAATGGTTTAACGTCTTGGAGCAGGGCCATGTTTCCTGTCATATGCCCGGAACATCCACTATCTACATACCAGCGGTTAGAGATACTACCCTTAGGACGTCCCTGCACGAGTCACAAAAGAATTAGTTAGTTTTGGAGACCCAAGCCATTGTGGTCTTTGGTCGTCCATCCTTTTCAAAATAAACTACTTCCTTTAACTCACAGTCATGATGACTGTTCAAAATTGATGAATCTTTAGAAGAAATAGAACTAGGAGATTGAGAAGTTTTGGATTTGGCAGTCCAGGATCTCTTCTGTTTCTTAACCTGAACAGGAGACTTTGGTTCAACTACAGCAGGTGAACTTGTGGAAGCTTCACCTGATTGAACTGAAGTCAGCTGTTCAAGCTTTCTCAACCTCTTGTTCCGTCTCCTCCTCTGTGGCTTAGAGAGTCTTGCCACAGGTTTCTCACCAGTACGTGTACGACCAGAGGTAGATACACGAGGTACAGCAGGTTGCGTTACCTGTCTTGGAACATATGGTTTAGCTTCAGATATGATCTTAGGCTTTACCATCGGTTTAACTGGTGGTTTCACCACATTTTGCTTTGGATGCTTGGGAGATGGTTTCACTGGTGGCGACCTGGGGATAACAGCTGGTTGTGAAACAACAGGCCGTTTCCCTTGGTTCTTAGAAGGACAGTTCACAAAAATGTGACCAACCAAGCCACAGTGAAAACAGTTCCTCTTGTCTACATAAGTTCTCTTGTAAGGCTCATTAGATCTGGCCTTAGATAACTCAGCAATATGAGAAGGAGGAGTTGGTTTATGAACATTAGTCTGAACCTTACCAGTTTGGTTTTTGGGAGTATAATATTTTTCCAAATTTTCTTTATAACCAAGCCCATAGTGAGCTGAAAAAGCCTCTTTCTTTACTTGGTTAAGACTTTTATACCCCCCGTAAAGCATTACCTTTAGTTTATCATTTGTTTCAATGATGTCGGGTTCAGTTAAAATGCAGTTATCATAATTAGTGATAATGTTTTTGTTTACCTTTTGTTCAGTCAACAACTCCTCAGATACTACTCCTTCAGGGCAAGAGTTAACCGACCCGTCTTCAGAAGCAGTAACAAACTCCTCACTAGATGTGGAGTTAGCCTTACTTGAGGATTCAACCTTTTTAGGGGAATCATCCTTATCAGAGGACTCATCTAGACAAGTGAGATCAATGTCTATTAAGCTATTGACAAACTTCCCGCTCACTGGTGGAGGAATGGCATTAGTACCCAAACCTAACCCATTCAGTTGTCTCACCACAGACTCGTAGTGTTCCACCACAAAGCGAGAGTTTTTCAACTTCTCATTAGTGCATTTTATATGCAAGATCTCATTTTGCAGTTTGTTGATTTCATTGTTCCGTTTTTCCAACCCCTTATAAGCAATATCCAAGTGAAGCTGTTGATCGCTCATTTTTAAAGAATACTCACGTTTTTCCTTTTTCAACGTTTCAATAGACTCTTTAAAACGTTTTTCATTTTCTTTATAGTTTAGAGCTGCCATACTTAGGGGTTCGATTTTGTCTTGGAGCTTAGAATTTTCAATTTTTAGCCCTAGACACTTAGAACATGAAACAACAGAAAAGGGATTAGAGTCTACCTCATGAGATGAACTTGTTGCTTCTCCAATGGCCATGAGAGCAACAGCAGTAGTCGATTCCTCTTTCTCAGCTACAGAAGCTTCCTTTCCTTTAGCTTCCTCCCCTTCCTCTATAGCAGCAGTAGTAGACTCTTTTAGGTTAGCCATAGAAGCTTCCCTTCTCTCTGCTTCCATCATTTCCATGATCTCAGCCATGAGACCAACCTGTGTTTGTGCGATGATGGCATCCTAAAGATGAATGCCCCAATCAAAGCTGTCGTCCTGTTGGGCTACCAGTGCATTAGACGTTCCACCTTGGCATTGATTGTGGTGGTTTGGATTGTTTTGGCCTTGGCTGGGTCGGGCAAAACTAGAGGCAGGTGCTCTGTCTTTCTAACACTCACGAGCAAAGTGTCCATAGTTCAGACACTTGTAGCATTTGGCCATAGATTTGTGAAACCCGACCTTGGCATTAGGATGCCCGCCAATAAACTCTCTTCCTGTTCTGTTCAGGAAACGCTTGGCTCTCCTCAAAAGCATGGCCATATTCCATTGAATATCCATGTCCACCATGTCATCAGGATCCACTTGATTAAAATCATCTTCAATCGTCTCTGGATCAGTAAGCTTGCCACCTATGAAATTTTCATATGCAAGCATACAAGATGAGAATAATGCTACATGATCTTCAGCTATTCTGGCTATAGCTGAGTTGTTAGCTGAAGACATAGCAGGAGGATTTCTTGAGTTATTTTGATGATGAGACCCCAACCCTGATCCTGAAGCATAGCAAGCATGACCACCACACCCAGTTGAGTGGTCTTCTACAGTAGGATTTCCAGTGAAGAGGGCAATTCCAGAGCCAGATGACTTGGATGTAGAAGTCGTCCCATGATACATAGAGGGGTCTTGTATCTGGGGTCTTCCAGAGCTCTCCTTTCTTCTTAGGTTCATGTCATGAGCTTGAACCTTTCCTATTGCCTCTTCAACTGTCAGCTCATAGAATTTAGGATTTTCCCTCATCAGGGTTGTGTACATCTCAAATTTGGGTGGTAAAGCATCCAAAAACTTTTCCACCATCTCTTCATCCGGATACTTGAGTTCTAAAGCCTTCAACTCAGTCTGTAAATGATAGAACCTAGAGATGAGGTTATCTAAAGATTCGTTCTTAAAAAATCTGAAGCACTCATACTGCTTCCTGAGAAGATCCCGCTTACTCTTCTTGATGTCACTATTTCCTTCGAATCTCTTCTGTAAAGCTTTCCAGAGATCCTTAGAATTGTCATACCCTCGAAAAATGTGGAACAATTCCCGAGTTAATGCCATAGTGATCGAACCAAGTGCCTTCTTCTATCGATCATATGCTTTCTTTTCTTCCTCGTCGAGTTTAAAAATAGGCTTGGGCAATTCATCATCAAGATAGATATGTGTGGGATGCTTATATCCCTCAAGGATTGGAATTCATAATGATGAGTCGGTATATGAAATGTAGTGCTCGAAACGTGCTTTCCAATTAGAATAATCGTTCACGTTCGGCAACTTTGGTGGTTTCTGTGGTGTACCGATCTCATTATCATAATTTAACAAGTTTCCCAAATTCTGAAGATTCGATATAGTGAACACTTAGTCAACTTTCAGAAAAATCAGACACAGCTGCGCACTTGACTTTGGCCTTGCGCACTTGAGAAATGGTCTTGCATATTTATATTTGCTCTTGCGTACTTGTAAGTACGCAGGAGTAGATGTAAGCTCTGATACCAAGAAGGCAAAAGTTGATCAAGTGTTCGAGAATGTCAAGAATCCATGTAGAAAGATGGTTATTTACTGCTAAATACTTGGGATTCAAACCTTTATCATTTGCCTACAAGATAGGAGGGTCTACACTTGAGGGGGAGAATCACAACGAAAGGCATTGAATCATCAGTCATTCTATGAAGACGAAAGACAGAGTCGGACAAGATTTGATAGCATCAGTCTAGGGGAGATTGTTGGGTATAGAAATGAGACTGATGCTGTCAATAGAAACTACAGTATCGAAACTAGTAGTTTCGGTTGAACTTTTGTTCAATCGAAACTAGTAGTTTCGGTTGAACATTTGTTCAATCGAAACTACCTAGTTTCGATGCCTGTTTTTCAGGCCTGTTTAGCAGGTGGCTTGGAAAACAAGGCACATGAAGCCTCCTATATATAATAGAATACCCATTAGGAGTGAGTGTGTCTGTAGAGGGAATCACCACCCCAGGGGGAGCTCACCCTGGGGTGAGACTAATTGTTAGTGTATGATGAGCCTTTTAATTTTCATATCAATCAAAGAATCATACGTTTTATGCTTTCAATTATCTGTTCTTTTCATTATCATATGTTTCTGTTCGTGTATGTGATTCCCGCACCCGTCTCTACCATTTCTGATTCGAGAGTGATACCGGATCCAGAGATTCCGCCTCTCGATACGGACTGTTTGAAGAATTTCTCCGCATATCTGTTCTTTCAGGTCTGCTCAGGACCTACAAGTGTTATCAGAGCCATGGTGGCTCTTATTGCTCTCGAATCTGCTCAAAATCAAGAAAAACCCGCCATTGAGATGTTAAACTTGAAGAAATCGATGTGTAGCAGGTTCGTGACTACTGTTCTACATTTCCACTTTCAAAATCTGAAGATGTAAGGCTTTTGAAGCATTTTTCAGACCTGGATTGGGGGTATCGAAGTAGCTGAAGGTTGAAGATGGTCAATCGAAACAATGTGGCGGCTGAACATTTTCTATCGAAACTACTAGTTTCGATTGAAGAATCTCTCTATCGAAACTTCTTGTTTCGATACTGCCTCTATCGAAACTAGACTTGTTTCGACTGAAGTAGATTCTATCGAAACTACAGGCAGAACTATCCAAGTACTTTCCAAAAAAAAAAAAAGAAGTAGAGTGTGTCTGTAGAGGGAATCACCACCCCAGGGGGAGCTCACCCTGGGGTGAGACTAATTGTTAGTGTATGATCGAGCGTTTATTTTCATTTCAATCAAAGAATCATACGTTTTATGCTTTCAATTATCTGTTCTTTTCACTTTTATATATTTCTGATCGTGTTTGTGATTCCCGCACCCGTTTCTACCATTTCTGATTCGAGAGTGATACCGGATCCAGAGATTCCGCCTCTCGATCCAGACTGTTTGAAAATTTTCTCCGCAGATCTGTGTCTATAGTTCTGCTCAGGACCTACACGCACTTGTAAGTACGCAGGAGATAACTCTTGCGTATTTAGTAAGTACGCAGAAACCTGTACTTTTTGCCATAAATGGTAAGTACGCAGGATACATTTTCAGCAACTTTCACCAAACTTTTCCAGTCTCCTGAAACTCGTCGGAGATGGTAAAAATTCGTCTGATGATCAATGCAAATGAGCCAAAAGGTCAGAAACTTGTTTCTAACCAACCTTTGATGCTCAAAACACTCAAATACACAACAAAAATCAGTTTATGAGTGGTTTTTGTTTCTAAAATAGTGCTCAAGAGCTACCCCTATTTTATCACAAAAAATCAACAAAAATACCTCTTTTTGCTTGTAAAAACTCTCAAAACTCACTCACAACACTCGAAATCAGGAGCAAATGCTCTGATACCACTTGTAGGTCCCTCGGGTGTGGCGGATCGTCACATGCAAGTGGGTCTACTAGTCGAACCGGGTGCGGAATGCCCGTGACTAGGTGGAGAGTCAAACTAAACAAAGTAAACCAACAAGATAATCACTTTAAACGTTCTTTGTATTATAAACACTTGAAGGTTACAGAGAAAAGCACTGAATTTACAATCTGCGTATTTGCGTTTATGCCTGCGTGCTTAACTCTGTCAACCTATCCTACTTATACCTGACCTGATGCCTGCGCACTTAGCAAGTGCGCAGGGAAAAATGCTCTTGCGTACTTAACAAGTACGCAAAGGTATTCTTGTGTACTTGCTAAGTACGCAGGAGCTTTCTCCTCCGCACATGTAAGTGCGCAAAACACTAAGTAAGAAATGCAACATTCAATATGTAAAAGTAAATACAACTCGATAAACTAATACATAAAGACTCTTACATACAAAGACAATTACAGACATGAAAATACAAACTAAGACTCTATCCAGAGTGTTGTCACAGGAAAGTGCTTCAACAGTAATAATGTTATTGCATAAGTCAAAGCATGAGAAAAAGCCCTAGAAGTCACAGTATCCCCTAGCTGTAAGGCCCCTTTCCCCGGGTAACTCACTTGTTGGATTTACACATAAACATAGTCATAAATACTGAACTTAAATTAAAACATTCGAGAGTAGCGAAAACAAACATCATTCAAATACATGACATAACAACGGAAGTCTTAACAATTAAAAACACAACATTTTTTTAATTAACAATCAAGAGTGGGATGTCAGTCGCTTGCCGAGTAACCATCACGCCTTCGCACGACCCTTCCTTTCTTTACCTGAAATGTATACTAAAAGTCAGCTAACATTGGTGAGTTCTAGTTTAAAGCGATTAGGTATGAACATTATTTCTTTAAAAGTATGCATAATTATATATACATTTATATAAATATGTATTCATAGCATTTGCTTTCCGTTCATCATTCTTATGTGATTACATAGATATGCATTCACCTTTACTTTCCTTAACATTCATTGGTCATACACAAAAGGGTGATCAACCCCTCTTTTACTGCGTATATCACAAAGACAGACGCCCTTAAGCTACCGTCGTAGCCCTTTTACTCGTCCGGTCCTAGAAACCGTCCGCCTTAAAACTGTCCAGCCAACCTTCGGCCGTCCGTCTTAACCGTCCTACCGTCGTAGTCCGTCATATTCGGCCGTCTGCCCTAAGGCATCCGTTTCCCACGTGAACTATTGTTTATGCAACCGTTATACTATTAAAGCATTTACTTCGACCGCCCATTAATGCCCTTTTTTTTACGTCCTAACTTGCGAAGGAACGTACTTTTCCCAGTTGCAAAATAGTCGCGTGGTCGTACGTCTACAGAAGTAGCCGTTAGCTTTGTTTCCGTCCATAACGTATACATACATTCATAACATGCAATATATATAATTATAAAGCAAGATTTCATTTATTTACGTTATGCCATTCTTTCATTCATTCTTTGTAAACATACGTTTCATTCTTTGTAAACATACGTTTCATTCTTTGTTTATAATTCATTTTCATATATATATATATAAATATATATTAGTATATCACGTATGATCACATTGGCATTCATATCATTTATTCATTTAGTGTATACACTTCAGCCCCAAAACATTTAAAATGATTTGCACATAACATAGAAGGGGGGCACATAGAACTCACCTGATAAGCTAGTCTTGGTTGTCCTAAACAAAGGCCCAACAACGTCACGTACGATCTGAATTAGGTAGTTAAATACACATCAGAGCCAATCCCGACTCTATCGGTTTAATCATACTGAATTAGGCGAACATATTGACTTCACTATCTAGCCTGATGCCTGCGCACTTAGCAAGTGCGCAGGGCCTGGTTCATGCGTACGTGACAAATGCGCAGAACATTCTTCCTGCGTACTTGATAAGCACGCAGGATCTTCCTCCTGTGTACTTGATAAGTACACAGGATCTTTCTCATGCGTACTTGATAAGTACGCAGGACATCCTTCTTGCGTACTTGATAAGTACAGAAAACCTGTTTCCTGAACAAGTCCGAAATTCTTGCATGCTAACCCGATCATGCCAATCTTAAAATTTTCTTTGATCAAAATGTGCTGTTTTCATTCTAGATGTTAGTTCTAAGCTTATTTTCAAGTTTCATCCACAAAAACGTCTCCTATTTAGCTAAAACCAGAAAAACCCCAAAAACGAATAAAAACTCAGTTTAAGGTCGAATCGTTACCTTGATTGTGATTCTGATTCGGAGGTTTTGTTCACGAGCTCAGTAGTAACGTGCTCCTTCAATTCCGGTTCGATCCGTCAACTTTCTCTCTCTAGGCGCGAGCTCTCCTTTCTCTCTCTAGATGTTGCAAATGAGAGAGTTGAGGCTTTCCCGGCCCTTATAAAGATGGGTTTCCCTCGGCCCGTTGGAGCCGAGCCCGAGCCCATCCATTTTCCTTTCATTTTTGACGATTAAATCTCGGTCTCGCTATTTATTTATTTATTTACTATTTTTGGGATGTTACAAGTCTACCCTCCTTAAAGAGGTTTCGTCCACGAAACCGTTTATACGTTAAACAATTGAGGGTATAGTCCCCTCATCTCGACTTATTTTTCCCATGTCTCTTCTGACCCTTTTCTATGCTTCCATTGTACTTTAACTAATTGAATCGACTTATGGCGTAGTCGTTTCTCAGCTCGGTTAATAATGGCTATTGGTTCCTCCACATAATTTAGACTGTTATCCACTTTGATCTCGTCGTAAGGTATGTGAGCTGTGTAGTCAGCTAGGCACTTGCGTAAGTGCGACACATGGAACGTAGGGTGTATTCCACTAAGCTCAACGGGTAGGTCGAGTCTGTAAGCAACTTGACCCACTCTCGCTAAAATCTTGAAAGGTCCGACAAACCTTGGACTTAGTTTGCCACGTTTTCTGAATCGAATGATTCCTTTCCATGGCGATACCTTTAACAGTACCATGTCAGCTACTTGAAATTCTAAATCCCGTCTTCTCTTATCCGCGTATGATTTCTGTCTGTCTTTTGCGGCTTTCATTCGAGCCTTGATTTGATCAAATTTCTCGGAAGTAGCTTTGACCACTTCGAGATTTGCAAAATCCTTCTGTCCAATTTCCCCCCAACAAACCCGGGTCCTACATCTCCTCCCATACAACATTTCAAATGGCGGCATGCCTATAGTTGAGTGATAGCTGTTGTTATATGAAAATTCTGCCAATGGTAGATAGCTGTCCCAGCTCCCACCGAAGTCAATAATACAGGCCCGGAGCATGTCCTCCAAGGTCTGAATGGTCCTTTCCGATTGTCCATCGGTTTGGGGATGGTAAGTGGTGCTGATGTTCAGTCTAGTGCCCATTGCTTCGTTGAATTTCTTCTAAAACCTTGATGAGAATCTAGTATCCCTGTCAGACACAATCGACAGCGGCATACCATGTCTGCTCACAACTTCCTTGATAAATATTTCTGCTAGTATTTCTGATGAAGAAGTCTCACGTATTGGCAAGAAGTGAGCACTTTTCGTCAAGCGGTCGACGATCACCTAAATGGTATCATTGCCTTTAGCTGTTCGTGGTAGCTTGGTAATGAAGTCCATCGTGATCTCCTCCCACTTCCATTCCGGTATTGGTAAAGGTTGCATTTTACTGCATGGTTTTTGGTGCTCGGCCATAACTGGTGAACATGTTAAGCACTTGTTCACATACTCGGTCACATCATTCTTCATGTCGGGCCACCAGTACTCTTTCTTCAAGTCTTGATACATTTTGTTTATCCCAGGGTGGATAGAATAGCGAGACTTATGGGCCTCACCGAGTATTTTGGCTCTAAGCTAGACCATATTAGGTATCCACATCCGGCCAAACCTAGTTCGTTCACCGTATGCATTTGCATCCAAATTTCCTTGATGTCCTACTATTCTTTCCCGTTTTACATTTCTTTCTAATAGTGCTTCATCTTGTGCCTTTGATATTTCACTCATCAAATCAGGCGTTATAATCAGCTGACACGCTTTGATTCGGATAGGTTCTGATTCTTCCTTTCTGCTTAAAGCGTCAGCCACTACGTTTGCCTTGCCTGGATGGTACAATATCTCACAATCATAGTCCTTCAGTAGCTCTAACCACCTCCTTGGTCTCATGTTTAATTCCTTTGGTTCGAAGAAGTACTTCTGGCTTTTGTGATTGGAGTAAATGGTGCATTTAACTCCATACAGTTAGTGCCTCCATATTTTCAATGAGAAAACTACTGTCGCTAACTCTAGATCGTGAGTTGGGTAATTAACCTCATGAATCTTTAGTTGTCGCGAGGCGTAGGAAATTACCTTTCCTCGTTGCATAAGTGCGCAACCTAAACCCTAACCCGAAGCGTCAGAGTAGACTACCAAGTCTTCATTTTCCTCAGGTAGTGTCAAGACTGGAGCTTGGGTTAATCGTGTCTTAAGTTCCTCAAACACGTTGTTTTGGGTTGGACCCCATTCGTACTTTACTTCCTTATGTGTCAGTTTAGTTAGTGGCGAGGCTATTCTTGAGAATTCTTGAGAAATCTTGAATGAACCTTCGATAGTAGCCTGCCAATCCCAGAAAACTTCGTATCTCTGTTGGTGTCTTCGGGATGTTCTAACCTTTTACGGTTTCGATCTTTGCACGATCCACCATAATGCCGTTTGGGTTTATGACATGACCTAGGAATTGGACTTCCCTTAGCCAGAACGCGCATTTGGAGAATTTTGCATAAAACTTTTCCTGCTTTAGCACCTCCAGAACCTCTCTTAGGTGGCAGTGGTGATCACCCTCGCTTTTAGAATATACCAGTATGTCGTCTATAAAAACTATCACATACTCTATTCATCAAATCCATGAACGCTGCAGGTGCGTTGGTCAATCCGAAGGACATCACGAGAAACTCAAAGTGTCCATAACGCATGCGAAACGCGGTCTTTGGTACATCTTCTTCTCTTACTTTCAACTGATGGTAACCCGACCTAAGATCGATCTTTGTGAACCAACTCGCACCTTGCCGTTGTTCAAAAAGGTCGTCTATTCTAGGCAGGGGTATTTGTTCTTTACTGTCCTCTTGTTCAATTCACGGTAGTCAATGCACATGCGCATGTTGTCGTCCTTTTTCTTTACAAATAGTACCGGAGCGTCCCATGGTGAAATGCTCGGTCTGATAAATCTTTTTTCTGTTAATTCTTCTAGTTGAGACATCATTTCTTTCATTTCTGATGGAGCCAATCGGTAGGGGGCTTTGGCAACGGGTGGCAACCCAGGTAGATCCTCAGGGAATACTTCTGAAAAGTTGCACACCACCGGTACATTCTTGAGTTCTTTCGTTTTCATTCTATCGTCAATAACATACGCCAGATAAGCTTCGCAACCGCGCCTCATGTAACTTTCGGCCTTGATCATCGAGATGACATTCGGAATCGTGCAATTCCAATCCCCATAAACCGTAATTGGACTGCCGCTAGGAGCTTTGAAGTGTATCCTCTTACGTTTACATATGATTTGAGCTTCGTTGGCAGATAGCCAATCCATACCCAATACTATATCGAATCCTCCTAAGGTGAGAAGGAATAATCTAGAAGGAAACTTATGGCCTTCTATTTCTATGATGCAATCCTCTGTTACTTGGTATACTACCGAATTTTTACCAACGACAGTTTGTACGCTAAAGGCCTTTACTATGGTGTTGATAGTGCAATCTAGTTTACGAGTAAATTCATTGGATATAAAGCTTTTACTAGCACCAGAGTAAAATAAAATAGCAGCATGTTCATCATTTACTAGGAACGTACCTGACACAACATCAGGGTTTCCCCTTGCTTCCTCCTCAGTTAAGGCATAGGCCCGAGTCCTTGCCTTTTGCTGTTCCTGTTCCCTCTCTTTTCCCGAACTAGATTGGCCGGCCTTCCTACAGTTCTTTGTCAGATGTCCAAACAATCCACATACTTGACACTTGACGTTTCTTACTCATTCTCGGGAGAAGTGCCCCGGCTTCCCGCACTTATAGCATGTGGTAGTGCCGATTCGACACTCGCCAAGATGTTTCCTTCCACATTTCTTGCAAGTTTTATATTCATCCAACCTTGGTTTCTTAATTTCAGTTGCTACATTCCCTTTTCCGGTGCCTCTATACGGGTTCTCCCACTTTCTCTTTTGTGTCTCTGTTGCCGGGTCCTCATTGGCATAATCGTCGTAGACGATTCCGCTCAGATTCACTACCGACTCGAAGGTCGAGGGTAGGTTAGCTTTCACGTGGACACGGCCCCTTTGAGGTAAGCCCTTCGCATAGTACTTAATCATTCGTTCTTCTGTCTCCATCAGGTGGGGTACCAGTTGAGCTAGCTCATTGAACCTAGAAGTATACTGGCGATGAGTCTTGCTGCCAGCCTTGAAGTTTAGGAACTCGTTCTCCACACGATCAACCTCGTTCTGTGGGCAGAACTTTTGGATTATGAGTTTCTTCAGGTCTTCCCATGTCATTCTGGCAAGAGCGTTTGGCGTCTTTGTTCTTTGAATGTTTCTCCACCAACCTAGTGCTTCATTGGTGAAAGAATGAGCGCCATATTTAACTGCCTGGTCCGGTCGACATTCGCTGATGTTGATTACAACGTTCATCCTCTCAATCCATTCGAACGTAGCCACTGAATCTTTGTTCCCATCGAACATGGGTGGGTCTCCGTCCTTGAAACCTTCGTAAGTACACCCACGATTGCTTGATCCCACCTTTACTTCATCCCCATCACTGTTATACACTTTCTCTTCATGGTCTCCTTCATCCTCCTCTATACTTTTCTTTAGTGCCTCAGATAGTAGATCAGGCAATACTTTCTTCAGGGTGAGTACAACTTCACGGACAATAGCATCCCTGACCTCGGGTTCCAACTGTATAGTCCCGTGATTGTCGTTCCTAGTTGGGGTTACATCTGTTTCATGCACACTCTTAGTGTGTTCTGCTTGCACACTCTCTTCCTCTTCCTGTCTTTGATTCAATGGAGGTCTACTGACTCGGCCAGTGCGACCGCCTTGGCGTCCTGTTCTTCCTCCACCAGCCATAGTTCCTAGTTTCCTGATGGTTATAAAGGGAATACACCAATGCCATTCCTTCAGATCATAGTTTTAGAACAGCACGAGCAAGGTAAATTTTTAATTACAGTGACCGGTTTGTGATTACTAATTTACATTGCTTTTCGGGTTCAAAACTCTTCAAATCATTTGTGACATTGACATCTATTGGTTCTAAGTTAAGGTATCTATTCTTATCCAAGTGCATTAACTTTAGTACTTACTTACCGTGTTGGCATTGGCGTTGGTTACCCATATTGACATCCGTGCATTAGTCCCATAATCAGCTTGAGTCCAGACATTTAGGGATGTCTGAATCTCTCCAACTATTGCCAACTTGTAAAGCCCCTTTCCCCGGGTAACCTCACTTGTTGGATTACTCATAAACATAGTCATAAATACTGAACTTAAATTAAAACATTCGAGAGTAGCGAAAACAAACATCATTCAAATACATGACATAACAGCGGAAGTCTTAACAATTAAAAACACAACATTTTTTTAATGAACAATCAAGAGTGGGAAGTCAGTCGCTTGTCGGGTAACCATCACGCCTTCGTACGACCCTTCCTTTCTTTACCTGAAATGTAAACTAAAAGTCAGCTAACGCTGGTGAGTTCTAGTTTAAAGCGATTAGGTATGAACATTATTTCTTTAAAAGTGTGCATAATTATATATACATTTATATAAATACGTATTCATAGCTTTTGCTTTCCTTTCATCATTCTTATGTGATTACATAGATATGCATTCACCTTTACTTTCCTTAACATTCATTGGTCATACACAAAAGGGTGATCAACCCCTCTTTTACTGCGTATATCACAAAGACATACGCCCTTAAGCTGCCATCGTAGCCCTTTTACTCGTCCGGTCCTAGAAACCGTCCGCCTTAAAACCGTCCGGCCAACCTTCGGCCGTCCGTCTTAACCGTCCTACCGTCGTAGTCCGTCATATTCGGCCGTCTGCCCTAAGGCATCCGTTTCCCACGCGAACTATTGTTTATGCAACCGTTATACTATTAAAGCATTTACTTCGACCGCCCATTAATGCCCTTTTTTTTACGTCCTAGCTTGCGAAGGAACGTACTTTTCCTCGTTGCAAAATAGTCGCGTGGTCGTCCGTCTACAGAAGTAGCCGTTAGCTTCGTTTCCGTCCATAACGTATACATACATTCATAACATGCAATATACATAATTATAAATCAATATTTCATTTATTTACGTTATGCCATTCTTTCATTCATTCTTTGTAAATATACGTTTCATTCTTTGTTTATAATTCATTTTCATATATATATAAATATATATTAGTATATCACGTATGATCCCATTGGCATTCATATCATTTATTCATTTAGTGTATACACTTCAGCCCCAAAACATTTAAAATGATTTGCACATAACATAGAAGGGGGGCACAAAGAACTCACCTGATAAGCTAGTCTTGGTTGTCCTAAACAAAGGCCCAACAACGTACGTACGATCTGAATTAGGTAGTTAAATACACATCAGACCCAATCCCGAATCTAACGGTTTAATCATACTGAATTAGGCGAACATACTTACTTCACTATCTAGCCTGATGCATGCGCACTTAGCATGTGCGCAGGGCCTGGTTCATGCGTACTTGACAAGTGCGCAAAACATTCTTCTTGCCTACTTGATAAGCACGCAGGATCTTCCTCCTGTGTACTTGATAAGTACGTAGGATCTTCCTCATGCGTACTTGATAAGTACGCATGACATCCTTCTTGCGTACTTGATAAGTAAGCAAGACCTGTTTTCTGAACAAGTCTAAAATTCTTGCATGCTAACCCGATCATGCCAATCTTACAATTTTCTTTCATCAAAATGTGCGGTTTTCATTCTAGATGCTAGTTCTAAGCTTATTTTCAAGTTTCATCCACAAAAACGTCTCCTATTTAGCATACACCCGAAAAACCACAAAACTAACAAAAACTCAGTTTAAGGTCGAATCGTTACCTTGATTGTGATTCTGATTCGGAGGTTTTGCTCACGAGCTCAGCAGTAACGTGCTCCTTCAATTCCGGGTCGATCCGTCAAATTTCTCTCTGTAGGCCCAAGCTCTCCTTTCTCTCTCTAGATGTTGCAAATGAGGGAGTTGAGCTTTATCGACACTTATATAGATGGGTTTCCCTCGGCCCGTTGGAGCCGAGCCCGAGCCCATCCATTTTCCTTTCATTTTTGATGATTAAATCTCGATCTCGCTATTTTCTTATTTATTTACTATTTTTGGGATGTTACACTAGCTGAGGGAATTTCGTCCCAAAATTCAACTAGTTGAAGCTTTTGAATCAGGAAAGAGGTGCGGGTATTTGAGCTTCATTTGATCCTCACGTTCTCAAGTGAACTCTGGTCCACGTTTAGATTCCTAACGAACTTTGACATTAGGAGTACGGCTACGTTTGAGTTGTTTAATCTCACGATCCATAATCTTCACGGGTTTTTCAACAAAGTGCATGGAATCATCAATGTGAACTTTGTGAAATGGATTGTGAAGATTCTCATCAGCTAGACATTTCTTTAGATTGGATACATTAAATATAGGGTGCATATTGCCAAGTGCTGGAGGTAACTCAAGTTTGTAAGCCACTTTCCCAATCCTTTTAAGGATTTTGACTGGACCCACATAGCGAGGTTCTAGCTTATCTTTCTTCTCAAATCGAACCACCCCCTTCCAAGGGGATACCTTTAGAAGCACAAGGTCACCAACTTGAAATTCTAAGGGTTTTCGTTGTTTGTCGGCATAGCTTTTTACGACTTAATGCATCGGATACGACATTCGCCTTACCGGGGTGGTAACGAATTTATCAATCATAGTCGTTAAGAAGTTCAACCCAACGTTGCTGCCTCATGTTGAGTTCCTTTTGATTGAAGATATGATTGAGGCTCTTGTGGTCGGTAAACACCACACATTTGGTGCCATAAAGGTAATGCCTCCAAAGTTTTAATTCGAAGACGACCGCACCCAACTCCAGATTGTGCGTCGTATAATTCTTCTTATGGATCTTAAGTTGTCTTGATGCATAAGCGATCACCTTGCCTCGTTGCATAAGAACACAACCAAGACCTTGGTTTGATGCAGCACAGTAGACAACAGATCTTCATTTCCATCAGGAAGGGTTAGAATAGGGGCATTGCACAACTTCTTCTTGAGAGTTTGAAAGGCTTCTTCTTGCTTTGGTCCTCACTCATAAGGTTTACCCTTATGTGTCAAAGCAGTGAGAGGGACAACAATCTTAGAAAAGTTGGAAATGAATCGACGGTAATAGCCCGCTAGACCAAGGAATGAACGAACCTCGGTAGGGGTTTTAGGCATACTCTAATTCTTTACGGATTCGATCTTAGCAGGATCCACATGAATTCCTTTCTCGTTGACAATATGACCCAAAAATTGAACCTCATTCAACCAAAATTCGCACTTAGAGAATTTAGCATAGAGTTGTTCTTTCTTCAAAGGGTCTAAAACCAACCTAAGGTGTTGCTCATGATCCGCTTTAGTCTTGGAGTAGATTAGGATGTCGTCATTGAACACGATTATGAATTTATCTAAGTAGGGTTCATACACACGGTTTGTGAGGTCCATGAAAACCGTGGGTGCATTGGTTAACCCAAAAGGCATAACCATAAATTCGTAGTGACCGTACCTCGTACGAAAGGCAGTCTTTGGAATATCTTCTTCATGCACACGAAGTTGATGATAACCGGATCTAAGATCAATCTTTGAGAAGCAGGTTGAACCTTGAAGTTGGTCAAAGAGATTGTCAATCCTCGGTAATGGGTAACGGTTCTTGATGGTAAGTTTGTTAAGTTTTTGATAGTCAATACACATCCGGAATGCACCGTCTTTCTTTTTGACGAATAGGATAGGTGCACCCCAAGGTGAATGACTTGGACGGATGAAACCATTATCAACAAGTTCTTGGAGTTGACTTGCAAGTTCTTGCATCTCTGAAGGTGCGAGTCGGTATACAGCTTTGGCTACGGGATTAGCTCCGGGTACAAGATCGATGCGATACTCCACTTTTGTACGGGCGACAGACCGGATAGATCTTCGGGAAAATCTTGAATGATCGGATTGTCTTGAATCTCTTTCCCCTTGTCCTTCTTTTCAACAACATGTGCTAGGAAGGGTACGTACTTCTTTCGTAAGTACTTTTGGGCCATGGTACAGGACATGATTTGAGTCCACTATTAGGCTTCTCACCAAAGATTCGTAACCTGTTGCCCGATGGAAGAGGAATTCGAATGCTTTTCTCAAAACAAATGACTTCGGCATGGTGGTTGGATAACCAATCCATACCTACGATGACATCGAAGCTTCCCAATTGCATTGGTATGAGGTTGATACGGAAGGTGTGTTCGTTAAGCTCAAGAGAACAATCACGGATAATAGAGTCAATAGTGATGGGATTTCCATCCGCTACTTCAACAGTAAAAGTTTTCTCTAACTTAGTTCGTGTTTTTGCAAGTAATGGTTCAAATTTGTGTGATACAAAACTCCTATCGGCACCGGTATCAAATAAAATTGAAGCATATTGGTTATTGTCACACATCAACCGACGGCGAAATACACTGGGGTGGACGTGTAGACTGTTCATAAGCACATGATCAACTAAAGTCTCGTATATTAATTGAATCCAAATTTTCATAACACCTGTTCAAACAAAAACATGTACAAACATACAAAGGAAACAAAGTACACTAACAATGTCCAATTGATTATTAACTAAGTCCTCAATCCTATGTATATCATCTTGTAAATGATCTCAAATGTAGGCACCTGAAACATGATGAAAACAAGGTCAACTAAAATAGTTGGTGATAATACATAGGTTTTGTTATCACAAATTTTTCTCAAGTGTTTGCATACAATTCTTCATGAAACATGGCAAATAATGCATTTATGGAGAATCACTATAGTCAAACTGAGTGTACAATCAAACCTTGTAACTGAAGGGCATAACCCGCAGGTTATCCTAATGTAGGGCATAACATTTAATGTTATCCTGATGTAGGGTATAACACATAATGTTATCCTGATGTATGGCCCCAAACCCGAGAGGCCTCACATAATGGATTTACTCATCAACACATAACACTTAAACATAAAACATTCATCACTTAGCAGCGGAAATGATTTAAACTTTTAACATAACAGTGGAAGCATAACATGTCTTTCACAACTTGTCAAATTCAAACTGAAACTTCTCTTAAACAACAAAAACATAAACTGGATGCTAGACACTGATCTTCGGGTAACTCATCTCGCCAAGCCAAGCATCCACATCCATCTACTGCCACCTACACTTAATTGATGTGCATGCTAAAAATCAGCAACGCTGAGTGAGTTCTAACATGTACTTTAAATCAATTATACAAAAGGTTTAATAATACTTAAATACTACCATTAAGGCAAAACTTTACATACTTTACTTTTCAAAACAGTTTAAAAAAACATATAATGAACCGTCAATTCCTTTACACTGTACTGCCCTCATGGCTCGCGTCCATGAACTGACAAGTACCTGGTCAATGCCCTCATGATCAACGACCATGAACTGACAATACCACTTTACCGTCAATTCCTATGTCCGGTCATTGCCCTCATGATCAACGACCATGAACCGACAATACTGGTTTACCGTCAATTCCACTGTCCGGTCATTGCCCTCGTGGCTTACACCATGAACCAACAATACCGCTTTACTGCTAAGGGGAGTTGCGTAGTTCTCCCGAGCAACCGTCGTCACTCATCCCAGTTGTACAACCTTTAACGAACCATAAAGGTTCTTACTAACGAGTAGAAGCCATATCTGACATCTTGCACAAGTAACATCTGTCCCAAGGACTGTAGAAATATAGACTGATGACTACAAAATTCTCTAAGTAAAATTGTTGCTTACCTCAGAGATTGCTGTTGAAGCACTTTCCTGTGACAAACACTCTGGATAGAAAGAGACTTAGTCTTAGGTTGTCTTGTCTTGTTTGTAATTGTCTTTGTATGTAAGAGTCTTTATGTATTAGTTTATCGAGTTGTATTTACTTTTACATATTGAATGTTGCAATATTGCAATATTCTCCAAGTGTTTTGCGCACTTGTAAGTGCGTAGGAGAAAGCTCCTGCGTACTTAGCAAGTACTCAAGAACAACTCTGCGTACTTGCTAAGTACGCAAGAGCATTTTGCCTAGGCATCAGGTCTAGTATAAATAGGATAAGTTGACAGAAGTTAAGTACGCAGACATTGACGCAGGCATTATTGCAAATACGCAGATTGTAATCTCAGTGCTTATCTCTGTAACCTTCAAGTGTTTATAATACAAAGAATGTTTAAAGTGTTTTCTCTTGTCAGTTTACTTTGTTTAGCTAGACTCTCCGCCTAGTCACGGGCATTCCGCACCCCGTCCGACTAGTAGAACCACTTGCATGTGACGATCCGCTACACCAGAGGGACCTACAAGTGGTATCAGAGCATGGCTACTGATTTCAAGTGTTGTGAGTGAGTTTGGAGAATTTCTACCAAGTTTTTACAAGCGAAAAGAAGTATTTTTGTTGATTTTTGTGATAAAATAGGGGTAGCTCTTGAGCACTATTTTAGAAGCAAAAATCACTCAAAAACTGAATTTTGTTGTGTATTTGAGTGTTTTGGGCATCACTCATTTGCATTGATCATCAGACAAATTTTTACCATCTCCGGCGTGTTTCAGGTGACCGGAAAAGTTTGGTGAAAGTTGCTGAAAAGGTGTTGTGCGTACTTACTAAATACGCAAGACTTAACTCCTGCGTACTTATAAGTGCGCAAGACTGAACTTGTGCGAACTTAAGTTATATCCTGCGTACTTACATTTATTCCTGCGTACTTACAAGTACGCAAGAGGAAATCTAAATACGCAAGACCATTTCTCAAGTGCGCAACTGTGTCTGATTTTTCTGAAATTTGACTAAGTGTTCACTATGTCGAATCTTCAGAATCTTGGAAACCTATTAAACTACGATAATGAGATCGGTACACCACAGAAACCGCCAAAGTTGCTGAACGTGAACGATTATTCTAATTGGAAAGCACGTTTTGAGCACTACATTTCGTATACCGACTCATCGCTATGGATACCAATCCTTGAGGGATATAAACATCCCACACACATCTATCTTGATGAAACCATGCCCAAACCTATCTCTAAGCTTTTTGACGAAGAAAAGAAAGCTTATGATCGAGAAAAGAAGGCACTTGGTTCGATCACTATGGCATTAACTCGGGAATTGTTCCATAGTTTAAGAGGATATGACAATTCTAAGGATCTCTGGAAATCTTTACAGAAGAGATTCCAAGGAAATAGTGACATCAAGAAGAGTAAGCGGGATCTTCTTAGGAAGCAGTATGAGTGCTTCAGATTTTTAGAGAACGAATCTTTAGATGACCTCATCTCTAGATTCTATCATTTACGGACTGAGTTGAAGGCTTTTGAACTCAGGTATCTAGATGAAGAGATGGTGCAAAAGTTTTTGGATGCTTTACCACCCAAATTTGAGATGTACACAACCCTGATGAGGGAAAATCCTAAATTCTACGAGTTGACAGTAGAGGAGGCAATAGGAAAGGTTCAAGCTCATGACATGAACCTAAGAAGAAAGGAGAGCTCAGGAAGACCCCAGATACAAGAACCTTCTATGTATCATGGGACGACTTCTACATCCAAGTCATCGGGCTCTGGAATTTCCCTCTTCATTGGAAATCCTACTGAAGAAGACCACTCAACTTGGTGTGGTGGTCATGCATGCTATGCTTCAGGATCAGGGTTGGGATCTCATCATCAAAATACCTCAAGAAATCCTTCTGCTACGTCTTCAGCTAACCAATCAGCTATAGTCAGAATAG